>OW796105.1:7002597-8391002 GCA_941860345.1 Chrysodeixis includens | reverse complement strand
CCGAGTCGGTCGTTCACGATTGGGTATTCTAACCACCGCGACGGCGAACTTGTTTTGTCAAGTGAAACCATGTACATATTCCATCCGACGTCGTGAAACATTTAATTACCAAAAATATTATTGGGTATTCTGTCCCACGACGCGCATGCGCAAGCAATGAGCAAAGAGGGTACAGAATGCCCAATAATATACTACTAACGATTTTAATGATTTGAATGATTTTCAACGATTTGAACAAAATGAACGATTTTAACGAAATGAACGATTTTAATGATTTGAACGATTTTCAACGATTTGAACAAAATGAACGATTTTAACGAAATGAACGAATTGAACGAAATGAACGAAATGAACGAAATAAACGATTTTAACGAAATAAACGATTTTAACGATTTGAATGATTTTGATCGATTTGAACAAAATGAACGATTTTAACGAAATGAACAAAATGAACGAAATGAACGATTTAAATGATTTTGATCAATTTAAACAAAATGAACGATTTTAACAAAATGAACGAAATGAATGAAATGAACGAAATGAACGAAATGAACGAAATGAATGAAATGAACGAAATGAACGAAATGAACGAAATGAATGAAATGAACGAAATGAACGAAATGAACGATTTAAATGATTTTGATCAATTTGAACAAAATGAACGATTTTAACGAAATGAACGAAATGAACAAAATGAACGAAATGAATGAAATGAACGATATGAACGAAATGAATGAAATGAACGAAATGAATGAAATGAACGAAATGAACGAAATGAACAAAATGAACGAAATAAACGAAATGAACGAAATGAACAAAATGAACAAAATGAACGAAATGAACGAAATAAACGAAATGAACAAAATGAACAAAATAAACGATTTTAACAATTTGAATGATTTTGATCGATTTGAACAAAATGAACGATTTTGACGAAATGAACGATTTTAATGATTTGAATGATTTTCAACGATTTGAACAAAATGAACGACTTTAACGAAATGAACGATTTTAATGATTTAAACGATTTTCAACGATTTGAACAAAATGAACGATTTTAACGAAATGAACGAATTGAACGAAATGAACGAAATGAACGAAATAAATGAAATAAACGAAATAAACGATTTTAACGATTTGAATGATTTTGATCGATTTGAATAAAATGAACGATTTTAACGAAATGAACAAAATGAACGAAATGAACGAAATGAACGAAATAATCGAAATGAACGAAATGAACGAAATGAATGAAATGAACGAAATGAACGAAATGAACAAAATGAACGAAATAAACGATTTTAACGATTTGAATTATTTTGATCGATTTGAACAAAATGAACGATTTTAACGAAATGAACGAAATGAACGAAATGAACGAAATGAACGAAATGAACGAAATGAACGAAATGAATGAAATGAACGAAATGAACGAAATGAACGAAATGAACGAAATAAATGAAATAAACGAAATAAACGAAATAAACGATTTAAACGATTTGAACGATTTTGATCGGTTTGAACAAAATGAACGATTTTAACGAAATGAACAAAATGAACGAAATGAACGATTTGAATGATTTTGATCAATTTGAACAAAATGAACGATTTTAACAAAATGAACGAAATGAATGAAATGAACGAAATGAACAAAATGAAATGAACGAAATGAACGATGACAAAATGAGATCGAAATGAACGATTTATAATGATTTGAATGATCAATTTGAACAAAATGAACGATTTTAACGAAATGAACGAAATTAACGAAATGAATGAAATGAACGAAATGAACGAAATGAACGAAATGAACGAAATGAACGAAATGAACGAAATGAACGAAATGAACGAAATAAACGAAATGAACGAAATGAACGAAATGAACGAAAATGAACGAAATGAACGAAATGAACGAAATGAACGAAATGAACGAAATGAACGAAATGAACGATTTTAACAATTTGAATGATTTTGATCGATTTGAACAAAATGAACGATTTTAACGAAATGAACGATTTTAACGATTTGAATGATTTTGATCGATTTGAACAAAATGAACGATTTTGACGAAATGAACGATTTTAATGATTTGAACGATTTTCAACGATTTGAACGAAATGAACGAAATGAACGAAATGAACGAAATGAACAAAATGAACGAAATGAACGAAATGAACAAAATGAACAAAATGAACGAAATAAACGATTTTAACAATTTGAATGATTTTGATCGATTTGAACAAAATGAACGATTTTAACGAAATGAACGATTTTAATGATTTGAATGATTTTCAACGATTTGAACAAAATGAACGATTTTAACGAAATGAACGATTTTAATGATTTGAACGATTTTCAACGATTTGAACAAAATGAACGATTTTAACGAAATGAACGAATTGAACGAAATGAACGAAATGAACGAAATAAACGATTTTAACGAAATAAACGATTTTAACGATTTGAATGATTTTGATCGATTTGAACAAAATGAACGATTTTAACGAAATGAACAAAATGAACGAAATGAACGATTTAAATGATTTTGATCAATTTAAACAAAATGAACGATTTTAACAAAATGAACGAAATGAATGAAATGAACGAAATGAACGAAATGAACGAAATGAATGAAATGAACGAAATGAACGAAATGAACGAAATGAATGAAATGAACGAAATGAACGAAATGAACGATTTAAATGATTTTGATCAATTTGAACAAAATGAACGATTTTAACGAAATGAACGAAATGAACAAAATGAACGAAATGAATGAAATGAACGATATGAACGAAATGAATGAAATGAACGAAATGAATGAAATGAACGAAATGAACAAAATGAACAAAATGAACGAAATGAAACGAAATAGAACGAAATGAACGAAATGAACGAAATGAACGAAATGAACGATTTTAACAATTTGAATGATTTTGATCGATTTGAACAAAATGAACGATTTTAACGAAATGAACGATTTTAATGATTTGAATGATTTTCAACGATTTGAACAAAATGAACGATTTTAACGAAATGAACGAAATGAACGAAATGAACGAAATGAACGAAATGAACGAAATGAACGAAATGAACGAAATGAACGAAATGAACGAAATGAACGAAATAAACGATTTTAACGATTTGAATGATTTTGATCGATTTGAATAAAATGAACGATTTTAACGAAATGAACAAAATGAACGAAATGAACGAAATGAACGAAATGAATGAAATGAACGAAATGAACGAAATGAACAAAATGAACGAAATGAACGAAATGAACGATTTGAATGATTTTGATCGATTTGAACAAAATGAACGATTTTAACGAAATGAACGAATTGAACGAAATGAACAAAATGAACGAAATGAACGAAATGAACGAAATGAACGAAATGAACGAAATGAACAAAATGAACGAAATAAACGATTTTAAAGATTTGAATGATTTTGATCGATTTGAACAAAATGAACGATTTTGACGAAATGAACGAAATAAACGATTTGAATGATTTTGATCAATTTGAACAAAATGAAAGATTTTAACGAAATGAACGAAATGAATGATTTTGATCAATTTGAACAAAATGAACGAAATGAACGATTTAGATGATTTTGAACAAAATGAACGAAATGAACGAAATGAACGAAATGAACAAAATATACGAAATGAACGATTTGAATGATTTTGATCGATTTGAACAAAATGAACGATTTTAACGAAATGAACGATTTTAATGATTTGAATGATTTTCAACGATTTGAACAAAATGAACGATTTTAACGAAATGAACGATTTTAATGATTTGAACGATTTTCAACGATTTGAACAAAATGAACGATTTTAACGAAATGAACGAATTGAACGAAATGAACGAAATGAACGAAATAAACGAAATAAACGAAATAAACGAAATAAACGAAATAAACGATTTTAACGATTTGAATGATTTTGATCGATTTGAACAAAATGAACGATTTTAACGAAATGAACAAAATGAACGAAATGAACGATTTAAATGATTTTGATCAATTTGAACAAAATGAACGATTTTAACAAAATGAACGATTTTAACGAAATGAACGAAATGAACAAAATGAACGAAATGAATGAAATGAACGAAATGAACGAAATGAACGAAATGAATGAAATGAACGAAATGAGCGAAATGAACGAAATGAACAAAATGAACGAAATAAACGATTTGAATGATTTTGATCGATTTGAACAAAATGAACGATTTTAACGAAATGAACGAATTGAACGAAATGAACGAAATGAACGAAATGAACGAAATGAACAAAATGAACAAAATGAACGAAATGAACGAAATAAACGATTTTAACAATTTGAATGATTTTGATCGATTTGAACAAAATGAACGATTTTAACGAAATGAACGAAATAAACGATTTAGATGATTTGAATGATTTTCAACGATTTGAACAAAATGAACGATTTTAACGAAATTAACGATTTTAATGATTTGAACGATTTTCAACGATTTGAACAAAATGAACGATTTTAACGAAATGAACGAATTGAACGAAATGAACGAAATAAACGAAATAAACGAAATAAACGATTTTAACGATTTGAATGATTTTGATCGATTTGAACAAAATGAACGATTTTAACGAAATGAACAAAATGAACGATTTAAATGATTTTGATCAATTTGAACAAAATGAACGATTTTAACAAAATGAACGATTTTAACGAAATGAACGAAATGAACAAAATGAACGAAATGAATGAAATGAACGAAATGAACGAAATGAACGAAATGAACGAAATGAGCGAAATGAACGAAATGAACAAAATGAACGATTTAAATGATTTTGATCAATTTGAACAAAATGAACGATTTTAACGAAATGAACGAAATGAATGATTTTGATCAATTTGAACAAAATGAACGAAATGAACGATTAACGAAATGAACGAAATAAACGATTTTAACGATTTGAATGATTTTGATCGATTTGAACAAAATGAACGATTTAGATGATTTGAATGATTTTCAACGATTTGAACAAAATGAACGATTTTAACGAAATTAACGATTTTAATGATTTGAACGATTTGAACAAAATGAACGATTTTAACGAAATGAACGAATTGAACGAAATGAACGAAATAAACGATTTTAACGATTTGAATGATTTTGATCGATTTGAACAAAATGAACGAAATGAACGATTTAAATGATTTTGATCAATTTGAACAAAATGAACGATTTTAACAAAATGAACGATTTTAACGAAATGAACGAAATGAACAAAATGAACGAAATGAATGAAATGAACGAAATGAACGAAATGAACGAAATGAACTAAATGAACGAAATGAGCGAAATGAACGAAATGAACAAAATGAACGATTTAAATGATTTTGATCAATTTGAACAAAATGAACGATTTTAACGAAATGAACGAAATGAATGATTTTGATCAATTTGAACAAAATGAACGAAATGAACGAAATAAACGATTTTAACGATTTGAATGATTTTGATCGATTTGAACAAAATGAACGATTTTAACGAAATGAACGAATTGAACGAAATGAACAAATGAACGATTATACAAACATGGCATTAACAAAAATCTTTAAGCTATTTATAATTTCAGTTATTAAACATTTAAAAGAGTAATTAATAATATTGTACTGAAACAAAAACATGAATTCTCATTTATATTAATCACTAGCTGCTGCCCGCGACTTTGTCTGCGTGGTATTCAAGGTGTGTAGTGCTGTACAAAAAGTAAAGCTAAATAATCATGCCAGCTCCCTAATCCAGTTCCGTTCCAAACTAATTTCGTAACTTCCTAATCCTAACCTCTAGTCTTAAAAACATATTTGACTATTAGTTAATACTGCTAGTTTTTTGCTGTGGCCGCTATCTTGCACTGATTTGACAATTGGGATTGAAGGACTTGAAAACGGGCGAAAGCAAAGAAGTGTGCCGGACTGTTACTGGCTAAACCGCCGGAGTGCTTCTCCGTATCCTATTTTCGGGGGCCACGGGAACGTTTTCGCAATCTAGCGCAAGCCCCGACAGGAGAGCTCTTTTTAAAGGGAGCTTCCTCGTTAACGTGGAGCCAGCTTTCGCCAGCCCTTATTAAGAGGCGCGCGGAAGCACCGCGCAAACCGTCTTTGCCTTTATCCAGTACAGTAGACTGCCCCGAGACTACTGCCGTAGGCCTGTTAGGTTAGGTTAGGTTTTTAGTTAGGTTGGGTTAGGCTTGGGTTAAGCGGGGGAATCCTCATGGACACCCGCGACCCCGGGGGGAGCCGCGGGTAGTGTCAGACTCTTACTGACTAAACCTCAACCGCTGTGCTACGTTAAACCAAACCTAACCTAACTAAAAACTAAACCTAACCTAACCTAACTAAAAACCAAACCTAACTAAAAACCAAACCTAACCTAGCTAAAAACCAAACCTAACCTAACCTAACTAAAAACCAAACCTAACCTAGCTAAAAACCAAACCTAACCTAACCTAACTATAAACCAAACCTAACCTAACCTAACTAAAAACCAAACCTAACCTAACCTTACTAAAAACCAAACCTAACCTAGCTAAAAACCAAACCTAACCTAACCTAACTAAAAACCAAACCTAACCTAGCTAAAAACCAAACCTAACCTAACTATAAACCAAACCTAACCTAACCTAACTAAAAACCAAACCTAACCTAGCTAAAAACCAAACCTAACCTAACCTAACTATAAACCAAACCTAACCTAACCTAACTAAAAACCAAACCTAACCTAACCTAACTAAAAACCAAACCTAACCTAACCTAACTAAAAACCAAACCTAACCTAACTAAAAACCTAACCTAACCTAACTAAAAACCAAACCTAACCTAACCTAACTAAAAACCAAACCTATTAACTAAAAACCAAACCTAACCTAACTAAAAACCAAACCTAACCTAACCTAACTAAAAATCAAACCTAACCTAACCTAGTTAAAAACCAAACCTAACCTAACCTAACTAAAAACCAAACCTAACCTAACTAAAAACCAAACCTAACCTAACTAAAAACCAAACCTAACCTATGTAACTAAAAACCAAACCTAACTAAAAACCAAACCTAACCTAACTAAAAACCAAACCTATCCTGACCTAACTAAAAATTAATTCTAACCTAACTAAAAACCAAACTTAACCTAACCTAACTAAAAACCAAACCTAACCTAACTAAAAACCAAACCTAACCTAACGTAACTAAAAACCAAACCTAACCTAACTAAAAACCTAACCTGACCTAACTAAAAACCAAACCGAACCTAACCTAACTAAAAACCAAACCTAACCTAACCTTATGAACGGAAAAAAGGCGTAAGCATGATTATTTCGAAACTGTAATACGAATGTATTACTCAACAAGGAATACGGCACTTTTTGTTTAACTATTTCTAAGCGTGATAGGATGTAATCAGTATTATTTTAGGAAATTGCTTTTTTTATTAAGTATGAAATGAAAGAACAGCTTAAGTACGATTAGGTCTATCTTATAATTTTACGTGCGTATGCTGGTTTATCGACTTCTTTAATTAATAAAATAATCTAATTTTAGTACGTCAAAAAAACTTTTTTTGTTATAAAATCTTATTTTTACGTCAAAAATTCACGGAAAAAATTTACTTACTATTCAAATATGCAATAAAAAAATTGACGTATCTGTACTTACGCCTTTGTGGTTCTGGGGGTGCGAATTGTTTACGGTATTCAATTTTTTTGTAAACCAAGTCCTAATTTGAAATAAACTCAGTTAAATCTGACTATATATTTCATTAATATTTAATTAATTAAGTGAAATACATAATATATAGTTAAACGAAGTGAAATGTTTAGGTATTCTTATTTAATTGATTTCAAAATAACTAAATAACCTCAATTAAATAATTTAATATTGTGCTTGTAGAACAGTAAACTGATATCATAAGATCTATCCGACAAAATGAATCTCATGTGAACTCGTGCACTTTTTTCCCGGCCCCCACCTCACACCTAAGGCGCGGTACAGCGGTTGTGGCCAAACTATACCTACATTGTGACACGTGAATTTTATATATTTCTTATTCTTAACAAAGTAAGATTAAAGTGTCATCGCGTACTTGAATCGTCACTCAATTTATACTCATTTTTTACCCAGCTATTCAGATATTTATTTTTGAAGACCAGAATTAAAACCATGTCATAACCGTAATTATTTATTTGTTTAATAAAAAACATGTTAAACACTTATAATCCTTAAGTAACAAGGTAACAATTAAAAAAAGAAGTTATTAATAAAGGAACATAAGTTACACTTTATTTACTTTGAATAAAAATATTATCTTCAATAAGATTTTTATAAACCAATTCTTTATTTTCCCTTCTTAACTCTACAAATGGAACGGAATCATTTTGGCTCACCACTTTAGCATGGAATGGACCTTGGTCTAAAAAGGTTTTAGTGTAAGCTTCAGTCACTACACTAGTTTTTAACTCTGGGTTTACTTGTACTCCATACAATTTTGCAGGTACAGTAGCAGGAAGCAGATTTACCCATTCTTCATTGATTTCCCTCGTGTCATTGCGAGACACAACGTCAATATTCCCGTAATCAACGTATCTTACTTTAACAAGGTTCTTAGCTTCGCTATATTGTAAGATAGACGCTCGATACCAGCGACCGTCTTCAGGGAAAATAGCGACACACGCTTTATTTTCAAATATACCCTCCAATGGAGTCATGTTCGGACTCTCAGTCTGCAGAGCCTCAAACATATCGTCATAAACTTTAGCAGTATCGTCATCTAAATCTATATTCAGTTGTAATGTGTTTATATCATTTACGATGGTGATATTGCACATGAATTCTTCCGGAATGTTGTTTGGATATGTAATATAATCACTATTAATCTCCGTTTTCTCACTATAATTTACGGCAGAGTCCATTTCAATGTTGGGTTTCTGTTTCTTCTCTGTTATATCATGACTGGAAGGCGCGAACTTCTTGACGAGAGCTGGGGTGCCGTCCGCATACTCTGCCATTTCGAAGTCAACTAAATGATCGTTGATCCAAAGCTTATCGAATTTCAATTCTATGGGAGTAACGCCATTGATTTCTTCACCACTTATTTCTACGAGACATTGCTTTTCCACCACCGACTTATGTATGTAGTCTAGTGTTTGTCTGTCCCATTGCTTGCCGACAGGGCGGATGCGGTTTAGAACACATTTATGAGCTTGTGTAGGTATTTGATGGAGGGGAACACTTTTCCTAAGGTTTTCAAAGGAGCACAATTCTTCATTGCCGTAGTCAATGTAATGTATGAGGCAAGTGGAGTCTTCTTTGTTGACTTGTAATACTCGGCCGCGGTAGTAACGGCTATCTAGGAAGAATAATGCAACGCAGGGTTCGCCGACTGTCCACGTGTTGTATCGCGCTTTAGGATCCGGTTTCTTGAAGCGAACGTCGAGCGCCTTACGAATGAGGTCTAGTGTGTCATTTTGCGACACGTCGTGTAAGTAAACAATGCCGTTGTTATCTATGTACCTGAAACAAAAGAATAAACATGTAATATCAAAATTCAAAGTGATGTCTTTTAAGTCAACTTTAGAGTTATAAAATAAAAAATGATGTGGTAAAATCTTGTTTGGCAGATAATAAAGTGCAGTACTAACGTTGGCAGTGCCTTGAACTCCTTGTTAGATAGCGGTTCTGGTGGTAGCCAGTCTGTTATGTACATAACATTGGACTGCTCTGTCCTTTCTTTAGCTCCAGCATTCTCTTCACCTTCTTTAATCGACACGGGCGTTATTCTACCAATATCGTCATCTGCTTTGTCCTCCATTAACGTCTTTAATGGCACCATAGGTATTGGGTCTAGTTGGAGCCAATCGTTAACTGATCCTGTTATGTTCAGAAAAGATAGTGTATCACTGAGATCTTCATCTTTCTTCTCAGGTGTAACCTAGAAAAGAAATAAACATGTAATAAATTCGACTATAAGTAAATAAGTGATTCGATTCTCAGTCATATTAGTGCATGCTATGCTACCATTGACAAGTAGGTTGTGGAGACAGGAACATTTTAGAACATCACATACTTTAATCGTATTTTCGCAATCCGATGTAATTAGGTATTTGACAAAAAAAAAATGGAATTAGCCTGTCAGATAGATTGCGTAAAAAATTATGAATTGCATATTTTTTTCTTTTATCTAATTGATAAAAAATACGATAGATAACAAATCAAAGATAGTGAATCGCATAGAAATGTGGGAAGTAATGTTATTCACTTGCCTTTAAAATGCACTGAGACGTGACATTGACGTCACATGCGATGTCAACTGACTGTATCGTCTCCACTTTATATTCACGCGATAAAAGAAAAAATACGCTTCCAAAATTTTTGAAATTATTCCGGGCGAACTAATTAGCTTTTTAAATATCCAAGTCAGTTAAGTACTCAATTATTTCAGACTTACCTGCGATTTATCTGGGACTCCAAGTCCTTGTTCTACAATTTTCTTGTTCAAGCATCGCCATTCAGACTTGTTCGCTTCCAATGCACTTCCTTGCGTCGTGTGATACACCCAAATCTCAATAGGCATACTCTTATCAGTGAAGTTGCCTAATATTGTGATAAATATCCGCTTGTATGCATCAAGAAGTTCTTTCAAGTATTCCTTTGTGAGTGATGGCCATTCTTGCCCGACTGCCGGCATGATGCCGTGTAAGTGGCATTTCATGGCGGCATTGCCGAGAGAAGCAAACTCTGGCGGTAATTCCCGTAAGCCAGCTTGTGGAACAGTCTCAATAACTGCAAAGTCACTGTAAAATAGTTTAGCGTTCTCGCTTTCTAGCTCTATGATCACAGCGCGACGCCATGTCTGTGATTGAATACACAAGGCGCAACAATTGTCACCCACTTTCCAATCATCTTTAGATTGGTTCTTGTTCTTCGCGAAATAGTCTTGAATGTTTGCAAACATTGCATTGTAGGATTTTTCTTGCTGAATCAATGAAACATAGATATGTGAAGGAGATTGGTAATGTAGTATTCTAGCTTCTAATTTCAGAGGACCTTTGTCCTTAGCCTCTAACTCGTCACTGGTATCGTGTTTTACTTTCTTTTCGGTATCATTTCTGCTTAATATTGTTATTTTCTCTTGCTTCGGTTTGGGTGGCGACGGTTCATGTAATGGTGACTTATTTGTAACTACTTGCTCTTCCACAAGGTCTTTGTTGAACCCGTAAACTCTGAAAAAAGGAAGTATTGAATAATTATCTAACTTTCATTAATAAATGTAAAATATTTTTCATTTATGTCAGTTAAGTAAAGTATTACTTTTCAATTTCAATACACAGTGAAATAAATCTTACCCAAAAGTGATGGCAAACTTGTGTCTGATCATTTCATTGTTAATACAAACAACATTGTCGTTGTCGGTTCTATCGTACAGCGTGACGCCGACGGAGCCGCGGCTGCGGTAGTCCCTGTTGCGGTTGTCTTCCGCTTGGAGTTCCAGCACTTTGCCTTCGTACTGTTGGAGAAGGTCCACAGAGGCGGTGCTCCATTTCTTGTTGTAAGGGGTGATGCCAGCTAAGTGGCACTCGGTTGCCTGTAGTAAGGAGAAATTGACTTAGTTTCGGTAGAACATAATATAGACAGTAAAAAAAAATAGCAGCGTTTCAAATAGGCACTTAGTAGCACACAGAGACACCAAGCGGAAACTTTAACTAAAAATAAGTGCAGTTATGCACAAAGATGTTGCAGTAAGTTGGTGGCTACGCCAGCGCGCGCACCACGCCGCGCGCCCAGCGCACGCGCGACTGCCCAGCGCCCTCTACAGCGTGCTTATAGTGTTACCAGTGCGCTGAGCGTGGTGTGCTTGTGTCGCAGGTATCGTAGCGCGTGCCAGTGCAGCAGCAGCGCGCGGCCGGTGTCGGGCAGCAGCACGCGCAGGCGGCCGCGCCCCGCCAGCGCGCGCACCACGCCGCGCGCCCAGCGCACGCGCGACTGCCCAGCGCCCTCTACAGCGTGCTTATAGTGTTACCAGTGCGCTGAGCGTGGTGTGCTTGTGTCGCAGGTATCGTAGCGCGTGCCAGTGCAGCAGCAGCGCGCGGCCGGTGTCGGGCAGCAGCACGCGCAGGCGGCCGCGCCCCGCCAGCGCGCGCACCACGCCGCGCGCCCAGCGCACGCGCGACTGCCCAGCGCCCTCTACAGCGTGCTTATAGTGTTACCAGTGCGCTGAGCGTGGTGTGCTTGTGTCGCAGGTATCGTAGCGCGTGCCAGTGCAGCAGCAGCGCGCGGCCGGTGTCGGGCAGCAGCACGCGCAGGCGGCCGCGCCCCGCCAGCGCGCGCACCACGCCGCGCGCCCAGCGCACGCGCGACTGCCCAGCGCCCTCTACAGCGTGCTTATAGTGTTACCAGTGCGCTGAGCGTGGTGTGCTTGTGTCGCAGGTATCGTAGCGCGTGCCAGTGCAGCAGCAGCGCGCGGCCGGTGTCGGGCAGCAGCACGCGCAGGCGGCCGCGCCCCGCCAGCGCGCGCACCACGCCGCGCGCCCAGCGCACGCGCGACTGCCCAGCGCCCTCTACAGCGTGCTTATAGTGTTACCAGTGCGCTGAGCGTGGTGTGCTTGTGTCGCAGGTATCGTAGCGCGTGCCAGTGCAGCAGCAGCGCGCGGCCGGTGTCGGGCAGCAGCACGCGCAGGCGGCCGCGCCCCGCCAGCGCGCGCACCACGCCGCGCGCCCAGCGCACGCGCGACTGCCCAGCGCCCTCTACAGCGTGCTTATAGTGTTACCAGTGCGCTGAGCGTGGTGTGCTTGTGTCGCAGGTATCGTAGCGCGTGCCAGTGCAGCAGCAGCGCGCGCACCACGCCGCGCGCCCAGCGCACGCGCGACTGCCCAGCGCCCTCTACAGCGTGCTTATAGTGTTACCAGTGCGCTGAGCGTGGTGTGCTTGTGTCGCAGGTATCGTAGCGCGTGCCAGTGCAGCAGCAGCGCGCGGCCGGTGTCGGGCAGCAGCACGCGCAGGCGGCCGCGCCCCGCCAGCGCGCGCACCACGCCGCGCGCCCAGCGCACGCGCGACTGCCCAGCGCCCTCTACAGCGTGCTTATAGTGTTACCAGTGCGCTGAGCGTGGTGTGCTTGTGTCGCAGGTATCGTAGCGCGTGCCAGTGCAGCAGCAGCGCGCGGCCGGTGTCGGGCAGCAGCACGCGCAGGCGGCCGCGCCCCGCCAGCGCGCGCACCACGCCGCGCGCCCAGCGCACGCGCGACTGCCCAGCACCCTCTACAGCGTGCTTCTCCACGTTTACTGCGCACACCATGCCTGCACAACACGTATTAGTTAAGTAGTTAGCATGTGTTAAGCCGCTAAAAGACATCGCGAGGCGTGCGTCGCGAATGGTTCGTCTCGCGTGCCTCGGGCGTGTGTGTGGTGAACGTGTGTGTTCATAGTGAACATTCGTGTCATACGATCGTTGCGAATGCCGCCTCAGAACGTGTCCGTGTGGACGGACAGGTCTTGTTTGCGATGCGCGCTCATACGTCATGACGCATGAGTGATTCGGTATCGACGACGATGACGCCGGCGGATCCCCCACTCGCGCCACCCGCGACGCCAGCGCCTCCCTCGGCGCGAGCGTGACGCTACGCAGCGAGATGCGCGGCCGCCGACGTCAGTTCGAGTCGCGACCCCGCCTCCGCGTCAGCTCATGATTAAGGACTCCGGTTGGGTCCGAAACTAGTCTAGCTACCCCGATAAACACGCGTGAGTAAACCGTTATACCTTTTAAGTATGTAAACATTCTGATTATTACAATGTATGTGGTATGTATGTGGATTGCATGCTCAGCTTGAGCATGTGTTGTTCGGGATGCACACATAAATGTACCGCGAATGACGAACCATTCGCGACGCATGCCTCGCGATGTCTGTCTGTACGCGGCTTAAGACTTTCTTATATTAGTATTTTTAGCACCACTTTTTTAGTTTCTTAGAATGTAACAGCATTATAAAAATTACATAGTACAAGACAAAGTTGCTCTTGCCGTCCTTGTGTATGCTTAGATCTTTAGAACTACGCAATTGAGTTTGTTGCGGGTCCTTTTATAGGTAGTGTGTTTTAAGAAGAAGGTTGACGCTAAGAACTCACGGAGCGATTTTTTACCGCGCCCGCCGCGGTGGCGGGCCCGCAGACTCTGTAGAAAGCAGATTTACATGTAAAAAACAAAAGCACAACTCACGACGCGGTTTACGCCCGCAGACTGTGCGATTGTTTGCGGCTCCCGCGGCACCGGCGGGCAACTTGTAGAATCGCGCGGGCCGCGGTCGCCCGCAAGCTCTGCGGTTTGCGCCCGCGCGCCCTGCGGCCGATTGGCGGGCGATCGCAGTGGCGCAGATGCCGGTCTTGCTTCTGCCGCTGCGGTTGCGATAGTCGGCGTCGTCTCGTGAGTTTGGAAATAAATTCGCGGTTCCGCAACCGCTGCGGGCGCGGTAAGAAATCGCTCCGTGAGTTCTTAGCCTTATACAGCATGTAAATTTGAACGACGGACTTATTGAAGGAGGGTGGTCAGTATTCGATTCTCGTCCCAAATATGTAAGAAAACTATGACCTTAATTTTTCATATAACTATCCGATAAAATACAGTATTTATGAACACAGAGCGCAAAATGCCTAATATCACGCGCCAAACACGTGCCGCCGCTAAGGCAGCGAGCGCGCAAACCCCCCCGCGCCCCTTGTGATGTCGACGACGAGTGCCGCGCAGTGAAATGCATTCATACCTACGTCGACGTCGGTCATTGACCGCGCATATGTTCGATAAGCGCAAGGGTGTTAAAACGTTGCGAAGTTATTAGGACTTTTTTGGAACGATTTTGTTCGTCATTAATCAGGGTTTTTTTTATTGTTTAAACGTTTATTGGTGAAGTCTATGCATAAACTATTGGTGGTTTGAATAAGTCCGTCGTTCAAATATACATACTGTATACACTGAGGCGGTTCGCGGTCGCCAGTTACAAATAATTTAAAAACACAGTTGTCACAACGTTATTCTGTTAACAACTCACTATACGGGACAAGTGTTTATACGATGTACAAATAAAGCATGTATATGCGATTGCTAGTTTTCTTCCGGTTATTCTTAAGCATAAAGTCCGCGTCACGTAAAAAGAACGCTAGAATAAAGTGGTGGGGGTGTGTTTGCGCATGCGTACAATCTCGTAAGAAAGTTATGTCCCTGTTATTTTATTTTTGAACTAGGCTTTCGCTTACGAGACGTGGCTTCGTTCGTACATTTTGTTCTTCTTATTAGTTATTACATTTATGTACATGTTTGAATGATGTGTTTTAGAATTTATATCGAAATAAAAATATCCTTCCATTCAGTCATCATACATAGCGTGAAAACCATATACGGACGCAGTCTGGGTGCTAGAAAGGGCTATTTCGTAACTTAAAACTTTTGAGCGCGATAGTTTTTTTTTTTAAATAACGAAGCGTGGACACTGCGCGGGAAGCAAAGCTCAACTGACGAACCAATAGCTCACCCGCAAGCATGCAGCGTGCGGCTCCCCCGCCCCGCGCCCTACCTTTTTTTTTCGTGGGAAATCAAATGACCCTGTCCGCTGTGGGTGCAGCGGGAGGGAATGTCAGACTTTTACTGACTAAAACCCACTATGTTCCTCCTGGAGCCCTTTGGGTGCCGGGATCGCGGTAACTCTCACGAACATCCCGCAGCCCCCGCGCCCTACCTCATACCAATAATGAAACATATTGGTATGAGATAAATCGACTCTGCGCAGCTTGACAGCCAGCGTTCTTTTTACGTGACGCGACCTATACCTCACGAAGAACGTCATCTACAAAATATGGGAGCGATAATAGTAATGACAGATTGTGCCCTCATCCCATTTTACTTGGGGTCGGCGCAACACATTTTTTCCATTCTCCTCTATCAGACGTCACACTATCATTCACTTCTTTTTCATATCGTTCCTTATACAATCCATCCATCTTTTCTTTGGCCTTCCCCTTCCTCTCCATCTATAAAAATTCATACTCATCACTCTTTTAGTCACATGGGTCTCATCCCTCCTTATCACATGCCCATACCAAGACAATATCGGCTGTCTTGGTATGGGCATATTTTTCTGAAATATCAATTGCAATAATGCTAATAAAAAAATACCTATTTCTGGTAAATAGACAGTTCCATCATTGGAAACTAAACTGTACTCCTGTTCCATATCTTCAGTAAGTTTCTCATAAACATCTTGCAGGTGATTCTGTAAATAATGAAAATTCACCAAATTACAGTTCAATAACATTTGGATTTTTTTTATGAAATTAATAGTTCACTTACTTTTCTCACAAAGAAGTTATCTGGACTAACAACATGGGTGATAGTCACTAATTCTGGAGAATCACATTTAAAATCGTTGTTGTTCATGTATAATTTGGGTTTTTCTTTTCCATTTATTACGGCAGGATACTATAACAAACAAACATAGTTTTCATTTATAAATGTACGACTTTACAAACTAAATAGAAAGTTACAAGTATATAGCCCAGTCAATTTAGACATTCGAAGTTACCTAAAGTCCCAACAAGCTGAATTTCGGTGAAATTGTTCAAAACATAATTATGAACAATGTTTAAAAGTTCCCCATGATTCCCGTGTGTGGAAAAAAATATTCAAGGTTAAAAGTAAAAAAAAAATGATTTTCGCGATTTTCAGGAAAACGGTAAGTTTTATCATAAAAGTACTTCTGACAAAAATTGTAGATCTTAGAATTATCTATAAAAATGTATTAATACTTTTTCCTTACGAGCCTCCGTTTCTGAGATATAACGATTCAAAAAGTTGTTATCGTCATAATATGTAGAGCAATGGAGCACTTAGGATTTTAGGTATGTATATAGCGGTGAAGGGGCGATACCGGGTTGTTGTCTATTTGTTTAAAATTCAAAAATTACATAATAATATCCTGAATAAATGATTATTACTTAATTTTATAGCAAAATTATAACATCAAACTTACCTTTTCCTTCGGGTTCGGCATTTTAGCTCGTTCGTGGAACACCAGCGCGTGCGCAATGCTGACGCCATGTTCAAACGTTGTGACGTCACACTCCAGCTTAAAGTCTACGTGGGATATGGGGATCACGCGACGGACATGGATTACTGCTTGTTTACTAAAAATAAATATTCAAGAGGTGAATTTAGATCTGATGGTTTCTAGTCGGGCAGTCCTAATAAATACGCGTGACTAAACCGTGTATAATTTACTATTATGTAACAGTACTGTGAAAAAGTCATTTAAACAATAATAGCCCCCGACGCAAAGACGCTTGCTGTAAGTGGCATCGTAGAATTCGTAGCTTCTAAACGAAAGAACGGTTTTTAATTAAGACGAGTTTTTGTTCTAAAGCGGGCATAATGATGAATTTAAGCTATATTTTTTAAAAGAAACACATCACAATTTTTGGCGGGCTACGAAGTCATATTTTAGATACCACGCATGTCAACTTTAACGAAATTCTTTATCTATCTCAGGCACTTACTTGTCAATTATATGCTGAATAAGGAAGGAGTCGTCACTTGTCCAAGCGCCAGAAATAGGTACACAATTAGCCAAAGAACAGTTGATAGCCAGAGGATAAGGACATTGTATTTTTGACGGAGGCAAAAGACGTAATCTGCAAACAAAGAGTTAAGTATCACCTGAAAATTATACTAATAGTGTTTTTAATAAGTGTTGGCAAATAACTTGACAATTTGAGATGCATGCTTATCTGGATTATTGCATAGTCTCGAGTTGGATCCCCACGTCACGCACCGACTTTTCGAATGTTTAGTGCGATTTAGAAATAAATATTACAGCTTCCGTGTTTCGGAAGTCACGTGTAAATGTGGGTCCTACGCTAGATTTTTTTCTGGTAGTGTCGGATTGCCATCCCATCGGGTAATGATAGTAAAGGAACAGAAAGTGCATCTGTGTTTAAGCATATGCTTGTGCACTATCATATGTCTCACGTAGCTGGCTGGTGTCATGGTTACACTAGCCAACATAGCCGAAATCGGTCCGGACATATTATACATCTAGATTATATTTAAGGCAGATGAGATTGCATCTCACTTTTGTTTAATTAATTATTTCTCAAGTTATTCGCCAATGACTTCAATAAGATATCATAACTGATGTTGATGTAATCAATAAAGATTATTTTACTCACTTGTCGAATGACACATATTCAGTGCTTCCAAAGTCAAAGCAGAAGACTTGGATTATAGGTTTATTCAGCTCTTTCATATCCACATTAATAACGCGGCATCTCTGCCACATGTAATCTGCTTTGTTGTACACCAAATATGTTTTACCTGTACAATATTAAGGTTTTTATAATATACATATAAATATTTTCAATAATTTCTTGCCCTGAAAGTCTTTTAGGGCAAATTAAGTATAGCCTTATAGATTGGAACACAGAGAACTAACAGCCGCATGCAAGAACGATACATAGCTAAATGCCGTCCTTAGCTTTCATGCTGCCTTTGTCAATGTCTAGTAGAAAGTAGAGACAGCACAACTTACAAGACCTAAGTATTGTTTTTGCTTTCGGCTGCAAGTTTATTATGTTCCTGATATAGGCATATAAGGCCCCTTATGCTTACCCGGTACAATATGATTCACTGAAGGTTTAGCGAAGGACCCAGCATTGCGGAACTCTCTCACCATGTCTTTGATGAGCGTCTGAGAACTTATTCTTTGTACGAAGAAATTGTGAGGGTCCATTATATGCGAGATGTAAACTATCTCCTGTGAACCTAAAATACAATGACAGACATATTGCTGTAGAGTTTATGTGAAAACATGAGAGACAAAAGGAAAGGCTTTCTCATTAAATGGGCATGAGATTATGAATAATAAAATATTAATTATTAATATTTACCATCTCGCAATTGTTGAGGGTGCTGGCTTTCAGCAAACGGTGACACAGGTTGAACAATAGGCTGCTGGTAACTGTTGTCTAAAAGTTCAATAATAATAAGTATATCACAGAATAATACAGATACATAATATAACTCTGTGCCTTGTTCGCTTAATGGTCGCAAACAAGATTGCAAGTTAGAATTCCGAAGTACGTAAAAAAACATTATCTACAGTTACGAGCAAAAACGTGGTCTAAAGTTGTATGGAATCATGAAATTTTCTTTTAAACCAACATTTTGTTTAACTTACAATATCAGGAATATTCCATGACAGCTTCAGAAATTTCGCATAAGAAAATACTGCGACTGTTTGATCGAATATACGTGTACGTACTCGGTTTCTCTGACATGCAAGACTCAATACTAACTCACATTTAGGGAGGTGGTCAGTGTTTACATGTACGCAAATGGCTAATCTGTTATAATAAGACCTTTAACTAACTACTAACTTGTGTAATCAATCAACAACTGTACTTGCCTGAACATATCCACACTTTTCTTTAATATTGTTACTTACTTGGTGTGATGTAACTCTTAGAAGAGTTCTCACTGCTAACAGAGTTGAGAGAAGAAACAGATCCGCTCTTACTGCGATACTTCGGTACATTCTGGAATAACGTTTGTCCTTTCTGATTCTCCTTCTCTACCTTTGGTTTCTTGACAGTTCTTACATCTGAAGAAAAAAAAATATGATATTTAAGCTTTTTAAGTGAATCTAAGAAAATTTCCTATACTCCATTTGTTTGTAATTAACTTAATGTTAACAATTTTGGTACGTCTTTTATACAAAATGTGATATTGAAAAATGTAAAATACGTTTCATAACTCGAAAGTAGTAGTAATATCTATACTAATATTATAAAGCTGAAGAGTTTGTTTGTTTGTTTGTATGTTTGTTTGTTTGTTTGAACGCGCTAATCTCAGGAACTACTGGGTCGAATCGAAAAATTCTTTTTGTGTTGAATAGACCATTTATCGAGGAAGGCTTTAGGCTATATAACATCACGTTGCAACTATTAGGAGCGAAGAAATAACGGTAAATGTGAAAAAAACGGGGAAAATTATTCATCCTTGAGGGCTTCCGTTGCGTGCGCTGCGAAAACGGTTCAAGATACCAAAAATATATGTATAAAAGAATTATTTCTGTTGAAATGATCTAAAAAAATGTCCACGACAGTATATGTCTATCTTTTAAGGTTAACTCACTAGAACCGTTTTTATGGTAATCAAATTCGGTCGAAATTAATGCATTTGTTAAGAGTTGTATCAACGTATCAGGTTGTGGAGAAAATCAATATGTACTTCTGCCACAAGAAAATAAAACTAAAAATATAATTTACGCAGAAGTAGGTACTTTAAAATAATTATGTTCTTTTAAAAAATTAAAAACTAAATTGTCTAAAATAATAACAGAAAATGACGAGGACAAAGTCGTGGGTAACAGCTAAGGAGGTTGTCCGCAAAAATAAATGATGCCCAAAATAATTATTCCACGCGGACGAAGTCGCGGGCACAGCTAGTCTACAATATCTATATATATAAAACTCTTCCGTTACTGACTGACTGACTGACTGACAGACAACGCACAGCCGAAACTACTGGTCGTAGAAAGCTGAAATTTGGCATGTAGGTGCCTTGAGATATGTAGGGGTGCACTAAGAAAGAATTTTTGGAAATTCAACCCCTAAGGGGGTAAAAAGGGGTCATAACGTTTCTATGCAAAATCTTATTCCTTGGGTTTATAAACTTGAAACTTAGCACAAATACGTATATAGTCAAGTAAATAAGTTTGGCATTTCATTTTTTTCCAAACTACCCTTCAATCGTGATTTAGGGGGTTGCGATTGGGTGACTGATTGACTTTCGCGCAGCCATAACCGCTCGGTCTAGAAGTCTCATATTTTGAACAAAGCTTCCTTTACTGACGGAATGAGCATTAAAAAAAGATTTTTGGAAATTCTGCCCCTCAGGGGGCGAAAAGAGGTAAAAACGTTTCTATAAAAAAATGTTATTCCTTAGGTCTGATATTTTGAACAAGGCTCCCTTTAGTAACACAAGTTACTAAGAAGGGATTTTTGGAGTAGCGAGCCCCTAGGTAGCGGGCGGGGGGGAGGGAGATTAACTGATACTTTTTATTCTTCTAGACGATGTTTTTGTCTCGCATTACTTTTTGTTGCATAACGTAATCGATACTTATCGTTTTAAATATTCACCATTAGAAAGATTACTGAAGCTGTATAATATAATTCCAATTGTAACAAATTTTTAGCATATGAAAGAAAGCCCTGTCGAGATCATTAAAAACGCTACAATCCCAAATTACACGTGGGCGAAGCCGCGAGCGGAAAGCTAGTCTTATATATAAAAATCAATTGCTGTTCGTGTTAGTCTCGCTAAAACTCGAGAACGGCTGAACGGATTTAGCTCATCTTGGTCTTGAATTGTTCGTGAAGGTCCAGGGTAGGTTTAAAAGGTGAGAAATAATCGAATAATTGATTTTTTTTTCCTATACAAAAGTTTTTCTTTTATTTATTTATCGATTGGGGCGGTACGAAGTCTGCCAGGTCAGCTAGTAATTGATAAAAAGTCACGCAGGCTGCTTATATTTAGTTAATTAGCTGAGCAAATGGAGGATAGCATATTAATATGACACTGTTATAAAAGATACATAAAACACACACACACTATATGAAGAAATTAATAGTAATACCTTTTATCAGTTCCGGTGGGAAGACAGCCTGAACTGGTGGTGGTGGTATTTCTACGTCGTCACCCAACTCCGACGGCGTGTACAATTTGTATAGAGACTTTACGTTCCCTTCCAAGTGTACGTAGTCGTTGATTAATGTACATAGGTCGTCGTTTACCAACACCCTGTTGAAAAGAGAAAGTATACACTGTATAGAAAAGCAAAAAGAGCGTTCAAACTTGACTCAAAATCGTTGCCAGCCACATGTACTGATGTACATATATTAATTATCGCCATAGTTGATGATAACCAGATTTTCTATCTCAGAGTCGTTTTTTTATATTACCCTCAATAATTATTTATTTAGATCATCTCATTTCAAACCCACACTCAAGCCTTCGCGATATGGGAAGAGGACTGTGCCCAGTAGAAGGATAAATTTAGGCTCGTATTATTACCTCATTTCGAACATTATTTATTAATACATAAAGATCAGCCAAGTGTGAGTCGGACTCGCGCACGAAGGGTTCCGTACTATCATCTACATATACACAGCGAAAGTTTGAAGCGTCTACTTGTTACCGTTTTTAATATTGAGCAAAAAATACGAAAAAGCACGTTTATTGTTTTTGGACTCCCCTAACATTTTTTTTTATTTTTAGTAATTGTTGTTATAGCGGCAACGGAAATACATCCTTTGTGAAAATTCAGCTTTCTAACTGTCACGGTTTATGAGATACAGCCTGGAGACAGACAGGAGTCTTAGTAATAGGGTTCCGTTTTACCCTTTGGGTACAGAACTCTAAAAAAACTTACATACTAGTCTTTTTAACATACATACATACATACATAAACGTCACGCCTCTTTCCCTTGGGGGTAGGCAGAGATCACATCTTTCCATTTGCTACGATCCTGGCATACCACTTTAGCTTCATCCACACTCATCAGTCGCTTCATACACGCCCGTCGGTTTAGGGTACTCCTGACCTGACCCTTTTTTAGGACTTTCCCTATTTGGTCATGGAACGTCTGTCGTGGTCTTCCCCTCCCAACAACTCCATTCAAGCTACACTCATATATCTGTTTCGTTAGTCTTCTTTCATTCATCCTCTCAACATGCCCAAACCATTTAAGCATCCCTTTCTCAATCCTTGTGATTACATCTTCTTTCACGCCACATCTTTCTCTTATCACATCATTTCTAACCCTATCGCTCAATTTCAGTCCTAGCATACTTCTTAGAGCTCTCATTTCAACTGCATTTATTCTACTTTCATGCTTCTTATGCCACACCCAACTTTCACTCCCATACATTAGTGTCGGTACCAACACACCCCTATGAACTGCTAAACGTGCTTTATTGGACACTTTCTTGCTGTTCATAAAGGTATGCAGTGCCCCATTCACTATACACCGTGATTTTTAGGTCGTTTTAAAAAAGTCGTCCACACAATGTATCCGTCATAAAATACCTCTAGGCGCGAATATAATTTTTTTATCATTAATTAAAATAATATGCATGAAAAAAATAAATAATACATTGGAAATATGAAACATCCTGTTAAAAATGTTTACGTATCAAACTGTTGAAGATACATGCTACATACTTACTGCGAACATTATGATTGCAATAGTAAGACAGCTGTTTTACGCTAAGGTGAATGACCTGTGATAAGACGCCGCCGCGCCGCCCGCGCGGCCCCTTTGGCACAAGGTTCGGACCGCGCTCACTACAGAGTGTTCGTAAAACTGCCTTGTGTCATAATAATGAATAATATTTTTATTCATTCAAATCTTAAAAAAAAACATATTTTTTTATTATAAACGTTTACTAGTCATTGGATACATGAACTGGGCTGCTTTTTTAAAACGACCTAAAAGTCACGGTGTATTTCCAGCATTTACTCTTCTTTCAATATCACTATCATACTTCCCATCTCTCGTAAATTTCGTGCCCAGATATACAAATTCATTCACTTGCTCTACTTTTTCACCTCCAATCATTATGTTACATGCTGTCACACACTCATCTCTTTCAAATACCATAACTTTTGTCTTAGACACATTCACATTCATACCTTTCTCCTTCAAAGACTCATACAACACAGTCATAAGTTCTTGTAACTCCTCAGCTGACGAGGCAAGTACAACTTGATCATCAGCATACAGGAGGCATTTGACAAGTACCTCATTCATTCTCAAACCTTTATCACACTCTTTCAGACCTGTCAGACAGTTGTCTAAGAATAGGTTGAACAGCCATGGTGACGCAACACATCCCTGTCTAACACCTTTATCGATGCTAAACCAATCAGTGCACGTGCCATTTATCCTGACGCAAGCGCTAGAACCCTCGTAAAGGGATTTTAGCGCCCGCACTAGGGCCCTGCTCACCCCATGCGAACACAACGCCGACCACAATTCATTCCTCATCACTCTGTCATAAGCCTTTTCTAAATCCACGAATGTGCAATAGACTTTTTGACTCTTGGCCAAACATTTTTCAGCTAAGCTCCGCAAAGAAAAGACCTGATCCGTACATCCCATTCCCTTTCGAAATCCCGCTTGCGCATCCCACAATCCATCATCCGTACCCTTTCTTACCCTTTCAATCAAAATCTTTGCATATAATTTACCGACGACGCTGAGAAGACTGATTCCGCGGTAATTTTTGCATTCCTGCTGCGACCCTTTTCCTTTGAAAATTGGCTATAGTCTTTTTAAACACATCTGCAATTGTGACATTTTGAAATATAGAAAAAATTTAAACTTACTTAAGAGATTCGTGATCTGATTCCTTTCTATTGAGGTACCATGGAGTATCAATGACACTCTTCGCTTCTTCCAGAAGAGCTGGTACATTTATCTGCAAGTTTACCACATTACATTTGAAATTTTAATATTTTTGACTGTTCTATAATAGAATTGGATTACGATAACCAACCTTATTCCTTAGTGATAAAGGCAAGACCTACAACTACAACATAATTATATTATACATATATATTTATATGTATAATAGGTATATGCGCAAAACGTCTCTTTCTCAAAATGTCAATATTATTATACGTATAATAATACGTATAATTTGTATAGTATTTGCTTCTATCCTGGCATACAAGTGGTATGCCAGGATCGTACCAAATGGAAAGATGTGAACTCTGCCTACCCCCAAGGGAAAGAGGCGTGACGTATATGTATGTATGTATATATTTAAACACATTTTTATAGGGTTTAGAATGTTAATGAACAAACCTGATTAATTTTCTGTGTATCAGATGCTATTGTTATCATATTCAATACACTTTTAGCTTTCTTTATAGCATTAGAAACCTCCATTTTAGCCCTGTGAAGGGAGTCTTTTTCGGAGCTTTTCAATAGTTTTATAATCTTCATAATTTCGTCCTTGTGTTTCTGTACTACAGAGCAAAGCTTGGAAAAATGATGATCAACATTTTCAACTATTTTTGCAATGTCATTTGGTGATCCTGTGTCAGTATCGTAATTGTGGAGTAAGTATCCAATATCCTAAAAACCCAAATATTAAGTTAAATAAGTTTCAAGAAGGTGACTTTACATTAGATTACATTATTTGTAGTACATGAATGTAATATTATTAACTATGATATACATACAACAGCTGTCTTTGTGAGGCGACGAAATATCTCATCTACTTTAGGAGATAGTTCACTCAACTCTTCAAAAAATGTTTCATTCTGAAAATAATTAAATATATGTTACACATAATTATAAATTAATAATATAGGTAACTAGCCTAAAAATACGCTAACAAGTAACTAAGCATCAATATAGAATATTTTATGAAGACATCTTTCAAGGTTTATAGGCTTTATCAAGTTGCTTTAGTCGTAGTTCCAGTTATGACAAAATCAACCTTATTACATCTTAATAAAAGGCATAAAATGCAGGTAAAACTTTATTTTTTTATAGGAAAAGTAATATTTTAAAAGAAAGAGATAGTTGTTAACATTTAAAAACGCAAGTCTAGCAATTTCCTGTGAACAGTATTGACATTATTGATTGTAATTCATTATATTTCTGACTGACCTGTTGGTCTAGTGCTTAATGGCCCTGACTGCTATACCAGAGGTTGTGGATCCTATTCCCACCCAGGACAAATGTTTGAGTGATGAGCATGATAATTTATTCTATGTATGGATGTAATTCATCTTTAATATGTATGTTTAGAAGTATACTATAAATATGTTCATCAGTTGTATAGTACTCATAATATTGTTTAGTTTAAGACTAGATGGCGTTGTGTGAAAAGTAGTGGAATATATAATTAAAAATATACTTACAACCTCCTGTAATGGTACCACATCATGGTTCTTGCATGACTTCTCGCCGCCCACCATCATACAGTCCATACATATAGCTTTCTTACAATCTTTGCAGAAGTAATCCAGTTTCTTTTCTTTATGCACCTTGCAGGTAATAGGCTCCAATGTTGCTTCTAATACAATCAAATTTATTTATGTTTAAATAGCTGATTTTATTTTAAAGAACTTAAATTGTTAAAATAAAAGAGAAATTTGTTTAAAAATAACATAGATTAAAAATATTTATCTTCTAAAATGAATCAGTTTTTAATGGCTGGATTTAAATTTTTGAGATTAATAGGCCAGCATACATTACTTTATCCATCACTTTTTTTCATTTATAGTTATTAGCCTAGCAGATTAAAATCTTAATGATAATCAATCTTTTCTTACCTATTGGCTGTAGTTTATGGTTCTTGAATATGATGAAGTTCATATGAGATCGTTTGAAGCAAGCAGTGCACATAACTGTGTCACATTGCTTACACATTTTCGTAGTAGGTTCATGACACTCCAAACAATTTCCTGAAATAATAAGTTTTAGTTAATGTACAAGTATTAAAATAAATTACATTTTGTTAATTATCCAATATTTCATTTACCTTCAGCAGTTTTATCTTTCAAAATTGTTTTTAAATCAAGAAAAGGGTCTTCTTCAGGTTTCTTTTGAATTGATTCTGAACCCTACAAAAAAAAACAAAGTAAAATTAAACAAATTTAGAAAAATCACCTCACACACCATCCTTTTTCTACAAATCTTTCTCTGTCAAAGGTGAAAGAAAACCTCATTGCTGGAGAAAACCTCTTAAAAAGTTAATAACCCAGTCAATTTAGACATTCGAAGTTACATAAAGTCCCAACAAGCTGAATTTCGGTGAAATTGTTCAAAACATAATTGTAAACAATGTCTGAAAGTTCCCCATGATTCCCGTGTGGAAAAAAAATTTCAAGGTTAAAAGTAAAAAAAAATTGTTTTTCGCGATCTTCAGGAAAACGGTAAGTTTTATCATAACAGTACCTCTGACAAAAATTTTAGATCATAGAATTATCTATAAAAATGTATTAATACTTTTTTCTTACAAGCCACCGTTTCTGAGATATAATCACTATGCACTAGAATAGCCTAAAATTCCATGGGTTGCTATTAGCGACACTACATAGTACAAAAAAGAGTAGCTGTCGCTGTCTGTCTGCATATCTGCTTAAATCTTTAAAACTGCACAACAGATTTTAAAAACTTATTTTAAATTGATAGAGTGATATAAGAGAAAGGTTAATATGTACAATGGTTTATTACCAACCTTCATAAAATTCAATGTTAGTTCACCAACCATGTGAACATTAATGGGAAACTTTTGGTGCAATTTCACCTTATTTCCCAATACTTCCTTAGCCTCGGTGTTTGTGACCACTGCATCAACAAAGCACACCTTACATTCCAGGGGCTCTGAACACCTTATGACGCCGGTGACACAGTTCTCGCACATGGAGTGGCCACAGGGAAGGAATAATGGCCAGTTGCATTTTAATTTGGATGATGTAACTAAAAAAAGTAATATTATTGCATAGTATTCACATTTTCTAAAGGAAATTATGGCTGTTCTAAAGTTTTTCTTGCCTCACTCATTTAGCATGTTTACAAATTATAGATACAGTAATACGGGGTGAATAGAGATTAAAAGGGGTAAATAGAAAAATAATACATGAGTTGCTTTCAGGGTGTTGCATAAGTTTGTTTACATGAATTCTCGTCTAAGCTTAAGTATTCAAAAGATTAGGGAGTCAAATTTTAATGTAGATTCATTTTAATATGGCTCCTTCCCTAATCTGCAGTTGGCCTAGGCAGCTTTGATAGTACCAAGGGACTACAAAATCACAAGAAGTATTATTTTGAGTAGGTGTATAGTATGAAGGACACCTATCTTCTTGAATGACGATTTTATTTATTTGCCTTTTTTTAAACCAATAGAAGATGTTTCGGCAATAATTGTTTAGTTTTAAATGTAGATTTCTTTATTGTTTAGTATAGTTTGTACGATACATTATGATAAATTATTATTGTGCCTTATGACGTAGTTCTCGAATTCATAATTTTGCATAAGACATCAGATTTTGTATTTTCTTAAACAACATTGTCCAAACATCTATACTCCATTTGTTTAGGTAATTAACTAAATGTAAACAATTTTGGTATGTCTTTTAAACAAAATGTGATCTTTAAAAATGTAAAATACGTTTTACAACTTGAAATACATTCAGATTTTCTAAAACTATAGTTAATTGATTTATAAGCAGTAATATCCAAATTAAAAATTATGTTTTTGGTTAAAAGTAACGCCAAGATTGTTTACATTTAGTTAACTACCTAAACAAATGGAGTATAGGGGACATGTTTTATCCCGTCTATCCATTACTGGAAATGACCGGTTGGTTTGGTAAATATAAGGTAGGTATTTCATGTGCTCAAATATTTTGCGCTTTCGAACACAAATTGTTAGTAGGTATTTCATATATGATTATATATGTAATACTAAAAGTTATGATATATATATCACAAAATTATAACTTTAAAGTGATACTCACACTGTAAAAAATACGGTTGACAGCAATTCGGACAAAACATTTTCATGTCGTCGTCGTCCATGGCCGGTACCTTATTACTAAACTTACTTTATTCGTAACTTTATTGAATAGATTCTATTAGAATCAGCTATAATCTAGGTAAAAAATACTAGTTATCAGTATGTAAATAATTGTGAACAATAAACCGTTTGTTATTTTTCTGCTATCTCCGCAGAATTTTCAAAAACAGCGAACGACGTTTCGCTAGACAGATAATGAAGGAAAACCGAAGAGATTTTTTTTACTGGCAATTGATGTTTCCGGAAATACCATTATAAAAAATAAACTATACAATACGGAGTCGTACGTATTTCCTTCATAGTTTACATTCATAACTTTAGTCAAATTAATAATAGCCAGCGGTAGCGGTAATAAAAACCAAGAGGGTTTAAAAAGAAACAAAATGAATAAACACTCCTGTTTTGATAGAGGTCGCATTCAAAAAAATGCATTCATTTCTTGGAATATAACGGCTACTACTGCTTTAGGATTTAGGAAAACTAAAAAGATTATTAAAGATATTTAATTAAATTCTGAACTCTCTTCAGAACTCTTCTGTCAGTAAAGCCACGGTGTCGGGATCCATGGTGTCAGTGATTGATACGTAAAGGTCCGACCAATCCTCTCGCTGGTTATCTATAAAGTAGTTGATCTCCAGAATACGGTCTCTGTTGCGCTTGACTTCATTGCTGCAAAATGTATAAATCTCGTCATATAGCTACTAAAATGCACAATCGTATTAAAAATAGAAGCAACTACAAAATGAGTAAGGAGGGAAAAATACATTTCCCAACATGATCATTAACAACTTTTACTCATAGCTATGCTAGTTTTTCTTACACTTGCAATATTGTGCATCTTTTGATTGACATTGGCATGCTACAATGATTTATCACTTTAGGTTTTTAGTGTACTTATTCATATTAATTAGGTTCATCACAGAAAATAAAATAAAACTCACTCGTTAGTCCCCTGCACCAGTTCATCTCGCCAGTTGTTAGCGCGGGTCATGAGAAGGTCTTCGCGGGCGTCTATGAACCGCATGTGGTTGTCGGATGATGCAGCCACTACATTCATCATCATGTCACGATCCATCATTACCTGGTGTAATCAAACCAGCAAGTGGAATAAACTCTTCAAAAGGCAGATCGATAAGAAAGAATTTCTTTCATAAGTTAGTTAGAATTTTAGATTACTAGCTGTTGCCCGCGAGTTCGATCGCGAAAAAAATAGGGATAAATTTTCTTATAGTATCCGATTCTCAGACAGAATAGGCATATAAAATTTGGTAAAAATCGGTCTAGCCGTTTCGGAGGAGTACGGTAAATAACATTGTGACACGGGAATTTTTATATCTAAGATTTTTTTACGTCATGTAGAACCTCAAGAACATCTTAAGATGATCCATACTTACATCCATAAGTTCACGTGACGCGTCTCCCAACATGACCTTATTACCGAGGTATTTGGACAGAATCTCGAACTGTCGCGTCGACCACACGCCCTCGTGCTCTCGCCACGCGCCAAACGCAGTACGTGACACCTCCAGCAGTCTTGTCACCAGTTCTGTCATGTTCACTGCGAACTGAACTCTGGAGTCCTGTTAAAACACACACTTAGAATAACAGCTTGTGGGGGCCTATCAGCACTTTTTGGAGAATGACTATTGCTGTTGCGTAAGCGAGATACGGGTGTAGGCTGTGTAGGTAATGCGCTGTCTCGCTTCATGAACTACAAGTCTATCTGACTCCAAGACAATATTTTTGATCCGATCATGTAAAATTATTCATGGCATTAACCTAGTATAACCCATTTATGGCTCTATCCTATTCCTCCCTTTTTACCTCACACTGTTCAAACAGCTGCATCTCAATGGTCATGAGAGACTTCCACAGCTCGTACAATGTTTCGTGGAACTGCTCCCCCAGTTCTACTAGCAATGGGTCCGCCTCTTCGACCGTCATCTGTTTAGCCTCAATTTTTCCGCTGTATTCTTTAACCTTATCCATGATGGGCTTCTTCTTGACTTCAAAGTCTGCCAAGGACCTGTTTGTTATTTTTAAAATTAATGTAAATTTACTTAGGTTCTGTATGTTATTGTATATCTTTATGTTATGTATGGTAAATATCATCAGGCCTTGCATGCATTGTAAGACGACACCGCACCATAAGGCCTTAGAATCCTAAGTCCGTCGTACGCGGACGTTGTACGGCGCTTCCTCCCCGCGGAGGTAGGTGGTTAACAAGATTCCTTAAGCTCACAAAAAAGACCGTTGCATGCATACAATAGGTAAAAAGTTAATGAAACACATTTAGATATTTCTAATTAAAAGAGATCTATTAAGATATTATCTGACTTACGTCTTACTTACGGAATATAAGTACATATTATAAGCTGCAAGTGGCAACAAAATTGACACTTATTTCAAGTAAACACTACATACTTACAATTTGCTTTTTTCAACGCTTTCATCCAAGGCATTGTCCACAAGATCTTTAAAAAGCTTAATTTCGTTTTGTCTCTCAGTGTAAGCTCCTTGGGCAAATTCGACCAGAGCAGCCATGGTCTCCACATATTGCTCTCTGTATCTGGACAAGATGTAAAATCAAGACATCAATTCTTTGGTTTGTGGTTAGAATACTTGGAATTGAAATGTGAAGTTAAAATCACACCGATCTAAATACAGGATAGGGGCACGGAATATTTTGTTCAACAAAAAGTAACGAATCATGCATATTACACTCACAGTGCATTTTATACAACAATCTGTCTTATTTTCGAAGGATAGCGACAAGTACGCTTACTGTTCAAAATACGATTGTAGTTCTCCTCCAAAACTGAGCAGTAGTGCGCCGTCGGGATCCTTTTCAAACATGGTGTCGAGGAGTTCAGGCCCACTCAAGTACTCCACGAACGACATCGCATAGAATGTCACCCTCGCATCGTATTCTTCTTTAGCGAGTCGTTCTTGTTCCGATTTTTCGTCAGCTTCATCCATTTTTCGGATCAGACCTCTAAGGAATGAATGGTTTTAGAAGTGATAGAGTTCCCAAGAGATAGAATTTCTCAGGATTTCTAGAGCAGTGTAGAAGGCACACCTCGAAGTGGGAGTTAAAGAGGCCGCCAGACGTTTTATTTTTTTACGGATAAAGTATAATTGATGGAAATTGTATCTATGGCATAAATAAAACGATTTTGTGCTTATTTAGAAATATATAAGTATGTTTATCAGCTGTCTGATTACCATAACACAAGCTCTGCTTAGCTTGGGATCAGATGGCCGTGTGTGGATATTGTCCCAAGATATTTTTATTTTCGTACAAAATACATAAAATAAAGGTTGATAAACAATCGTGTTTTATAATGGATACTGAAAAAAGTATTTGGGGGCATGGAAATATTATTTATGATCCAGGGAGGCTCGAGGGAACAATGGTTGGGCAAACCTGTTCTAGAAGGTTTTTAGGATATGGTGTGTGTACTGTGTAGGTATATTATACTATAATATTTCAATATTTTTAGTAGTTTCATACCTAAACATAGATCTCCCTGCCTCTCTTTCGTCTTCGGTAATGATCTTGTAGTCAAGGTACGTGATTCCATGAAGAGCTGCTCGTAGGAACGCATACGACATCGGGTCGTCGCAGCTTGGGTTGCCTTTGAAGCTAACAGAACGTAGCTTACGGAATTGGCGAAGGTATGACATCTGTTATAATTAGATATAAATCTATATAATGATATCCTCCTGAGTTTCTGACTGAACCTTTTATTGAAATGTACGACATCTATTCTCAGATCATCAAGAGAAATTAGTGAAAAGTGATGAGATTTTGTATAGATGTTCATAGAAAACCGAAGGACACTACAACGTATTATTATAGTTAAAATAGTGTTTATTGTTCTAGTTTTACATGAGTACATAGAATATGGTATTTTATCAATTATTGTGCGCATAGTAAAAATCGCGTTCCCAAGCCAACCAACCTCCTTGTAGTCTTCAATTAAGTTGTCGCCAATACTAAACACGAGTAAATTCTCTAGCGTTTCTAAATTTTCCAGTTTTCTTATTTTGTTATGAAACAACGTTAAGACCTCCAAATTAACGAGAGTGCTTAAGTTCTCTATCTTCTCAATTTTATTAAACGACAAGTCTAGTTCATTAAGCCCAGTTAATTGTTCAAGGTTTTCAATCTTTTCTATCAAATTGTGGGCTAAAGTTAGTTTAGTGAGGGATTTAAGCATCCAAAGGTGGTCAATTCTAAGGATGTTCTGGAATTCCAGACGAACTACTTCAGCCTCATCTAAATGCACGCCTTCTTCCGCAAATAGTCTCCCAGCTTCTTCAGTGGGACCTGAATTAAAAAGCATATAGATTTAATAATTCTACTCAAACAGAACTATTAAATCTTAATAACACTATTGTATCTTGAACGGAGTTTATATATTAAAATGGGTTAAATTAGCATTTACCGTAATCTAGAATACATCGTATGAGCATAGCATTATCTATTACGCCAGGTTCCACATCGGGGTGGATAATAAGGCTGTTTAGTTGCTTCTTTTGCGCCATCTTAATTATAAATATAGTTATTAAACAATTCACAACGATTTACGAAAGCACCAAGATAAATATAATTCTCGTTGCTAAGTTACAATAAATTGAAAGATGTAAACGTTTCGATTTAATATTCTTTTTCTTTATATACTATGGCTATGGATTTAACTTCAATCATTGTAGGAAGTAGACAGATCATGGTGTAGGATAACGGATACTTAAAAATAATTTTACATCTATTTCAATTTTACCGCATATTATAAATTAAACATTCAGAAATCTTTCAAAGCAGAGTTACATACAATATTTCTTTTTGTTAAACTTTAACACAGGTTTAGTTGTTGTTCGTGTTTTAAGTAGTAAAATACAGGCGTAGTTAATACAGAAATAACAATTTCAACAGAAAAGATGGAACAATACTTGTTTCAGTTTCTGAACGTACACTGTTTTGTTAGTCTTGACAGCTGCAAAGTGTTTTTAGTCTGTGAATTGCGTTTTTGGTGACAAGAGAAATCGGTGAAATCATTTTGATAAATACTTGATTATTTTCCAAAGATGTCTTTCTTTGGTGTAGGGAATCCTTTTTCTACGCCGGTGGGTCAAAAAATAGGTAAGAGTGTAATACAAACGTTTATTACTTTCTATCGCAGTCTAAAATGAGTAGTTATCGAACCCTATGGTCAATTTCTTTTTGTTGCGCACTAGAAAATCCGAATTTCTCTTTGTTGTGGTGTAACGATAACTCAATGTTAAGCAATTTTACTGTTATTACTATTGGTGTATTGTATTTGTTGCAACAGATATTTTGCGTAGCGTTTTATTAAACAGGTGTTAATTACTTTGACCCTTTTATTATGATTTGCACGATGAAAAATTGTTTCAGAACAAGCTACAGATGGATCACTACCGTCGGAAAATTGGGGTCTTAATATGGAAATATGTGATATTATAAATAGTACTCCGGATGGGCCCAAAGATGCCATTAAAGCTATAAGGAAGAGGCTGACTCAGAGTGCTGGCAAGAACTACACTATCGTCATGTACACACTGACTGTCCTCGAAACCTGTGTTAAAAACTGTGGCAAGTCTTTCCATGTATTGGTTTGCAGCAAGGAGTTCATATCTGAATTGGTAAGTCATGATATATACAGTATCAAAAAGTTTCCTCAAAATGTACTTAAAACAAAGCAGACAATAACATTGTGCCTTATCTAACAATCATTTAATGTCAATGTACACTGATACAGAAGTGTGAAAACCTCTGATAAGTAGCTGTAACACAGACCGTGACCAGTACATTTCCTAATTACTACATCAGGTACCTACAGATTAATAATTCACTTAAGATTATATTATCTGCTTAAATTCATTACTAATGTCTGAGGTTTATAGGTCAACAAATAAATATATTTTTATCTCATGTTAATATTCAATTAAACATGTGACATTAAATTATCCCCAAACCTAACACAAAAATAATGATTTCTATGACTAACAGCATTTGTTTCTTTCCTCACAAGTTGTTAAATACCCTGTAACCATCTTGAATCATATAGGAAATGAATGAATTCCCTGTTGGCAATACCTACTGTGGGTTGTATCATCAACTAATATTCATGAGAGTTGTTGTTGATGATTTGATATAAAAACAGAAATAAGATTATTTTGTTAAGCCTGGGCATACATTAGGCTATATTTAATAATATGATAATAGATACAAGGTAAAACCTATTTAGGTTTAAACAACAGACCATATTTTTTTCCTGCTCTTTCATACACTCATGTACTGATTACTTGCAGTATCTGATTAATCTCAGGTACTGTTGAAGAATTTTGATAATTCTTTATAAAAAAATAGTACATTATTTGTGAGTGTCATAGGCTATATTATATACTAGAAAATATCCCTCAATAAAGTCAGCATTTGTCAGCTCTTATCCTATATTTACATATGTATATGTAAAAGGCAATTATACAAGTATACATACTTCTAATTTAATACAATCATAAAACAGAAATGCTGTACAAAATATACATATATAATACTCCTATAAACAGTTGGTCTATGAGTCATTTACCAATAACATACCTTAGTTTATATTATGACTGCTCTGTAATATGAGAATGTACTAGACATTCATACATAAACATACATATCTAAGTGCACATTATAATGATAGAGGTATACTTTACATAACTACTGTTGCCTACTGTATTATGGTTACAATCATCAACATAGAGTATTGCATCATAATTAATAAGATTGTGTGTTACTTATACTTCATTCAGAGTTTTTGTATTTAATAATTACAGGTCTTAATATGTGTCATTTAACTTTAATTAGCGACAAGCCTTAGGTTCGCGCGGGTGCAAAACTTATGTGTTTTTATCTATCATTATATCATTCTATCTATTAAAAATCCGCATCAAAGTCTGTTACGCAATTTTAAAGATCTTAGCATACATAAGAACAGACAAACTGACGAGGGAATTCCTTCGTTATACTATGTATTGATATTATGACCATACCATTTTTATAGTGTGCTGTTTCTCACCATGCGCCCGCGCGAATGTCGGTTATAGCTGCAAAAACATGAGCATGAAAAGTTGCTTATGTGTTGGTCCAGGGTGTTGGATAACTCCATACCAAATATTAATAAAATTGACACAGTGGATTAAGTTTGAAAGAATAACAAACATCCATCCATATTCTCATTTTTTCGCGTTTATGTTACATATTAGTAGGATGAATATTTAATATTAAGTTTGTATGTACAAGTTTTATCTATGTCACCAAATTGATCACGTCATTAATGCACATAAATTAACTAAACTAGTTTATTGATAAAAATATCTCAATACGTAGATGTTTGTATAGTTGGAAGATAGAAATGAAAACACCTCTTATATTTCTTACGTTAACTGTTAGTCTTATTAGTTAAATACGTTAATTTATTTATCTGCCTATTAGATCCCGTATCTTGTTATGAGATTCGCGAACGAGTTCGACTTTCGACGTTGCCGCATTGGCTCTTTTGAAGAACTCTCGTTAGGTTCGAAACGTATTCGGATAGGCGGATATTCCAAAAATAAACTCTTTGATATAAAAATATGACTTCTCATTGAGATGTTTTCTTTACATTATTTATGTATTTTTTTTTTGTTTAGGTAAAACTAATCGGTCCTAAAAACGATCCTCCAACAGTGGTACAAGAGAAGGTTCTCTCCCTCATTCAGTGCTGGGCTGACGCCTTCCAAACCACCCCTGACATGCAGGTAAGACATCAAATTTACAGATGAATATGTAGGTAATAATATTTATTAATTCCGGCATTCCGCATACCCTAATTTGGGGTAAGGGCAGGAGAAACAGTAATATTTGCCAGGTGTTTTTGTACTACTCGGCATGATACACGATATTCTTAAAGTCAGATAAGTCTGTATGTAAAGTCGATGTTGTACATCTATTAAATGCTGTAATATACCGTAGTCAACGTTTGACGGGCGTGACCTACGTCGTAAAGTCTTTGCCGTCGCATGGAAAGGTTTCGATATACTCTAAGGAACCAGAGCGCTTCTGCCTTCCTTTATGAAATATACTTATTTGCGAATACGAATATTTTAATACATTTTTGTAGCGCCACGACGACTGTAGACACAATCATTTCGCAAATACATTTTGTGTTTAGTGAAACCCTCTACAATTCGATAAATCATAGTTTTAAAACGCCTAATAAGGCGTCACGCAGATAAACGCACATGGGCTTAAAACGCTGTAGGGATGCCTGAGATTAGATAAATGACATGAATCATAGATACGATCAAATATTGTAAACATAAGTGTTTAGTTAAAACATTCAGTCAAACATCATATACCGATTTCACAAGTAATATTTGCATACATGATTATACTCTAGCTCAATAATGAATTAAGTAAAGGAAATTGCAATTAAGTGCGTATTTCCGAATATCATAGAAACAAACAATGCTTTTAGATTTGTCTCTAGTTATTGGAGCGCTAACTGTCTGCCCATTTGCTTAATACTCAGTGATTGAGAAGGTCACAACTTTCAATTGAGCTTGCATCAATTCAGCGTCAATTGTGTAGGTCATCAGCGCTCTATACAACTACCAAATTCTATGACAAGTTAACCGGTTAGGTGACATATTTATAATTGAAACGTTTGTATGGATTCTGAAAGGCAACTTAATTCTCTCTTCCTGTTAGCTAAAATATGATATCGCATTGATAAATTGATAGTCACATGACAGATAAGCAGTTATGAACTATTTCACACGAGTGCTGTTAACAGGACAATAAACAATTATACATATACACTTCATATTTATGCTAGAACTCTTTATTGTTGCTTTGAGGAAAATAAGAGAATATTTTTTGAGGAAAAACTGAGACATTATTGAAATTGCTCACCTGTGATCACAACCTTACTATTGGGAATGGTTCTATGTAATCCGAGATCTTATAACATTTTAAACCTAGGATAATAATACTACACCTAATAGTCAGATAGGCACTGATAGGACCTACTCATTTTCACAATGCTGGGATATACGCTGCAAATTTAGCCTTATAATGTTTAAGAAATTCTAATGCCAACAACAAAAATAGCAATGTTGAGTTAACACATAGCACCATCTCTTTCACTCAATCGTCCCCTATTACATTACTTACTCTGTCGTTATTAGGACTTCGTAATACAGTCCAGGTTCATTGTCCTGAGTAGGAAATCTTATTAAACGTTAGGTATACATATAAAGCAGATTATAACGTAATCTAATCAATGGTCCACTCATGTATGAAAGATTAGGAGAGCAAGCTGTATATTGTATGTGTATACTATTTGTATTCATTTATGACAAATAAGGAACTTTCGGTCGAGAATTGAAATGTTTATGTGTTTTAGAGAGCTTTTTAATATTAAGTCTTATTATAAATTTGGAAGTAATCGCTTAGTCTCAGATTGCCTCAATTACTTTAAAAGCGTAAAATATACTTAATGGACAGTTTCTGTCCAATATTTTCTATTATTCGTTATTTTTTTCGAGGTATAGTATCGATTGTTGAATGAGTATCAGCTACAGCGGCTTATTAAATAAAACTAAGTCCGATCTCGATATACAAATAACAAGAGTGCCAACTTAATGTGATTGGCACGGGAGTGAAGAAGTTGGCCCAAATCTCAAAAGAGACCAATTTTGAGCAGACGGCAAACTAAACCTGTTAAAAATTATTATTTAGTATCGACACCTCGTCATGACACCGCGATAAGTATGTTAATATTATTTGTAAAAACGCAGTAAATCATTCTAACAAATGTTATATCTAAATATCTTAAAGCGAGTAACGAATAAGTAACAGTTATTCATTTTTCACAAATGACCCCATCGCGTGAATCGGCCCGATTATAAAATGACATTGAATATTACTAACAAATAACGTCGATTTATACTAATGTATCATATTGACTGGTATCGCAGTATTTAAATGGCCGTCGTCTGTAAAGGAATAGTGAAAAGTATTTTATTGAAACTTTGTACAATAACCCCTTTATAATATTCCAGACGTAATAATATTTTATTGGATATACTTTGCTAGTAAACTAAATATTTAATCGTGCAAATCCAAACGAAAACAATAATTTTGACTCAATTTGCAGACACAGCAATCGGACTGTTATTATTGTCATTTATTATACAAATACTAGGTACGTGCCGATTTTGGCAATAAATATTTTCTTAAACGCACTGTTAAATATACATTCTGAATCTTCTACTACATTCATACATTGCCAAAAACGCTTCTTGACAAAGGATTTCGAAAGAACATAAACAACTAAGAATAAAAAATAAACTTTAAATGAAATAATTTGTTTACTTCACATTTATCCTGTGAAACCCCATCTTTACCACAAAACAAGAACTAATCGGTTACTTGAAAGGGATTATTACAAAGAAGACCTTTATGTTTGTTTTTTTTTTTCAGGGTGTCACACAAGTGTACTCTGAGCTGCGTCTCAAAGGAGTCGAGTTTCCTATGACGGACTTAGACGCTATGGCGCCGATATTCACACCGCAAAGGGTATGTATTACGTAGGTGTTGTAATCCGACTGCGATGGAAAGGTTTTATTGCAATTGTATGTGTTTATTCTGTTGCCATCCTACTGCTGTTTAGTTTGATGGATTTTAGCTTGGAAAGTCGTGTGTTTATTTATGTATGTTAATAATCTCCAACAAAGAATACACAGGATTCATTATTAGACAAAAGAGGACGGATACGGGATTGTTAATACTAAATTAAATTTTGTTGTTATTAATGTTTGTTCACACAATCCTTTATATCTTTCAATAATATAATTTACTATTAGAAACTTGGGTCTTGTGTTTGTTTAATTTGATAAATCATTTTCTTTTCCTAGTGGTTATAAAATCCAATACTATAAGTACTGGATCAGGGTTTCCCCAACTACGCAAACGCACAAATTGTAACAAACCTGTATTTTATATATTTACAATAATTTAGTCAACGATTCAAATTCCTTAGTCTTACGTAAAATGTATTCATGGAAAAGTAGCTGATAATGGAAAAAATAAGCGTTATTTGACCCACTTATACACCTTTAATATTGATCTTAATACATAATATATCGTAAATGTAATGCAAAAGATAAAGTTTATGATCTTTATTAACACCACAGTAAAACGTTTGTTTATAATGCATCGATAAAGTATATGGTAGTAATATTATTAGTAAAATATACTGTCAAACTTTATGTTAAGCACCGTGTTTGGTTGTTGGTTAATGTCAACATTGGTTGACTAAAAACCTGTCAATCAGTGTTGTGATTGACAGATATGATATCATAAGTTGATCAGCTTTTCAACAACGTACCTACATTATAATTATATCAAACTTTATTATACAATTAGAATATACTCCATTATCAGACGTATTTTCATATACTTACTGGATTCTTCTCTCAAGTACTACTTTTTTTTTGTGGAAAATCATCAAATGACCCCGCCCGCTGTGGCTGCAGTGGGAGGGAGTGTCAGACTGTTACTGACTAAAACCCACTATGTTCCTCCTGGAGCCCTTTGGGTGCCGAGGTCGCGGTAACTCTCACGAACATCCCACAGCTCTCAAGTACCATTGATGTCCACTTAGCAAATCAAAATAGTATTTATTTACCTACTACCGGCATGCAAATAAACAGATAATGTTATCTCTAATATTCTGATAACAACCGGACGAGATGAACACTAACCCGTTTATTCTACCCATCTTATAGATCCTCTATCAGGTATAATTTAAAACATCTCTCCATCTCTTTTCTTTCACATAGAAATGACAGAGAAAGGGATATGAAATGATGTGATGACGTATACAAATGTCTTCAATTCTATTGTTATTATATTTTAAGTGTTTGATAAGGATCTATGAGTTAATAGCTTTGCCGAACCTGTTCTATTATCTAGTAGGTATATAAATATAAGATTGGTAAAGGATTAGGATATTGTGGTAGTAACATGAGTTGTGTTGTGCAGAGCGTGCCTGATGGCCCGGAGCCTATTCCTGAGTCGCCGCAGCGGCAAGTCATCCCGCAGACATCGCCTAGTCATTCTACAATGGAACAAGTACCGGCTGCTGTAAGTATTTTTGTCGCTAATATTCTAAATGTGAAAGTTTCTGTCTGTCTGTTGCGCTTTTAGAAGTAAACTACTAAATTAATCATACTGTATATTAAGGCTCCCTTTCAAGCTAAATCCTACAATAATGCGAACGATAGCCAAAGTTCGTAAGTCCTAATTTAAATTGATAGGCTAGAGTTATTAATACAATTAGAAAATAAATCTATATTTTTATCTTAGAAATCAATACTGGGTTAGCATTTTTTATCAATTTATTAAACTTACATAGTAGGGGATATTAAGTCTGTGACCTTCTAAAGTAACACTAACCAACAATTATAATGTATGTAAAATATTGATTGATTTCTCTATCAAATGAAAACTGTAGGTTGCTTGTTTATATTGTTATTTACTCGCTTGTTATATTATTTCTATCTAATCACAACAATATTGTAAAGACAAAAGTATGTGTGTGTATGTTTGGTACCTCTTCAAGCTCAAAGCGCTTGGTCGATTCAGATATAATTTGATATTGAGGTAGCTCAGTTTTGCAGCTTTAACTGACAATCCAGCGGACAAAAACAGACAAAAGCTAGTTTAGTATATCTAGCTAAAAGCTATTCTAAATTTTATTTTAACAAATATACCTTATTAGCAGCAGATGCCACTGACGGACAGTCAAAACAAGAAGCTGCGTCAGGACCTGACGGTGGTGGAGAGCAACATATCCGTCATGAACGAGATGCTGAACGAGCTCACCACACAGCCGCACGCCGCGCACCACGAGAGCGACATCAAACTGCTCGATGTGAGTAGATAATTAACAATTATTATAACATTTTAATGTAAGTAAAACTATTATTGTTATTACTAGCCTAAGATGTCCTACTGTTGGGCGAGGGCCTGTAAAAAAACGAGGTAAAACTGAAAGTTAAAGATAAAGAAAATATAGCACTAGCCTGTATAACATACTGGATTGGCTTCGAAAATTTTACATTATTTGGACTGAGGCTATAACCCCTAAGTTCTTTTTTGATGATTCTTCTCAGGGTTAGCCACCTAAGAAATGCCAACTTGAGCAAGCTTACATATTTATTAATAACCATGTAAAACTGATATAAACAATTTCACTTTTGGGCAAAGCCTGTACAAAGACAGGTTGCGCATTAAACTCTATGCTTGCTAACTTGTAAAAGTAGTATTCAATATACGGAAAACAGATCTAATCATTTGGTACTACCTGCACAAACTTTTGCGATGCGGGCTCGACCCTGCTGAGACAAAATTTCAAGTCCTTCAAGAAAGTGTGTTTGTCTATATTCTGTATAGTATCTAGGTAGTCGATAACAAACTTGACTGCCTTGGAAGTAAATGTATGTCACTTGTATATCCTATGTTACGTCTCCTACATACTACATAGATAACCCAAGTTTAACTATTGTTTCTGTAAAATGTACTTAAAGCAAACTATTCGAAAACTTAACAAAAGGCTTTGTTGTTGTATTTATCTGGAAAATCGATTTTATTGTTTCATTGAACGGACGTGCCGATGGCAGATAAATAACGCAGCCTTTGAGTGTCAAGGTTGTTCATTGTAATTAATATTTCTGTTCAAGATATGATAATAGCATCATTGATATTGAGTTCGTTGACCCGTAATTTTATTACACATGTCTGCTAGTTCAATTAGACTTGTACCAAAGCGTTTTCTTTGGAAGACTTACATACTTTTCTAGTTAAACTTTTTTAATTAAACTTAACTCAAGGCTTCGTTTCACTTAACTGATGACTTTATGAGAAGAACGGGCCATTTTCAAAGCTTACATGGGAAACTGAGTTGTTGTTGAAAATGATTATGAATAGCATATTAGTTTTTTCATTGATAACAGAGTATAGGGGGGTTGTATAAAATTTCCGTGTCACAATGTTAGTTACCGTACTCCTCCGAAACGGCTGGACCGATTCTCTTGAAATTTTGTGTATGCGTTATTCAGTAGCTCTGAGAATCAGCTAACATCTACTTTTCATCCCTATTTTTTAAGCGTCCAACCATTGTATACAAACATTTGTGACACACAATAAACTGTAAGGCTGACCGCACATTGGAGTCAAGATTGTTTTAAGGCAGACTATTGCTATACAAAACATATGAAGGTGCGCATACTTCAAACAAAACGTCTCATAGACAAAATTGTCCAAATCGCACCAGACGTCTGACTAACTTTTGTCGGCTGCCCTTTTTTATTTATGCGGGCGCGCACATCAACGACAAAACAGTCTAGTCAACGCAGGTATAAGGCAGAAGTGTCTATGTGAGGCAAGTCTGTCTTAAAACTGTCGTGACTCCAATGTGCGGTCAGCCTAATTGTGGTACATTTTTAGGAGCTGGCAGAGACATTACGCTCGATGCAGACGCGCATGGTGGAGTTGATCAGCCGCGTGGCGGGACAGTCGCCGCTCATCGTGGACCTGCTCTACATCAACGACCGCCTCAACAACCTGCTGCTCAGGCACAGCCGGTTCACTAGCAACAGGTAACATTACGCTCGATGCAGACGCGCATGGTGGAGTTGATCAGCCGCGTGGCGGGACAGTCGCCGCTCATCGTGGACCTGCTCTACATCAACGACCGCCTCAACAACCTGCTGCTCAGGCACAGCCGGTTCACTAGCAACAGGTAACATTACGCTCGATGCAGACGCGCATGGTGGAGTTGATCAGCCGCGTGGCGGGACAGTCGCCGCTCATCGTGGACCTGCTCTACATCAACGACCGCCTCAACAACCTGCTGCTCAGGCACAGCCGGTTCACTAGCAACAGGTAACATTACGCTCGATGCAGACGCGCATGGTGGAGTTGATCAGCCGCGTGGCGGGACAGTCGCCGCTCATCGTGGACCTGCTCTACATCAACGACCGCCTCAACAACCTGCTGCTCAGGCACAGCCGGTTCACTAGCAACAGGTAACATTACGCTCGATGCAGACGCGCATGGTGGAGTTGATCAGCCGCGTGGCGGGACAGTCGCCGCTCATCGTGGACCTGCTCTACATCAACGACCGCCTCAACAACCTGCTGCTCAGGCACAGCCGGTTCACTAGCAACAGGTAACATTACGCTCGATGCAGACGCGCATGGTGGAGTTGATCAGCCGCGTGGCGGGACAGTCGCCGCTCATCGTGGACCTGCTCTACATCAACGACCGCCTCAACAACCTGCTGCTCAGGCACAGCCGGTTCACTAGCAACAGGTAACATTACGCTCGATGCAGACGCGCATGGTGGAGTTGATCAGCCGCGTGGCGGGACAGTCGCCGCTCATCGTGGACCTGCTCTACATCAACGACCGCCTCAACAACCTGCTGCTCAGGCACAGCCGGTTCACTAGCAACAGGTAACATTACGCTCGATGCAGACGCGCATGGTGGAGTTGATCAGCCGCGTGGCGGGACAGTCGCCGCTCATCGTGGACCTGCTCTACATCAACGACCGCCTCAACAACCTGCTGCTCAGGCACAGCCGGTTCACTAGCAACAGGTAACATTACGCTCGATGCAGACGCGCATGGTGGAGTTGATCAGCCGCGTGGCGGGACAGTCGCCGCTCATCGTGGACCTGCTCTACATCAACGACCGCCTCAACAACCTGCTGCTCAGGCACAGCCGGTTCACTAGCAACAGGTAACATTACGCTCGATGCAGACGCGCATGGTGGAGTTGATCAGCCGCGTGGCGGGACAGTCGCCGCTCATCGTGGACCTGCTCTACATCAACGACCGCCTCAACAACCTGCTGCTCAGGCACAGCCGGTTCACTAGCAACAGGTAACATTACGCTCGATGCAGACGCGCATGGTGGAGTTGATCAGCCGCGTGGCGGGACAGTCGCCGCTCATCGTGGACCTGCTCTACATCAACGACCGCCTCAACAACCTGCTGCTCAGGCACAGCCGGTTCACTAGCAACAGGTAACATTACGCTCGATGCAGACGCGCATGGTGGAGTTGATCAGCCGCGTGGCGGGACAGTCGCCGCTCATCGTGGACCTGCTCTACATCAACGACCGCCTCAACAACCTGCTGCTCAGGCACAGCCGGTTCACTAGCAACAGGTAACATTACGCTCGATGCAGACGCGCATGGTGGAGTTGATCAGCCGCGTGGCGGGACAGTCGCCGCTCATCGTGGACCTGCTCTACATCAACGACCGCCTCAACAACCTGCTGCTCAGGCACAGCCGGTTCACTAGCAACAGGTAACATTACGCTCGATGCAGACGCGCATGGTGGAGTTGATCAGCCGCGTGGCGGGACAGTCGCCGCTCATCGTGGACCTGCTCTACATCAACGACCGCCTCAACAACCTGCTGCTCAGGCACAGCCGGTTCACTAGCAACAGGTAACATTACGCTCGATGCAGACGCGCATGGTGGAGTTGATCAGCCGCGTGGCGGGACAGTCGCCGCTCATCGTGGACCTGCTCTACATCAACGACCGCCTCAACAACCTGCTGCTCAGGCACAGCCGGTTCACTAGCAACAGGTAACATTACGCTCGATGCAGACGCGCATGGTGGAGTTGATCAGCCGCGTGGCGGGACAGTCGCCGCTCATCGTGGACCTGCTCTACATCAACGACCGCCTCAACAACCTGCTGCTCAGGCACAGCCGGTTCACTAGCAACAGGTAACATTACGCTCGATGCAGACGCGCATGGTGGAGTTGATCAGCCGCGTGGCGGGACAGTCGCCGCTCATCGTGGACCTGCTCTACATCAACGACCGCCTCAACAACCTGCTGCTCAGGCACAGCCGGTTCACTAGCAACAGGTAACATTACGCTCGATGCAGACGCGCATGGTGGAGTTGATCAGCCGCGTGGCGGGACAGTCGCCGCTCATCGTGGACCTGCTCTACATCAACGACCGCCTCAACAACCTGCTGCTCAGGCACAGCCGGTTCACTAGCAACAGGTAACATTACGCTCGATGCAGACGCGCATGGTGGAGTTGATCAGCCGCGTGGCGGGACAGTCGCCGCTCATCGTGGACCTGCTCTACATCAACGACCGCCTCAACAACCTGCTGCTCAGGCACAGCCGGTTCACTAGCAACAGGTAACATTACGCTCGATGCAGACGCGCATGGTGGAGTTGATCAGCCGCGTGGCGGGACAGTCGCCGCTCATCGTGGACCTGCTCTACATCAACGACCGCCTCAACAACCTGCTGCTCAGGCACAGCCGGTTCACTAGCAACAGGTAACATTACGCTCGATGCAGACGCGCATGGTGGAGTTGATCAGCCGCGTGGCGGGACAGTCGCCGCTCATCGTGGACCTGCTCTACATCAACGACCGCCTCAACAACCTGCTGCTCAGGCACAGCCGGTTCACTAGCAACAGGTAACATTACGCTCGATGCAGACGCGCATGGTGGAGTTGATCAGCCGCGTGGCGGGACAGTCGCCGCTCATCGTGGACCTGCTCTACATCAACGACCGCCTCAACAACCTGCTGCTCAGGCACAGCCGGTTCACTAGCAACAGGTAACATTACGCTCGATGCAGACGCGCATGGTGGAGTTGATCAGCCGCGTGGCGGGACAGTCGCCGCTCATCGTGGACCTGCTCTACATCAACGACCGCCTCAACAACCTGCTGCTCAGGCACAGCCGGTTCACTAGCAACAGGTAACATTACGCTCGATGCAGACGCGCATGGTGGAGTTGATCAGCCGCGTGGCGGGACAGTCGCCGCTCATCGTGGACCTGCTCTACATCAACGACCGCCTCAACAACCTGCTGCTCAGGCACAGCCGGTTCACTAGCAACAGGTAACATTACGCTCGATGCAGACGCGCATGGTGGAGTTGATCAGCCGCGTGGCGGGACAGTCGCCGCTCATCGTGGACCTGCTCTACATCAACGACCGCCTCAACAACCTGCTGCTCAGGCACAGCCGGTTCACTAGCAACAGGTAACCTACTCGTGTAGGATAGGTACTGATATTGTCTTGTAATGTAAAGCTCGTGAAACATTCCTCAAATAGGCCCAGTCCTTCTTCAAGTTAATAGAAACTTCGTCAATGAAAAAGTACTTGTCATTAAAAATATTTTTTATAACCATTAACATATATTGAAGAAAATATTTTTTGTGTTACATTATATTTTTTTTAACGTCTCCACTGTATCGCGGGGTTTTCGTTCTTTACAAACATTCAGTTCTCATGCACAAAGACACCAAGACGCAGAACAAGCCTTTGTGGATCACACAAATTCTTATCCTGCGCGGGGATCGAACCCGTGACACGTCGCGTACAGTGGTGATGGCATGGTGACCTTGTACAGTAGTACAAGGTCACCATGCCATAGTTGAGTACAACTATCCGTGCAGTCAGGTCGTGAATAAGAGCATAAAATGTTTATGATCTTTTTCCAGAAATGCAGCAACGTCTGCATCTCCGTTGTCGATCCTGGGCGCTGCCATGGGTGTGCCCAACGCTAAGCCTGAATCACGTTAGTATACAAACCTCTTTTTTAACCTCGATACGATATTCAGTTAATCTTTACTCATTTATGATTGATACGATATCTGTCAATACACGTCTGTTTTAAATTATTTAAATCATCGGAATTTCCGGTCAGTTACAAAAACTATATATCTATAGTATGTACCTTATATTTGATTTCAGCAAAGCCAGAGGACGATGCCCTTATTGATCTCCGCGACGACGATGTGCCTGACATTGCTAAACTGAGTGAGTAAACTTTAAATCATGTTTCTAAATCGTCTAATGAAAGTTTTTACTAAATATACTTGTAAGAAAACAACACGCTGTATACCTACTGATCTTTTTTTGTTCAATTATAAAAAGAAATCTAAACAAAAGCTTAATTTGTTGCTTAGAACATTTTATCGGGTTTCTAAAACACTGTTGAATATAACTTTGATCAAGACTGTGACTATTTAATAAAAAGCGACATCCCCTTAAAGTAGCTTTATATAAAAGATGAATTTCTCTTTTCAGCTGTAAAAGACGCGCAGCCCGACAAGACCTCACAAAGCTCTAAAGACGAGTTCGATATGTTCGCGCAGTCGCGTAATGTCACCTACGAAAGCTCCAAGACTGGGTAAGTGCGATAGTGCTGCACGGATCTTTTGGCACGTGGCCGAAATTGGAACTAATGCATGTATGAAAAACTGTTACTTCTGATATTGACTCTTGTTGCTAATATGCACACCCGCGCCCTCATAGTTATATCATCCACCTCACCATCGATCATCGTAGCTTTATATCTTTAAAGGCTGTCGTATACGGCTTTTGCTTACGTACACAATATTATGATACGTAAGCAAGAGCGTATTTATGAAAAGGGGATAATCTCTGGATTTACTAAACCGATTTTGAAAATTCTTAATGTAATACTAAGGTCAGTCAACAATTGTTTACAAATTACATATTTTACAAACATAAGAAATATAAAAGCGGGTGCAACAATTTCTTATTGGCTACCACCTCATACAAAAAAAATAATTGTAACATTTTTACATAACATTAATACAATGAAAGAGAAGATATATGTTACTACGCTACCGCATTGGAGAATTACCTGTAATGTTAGCTGTGTTTATGAATAAATAAACATATTTTCACAAGATAAAAGTAAATAAAGTAACATAATAACCCTATATGTGCAGCGGCAGCAGTTACTCGGACAACATGGAGGCGCAGTCGGCCTCCAGCCTGGTGTCGGCGGCCAGCCAGCGCGCCACGCAGGGACAGCCACTCGTACGTAACTTGTGTTTGACGCTTTACAGCTTGTACTGTGTGGAGTGTTAGAGTTGCTGCAATCGTAAAAGACGAAGATTTGTTCTTTTTAGTTTTGTCTGTTGTTCCTCGGTCCCAGATTTTTTGAGTTTTCAATCGGTAGTCCTTGAATTTTTGAAAGGTTTCATAGTAGACCAAAAAACATGAAAAAATGCCGGAAGCATCCTGCATATTTTTCAAATCTTATGATTGAACGATTAATTTGGGTATACCTATTACAGCCTTTCAGAAACCAGCGATCAGTTTAAAGAGTTATTTATTTAAAATTAAATAATCACTGTTATCATCGTTATCTCTATTGTTTTATAAATGTAGAAGATGGTGGTTAAACTTTATGACTCCAAAATAGATTTTCAAAATTAGTCAGCATAGATATGTTAGCATTTTAAAGGCTTTGTGTTTATGTGTGACGTATAAGTCACGATATATGCAGGTGGAGGAAATTGGAATCGAATGTAGGTGGAGTAATTATTAATCAAGGTGTTTTGTTTGAGTGTAAGTGTAGTTTTTTTGTGTTAACCTTTTATTTGAAATATCCGACAGCCATCGGGCATGGATCAAAGGGAGATCGATGAAATAGCAGCTTGGCTTGCTCAGGAGAAGGTGTGTTTTTATTATTTACTTTTTGTTTCATTTATTTGATTTACATTCATCCGCTTGAATTTATTTATTATTTTTAAAACATTGTTTATTTTATTATTCTCAAACCATTTTAATGACTTTCGTAAAATCTGTTGTAAGTATAGCAATGGCACAATGTAGGTATCTGAATAAAGTGTATTTTATAAGCTTGCTAAATAACTACACCACGTCGATGTTTATAAAACTGAGATACTGTCGACACTACACCATCTGTATATATTTCATTTATATTATTATCACTACAAACAAAAAGCGCTTGGTCGCGTCACACGATATTCACGCTTCTCAAATATGATTTAAATTCAATCTTTGATGACTTAATCTATACTTCTACCACGAGGCATTCGACAAACTTTGACACGTGATTTAACCTGTCGCGCGACTAGCGCCATCTAGTACATACAAAGTTCAACTCTCATACCAATTACGTATTGCAGGCGGCATCAGAAGCTAACCTCGGCACGGAGAGTGTGACGAGCAGCGACTTCGACAAGTTCCTCGCCGAGCGCGCCGCCGCCGCGGATACCTTACCCAACGCCAACGCCAACGCCAACACCAACGCCAACACCAACCTGCCAACACCCAGGCACCGCCAGATCAACAAGGACGAACAGGACTCCATGTTCGCACTTTAATGTTATAGAAGATAGAAGCCAATGCGCAAACGAAACTTACTCATGATTTTTAACTTTCGCGACTTGTACACATATATTAAACGACAAACGGGACTTATTCGCGATATAGTCACATCAGTCCACCCGTGACCACGGTCGGTGCAACTCGATCGAAACGTTGGGAGAAAAGAAATATCGTTCTATATCGCGAATAAGTCCCGTTTGTCGTCTAAAATATGAAACTTACTAATACCTTGTTGTTTCTGATGGGTTGTTCGAATGTTAATATTTTTTGTTAAGATTTCTTATTTTTTGCTGAAATATCCACCCCTCTTCTTGATATAGTGAAGTTTACTATATGTAATATGGTCTTAGAAAGACCTGTTTTTTTGGCTACTTCTCATAAAAGTTCTTCTATGACTACTTAGACGATCGATAGTTTGCCTCCAGAAAATATAGTCCTACGCCTATTAATGCAGCAATTGAACCTTAGGCCCTCAAGATCTTATATCACCCGACGTCACTGGTCGGATACTAATTTCTATGACCAGGCTATCAGAAACTAGAAGTAAAGTAACATAAGAGTAAATCTTGAAGTTTCGTTTGAGTACACGGGGTAAGTCCCTTTTGTTGCACACGTCACGTTTCCAAGGTACCCGAGAGATGTATGGTGCGATGCGTAAAGCTCTCGTGTAGTGTCACGTTATTGAATACCGGTTGCCGGGTCGTGTGGAAAGGGAGCTAAACTGAAACGGTTTATCCATAGACATTTGCAGCATATTGTAATAAATCACTACTAGATTATGTTTTCAGAAATTGTAGCCACTCCTGACAGAAAAACAGTGTAGTACAAGGTTTTTTTTTGGTGCGTGGTCGAAACGGAAAATAATGCCATCGTATATGAAAAGCCATTCTTTTGACAGACAGTTTTTTAAGTTAATGTCATCAAAGTACCAAAAGATTCTTGTCGTTAAGAAGTTCAAAACTTCATAATATGATTATTTTGATCGTAACGTACTCTCTTAGCAATGTCTTACGATGAACCGTTGTCTCCCTCGCCCGACTACCATAGTACGTAGTTGTTGCGTTTTTTTTTCGCATCGAATCATATAACACACCGCGCGATGATTTCTAGTACTATCGTAATATTTCACATGTATTCGTATGCCGTTTGGTGCCTGGCTTTATAGTTGTATTTGAAATATTTTAAGCTGACTAATCGATTGCATCATCTTACTAATTTTAAGAAAGAAAATCTATTATAAACACCTTTGTTACGTTTGTTTGAGATTACTAACTCTTAGGGATCGTTAACTACTCGTTTTCATCAACTTAAAATACTTCACATATACCTAATTGGTGTTTAGCGTGGCAAACAATCATAAGTACACGATACAGCCGCGTCATTGACTATGTATTACATTAGGCTAAGGTTACATTAGGTAGATTCTTTAATATATAACTTATCTAGACTTCACTAGACCACGGGAGCATTTAATACAAGACCACTGGCGTTCGAAATTAGTGTATTATGCCATTTATTAACATTTTCTAGTGTTGGAGAATGATCGTCGAAGGGTCGAGATTGTGATATATATTATTTTATATAGATATGTATATCGTGGTACTTTTATTTACTAGCTTTAGTGATTGCTAAGATTGAATCAAGGTAATGTATTTGTATATTGATTTAGTACCTGTTGTACTGCATTTTGATTTGTTTTTGTTGATTATTGAAAATATAAGTAAGAAGATGAAATGAAAATCGATGAAGTATTTAATGTATAAATATTATTTTATCTTTAAATATAACGAGAATTATTACTGTACACATAAAATATTGATGAGTTTTATATTAGTCTAATATCTTTGATCATGTTTGGTATTGATATCGAACGTCTTGCACTTATGAATTTACGAACTGTATTTAATATCATGGTATATTATTATTAACGCTGACTCCCTTCGCAGGAGTAGTGTATGACTTTGTTTTGTCCTCACGCTGTAGTCTCGAGTGTTTGTAAATCGATCTGTATAAAGTGTAGCATACTTCATAACACTGAACAAAAGTTACCCCTAGTTAGCCCCCACTGTACCAAAGTGCCCATACACTAACATGAACTAAGCCATTCCACATTTGTCTCAATTAAATGTTCTTTTGGTATTAATGTGATAATTTAAAAGAACAAGCTTAATGTTAATTATTTAAAAGGATTATATTATGTTGTAATCGTTGTATTTAAGATAATAAAATAATTACCATACCATATTGAATTTCATTTATTTAAAACCATTTTCACAAAGTGTGTGCTAAATGCAAAGTGTCGTGCATAATGTATTATAAAGGTAAAGAAATCATAAAAACATAAATAAGTTTTAAATTTGTTTATTTATCAATTTCTGTATCCACAATAGATACACAATTGCAGATTTGGCAGATACAATTACGAATATTTACATTTATAGACAGAATTACCAAATATACTTAGAAAATTACATTTTCAAGATCCTCACTAATTATCATTATGAATATAGTACTAAATACATACGAGAATGCAAGTACATGCGAGTGAACTATTCAACGACACAAATTTCAATAAAAAACACTAGAAAAAATACAACTTAACGGTAGTATGTCCGTTACTAGTTATTCTATTTTGTTGTGATGAAAATAAAATGTACAAGTAATGTAAAGTATAAAAATAATAACGCCAATGCTTCTTCAACAAAACGCTTGTTCGATGTAACTATAACTTGTACTAAGGAATGTCAAAACATTATACCATTATGATACAGAAATTATAAATACATTAGTTATACATAAACTAAGTTATGCTGCTGTTTATGCAAAATAAATTATGCGTTTAGAAAATAAATTAAATTTTACTGGGTACTTGCACGAGATCCGGCCACAGGGCGTGACTTGACATAATTCACGAGGATACGGAGTATTACGTTACAAAATATCAGACAGTGCGTATTAACTTAGTTCGTTCAAGTACAACCTTAACACAATTTAAAGAACAAGTCACAGTCTAGCAAATGAAATGCAAACGTGTTAGTTTAAGTATAAAAGTAAATAATTATAATCTATACAGTACTATACTATGGAAGTCTCATGAGAGTGTACTGGCCGTCGAGCGCTTATAACTCGTCTCTGGCTGGCACCTCGTCCTCTTCGTCGTCCTCGCTCTGTAAACAAAAACAATTATTGTTATATCGATGTTTTACTGCACTAAGTAACTCAACTATAGACTGTAATCGACCAAAAACAAGGACAACAACAATTAGGGCCATCTCTATTTCCTATCTCTACCAAGTTATAAATGCTAAAGTCTTAATAATCTTAATAGCTGCTGAATCTTAATTTCTAGATCACAATGCAAACAATAAAAGCTCTGATTGTCTAACTAGTACAAATGGGTAAACTTCATGTTGAAGCCTACTGGGTATAATACCAGTCACAGCTAAGAAACATAGTGATGATAACATTTCAATAACTACGGCTATCGTAAATATTTTTATGCGATGACTAAATTATTCTACAAAGGTTATCTGTATGCCATACGTGGTTTTAAATGACGTGTCTAAGATGACGTGTACCAAGACACGTGTATTTTGCATCGACGTTTACTAAAAATATAGTAATTAGGAAACGAATCGAATCTCTAAAAATAAACTACTAATAATTGTAATTAGTCTGGGTTTGCAATATTTTGTTAAATGTAACAAGTTTTCTATGCGTACGAAACGTAAATGTTTTGTGAGTTTCCGGTGTTATTTTCACCTGTTTTTAATATAGATAGGTATAAAAACATAGCTGTATGTTTTCCTCTTTATGTAAATTCTTTACTTGAACCTTGAAAATACGATACGAACATCTGCACAAACATTGCGTACCATTATATATAGAGCAAATACATAAAATTGTAGATTAAATTGGCATCTTTCTTTGTTAATACTGATTAAATATATTATTTGGATTTTATAGGTAAAATATACCTTGAAACTAATAAGAATATTTTCAGACAATGAGAAAACATTGGGAGTCATATTTTTTTGTTACAGCTGTTGCTATAACAGATTTATATAGTGTTTTCCACCTATATTGGAGTCAGAAGAGCTATTAATTAGGTATATAACATATTGATAACTTACCACACTGGGTTTAGGCTCAGCGCCTTCGCCATCGGTCTCAACAAAGGCGGTCATGGCGGCCAGCGTCCTCTCGCCGTTGTAGTCCTTCACCTGTAAATAAATAACAATAAAGATTTAATAATTAACTCACAAAAAGTATATTAAAAGCGGCGAGAAAAGGAAAAAATATCTTCCTCTTGGCCTTGTCTCAAGTGGGTAATGTGTATATATTCTTATAGGTTCTAATGAAATCACTAATTAACGACTACAGATTCTCCGAATATACTGTACTGTACATTAACTTTAGATTTTTTCACCAATATAAACAGTTACGTGCTTTCGTCGACACGTCATCGATTTGCTGGCAACGTGGCCACAAAAAATACTAAAACTTTTTGTGTATAAATGCCTAACCTTTAGTCACATACATGTTAACGGTTCGTTTAAACTGGTATTAGAGATACCGTTAAGTATATTCACCTTTAATACTGCTAGGTTCCACATGACTGGATAGGCCGTACATAAAAACTATTGTCAAGAGTTTTTTGAGTAATCGTTTATACCATAGATCACTTGAAATAGGCTTTTGTGCAGAAAGTATGGAATGTTCATTAAAAAATGTTTTAAAAGAGTTAGTCACGCTATAATCACATTAGTCTAGATTAATATTGTATGAAATATTTTTTTTTTAATTACATGGTTTGTTTGCAATAATATTAGACAGTTTAATTAGTATTAAGCGTAGAATACTACTCAAGAAAAGAAACACTTAAACATTTTTCAATAAACGTCGTTTTAAAGTAACTTAAAGCAACAATCTTGTTCAACACTATATGAAAGTTATTTCGTCGCCTAATCGGATTTGATTTTGAATTAAGAGACGTAAACCCGTAGTCAAATGTCATTTTTACAATCATGCAAAAATGTATTGAACAAACAAGTCAGTCACATCACTTATTAAAAAGAAATGCCAATCCCATATATTTAAAATTGACTATTCCTTTTCTATTCTAATGAAGGCTTTAGTATGCAGTCAGTATGGGCATAGGCTCTGAGTCTGATGATGATAAATGCTGAGTGGGTAAATCGTTTGTTGATTCGTTCCATACCTGGTTGTCCTTAGTGTAGAGTTTGATGGTGGGGAAGGAGGTGATCTTGGTGTGCTCGAGCTCGTTGGCGGTGGCGTCCATCTTGGCGATCACGACGTCCTCGTCCTTCTCGAAGTGCTCAGCCAGCTTGTCGTAGATGGGAGCCAGCTGCTTGCAGTGGCCGCACCTGTACGACAAATTATAAGTAAGGTTGATAGATTAATACCCCACGTATTCCACGACTTTCACACAATGCTTTCTAGTCTCAAACTAAGCAGAGCTTGTATTATAAGTACTAGATCATAAACTTCTAAATACATGCTATGGATATTTTACACACAGACACAGGACAAATGATCGTGCTCATCACACAAACATTAGCCCTGGATGGGTATCGAACCCACAGCCTCTGGCATAGCAGTTAGGGTCACTAATCACTAGACCAACAGGCCTGTCTGATGGACTGTTATACGAGTTCAAGCAAGTTGCGATACATTGCTGGTGATATTATACCAATCGCGCGGCTTCACAGTTTTTTGTAACATACACGATATTTCTTGCATCGTATACATAATATGTGCCTTATGGCATTATGGAGGTCAGTTATGAAATCGATCTATTTCAAAATTTGTTTTTCAGCTAAAGCCGTTAAGCCTAACATAGTGTAGTAATATTCTGTACAAGATTAAGTTAGTTCGATAAAATATTTGTACGTGATACCCTAGTCTAAAGTTGAAACCTGATAGTATTGTTTGTTGGGCATGCCTAATTCAGCCAATTTCGTTTTGTATTGATATTGCCTACACTAAACTATTACACGTTTCTATTTCGTGTAAGTAGGTTGCTATAAATTGCATACTTCAGTGAGAATAATTGTATGTAGTAAATTTTCCAATTTATTTTTATTTATTTTTTGGTATGTTGTAGTTAGAAAAATATGTATTTAGTTTAAGTTTATTATTAGCTTAAGCTTTTCTATGATTTATGTAATTGGTTTCAAACCGTGTAAATCATTAATTAAATAAATAAATAAATACTGCTTAAAACTTATTCAATTATAAACACACCTACACCGTAGTTTGAAATCACGCGTAAACCACTTAAAGTAGTAAAAATATATTTTTTCTTATGTTATGAAATTAAATAGGAATACGTGGATCAAATGTCAAAATTATTTCGACGCAGAAAAAAAAACGAGCAAACAATTAAAATTCAGCTTAACATTTGAGAAGTCTGTGCTTCTGTCAAATTACCATAATGGGGTAAACATCTTCCACGTCGTTGGGCAAATATTGGCATTTGACAGCGCATTAATAACGGCCCATTGAATAAGAACTAACGAGGCGCACACTTGTGCAAATTACACGATATCTGAATATTACGCAAGAGATGTCTCCATGTAACGCCACCTCTAGTCTTGAACTTAATACGGTTAGCAACGTAAGTTGATTAACAATCGAAGTTTTACGAATTACCTAAAACTATTAAAAACCTTCATAATACTGGCGTTTAGTGAGTCTTTGATAAAATTCAATGTTTAAGCTACTTTGTTTCCTAATCCCAATAGGAAATTACAGTATTTGGGTGTTTTCAAGAATCTTGAAAATCTGTTAGTACTAATGGAGTTTTGTTGCCGACTGTACAAGTGATCCCGACCTAGAAACAGCGAAGTTAATGGTATTACAATGTTATCGATAGCGTGTAGCTCAGCATGAACCACTTATTAATACAACAGAATACTTATTGATAACGGCACACGCGGTAGGACGTACATATTGTACACATTATTTATTTTACAGAATTATGATGCAATAACTTTTATATTTACTTTAATCATGTATCATCCTTAATCGTTCTTTTGTATACTAATAGAGTATTTATGTTTAAATTATACCTATTTCTAGAATAAATAAAAACATGCTTAATTGCCGCTATTGTGAAATTCTTTATCGATAGCGATTGTCAACGTTTCTAGGTATCCTACGTGCAGGTTTTATCAGTTTTTGATAAATAAAACTTGTACATACGTGGTACAAAGTCTGTCAAACATATCTAGACTATAATTTAAATCTATCTAAGCATGTTAAGATCAACCTACGGATAATGTTATAAAAAAAAACTTATGTTACAACTATAACGACCTAACGAGTAAATGTTTAATACTTTTATCAAAACAGCAGACTATTCTTCAAAACGCGTGATTTCTTTTGTGATAGCTTAAAACCCACTTGATCTTTCAAAAACAAATCTTTTTTTAAATCAAGCACAATTCAAATGTATTCAATTTAGAGGCTTAAATGCTAAGTTCAGATTTAACCACAAAAATATAATAAAATTAACTTGCAACTTATTTTGTCGTAGCATAAAAATCCTTTTTGAGCAGATTATATCATAAACAGTAAACCTTATTCGCCCTTGGACATACTTATTAGGTGAAGCGGCGTTTCATCCTTTCAGTGTAGAGAATTTTATTTTTATACTATAACTGGTTGCTGCATTTTTTACACTTTAACTAGCGACCGGCTGCAGCTTCGCATAGGTGCAATTCTAATCTAGACTAATATTATAAAAAGGTAAGCGTTTGTGAGTTTGTATGTTTGTCGGAGCTAATCTTCAAAACTACAGAACCGATTTTAAAAATTCTTTCACTGTTAGAAAGCTACATCATTCCGAATTGCCATGGGCTATATGAAATCACCTTACTTCTCTCGGTTATCTTCAAATAAGGATATTAGTCAAGTAAGTCGGAAAAAAAATTACCGCTAAATCACTTTTATCGCGTACGCTGCCGAAATACTCAAGTATATATGAATACTATGTACTACGAAAATGTAGGGCTCCTATAGACCTACAAAAAAGTTCGCGATGCCCTATATCTATCTTTTAGGGGAAATCCATGATGAGGCTAAACAGATAAATCATCAGTCATCAGTTTCAGTTAAATCATTGTTTAATCATTATTATATTATTATGTTTAATTTATATTTTTTTTGCAAATTTATATAGTCACACTAAATTTTTAATGGAATTGTATTAAATTATCGTTTTATATCGTTTTATATCATGCTGGTAAATTTTATATACTTCAAACTATATTATAATGTTGTAATGATATAAGTAAAAAAAAAAAATGTAAAACTAAAAAATAGTGCATGTGGTGTTAGCCTTTAAGTAATTGTTACACTTAAAAATGTATCATCCTTGTGTAAATATTGAGCAAACGTTTTGTGTAAACAATTGTTGGTTAACCTGAAATAAATAAATAAATAAAGAAAAATAAGACATGTTTTCTGAGCATGATTTTAGTACTACCATATTAATTCTTACGTCTAAAACTAACTTTAAAAAAAGGTCATATCATGGAGATAATATTTGTCTTTTACAGTTTATAAATCGGATGAATAGTTTCTGATATATCGTGAAATTAAAAAGTACGGACGAATATTTTTTTATATTTTTGCACACGGCACGCGGCGAGGTGTTATACCCCGCAATAAAATAGCTTGATTTTTCACTTTGTACTTTCGTGGCACAAGGAAATTTTCGTTGTTTTCATTGTATTTGTTGTTTAAATTGTTCGTTGTTGTTTGTAGGATACATACAGTGACGAAAAAAAGTTCTTTTCAGAACTTCTTTCGCTGTATATTTTATGTTTATTTTTTAAAACTAAGTTATTTTGTTTAATTAGGTACTTTTTATTTATACTTAACTCCATATCTGTTTCTTTTCTATTATAACTTCTTAGTATTGTTTTTTTTTCTCATTCATTCCTATAGGTATACATTTATGTACGTAGTTCGTAATATCTACCTTTACATATATTTATTAAATATGTTGCTATTTGAAGATACCTACTGGTACAGAACCCTTCGTGCACAATTTTACTGCGACTCACAGTTTCCGATTATTTAACTAAGTCTATACCTACCTGTAAAATACTGGACTAAAAAACCGAAGCGTGTTAGTGCATTTGAGTGTTTTGCGCTTTATCGAAACACATTAAGCGTTAGACTTTTAACGCGAGTGAAACCGCGGGGCATTGCTAGTGTATTACATATAAATACGCACACAAAGCTTCCTCTTGAACCATACCTATAAAAAAACCGCAGCAAAATCTATTGTTAAGTTTTAAAGATCTAAGCATACATGAGGACGTACAGACGCGGGAAGCGACTATGTATAAAACAAAGTCGCTTCGCGCGTCTATGTAATGTAGTGGAAAAGTTTTTTATTGTAACTTACCATGGGGCATAGAACTCGACGAGCACCTTCTTGTTGTTGTCGAAGACGACCTCATCGAAGTTAGTGGCGACAAGAACCTTGACGGGCTTGGCGGCCCAGTCCGAGGGCAGCTCCTCGCTCAGCAGGTGCTGCTTCAAGGTGCCGGCGAAGAAGGACTGGACGAATTCCTGTGGACAAAGAGAGAGGTGGATTAGATGGATTCCAAATATTTCCGATGCTTCTTTCCCTAGTAATATTTTAGTTTTTCTAGAGCTGGAAAGATACTAGGAGCGTGACCAAGAGGGAAGAACAACGTACAGACCAAATTGGCCAAAACCGGCATGGAAGGTTCTAAACATTTTATGTGACTACTCTAGCCTAAAAATTTTTGATTCCTATTGAAGAGCTGAGCTAAATTAACCTTTACTATCAATAATAGAGTAGATAGTACCTTTTTCATTCAATTCAGCGTAAGTAGTAAAACGTATGTCTTACAAAACCTATAACAGTTTTAAACGTCTTTAAACTGAAAAAACAAGTTTAACTAAAAAAACTTGAATGTCAAAAATATAAATAAACTTGAATTTACAAACCTGCGTAATTACTATTTAAAGTCTGCACTTAAATACAACTTTACTACTACGCCAAACGAATCGTGAATTTTAAGTACACAATTGGCTAGCGAATTTGATTACTTTTGGAACGCCATCGATTATAAGTATGTAAATACACATAAAATAGCAATAAACTAAAGTGTGAGTTGTAACATTCGGAAGTAATTATCGAATATCGCAAACGTTGTATGAATATAATTGCATATTATTTGTTACGCACCGTTGCAGCGTTGCCTTGTCGAGCCTGCGTTTGTTCTACGAAACTATACACTGTACCTAAGCGACTATTGAAGTTATGTTGGCGCTTTAGATCAAGTAATTTACTACATTTATTGACCGGGAGTTTAAGTTCAATGTAGTTCAGGAATGTAATTAATTAAAGCTGATATAGAGCAATTATTTGACGTACTAAGTCTAGCAAACAAGGCGGTATAAACCTTTGTAATCCATTTAGTAAAACTAACAGTAAGTAACATATGGCGTATATTTTCTGACCCATTCGTATTTCTTGTTGGTTTCATGTGAGCATTGTCAAGAGATATAATACGGAAGTATTTACTGTATACGGAGACCGTGTGTAAGCCAGCTGTTTTCTTAACCTCGAGTCCATCAAGAATACGGTACATTTAATGGGAAATACAGACACTCTCATAACAAATACTGTTGTAATGTGTTGACTTTAACAATAACAGTCAAATGTAATCCACATTTCTGTCAAATATCATTCCCTATCTACATGAAACCTCTTTTCATGTAAAGAAGTAATGATACTGTTTTGTACAGCGGCCCAAAAGATTTTGCTAAAGAAAGCGGCCCTTTGAAGGCCTATGTTAGTCTTTATTATTTAACAGTTATATCACTGTATATACCTACGTAGGTTGTCTTCTTTAGTCCTACATATATGATTATATACTATTCGCGACATAAACAGTTGTCCGTGCGTGACACAGCGGACGTTCCGTGACTGTGTCATTAATCACGGCTATAGTCCAAGTTACGGCATGTCAGATCAATAGCGAGTGGATAGATTTATTTGTTTTATAAGTGATAATACTAACAATGCCACTATTCCCTTCAAACAAAAGTTTTCTTTAAGATCTTGTTTTCCGGCCTTGTCGGAATAGTATCTACTATTGTCCCTTATTAAACGTTACTTCACGAGATAAACTTTGCCATATTAAACACCATACTATATATTAGTATTTTATAACAGATATTTGTACTTTTGTGTTATAAGACTTGTAGCTCGTAGGTAAGTTCCAAGTCTGTGGAAAGCTCAAAAGTATCGTATCTATCAACAAATACTAGATTTAGGTAAATGACTCAAGTTGACATGACAATCGTATTCTTTTATCAACGTAGGTATTTTATACACTGACGTGGGATATAAAATTTCATTATGCATACATAATAGGTAAGGCAACGTAGGAAATAATAAGCGCTAAATCAGACGAATTGTATGAAACAGAAATATAAAGGTTTATCTTATTACACAGAACTATTTTCGTGCTGAAACTATATTCCTATCTATCCTTTTTAACAGTTGATAACTAACTTACGTGTATTTTGAGATAACCTGACTAATTAGAATTACATTAAGAAAAACTGCGAACGAATAGTATAAAATCAATTCAATTTGTTCTACTTCCCATGGTACTGGATATCCTAATTAGTTAGTTAATTACCATAATCACCAACAAATTAACCGCATTATCGCCCAGTAGGCGATAAGGTGTTATATTACATAACGATAATATTATAGTAGCTCGTTATCGCTTATTTAATGCTAGCTCTTATATCAACTTTCACGAAATTCAACGGACTAATTCGTACCTATTTGTTTTTAACCGACTTCATTGTATAAGAGATCTTTAGAGCAACATTGTTTTAATATGAAACTCTCAAACTACTCATAAAATACACTTGACTGTCTAATTACGTGATGTTTTAATCCATAATCGAATCACACGATTGTTTTAAATAAAAAAAATGGAATTTTACACGACAATAAAAAAAAAATCATATTATATGTCTAAAACGATTGTGATTTACGGGATATCTCTAAAATCCTTACATTGCTGCAAGTGACACTGGATATATTTACTGAATAAATACTAAATAACATAATATCTGTAGTCGCAAGTTCTTACCTCGATGGAGTTGGCGGACAGCTCATCGCTGGTAGGCTTGTACTTAGCCATGTCTTGCTCAAGGGCGATCAGACGGGCGGACGGGATCTCGTCCTTCCTCATGCCGAAGAATTCAAGGATCCTGCACGAAAAAGCAATAGGTCAGAATTGTGGGTGAGTTATAATTGTGAATTACTGCTAGTCATCCTATTAGGCAAACACGAATGTTATAAATGCCAAAGTTTGCAATATAAGTCTTTCACGTAAAGACTTCTGAACGAATTTAAATGTAATTTTACAGTAATGCGCCTTATACAGTAACACGTAGGCGTAACAAATTAAATGCGGCGATGACGTGGGTGAAGCCGCGAGCCAAAGCTAGTACGAAATCTTCGTGAGAAGAACCTTTTGTGGAATTTACAAGTCATCTTACAAGTGCTGTTTGCTAAATACTTGATTAAGTACCTAAACATTGGATTATACACTTGAAAATAACGTCACCTATAACTGACAAATATTTTTAGAAATAAATACTTCTGTGAGCAATGAGCAACTGAACACCGACTGCGACAAAAGTTTTATTGAAACTTGTGTCCCTGAATTACGTCCGTCAAGGACGTAATTCGTAGAATTAAAAGCACTTTTTAGACTACATATGAGTAACTAGAATGCTGTGAAGTCCAGTCTGAAATAGTCTAATCAGCGGAGATAAACTAATCAAGAGCGAGATATTATGCACGACTTAATCCCTACATATAAACAAATCTATCTTATCTTTAACTGTGCCTACCGTATATCAAAAGATATGTAAATATTTCAGCATAATACTCATCTTACTTAAATTCATATGACGATAAACACTATATACAACGTTGATAAAAGCGAGAGGCATTAAATGAAACCACATATTCTGTATATCATTATAAGGCTACACAACAAAAATCAAATCAATGTAAGCAATATTTTTATAATAACTTTCGTGAGGATGATTCATACTTAAAACGTTATAACGGTTTACTCACGCGTATTTATCGGGATAGCCCGACTAGTTTCGGACCCCACCGGAGCCAACTAGATAACTATGCCTATAAAACTTAGTCACCTAATCAGGAAGATACAGCATGTTCAAACTAAAAAAAAACTAAAAAAATATCCTGTGACTAAACTATTGCTTACATTGATTTGATTTTTGTTGTGTAGCCTTATAATGATATACAGAATATGTGGTTTCATTTAATGCCTCTCGCTTTTATCAACGTTGTATAACAAATGTGATTTTTTTTGCCTCTACGCTAAATGGCTGGAATACTTTTGATCAAATGCGGTATGGAGATAACTGACACTTTGGACAAACTTTTTATCGGCGCGAAACACTGCGGGGCGCCTATTGTTTATATAATGCTGCTTATGGGTACGGAAAAGGTTTGTAACGAAATAATGAAGGTACTGTACCTCTGGTGTTCATCTTCATCAGCGTCGATGGCCACGGACATAACTCTGTCACGGTAGTTCTTGGCAACGGGCTTGAGTTCCTCAGTGTATTTGTCGAAATCGCCATTTTTCTATAAAAGAAACAACGCCTATAAAACCAAATCCGAGCCCAATCACCAAGTAAAGGTCAATGTCCAGAGTTCAATGAACTTTCACGTATTTGCGTAGACCAGTCGTCGTTAAGTAAACTTTAGTGGGTGTGATTTAACTTTCTTGTTAACAGGATGCATTTAAAATATCTATTGTTTTATACATTATTAATGTACATAAAATACACGGTTACTATAAACAACTATTAGAAACTATGAAAAGTTATTACTCGATATCGGATGTTTAATATATTAATTCAACGTCAGAAAATTAACGGCATAATTTTAACTGCTGAGAAAGTAATGATTTCAATGATTCAACTACAACCGATTGTTATACTGAGCAGTGAAAGTTCAAGACAGGTCATCAGTTCAAATCGCAACCCATTCACAAACGTGAAATCGTGAAAGTACATCTAAGTATCTTGTCTAACCACTTTCAAGAGTAAACTTTAGATTAACGATGAAAAGTAACATACGGAATACGAATATTTAATTTATATTTTATCGATATATAAAATGCCGCGCGCTACGTACAAGTTCAACATTGTTTGCCGTATACGACTTCGGTAACTCGTTCGAAACTGGTTTGAGACACCAATTAATAATAACAGACAGGTGTCGTCTGTTCGAATGTCGCGGTATTCACACGATGGAGCCAAAGAGTAGGTATGTCTCAGTCTTATCAGTAGGATGAATAGTACGAATTGTCATTAAAATCGATTTACGTTTTGAACTGGAAAAGTCTTTAAATGTACAACTGAATTGTTATCTTGTGACATCCTGCTTGTAACATTAATCGTTATTTGAAACACGTAATAGTTACTGGCAGCCAAATAAATAAAGATAACTTAATTAAGTTATTATTTGGCGAAAGATTGACCTTCATTTGAATAGAATAAAATAATGACCTTCATCTTATAAGAAACTATAGACACTGCACAGAGCACACAAAAACAAAGTTGTTATAATAGGTAATTACACATCAATACTGCAAGTTTAAAATAATTGAGGAGATTGTAGTAGCATTTCCTCACACTCTTGACATTGACCTTCAAAAATATCAACTTAACAACTTTTTCTAGTTGTCAGTCTTTATAACAAAAACATAAGGTTCATTCTTGCAAATATAAAGTGACTATGCACTGACCTTGGACAGGAACAAGAGCAGGTGGTATTTGATCTGTCCTCCGAAGATCTTGGAGGCAGTCTCGTGGGAGAACTCGACGATGGTGGGCATGCTGTGGACGAACACCCAGGTCTTGAAGAGGTCCTCGTCGAATTTCTCGCCTTCGTACTTGACGCGGGGCTCCTCGAACTATATTGGACAAGGAAAATAATTAATTACATTATGTCTTCCATTTTATTGTTGCTGTAAACTGTTACTTTTTTACACTTAGATTTAAGTTGACAGAACTTATAATTGGACTGTTTTGTGACATGCTAGTTACTTAAACATTTATCAGAGTAATGTGAGCGACTTTAATCCCTTATCAGAGAAACATTCATTTGTTCCATTAATAATATGATATTTTTAGCATTAATATAGATTATCAATCTCGGAAACCACTATCTTTAGAGCAATTAAAATCAATATGATAACTCAGTGATAAGATCTTCTCAGAAAGACCTGTAAAGGATATAAAGCTACAAAGTGGACAATTGGATGCGGTTCACTTTACTTCCATTTATCTGTGAGGCCAACAAACTTATTATCTCACAACGCGGACAATATCAACTTTGTATGATACAAATGTATACATGAATTTATCAGCTATTGTCAGAGAATTTGATAACTGTCTTATAGAATAATGTAAAGATGAGTTTAAATGGGTAATTAAGTAACCACTTGGTTTAAGATAGTGTAAGATAGTCATTTTAACATGAACAGTGTAAAATTTGAAATGGTTAAGTTAATCAGGGTTTAAGTATTTACAATAATAATAGTAGTCTAGATAACTTACGTTCTTGAACAAAACAATGTCCTCATCCGCAGCTTCCAATTCTCCGATGACTTTCTCGTCAGACACAATAGCAAAGACCTGGTCATCAACAGCGCTAGCAACACCCAAGAATGCCTTAGCCTTAGCACTGCTCTGGTCTGAGAAGAAACCAAAGATGATGACGTTGTTGGCACCAATGAGTTCCTTAGCCTGTTCAGCGGAGGAAACCTCAATGGCTGGGGGACCGGTCTTCTTCTTCAACCAAGTGATGATGTCATCAGCTTGACGGCCACCTAGGAGAAAGCATTAAATTCATTATTATTTTTAAATATTGCTGGGTTTGAGATTTTTTTAAAGATTCCATTTTCTGGATTTTAAAAAGTCGAATTATTATTTAAATACATTTTTTTATATTTTAACTAGTAACTTAATTCAAAAGTAATGAATATTTTGTAAAATAATCGATGACTAATCTTATGAGCCGTAGCGAAAAATACGTAAACTATTTGTAATTTATGAATGAACCATGAAGAGTTTATTGAAGGATAATTATTATCGGTTATTTGGAATAATCGTAACATACCGGAGTAATCAATAGGGTTGCCGTTCCTGAAGAATTTGAGAGTGGGGTATCCACGGACACCGTAGCTTTCGGCGAGCTCTTGTTCCTGCGTGGCATCAACCTTGGCCAGTTTGATGGGAGACTCCTCCTCGGCCAGCTTGGTGGCGGCCTTGGCGTACTCCGGAGCGAGGGACTTGCAGTGACCGCACCATGGCGCATCTGCAAACAGTAGACATGAATCACAAAGGCATGCAAACGTGCCGACACGCGCGCTACCACGCTGATCGACGTGTCATTCAACACACAATGAATTAATTAGTTACAAATAATCAAGACACAATAACTGTGTATTTAGAACTGAACAAAACATAGTAATTTTCTGTAAAAACTTACAAAATTCGACTAGAATGAAGTTGTTTGATGAAACAACACTATCGAAGTTGGATTTGCTAAGTACGAGTACGTTTTCTTCAGTAGGTACCTCGTCGGCCAAAACGGCGCCCAAAAGGGCTATCGCCGTAAAAAGAATTACTTTCATGGTGAAAAAGTCGGCACTTCACAAGCTTGCTCCGAAGACGAAACTCTACAAAATGCCGAAATAGTGCCACTTCATTCACTCCCGTCTCACTTGACGTGGCAGCGTCGATCGTGTGTTTAGCTGTGATTGGTTAGTTGGTGTTTTACTTTTTTTTGTTTTATGACTAAGGAATCATTTTGAACAGCCTAACAACAAGCTATCAATTTGTGGAGAAAACTAAATAAACTCAACATTTTAATAAAAAATATCTGCTAAAATGCGTTTCGTATTTAGGAAACACGAATTACTGTCCAACAAACTTATTTGAAGAAAAAAAAAACCATTTGAGTATTATTCACATTAAATGGTATATTTGTTCTATCCAATTTCAATGATTTTCTAACATCAATTTTCAAGATATTGCAGTTTGCAGTTCATAGTACCCGTGTGACTGAAAACCGATATTTTGAAAATATGAATTGGGAAATTCGGAATATATTATATTTCTATATTTTCGGACACAGCTGATTGTGACAGCTGTCAGTTTCGTGCAATGTTTTGTATTTGCCTAATTTTGAAACGAATTATTTGATAATTTCTGCAAAAATATCAAACATTCACAATGAAAAAGTTTATAGATCATAAAAGAAACACAACGTACATCGCGGTGGAAACGTAGACCTTATTCGTGGTGTTATACAAGTTTAAATCCGAACTCATTCAGGTATGCTATGCTTTGGGTCATTAATACTGTTAGAAACGTAAAAGTAACTCTTATTAGTCGTTAAAATAATTAAAAAACAATTTTAAGTTCACACTGTTAATGTAAATAATTCAAATCTTAATACATAGTCTCTGTAAACTTTGTGTTACAATTATTTTTGTTTACTTGTTATGTCAGACTGTGTAGGATGATGTACCTACATTCTGATGACCATTACACACATACAGTTATGAATCTTGCATAAAAAGAAGTAACGACAAAGTATCACACGCTATTACATTCTGAACCACAGCATAAAAACTTACCGATATACCACCAAATTCAGATTTCATTCACAAATAAGAAAATAATTCTAACACAATAATATCGGCGAGCCACGTGATTGGCATAAATAACAAACACGCCTAAAGCATAGTAAATTACAAAAGCTGGCACGCATACCATGGTATTACAGATTTATTTTAGAAGTTTTAATATTGGAACGATTCCAATTTTTGTACTAGTGTCCTTCCTCATTAAGAGTAGCAAAAAGTATTCTCATTGTCTTTGGTAATTAATAGGGTGTTCTATACTTTAAGGTAAGTCAAAAATATTACAGATAATATTAATTACTTTAAATGAATAAAGTTTGTGAGAACAGGCGGACTAAATATTACAAAATTATGTAATATATCTATCTATTTAACTATTGCTTTAGATTATTTGTGAGCATATGGTGGGCTTTAACTCGGTAGACATTTAATTTTCGTTTTTATCATGAATGTGTGACTTATAAAAAAGTTTGTTTTACTAATTATTGACCATCACAAAGATATTATTTTATTTTGTTGTACATTTATAAATAACCTTGATAATTTAAAATACAATACTCTTAACAAATATGATTGGACACAGATTCTACCGGACTTGACAATACTGATACTATTTTAATTTACAATAATTATATGGACTTCATAATTCAAATATAATTTAAAACTTGGAACAGCCCTACTATAAAACCAAGCATATTATAAAACACATAAATGCAGTATGCATTACAAATTATTTCTAAAATATTTATACAAGCCATAATTTTATCAAGATACTTACCTAAGCAATAAAAGTGTTATTAATATTGTGGAAAACATCACATTTAAATGAAACACGCATTAATTTAGTTTAAAATTTATGAAGTGTTTTATAAACAAGATCCTGTTATGATTACAGATGCCAGAATTAACTGTTACATCGGAGATATATGATGAGTATGATTATAGAACTAAAATAACACCAAGCAATGAAGGAAGTAAGTACTAAACTTTGTGTTTTATTACTTTTTTTCGAAGATCTGAAAAATTAGAAACATTTGGAGTTAATGAACATAAGAAGAAATCTGGAAAATAGGATGTCTCTCATATTTAATAGCCTTTTCAAATTGTGACATACTTTCTCTAAAATTATAAATTATTAACTGTTCCCGCGACTTTGTCCGCGTGGAATTTGATTAAAAACTTCATTAGTTCATTTTCTAAATAAAAGATAAAAATGAATGTAGTCTAAGTTACTCCTTATTACATCTGCTACCTGCCTTAAAAAGTCCCGTCAGAGTCGGTCCAGCCATTCCAGAGATTAACGGGAACAAACAGACAGACAGACTGACAAAAAAGAAGATTGAAGATCAAAGAAGAAGGTCAGGACTTGCTTCTCGATAGATGAGATATCTACAAGACTGACATTTGTCGGAGTCGCGCACCAAATTTGCTTGCGATCCCACGACTTCTGCAACAAAGCGATTAGACCGGGATTTTTATAATCGAGAGTCTAGCTTATCCCCTCAGCATGCAATGAGAAATTTTTATCCCGAAAAATAGGGGTCTCCTACAGTTAAGGGCCTGATGAATATCTTATTTGTTTCCAGATGTGATATCAGAATTCCCGTTTTTACTTCCGAAAAGTGGAAGCAGCGCTAGGTTCGATGAAGACGACGACCTAGACGTTGAGCGGCCACAGAAAGAAGTTATAAGGATAGGTAAGGAAAGCTTCCAAGTAATAATATACAATCTTCTTATATATAAAAATCAATTGCTGTTCGTGTTAGTCTCGCTAAAACTCGAGAACGGCTGAACGGATTTATCTCATCTTGGTCTTGAATTGTTCGTGGAGGTCTAGGGAAGGTTCAAAAGGTGCGACTTTTTTTTTATTTATCGTTGGGGCAGTACGAAGTCTGCCGTGTCAGCTAGTAAAAAATAAAAACCATTATAATTTTTAAATGATTTCTATATTAAATGGTTCAGGCTTGCATATTTTGTCTGAATAGCCTTTCTACTTTCGGATGCAACCAGGTGTTTTGCTCGATTGGGCCCAAAACTTGAAACTTGCGTTCTCTTAATTATGTGAATAGTGTCATGATTTTTTCAGGAACATACCTATAGTATAAAACGTAATATAGGTTTTTATTTAACTGATGTCCTAAAGCAGCCTCCTGATTGAGTTCACCTATTTTGTTTTAGAGCATAGTGCCAAAACAAAGATAGCGCTAGTCGGTCTGCAAGTGTGGCGCGGGGCGTTCTTGCTCGGCGACTGGCTGATACACCTCGGCTTAAAGGGAGAGCTGGCCACTCAGAATGTTCTGGAACTTGGCGCTGGTACTGGACTGACTAGTTTTGTGGCTGCCTTGTATGCTAAAAAGGTTGTTTGTACGGGTAAGGTACAATTTTATTTAAGTTTTCTTGATGAAATAAAACAGTGTATTGTAAAATTTTGTATTGATTTGTGGGGTAATAACTCCAAAAAAGTAAAATAATTTCGACAGATATAAATATAGATATTTTCTTTTTTTGTAAACTAATCCAGAAGATCATCTTTTTTTTAAGTATTTACACTTCTATTATTTATTTATTATTCAGTGAAGTGAGAGTAGTATTTTTTGAAAAGATTTAACTTATTTTTTCATTCCAGATATTGATCTCGGGGGCATTTTTGAGCTTATAAAACTGAATGCAAAGTACAATAAAAAGTTTATCAAATCTCAATTCAAAGTCCTGCCACTGGACTTCACCGACACGGCTTGGGGTCGTCCGTTGCTAGATGAAATAAAACAAGCAAATATCATTATTGCGGCTGATGGTATGTATACTTATTGAAATCTTTTTAATGACCTGTCTCATAAAAGGCTAGATTAACTTGCAATGCTTTTTGTTCTTAATAGTTTTATGTCACAATTACAAGATGGCGCTACTGTCGAATCCTTATGCTAGCCTTTAGTAACATAATGGAAACCCTTCTGACAAATGCTGCTTTTCTCATTCTGTTAATGATTCAGATATAGTCATGGACAGATACAAGTTTGCAAACGAAGTATTGGCAGAATTGATAGATCCTCCCATACCTGCTATGATATGGTATTTATATTTTCAGTAATATACGACGACGACGTAACCGCAGCATTCGTGTCCACTATCCAGAAGATACTGAACACTCAGCCGCCGAAGACTCTGTACATAGTGCTAGAGAAGCGCTATGTGTTCACGATAGAGCACCTCGACTCCGTCGCCCCCTGCTACGAGACATTCCTCACTCTGCTAGACAAAGTCAAGACAGAGAACCAACATTCCACATGGGAAATAGAACAACTACCTCTAGATTTTCCTAAATATTTCACATATGACAGAGTCAAAGACCTAGTTTTATGGAAAATTACTTCTAAGCCAATTTAATTCTTAACTCAATTTAGCACAATTAAATATCTATTTTTGATGTATAAAATGTTTTATTAAAACACATCGCAAATAAGAATAACCTTTATTTTAATTTGGTTTCCCGAATGTCACACAATTCAACGCTACAAAGTAAGCAATCGAATTGATCGGATTTTAAATAAATAAACGTCAGACAAAACGCAACTTCATAAATTTCAACATCGTACAAATATTGTGTATAAATATAAAACATTTCCAATAACTTATACCATGTTTTTGTTCGAACTTTCCTAAGGATACGGCGATAATAATCTCACTAAAGACAAAACTTCAGAAATTATAATCTAAACTTAAAATTATTTCTGTGTGGGCCAAAATTCGTTGTACTTTGTGAGGAATGTTTTCCTTAGTTCGGAGTTCCGCGCTTGTTGGTCCTTCTCCTTGCTCAGGGTCTCGACGCTCTGTCCCACGCACAGGTCCCCCGTGAAGTGAATGATCACAACTTGCGTGTTAAAAGTCACGTTTTTGTCTGGGCTTTGCTTACTGTAGTTTGATTGAGGACCGAAGTCCATTGAGAACGGCAATGTGAGATCTTCTGGGGACAAACACATTCATATAGTTGGCGAAACTGGACAGGTTGGACTCAACAGATGTCTAGAAGACTTCAATATAATCTTTCAAAATATTGGTAAGAGAAAATCGATGAAGTTACCAGTGTTATAATCTTCCGCGCCCTGTACAGACGAGTCCCCGGTGCACTCCGGCCCGCAGCGGCCGTCCTTGAGAATGCCTCGCATGGTCGTTAACTTACTGATGGCCTTCTCGCTGCTCTTGATGTTCTGTTCATTCTTGTGCTTGTCTATGTTGCGCAGAAACTTTTTCATCTGGAAATCAAATGTTAAAAATAGGAGGCATGTGAGGGACGTGTATTTTAAAATTATGTTTACTCCTTCTTTAATTACTTTTTTTGGGAATGCGAAACCAGGTTTTGCAGTTTCATCACAGGTTCTTTTTAAACCACGAATCTCACATCCACAAACGATACATGGATTACATTTATTTGTAGAACCGCCATTGCCAGCTTCGGTTAGTGAATCGCAGCAGTGAGTGAGGCCGCGCTTACAAACCTGGTTACCCACTGTCGATTAACGCCTTCTTATTTCAGGAAAATGTACCTAAAAGTGCAGTACCTACTATAGATAAAGTTCACATCTCTCAGCATTTGCGTCCAACAACTACTTACAAACTCACCGTCTTTGAAATTTTCTTCGGCGGATCTGGATAGGACATCTTTGGCTCTCCCGGGTTACTCCCGACTACGTACAGTGTATTTTTAGGGATGTCGAAGTCAGAATACCCTGAAGGCTGCCCATCGACGGGTTCCTTCTGCCTCGAACCAGTGGACGACTTACTGTTCGTGGGCATGTAAGATGATTTCTCTGCGTTTTCCGATTGACATTTTTGTATAGTTGCTTTGTTTTTATTAGGGTTTTTTTGCTTCCTCTGAACGGGTGAGTCGTCCTCGTTGGAGAGGCTTTCTTCAGATGTCGAAGGGAACACCTCGTTGAGGCTGAGAACTTCCAAGTTGCAGTCTTCGAGGTTAGATGTATTGTCGACGTCGGCCACTTGACATAACTGGTCAGTTGAGTGTATACTTATGAAAGACTTTTGTCCAGAACACAAACCACCCAAGGTGTTTGAGGCTGATGGTTTCTTTGAAACGGTCACTGGAATAATAGAAATCATGATTTTCGAATAACTGGTCATGTTATAATTACTAGGTACAATGTGTAATGAAAGACCGGGTCGTGTGCCATTTTTTTATTGCATTTTACTCAAATTGCCACCGCGGCTGTCCTAAGTGGTTGCCGGTATTGCACCTTGTGATGTATTAGATAGACTCACCAGCGTACGTGCAGCTCTCGGTGGCGTTACAACTTTTGACTTCTCCTACAAATAAACATTACTGTCATTCACTGACATACATGAGAATATACCATAGTAGGGTAAACTGTGTGGGAACATTACCTTCATCCTCAATTCTGTCGGTTGCCTGAATGTCTGTCCTACTTTTATCAGATAATTTGTGTGCATTCCTCGAATGTGACATATTTAACAACAAATTTCAGTTTGTGAACTTTGTCAAATGGCTTTCCATTTTTCTCTTTATTTGCTTACCCTTGACAGTTCTAATTTTAATATTTTCGTCAGCTATGAGTTAGCTTTAGGTATGCAACCTCTATAATGGGAACTGTATACAAAGTTATCACATGGTATTGATAAATACTGAACTGCATAAAGCATACTAAAGTACAAGTGGAGAGGTATAAGTAAAACATTAAATTAAAAATAATTGGTATATTTCATTTCATCATAAGTACAATTTACTGAATATATAATCAGAATGGAATAATATAAAAATAACAAAATAGTGTCATTTAAATCAGCACTGCAAAATGGAATTATGATAACATAACTATAATGTAAAAATATTGAGTGTTTATTGTATAATTATATTACTATCTGTAACAGTCTAGAAAGGAAGTATGATTTAAGTTACGAGTAAAAAAGTGTTCATTAATTAAGTTAATAAATCTATTTATTGCGAACACACTGATGATAATAGATTATTTGTGTGGGTAGTAAATTGAGACGAAGTATATAAGGCATTGCAACCCTGCAGTCTTTTGTAGTAATTCATGCCGAATAAAACACTTCAAACAATATTCTTCTTTTACCTAAGATTTCAACATTCAATTTAATATTATTTCCTAATTAAATAATTATGCTAGACATATTCAACAAATTGTTGATTTTTGTATTTATTGATCAGTCGGGTGATGCTATCTAGTATGTAAAGCCTTTAGTTAACGAGCTGTTGCAAAATATATTGATTTAAACATTTAATTTGAAGATGAAGGCACGTCTTCAAACTTGGATGGGTATCTATTGTCGCGTTTAGTACTTAGCTTACGTTAAGTGGGGTTCTTCACCAAAACTTAAAGCAACCTTGAGAGATGAACATGTCTGATTGAAATAGAATGTTGGTCACATGTAACCCCAGAAACTAGAGCGTGGTAAAAACTTAAAGACGTTAGGTTTCACTTTCTATAAAAAGTGAGATCTCTCTGTGGACGTATTATGATTGCACACTAGTTAACTCAAGTATCTCCTGCGCGAATAAGTAAGCGCTGTTGAGTTGTGCAGAGTATTCGCCGCGACCGAGGTGTCATCATACGTATTAGTGCGTGAAAGCTTGCCGCAAGCACTAGCGACACTACTCCATTTTATTGATGTCATTTTGCAAGAGGTTTTTAGGCCTGACAATGTCTAATCGCTTTTTAATATTCTACGATTCCTAGGCCACTAGCAGTACAATTCTAAGTCAAAATGTAATAACACATAATTTATATAAACTAAAATACTGTGGCAAGGTTCTCATAGCGTGCTTTCAGTCAAAGGAAAAACGGTTCCTACGTTATTGTTATTGCTATATTTCAAATGATAAATCCAGATCGAAACGAGATATTTAACAATCAGCGCGCCGTTATGAGCGGCGCGACCTCGCGAGATCTAACATTAGAATAAAAGGGAAATTATCGTACGTCATAATTTAGTAACTTACTACCGTCATCCATTTTATGGACATCGATAACTTATAACTAACATATTAGCATTAATGGGCAGTAACAAAATTGTAATTACCTACTCACGAGACGTAAATTTCACATTAAAATGACGACTTTCGTTTGATATGGCGTCCATTTTCAAATAATTAATAACACGTAAAACACCTCGCTCTCCTGTACGGGCACACTTGTGTTGCGGCTACAGCGAGGCCTTGCGGTCGGCCAGGTCGGAGCGCTTGCGGCTGTGCAGCGCGCTGGGCGGCGGCTTGCGCTTGTCCGCGGCGGGCGCGGCGGCGCCGGCCATGCGGTTGGCGTTGGTGAGGGAGGAGGTTTTCCTGCGCACGGAGGGCGAGGCCTCCACGCTGTTGAGCTTGGCGCTGGCGGGCTGCGGCTTCTGCTCGATGACGGCGGGCTGCTGGTACTTGCCCACGGCGTGCCAGTGCTCGCGCTGCGCGTGCAGGGACTCGCGCATCTTCTCTTTGGCTTCGGCGCTGTCGGCCAGCATTTGGTTGAGCATTTGGATGGTCTGGTAGAGCGCGACCGGGCTCAGCAGCCCGAAGTCGTGCAGCGAGCACATATGCAGCACGAAGTTCCTGTACAGGTTCTTCTCGAGCAGCTCTTTGCCTCTCATCTGCAGGAACATTTGGCAGGCGATGGGGATCTGACAGTCGCCGACGTAGTTATACTTCATGACGTGCAGGTTCCACATCTTCATGAGTTCCTTCTCGCCTTCGTTGACGTCGGTGAACTCGTCGATCATCATCATCGTCTTTTGTTGTAACCACAGCGGGTCCGTCTCGCTTTCCGAATCGATGTCCAGCTCGTTCGGGTATACGGGTAGGCACGTTATCGTGTGGTGGTATAATCTGAAACGGTTTGACAAATAATAAGAACTTTTTGCCTATTTTTTTATTATTAATTGCACAAATTACTTGCAATAAAAGGTCCACGTTAGTTAATAGATAATTGTCGACAAGTATTATTACCTGTTGTGTCCGGTGAGATACGGTCGCTGCGCATCAACTATATCAGCATCATCGAGCTCGAGGAACTCTGCCAGGCTGTGTCGTGTGGGGCGGCGGCGGGCGCGCGCGCGCCACACCAGCACGTGCGTGAGGGAGGTGCGGCGCGTGGGCCCCGCGCGCGGGCCCGCGCCCCCAGCCCCGGGACCCGCGCCCCCGGCCCCGCCCGAGGGCCCGCTAGCGGCGGCGGGCGCCACCAGCGCGTGCCCCGAGCGGCCCTGCGCGGCGATGAGGTCGTGCGGGGAGCCCGTGTACGACCCGTCGTACAGCTCGTTGATCGACACGTCAATACGCGCGCCTCCCGGGATAGGCTGGTAACAAAACAACATTTCCGTGTTTAATTTAACTATAAGACTCCTCATTTAGCTCTTTTTACAATAATTATTATTAAGACTATTACACTACACTTACGAAATATGTGAAGTTGAACCGCGAGTGGCAAAGCTTTAAATGTTTTAGCAGCGAGTAGAGCGTCCCGCAGTCGAGTGAGCACCACGGACAGTGCAGGTCGTCGCACGCCTCTGTCTGCTGCCTCGAGTTGTTGTTGTACAGAAACTGGTAGATTATTTGCTGCCGTTTTGATTCACCCTCATTTAACTCTGATTTTGATTTGTCACCTGAAAATTTGGATATAGCGAAGTATTAATTAGTGAGTTTCAATTTTCTTTGTGTTTTTTATGATTTTACATTGTCGTATTTAGATATTCAATTAAGTGTCAATACTATACCATTTTTCATATCATTGTTACTAGATTTTGATGTGGACTGGCGGTCTTTGTTAGAAGACTCTTTTTTTCCGTTCTCAGTGTGCTGGTATAGCTTAGGTCTGTTCACAAGACCATTGGTGGGTTCCTGACTCCAACTCAGCTTCAGTTTTAGAAGTGGTCGTACTTTGAATATGTCAAATGGGTTTGCGTCTGTGTGGAGATCATTTTCCTGTAATAAAATATTTTAAAATATTTATGGTAAAAAGGTTGACATTGTAAGGTACCATTAAAGTTTGTATCTAGCAATTACGATTGACTCAAGCTTATTTTCGGGAACGCCAAATTGTTTACAACCACCAGAAACTATTAGAACAACACCTTATACAGGTGTCAATACGCCTTACGAATGAAGGAGGCTCTGGTGGTATTGAATGTATGTCAACCTTCTCGCGAAAAATTATTAATTATTTTAGTGCAGGCTAGGTTTATCTTCAAAAAGAAAGCCACGAATACATGTGTAACTAATGTTTTTAAACTTTTGCGACTTGTACACATTTTTTAGACAGCAAACGGGTTGGTTGGAGACCAACCAGGGAGATAAGAAATATCGAATTATATCGCGAATATGACTCGTTTGTCCTCTTTCCCTTCTCTCAGGGAGAAAATATCGTATTATATCGCGAATAAGACTCCGTTTGTTGTTTAAAATACATGTGTAACTGTATGCTACACTCACATTAGGTATAGTTTCCCACTGCGCCATGAGCGCCTTGTGCGGCGAGCGCGCGATGGTGGCGCTGCGGCCGCCGGGCGCCGCGTCGTGCAGCACGAGGTCGTACTCGCCGTTGGTGAGCAGGCAGCGGTTGTGCTTGTCGTACACTATCAACTCGCTGCCGTACAACTTCGTCCATTTACCGTCGCTTGACGAGTTTAGATCCGATGAAGACTTTAAACGCTTTGTTACTGGCTCTGTAATTCGGTTCTTTAGTATAGATTAAATTTAATAAGAATTTTATTGCTATCAATAGTCTAAACTAATGAAAAAAGTAAGATTATCTACTTTTTATCGAAATTCAATTCTAACAGAACATTATTTCAGTAGTTTATAAGCCTATTCGAGCATGCAAAGACACGAGTTGATGACTAAACTAAAATCAACTTTGAGCAACAAAAACATAATTGACTAAAAAAAATCCAACTAAAATAATCATACAAACTGATAGACTTTCTACTAGACTATACACTACTATGCAAATAAAAATTAAAAAAAAAAAAAAACAAAATATAAAAAGCATTACCATCACATTCACCGTTTGTAATTTCACTAGAACTAGCCGCACCATTTGAAGTGCTGGAGCCCGAGGCTCTGGTGACAGTGACTCGTAGCATGAGCATGTAGGACTTGACGTTGGGCCCCTGTGACGGGCTGAATGTGTCGCTGGAGATGCTGACGGCGGAGGCCATGGCTGGCGGCTCGGATGACGACGGGTTTAGTGGTACAGAGCAACTGCCAACCTAGAAAAAAGATAGGATTATTTTAAAAAAAAAAATGGCGTCCGCATCGTGATTTTATTTATTTCCTAACTTATAACTATCATTACAGATTATCAACTAATGCAACAGTTATGTATATAATATATATATTTATAACTTAGTAACTTATACAGTATATAGTTATAACTTTATGTTCTAAATTGTAACAAGAATGTTACAATATCTTCCTACACATTGTAAAGTACAAGTATTGAGTTATATTACTAAGGGCTCATTTTCCTTTTCATATAAATTGTTATCCTTTTAGGTATGGCTAGCCCACAAATTAGCTAGAGTAGGTTTTCTCTTTCAAAATCTTGGTGAGGGACTCCTTGTGCAATTGGGACAGATATAGGCCAATATTTAGTTATTAAAACATTTTATAATAGACTAAGGATTAAACCAAATATGGATAATTGACCTTTATACAATCCTAGACAATTGATTGAAATGAGATGAATCTTTGCTGATCACCATAACACCATCCAATTTAATATTATTTTTACTATATTTAGCATTGTAAAGGATGCTACATGTAGCTAGTTAGTTTACTTATAGTTTAAACCCAGAAAAAGAATGAATAAACAGTCCCTTACTAACATAAATAGCAGTTGCTACTAGGAAATTGTTGGTAATATTGTAAGCATTTTACTGTAGTTTACATGGGACAAGAGATATATAATCTGAATCCAATAGATGCTTGGATGTATTGTTATTTTATAAGTTGCTTATCTAATTTCAAATCAACTTCCTTTCATAATTACAAACAACAATAGTATGGTTTTGCAGCAAAATTTTTTTCATTTAATTATGTATTTTAACTCTTACATTGCACATGTTAGTGCTAAAATACATAGGACTATTATTTCAAGGGAATATTACACTGACAGGGTTAGTGCATAGGGTTATAATGGTGTCAAACATGTTTATTTACTCACAGATACTTCTACTATAGCAGAAGAGCTTTCTTTCCTCTTTTTATGGCATATCTTCAGCAGCAGTGTCTCTACTTTGACCTGGTAGTCCCTGGGATCATCCAGGCTTTTGTCATAGAACCCTAAGAAGGTCAGAGTCATGTAACCTCCTAGACTGTTTGGCTGTAGTTCTGTGCTCTTCTTCAGTGTTATTTTCTCTAACAAACAGTCCACTTTAAAGCCCACCCGACTTTTATTGCTTCGAGACATTCTTCTTTTCATGTATGACAATGTTCTATTCAAGAATATAGGCTAAAATTAAAGATTAGCATCATTAGTATTTGTTTTCATACGAATAGTTCACTTTTCACAATTTCTGATACGTACCGAAAGCATGTTACGAGTCCGTAGAAATCTATATATTTGAGTAGGCTCTGAAAAAGTACATGAATAAAAATTATAACAAATTATTCAGAGGATACGCTTACTTACACAGCATCGGGCATCTAACTTACTTTCAAACGCTTGTAAAAACAATTCATGGTCAGCTTGTAAGTGATCAATTTTGGAGTTTTTGTTTGCTTCATTGTCTTTATCTCGCTTCTTGGGAGGCATTTTTAGGCTTTTTATCTTAACTATTAGCGAAATAGTGAAACCGCCAAGTTCATCAGTTCGTTGACTTGACAGCGTCAGGTTATGGGGTTGCCATGTCTAAGAATTTTACTCTTATAGTCCAACAAATCTAAGAAGTACCGTTTGACAGTTATGACAAATAGGATAAAAGGGTTGGGAGTAAAAAAATCGATTACTGTAATGTCCGATTTTTATGAGATCGATTACTATAATGTCCGAATTTTAAGAGATCAATTGTCATAATGAAATAAAAAAGTTATGTTTAGTATATTTTATTTATACTCTACTAGTACTAGAATCGTCATCGTCTTCGTCATCATCGTCATTTAAATTAATGACTAGTTGATTATCTATGAAATTATCAAAGTGTACGTCTCTGTCGAAGTCGTAATTTATTTTAGGGTACCTATGTATTAAGTGCATAATGCGGTCGCGCAGTAACGTGTCGTCAATTGATAATTTGAAAGTAATACATTCGATTTTTCATATATGTAATCGATTTTTTCGCATACAAGTGTATCTGAAGAGTCACAACACTACAAGCAGTGACCTAACTACGTGACTTTGCAATGGGGTCAAAAATAGAACTATTAAAAATTATTTACTATGTAAATATGTGTTATTTTGCTTTGTTTGAAAGTTTTCAATTAAATTAGGATATTTAAAATTGTAAATTTTTAGATACAATAATAAAATCTTTCTAAATTCATGGTTTTATGACAAAGGTTGTCGAACCTGAGTATTGTACGCATGAACAAAGTTGTTTCGGTTTGAAAATGATGAAACGTCAAACGGTACTTCTTAGATTTGTTGGACTATAATGAGAGGAATTTTATGGAAGCGTTGTATTCTGCTGTAGGAAATCTACCATTTTCTAGCGTTAAATACGATTGACGACAAAAAGTTCGCGTAGAGTTTCATAAAATGTCAATAGAAATTATTTAAATATGTAGAGGACTTAATTTACATTATCTCAACTCGACTGTTCAAGTATAGGAGCAGAGAGGCTGAAATGGTTTAAAAAGACTAAATGCGTTATTCGCGATACTACTAACGCAAATGGCATTTAAATTGAAAAGATCTGTGTGATTTAGAGGATTTAGAGCATCATGCGCTCAAAAAACTTTAAGTGTCGGCGTATTTTTAGGTTGGGGGAAAAAATGCTTATTATAAATTTAATTTAGGGCCTGGCAATACACAAAAATATAAATCAGCCAGAAAAAAAAAGCACTTGAATGTGATGAACATCTTTTTCTTTACTAAAATTTAATTCAGTTAAACAATTCATAAAGGTAAAAGCTGTGTTCAAAATAGTGCAAACAAGTTTGTTTATTTACTATCCAAACAATTTTATTAACCAAATTTGCACAATTTTTCACTTCTTAAATTGTTAAACGTTACTTATAATGTCACTGTCATGGTTTATCCACTTTTATGACAGTGTCACTCGGTGACGTTTATTTATTTATATTTATTGCGATTATCCCGTTATAAATGGGCAAAACATAATAAACAACTAACAGAAATATGTTTTTGCCTAGTAATATACAATGCGTAAAGTTAACATTGACAATAGAGTGATAAGGAAGCGACTCAGAGTTGTTCAAAAGAGGGCCATTGAAAGAGGCTTAAATGGGTTGATGAAACAATACAATTACATTTGTGATTATAATGATGAAGTCGAAACGAAACCGACTAATAAGAAGCTAATTGCCTTAATTTTGTCGGCTTTTATAGTATTAGTGCTAAGCGTTAATTTTGTGAACAGTATTTTAAGTGCTAGATGTCTATTACCTAGTAATTACTTAGTGTGGGAGGCGACGCGGCCACTCGCGGATTGTTGCTATTGTGAGAATGTTACGAAACCAATTATATTGTGGAACGTCACACGGCAAAAATTTGAAGTAAGATGCTTTGCTAAAAATAACCATTTCATTCGAATATTTTTTTATAATGCCTAACTCGATATTTGTTTTAGGAATATGCTTATACGCGGAGGCCCATTATAGTTAAGCATGCAATAAAAAATTGGAGAGCTACCAAAGAGTTTAGTTATAACATGTTTAAGAGGCTGTATGAGGAGACGGAGGGCAGCTATGAGAGTCTTGAGGAAGGATGCCAGTTCCTTAACTTTAAGACAGATCTGTTTAGTTTGAAGGAGGTATTTAATATGCCTGAAGCTAGAGTTAGAAATGATGAAGGGGAAAAGCCTTGGTATGTTGGATGGTAAGTTAGCAGCATTTAGTATAGTAATAACTGAGATGAGTTGTATGATGCCAGCATATTCTATAAAACATAAATCATATATTTTTCAAACTTAATGAAATAAATGGCCTTAATAAAACTATATTGTGAAGACTGTGTCATATCTGGCTCACAACTTTATTTACAAAACACCCTAACTGCCATATCATAACGGGAGTAGATTTTTTACAACTTCCTATTACTTGTTAAAAAAAAATCTTAAAAGTTCCACTGTATTTTTATTTCAGGGGTAACTGCCATCCAGATATTCTGGCAAAGGTCAGACAGTATTACAATATTCCAGAGTTTTTACCTGACGATGCAGAGTTTCCTGCCACAGAAAATATATTCTTTGGATTTGAAATTGGAGCTGTAATGCATGTATGTGGTGATGAAGATATTTGTTTTTAATATTTACTTCTTAGGACTGTACTTGTATTATTTTCTTTTGTAGTTATTTTTCTTTATTTAGCCGAATACAAAAAAGTGGTGTCTTAATTTGACCATAATATATTATATGCTTTTCTTTTTTTTTAACTATTTGTGATGATAAGTTTAAGGTAGCAAAGTCTCCTAATTAAATAGCTCATTTATGAATTGATCCTACTTTCAGTTGTATTTACACTGTGACTATTTTCAGTTGGATTATATACCAAGACTGATGTGGCAAGGCCAGGTGCTAGGCAACAAGACATGGTCTATAGCACCAGTGCCAGAGTGTGACCATGTCTGCCACAAGTTTGACTATTATGTAGAGCCAGGAGATGTTGGTGAGTCTATAAATTATAATAAATGCTAGTGATTTTTTTCTTACATGAAGATTTCAATTCTATCGGAATGACTATTGATACCGCGACTCCCGGCACCCAAAGGGCTCCAGGAGGAACATAGTCGGTTTTAGTCAGTAAAAGTCTGACACTCCCTCCCGCTGCACCCACAGCGGGCGGGGTCATTTGATGAATTGCCACGAAAAAAAGGCATGTTAAGGCTTTATAAAAACCAGTCATAGATTTGTAGTTACATAAATATATCAACATGTTTGTAATTAGATTTATGAAAATAACGCAATTAATCTATTAGATAAGTTAATTAAAAACATAATCGCGGATTAAAAAGTAATTTGTTATGCCTACCTATCTTGTATCATTGTTATCAGTAACCAACTTTTTTTAATTTCAGTCTTATTGGACACTCGCGTCTGGTACCATGCTACAACTATTCCAAAAGGACAATTTGCTCTGACAGTACAATCAGAGTATGGATGAAATAACACATCACATATTACGCCAAGACTTAGTACAAAAGTGTTCTGTAACATATCTAGATGCCAAATTATACACGTTTTTTACAAGCTATTTATTATCTTTGATAAAATGCATTGATGTGCCATTTATACCTATGTAGTGCAACTATATTTTGCTTATATGCATTTTTTTTGTTTTTATACATGTACCTATTTATTTTTCACTATTGTGTTTTATGATAAAATAAATGTTTATAAATTTTTCCTTTGTTTTAATTACGTGCCTTAAAAAGTAATGACCACGAAGTTATAAAAGACACTAAAATTTGTTGAACTAAGACCTGCTATCAGAGTTGACGCACACGCGACATCCGTAAAACGCCGCCTTTATCCACTTCCTGTAGTTTTCGTATATTTTACATACACTATGGACTCGCCGCACACGTGCTCACACGGTCGAAGCTACCCTATAGATATTCTCCACATCTGTACGTCGCTTTTAGCATCAGGTGCCGGCACTTTTTGGCTGTCGCGTTTTGAACTGGTGTGAGTCACCGACATGAAATCTCAAATTTAGTGCAGCTAATGTAGGTGCCAAACCCTAAATGCGTTCATGATAATATATTAGTGTAATCCCTATTTATGGGCGCTGATCACAAAATCTCTATTTTATAAATGCAGGAATTCCAATAATACCATCGCATATGTATGTCATTTCCGCCATGAGATTTCGTATTTCGCATTATATTACAGGAATATAATATACAAAACAACAGCATAAATATTCAAAACGTTTTATTTGTCTAATTCTATGATCAAAAGTTTTGAGTGAAGGATTGACTTGCCTCACGATTTTGACTTAAAATGGATATTTTAAAAACCACACATGATGATGATGATATTAAAAGGTAAGTATAGGAAAATGTTAATACAGCTGTCAGGCAATCCAATCCTTCACTCACGTTACATTGTAAAGTTCACATAAAGAGATCAGGTTTGAAACTCGGGGGACAATAAGCTCACGACGGACGCGCAGACAGTTGCACATCATATGAATATTATTATTACACTAGCGGTATTGAATGTACAGCTCACTGAACCCAAATGCGCGAAATGCAAACTTACAATAATAATAAATAATTTTCATGTTATGACCAGATAGATGCCAGGTTGAATGGACAATTTTAATTGACATGGCATAATGATTTTATCACAAAATTAAAATGGTACTATTACATTGTACCGATTGAAATGGACACATTTAAATTTAAAATTTATATTGCAACTACCCAATCGGCTGATAGGAAGGTAGACACAGCAATGGACAGAGAAGATTCACGAATATTAGATGATCAGAATAGTTGCCAGACGCCGAGGACTGCGTCCTTAATGGCTTCGATGTACTGTGCCGGCACCCAGTACACCCAATACCGGGAGGCTTCTGTGGGGCCTAGCTGGAGGCCCTGAAAACACACAAAACATGAGCAAAGTCAAATACAAAAGCTTTAATTTTAATGCCATTTAGTTTAGTAAACTACTTACCATGATATGATATTCTTCATGTTCCTTGATTGGTTCAGATGTGATGCCTGGAAATAAAAAAAAACATTATTGTTAATTGACAACCTATAATAGACTCATCACCTTAAGAATTTGAATATGGTTTGTAAATCACATAGGTTAAGAATATAAGTGAATTTTTATACATACTTTTAATAGAAGCCATGGCTAGTTTTTCAGTGCGCTCTTTGGTTCCGATCCAGAGCTGATCCTGCTCGTGTTTGAATGTGAGCCTCACTTTGCCTCCGTGTTTGTTCAGCATCCCACTGAGAGGTACTGGCGGGAGTGGCTCCTGAAAAAACAATTAGTAAAACATGTCATCTATGTTGATCAATCAAGCCTTTGCATAATCTTTAAGAGGATTGTGTAGTTGTCCATACTAAGTAAAAAGGAACGTAAAGAACAGTAAAACAGACCAAGTTTTCACTTGTGGCTGTGTTTTTGTTGTTGTCTTTTTAAGATATATTGAAAGCATGTTAATATTACTTTCAATAGACATTTATTATTGTGGTAATGATGGGACTTACCTTGACTCCCTTAATACCAGGCATGACATCAGGGGGGATGCCCTTATCCAGAACTTTCCTGTGGATCTTTTGAACACAGAGTGGCTCCTTACTTGATGCCCCACTGGCCTTTTCATCTGCTATTTCCTATATTGTAATGAGATTGATGTGGTCATAAAGTTTTTTCTTTAACTCATAGCAACAAAATTGATAAGAGAAAAGATGATTGTGAGTAAATAGGCATACAGAATACACATACATAATTAAAATATTCTCTGATCATGATGTCATAAGAAATTAAAGTTTTGAGTCTGGATAAAATATAAACTAATAAGATTTGAATTGGTATTACATTTAATAACTTGGTAAATAAGCTAATACAGTGGAAATATGTAAAAAGACTGCTTTGTTTACAAACCTTTTGTGCACTCTTCATGGCTAATATGTCGTCCATTTTGGATCCTACCAGCATGACTTTGCCTCCCTTCACGATGCCCGACTGCCGCAGCGTCATGTTGTCCTTGGCCATGCCCTTAATTATTAATTTCTGAGCCGATTGCTGCACGCCGCATATTCGCTCCAAGTGAGCTTTTAAATCTACCACAGTCGCATCGTACGCGAACGTTATGTCATGTTTCGCTTTATTAAAAACTACTGTAAATTCGATCTGTTCCGGAATCTCGCACAGCTCTGTGTCCTCAGTGGGTTCTGATGTGCATGCCGCCGCACTCTCCGCGGGAGCTTCTATGTGTGATTTCTCGCTCTCCACATTTGGCTTGTTTTCTGCAGCAGGCTTCGACGTGCCATTGGCTATTGAATTTGGATCTCGATTCTCTGTTGAGTCTCCCTTCTCTGAGGCTAGTAAATAACATCAAAACGTGAGTTTGCAAAAATTCTAGAACAAAAGGTCTCGCTGTGCTGGTCTACAAAGACTGTCAAATAAGAAATTTACGCCAAAATTGAACTAACATGTATGAATACTTACCAATATATTCCATAGTTTTGACTAAATTGTAATTGAGAGTTATTAAAATAACAAAAACGCTATTGTATCGTAGTTGTTTTGAAAAAATAATTAAAATACAGCCGACTGGCTGACGTGAAGCAACAAATTTTTTGCACAGATTAAACAATTTTTTTTCATGTTTTGGTAGGTACGTCTAGAAACGAATCAATAAATTGACCGGACATTCGCGTAGTTCTTACCAACGACTCCAAATGAAAAAAAAGTAACACTTATTAATAATTTCGTTTATTATTATTAAAGTGTCAGTAAGTTATTAAAACAGTATATTCCATCGTTGTTATAATTAAATAAGGGTATAATAATGAATAAGTTTTTAAGTGGCAAAATAGCACAATATTTCATTTACTGAATACTAATCGTAACATACAATTTTTGTAGATAAAAATTAAATGGAAGAGAGTATAATGATATTAAAATTACATTAACGGCGTCATAATATATAATGAGGTCACATATCATTCGGCGTTAATAGTCAACAAGTTATGAAGCTGAATTGGTAGTTAGCACATTATTAACTATAACATGAAAATAAAACAACACAAGCCGACACACAGACACGCTGTACACCAACGACAACAACAATTACACATGATATTATGTTTGTTTTTGCATTATTATCAAAAAACGTATTATATGTCCATACTTGATGACGATGATGATGATGACTTGTATTAGAAAGATTAAATATTATTTTTTACTTTTTATTTTGTTTTGTTTTAATGTCGCTAGGTTCGTTGTATTCTTCTCCTTAAGGTTCTAACAAAGAAGACAAAGATTTTTACTAAGGTAACAATTAGCCAATGTAAATATGTATTTTGCCTTTTTCCAGTACTTTTCTTTAGCATTTATATTCTTTTTATGAATACTTCCATACGAAACAAATGATTTACCCGTAAAATTAACTTCCCATGTTTAAAAAATGAACACACTACCAGTACCGATTGATTATTAACAGGAAAGCCGAGATGTAAATAGCGTGTATTCTTTGAAATGCTTGCTTTTTGTGTACCTAGTTGATCATAAGAGACCCTTTAAAGATTGCACCGTAAGTTGTGAATAAAACTCTAAAGCAATTATCTATGGACTACTATTTCTATTTGTCTATGGTAATTATTTTCCGTTTCCATGGCGGCCAATTTGTAAACAGTGCGCTCAATAAAATTTATGTTTACAGTTTACGACATCATTATTTTAAAATGAGTTTTAACATTGATGATCCTCTAGCTGGAATTCTCAGTGACGGCAGCGATGATAGTTTTTTTGACGACGATGTATTGGGTAAGAAGAAGCCTAACAAGAAAAAAAGTACACCTACCATTGAGAAGAAAAATGCTCTGTTTGATTTAGGGAATGTTGATATAACAAAACCCGTAACTAGCGCTGCAGAGAAAAAAGATTCTTTATATGATCTTGAAGCAAAGAAATCCCCGACGCCGTTCAAGCGAAGTGCATCAAAGGAGTCTATAAAATTTTCGCAATCTGAACCTAAAGTTAAGGCTGGACTTGATAAAATTGATATAGGTAAATCACCAGCCAAGTCTAAGGTGAGTACGAGTGCCGATAAACTCGACTTTCTGAGTGAGCTAGGAGGAAGTAAAAAAGAATTTAACAAGACCATAGAAAAAGGAAAAAGTTCTCAATCTTTACTCGATGATATTTTGGGTGGTTCTTCCACAAAAACTGGTGGTTCCAGTCAAGCGAGGCCAGTTACTGCCGCAAAAAGTCAAGAGTTTGATTTTGATTCTATTTTAGGAAAAAACGATACTAAGACTTCTGCATCGAGTAAAAGTCTGCCACAGAAACCTATTTTAAAAGATAATGTAAAAGATGAAAAGGATGTTCCTGTAAAAAAAGGTAAGTCCGCTGAAGACTGGCTTGGTATATTTCAAGATAAAGATAATGATTTCGAAGACGACGCTGGTATGCCGTCATGGTTGGTTGGGGGTGACTCTAAGAAGAAAAAGTCTGATGAAAGGAAAAGTGTTAATAAGGCTGAACCAATCAAAGAGAAACCTAAGCCTGAACCTGAAAAGGCTGATGAGCCTGAAGTAGAAAAACCCATTGTGGAATCAAAAAAGGATGTCGAGACGGTAGAGCCAGTTCCTAAACTAGTCGTGCCTAGTACTGCGTTGGCGGGGAGTAACGAAGATATCACGACGGAAGGCGCTGCGCTCTACATGCAACAACAGGAGTCGCAGATTATGGTAGCGTTGCAGCTGAAAGCACAGGAAGAGAAACTTGCTGCAATGCAGAGTAAATAATTTTCATTTACTTCATCATATGATTCACTTAGTGACAAATTTCAGTATTTCCCAGAAAGTCTCACTTGGACTGAATTCTCATATTAAATTGCTTACCACCATAAGCAATGCTTGCTCACACATTCCTTGTACCTACCTTGTATTGATAATTGGCCAACTACTTTGACTGATGTGTATTTCCATTCTTAGTCTTGTGGTGGCAAAAACAAACAAATAATTCGGTAAGCTACAAAGTCTTATGTAATTTTGAACCGCGTTCGCATTTTGCAGTCCGTCAGAAAAAGAGCCAGCGTGTCCAGCGCGAGGCTGTGATGGCGCAGCACGCGCAACTGGACGCCATGCTGCGGCGGCAGGCGGAGAACAGGCAGCAGATGCAGACTATCATAGCCGCTCATCAAGAGAGGATCACGCAGAGGATTAAGGTACGCTAATTTGTTTCTTTTTTCAGCGCCTCTATCATAAACAGACTTATATTGAAACACTCTCTGTCAGCGCTCACGCCCCTCTGGCAGCGCAATGCCGCTTTCGCAAACTAAATTATATTGTGCCATCTCGCTTCCGCATTGCAAACATCCACAGTTTTTGCTAAAAGACTTTACAGTTAAAGGACCGGTTGGTGGAACACATTTTTAAATAGTTTATTTATTTCAGGCGCTACTGGGTACGGAAAACTTGGAAAACGAAGAGACTACAAATTATAATGAAGAATTTCAGTCTGTAGGAGATCATAAAGAACCACCACATACGCGCGAAAAGAAACAATTATTGCAACTTGTACAGTCGCTCCAAGAAAATCACGACAAAGAGATAGATCTCATGGAAACATCTTACAGGTAAACTTATGATTTTATACTCGAAAAATCTAGTACAATACACTCTTAATCAGATATATTATTATGGACATCTGTTAATTCGTTTGCAGGAGACAACTGGCCTTTCTCGAGGTATCTCTCACACATTCCGAAGAAAGAATGAAAGAGGAGAGCGAGAAATTAGTTAAGTTCTATACAGAGAAGATAAACTGGTTGGAAGAGCACCATTACTTGTATAAGAAGCTGACGGAAGAAAACCTGACGGCTTTGACTAATCGGCACAAAGCGGAGAACGAAATGCTGAGGCAGCAACATATGGACAATGTGAAGGTCTTACAGGAGCACCATGTGGCTCTCATGGAGAATATCAAGTGAGTAAAGGTAAAGCTGAAGTACTTGAAGTTGGTGTTAGATCTGTCGGACTGTCTGATGACTCGTGTCGGATAGAATTTAGAATCACATATATGTACAGCTAGTATATAGATAATTGCACTACCAAGTGTGTCACCGATTTTGCTCTATTCGTTACGTTATTATAATTCCACCATATACATAATAATATGCCAGATGCTCAGTGATTGTAACAACAAAAACTTAATCAAATCGACTATCATCAGTATCATATTTAACAGAAAGGCAGTAAAACAAGAGCAGGTCGTCATTCAAGATTCAGCGAGTTTCTCTTCAGATTTGAAGGAATTGGTGACAGATGTGAAGCAAAATAACAGTCAGTGCCATGAGCTGTTAGAGAAAGTCCAAGGTTTGACGGAAAACAGTGAAAGGAGGAACGATACGAGTCTGCAAGTCAGAGAGGCTCACATAAGCGGTAAGATCTAGTTAATATAACTATAAATTTAGCCAAAACATGTACTGCCAAAATATATGATACTCTCTGTGCACCACATGCAGTTCTTAGTACATTACGTGACTTGGTATTTCCAGATATGATTCAACAGTTAAAGAAAGAGCGTGATAATTTTGACACTGAAAAAGCTGAAAATAGGGAAACTATTAAAATGCTGGAGACAAGACTAAGGCAGATGACAACGGTAACATTTCACAAAACTTATGCTTAATGAATAATATTGTATAATAATATAATTGAGTAAATTTTATACTCCTTTTCTTATTAGATGATTGAAGAAGAATCAGGAATTCTCAAACAGAAGAGAATGGAGTTTGAGTTTGAAAGAGCGACATTTAATAAACAGACTGAATTTGCTAAGAACGTCCTAAAAAAACAAGATGAAGAAATCAAGGTAAATCACAATAATACTCAAATTCAAACCTAATTTCCCTGATTTTCTTGATTTTAGATTGCTGATAATATTCAATTCCTTTCAGATGTTACGGGAAGAAATTCAGAAGGAGTACCAAGAAAGGACAACGAAGATTGATGAAGAAAAAGCCAGGGTTGTGAAAGACAGCGCTGCGCTTGCGAGGGAGAAAGTCACCGTACAAAACTTACGACAAGAACTAGAGGTGAGTACTTAAACAAGTCAAGATATTTTCAAAGAATACTTTCAACCCTCTTTTCTAGAAGTTTCTCGCCGCATTTTAGGATTTTGTGTTATATTTGGAGTCCTATTGCAGAAAATGAAGGCACAGCTTCAAGCTCAATTGGAAGAAGTGGCCGACGATAGATCGAAGCTGAATCTGGAGAAGCAACAACTGCATATGGAGGAGCAAAGGATTTTGGCCAAGTAAGCTTTGCTAATCATATTTTTTTTACATTTGTTTTTAAGGAATATTTAAAGAAGATCGCGACTAACAATATAAGAGGATGTTTAACTTTTTTATGCTACACATATTTTTAATAATTTCAGGAGTCGCGATCTAGATCTTCTCGCAAAAACAGCTGTAGAAAAGCAATCGCAAGCGGACAAAAAGTACACCGAAGCAGAATTTCTTCAGCGAAAATACGAAGAACGAATAAGAAGGATACAAGAACACGTTGTTTCTCTGAATACGAGAGAAAAGCAGATTGCTAGAGAAAAGCTAGCTCTGTCGAGAGAAAGACTGACTCTGCATAACGAGAGAAAAGAAATCGAGAGCAGGCAGCAATGCTCCCTTTGCAAGTCGAGCAAGAACTTCCCACAGTACTCAAATTTTACTTTTGCCGAGTCCTTCATGGATATTCCAGTTACAAGAGATATTAACAGCTCTAATATGACAACGGCGATGAATGCTATTGAGGAAGAAATGGCGCATCTCATGGGCAGGAACTTGAATTTGCGGCACAGTGTCGGTATGGGCGACTTGAGCCAACATGACCAGAGATATCAGAGCGAGGAGAAGAGCAAGCAGTTCCTTTCGGATACTACGCAGGAGTCGGGAGCTTTTAAAGTAAGATTATTGACTTTTTTTTCGAAATTTAGACTAGGTATCACAGATATTCATCATCACATTAAATATTTGCTAAAATTCACAGTCTAGGTAGCAGTTTCCATTTGTTATAAGTATGTGAAGGGATTGAACCCTTAACCATTTCTTAGGCATTTGCGCCACTTTTGCTTAGTGTTACCTCTTACATGGACTACTCGTGTTAGAGACCTTTATACTTAATTGATTTGTGTTTCAGGATTATATGGATCCAAAATTCATGATGCTACGCCTAGATGTACAGAAGGTCTTAAGTAATTTGGATCACAATAAAAAAGATGAAATTGTCGAAATCGCAGCCGAAGAAGATCACTTCGAAGATTAAGCAAATTGTAAATGTAAGAAAGAGACACAAAATAAAAAGACTGAATCTGTATTAATTGGTTTAATTTACTCTGATGACTGTTATAGTACATCCTTTGTTATTACATTATGAACTGTGTTATCAAAATGTACACAAATACCTATCGCTACATGCTCAGTATGCTAACTTATCTATAAATATTTCATTGTAAAAATATAGGTACATGATCTTTCTTACGATATAATTATTGTTTTAGGTACTAGGGTATATAGTTAGACGTAATTTACAATTATGAATACATTTCTTAACGATGGCTCCAATTTATAATACAGTTACTTCAAACGCACTTTTAATTCGTTGATATCTGTTAGGTTCTTGTACACGAGGCAACACGAGTCGCTGATATTCAAGAACTTTAGTCTCCTTGCAACGACTGCTATACAAGGAAAAAGCAAACTCATAAGATTTTAGTATACGCAGGCGTCAATGGAGACTAAAGTCTTTGAGTATCGGAGATTTGAGTCGTCTCGTGTACAAAGGACCTAACATATACGGTGTTATTACAATTCCCTCAGTCTGTTATGGATTAAAAGTGACTTTGAAGTACTCGTAAATTTATTGCGTAGTAAAAAACGATAAAAACATTATACATGTACAAACTACGCACCCAAGTTCACCATTCGCACAGTCTTTCATAAAATTGCTTTAAGTAGTTTATAATTAATATCTTCATGGACGGCCTGGCCTTGTCGATTATACAATAATTCATAACATTCATCTATTTTGCACAGATCTACATTAAAATCCAAATAAATTATATATTACTTAATATTTACCGACAACTGAATAAGAAGCATACGTCTTGAGATAATAACAAGGAACGATATTTTCTCTTAACTTAGAAATGCTTACTACATTTTACTGTACACAATATTTACAATACTTCCTCCTACATTATATTGACACCTTTATCATGTGGTGCAAGGTTTCTCTTCCAAGAAATTCCCTTGCTTAATAAATCTATTTTCCAAGTTCAGAGCACTGAGCTTTACAAACAAGAAAGCCATTAACGATAATTTAAATGATTATCTTATCACAGTAACAATATCATTTGACATCAAAACAATATAAATTTTAAAATGTTGATAATAGAAATATAGATTGATAATAAAACATGTCGAAATAAATTGAATTTTAATTGAAATAACAAATTATATTGAAATTAGAGTGTGTAATAAGGATTGTATTTCGTATAGACATATGTTATGACCTGGTGTCGCCCGGCTTCTGTTGGTACTTGACTTCGAGGAGCTGAGGGTAATTCTCTACGATAGACAATAGGATCCCGTCGATGTAGTTCCTCAGTTGAACATTCACGTCTTGCTGTTCCTTTAAAGCTTTCTGCAGCTGTAAAACAATGTACATTTCAGTATTGTTGTCTGAAACCTCATGGTAGGTATATATTATGTTATAGGCAATGTGTAATCAGGCATTCAACGTGCAGGCAATGTTTATAATACGATTCATTTCATACATTGCCTAGGTATTGTATAGAATACCGGGGTCGTCCAGGCAACGTGTGAAATGATATTGAATGTTCAAACTATTTTACACTTTACCTAGGAAATGTATGGAATACCTAGGCATTGTATAGAATGCTGGTTGACGCATAGGTAATGCGTTTCTCATATATCAGTTCTAGTTCAGTGCCTGCATTATACACATTGCCTATAACATATACCACTCAAGCGGTGTGTGGGGTCGTGTGTGGGGCATGCAAGTGGCTGGTAGAGTGAGTATAGGGTGAGTGGACGGCAAGCATTCCTATAAAGTATGAAAAAGGTACATATCGTCCCAAATGTATGTCACAGTTAATTTGTTATGAAGCATGCAAGTTAGCGGTATTCTAAAGGTACAGACATGCACAGTTAGTAAAAAGTTCGTACCTTTTCCATCTCTATGCTGAGATCAGATTGTGTATCGTTACCATCGAGCTGCAAAAATGCATACATGACATATAGGCAATTGTTCCGAACGAGTCAATCAGGCTTCGCAAAGCAAAGCGACGCGACATGAGCACTGTGAATGTTATCAAGCCAAATTCTAGAATTTATTGAACCTTGTGAATTTTGAATTATTTAAAATCAAGCTGAAAGCACCCTTGTAGTTGGGTCACACTGACCATTTGAGTGGACAATGTGTGTGAAAAGCTTGTGTGAATGTTTCTAGTCAGTAATATTGTGAAAACATTTTCATTTTGACACAGAAAGTTTTAAGTATTGTAAATACTAATGCTAATAAATATTTAACACTTAAGTTGGTGATAAAACATGTAAAAGAGCCAATAGTAGACAGGCTTTGTATTGTGTCATAAAATCAAGTTTAACAAAAAAGGCAAGAAATAGCATTCGAATGCATCTTGTAAGCAAATATGACAAGCAGATGAGGCCAAAGAACGGGTTACTGTCTTTGATGCGGAACAGATGCTGGGAAGATAATGTTCAACACATCCAACATATCTATCTATAGAAAAGTTGACCATCGTCTTCTCAGCCTAACTGTTGCAGAATCTTCGTAATTTACCCAAAAAAAAAGTGGATTATGTGACAGATTTTATGGTTGAAAAATAAGTGAATAATGATCAGCAAGGATTAAAATAAACGTAATGATCCCATGTGAAATGAAATCTTCTGATCCCGTATGTAATGAACCATTTGCACGGATCCTGACAAATTGCGCGAAAAGCAGACACCAAGGTTTTTTGACCTCATCTTTACACATTGAATAGACAAGTCCTTACCTCATCGTCGCTCATCTGTGAGAGTTCGTGGGCCAGAGAGTTGGTGCCCACTAGTGGGCCGCTGACACCGTCCAGCAGGCTGCGGCCCTCCTCCACGCCGCGCGTCAGGATCTGAGCTTGCAGCTCTTCTTGTGCCTCTGATAATGCTGGAATAATACATACATACATTACAATTATACTTAATAAACACTAATACGGTACAGATGCCTATTGTCTGCATGAATTAGTGGTATAGGTCACCATGCTAATTACCACTGTGCGCAACATGTCGCGGGTTCGGTCCCCACGTATGACAAGAATTTGTGCGATCCACAAATTCTTGTTCTGAGTTTGGGTGTGTCTGAGCATGTAAATTGAATGTCTGTGAAACCCCCCGCGATACGAGGATTAAATTCTTTAGGGCGGGAGTCGGTTTTTTAAAAAGGATAGGAAATATTTGTAAATATCCAATTTATTCGTAAACCTTACATAAATTCTATCATCTAAAGGTCTTAGATAAATGAAAAACAGAATTGATTTCTGTTTTCAATAGACTACGAGTACGTAGCATACAGAGCGAGGAGACACATATGCGGTCCGTATGTACTTCAATGCAGCATCGAAACAATGACGCGATCCCCCCAGGATGGCCATTGTAACACACATGTGGCCTACAGCGTCTCATCAAACTGAAATTACCCTGTAATTAGCATAGGAGTCTTTCATTTACTACAATTGTAAGAACTGACACGTGTCTCAACTCATGTTGGCACTCGAAGATTACAAGTTATAAATAATATTTATGTCGCATTCACATCGTCCACGCTTGATGCTATTAGATTTGGCTTTCAAGGCTAAGACTTCATTTCATAACTTGGATTTGTTTTGGTAGAGCATAGCCATTACTAATAGACGTTTATTATCAAATATATTTAAATATCTAGATTACGTTACGCTATATTCTGAATGTCGTGTATTTATTCCACATGATTCCAAACGAATCGAGTCTAAACAATGGCGCATCATAAACAACTATTTAGATCGTAATAACTACGAATCAAGCAATTGAATGGATAGCTGCATGAGGATTCATCAAAAGGTCTCCAATGTGTATGATTTCAAGACCAAGTCAGAACGTGTAGTAAAGAAGTGTACTTGTTTGAATAGTATCGAATATGACTTTTCTCATCAAACTTCACAAATTAAAGACTGGGGAGACATAGCCCATGGAAAGATCAAAGAACTGGGCTTTTGGCGGTTTGTAAAAGAGACTCAGTTTCACCATAATTTCAATCAAGGCTATGTGTAATTTAGTTATTGTTAAGCTGCTTTTGAGTACCATTGGATTTAGATTTACTTGAACTCCACCCTTTTTTCTGTTTTCCGGGGTGAGGGACATTGCTAGTTGAATTCAGAGTATAGTAAAAGGGGCCCAGGGTGATTAGCCTGTGGGAGCCCGATACATACGTCCGCGGCGTGGGGATAAGTCGGACTAAGCACCCTGGGCCCCTTCTGGAGTAGAAAGGGCCCAGGGTGAGAGGACTAGGAGGACCTTCATTTCAACTAGCTGTGAGGACCTATTTCTTTGCATTAAGAGACTTACACTTTAAGAACCTATTCCTTTGCAAGTATTGCATGCATGCTGAATTAAAAGGAAGCGAAATATGAAGAACAATGAACTTTGACTGATGAACGATATGAAGCGAACAATAAAATTTGTAAAAATACCCTACTTCGGGCAAAAAAATGATTCTGCATCTCGAGACTTACACTATGAGGAAATGGAAAGTTTGCATGTGGTGGTAGACTTACATTTGTTCTGCGTCCTGAGCAGCGTGAGTTCCTTCCGGAGCTCGTCGAGGCGCGGGTCTGGCGGCGGCGGCGGCGCGTCCCGCAGCCGCTGCAGCTCCTGCCGCGCGGTGCCCAGCAGCGCGGAGGCCGCCGCGCACGCCTCACGCTCGCGCCGCTCCGCCTCCCGCGCGGTACTCAACGCGGCTGATAGCTCAGCTACTTGTTCCTGAGCTTCCCTATGTGCTCGAGCTGCCGCTTCTGCGTTTGCTCGTAGAGTTTCTGCTACACCGCGTAGTCTACCCACCTGGTAGATTAAAGAATATTTAGTAATTTTGTATTTATCAAATTCGATATTATTCTCTGAGTAAATTTTCACAATTAGTAGAGACTGGTGTCTGCTTAGGTAAAACCTGTGTTGCAGAGTAGTATCTGGTCAATATTTAACGTTGTAAGTCCAGTTTAGACTTTCCAAAGTCTCTTATGGCAAATAATGATCTGTTGGCTCGTAAATTGAATATTCATATTAATTTGCATTCCACAAACTGGTACTTAGTACTATGAGACCATTACCGGCCAAGTCGAGCACGCAAAAATATGATTAGAGAGGGAATGCTAAGTACGAGTAATATAAACAATATTTGATGCCGTTAAGCCCTAATATAGTCCTTATCATTCCATCTGACCTTTGATAAATCTGGTCGCGATATTAATAAATGGGGCGTAGATATGGAAAGCATATCTTTGCATATATCATAAATATTGAAAATGAGAAAGGTTTATTGTGCGACTAGCGGTCTATATGAATGATAAGGAATTCCATTCAATATGCAGCTATAGAATATTTTTCGATTAAAGTGACTGTGGAGCTGAATTCCTGGGTTATCAGCAGTGATAATGGCGGTCGTGACCTTTGACACGTTTTTATTTACAAACAGAACAAACATTACTTTGTACTGTTTGCCTAGTTCTACTGACCGTGACAAATGGTAGCTGTTTTTCTTGAAACTATTTGAGGTGGTGATATTTATGGATTATGCAAATAGGGGACGATAATAGCAATGTAGTGGCGAATGGGTAGCAGACCGGGTATTATTGTAATAACAATCTGGTCGCGTGTCGTCCTATATGACTCTTTTCGCACTTTTGGAAATACCTGGATGAGGGGCGCACAAATAAAAATGGCAGAAAAAGGGGACGCTTATTCTCATTAGTTAGTTATTCGAGCTGAATCAATCACGATCTATCCAATCTATGATACGAGATAGCTTTTGGTCAATTGACGGGCTTGTTGGGTTAGTGGTTAGGGACCCTGACTGCTATATCGGAGGTCGTGGGTTCGATACCCATCCAGGACAAATATTTGCGTGATGAGCACGATCATTTGTTCTGTGTCTGAGTGTAATTAATTTATCTTATTGGATTTTGAGGTATTTATGAGGAAAAATGATCTATCCAATTTATGATAGATAGTGTTTAGTGGATTTCCCCTCACCTCTTGTTTAAGTTCGGAGGCCTCGCTTTCAGCAGCACTGAGCCTGTCAGTGATGGCGACCAGCTGCGTGTCTCTGTCACGTTCCACTCGCGCTATCGCCTCGCGACTCCGCCGCTTCTCCTCAGCTATGCTCTCCTCACAACGGCACTCGATCTGGAAATAACATGCGTGGCTTGAATAACAACGGTAATAGTGTTCGTACTATCAGCAATGACAGTTGATGAATAATTTCTGATTTATGATTAGGTAGAAATGGTTGAAACATCTCCAATATTGAATTCTGCAATTGTTCAATAATTATTCTTGTGTTTAAGCTACTTGCGTCCTTGATCCCAAAACAAAGTTATTATATTTGACAGTATTCAGGAGCCTTATAAATCTGATAGAGTTCACTTACAATTTGTTGCAGACCGTACTAATGATACGAATACTGAGCGTTGCATTACACAAATATTTGATGAAACAAGGCAGATCAGGAATGGAGACGATGCGGCGATTATCTCTAATTGGCCAATTTGTAATAGTGGATGTATTGCTCTTTTTAACTTTCTTTATTTCTTTCCGATGTGGATGTAAGTAGGTGAAAATTTTGCATGCAATAATTATGTTTTTTTTTTAATTTGCTTTTAAGGAAACTTTGGCTATTGTAGCTCTTAATTTACGCTACATTATCGGGAGTGTAGCTACATGGAGGAATTTTATAATTTTGTTTTTTGTTGAACTAGTGACTGAAGAAGACTTCTTTTGGTGGTAAATGATAGAATGTGATTCCCGCTGTTACCCAATCTTCATTAAATAGAGCAGCACTTATAGAAGTAGAAGATTCACAAGCCTCTCACCTCCCGTATCTGTTCGTCGAGCATGTGCACCCTCGCCTGCAGCACAGCATTGTCGGCCTTCGCCCTCGCGTACCGCTCGTCCGCGGTGCTCTGTGTGTCCGCCAGCGACGTCACCTGCTGCTGCAGTAGCTGCACCTGCCAACAAGCAACAAACTCAATTATTTTATAAGAAAAACAAAATAAAAAACCACAAAAACAAAACAAAAAAATGTTGGAAAAAGATTTTTGAAGGTTTGGTGATAGTGAAAATGAATGTTCTGGAAAATCACCTCAGTGTCAAGAGACATTAGTGAATAATACAACAATGAAACGACTGTCTCCAATATTTATAAACTCACTAATTAAGAAACCACAGGTTAAACATCAGTCGAACGATTCAAAATATTTATGTCACCCCGCGTAACTCGATATGTTGATTTCATTCGATTTTTAATCGAGTGGATTCGATACTGCGATAACTGGCGTTTTTATCATGTCACGCACTACTGGCCACTAATGTTATTAGTATAGGTTAGGGTACTTTGTAATGTAGCTAAAGCTAATGTAACTATAGAATCGATAACAATCTCTAGAGATTCATTGTTGATCGCTTCATAATACTTAGATTACGTAAGGTAGGTCTGGTATGCACAGTTCAGTTAATCGATTAGGTATCGTGTGTTCACCGACTTATTTTAAATAACTTAAATGAGCGCTCTGAGAGTTTCTGTTTAATTAAAAACTTTCGCGTTATTCCCGCTTGGTATTCATTTCACTCTGTAAAAGGTATTTACGAACCTATAACCTGACTTTCTGTGAGGGCAAGCTGTACGTAGGTAATACTAAAGTTATATTAACGTCCTATCGTATAGGTGTCACATTAGAAATCAAGATTTATTTGAATGGGACGTGTAGTTAGCTTCAGAGCAGGCTTTAACGGCTTCTTCAGACCATTCCATGGATTATAATTATTGGATAGATTTGTAACAAAAATATGTGACTTAAAAACTTTTTTTACCCGACTGCGCCAGAAGCAGGATTAAGTTTTTGATATTTAGAGTACACATTCCCATCGACGTTACAGATTGTAAATTGAATATAACGTAGTATTCCACAAATAAACACGGCGTAACATCACCAGCTAACACCGTCACACGGTCACTGCTTCGTCAGTCCTATACTTTGCCAATTTCCCTACATACCTGCTTATACACAACGTAATGATGCACGACTGAGAATAAGTAACACACGATACGATAATTTTGTGTTTATCGGACAGGTGGATCTAAGAAATGCTAACTCTTTAAACTGTTACATCATTTGTATCAAGGTGAAAGTTTGTGGGTATGTTTGTCACGTCTTCAGATTTAAATAATTAGAGCAAATTTTATGAAATCTGGTGTACTGGTAGAGTAAGCTGAAACCCTACTATCTCACATTGTATGTTTTTTCTGTCGGTAATACTTCGGAGGGCAGATAGTAAAGGTGTATAAGTGACTCTACATTTTTAACTCTATCCAGTTTAAGAGGGCACCCTTCTGCAATTTGTTATTGACAAATTGTAATTTTTGGCAGTTCTGCTGTTTATTATATTGTGATTGGTTTAGAATTGCAAGTTTTAAAAAAGCGCGACACTATGTAGAAATATGAATATCAAGAGAGCTAATTAAAAACTTTGCAAAGAATACTAATTTTAATGTGTAACGGTCAAGGAATATAATAATATGTATTAGAATATACAATATTCTTATTGATGAGCAATTGAGAAACCTATTGACATAAATAGACTTTAGATTGATAACGTAATTGAATCGCAAGTCGTCCTTGAGACATTTTCTGCGTTCGTAAGTATGACTGTGTCAAATCAGAGATACTTAGATCATTGCCGCCGAAGATAATTATATAATTACAAAGTAATTGACTTCTTCGTACTATATTATAGTAACTTTTGCCTTTAATGATCTCGCAATATGTTAAATACGATTTTGCAATGTCTTTTTCAGACTAGGGAAGTAAATGCATAATCACGGTCAAACTTGTATCAAATAAGTCAAGGTGCCTTTATCTTAGATAAGATTGATTATAAGCTTAAGTGTTGATTGTTTATAATTGTTAAACATATTCAGGAATTTAAAACTTTATCATCAAGCGACCTTACAATGTCAAAATATAAGTACCAACCATGGACAGCCAGCGAATCTGTATAGTTGTTTTTAAATGATAAACACTTTGAATATTTCCAGTTTAATCTTTTAACGGGATACTCATTACTCTGTTACTGTATATTCCATAGATCAGGTAAGAGTAAGTATAATATTTTTAGAATGCAAAGCTTGGGAAAAAATATAAAAAAGAATAATACATTTCAGATGGAATTGGAAGAAGTTATAAGTCATTCTATCTCTAACAAGTCGGATAAAACCATTCGCCCGCTGATCATTGATGCGTAATTCTAATTAAGGAGAGCAAATGGTAATCGTTTCGTTTGGCTCCACTAAGCCTCGTACAGCCACGACAGACCCATATGTATGTATGTATGCACATTCCTACCCACTTGCAGTGGTTTATGCACGGACAACTCTATTGTATCCGTTATTAACCTATCGATTTCAGAACAGGTTCATAAATGGCACAAATTTAGAGCTAGAAGTTTGTGAGAAAATTAAGTTGAATGTATTAGTATGCTTGGTTATTATTGAGATGTATTTGTAGGTATACCTCGTAAACGAGGTCGCACAAAACAAGCTTGGCGGTGGACCATTGCTGCAGAAATGAAGAAGATAAGGAAGACTTGGAGCGAAATAAAACGTAAAGTTGAAGACCGACTGAGGTGGCGACGCACTATGGACGCCCTCTGCCCCATCGAGGCACCATTAGGACCTTAAGTCATTTGTACGCTGTAATCTATACAAAAACGAGGTAAAATTCTAATCTTGGTGTGTTTGTGCATGTGAATTGAATGTCTGTGAAACTCCACGCGATACAAGGATTAAATTCCTTAGTGCGGAAGCAGTTATAAAAAATGTTGTTCGACATCTTGTACTGGGATTGTTTTATTAAAACAACTGTAGCACCAGGTGCTGTATTAAGTAAAGAAAAGGTAAAGATAAAAAGTTTTAAACCACATCGTTATAATTACTTTAACTCATTGATGAATGAAATGAATCTAATGGATCTTAATTGTTACAACCATTTACAACAATTAACTATGGTACCTATCTAAATTAAGCAATGCTTGTATCTTGAAGACTAGAGTATAGTAAAGAAAGTTACGATTTTGGAAGATGACGTTGGAAAGAAATCTTTATATCGAAGAAATCTATAGAGGCATAATAATATAAGTAGAGATCTATGCAGTTTGCTTGAACGCAAACTTTGATGTTGCTTCACAGGTTTTTAACTATAGAGATGAAAGTAAGTAGCTAATAAAGTATTTTTATAGATGTCCATTATGATTACAGCAATACCTGCGAGAATACCACAGTAATACTAGAAACATATGTCTGTTTGTAATGACAACATTTTAACACGTTGGTCAATCTGGAAACTTTGCTCAATATGTCAAATGTCAAAATCATACAAACTCATCAACATTATACCGAAGATTTTATGTTTATTCAGACTAAATAAATGTTTCGTACAAATATTAATCTTAAGTCTAGGTTTGACAAAAACTGAATCGTGTGGTTATATCACTTAGCAATTGCTTTAAAATAACGGATGTAATATTTTGACATGACTACCCAAACGATAAGTCTAATGTTTTTATTATAAATAAAATATAATAATGTAATATAATTGACTACTGTAAAACTCTCTATTTCTCCAATGAGCTTTACATTGAGTGATTCATACAACATAGCCCGAAGAAGCGATTCATTCATACAATTTATTTAGCCGATCGTGAATAAGAGTTTATTATCTGCTCAGGAAACGGCGGACGTCCCTGTGAATCACTTTCGTGGCCACAGTGAGTGTCCTGATATTTTTATCTTCACAGTTCCCAACAAAACAAGTGTACTGTACATTACTACAAACGATAACGATGACAGAAATCTGTTAAATTTATGAAAATGACATTTCGTTTCAGTAAGTCAAGTGATTTTACTTTGTCACTTCCATACACTTTAATTTGGCCAGTGTTAACGCTTGTAAATGAAAAGTGTCTACGGGAGCTAAGCTATAGAAAGTATATGAGCCGTATCGATTTTAATGAGATATTTCAGATAATGAAGAAATTACATATGAAATGAAATTACATATGATGATCGGGACTTTTAGCTGTCATTCACAACGTTAGAAGAATCGTAACATTCAGTACTTTCTTTAGTTACATAAAGTTTTAAATAGCATCCTAGGCTTCACAAACTCGTCATTAAAATCTTAATACCGTTCCATTGTTATGTACGGAATCGAAAGGCCTCATGGTTATTTAAGATACACTTAAATAAATAACAAATAAACTGGATGATTTAAGTACCTTTTCAGTGTTTTTAGTTAGATCAATCGTAGATTACTTTTTGTTAACTTTCACGAGCTTGTCAATAAGGCCTCAACTACTAGTCTTAAAAGCACATTATGTATGCAATATGAAACGTTAACGATAAATTGATGAGGCACAAAAGAAGGAATATTTTATTTATCTTACAAAACACGTAATGTATGACGCATATAATTTTATCTCACCATCGATCACTGAATTATTTTTATCTTATTTATCGGAACTTGTTGTCAAAGTTACATCTCCTGAGTAATATTGAAAATATTGAAAAACTGAGTAATATTGATGATTTTGTTTTCAGATAAATTTAAAGTGCAGTTTTAGATTTTGTTGTTTTTTTGTTACCTACTTGATAACTTATCAAAAAAGTGTCTTTCAAAAATACTTATAGATATGAAAACAATATACATTTACGTTTATTCCTTTACTCTTTCCTTCTTCAGGGATCCCTCCCTGAAGAAGGAAGGAGTCTAAAAAAATTCCAGACATGCTAAAGTTGTGATATAACACTAAATGGTATTTTCTGGAATTAGCAAACACATGCTACTCGTGCGACGAAAGTAAAAGAAAACAAGTAAACTATCCCTCTTCGGTCTTTAGAAACTAAAACATTTTCTTAAAGTATAATATTTGTTAGTCTTTACAGAATATGCAATTATACTGATACAGCTTATATGCTTCGAGGTAAATGTACGGGCAAAAGTAATAATTAATGAGAGAAAAAATCACTAAGTACGTATTCAATTATTGCTATCTATCAGCAACATGCAATGAGCAAGTCAGTTGAAACTCGTTGAGAAAACGATTTTAAATATGTGTTGTCGTATCGAAAATATTATACTTTCATCTATTTTTATGTAGCTAACTTTCGTATATAATTTTCTCTATTTTTTATTAAAATAATTCGTAATTGTAGCACTTTAACTCAACCTCAAGGTGATAAGTGCCTGATTGAATGCACCCACTCGTAACGTTTTAACGAAATTAGTTAATTAAGTATTAGACAACAATGAGTTTGTCATTAAACTATGTAATTTTGTGGATCATCATGAGAGTCCAAGCCAGTGATTGTGGATTTATTAAATGATTTGTCGAGCGTTCTGATTAAGTAGGTTTTGTGTTATTATTCTGTTTGCGACGTGATATCTAATAATAATGTTACAAAAGATTTGCCTTGTCTGATCGAGAATGGAATCATGTTTAAGGACAAAAACTGATATAATATAAATTACTTGGCTATGAGATGACATTGCAAAATGGCAAATTCGCCTAGCTATAGCCTACATAAATTACATTGAAAAACTAAGCACTAAATTACGAAATTTAAGGTAATATACAAACCCTTTCGAAACTTAACGCAAAAAGGAATTAAAGTTACCATAACTTGCAAGAAAACACAACTTTGTCAATTTCCAATGACATTAGTAATTTCGCTACGCTCTCGTGGGAAAAGTGAAATGAATTGTCTTTAAAATGTAAAGCTGTGGAATATATCGAACTTTCGATCGGTTGAAGGTACTCTCGGTTTTGTTGAACTGGCCGTGCGCTTGCGCAGACTGGTTTCACCCGCCTGATGTGCTCGAGCTCATGGACGAACGTAGATACTATATAGATACCCTACCACGTTTTAAAGTAATATTATTGTAGTTTAGGAAAAGAGACGCCGCTCTATCCCTTGTAGCGCGCTGTCACGCTTCCACAATTGTAATAAAATTACTTTAAGAGATGGTACGTTGTCAGAAGTGATTTGTTGTTGTGATGATTGCTTGTGGAGAATCTCATTGTAATTCGCGTTTGTTTCTAGGTGTGTGAGTCCTGTCACTTTCGTTTTAAGCAGATAGCATTTTGAGGAAAAAAATATTCGTCAATTTAATTTACTGGCAAAATAATTATAAACTAAAAAACAAGCTAGAAATTGGCATTCAGAGTCATTCGAGGGTGACATTATTATTATTTGTTAATAATATTTTTTTAATAAAAGATAGATTATTAGAACTGAATATTTGCCATTTTATTCCCAGTTATTTAGTTAATTAATTTCCTACGTAGAATTCAGTGGTTTGTTTTTGTCATTCCAAAATAACGTACTCTATCTGTCCTTAACGACATATCTCATAAACTTAGTTAAGAGGTTAATTTGTCCCATTATGGCGGACGCAACTAATTTCGATTACTTAACTCGAAAGACAGAGGGAGACAAACAGTAGTTAACAAAAAGTAATTGAAAATAATTAAAACTTAGACAGAACTCTTGATGGCGTGAATGATTTGATTAAAGTAAGTTTTATATTATTTTTTCGGAATTTACTAACATAGCATAGAAAACGTGAGTCCTATTATTTCAATCTGGTACTAATTTCTCAATATTGTTTAGATTAAGACGATAACGATGAAACTAAAATAAATGAACATTTATTCCAAAAAACTTAAGCGTTTTCTCTGTACAAGATGTAACGGCCCTACAGTGGAACAGTTAGTCTGGTACTCATTAACAATGTGTTAACACTTCACTTCAATTGTCAAGCCGGCTTTGTCGTTATACGAGGCACTAAGGTACCAGATATGGTCGAGTACTTTGTTAAGTACCTTGCGCAATCGTTTAATGTACAAATCCTACGCTGTCTACTTTGGTACTACTCCCAAGTAGGTATTACTGCACCACCTTTAAAGTCAGTGAGAACAGAGCTGAGGGCTCTACCAAAAGGTAAAGTAAGATTGTTGCTGTTGTGGAAAAGAGACACCGCTCAATATCAAATAGAGCGCTGTCTCATTTACACAATCGCAATAGCGTTACTTCAAGTGGTGGTGGTAGGTCTCACGTTCTTGTTATTTCTGACAAAGTTGTTCAATTAATATCTGAAAGTTACGATTATTGCCTTTAGGTGTCTTTTGTCATTTCCGTCACTAAGCGTACGTTACGACTTTTTATATTGTTTACTCACATTTCAGGCTTCATGTGTGTAAATAAAACATTAAAAATAATAATTGGGTCAACCATTACGTATGAATCGATCGGAGAAATAATGTTACCAGATTATTAAAATGATGTAATCATTTAAGAGTGTCGGGTAGAGCAGCTAACGAAATCAGACCAGAATTTCAGAAAAACGGAGTCACCTATTTGTGTTATTAATTTTGAATAATGGCAACACCTTTTTTTCTAGAGCAGAACATTAAACAAATCAGGCTACAGGTGTAATTATGATTACTGACATTTATCTGACCGCATGCTCCAAGATTCAACGTGAGGAGTAACAGATTGGTAAGAGCATGATTATTATCGTTAAGTGCAATCAATAGGCACTTTAGTTGAATAGCAGGCGGGGAGCTCGTGACTTCCTACAGTGAACATATTTCTTGGTTGTTGTGTGCTGACTTGCCTTGCAACTTTCCACCGTTTGTTAAGACTTAAGCCCCTCGGAAGAATATTTGCGAGTTGACGGTCGGTTTCGTTCAATTACCGTCGGGGAACAGTCTCAAATGTCATGTTGTCTGTAATAGGCGCTGGATAAGACGTGCGTTGACAATTGACACGAAGATGGAGTCATGATCAAGATATGCATGATTAACAATTTGTTTGACGACATTGACGTTGATGTGTTTCGTATTAATGCAAGAAAATCATTAGCTAGGTAAGTAGGTACTTGATGGTATGATCTTCCAGGAAAACTGTAGGAAGTGGAACATTGTGAAAGTCAAGTTATTAGTAAGGTCTTTATTTATTTTCAAATTATAATTTCCAAATTCTACTTTTGTAGTAGGTTTGTAGTAACACTCGACCAAATTCAAACATTTCAATGATTTAGATAACCGATATAAAATGATTATGCATCCGTGTGGATTGCATCACAAATAAGTGAATAAATCTATCACTGAGAAGGTCAGAGATCACAATATTGCTAACATTCATTACGTTATCAGCAAAGCATTGAATCTATACTAATATTATAAAGAGGTAAGCGTTTGTGAGTTTGTAAGTTTGTAAGTTTGTAAGTTTGTATATTTGTATGTTTGTCGGCGCTAATCTTCAAAACTACTGAATCGATTTTAAAAATTCTTTCACTGTTAGAAAGCTACATCATTCCGAATTGCCATGGGCTATATGAAATCACCCTACTTCTCTCGGTTATCTTCAAATAAGGATATTAGTCAAGTAAGTCGGAAAAAAATTACCGCTAAATCACTTTTATCGCATACGCTGCCGAAATACTCAAGTATATATGAATACTATGTACTACGAAAATGTAGGGCTCCTATAGACCTACAAAAAAGTTCGCGATGCCCTATATCTATCTTTTAGGGGAAATCCATGATGAGGCTAAATAGATAAAGAAAAATGAGACATGTTTTCTGAGCATGATTTTAGTACTACCATATTAATTCTTACGTCTAAAATTTACTTCAAAAAAAAGGTCATATCATGGAGATAATATTTGTCTTTTACAGTTTATAAATCGGATGAATAGTTTCTGATATATCGTGAAATTAAAAAGTACGCACGAATATTTTTTATACACACGGCACGCGGCTCTCGGGGCGAGTTGCAGTGAGGGGCGCGGGACGAGGTACCACGACGGAACTTGCGATCGCGCGTACCGAGGTGTTATACCCCGCAATAAAATAGCTTGATTTTTCACTTTGTATTTTCGTTGCACAAGGAAATTTTCGTTGTTTTCATTGTATTTGTTGTTTAAATTGTTCGTTGTCTACTATATATAAAACTCAAAGGTGACTGACATAGTGATCTATCAACGCACAGCCCAAACTACTTGACGGATCGGGCTGAAATTTGGCATGCTGGTAGATGTTATGACGTAGGTATCCGCTAAGAAAGGATTTTTATAAATTCTACCCCCAAGGGGATAAAATAGGGGATGAAGTTTTGTATGAAACTTTGTTAAAATTAAACCTATCGGCCTGAGAATTTGCATGCATATAGGTACTATGACGTAGGCATCCGCTAAGAAAGGATTTTGATAAATTCCACCCATAAGGGGATGAAATAGTTTATATAAATCTTCTTAGATTTTTGACTTGCCATGACAAGTCTCAGGGGCAAACTCTCAAATTGGCGGGTCTCAAACTTGAGAGAACATTGCTTCTCTCATGGGCAGTTTTATGTTGCTTGCTCACGAGTAAGTTCTCCCAGTAGCTTGATAGTTTTAGCGCCAAATGACAAATTAGTTAAGAATATTGTGTACAAAGAAGTTTTGTAGGCCCTAATTTTTTACACTAACTTGCTAAACAATTATACTTCTTAACGCGTGCGAAGCCGCGGGCAAAAGCTAGTACCTAATAAAGTTGCAGATATAGAGGTCAACGTCCTCATGGCGACGCCCCAGTTAAATAATAACAAAGTATTAGGTCGTCTGTATTGTTTTACCGACGAATCGATATGCACTGCGTTGACAACCGATACCGGTAACGGACAACGGTCAGCTGTGGCCTGCTGTGTCCGTTGCTGATTGTTCTAATTGTTTAACTAATTAGACCGACACTCATAATAGGTTCCACTATCAGTGCTTTTGTTGGTGCGTTTAAATATAATGTATTTGACAAAGTTTTTAGTGAAATAGGATTTGTAGAGTTCGTTCTACGAGAGAAAAAACATTAATATGAACGATCAAATGAAATGATGTAATTTTATAAAGAACGGTAACAAAGTATCGCTATACCCAAATGATAGACACTCCATTAATACTCTACAAAATACTTTAAAGTAAATAAACGCAATTGCAGTATATGTCGTAAGTAAGTAAGATGATAGCTCCAACTTACAAGTAGTTAGAGAACGCTTATAAAATACGTTAACTGAATTATACGCGATTAATGCATATTAGGTTAACTATCAAGCAATGCAGATACGTTTACTACGAAGCTATTACCTGGATAATTCCAGCAGTTTCTGCAATTTTTACAGTATTTAATGTTACTTGATGAAATAGAGAGAGGAAAGTGTAACTTAGTGACATATGAGGAAGAACTCTTAATATCGATACTAGGTTACGTAATATTAGCATCAATTTGCAAAACATTTAATCGATATGAGAAAGTTGATTGAATTTTTGATATTATCTCGGGGCAATGCTTTGCAGCTATAGATAAGTGCTGTTATGTTACTCTAAGAACAATTTGACCAAATTAACGATCGGTCTATTAATTCGTAACGATACGCCCATAGCAGTATTAACTTGACTGCTATAGTTGATCAGACTACACTTCACATAGGGGCCAATAGTAGTGGAGTAGAGATTGTAGAGTCCAGAGGTTTCGAGTAATAATATATTTTACAAAATATTTCTTCATGTTTACGTGTCAATGTTTTACGAGGGATATGTAATACCAACCTATTATTACTTCTTTAGGTTAGTACCGTATCTTATGCTAAACGTGCAAAGAATCTAAGTTTTTTTCTACCATCCAGGAACATTTGTAAAGGGAAGTAAATAGATATTAGCACGCAATGCTACCTCATTATTCGCACATTATGTACTCTGGACGGGCACTGTCCGTGACACAGTTATCAACAAATGTTATATAAGACAATGAACGAATTCCGGTACTAACAACTGAAGACTAAGGAACCAATCCTTGCTTACTTTACAATGTAGACGGTGTAAGTTTGAAGGCATTAGAATGTCAAACATATAACAAAACAAGTGAACGTAGATACGTGTTATGGCAAAAACCTAAATATTATGGAATATCAACCGCCGAAACTAAAACATCATTGTATTGCACCTAATTACACGTTAGGAGGCATTATGCAAATTATGCTAAACATGGTAACTCTACATACCAGGATGCCTTTCTTAATAGCAAAGAGTAATAATTTAAATTACGGTATTGTTTCGCCAACGTCTTTTCGAGAATTTTGTGTGAATATTCTGCAAGCACCTGTTCCTACATATTAATGATGGTACATTAATCTGATGTAGTTGGGTCTGTAGGTTGATTCTTTACTATGTCAGACGTTCGATATTTTTAATCATACAATCTGCCTTTTATCATGGAAATAGAGTTTACTTTTTAAAACTATTTTGTAGATTTTAAATATTAAATCAACTACGTTTGTTTGCAATATCAAAACACTTGGGAGATAACGTCTGATAAAATTATAATCTACGATCAACATTATGTTTTATCATCATCGATAAGTTTGGATTCCGCAGGGCTGTGCGCTGGGCTCCTTATCGAACCAGCTATAACACAAAGTTTGTTCGATGAACATTCATGTTCCTACAGAATCGCGTGACACTTGTAAACAAATCAGAGCTCGCGATGGCACCAGCAGGTCGAGAAACGACAGCTTGTAATAAAGTACTTTTGATTTCCATAGAATGTTGCTAGGCAGGCAACGAATATCGAACGTAAGAAGATAAATTTCATTTTGCTAACGTCGACGTAGCTGAATCAACTCAGAAAAAAGTTATCTAAGTTCAAACTACAAATATTTGTAACTTGCATTAAACAGAATTCGTTCTGATTGAAATGGCATCGAATCTTTTAAATGAACACTTTGTTGTTTACAGTTCTCAGAAATCTTGGTATTTTTCTGTTGCTGATGAACAGACAAAATCTAAACCAGTAACAGTGACACAAAAAGTCTATTCCGAGTTAAACTACAATTTAAGCCAGATATCAGGAGGTTCCAAGTCTCAACAATCGTACTTGTTTTTTGATTCCCATGTAATGAATTTTATGAAAATCCTAACGGGAATAAGTACTTTGAAATATAAGTCTGGAATTGGGTGACTGGCTCCTTTATGAATCACTTGACAGGAAAACCACGAACAATATGGTTCCTCAGACGTCATGACTGATGGTGTTACGCAAATAGGCATTACCGTAAATATTATCAAATTATGTCAAAAAACTTTTTTTTAAATGCATAAAAACTTCAAAAGTAGTGCCTGTTTCATGCAAAAAAGAAGCAAGATTTTTTACAAATATGATTCTAACAATGCTCACTTGATCGGACAGGTTGTCGCACCACTGGTGTGCAGCGGTTTTCTTGCCGCCGTTCAGACCATTGGCAATGTGAGGAGTTAGGGGCGCTCCCGTGAATAGGTCCTCTGTAAGGCTCGCGTCAGAGGTGATCCGTCCTCGGACCTCTGGCGGCGGACCCTGGGGGCCCACGAAGTCAAACTGTCCGTCCCACATGTCGTACTCTAGCTCCAAACTGTCCTCTACCTCAATTGGCTCACCCATCGTGCCTCTGGTAGACCGATTGAACAAACCCGATTTAAACATTTAAGATCCGGTCTTCTTATCTTTGGATATATTCCAGTATTGCACTGTACCTTTACTTACACATAAATTAAACACTATTTCGTAAAGTAATTTGACTTTCAAAGACGATTAGAATATTTCGTTCGATAAAGCTAGAATTATAATGGCACACTAGATTAGGGATAGTTTTTGCAGCTCTCCTTTTTAATACAATTATAACACTTCACATTCACGTAACACTGCTTGCATAAAGAATCACTGTGTCACATTTTTCACATAGATGGCTTCACTATACTCCAAGATAGAAACTATGATGATCACCTTGGTCAGTGTAAACACACAATTCCTTTAATTGTCGTCGTAAACAAGTATTAAAATATCGGGCAACAGGAGACTTCGCCGAAGTCGATTTAAACTTTTCGACGGTTGCACTGACATTCTTTTCGCAAGGACGTTATTTTGCTTTGGTAGTTGACACGTTTGAAAAGGTAAGAAGTTTTACAGAATTACTCGTTATCGATATCGAGTAGTAAAAAGCGTAAGTTGTGCAGTGTCGCGGAGTACGTGAGGTTGGCACAATATCGCGGCGGGCACTAACCGGCGCGCGGCGGCGGGCGTTTGGCCGGCGCGCCCCACCCATTGACACAACATGATTATCAGCCGGCCGCGCCACCGCGCCATACAAATAAACTTTATTCGCTCCCTGCACATATGCACGGCCGTCTGATAGATAGTTCCGAGGCAATAACCCCTTTCATAAGCTCCCCCAGTCTGCTTGCATCTCGTAATTTTACGGGCGAGGGGCCATCATGATTGCGTCCGACTTTGTCAGATGGAGAACGATTGAATTCTACGAACGAACGATCTTTAAGCCATTATTTTGCTAAATTATTCACGAACTTATTTCGAGAAATTGTAATAACAATTGTAACAGATGCTTAATTACTTCTTAAAATAGTTTACATACGAGTAGCTTTATCCGTTAAATAAAGCAAATAATAAGTGATGAAGTTTTCAATTAATCTTGTAAGCACATAAGAGCAATAAAAGTGAAGAAAGTTATTACTGAAAGTGAAATGATATGATAGAAAAACTTGAAATCATTAAGTATCTCTACGATATAACCGGCTCTACCGAGCTGCAATCATGAACCGCATTATTGTACACTTGATGCCTCTTTGATTACTTGAATTGTGGAGGTGTTGAGCACTAAGTACATGCACTTTAAGTAAACAAACATGATGAAAAACGACGCATTAAAATGTTAGGTCATTTGATTTGACATATTAATGGTGATGTGTGGATTGTGGCGATTAAATACATAGAATGGTGCACAAAACCTCTTCCTGTCATCATTTGTTGAAACCTCCTTTCAAGTAATGTAGAGATGTGAAAAATATCGAAATAAAGTGTTATTAAATGTAATACAGAATCGAAATTGAGGCTATTGTTCACACCGTGTGAAATTCGTGCTCGGAAGTTTGAATTGGATGCCATTGCCGGCTCTATTTAACGGATAATGGAAATTGTGAAGTAATCATTTAATCCACGCAGAACTTATAGCCGTTTTGATTCGAAAATTATATTTCATAACAATTTTGTTGAGAAGAATTTGTAAAATGCTTTTTTATTTCTCAGTCTAGTGAACGATTTAAAAGTAGAGCTATATTAAGCAAATTATAAACGTATGGATGGCTTGCATCGCATGTACAGGATGTGTATGTTTATATTAATTGGCAGATCGCTGTTTGTCCGTTTAGAAACCCTACAATCGTATATCGTAATTGATACAGCAATTTTGAATTTTCTAATACAATTAACATTCAAACCTAAATTCATATGATCGTGGAAATTTTGAAATAAGACATTATTACAAAAATTAATGGAACCGATTCAGATTTGTACAAGAAGTGTACCTTTAATTAATTAGCTACTCTACTTAATTTTTCGGTTATTGTTTCTTTTACGTAACAAGTTGATTAGGAAAATAATTAAACTTGACATAACACGCACTATTGGGTACGTGGTAAGCTTTCAAATACCTTACAAAGAACTATTCTCATAACGTAATGAATAAAAAATATAACAATTTTATTCAACATTGTTAACAATTGACGGAACAATGCGATCTCATACATTTTAATAAAGTTAATACGAGCGTAGCAAATAGTAGAGCCGTTTCAAACAAATATCATTCATGAATCGCGATACAAAAACTCAATTATACGAAGGACTATAATAGTACATGGGGAAATATCAGTGGCTTTCTCTAATGATTTATGTTTTATTGAAATAACTTGTACAGAAATGCATTCATAGTTCACTGGCAGCGAAAGCTAAGTGTTTATAGATCATTAAAATGTATGGATAGAAAATTATCCGAGTCGCGAGTGCCGCGAGTAGCGACGCTTGCAGTGATGACATTTTAATAGCCGATGTTACAAATGATAATCATGATTCAATTTGTCGGCTTTCTGCAACTGCAACACTATTCGTTACATAAGGAATCGATTGATTGTGCAACGATGTACTCATTCGAAACAAGGCAGGATAAATTGTAGAGTCGTGTTGGGAAGTCACAAATGTATCACCCGTAAACAATTTTTCTTTAATACGCAAACAATCTATTAGATAAACTGTTTACTTTTATCGTTTTCCTTAAAATGTTTATCATAACATAGCGTTGAATTCCATTCTGCGCAACCGTACTTTAAAAAAAAATAATGGTCTGAAAATGTGAAATGTTTTATTATTGTACTTATCTATTATTTAAAGGAGATGGCAAGACGATAAATATTGTTATCGATTTAGATCACTGGTTTGTGTAATAAAATTGTACGTCTAATAATCTGCTAATAATGCATTAATAATGCATCGTAAAACCTATTTTATTTTGATAGAATTAGTTTATTTAAAATTTTCGTCGTTGATACTCGAAATAAATATCTAACTGTTCCTTATTATACTGCGTACCTGACCAGATTTAATCTAGATATTTCGCATAGATATTACCTATATTGTTTTATTCTCAGCTATTGCAATTTCAATCAATAGCGTTTCTTACAGAATTTGCGCGAATTTTCTTCGTAAACTTTTAATTAAACTTTTTGTCGCATTGCCGTAGTTTGCTCATGGGAAAACTTTGTGAACGTAACACATTCATTACTACCTAGTACCTACTTAGGGATTAGATCTTAGATTAGCTATTATTTCCGCATACTTTTTGATATACTATTCTGGGATTTTGTAAGTAAAGAAGGAAGGAAAAAATAACACTGTTTTATTATTATGTATATTTTTATTCACGTTTTTATTTCAATAGGTACATGAAGCTGTTTCAATAAGTCCGATTTGCTCAATTTGTTTTGGTCTCACGGAATTACTTGTAACATATTTTATTGTTTATTTAAATTATGTTATTGTTCATATATAACAGTACATCGCAGTTGAAGCTTTTATAGTATTTTTTCACGCGACGTTTAAGATTTCGGTATTCCCCGTTACTCATTTAAAAGATTGAAAAGAGGGGAAACGTTGGAGGGTCCCTTAATAATGGGATTGCGACGGTAACGAGACATGTTTTCAACGCAGTGTTTATGTCTGTATGAATGTTTTATATTACAATTGTTTTTTGTGTCGAATATTTATTTTGACTTAAAAGTTTTGAAGACGTTGTTTAACTGTTACACCGAGAAGGATAGGACGGTAATTAAACTAGAAAAACGTTTATATTGGTGAGAATCAAAGCAATTTTAAATCAAACAAAAATCTCCATTTTTGAGTTCAACGATTTGATCATGTTGAGGGCCCTGAACGTATTTACTTTGACTTAATATCAAACCTTTACAAACAAACCTTTTTCGAACTTCAAACGCCGCAGTACCATAAACAATAAGGAATGATTTAAAATTAGACCAGCTTTTTACATTTATAAATGGCCAGTACAACGTTAATGACAGCAAGGAGGATTTCTTGCGAAGTTTCCGCACTCGGTGCCGCTTGGCCAGCATGTACGACCTCGTGAGGTTCAAGGCTACACCCCACTCTATATAGGAGACAGTGACCTAACAATAAATGCACTGCATGGTATAAACTCACCTATTTTTAATTTTATATGGATTGATGTATTTTTTGTTCAACATCAATATAATGTTGAGAATGAAATTAGAAGATGAAGTGCCTTTTATTTAAATTGATCGTACTTTGTATTCCAGTTTAATAATATCATCATTGTAAAGCTTCCTACGATACATGTTTTAAAAGATAAGAGACAGGCCATGACATATTTCTTTATTTTTATTCCCATAACAACACACTAAAATAATATCCTAGTATGCAACTATTAGTGTCTCTCTATTTCAAACTAATATATCATCTGAAAACGCGACTAATTTCAACATCATTTAAAACAATTTAAAACATTTGTAGAGCTATTTATCACTTGCGATAAATATCAGCTACTCAAAAATTAAAAACAAACCAATTGCTTGATTGGAAGTAATAAATTCGAAGATATAAATGCCTGGAACAATCAGCGTCTTTACTGATAGGTTCAAAGTGCAGCCTGCACGCAAAAAACAACGAAACATGTCATCGTTTTATTTGGATAATTACCTCATACAATTTCTAGTAACGACTTTTATAGAATTGGTGCGAATAAGTTGGTTTTGCAGAACGAAGTAGGTGGTTGCCGTTGAGTAATTATGTACCACAAACACACATTCAACAGCATTTGCAAGCAATTAGCTGCATGCAGTTAACTAATGCAGGAACTGTAAAAAGTCTCCTTGAAGAGGCACATCGCGCTGTCGATGTCTGGACAAAAACCACGCTCATTGTTTTGGCAGACGCTACACGAACTAAATTAATTCGCTACTTATTTACCACGCTGAGACGTTTCCTGGATTCCAACAAGTCATCTCACGGTGTAATTACAGCAGTACCAACAATCGTAACAGACATCTCGCCTAGATCTGTACACGCTCACCGCGAGCTGATCTTTGCGCCCCAAAAAACAAATCAATTGCTCTCCTACAGTGACGTATGACTGACCCACATGCGTGACGTTGCCCCCTGCCCCGAGTTTTATTTTGTATTCTCCGTAATTCCTATACCGAATAATCCTATGCTTTAGAACAAAACAACAGAATTGCTAACACAAATGGCAGGATTGTATAACGTTCACACGATTAGATGAATGCCCAATGATCGCCAACCTTTGATTATTTTAAGTATCGTGTTTCAAATGTGTTCTTTGAGGTGAACATAAATTTTAATTAAACCGGGATCACTTTAACTAGACTTACGTAGGTTTGAATTTATGTGTACTATTTTAGTCATGCGGTCTTATTTCAATGTTCGTTTTAGAGTTTTCGTTCGTGAAATTATACAGTGGCGAAAGGAAATTAAGGAAACGAGCGAAGGACTCGAGATAAGCGAAAGAAGTTACACGAAAGTGACAGAAGGCAGCATACGTAATGAGGCAGATTAGCGCTGAAACGTGCGCACGCATACGATCAAGTTGATAACACGAAATTAATTAGAATAAACGGTGTCATGTTCTGTAATACGTAATTACTGTGTGTATATCTGTTGTGTGTAAGGTTCTCGTCATCTGCACACAATATGTTTGTATTTCGCACGCGTTCGTTCGCACCACTTTCCGTTTCACACTACTATGTTTTGTCGTACGTTGCAGCGCACTGGGGTTAGATAACAAGACGCCTGTCTTACACCTCCCGCTGCCCGATGTGCTTGATAAGTTTGATAGACGGCCAGATAGCATCGACATGCTTTGGGAATGCGAGCCTGATGCAATGCTGCAATACCATGTAAGAAACGTAATTATAAGTACTCGAGATTACCATCAAATTATGTTATGAATGCATTCATTAAGATGGAAGTGTCTTCTGAAGAGGCGGAAATTATGTTTTATTGCCTCTTTGTAGTACGCGATGTGGTCGAGATTTTGGTTAGTTAACTCTTGCAATGTGTATGTGTAATCTTTTTATTCTAGTCCAATTAGCAGATGTTTAGAGGCAACTGCTTTAGAATCTTTATCATTTACTTGATTTAAATGCGTAATAACTCAGGGTACTAGTGATAGTAGTTGTGTCCAGTACAAGTTAAGCTGCAGTTCCACGTCGGCTACGCGTGTAATCACAGGCAATGCGAGATATTTGTCAGTTCCCGACATCCTTGGCACAGTTATGGGAGCACCCACGCCGCCTCCCACTGCACGCAAAAGTCTGCACTAAACTATTGTTTAGTACTCGAATACTAATTAGATTTGCCTAACGTAACATTAAATAAATGAGGTAGGTTTTCTGAGAGATTGGGATCGGAATAGCGCGTGACGCAAAATGATGTTAATCTGGAAATTTAATTGAATTTTGTACGCTTCTGGGGTAAGCCGTAGGGTGTGAATTGCATGGGGTAGGGCCTACTTGTTATGCGATTGTATTCCCCGAAGTTTTGAGCACCCGCATATATCTAAGCGCATTACGATGTGCAATAGGGGCGGACTAACACGACTTATCGTCCATAATAACGAGCTCAAGACTGCCATTGAGACTGCGCAATGAGGGCAATGAATGCCAACTCCAATAAATGAAAATCTACAAGATTTTGATCGAACAGCATCTGTTGTCTTTATTTAGACTGAATTTCTACTGCCGAAAATAATACAGTGACATGTTTGTGTAAACGACTACATTTATTATCTGGCTGCACATTGATTTGAGCGGACGTTTGCTCCATGTCTGCATGTTTATCACGATCCAATCACGTACGCGTCCTACTCGGCAGGCAGAATCTGCATCGATTCGCTCTGATATTATCAGTAAGGTTAGCTACTGAATATGATTCATGTTTAATTTATTTTTAATTAAATTATATCAAACAAAGAGAGCACTATAAATGAAAAAACAAAGAATGCATTGCACTTCCGAGTATATTTTTGTTTTTGCACGTCTGCTAAAAAAGGTTTTTATGTATTTAGGGATCATCAATGTATGTAATACATACATTGATGACATTTGATGATCCATACTATGTATTAAAGTTTCTAATACACCGAAAGACTGAACCGTTTTTATTGCATGAAGTATCGTTTGAATCCTAGGCTATATTTACTTAGCCAAAAATGATTAAGCAGATAGTAGTTGTCTTTTTCTGAAATTCCGGGGAGCGGTCTTTCTTTTAACATACCGTTGTTTTAAATCTTGCTGGTTTGATATCAATACAAGTAAAATCTTCAAGTTCAGCGCATTTTATTTGAATGACTAACTAAAGTTAACCAAAATATCTTGTGTTATCACATGCGCGTGAGTTTGACGTGCGTGACACTCGATCATTCTCGAACGTTCAAACAAAAGATTGATGGTATGCTATCTGTTACTAATCTACTGAATATACTTCAGGAAGAAGTAAATCATACAGTTTTTTATATGTTTGAGAAGTATAAGAGGCGCCTGTAATAGATTGGTTGGAATAATACTTATCTGTGTTGAGCGAAATACTGCTTTATTGTTTAAAGTAGCTACTGGAAAATGAAAGATGGCAGAGTTGACATAAAATATAGAAAAACGGAAAAAAGTTTCATCGACTTGTGCCTAGCACTTATATTTGCTGATGAATGGTATGAATAAAAGGATGGAAGGAATTATTTCAGAGCTTATAAAGCTTTTTAACATGCGTAAGGTTCTTATGAATGTCTAAGACATTTAACTAACAATATAAATAACTAAACTAACAATATTCCCGATTTAAACAACATTAACACAAGCCTAGTACACATTATGCAAAATTCAATGGCACGCAGTTTCTCCGTCGCATTGTCTACTGCATTACTAGACACGACACGGTACCAACATCTTATACAACAAACGCAGCCTTATTGCGATGGATTAAGGTTCAAATTGCGAAGGGTTTTGACGGTTAGTTGTTGAATGGTACATTTGCCTACGTCTGGTGCCTTGTACTGTCCCTTGGGTCTTGTGTCCATATAATCCGAGTCTGCTTGTTAGCTTCCTTCTATCAACATTGTAAGTTTTGTAAAGAGTATAATCTTTTGATGAGAAACGTTGCGGGTGCTTTATGCTGAAGAGGGTTTAAAATGTTACAGTTTCTGATAAGTATTCTCATTTCTCCTCTTTCTTTTTCTAGAAATACGTGTTTTTTTGGATAGACATGAATAGTCAAAAGAAATTAAATGAGTAAAATAATTTATAATAATAATTATAAAGAAAATAAATAATGTAGGTACTACCTTACATTAAACGACTTCCTCTCTTCTATCTTGCTATGCCCATCAGGGTCCGTAATTGTGACAATTCATTTTATATTTTCCACCACATGTTTATCATGGAATGCAGTAAACGATATATGATAGCTTAATAGTAAATTAGCAGAGCATGTGCCTACACATCTAGACCGTTACATGCACGTTCATAGTCTATCTGTTTTACGCCAATTTCGAATCATTTCCGCATCAGATGGCAGACCCCACTATTACCTAACCTTAAACCTTTGGCTTTAAAATCTTACAAGTAAATATAACTTGGTTGCTTATCATAATGCGGTAGATCAAATAGTAATGTTCGCCATTTCGTGTGCCTGGTTATCATAGGTTATCACGCCGCGAAAGATATAAGCAGTGAGCAATGATTACTACACTGGCTGGAGATAAGTCTACGATACTTTGTAGGTAATTTGATCTGGAATTATCCTCTTCTTTGTTAGTATGTGCTATTTGTAAGGTGCTTTAAGCAAGTCCTAGGCCTGTAATAGTCCTAACTCTAAGCAAAGTCCTCGTTCCGTATACAGAAGGGACGAATATAAGTAAGATTATAACGTATTTTTTAATTGGTATAGCTATGATGTCTTATTGTTCTCTGTTATTATTTCTTTCTTTTTTTTAATTATGGGTCGTGGCAATGCGCATTTGTCTTTGATTCGTACTATTTTCCATGTCTACAATTTTACAAACCTATTTAGTTTACAAGTAAGGCCACGATGTCTCTACCTACGTAATAAAATTCAGGTTACCAAAGTTGTGTCACTGCTTAAGAGACGTCGGCTATATCAAAAAGTCTAATGTGTTGAACAATGTTTTTGTATAAAATCATTATATTGAGCTTAAGCTACGAGCTATTGGACGTAATCTTATATAACGACAAAAGTTGTGTCATTCAATATTTCCTGTACCGAACGATTTGTTTACACTGCCTTAGCTTCCATATTGGGACGCAAAAGCTCATATCTGTATATTTACACAGGATTCTAATTTTAAATAAATCATATATCGCTGGCCGGGCACGCATCTGACCGGAAGTGGCGTACGCGCAGCTGAGAGACCGTTTCCGTCGTCCATTACTGCCGCACTAGGTAAGACTATTAAATGAAGCGGCACGGGCATTGTTTGGACCCCTTCCTTTGGTCATATACAATGAGGATTTAATAAGGTCATTGAACAGAGATTATGGGTACCTACATACTAATATTCATACGGAAGAAAATACATTAGGACGCTACAGTAGCTACTTATTAAATATGCTTTTGTTAGGTTTTCGTTTCAGTAATTGGTAGGTATATAAAAGCGCGAATGTAGTTTAAAGTAATACCTTCATAACTAGTTTTATGAAGTAGATACATCCTGAATCCTTGGCATAGATGTGTGAAGATTAAAATAGATAGCCCTGACTTAAATAATTATGCTATTTTTGTAAATATTGTCTGTTTATTCAAGACTTTAATGAGCTATATTAATCTCTTTACTACCGTTTAAGTGTTAACTTTAAAGCCGGAAGAACTTTTAGTGTCGTGTTGCGTGAAAAGATCGCATGAAAGTGTTGTCAACGCTAAAATTGCAAGTGAGCAAAATATATTTTGGAAGTTGGCAATGCTCCAGAGTGACCTTGCTTTGATGAATACTAAAGTTTAAATTAGATTTTGTTAATACCAATTTTAGTTAGATAACATAATTTTATTATGATTCATAAAATACTTGTAATAATAAATTAACAAGTGAGGATGTAGTAGGACATTTCTAGTAAAATAAAGTTTTATGTAGCAGGTAACAATATGTATTTAATAAATGTATTTGTGTGATTACACATGCCGAATGAATCATTACTTTATGAAACATTTATTGACGTAGGACGGATTATAGATCACACAAATATCATTATTTTACCGGTTACCTATAAACCTTATGTTTACTGGGAAAAATCAAACGTACACGTGTTTACCTGGTGATTGATTAGTGACAGGTGCGCAATTAGGTATAGTATTTTTACTTAGGATAAAACTGAGACTGTCTAAAACTCCAGGTAGTTTTAGACAGTGTGATCTATGATCCGTCCGGCCTCCACAAAAACATGTGAATCTACCTAATATTAGAGTTTCTTGATGACCTAAAGCAAATGCCACAAGTAATAGTCAAATTATTTGTTAGTTCGAATCAAGGGGAGGCTTTATAAAAAAAACTCGTAGCAGGTTTCCAATATCAACACATCAAACTATAGTGGTCGATGGTACTTGGGAGTTAATCATTCTAGATCCTGGCTTAAAGGAATGCAATGATGGACATGTGTGGCGGACTTGTCCTATAAATATACTTACACTTAACACATTCTTGACTACAAGGCTACTTTAAATTTAATAGCCAAACTGCTAATCGGCATACAATTTGACACGTATTTCTAAAGGAAGTTGACGTAATCCGCGATGACAATATGTGATAAACACCTAACTTCCCATTACACAGTACAGTTTTCCCAGAATATGTTCTCCGTAATGCAGAATAATGTTAAGCATGAATGGACGCACGTGATTCATACGATTGTTTGTAATCGGCGTAGTAAACTATGATGTTTGGTCTACATTTAGCGCACTTACTAGTTAAACAAGCGACATGTTTCGGAAAAGACCGGTTATATTTTGATTACTCTTTCTGTTTGAAATAATTAACGTTTTGAGTAAAAGTACTTAGGATCCATTCCGAAGATATTGTACCTTCCATACAAATTTCATTTAGGTGACGCATTTTTTTTGAAGTCGTCAAACTGGTGGAATTACTTGTTTGCAGCAAATAACCAATAGAACTCAAAATTAACGATTGCCTTAAAGAATACATTCGACATCGGATAGGCGTCAAAAGCCTGAAAAATTTAGCCTACAGATTTTCCTACTTGTTGCTCAGACTCGGCTTTGACTGGACCGGACCACGGAATATTAGAAAATATTTTTGGCTTATTATCTACAAGAAAAACACTGTTGTTTATTGGACTCCAGAAATGGATTATCATCTTTTAAATAATTGTGAAATAAGGTTAATTAGTGTGCCATACCATTTTAAGGTTGATTTGCTTAATTAATTGTTTTCGACACGTATAAACATAATAACTGAACAGTTATCCGTTACTATAAATACCTTTCCTCAAAATATATAATGAACAATAACATTCGGGGACAAAAATAGAGCTAAGTTTCCTTGTCTGACATCTGTATTAACCCTTGTTAAATATTTGAATTAATTCTCTATTACGCAGCTAAAAGGCGAAACCAGTTGCCAGTTGGGAATACTTTCCATATTAAGATGTAACTTAGATCTCAGATGATTTAGGTAGTTTAAATATGACAATACCATCCTTTAATAATTTTCGTAGATGCATATTGCAGTTGCGATTAAATGGCAATAAGCAACGGTAGACAGGACTAAAACTTTTTTTTATATACAGAGACAATTATAGATACTCTATCACTGACCTTATAATTGAGACCTTGGACGTCTTCTTCTAATGACACATCGGAGTACATATCGTCCGCTGGCTCCCCGCCCGAGCCGCAGCCCGAGGAGTTAAACGACGACGACCGGTATAATTGGCTGAAACAACACCACTCATCATTACACTCTCATTTTATTAAGCCAGCATCCATTAGTCAAATTGTTCTCTATTAAATTAATAGGACAATCCGTGAATCTGTTTTCAGTAGCGACATCTATTGAGTTTGCTAGAAAATTACAACGCCATCTGCAGTTACATTTGGAACTACTTGTATGGGTTCTCTTACTCAACGCTTAGTAGTACGTTATGTGTTCCATAGATGGCGCTACAAATGGTTTGTCGTAAATGTTTATAGGTGGCACTAGTAGTGATATTAATTTTAAATTCTTTGTGTTTTTTTATTATAACAATAGGGTAATTAAGAAACTTACCTAGCTAAGACATTGGAGCCGATTTGTCGCTTCCCAGAGCTGAAACAAATTACTTTATTAGACTTGTGGATAATAATATAATGTCAGAATGATAATTATGACCTGTTTTTGTGGAGGCTCTTACGAACAAAAAATAATTTATGGTTGTGTTTTGCTCTAACCGAATGTTTTTTTTTTCAAGGTGAATCGTAACTCCATAGTTAGTAAACTCAGTACTACTTATGGTTAAAATGAGCACATTTGATTGTGTGTACAAAATCTTTTTCTTTATTTTTGTTAAAATATTTCTCTGTAACTACTTCAAAACAGTTAAGTAAACTGATTTGCAGATAATGTTAACGCAAACGGATGTCTTATGACTTAATTAACGGTTAGCACTCTATGTACGGTTGGTGTTCTACTGGCCAAATATCGTCGTCTACTGCGGTACCGACTTCAACGTTTTGTGCAAATAAAACAAACGAACTGGTCGATTGATATCGAGAACATAGTATATTTTCTTTTTGTAAATTTTATGCAATAGACAAAACATATAGAACTCTCTTAATCCTTCACTATTCTTTTCAATATCCTATTTCTTTCAATCTTCAATCTAAGTACCTACACCAAATAGAAAATCCTGACTTTGACTATTTGACACATTGGTTTGACAAGTTCAAAGATAAAGATAAAGATAATTTATTTTGTGAAAACATGGGTGTATGTTTACAAAAAAAATGCAACATAAGATGTAAAATAATAAAAGTAAAACCCATACATGTTTTGCCTAGTACAGGCGTACAAAAAAGTTTATACAAATTAAATTGTAAACGTCATAAAGTCAGGTATCATTTAAGTACTCATTAATATTATAAAAACATTTGGCAACAAGAAATCTTTTAAATTGTAATTTAAAGAGATCTTAGTATAGTCGGCTGTCGCCTACCTTATTATAACAGAACTTTGTTTGATACGATTAAACATTTGGCCCAAAACTGATTCAAATGTAAAGACAATGGGCAGCTTAGCAGTTCAATCCACCCTGTATAATTATCACAGTGCATAGCAGTCACGTACTGTAGGTATAATCACGGTAAAAGTATGTAGGGCTATAACGCAGCACGAATGTTGCATGCTAATAGGCAAAGTAATGGGCTAAGTAATAACTTGCTACGATACATTGGTCGGATACACGTCCTGCTATCTCCTTGCAAGAACATTGTAAGGAGATAATTTTAATGATTGTTTATTCCTGTTTTCTTAAGTGTAGAATGTTGTGCTTTCTTTAGTGTATTTACTTTATAGTTTCTACATTACGCATCGAAGGTTTTACGCAATTTCGGATTTTGATTTTCTGTAGATACTTTTTTGCGTCTAGATTCGGGTGACAAAGTTACAATTTTGTGTCTGTATACATATATCTTATGCGGTTTCTATAAAACAATGCATATTTTTATAAGAATGTTATTGTTAGATTTCTAGTGCTTTATTCGATAAATACGATCGGTCGTAATTGATGACTGACAGATTAATTTATCGAACAGTAGATAATTACATGTCATTTATTTAGCTTCTACACGCAAAATCGTCTACAGTTTTGTAAGAAAGATTGCTTTGTGGGCAGATATTCGGCCATCGTCCTTATTATAAGGTCTCAAAACAAAAACCATGATTGTTCAAATAATTTATCATCCGTTACTTTCAGTTGAAACCCAAGGTTCCACCCACGTAGTGATACAACGTGCTTCAATCATTAGAAAATTGTATTGCGAGCTCATTGGAAACTTACTAAGTATTGGCTTGTTAGATAATAATACGTATAACACGAAATGTAGTTTTAAACTCGTGGTGGAGTAAATAATAATGCTTAACTGTATCCTCCGATTGTAAAGCCAGCATTAGAAATATACTACCACTGGTTACTACGCAAGAGGGAAAGGTACTTGGCACTAATTACAACCATAAGGATGCTAATTAAATCCAAAGCTATATCGTTCATTTGTTTGCTCGACATGAATCATTCATTACGCCGGCATCATCAATTCACACAGGCTTTTTATTACCCACTATAATGCGCCTCTCCAATTTCATGTGACAACAAATGCACGATAACCCTAAAACATGCAAATAGTTCTTAATAACTTGGTTAATTAAGGTAATTGGACGCATGTCCGGTATAATACGGTATACAGGTGTATTGTGCGTTAGAAAGAAGGAAATATTTTAAAATGTATGTGGGTAACAACTGGCTCGTCAAGCAATTAGTTCATATTCACTTACGCGGTGTAAGCGGGCATTACGTGAGCGGGCACTGTGAGATTATTTGTTGATTACGTTGATTATAAATGACTAATGCTCTAATTGTGTGATGCACGTTAACAACAGACCGACGACTGGCTGACAGGTAACGCTCAGAGGAAACGATTGGACAATAGTTTGATTTGATAAATACAGGCGGGGAATATCAGCTCAGTAAGGTTTTATGGGGCTGGTTATACATAGACAACTATTTATTTCTGAAATAAATGAAATAACTAACTTCATCATGAACTTTTTTTTACCGCGGTAGTGTTAATAACGCCTTTAAAGATCCAGTTGTAATGTATCTCGTAACGAAGTAATTTTTTGCTGTCAATATGTAAGGCCAGCCTGTCCAACAAATAATAAGATTTTCCTTGTTACATTTAACAATTATTCACAAGGCTACGCTAACGTTTTGTTAACTTTTTAAGTAAATAGTAACGGTTTGTTTAGGCTTGAAAGCCTGTTTCCGTTTTCCTTTGAAATGAATTAATTTTATACAACGGGCGGGCAAACCCTACTTCTAGTATTGTTACTGCTTATTCAAATGCTTATTTTAATAGTTTTTGTTTTATGAATAAAGATAGTAAAACGAATGGTCTATTCGGCCTTCTGTAACGCAGTTTCTTGCATCATTTAGGTCGTCCGCAGTGGTTAAAGTGTAAGTCAATAGCATATTTGGACAATCTGGTTTTGAAACGTTACGATTTAGTTCATAATTGTGCCAATTATCCTTGATTACAATCTATTTTAGTTATTCTGTGTAGCTACAGTTGTAATTGTATTGTTCGGCAAGAATTTTTAAGCTTGCATTCTCCGGAAACTGAGATTGGTTTGTTAAAGGCGATGACAATTGAATAGAATTAGATGTGAGATCTTTACCCGGCCAAAAAGAGTGCGTAATTCCACCAAGTGGATAATTAATTTCGTAAGTAATATTTCCGTATGATAAAGTCTACAGGGATAATGTTTATAGACAAATAACTATATTAAACGTATTAACTTAAGCGTATTTTTTTTTATAGCAAACGTAAAATACTTTGTACAAATGATACAATTCAACGTAAATTAAGGTTAAACTATCAAAGCCAAGGCAATAATAGTAAGCTAGGTTTCAGTAATGACACTATATGCTAAAGACTTGTCGGAAATAACTATTTATCCATTAGTTTAACGATGTACAAATTAAACTAATCCGTCTGAGAAACTTAGCAGCGAATGCTAACATAATAGAAATAATTACGTTTACATTGATAATCCTGTTATTAATAAGTATCGGTAATTGTGTAATAGCTTTTAATACGTTTTCGTAACGGACAGAGGGTTGCGCCCTGCATGAAACCTGCATATTATGAGTCGCAACGGGATAAAAATGGAACTTAATTGGAAAGATTTGAGAAGAACAGATCAATTTTAAACTTTCGCGATTTGTACACATATTTTAAACGACAAACGAGACTTATTCGCGATATAGGAACATAACACTTGGCACGTATGAAAGACCGATGGATTGGAATTGTTACTGAATCGTAGGAGGTATCGTACCTATTGCAGGAGTCAGGGACGACCAAGATTGTTTGTAAGCCACGGTATAAATACATATAATTATATATCATATATGTAGCCAAGTTAAGAAACATAAGCATATACTAGGTACACAAAATAACTAGAAAAAGGTAGGTCTTCTAGTAATGGGTGATTCCATGCTAGTTTTTCTTAAAGTACGCTAACAGCTTTGTCAGTGGCTTTGCATAGTAACCCACTCGCGTATACAAGTTGCAGGACACGGATTCCATGCTAATACGATAGTGAAGATTTCTTAAGCGAAAACTTTATGATCAGTGCTCATTATCATGATGTCCATGGTTTGTCAAGTGTATCATACGCAAGGCAGGACGTCCGCGGGGAGCGTCGGAGAAATCGCCTCAAATGAAACATATGTGCGCATACGCCGTGAAATTGTGCAAGAAAGTGACGAGCTATCGTAATGATGCTCCTATTGGACACTGATATAGATAATGCGTGCCACCTTTCTCCAATAATATAATGTAATGTAAATAGTGTTGTTTGGTAATAACATTTCAGACACAGGCCCCTTTTGTTACATAGTGTAATTTGTTCATGTAAAGTATACAGTCCCATTTTAACTCACTACACGTTTCTCTTAAATATGGTAAATATACAGTAAACATATTTCATTTTCGGTTTATTTAGATTTCTGTAATTGTGAACTATTTAGATCCCCTAGTATAAACTGAAAATGTTTACTCAAAACACCAGTAGACCTTTTTGTACCTTTCCAAATGCTTTTACAGCATCAATACATTGCGTTGATGTTCTTATGTTTTTTATTTACAAAGGAATTCCGCAAAGGCCGTAATAGCTTCACGGTAAATAACCTAAATTGGTGTAAGTAACCATCGAAAATGATAAATTACTTCTGTATGTCGAAAAACGTTATATCATAGGCAGTAGGCAATACTCCTTTATTGCAAGTTTTTTAAACATAGTATTTAAATTTTAAGACGTTGCATGTTTGTGACGAATTAATGAAATCATCACGCCTGATTTACCTAATTGGGCATAAGCTAAAGATGATTGTGAATATTATAATCAAGTAGATATCCATACAATTTAAGTGTTGGATAACAACTGTTGCTAATTGATTTGTCACATTTATGTAACATTATTATTTTTATGCATTGTTTATTTATTTTCGTAAGAACAATGCATTGCAAAAGTGTAGAAGTCAAAAACCTAATACTTTTTGCTGGTTTCAAGATAAGGCATTTTGAAATCAACGGAATAATATACTACTTATTTATCATTTCGTTTAGATCACGTAGGAATGTACGTTTAGTATCCAAGTTTTAGTGAGCTCCTTGAACTAAGAGGTTACATTTGAAATTCATATAAACTACTTACCCTTCATCTTCACAAAGACCATAATCACTTAAGATTTCGTAACTTTGTAGGTAATTTGTGGGAAATAAGACGATTACACAATGGCCCTCGACCAAAATGTATCTTTTTTATTTTATCATAAAGTAGGACTATAATTTCGTAATCTAAATTTAATGGCGCCAATTTCTTATGTCAAGTTACTTTTTTATTTGCATTTTGACATAAGCAAAGGAATTCAAATTCTGCCAACTTGTTACTTATTTGAAAAAGGTTTTAATGTCAGAATGTTAGGTATTGCTTTACACAGTGCAATGACAAAATAGCGCCTGTCCTCGAGTCAATTGACAACAAGACAAGTCCACCTACGTGCTCTCGACACAAAACGCTAAAAAAGTATATTGTTGCAACCATTCGCCTCGGCCGGTGGCAATGAGTTTTCCAATTATACATCAGTAAATGTATAATATAAACATAGAGCAGAATAATAGTCACAGAATTGTATACAGTTCATACATGTTTTCATTTTAAAAGATATACATTGCAATGCTAGGAGAACGAATGAATAAGTTCAGGTTTTCATATGATTTCATGGTTGAAATAAAATAATGAAGGTTTTGCTGCAAAACTATTTGCGATTTGTGCTATAAATTCCTTTTGCTAGTTTGAACAAGAAGCTATTAGTTTTATTTGTCCACCAGTATTGACAAAACACTTCAGGCTTTCAAAATTAATTGAAGGCTTGACCCGGTTACCATTAACAGAGAGAAAAGAAGAGGCGTTTCCAATCCGAGTGTAAACGTTTTCGGTGTATCGTAACATTAATTGTGATGGCATAACATGTTGTTTTAACTGCACAATTTTGGCCAAAAAGGTGTTATAACAGTTAGGTATGGCACCGTTTTAATGTAAGAAATCTTTGATAAAGTATGTAGTTAAGTTTAAAGAAACTAGCTACTGACTTTCGCTGTGCATGATTTACGTATGCAAATAAATATAAGGATTGCTTGGAAATTCAAAGTTTATTTAAAGTAAGTATACTTACTACTGATTTTTTTTCGGGAATCTGACTTTATAAAGGTTTTAATAACCACTGTTGGATACCATTATATTTTCCTTTATAATTTTCTTAATTACCAATGTATTCTGGTTAATTGGAAAAAGACTATAAAAGTGAAGTAATATTTATTTCATACATAAATATTACCTAAATTTTATAGTCGATTTCTAATTAACGAATCTTTGAGAACCTATCGCAGAATCGGCTTTAAAATGCCTAGCACATAAAACGTATAATTTATTATGATCACATCGAAATAAGTTATTAATATGCAAATACTAATTTCATTATTTTCCCTATTCGTACACTCTTCATATCATCAAGTTCCCTAGGTTTAATTAGTACATTTCATACAGGATGTTTCGAATGTACGCTTTTGCAAAACCGGTAAAATTGTTCACTGACCCAATATTGTCATGTGTTTGGGGGCTCGACATTCCTGTCATACTTTTTCCATACAATGTATGGTCAGTGGACAAGAGTAAAAACAAAAAGCTTGATTAAAATGCGTGTTTTGGGTGTTATTTTAGTACAGTTAGCAATAGAAACCTATGAAAACCGTTAGATTTAAAAGCTCCAGAATATACAATCAAATACAATACGACTTAGTACTGGGAACAGATAACTTTAAACTGAAACTCCATGGAAAATATGCAGAATAGCAATATTACAGAGGTTTTAAATCATTTTTGCAGTGTGTAAATCTGCGTTTGTCCATCAACTTTTGTTGCTGACCGTTCCATGCTAACAATACAAGGTAGAAATATACCCATGCGTACACATTGTTGTCCTCTATGCTGTTCACAATAAAACAAATGCCGAACGTCAGTCAGATTACGTCATTACCGCGCCATAACGGATTTTGTTTTTGTAACTAGAAATGTTGCAAGGCATATAAATCAAATCTGTCTTTGTTATGTCTCCAAAGAGTCTAAATATGGATGTTTGATTGTCAAATAAAATCTGTCAATGAGAAATCGCGAGCCATTATCCAAGATGATTTTTTGTTGCTGCATTAATTCTTGAATATTTTCCGTCGTAAAGGCAAGTAAAAATAATAGTGGCTTATTTTTAGGTTATAATTAAATACATTTAAAGAACTCTAAAAGAAAATAACCAGTAATCAAAATGCAACAATTCCAACCTGTAGGGTCGCTTTCTGTAATGCATGTAAACACCGTTCCGCTCCAGCTTTGCAAACAAATAATTGCTGCGGTTAAAAATCTACTCCGAATCCGGTCACATGGAACACGACACTTGTATTTTTTGTCACATCACTATTTTATAAACACTGCACAGACAAAAAGCAAACGTCCAAACATCACGGTTAGAAATTAAAAAAAAGATTTAATGATTCGAAATTCGAAATGGTATACGGCAAGCGCGATGGCGTGAAGGCGTCGCGTTCGGTATATCGGCGCGAGCAGTCGCGATGTACTGACGCTGACGCATCAACAAACGCAGCGGTGGACCGGTCAGCGGGCTACACCGCGAGCCGCGAGGTACGAGGTACGAATTATCTACAATGGAACAGACAATGGATGGCGAAACACTCGCCGTTATTAAATTATTAAGTGGCTCGCGGCGAGGAAGGACGGACGGCCGGCAAATAAGTTAGTCGATTGCGTCGATAGCGCCTGAAGGGACGGTTGTTCTAATGTTAGTTGCTATTTGATTAATAATTAAAGAAAAGACTAAGAATCCCTTGAAGTACCTGTAGTTGCCAAAGTAACAACGGCTGAGGTTTGCTTATGAGACAGTCACAGAAGGTCGAATCATTTTTAATGACGAGAATAAGACTTTTAAGTATAAACGAGAAACACTTACAGAAAGAACTGCAGTAATTACTTCGACTGTGGAATACACGGGCATTTGTGTTTCAATATTTACTAGCAAAACAAAAGACGCACCTAAGTAAAGAGTGCAACAATAAAAAGGATAATACCACGCTATCAACAGACGCAAGCGTAGAAGTATATTATTACAGGCATTGTAAGTACTGCTATAATTTCATAAATGACGGTATATTCTCGTTCTATGGAAACGAACAGTTACACGGAATGCATTGCAAAAAGAGCAAAAGTAGATATTGCATCCTCTATAAATTTTATTAACGCAATTATAATAACTAGCAGTAGTACTTATCTAGCATCTGAGAACTGTTATTACAGATTGAAATTCCTTTTGGTACGTCTTTTCCCAAGAGTTCTTTATTTTTATTGATTGTGTTTTGTTTTTTAATACCACTATGGAGTACCTATGTACTGTTTACCAAATATAGTATGGGAAGAAAAAATAGCCTTTGTTGTTTCAACACTTTCAACTTAGAGTAAACAAAAGGTTTGACGAACCCCGGTCTTATTTTGTGAACTACTGTGGATGAAGTTAAGCAAGTGTCAAAAAAGTATTCCGAAAAAATGTTGGTCTTTAAATATTTTTCTACCATTTCGAATTGAAAAGTAATGCAAATAAACAGTATTTAACAAGAGTTTGATGTCGGCGAAATGCGTTGTTTACCGTAAATTGCAAGAATGCAGTCTAAAACACCGGTGCCTCATAATATAATAATAACCGCATCAAATGGGGATCTTAGTTATCTCTGTACCGCACTTATAGTCCATAATCTGTGCTAACCGTTAAATAAATGTGTTGATGACATTTCTTGCCATCAGCAAAAAGCAATTTGGTCAAGTAAAAACTTCTGTTTTTGAAGCAAGAACTGGCGGTTCTCCCGCATATCTTGGCGTAGTCACACCATGATTTCTTTCATTATATCGTTCTTTTTTGTTTTGTGACAAATGATGGGTCACTGCTTCACGGTTGTTACCATTCTTCAAAATGACCACTGGATTGCGAACTTCGGTTTTGATCCTATAGCTACCATCCTCTTTATATTATCATCGGAATGTTAATTACCAGGAGGTCTACTTAGTTGGTTGAACGCTTCGGAAAGATATCCCACGACATGTTAAACGTTACGACTTCGTTTCAAGGTATTTAGATAAAAACTAAAGTAGTGTGATGCGTGACTACGCGAGGCAGGTTAGGAAGTGAAATAGGATTATGTAGGTAAATCATACATTTTCCCACCATTGTTTACTGTGACACTTGAACCCGTTTCATGCATTTTATTACCTAACATTTCAATACTATTCTATCTAATAATAGGTGCGCTAAGAACGAAACACTTCCATTTAACAAATCCTATCAATAGCCTAAATTAGTTTCATCTCCATAATTTACAATTGTCTTTAGCTTCCTTGGGCCGTCCATGTCTGTTTCTATTAGTTCGTAGAGCAGGGATGGATGGCCCTTGGTAGATGCCCCATCACATTTTAGATTAAAGTTCTCAACTACTCTGCATGTTGGACCTGTGTCCCCATGCCTTTAAAAAGGACCGAGCCTCTTCCCTTCAAGTTAGCCCGTCAATTAAAAGAGATGCACTAATAACTTTATTAGCCTTGTCTTAGCGTGCATCGTAGTAACGTAAATACAATTTAAGAAATTTACTTTTGCAGTCATTAGTATGCGGCTTCGCTCTGCGTTTCCAGTGTGTATCAATCAACCAGCGATGATTGCTTTTCTCATTATCATTGTAGAAACATCTGTAACTATTATAACAGTAACAGCTGTTGTAGTGTTGTGACTGAAGATATATGTATTGTCGTGCCGCTTGAAGTTGTAATCAGGGATGTTATGTAGCTCCATCATGAACAAATTATCTGTATCCGAATTCGATATAAAAGTTTCGGATTATTTCGGATAGGGGCGAAGTTTTAAACAGAACACGTTGAGACAGATTCCTGATAGTCGATCCGTCACAAAAGTTGTTCAGCCCTAATCTAACTTTAAAACCCTTTAAACAAAATAATTACCGAAGTAGGAACTGAAGAACTGAGTTAACTAAACCGAGCAAAACAACCTGGTAATCTGAAATATTTTTCTATCGGTAACTGGAACCAAAACCGGTCAAAGTAATTTTCATATATTCGTATCCGAAATTGCATATTCATAGCATCCCTGGTTGTGTGTAACTGTCGATAAAATATAACTAAGTTGCATATTACTTCAAGCGTTAAAATCTAAGTTTGTATGCATTTGTTGTGTATTCAGAATTGTTTATTACTGCAATTACTGTTAAACATTAATTAATTGCACTGGTTTTTCGGAGTTCGAAAGAAAAATCGCATCGGATTATAGTAGATTGAGGTTTTTGAACTCAAATATTAAAATAAAGTAGATAATGGATCTGGAGAGAGTAGCTAGTTTATTTTAATATCATTGATGGATAAGGCAGGTTATACAAGACGTTCATAACATGACGTATATTTAAAAAGTGAGACTAATTATTACCTACCGATCCTGTTTATAATAAACACGAAATTACAAACTACGATAAACTATTTGTAGCATGTAATTATAATCGATGTTCATTATATTATGTGTGTGTTATGAGTAAATGCGTTCGCACTGGCACGCGTCCGTTGGGCAACCAGCGCTGCGAGCCGGAACCGAACATGGACCCTACCACGACGTCTTAAACTTAAATTATCGCAGTAGTGGAAGCGTGACAGCGCTCTACACGGCATTATAGCGTCGTCTCTCTTCCACAACTCCAATAGTCTCACTTCAAGATGTGATGGTAGGCCCCCAGAGTCACCGGCCGGAACCGAACAGTTCACTTTCTTGGTGAGAATCCGCCGGCGAATCTGACTCTACTCTCGTGCTAACCAAATGAAATTCAACGTTTCTAATTAACGAACTTTAATAAAGACATTATCTTTAACGAGGTATTCTGGATTGAAGTGATTATTGGACGGAGATTAAAACGTCACTTGTATGTCAGTTTATCGACGTTCATTTCATCTTCGTCAGATTTTAGGATGAAGATTATTGAGAGGTATACATTTTTGAATGTCTACAGCAGTTTTAGGAACTACAAGTACTTGAACTAATTCGTTCCTAGAGTTTAAACACTCATTTGCATATCTACATAATTTGGTAATTAGTCAATTAGTTAATTGGCCAAAATATGCAAGTGACCCAAGTTCGGATGCTTCAATAAAGGTTAGTATCGCAATGTTAGCATTGGGTTTCTAACCACAGTGATTGCAGGCGAGTGCCGAGTGGCCAGCAGTGGCGCAACCACATTCAAATTATTCTTTAGAAATGTTAAATTTGCAGGAAATGGTAGGAAGTTACGCAAATCTGTCACTAGTCTTATACCAAACGGTTTAACTTGATTCATGTCTTTATCAAGATATTCATCATTGAATTGTTACATGATAATTGTAGCATTTGGTCGTTTGATAAATTCGTACACAAAGACAATTTTTTCTCCACGGAAATACATTATATATCTGAAATTATATAGTGATTTGGTTCCTGCACGCTAGCCCGGCCCACGTAACATGTAACGCACTGTATGAGCGCTGTGTGAAGGTTTTGTCGCTTATTTTATGAGCATTATAAAAACGTAAGAGTTTCTTTCCGCATTTTACATCAGCATAGTTTAAAAAGTTTGACTTTATTCATAATTTATCAGACTTTGATAATTAGACTTGCACGAGTTTAAAACGTAGATTAATTACTTACAACTTCCGATTAATATTATAGGATAATTGATTTTTCTTATAATATCCGGTTTTAATATTGATATTAGGAAACGGATCAAGGTTTGTTTACAACTATTTCTGTAAAGACATTGATTCGATTAATACACGATTGCTTTGATCAAACGAGTAAGTAAAAAGTTTTAATCGAATAAGTATTTCGTTCCATTGGATGTTATCTCCTTACTTAGACAGATCTCATATAACTTCGCCGTGAGAAGTAGAAAAGTTTAATCTTATTCCTACATTTCTTTTCCTGGTACGCTCAGAAACTCGGTACAAATTTAAGTTTTCTCGGAACAACTTTCGTCTTTTCCTAGAGCAATTTTGTTGAGTGTGAGAAGAAACACATTTACGTACTCACTTAGATCTGTATGTCGTAACGTTGTACTCGTAAAAATAAGAGTAAATAAAAGAACAAGTGAAAAACATCACGCAAGTTGCATACATTGCGCACGGTGATTTATCACTTTTGTTACCAAAGCTGTGCGGCTCCGCAATGTACTTCAAATTTTCAACTCGCGTAATTTTGCTCGTCATCTTAATGAGCCTTTACAGTGTGCTCGTGTTCTGAGATTCTACTTTGTTAGTATAAATATTAAAACAGCTATAGTTGCTGAAGTTCCCATGATCATCCTTTGAGAATTCGAACGTAGGTCGATAATCTCTAATTGTTTAAGCACCGCGCACATTTATTCTGACGTGATGATATGACTCATTGACGGACTGAAAATAGTGGCGACGGCATTGTTTCCAGCTGACAATAGTATGTACCACGGCCACTATATAATGCACCTCATTCAAATATTATTAGACCTTATTTTGATGAAATTAGAATATATTTTCGTTTGGCAGGTATGTCGATAGGTTTTATGCCTTGTCGTCGGCTCCAGGACGTGTCGTAGATTTTCGATTGATGGTTGTTTTGAATCTATTCGTGGCCAGTCTTTATTCCGGACAGTGTTTCGAGACTATACTTTTTTGAACAATAGAACGTTGGATATTTAAAACAATTTTGTTAAGAGTCATAGACGATTATCGAATTAGTCATCTCATTTGAATTAGGAATGTAAATAAAGTCACAAATTAAATAGCAAGAAACCAAGAGAATCAAAACACAACACAAATAGGAGAGAGCGCGTAACAAATCATTATGACATTCTAAATATAATTTAAATATTTAAAAGTAAAAAAAAACCTCAAATGTTAATTATATCAAAGGCTAGTTGAAAGTTTATTAAATACTTTTTAAGTAATAAAAATAAATTGTACTGCTAAGCGTTTTTACTCTGTTAATGTTTATTATGCGTTCTCTACTGCCAAAAAAGAATAAAAATAATTAATTAACAAATGCTACAAAACACTGCTTTAAGACTTGCGAAAAAGTGACTGAAAAAGTGGTTCAATGATCACGAATTTTAATTCACAACAGTTGCCTTATTTCAAAATAATGTAGGCATTAATTTACTTGCTTTTTCGACGTATTATTAAGTACTTGGATCTATGTTTTTAGACGAATCTTTAAATCGATTGCATTTTAATGTATTTTTTTTAAGGTCAGTAGCAGATTAAGACCTCAAATTATTTTTAGACCATGTATTTTGTGAATTAAAACGTTTTAAAATAATAACGCAAATAATTTTAAGCAATGTTTTATCACATTTTGTACATTCGACCACATCTATTAGTTAGATAAAATTGAATTTTGCTATTCATTACAAAGGGAAAAGATTGACATGAAACTTGTTAATACATAGATGTTAATAGTTTTACATGTGGTCGACTATACATATATTAATATAAAAAAAAAACTAAAAGTGATCTTACTGTCTCATGGATCCCCATCGCCGATGCGGCAAGTTCTCCTGATGGCTACGAAAGAATACAACACAAATATAGAAAAAGCAAACATAAAAGATAGCAAATAAGGTACAAAATCACAAATCACACAAACTAAGGAAAAATAAACTAAAATAGCACCAAATGAAAGTAAAAGCGTAGACGATACTACAGGTGCAAGTGTCAAACAAATAACAAACTATTTCACGTAAAATTCAGGCGGCCTACCACCATCTCCGTTAACGCTGTGGAAGCAGGATAAATTAAATGTTGATGTACTGCTCCATTAAATATGGTAGCTTCAAATCTCGAAACACATCAATACTGTTTTGAAGTTTTTTGGTAAAACACCATAAGGAAACCGATATATTATAGAATTCTGTAAGGGTTTTTAAAGCCACGTAAGAGACATACGGGCAGTTTAAGCTCTGACATCAGGCCATACATCTACCATAAGATAAGAAGAAGATGGAGTATAGCGACGTCTCTCTTCCGCAAATGCAACAGAACTACTGTAAAAGTTGGTGGTAGGCTTCCTGACTTTAGACAGGCAACGCATCATACAGATTACAGAGACTAACCCCGGTTTCTGTAAGGCTAATCAATTGAATCTGCTGTCAAATCAACTGGTCACAGAGCTTAACATGAGATTTGACTTACGATTAACGAATTTTTGTGTTCAGCGTATGAGAAACCAGGGGTAAGATGTGGTTTTAATCCGAGGCTGTTTACATTAAGTGTGACAATGACACAATGTATTTAATAATGATAGTTTCTAGCACTTTTCTATAAATCTGTATCGCGCGTCACCTGTCTCCATTTATTAATAACACTTCTACTGATCCCGTTTTAAAATAAAAACGTAGACTAACTTGTAAGTAAGTAGGTAAATGATTGCAAACAGAAGGTGAGCTTAACAATACTATGTGTCCACAATGGCAACGGTATTTTTATAATTAAATAATACCGTATTACATTATTGTTTAATTATATTTTTTTTGCACCGGTCAAGGAACTACATACAGTTATCCACGGCTAATCAGAGTTTAAATAAATAAACAATGCACAGTAAGAAATAGTTTTTTGTTCCTAATATACATAGAAACTTAATTGCAGTATTTTTGACGCGATTGTTTGAGATTATGGACAATTATCCGTTTAACGAGTTAAACCAACAAATTATTCTGGTATAAAAACGTTCATAAAATTGTAGTGTATTCTTTGGTGCTCAAATTAAATGTTTCCGTATAGTCATCAGGTATCACTGGCAAATGTCATCAACGTTTCAGATGCAATGATTGTTTTATGTTATTATGACTTTTTAAATACCACTGACCTATTAAAATACACTGGACAGAAAATGTTTTGATCATATTTGTAAATTGCCGTACCTATTGGCGGTGATAGCCAAAAGACGTGTGTGTGTGCGGGTGTGTGACACCAAGATCCGTCATTTACCTACAGTCTAATACAAAGTTACAAAACTTCGAGTCATTACAAAGAATAGCATTTTGTCAAATCCAGTGTAGTATCCTAGGTCAGTGATTCAGCCTAATATTTATGTTAAGTTAGACTTACCTTGGTGGTGTTCGCCTAAGGCTAGTTCTTGTCCAGGAGTGTCTGTTCAGTGGGTTTCCTGGACTTCTAGTTCCATTCTCCGCTCTGTAAGAGAAAAAAACATTAATATAATATACATAAAGAATATAAAATTAATAAAAGAGGAATATATTATGAAGAACATTCAGTTAATAAAAAAGGTAGGTAGATATTAGAAAGAAGTCGTCGATTGATGTGTTGTTGCTTTTATTTTTCGTCAGGGTATTTGATAATTTAGTAAACAAATTGCTTTTGCAGTTTTAAGCTAATTGAAAGCATATGTATTAGAATTCATTAACTAACGTTTCATCAACAGTTACATATTTGCATATAGTATGAGACACAAATATACACATTAGTTTTAATTGGCTTTATCTAATCGGAATCTGATACTGCATAATTAATACAAATTTCCAATCTAAAATTTAGATTAATTAGATGGTCCCAACCATCGGCGTCACAACATTGCACAATATGTGCAAATTGTGACAAAATGTAACATTTTAAAACAAGACATCGTAGGTGTTTGATAACTAAGAGAACAAATCCATTATTAAAAAACGGTTTATTGCAGCAGCATACTTTTTTGTACTAAATAAATGAAACTAGTACTACTCTGATATTTATTTCTAAAACGCACACTATATTCGAAAAGTCGGTGAGCAAGGCTGGGATCGATCTCGAGACCTTTGACTTGGCAGTCCTGCGGTCTTACCACTAGCTATCACAGCTTCGAAAGTTATGGATGTGGATATGGTAGATAGAAATTCACAAACAAACAAATACATACGCGAATTCTGTAAGGCTTTTTCTACTTTGTGGATAGTCGCATAAAAATACGTGTCTAATTTTTTCCTCGATAATACCAACCATAAATCAGAATCTGGCCATAAATCTAGTCTCTGATTACAACGGGATTACAATCGTAAACGAGACCATAAAAAACACGTTTTCTTAGAAATTATTCTGGGTTACATTTTTAGACGTTTTTGTGTTTTTTTATGATATACATATATCATAGACATAAAACATTATGCTCACTGGGTAATTAGAGCACAGAATTGCTTGAAACAATAGCTTTCTCATCTAAAAAATACTGATACAAATCATAGGAACTTTTTCGAATTATGTTTATAGAAAATTAGTCTTTATTAACTTTTAAATGAAAGAAATAGCTTGCTTTTGCAAATTGATCCTTAGAACAACCGCTGAATGCTCATGTTTAATTGATATACATTGATAATCCCTTTTAATAATTAATTAATTACGTTAATTTTAAATTGATACTTTGAATTTCCTTGACCCTGATTCAGCATGGACTAGTACCTACTTATCAATAAAATTATCTTTACAGTTATAATCTTAGAATGTTTTAATACATGTTAAGTAGTTTCCTTTATTTGAATGACTTTTTGTCAAAGCTCGCATTAAGCCTTATTGTACACAACAAGTTGTATTGAGCATAATTATATGTAAAATAACAACTTTCCTTTGTATAAACTCCCAAAAATGAATTGCTCTTACCGCATAAAATTGTCATCAGCCGGTAAAAAAAAACAGAATGGTCTTGATATTACTTTCTTGTAGAAAGCAGGAAAGAAATGTAAATCTATCCAAGGAATGTTAAAATGCGTTGAAGTAATAATATCTAGATATTGACGAAATGCGTGCGGTATATTAATTTTCACACCTTTCAAAATGTAGATAAATACAGTTCTCAATAGACCGAATATTATTTTATGTAGAACTTTTTCTATTCGTATAAATTTATCATAATAAACCAATTATCCCGAACACTACCCCGTTGATCTATTAAAAAAAATGTTTGTTTGTAATACACTATGCCATACAATAACAATTAATTTTATCTGAACATGGATACAACAGGAATCAGTTGTAGGCTATAAAACTATCTTAAACATTGATGCTGTAAAGCTTATCTTTGCCAGTACAATGTTGCACAATGCACATATCCCGAATGTAACGGAACTCGGAAGACATTATATGATTACGTTGACCCAAAATGTTTATACCTTCATAAAACGTTGCATGCATTAAAAAGTTTTATAATAATAAACTGTTGTCTATAAAATGTGCGCCTTTGATATTTGAATGTAAATAAATCTTAATTAGATTAACGACTGTGTAACTTGTTTCTATGTCAATCAAATTGTTTAATTTTGTGTTTTATTATCTTACAGTGAAAAAAAATGCAAGTAATTTTAAAATATTTAAATTTTGAAGTACCGAAATTGGACATTATTGACAAAAAAATCTAATTATTCTACAAGACTAGACATTATTTGTAATTACTTATGCTAGTACTTTTGGTGAGTTATTTCTTCTACTAGAATTGCTATCTGTAATCTATTGCATTGTTTAGAAATTAGCTCAAAAATGTTACACATTTCGAATTAATAATTTCTCTCTTCTTGATATTAATCAACATCAAGTCTTCAGAGCTCTTATAAACAGAATTCTTGAAAAAAAAAAGAAATCTTTATTTTCTTATGTGTTGCACTGAGGATCACGATTACAATATTTTTTCAGAATTTATAATATTATTTATACATTATAGGTACAACAATGTGCTTCATAAAAGTAGATGAACGTAATTTGGCGATTCCTGTTGAAAACTTGATAATGTTTTCCTGTGAAGAAGCACATGAAAAGATTTTAGAATTGTTCTGTGCAACTGTGCAATTACCCCGGTTTCTCAAACGCTGATCAACACAAAAATATGTTACTCGTCTGTCTCATGTCAAGCATTGTGGTTGTTTATAACTTTTATAGTCAACCAATCATAGTCGTGATCAGTTGGTTTGACAGCAGATTCAATTGATCAGCCTACCAGAAACCGGGGGTTATAATGATCCTAACCCTTTCTAATGTCCCTGATTTGATTTTGTTGATTTAATGCTCAATAATTTATTGCATTCCATACGTTATAGAGATGGACAAAAAAAGTACCTCAGTTAAGATCAATATGGACCCTGTCGGGCACAACTTTCAACGCGACCTAAGCCCCTATCTATACCAATACAACTAACGTGTTAGCAGGAGTATCGTTGTCGCCTTCCCCGTAACACTCGAAGTTCTCCGCATCAGATATGGAGTTCCCGGGGCTGGAGTCCGCCGTAGGATCCGACTGGCCAGCCGCCTCACTGCCATTCTGAAACACACAGTACCATCATCAAAACCAGCATAACATGACCCAGTCATACAAACATTAGCTAAAGTATTATGTGTCTTCTATGCAAGCCTACATGTTCGTGTGTTGTTATTATTATATCTACTTAAGGAGGCCAATCGAATATTAGTTTTTAATTAGCGTTTTTAATTCAGCTTACGTCTTTAAATTCGGCAAGCAGGCTAGTACAGTAGCAATTTAAAAACCTGCTCGGAAACTTACGTAAACTCGTTTATGACAAACATTAAAAGAAAACTCACAATCTTCATGTATTTGTAGTTTCTCTTTTGTATACAAATAAGCGTGAATCTGTTATTTGAAAGTTGCCGTTTAAAATACCGCAACTATGGTGGTATTGCCCGCATTAATGGAAAAATAAATATCGAAATTGCGAGAAAATAACCGTTAATGTAAAGACTATAATTAGCAGAAAGGAATCATTAGTCATAGTTAGTAGTTTATCATAGCGATGTTTTTGTAGTTTTTAGTTTTTGATCGAATTTCGTGAACGTGCGATTTAAAGAGGTTGAAAGACCTCATAGCCAGTTGGCCTGCTAGGCATATATATTTAAATGTATCGCATATTTCTTAGCTTTATCCGTAATTAGGGTAACCTCAATATCCCATCAATGTAAACACAGAAAAGTAATCACAAACTATTCTAAATTCGACACTGTTTTCTTTGGCATTCCAATGAGTTCATTTACGATTAGTTGAACCTACATGCTTGTTTATACTAAGGTTTTATTTCCAAATAAATACTTATTAAACCTACTTGCTTGTTTATACTAAGGAGGTTTTATTTCCAAACTAATAGGTACAAATTATGACGTATTTACCTGTAATTTCCTAGGCAAGTTTCCGGGTGAGGAGCGTGGCGATTTGGTCCTTTGGAACACGCTCGGTGCCATCATTGCCGCCGCAGGCACCTTCAGCTCTGGAATCGATAACACTTGGATCAATAAAACACCACTATGCATACTACACTAAGAAAAAAGGCCATTGACCCGCTCTTTGCAGTCACGCAACAAAACCATTGAGAACAAGGTGAATCGCAATAATAACGACCAAAGCAACAATGTTGCCTTAATCCAAATTATTCCAGATGAACTATAGTTTCACATACGCACCGTAAGCTATAATTATATTTTATTCAGTACTGAAATAGCAGGTAACAACGTCAAAAACACAATCATCTAACACGTTACAGATAACACATTCCAATTACACGATGTCCTTAATTAAATGAATTGTTTTCACTCACAACTGTTGCAAGTAGCGAAGTATTTTAATGTACGATAGTGTTATCTTTGTTATCAAGACTTGTTGATTAGCGAAGGAGTAAGAGAGATGCAAGATATGAGTCAGGAAATGTTATTGTAAGACAGATATTGTGACGACAAGGCATAAATATTCCTTTTTCTCTTTTCCCTGATTCTGGTCAATGGGTATCAGTGCAATATGTGTTGTCATCAAAGCGTATATACCTAAAGCTACAAAGATCTTTTGGCGGGGGATGACATTATCATGAGGGTGCTAGTGTCCACATTTAAGAATCAACTCAACAGTCTGTCAAAAGTGATGGTTTTTCATATATGACGACATTAGTTCCGATTTCGGTCACGTGCCAAAAAGTCCTTGTAGCAATATAAAATTCATTCATAGACTGAAAAGCATATTCAAAATATTTTACATTACAATCTTTTTCGTCTAAAAAAACCGAATACCATTCTAGAAACGATTTCGAAAGTTATTCATGCTGCATTGATTTGCTACATGTATCAGACTGAAACGTTTACGCGGGTTTGTACAAAAGGACCAAAATCGATTTGCGGCGAATGAAGTGGACCGAAACTATTGTTATTTCTTATTCATGCCTTATTCAACTGTTGCAACTGCATACTACGACTATGACGTTCGTTTTGAAATTTTCGATAGGGCTGGTAATATTAAAGAAGCACGTTGAATTAAATAAAATTGTGCTAAAAAGATGTTTTTATTATCGATACCTACTTCTTTCTATCGCTCCACATTTACAAATCACGAACAAACAAAACGACTCTGACCTACGCCAAATAAATTTCAGACACAAAATTAAACAAATACTCCACCCTACTCCCTATCACTTTCAAGATATCACTTTCAGCCAATTACCATAAGCGGCCTGCTGCAACAGCCGGCAGTACCACAGGAGCAGCCTCCCTATCAACACCAGGCCCTGCCACCAGGCCTCCAGCAGCCGGCACACGTCGAGCGCGTCACTGCGCACCAACACCACCACCTCCGACATCGACGTCAGCATTGATACCACTCATTTGTTTTTCATCAGACAGTTGCACTTGGGGTACTATCTTTTTCCCAATATTAACTACACCAATTGGGTTTCAGATAACTACAACATTAAACAAATACTCCATCCTACTCCCTATAACTTTCAAGATATCACTTAACATCAGCCAATTACCATAAGCGGCCTGCTGCAACAGCCGGCAGTACCACAAAAGCAGCCTCCCTATCAGCACCAGGCCCTGCCACCAGGCCTCCAGCAGCCGGCACACGTCGAGCGCGTCACTGCGCACCAACACCACCACCTCCGACATCGACGTCAGCATTTATACCACTCATTTGTTTTTCATCAGACAATTGCACAAGAGGTACTATCTTATTTCCAATATTAACTACACCAATTGGGTTTCAGACACAACATTAAACAAATACTCCACCCTACTCCCTATCACTTTCAAGACATCACTTTCAGCCAATTACCATAAGCGGCCTGCTGCAACAGCCGGCAGTACCACAGGAGCAGCCTCCCTATCAGCACCAGGCCCTGCCACCAGGCCTCCAGCAGCCGGCACACGTCGAGCGCGTCACTGCGCACCAACACCACCACCTCCGACATCGACGTCAGCATTTATACCACTCATTTGTTTTTCATCAGACAATTGCACAAGAGGTACTATCTTATTTCCAATATTAACTACACCAATTGGGTTTCAGACACAACATTAAACAAATACTCCACCCTACTCCCTATCACTTTCAAGACATCACTTTCAGCCAATTACCATAAGCGGCCTGCTGCAACAGCCGGCAGTACCACAGGAGCAGCCTGCCTATCAGCACCAGGCCCTGCCACCAGGCCTCCAGCAGCCGGCACACGTCGAGCGCGTCACTGCGCACCAACACCACCACCTCCGACATCGACTTCAGCATTGATACCACTCATTTGTTTTTCAGCAGACAATTGCACTAAAGGTACTATCTTATTCCCAATATTGGGAACTTATTTGGGACTTGTTGTGCTTTAGTCTAGATTCTCTTTTGCCTCTTTGACCTGATCTTAATCAAACCAATTTCATATCCAGAACATCACATATCATCAAGTATTCATATTGAACCGTTATATTTATGGAGAAGGGTATTCTTAATTCGGAACTCCATACTAAATTTTAATGTGCTCGTTTACTAATATTACTTGGGCTGTCATGTTCGTATGGAGGTCATAGATGGTTTTTCTTCTATGGACAATAGTGCTTAAGAAGGAAATGTATCAGTAAACATTATCAGAGTATCAGTCAGAGGAGTACGGTACTTTTTCTCTAACAGTTAGTATCTATGTATGTAATGTTTTACAATCACGCGGAACTCGGCAAGTTATGTGCAGTTGTCACATCATTAAAAACAATGGTTCCTCGAATACTCATAATCAATTTGCCAGCGATAATTTGCTCAACGCATTCCTTAAAGATTTTCTCATCGTGAATATAAATGGATGACGTGAAAAGTATGTACATCGTACAATTATTAGTTATCAAAGCATTAGGTTTTTTCTTAATCAGCGTAAGTATATTCAATTAAGAATAATCATTATTTTTTTTTCTCTTTTAATTCAAAGGATAAAGGGAAGGGACCCGGTTCTTTTTAAAGGCTTACACGGGGGCACAAGTCTGATGGAGCACCTACCAAGATAATAATAATAATTTTAAGAGAACATGTAATCAGTTATACTTATATCATTGCAGTGCCTGCAATATCTATTGTTTAAAATTAATGGCATTCGTGTATTTCAATTCGCATTTATTAGTTATCGATTGGAAAGTTAATGTTTCGTTGCAACAACGTGCGTTAGACATTGTGCTTGATAAGAAATGTGTGTTATCGGAGACTGCCGTAAGAGGAGCGGCCTGGTACGGCTGGAAATGAATCTAGCATTTCCTGAATTGGACATTAAAACCAGAATACTAAAACGTGGGTTATCTTTTAGATTGTCTGTTTCTTTAATGATTGACTGTGTTTTCTGTGCTAATAGACTATATGAAGTTTACCGAACGGCGACATGAAGCCGTATGTTTTTAATATTTAACCAAAAGATTCTTTATGTTTATTTTTTTGGCGGCAAATCTTATGTCTACTAACAAGAGTCTACTAGTGAGTCTGCAAAGACAGATGTATGACACATACATTCCCCTGCCCTTATCCCAATTTTTACTTGGGGTCGGCGCAACACGTCTTTTAGACATGTTGCTTAAAGTTTTGCAAAGACAGATGTATGAAACTTTGCGAAATGAAATCTAAAAGAAAAACCGTGATAGAACTCGTTCGAAAATAATTTAATTAGGTAAACTGTCTAACATTCTACGCATTGATTTCATTTAATTGTTCATTATAACGATACGCTTGAAAACTGGTTTTGTGTTTACATTATGAGTATTCGTTATTAAACTGCTTTTATTTTTTTACTGATACATGCAATTACGGTAACATATGAGTGTTTTTATTTAACGCAGTTATTAGCTAATAATCTGTTGTCATAGTATGTAAGCCGCAGACATAGTGCCTGTGCCTGCATTGGGTTTTACGCTCTCTGAACAAGTATCTTAACTAAATATCAGCGTATTGCACGATGTGCTAAATTGAAAGTCGACTTGTATGGTCTAAAAACATGTACTTGTACATACAATCTATATTGGCTAATTGCTTCATACATTATTAAATATTAAGACACTAATATGGACTGATTATTCATTTTAATATCTCAGTTCCAAAGACCAGTGCCAATTTATATCGTGTTAATTATCTAAAAGACATTTAAACGATTCACGGATTAAAAATACAAATGGACATGTATCTGTGGCTATTGTTTAGGCGATAAAATATATTGTTTTATCATTTACACACACGCAAGTGAAATTGCCGTTTCCTCGCGACCGATTTGCGCAAAACTGGTACGTCCTTCGAGCTATATTACTCAACCAATATATCGATTTAAACAGCATAAAAAATACGATTTCCTTCGATTTCGATAAGTTTATGGTCTATTGATTATGGTTTATAGCCTAGGAAGGCCTATCAAATTATCTAAGCCGATAAATGTATTTTTTTACGAGAATTCGTTCTGTCATGTGTTTTATATAGCTATACAAACGCATAAAAAATAGGGGAAAATCAATACTTTGACATTTCATTGATAGTGCCAAAACTGCCATATGTGAGCCAGGAAATTAGTAATAGATTTTAGTAAGAGGCATTAATTGCTCACAAAAATTGTATAAATAAAATGTATTTAAATATAATATTCATGATATAAAAATGTCTGTCTGTTACGTGAATCCTACGTTGCACACCGAGGCAGAGAGTTTCCAGATCTAAAGCATTCGTATAACTTTCTCTGGCGACGCAAACACAAAGCACTTTTGTTATTAGATAGACAACACACGTCACAACATTCTTATTTTATCACACATTAATACACTGTTATACTAAATTATTGTTTATTTTTTAAAAAGGGTAGTTTGAAATGATTACCGGCGAGGGCCGATCGCGGCCGTCGACTGCGCTTGCGCCGTTTCGAACAGTTCATTGCTAATTATGCAACAAATAATAATGCAGTATTATCGATAAATAGCAAATAAGGTACAAAATAGGTATTGTAAGGATCGAAGAGGATATTGCTAATAGGCCTGATTGTCCAATATCATAGACCCATTTATCTATAATAGAATAATTTATTATCTGTGGTAAGGCATAAACTACGTTTGTGTGAAGCTCCAAGCGAACATGTCATTAGAGAGAAGATTATTAAACTCTATGGTACAAGTTAGGCTGGAAATAATATTTGTCTTTTTGTGATTGTAAATCAAAAATGATCTAGAAATAAAAATAACTAAGCTAGCAATTGAAGTTCCTACACAAAATCTGAAGAAAAGTTTTATTAATTTTAACTTTTTAATCATACTTGAATTAAATTCGATAATTACTAAGTTCCGTGAACTTAATACCTTCGTGTCTAGATTCCAGTTGATATATTTAGGTCTAGATAAATCTATTCTAGTACTTAGTGAGTCAAATAAAACAATGTAGTCTGTTAGTGACCTTTAATTGTGGAATCAGATAAGCAAGCACGACATGAGCCTGGCTTTGGTTTAAATGGATATAAATAATTAAGCTAGAATGGACTTTAATGGTGTTTTTTGCCCTTTCATTTAAAATATACTTTTAAATTGTTTTAATGTATTGACGCACTTGGCTTGACAGTTTTTTATAATATTATTGAACTACCCACAGCTTTGAAAAGTATTTACCATTTCGAAAAAACTAACTTATATGACTTCGGATTTGCACTTCCCAAGTGAATAAACTCAGAAGTTTTATAACTGGTTAAATGTTTAATTATAAATTATTCGCGATGATGTTACATGCAATAAAGATGTTTAACAAAAAAATCCGCTATCTAAGAGTATATTATTATAAATTATATTAATTAATTAATAGATAATTAGCTACGTCTTTAATATTTATTAAGAGTTGATTATATAAACGGTCGGTAGTGTCACGGAAATTAGTTTTTACTTTTATATGGACTTGCGGAAAAGCAGATTGTATCGTTATCGTAGAGATCAATATATGTAAAACGCGATGCCTCTGCTGGCGTGCATAAAATATAATTATTATGCTAGATTGTACACGGTATGTTATAGTACTACCTAGAAGCATAGGTGCTAAGTTATACTACGAAAATACTTAAATGAAGCCACTTAATATAAGTGTAGAACTCCTCATAAATAAGTTATGCCATTTTACTTTAAGGAAACCTTCCATAATACAGTCATTATGTTGGTCAAAAGTATAGAAATTAAATTTCTTCGATACTTATACTAACTAACATTAAAGCGATTCGATTAATTACACTTGCCTATAAAGAAAACGCGTCTTCCTTTTTATTCTTAAACTTAAAAACCAGTTGTGTTTTGTAACTGGTAAATCAAGAAAACTGATTTTCTTTAATGGAAAAACTTGTTTCAATAATGCAACTGCCTGAAAGCCTGGTTTCCGTAAATAGAACTAGCTTGTTGCAATGTAGAAACACAACTATGTAGATTACAGTATAAGGAAAACGGAATTGATTATTTTATAAGTAGATACTATTGAGAGAAAACGTGTTCAGAATGTTATTAGAGATCAATTTTAATTTCTCCTCTTAATAGTCTTCACTAACTTGACTTATACTTTATTTGCCTCACTGGCTAATAACAAGGGAAAGTTTAGAATAAAAATTATATGTATTGCGGTTTCATTAATACTTTATAACGTATGATTATTCGCGAGTTGCTGTACAATAATGTTGGTTAAAAATGCATTTCTGTTCTATTTCCAATGGTCTACAATAGCAGAGTAGTCGACATAGTGAATGCGTTTGCGAAAGAAATTACATAAAATGAAACATTGGAACTGGTCATCTAAAGTAACATTTCTATTCTTGCTCGTATTTGCGGTGAACTATTCGGTTCAATAGATGTGTTCTGAATGCAGTGAAGAAATTGCCCGATTGTTTATATACAAAGAGCGTTTTCATTTGTTCTGGTTCTCTGTTGTTATTCGTATTGTAGCTATCGTGATTTCATAGAGCTACGCCCAAAAAACATTGTTTCTTCAACATTTCACCGCGGCTCGCTTGTCGCGCAACGAGTCGCTTTGTGTTTAATCAATCGATAGCATTTGAGAAATTTCTATTGAAGTCAAATAGACCGAAAACACATGCATCATGAAATTTGCATAACTACTGGCCTTGAGATACGACCATTTGCACGCCATATCCGACGAATTCCAACCATAAAAAACTAGGCTACGGAATTTGCTCGCATATTGAAAATATCGACGCGGTGATATCAAATTCAAGTTTTGAAGAAGATTTTCTGCTTTCTAAACGATAAATATTAACACACGGCAGTGTCTAATCAGATGATGGCTGACTAGTTTCTGAACCAGTATCAATAAAAGAGTAAACAGTTTCAGCAGATCGATAGCGGGTGGGAGTGGTGGCATCGACCTCAAATTGCGCAACCACGGTCGGCATTCGGCGTTGCACATTCGTCACGTCAACGTTAGAAAAGCTGCAAAAACGTCTGTTGTATAATACTCATCTAATTACAAAAATTTGAGCGGCATAGGAAATCTATTTATAGTTAGCTTCCGTACTTTTTTTGCGTTTCCTTTGGAGGATGTGGCTTCGTCGCGTATAAAAAGTAATGTGCAAGTTCCAACCCATTCAAGTATGTTAGGGACGGATGTTGTACGTGATTGGAATGCTTTACCCATATTCAAACTAACACGTTGCTTATAAAAGTCATGCTCACCAGATATTTAGTCCAGCTCTCGAAATAAATACGGCTCGGGGACACGGAATCTGGAATGGAAAGACAAACGATATATTAGCATGTTTAACTAATACGTTTTATGTGTTATGACTGTGGCGGCTAAGAGTATGGGATTTACTATGATAGTGGGAAATAAAAAAGGGGTAATGGTTTCAGAAGGATAATAATGGTTTTAAAATGACATTTGTTTTAAAGCTGAGAGTAAGAAGGAATGGGATCGTGTATCGAGTTGAATTATTATAAATGTCGAGCTTAACCACCACTTTCATCAAGAAGTTTCAAATTATATTGCATCTCTAGCCATTACAGTATAATTAGATGATGTAAATGTATGCCTCAAAAGGTTGCAAGTTAGTGCTGTTAAGATTAGATCTCGCCTGCACAAGGTTTCGAAAGAACGTAAAAAATACCGTGACGGTTATAATTGACCTAAGAATTATATGCACTTACTTAATAGTTATAGGCAGGTTACGAATCTGATGATTTCAAAGTATTGTAATCATTGTAATATAGATTTCATGGGTTATCTGCCTTTAAGGTCTATTTTACTTGTAGCTATAATCTACGAAAGATACCAGACTCCCGGGCAGTAGTGTAAGAAGAAGTATTTTTATGTGTCTAGTCTGTAGAAGTTCAGAACATCGTAGCACGACGCCAGTCGTTTTTTAAGACTATAATTTATATTATTCATTAAACTAAATAAAGAAAACAAAAAATGTTGTCATCGTGCTTATATACAGTTGTCGTCCTCAGGTAAGAACATCAACCATATTAAATAGTTTTGTATTAAATTAACTTTTACCAATTTCAAGAGTTTCAAACTGACAGATAAGTTCAAATATTTTAACCACGGTTCATAATTTCGGTCTACCGAGAGATCGGTGCTTCGTGCGTGAAGATGCTTTCTTTTGCATTTTATTAGCGATATTAGTCTCATTTGTAACAGATACACTTGGTATGTAAGGTAGCATTGTTGGTCTCGCTGCGATTGCGATCTGTGCTGTACAGTCAGCAACAGAACGCCTACCATCACCTTTTAAATTAATATTATTTCAGCTTTGAAAGGAAGACGTTGCTTTACGCCTTGTAGTGGACTATTATGCCTGTCACGCTATCACAACCGCAATAAGGTTACTTGAAGAGAGAGCGGTATGTCCCTTTTTTTTTCGTGGGCAGTCATCAAATAGCGAGCGGGAGGGAGTATCAGACTTTTCGGTCAGGACTCCGGCGTCGTCCCTAGTCGTCTAGACACACGGTATGTCCTCTGGAGTTTTTGAACACCGGCCTATTTAAAAAGTGCCAGTATCTTTCAGTGACATTGGTGTATGTAACACTATACGAAGTGTCACGCCTATCTGTGTTACCTAATAACTCAACATCTCATTGATATACTGTACAACCTAAAATTGTTTTAAAAATATTTGTGTTAACCGACTTCTGATGCTGACCATACGTGTCAATTGCATTCGATATTTATTTCGTAATTAGTGTCGTGAAAACCGTGACTGGTACGCCTATGAATATTGTATTGTTTCTATGAATATATTATTGTATATGTATAGTTATTTTGTTCAATATTTCATGCTTGGATATTAGCTTTGTATCTGTATTTATATTGCGCTTAGCGAGATAACGTCATCACCATATAAAACGTGTCGTGAAATGTGTTTTAATGTGTCTGTAGAAGTTTTTATGATCTTTACGTGTTATTTTTGCAAGTGTGTGCGTCATGGAAAACTGACCTTTAGAGTCATTGTCCTTTACGAATTTTATAATATAACATTATGAATTGCTCACCCGACTCTAAGATGTTTATAATATCTACTTGTCCCTTCTTAACTACTCATGTCAAATAGAACAAAGACAGCAAGAGATTTACCGCCACCATCAAACTGACGTCATAGTATTCGGACTATTTTTCCATTAATATTCTTCTATTATTATTAGTAAATTAAATGGAAATCATCAAGCACCAGTTGTTCGTGGGAATTGCAGTAAAGTTTCATACATTTAATAACAGTTATACCACAGTTAGCTCAAAGAAAGGCCCAGCAAAACCTAGACGCAAGAAAACTGGTTTTACAAGTAAAAATAACGGTCGACTGCTACCATCTCACTTTAATACACACAGACAGACACGATGGGAACTTGTAGGGGCTTCTTACTGCCAATGTGAAGTTAAGTCATTATGTTATAGATTGCCAATGATTCCCACAATATGTACTAGGTAATAAATCCCATTGCATACGTTCTTGCTTTGCTGTAATGTAATTAATATAAACTTATATGTTAATTACCCTAGTGCCTACATGTAAGAAACATTGGCCATCTATAAGATAATGACTGACTCCTAAGTCAAAATCCACAATATTTGTATTCAGGGTATTTTGTTGGTAAGATTCGATTAAGAGAAACTTCACCACATCTGAAAGTAAGGCTGATGAAGTTATGAAAGAGATTTGCCGCTCTACTGCACTGCATCATCTTGCTTCCAAAACTGAAACAATTGTGACCTAAGACGTGGTAAGTCCCTCTGGACGTCTTATAAAATATCAATAATGATGTTATATTTTTAACTGACTCCCGCACTAAATATCTTAATCTTTGTATCGCGGGGCTTTCACAGACATTCAATTCACATGCACAAAAGCACCCAGACTCAGAACAAAAATTTGTGGAACGCCCAAACTTGTCCTACGCGAGGATCGAGCCCGTGACAACGTCGCGCACTGTGGTAATTGGCGTGGTATCCTATACCACTTGGCTATCCGCGCAGTCATAATGTGTCGATGTGTAACATCACCGTTCAGATGTTGATCATTTAGTCTCATATAAGTTCTGTTATAGCAATAAACAATACTCAGAGACTCAGAGCCATTGTTGTACAGCGATGCACCAAAATATTTCGTTGTTTGATCGCTTGCTATCGCGACTCAATTGTTTTCATGTCAGTCTATTGTGCGACCAACTATTGTTAGAGCCATGTTTGTAAATAACATTCCTTTAAGTTGTGGAATTCCTTTCATTGGTCAAGGGCTTTCTTTGGATTTCTATTCGTTATTATGGGAGTTTGCTTGACATGTGTGTATGGATTTTTTTATTGTTTTCGCTGACCTATGTGAAGACAAAACAGTGCTAGAAATGGTATTCAAATAGGTATTAATATAAGACCATTATCGGATGATTTAGTAAACCATGCTCGTTTTATAGAGTACCTAGTGATATTCAGACCTTATAGCCCGTTTAATATTTTCCACCATAATAAATTGGACTATTTACTTTAACCATTAATGTAGCTTTGAGGGTAAATTTACAATGGTAAAGGCATATTATGACCTTCTGACTTTAAAGTAATACTTTACGGTCTCTTTTGTAATATCTCACAGTAGTTACATGGTAGCAACATTAACATGGTCGGTAAACTCAGCTCGTGTGTGTAGACATGTAGCCAGTCCATACATAAGTGAACAGTCACGGAATCGTGTATGGAAACGGTTGGAAACCTCGTGATTAATAGACTACGATTACCAACATTTTTTATGGTGTAATAAAATATTTGTACGTGTGAAACTGTGTAACAGCATTCTGTAAATACGAGAAATTATAAATTCAGTGTTAAGAGGAGAAATAAAAATGAAAAACTTTATAATACCTCCTCTCTTCCTTTCTCTTTCTTCCTACAGAAATGATATTTCAAGTGTCAGGCACATTATTTTTCGATATAATGTTAACGTTAGTTAAAGCGACACTTGTCTGAATGAAGCATTAAAAGTAAGTATCTAATATAAAGTTCTATTATGATCATGTAGAAAAAGCAAAGCTAGTTACATCTTGGATTCCACGTATCTTTTACAATTTTAGTATCGAAAAATATGATTACGATTGTCTTAATCTTTTTCCAGATAATTCATAAACAACTACTCACACTCACCACATTAACACTCTTGGTTCTCCACTTAAGGTACATAAATCCAAGTAAGTAGTCAGTTGTTTTTCAAGTGTCAGTGAAGCATAGTCGGTCATTCGTTCACGCTCCAAGGGGTAACTGTGGAACTACCATCGCACATTCGTAAGACCGCTCTGTTTCACACGCAATCACTTGGAGTTCCTTATTCTGTCCATAATTATGTAAAGGTATCTTTAATTGTTGAGAATTTAAGAGTAAATGGTAATAGATATAAGGTTAATATATGGAAGTGGAACGCGGACTAGTTTTGGTACAACGAGTAACGCGCAAATTTTGTAGGTTGCGGAAAACAATTGGTAGCAAAAGGGGATACGGATACTTTTTGCTTACTATAAGATTTATGATACAGTTTAGATTAGATCGTCTGAAAAAAATAATTTTGAAACAATAATGGGGTTTAAAATGCATTACAGATAAACATGTCATAATTCGCAATTGATGAAGATTACAAATAATGTGTGGGTAAAGACGAGGTTTGTTAACACTCAAAAAAGATCAGGTAACTGCAATATTTGACTCATTTGTGTTTCTACGATACAAATACCAATACCAATGGAAAATTATTTTGAATTTATTGAATTGTATTGTACATTATTTTTATTCCAAATTTAGAACGTGAAGATTTTAATGTAGTTGTCGGTAGAAATAAAGAAACGGATGTGACATATGGTCTAAACCTCCTTGACACCGCTTTTAATGCAGGATACTTAATGTCTTTATTTGCTCATACTGCTTTATACATGCACACCTTTACTTAACGTTTCAAGCTAACTTATGACGTCACAAGGACAATATATTTGGCATATTACGTCATCAAGCTTCCTCTATAGTTAAATAACCTTTCTTACAATGATCGTGACTAATTGACACGTCACGGAGGCATTGAATAAGCTTAATCCTAATAAGGAGTTACGGTGTAGGCGCCAGGCGACTAATAATCCGAGATTGGATAGATATTACAGAGGAATAACCAATATAACCTTATAGTATGAGTGAGGAAGCGAGACACCGCTCTACGCCGTCTATAGCGTTGTCTCTTTTGTACAACTATGACTGACTCACTTTAAGTGGTGGTGGTCAGTTGGTTGTAAGGGAAGTAAAGGTATTCGTAAGCGGAAAGTGAGTAATACTAAACAGTATTTGCTATAAGTTCAACCTTATGTGACTTTATCTGTAGGTAATATTTTCCTATCTTTACATTTTTTTTAGCTCACGCTTGTTGTAGATGAAAGGGACAAAACATATTTCCAGGAGGAGTTTAGGTATAGTAATATGTTTAATTTTGTTGCTGGTTTCAAGACAGTTAATCATTTCCTTGGGACACACCGAGCTTAAGTTCTAGGTGGTATTTTATTCTAGGTTTGTTTATCATTGTAGATCCTGTCTTTAAGGAGTTGAAATGATGGGCAAATGTGGCGAGCTTGTCGTATAAAAAACTGTATTTACATCCACTCTATTTCTGTTTCGAACTCTTTAGTGCTACTAATGGATACTCTTATCTTCAATGGACGAAACTTTCCCAAAAAAAACCTAAAACTCACGATTGAAATCATAAAATGATAGAATTATGAATAGTGAATGAATAGATTTCTATATGAATGGCTATAATATACCGACATACATATTTAACGAGCCTATTATATCGATCACTTTAATTGAGCTACTGACGTAGTGACTTTTACCTCTAATATGTATCTATTTATGGACTTAATAAAAAGAGAAAATACTATAACCTACTACCTAATTCTGGACTAAAATGGGCTTAAAATATCCCAATTTTGGACAAAGTGTGTTCTTTTTCTACTTATCTTTCATAGTCAAAACTATCGTAAAGCGTTTTCAAGATTTTATCTATCGACGGATTTGGATACTAGAGATAGAATTTTGATATATTGTCCATAAAAAATATGTCATAGTTCTAAGATAGATACGGTATTTAAAACACCATAATATTCTTTATTAAGTTAGATGGAATAAAGACCATTATCCCACTACTGTTATGAATCCGAATCCAGGCGGAGATGGCTAGATGACTCGGATTCGTTTCCACCGAACTGGTCACCCCTGGCTCTTGGGAGAGTAGAAAAAAAACAGACAGGCCTTTGCCCAGCAAAGGGAGCAAAGTAATTTACCATCATAACCACTGATTACAATTAGCATATTTATTACCTACTGTTAAATTGACACACATAGTTCGTATGTTACCGGTATGGTAATATTTGTCGTGGCATGTAGAGCGTATCTGTTTTGCATACTTAGACAGTTTTAACGGAGTGCGTTTGTGGAAATTATTCTAAGCATAGTTATATTTTTCAGGTAGGAATATGTTAGTGTACCTATTCTAGTCTAGCTCTATATATAATTCAAGTTAAAGTCATTGCTTAAAGAGTAGAATATATCAAGCAGCCATACATCATTGTACATCTTTGTTTCTGTTAATTGTGTCTTCCACTTTAGTTTTGAGTAATAAACGAACTTATCACAAAATTTAAAGTCAAGGTGATGGATGAACTATTAAATTTTTCACTCTTACATTATTTACCATTCACATTCAGTTCATTAGTTATTACATTTCGAGGAAAACTAATCCGCCGCAGTATTCGACTGCAGTAAAACTCCATCGACCCATCACAAAAAGCGTGTAAACAGACAGTAGTATTTATAATAGTTATTAGATATATGTCTATAATAATTCAAGAAGATAATACGAGGTTTATTTTTAATACATCGTAAATTTAGATAGAAGCTCTCACTTAATATAAATACAGAAAGAAACAATGTACAGTCAGCAACGAAAGTTGATATACCAAGTCATATTTATAAACTGCTATAAATGTTCAACGACTTTTAAAATATTGATGTTCGACATATTTTCAGTAGGTTTAAAGTATTTTTTATCATTTTGTAGCCCTAATACTGACTTATTGTTTTTTATCGAGATGTGTAGTATCTCGTAAATTTGACAGTGTGTATAGATTTTTCTTACTGACTGTACTTCCCACTAATCGTTTGTCAGACCATTGATCTAAGTTTTATAGGCGAACACATCAATAAATTGCTCGATAAAAGCGTTGAGCACCTGATATGCGCATGCGCAGCGGTTGATGCATGACTGTATAGTGTGGCTCGCATCGAATCGATGTAGCACTGAGGAAGGATTGATGTATAAATCTTAGATCAGATTGGAGATACGCCCGCAGTTGTAATGGGTAAACTATGTGGTAGACGCAGGGTTACCACACAAACAGATTTATTTAGAAAGATAACATAAAAAAAAGATCGAAAAGTGTAGAAAAAAAAAAGAGAGAACAATGTATTGCCGTACGGCAGCTCAGGCTTAAAATAAACAAATGATTTTGTCACAATTGCAAAGAGATTGCACTATAACACGAGTAGCTCAATTATAGAATTGTGATAAACATAAACCAAAAGCAGTAGTCGAATCTAAAACTAAGCAGGTTAGTTAAGAAGTCGATAACAAATATGTAGCCATAATGATCTTGGGACCCTGTCTGTTGCCCAAATAACAAAAAAAAACGAAACAAAAATTAGGGAATGAGAAATATAATTAGCGTAATAATTTAATTGCAAGTACTAATATTCTAAAGATCATTCTAGAGTAGACAATGTTCCATTGGAATTAAAGAAGCTGCGTTATGATCATCCTTACGAGAAAGAACATTCTCTCCATAAACGAAGTGTGAAGTGGGCTTGTTTTGTGAAACGGATATTTTCCAATATTGTTGAACAGGTTTCTATGCTCTAAACAACTTACTTACGAGTTGCGACAGCCGTTGCGTATTTTGTTCATATCGGGGCATCGCATGACGATTATGAAAACTGACACGTTTCTTAACGGTACTTATGTTACATTCGCTGTATTTGTACATATTGTCATTTGGTTTAATAGGGAGCAAGATATAGAAACATAAGTCCAAACGGTGTAAGTTCAAACGAAATTGCTAATCGCTGTAACGAATCATGAACCCATCAAAAGTCATGCATGAAGTGCTTACCATGCATGCCAAAATTAATAGCCGAAATATTTAGCAAGAATTCGAAATTAACTAGGTATAACGCACGAAATGAACTCACAGTGACTAACAGTCCATTTTCGGCTTACTACCTATCGAAAATAATCCATAGGGTAAGACAGTTTTAGATCTAAAACTACTTTCAACATTTTATGAGAATCGATGCCGGCAAAAGACGTGTAATTTCGCAGCGTTACCAAAGAAAGATAGATCATTACTAACTAGAGGCGACATACATTTTTACACAGGACATTAACGACAAAAGACATGATGTAATTTCCAATTCCATAAATCTTCCAGTATGCCTATATCGTTGGCAAACAGTTGGCGGGCCTCCAAGACACTGGACACATTCGCTCGTATTTCACTCAATGCGAAATAGTCTGGGGAAATAAAGTGTACTATTAATGCGCTCTATTTTTGGACCGCGGCGTCCCATAGTCTGCCCGCTATCTCCTCGATCTTCAGCGAATGCAAATTCCGTTTCTAAATAACTCGTAATAATACGCGAATAAGAACTATGTAATCATAAGATATATAATCAAATTAAAGTTGAACTTGCGTAGTGTTTCGGATCATAAATTATTTCAAACAATTACACACGCAAAATGAATGGCCTAGCTGGTTTTGTTTTAGCGTTTTATGTAGCAGGTCAAGTAAACACTTGAGATACTAGAGCAATATTAAATGAAATGGATTTAACGGCTTTTAAGGAACGTTATTCGAATTAAAACTAAAGATAAATTACATATATGTAGTCTAATAAAATCAGTACCTTTTGCAATGTTATGGGCTATAAAACCATGGTTTTATTTTTAAAGTGCTGCTATTAGGTATTTATCAAATAGCTAGTATACACTTTAAGTGTTTGTTTGCGTACTATTAAACCATTTTAAACCAATGCGTGTCACACGTTACTTGCGCAAATGTGAAACCCAGCTGAAAACAGACAAACAGGTTATGTAACAAGTGAAAATTATATTGAGAAGTTCGCAAAAAAATCTGTGGCTAGACAAATTGGCACATCCAGGCCGAGCAATCGACAAAAAATATTCTGAATCCGTTCTCAATGCTAATTCGTTCATTCATTAGTGTTTACCGATTTTCCAGCGTATTTCAGTAATTGCCTCGCTCCATATAAGGTCGTAAGGCCGTCGACCCATTCCTATTGATTGCATGGACCATGTTTTCTAGGGCGAACGGAAACAAACAGAGTTGCTTTATGGAAGCCCTTTGTAGGGCAAACAACCTTTTCTGTGCGATTCTAGGTCGCGCGATTCATAACTGAAATAATATTTGTTGGAGTAAACACATGTGTTGCATTTTATCCGTTTGTTTCGTTTGTTTATTCATTCGTGGTATTGAAGCAATGTTTTTCATTTATATTACAGTATTCATTGAAGTCTTATTCGATGATAGATAGTAAGCATTCTGCATCGGCAACTGTTTGATAACATCATTCTATTAAGATCAACATTACGAAGATTCTCACTTAATTTAATAGAAGAAAAACCGCAAACGAAGAACACTTTAATTCTTTGTTTTTGCGTGTAAAGTTTTAGCATGTAGGTGCGAAATTAATGTATTGAGCGAATAGTCTAATAATTTATCGAAAAATCCAACACAATTAAATAATTCCAAACTGATGTTCACGACTATCAACATTAGCTCGTTTAATTTTTAACTACAATTATCATTAAAAACCCAATTTATGAGTATTTGAAATATTTTCCGCGTCATTCATTGAATGAATGTTGTAGATTTGGCACGTACCTTCTTAAAACCACGTCATGTGCTAACCAAAGATCAAGGTATCACTTAGTCCATTACGAATGTCATTAGTATTCAGGCTACTGCAGATATACGTGTTTTGGTTACTGGCGTTGCTTGAACCCGGATGCCTAAAGAGAGTACTATAGTTCCTTACCTACCGTACCTACTACTAGAATTAGCAAAGATAAAGGACCTGTTTTTAACAGGTTTTTTTAATTAGTAACCTTGCTTACATTATCTATCTAGTCTATTTTTTCAACCGGATAAAATAAACGATGAATATTCGCAGCTTCGTACCGCACCGTGCTATCTTGCGGAACTGGCAGGCCATAGCCATAATTTTGTTTACCGAGACAATTTTCTAGGTAGGAAATTGTAATAAGCTTAAAGCTTATCTTGCCGTAAATAAATTTGTTGGTCTCGGGACATAGTGCTTGGGAATTCCATACAATTAAGACGCAAAATAAAAACAGCCCAATAACCTCCAAATTATTCTTTAGCATACATCCTTCAAGGTAAACTAGGTAAGTAAGTATCAGTGGTATCAATACATATATGTATAAACAACAGACGTTGTTATTGGTAGATGTTCTTGCAATTTCATGTTTATTTTCCCTTTAGCTTCTAATTTGCATTTTTATGATTCGATTTAAATTGCATTTGAATTGAACGTTTCTAGCCACGTAACATTTAAACCTTTCTCGAAGAGTTTTATATTCTTGTTTTTAAGGTCGTTTCTTCTAGAATGCATTCGAAATCTTTAAAAAGAAGATTGGCTGAAAACCAAGCCAATGATTTAAATTCAATTTTGTTCCAGTGGTTATTATTTAGATGAAACGCGTAGGTATCAGATGCAATTTATTTTCGTACAACACGTAAAATTTGTCAAAACATCTAAAAATAAGTTTTAAACAGCATTGAGAGTAATGAGACAGAATTTTGCACTGTGAAGGTCGTTGTCATACGACACGGTCAGTTTGCTATTGACGAGCAAAGTCACGGGAACACACTAACTGTACATCAAACAATGATGCGATCTGTTGAAATGGAACGCAACCAATATTAGTTCCTGTATATTTTGACGTTTATAGATGTCGCGTGTGTGCTTTCTCTTGTAACTTAACGTGTAAGCGCGGGAATATATTGTAAGACCATCTTTGCTGATTAAAACTTAAATCACGCTGCAAATATTCTTTATTTATCAAATTCCTACATGGTAGCAGAGCGTGGTTCCGAGAATAAAGAATACCGGTGCTGAAGTATAACGTGATTCCGAAGTTTTCAAAGATAGACTTGACCGAAGTTGGCGCGCTTTTGAGAAAATTGCAACACGTGGTATACATTGGACTGTAAAGAAACAATAGAACCAACATGTCGAGCTCAAATATGTTTCATCTCGAGAAATTAAATGGCCGAGATAATTTCACTACTTGGAAATTCAGTGTTAAAACATATCTGGAGCACGAGGGTCTATGGATTTGCATAGAACCAAGCGCGGGAACTACAGTCGACGCGGCCAAGGATATACAGGCCAGATCCAAAATCATCTTGCTTATTAACACTCAAAACTACGTCCATGTTCAGGAGTGTAAGACAGCAAGAGAAGTTTGGGATAACTTACATAAAGCCTTCGATGATAATGGGCTGACAAGAAGAGTAAGCTTATTGAGAGAATTAATAAATACTTCACTTGAATCCAGTGATGGTATTGAAGATTATGTGAGCAAAATAATTAATGCATCACACAAACTTAGGAACATAGGATTTGAGGTGAATGATGAGTGGCTAGGAACATTGATGTTAGCTGGTTTACCGGACGAGTATCGACCAATGATTATGGGATTGGAGAATTCTGGTGCTAAGATTGGAGCAGATTTCATTAAAACAAAATTATTGCAAGAAGTTAAGATAGAAGATTCAAGTAGTGCATTTTACTCTAACCAAAAAAGTTACAGGAATGACAAGACACATAACAGTAAACCTAAGCCACCAATGAAGACCAGAAGTCCCAGATGTTTCAACTGTAATGGATATGGACATTTTGCAAAGTTTTGCAAGAAACCAAAGAAAGCACAATCAAAGGACAACAAGGAACCAGAGAGTTTTATTGCTGCTTTCTCAGTGTTTGACAGTAAAACAAGTAAGAGATGGTACATCGACTCAGGTGCTTCCATGCACATGTGTAGCAACAAGGAATGGTTATACAATGTACGAAAGCCATCAGTAAAGACAGTTACAGTGGCGAACCAAGAGCCATTGTCTGTGGAGTGCGTCGGAGACATCAGTATTAATGTTTCACAACATAGTAAGATTCAACTAAAAAATGTTCTTCATGTTCCTGGTTTGGCAGCAAACTTGATATCGGTCAGCACAGTCACACAAGCTGGATACAAGGTGATCTTCAATGCAAATGGTTGTAACATTGAGAATAAAAATGGGAAAACACTGTGTTCCGCAACTTTATTGAATAAATTATATATACTAAACACTCACTCAGAAATAAGTGAAACTGCTCATTGGGCTACCAACAAGGTAAATGAAAACAGTATTAACCTATGGCATCTTCGGATGGCACATTTAAATTTTTCAGCACTTAAGAAATTACCAGGGTGTACGGAGGGAGTAAAAATGACAAAAGAGCTGGACGAGAATATCCAGTGTTGCTCTTGTCTTGAAGGGAAACAAACAAGGTTGCCATTTAAGCACAAAGGTTCCAGAGCATCCAAGCCGTTGGAAATTATACATTCAGACCTATGTGGTCCTATGGAGAACACATCCTATGGAGGTATGAAATATTTTATATCATTTATAGATGACTTCTCTAGAATGGTTTTTATCTATTTCATGAAAGATAAACTTAATGTCTTGGAAATCTTTAAAGAATTTAAAGGTAAAGTGGAAAACCAATTGAATGATAAGATTAAAACCATCAGAACTGATAATGGTAAAGAGTACTGTAATTCCAATTTTGAAAACTATTTGAAAAGCTGTGGCATCATCCACCAGACATCCACTCCGTATACCCCACAGCAAAATGGGCTTGCTGAACGTATGAATAGGACCTTAGTAGAAAAGGCGAGATGTATGATGTTTTATGCGAAGGCAAGTAAACAATTGTGGGCAGAAGCTATAGCCACCGCTGCATATCTATTTAATCGATCACCTAGTAGAGTTTTGGAAGACACTACACCATATAAATTATGGTCAGGAAAAGAACCAAATCTGAGTCATTTGAGAATATTTGGTTCTAAGGTGATGGTTCATGTACCAAAACAGAAACGATTAAAATGGGACAAAAAGGCTATGCAGATGATATTCGTGGGCTATTGTGATAGTACTAAAGGTTACCGTATCATGAATCCAATAACTCATCAGGTCACTAAGAGTAGGGATGTTATTTTCTTCGAAAATGTTAATGAACTTAAGGAATGTACTGTTACAGCAAACCCTACAACTGATAATGAGTCAGTAAAGTTGGAAGGTCTCACCCATAATCCTCAGGTGAGCCAATCAGTGAGTGAAGATGAAAGCTCTGAAGAGTATGAAACTGATACCGGTGATCATGATGATAGTTACCATCCTCCACGAATGTTGCCAGAACAACGGCTTAGCAACATTACCCTCAGACCACGCAATAAAAATATTCAACAAGATAAGGGATTAATGTGCTTATATATGAATGTTTCAGATCCACAGAATGTGGAGGAAGCTTTATCCTCAACAGATGCTGAGGAATGGAAAAAAGCAATGGATGAAGAATACAATTCATTAATGGAAAATGAAACATGGAAACTTGTAGATTTGCCAGCAGGAAAAAGGGCATTGCCATGCAAATGGGTTTTTAAGACTAAAACCGATCAACAAGGAAATACCATCCGACACAAGGCAAGACTTGTTATTAAAGGTTATGCACAAAAGAGTGGCATAGACTACCAGGAAGTTTATTCTCCAGTTGTAAGGTATACTTCTATAAGGTATTTATTTGCACTGGCGGCTCAGTGTGGTTTACAGGTCCACCAAATGGATGCTGTATCTGCTTTTCTTCAAGGAAAAATAGACACTGACATATATATGTTACAGCCAGAGAGATATGCTAAAGGTGAGCAAGTATGCTGCTTGCTCAAGTCTATATATGGACTCAAACAGGCGAGCAGACTGTGGAATACCAAGCTTAGTAAAGTATTGGAAGAGATGGGTATCAAGAAATCTAAAACTGATCCTTGTGTTTATTATGATGACCAAAGAAGAATATTTATTGCTGTTTGGGTTGATGATCTGATTATATTTAGTTCATTGCCAACATTAACTGCAGAATTGAAAAGCAATTTGTGTAAGAAATTAAATATGAAGGATTTGGGCGAAGCGCAGCAGTGTATTGGCTTAAACATAACTAGAAGTAAAGATACATTTATGTTAGATCAGGAGAAATACATAACAGAAATATTGACAAGATTTAACATGGCAGACTGCAAAGCTGTTAAAACACCTATAGAAGTTGGACTGAAGTTTGATAGCAATGTTAAAGAGCCTTATGATTGCCCATATCAGCATGTAATTGGATGTTTACTCTATGTCGCCCAAGCTACAAGGCCAGACATTGCATATGCAGTAAATACACTAAGTAGATTCAATAAGGAACCAAAATTTGAGCACTGGGCAGCAGTAAAACGGGTCCTAAGATATTTACAAGGCACTAAACATTATAAACTGACTTATACCAAGCACGGACCAAGTGAAATCACGGGCTTCTGTGATGCAGATTGGGCAAGCGACACCCAAGATAGAAAATCCTGCACGGGATATATTTTTATGTTACAGGGAGGTGCTGTGTCATGGTGTTCACGAAAACAACAGACAGTGGCCCTGTCTACAGCGGAAGCTGAATATATGAGTATGTCTTCAGCGGCTCAAGAGGCTCTATGGCTGCAGCAGCTGCAGGGAGAGCTTGAAGCGCAGTGTAAACAGACTCTAGTTATCTATAGTGATAATCAAAGTGCCATAAAACTTACTACAAATGATTGTTATTTACCCAGATCTAAACACATTGATATCAGATATCATTTTCTCAAGGAACATGTTAGTGATTTAAAATTAAAGTATTGTTATGTAAAGGGTATAGAAAATATTTCAGATATATTGACCAAAGGAACAACTGTAGATAAACATTGTTATTGTGTATCAAATATGGGATTGCGTTCTGAGGTGGGTGTTGAAATGGAACGCAACCAATATTAGTTCCTGTATATTTTGACGTTTATAGATGTCGCGTGTGTGCTTTCTCTTGTAACTTAACGTGTAAGCGCGGGAATATATTGTAAGACCATCTTTGCTGATTAAAACTTAAATCACGCTGCAAATATTCTTTATTTATCAAATTCCTTCACGATCGATAGAATACGTCTGTTTATAGTATTTGTGATTCCATTTAGACGATGTGATGTATGGTAATGAAATCAGCATTGCATTATTCAAGTTATTGTAGTCTGGCCGATATCGGATATTAGGAAGGTCTTGTAGGACTTTCTTAATGTTTTTTTTTGTGTTTAAGAAAGTTAAAAATTACTTGATTTATTTATCTGTATGAAAGGACCAAGGATACTACCTTGTGGCATCCCAAAGTAATTTGCTTATTACTTAGTGCATACATAAGGTAAACGGTGACAAATGCATGCTTACAGAGTCAAAAGCCTTAGTCATATTTGTATTTTATTTTTGATCCAAAACTGTAATAATTGTTTTTTGCTTTATGGTTAGCAAATTGAAGAAAACTGGATTACCTAATTAGACAACAAAACAATTTAGAAATCCAATCAGGTAATTTAAACAGACATCTGTAGAAAATGTTTCTGCTTGTTTTAATTTTGATAAATAGATCCTTGTACTAATAAGTCACAAAATTTGACAGTTAACAAGACATTAATAAATAGCTGTCATCATTTAATGCTTTCAACGCCATTAACCTCACGTGCACTAAATTAATTTAACCCAAAATAAACGATGTGATAAATGAAACACCCTATTACGAACATCAGACGCTTTGGGACAAGTTTTTAATCTTCCCTTTGCTTAATAAATTGCCCATCTATGTCATAACGTGATAATTTAGAATTTAGAACGATCAATCTTTATAAACTTTTTTAAAAGGACTTTTTGTAGTTTTGTACTGGTATTGCTCTTGAACAGATCTCGTGATTAGATAAGATAATGGCTGCAGTCTGAATCATAATGTAGCACGTTTTTACTGAAGATATGTACGGTGGTTTAGATAAACTAGATAATATAGGTGCAGCTGTCACTTGATTCATATCGTACCTGAGATACTTTTAAATCTTACATCATATTGGAAATTACCTGGTTTAGACGGTTTCTGTTATAATTTTAATTTAATATGCATAGCATCAAATACTCGACCACGACAAACACCTTTATTCGAAATTCTCATTAGCGTTATTCAACTATCGTATCTCTACGTTACTAACACTCTGTGAGTTAAGTCTCATACCTTCGAGAATAATATTTATACCAGTACTTCGGCCAAAGACCTCATAAACTTACATAAGTACATAATTATACGATGACGATGGCTGTTCGTCGGCAGATTCATTTAGATGATACTTAATGCATCCCTACCATCGGGTAGGCAGGTCTAACCACAGATCGTAAAGCTTTTATGTCATAATGTTTATATATAGACGATATTATGCCATACACTTGTAACGAGTATTTAATGTACACAGTCCATTTGGTATTGGTATTACTTTCGAAAGTCCTGAGAGGAAATTTACTCTAAATTGATGCACATTACCTAACATCAGATAGTTTCTTCCCTGTTTCGCAGTTTACAATGATTGATGAAGCTTCTATTTCATATTAGGTTACAAAAGGAATTATATTATCAAACTTAACGTTATCGTTATTTGTTTTTCCCTCATGAAATATTAGATTGCAATACATCATATCGCATTACTTATTCACGCAAGACCAAACGAATCCATATTTCAACAAAATCCGGAACGAGGACAACTGCTGCGAAATCATGAAGTTTCAGGTTGCTTATTACCGTTCACTGAATTTACATTACCATAATATTGGCTTTAATATTCTACATATTAATTGTTATGATAGGTATGAAGACCATGGGATCGTTACAAAATTTCATATCATTCATGTATGGTGTGCAATTTTTTTCGATACATCCTATATTAGTGGAATCAATGTTATTTATTTTTGGATATAAGAAATAAATAGTTTTATAAGCTGTTCTATTCTCAAGATCATTCTATGTGGTATTTGAACGATTAAAAGGGCTTTATTATTACGCACCTATAAGTAGGTACCTAATTGCAACAGCTAATGAGTGTAATCAAAATATCGGTAGTCATTAACATTGTGTAATGTGTTGTGAAGTTTTGCATCGCACACAAGCTGAATATTAAACAGTGTGATGGCATCGTTACCCGTTGGCACAGTAATAAATGTTGGCACTGGAAGATCACAATAGACTCCCAATGGGGTCTTGTTAGCTCATTGCACACAAGCACCTTATTAACCTAGTTTTCTTTTCTCAATTGGGTCTAACAAATCGGTTGTTCTGATTTGGTTCGTTTATTGAGAATTGTACAATAGTTTAACGCAGGTATTCTCTTGTTATGTCTCAAAATGAATACGTACTAATACTAGAACATCAAGGTATTAAACTTAATGTAACTTTGTCTTTTAAAATTTCACCGATTGTAATAAAACTTGGTCTAGAGCTTATATTCGAAGAAAGAGCATCGGTTACTTTTAACCGACCTCTATAGGCTCGTAGCCGCAGGCAAAACAAATACTATATTAAAACGGAATTTGAACCGCTGCAACTCGAACACCTAACCATTTTCCACATAATATGAAAAATGTACAGAAATTTCAATTACACAAAAACACAAACCATTAATAAGGAAGTTTATATTGGCTTGTCGTACCATAGCTATTTTGGTCATTCAATCCCCATTTATGGATGTACTTGACAGCCAAAGCTGGTGAGTTAAGCTCAGTCATGTCATTCGATTGACATAAAACTCGTCGAATTTGGGGGAGGTGAACGGGGTCAATCCCCTTCAGCTAACCCGCACTCCATTATAAATTGTGGAATACTAGGTCAAATGGTCACAATTCTCGGCAAGTCGACAATTTATTATCGTTCTTTGATGTTCTCGTATTTATTAAAAATGTACGATTGAATTTGAGAACAACGTTTGAGCTGCTTTCGTTTGAAAGGTTGTGTTCCAAATAAGTAGTAACTTGTGTTAAAGTGTGTCATCAAATACTTGGTAATCTATTTTGATGTATGTAAGAATAAGAATAAATATAATTACTGAGTATTTAGCGAGTGTGGGATCAGGAAATAATGCGCAGTTGGCACGTCGTATGATAATGTTTGCTAATTTGTGCCAGCACATCGACGGTATTGTAGAGTGCAAATTGCATTACTGAATGTATGAGAAGATGGCTTTGAACAATTTAGTTAAAGCGATAAATGAAATAGAATTGGGAATTTGTACATTGTATAGGGGAAACTAGTTATATACTATTTCGGAATGGTTGACAATATTTAGGAATATATGGAAATGGCTGTTTCTATAACAAAATCTTATCTAAGTGTAGTGGTTTCTGTATATGTAAGAAAGACATTACAGCTAAAGAAGAAAATATGATGGCTGTTATATAGATTGACACCTTCGAGACAACATAAACTTTCTCAATAATTATCTACGTAAGTATAAGTCATAATAATTGGATAAACGAAACGATAAAATAACTTAATTAATCACTGAACATTAATTGTAGATAATTACAGCTGTAATCATGTAATTTATAAAACTGTTTAATTCCTCGTTAAATCCATTTGTCAAATTATACTACAGGTTGATGTTAGAGGCATTAAGTAGGTACCTAGTGGATTATTGTATGGGTGTAAAGTAATCGTTGAAGATGTTTTTCATCGCCCTGATGAACTAAGTAATCCTGGGAATGAGAAATCATACACTACGGCAAATATCTTCTGCAAATTGTATTGATAACTGCATACACGAGTTAAATGGGGTTAAAAATGGGTTATATTAGATGTCTTTCGATGTCACCCCAGTTTATGATACATTTTTCAACATTCACGCAACTCCATCTAGTCCTAAATTAAGTATACGAAAAGTAACTTATGTTATGAGGACTAAACAACTGATAAACGTATTTGTATCTATCTCCAAACATACTTATTATAGATAAATTAGACCCAGACACAGAACAAATTGTCGTGCTCATCCCACAAACATTTGTCCTGGGTGAGCATCGAAACCACGACCTCCAGTATAGCAGTCAGGGCCACTAACCACTTGACCAACAGATCTGTTAAAACCAGACACATTTTTGGCAGTAGTCATATCCTGATACAAAAAAACCACTTTAAATCTAAAACTAATGATGCTTACTATGTCATAGCCGGTGAAATACCCATGATTGTACCTTTGTACCCCTTGAACGACGATTCTCCGAGTCACCATGACAGTACAGCAAAAGCTACGTCACAATCAGCCAAAGAAAACAGCCAAGTTGTGGAAACAATAGTGTTTTCTCAGGTGTGTGTTACGCGAATATTCTTTTATTAACAATAAAATAATGGTATGAAGTATTTCTTCACGTCACATAGGTGGTCGTACAAATAACAATACTGCATGAAAGATATGAAGAGGTTAAGAAATGGAGTTCTCAGATTTGAAACAATAGTTATCATAATACTATGGTATCGAGTCGTGGCCTTGACATCGAATTAATAATCGATAACGCTCCAAGACTGTAACTATCTAATAACGGTTATTTACAAATACAAAGGTAAAGTTCAGTTTGAAGTATTTGTTGACATGTTTGCTTTTGTCTTGTTAGGAAAAATAATTATTTCATGTGAAATAATTAGGACAGTTAAAGAACATTGGTATTTTCAGTTGCCTCTCAAATATTTTTAGTAAAGAGAAATTAGTATGATTTTCATGATAGTCTTAATTCTCTTACTGAAAGGGAAAAACCGCTTAAGTGTTTTTCATGCGATTATAAAAAGTAATTTTTTTATAACTAAAAAATAAAGTATCGATTGAAGGTAGAAATAATTTTATTGATGCAGTTTCGCCTTCTTTCGTTGGTTCGATTGCCAATCAAGAGTAACTAGAATTGAATTTGAAATGTTTGATATTTTAATAACAAGTATGCACAAATAATGATAACGCCGATGTTAATCAAAGAGCTCACTATAAAAATATCCTATGCACAAATACCGAATAACGCACCGTCTGTAAGTAATTAAAATATAAAAACATGATAGTTATTGCGTAAGGTGAGCGTATACACCATGTCCATAAGGCATAAGCGTGCTGTCATAAGTATAGAAATTACCGCATCGTAACTGTACCCCAACTGTCATTGACGGAAGTGGGCGGTGTTCGGGGATACAACATGATACACTCCACAGAAATACAGACGTACAGACCGTATTCCATATCTATTGGGCACTAAACATATAGTCAGCAAGAGAAATTGGTTAAAACAATCCGATTTATAAAATGCAAGTATTTTTCAGTAACATGTAAGAATTGGTGTTTAGTATGATTATACTATACTAGGTTTACACAGAGTGTTTGTGGGTTGTTATTTTAAGAGGTTATAGAGACCCTCACTTTGTGCGGATGAAGACCAACGGGGTGGTTTTAGTGAGGTAAAAAATCCACACTCCCCGGTCTTATTAATCCTCATAAGGCCAGGCGCCTGTTGATGGATTCCCACCGCAAACAAAAAGGTATCAAGGTTTGGCAGAAAACGGGGAAGACCTTTGCCCAGGCTGCATAAAAAGTTGTCAAACCTATTTTGTTTCCTAATAGCACAATGATAACTCAATGAATATATTGTGTAGAGTTGCTTTCGAAATCAGATTGTATTAAACTTCTGTTGTCGAGCGTACCAATATTTTGCCAGAACACCCGTGTTGTGTTACCTAATGTTCACGTTATTTGTCATCGTAAGGTGCGTCATCATAATAATATGTTTGTGCTTTGTAACAATACGGAGTTCAACAACAGATTTTATGATTGATAAAGGGGACAAAGTATACTTGCAATAATATCTGAACTGAACAAAGTAAGCCCTTCTCTATCTAGGTATGGTGAACCAATGGCTAGCGATTATATAATGTTTCGGGGTCGCCGCTGTTCACTTATCATGTAGTAAGAAAGATGTGTCGTAAAAATAAAGAAAAAACTACTATGAAAAAATCCTCAGGTCTACGTCTAAAAATGGCACTTTAATACGTCAACCATCGCTGTTGTAAGCTCAAACCCATTGCGGTGGTGAAGTCTTAGGTATAGATGGTAATTAAACGATTATTTTTTGTTTTTCTTTGACTAAATCAAAATCGTCAGGTCTCAGAAATTAACAAAGGGCATAATCATGTTATTCATAGGAAAAAATACTGTTCATTATTGAGCTAAAAGCACTTTTCAGAACTCGACATAGAACTGTTCCACGTTTTTCTTCGAATTTTCCATATTCATGCCCGTATCAGCTTCAATCATGAATACTTAATGATTTTCTTGTAAAAACTGTTTATTTACTAGTTGTTATTACTTGTTGTTATATGTGTAACATAGTTATTCAGGTTAATGTCGGTCATTAGCCGGGAACGCGTAACGTCTTTGTTTCTTAAGAGTTATTTGCATTCTAGGATGGTGCGTAAGAGAAATGTAATGAGATATGATGTTTTTCCCTAGTCTATAGTGTCCCACTGCTGGGCAAAGGCTTCCCCCAAGTTCTTCCACGATGCTCTATCTTGCGCCGTTTCAAACTAGTCCTTCTAGAAATATTTTATGTTTGATTTTTATTTCTGAATTGTTTAACTTTTATAAAATTAAACAAGCGATACATTGTCAATTGTCTTTCTGTTTTAGCTGCATTAATAAAAGGTTTTTAAATAACCTGCACGAATTGTCGTTAAATTAATAAGTACTTGTGGAATGTAGTCAACCCTGATTAAACTATTCATGAATGTATGCAAAGATAAAGGAAATTTTGGAAATACCTAATTAAAGGTATTACCTAAATATGGAAACAAAAGAAAGAGTCATACATTTACGACCTAGGATGTCAAAGTTTTTGTCGCTGTTCTAGGACACGACAGATAAAATAACAAAAGAAAATAAATTAAAACAATACCTGAAGGTTCATTCCAATTAATTAATTAAAATTTAGCTTGAGGACATTACGATACGAATGCAAATTATAGTATAACATAAAGCCAGGTCAAGTAAAACAATTTACCTCGAAGTTATTCCGCATGAGATATCTGATGACTCTTTCTCGCTTACCTAGAAGGTTAATGTTAGAGTGAGATGGGTATATGTCTGGTGATCTTATGGCAAATGATTTGGAACGTCAATGCTCATTGCTCATGCATGCTATGCTTACAATGGGTGATAAGAACTGAGTCAGTGAGAGCCGCTTTTTACGTGCGCGTGAGTTGATTCTGATGATATTTCTAGACTCCATAGAAAGTTGGAAAGCATACAATGTATTGAGGGTTCGATTGTTCTATATGAACGTTATAATAATATTTTTTTAGCTCACAATACACACTTACTTTTTACAGTACACATACATTTATTTATGATGATACATATTGTGGAAAGTATTAATCGCTTTATAAGAATTCCTGTCTGGTCTCTTTGGTTCGTGAATTCGAATATCCATAACAGACAAGTGAATCAGAGACTAACAACATAGATCTGTTGAAAAAGCAATAATATTTTTCAATTTTATTATAACTACAGTGCAAATAACTGGCTCGTTGATAAACCACAGGCGGGTTGGTAATCTACATCTAACGGAGAAAGCAGGTCATGGAAATACCTCATTAAATTAAAAGGAGTGCAATAAAAGAGATGTCGTGTCTTTGTTTCTAGATATAAATATTAAACTATGTAGAATTAACGTAAAGAGAGTGCAAGAGCTGATTTACTGTGTTTAATGATACTGATAATTCTTAAACGACGTGTTTTATTGATTTAAATTGAGGTAGTGGCCGATCTGATCAAAATAGCAGGATTGGGAGCAGATAGGTTATCATGAAGATCTTGTATTTCAGTAATGTCTTCTCTGAGCTGAAATGATGAAAAGTCCTTACAGGCTTGCACTTTGCCAGGCGCAACTAGTCAGAAACGTTTTGAAAGGGCTTGAAAACATTTTGATCTTTTTTGATCTTGTGGTCGACGTCTCGTCGGCTTACTAAATTGGTTTATGTTTAGTTTTGAATCGTCACTTGTCAATTTTGCTGTTTTCTGATCAACTGATCGCGCTTTGGAAAGCGTTAAAATATACGATAGCAGCGAAATAATTAGCAAAAAATACTTCTAAATGAGTTCCATCCGTTGCGATGTTATTACGTAACAAATGTATTTATGTAGATTAATATTTATTTCGATACAACTTTTACAGCTCTATATTTAGTAATCCACTTATTATCAGACAAGTTGATGGCAAAAAAAATTGTAGATTTAACAACCACAACGAATGGCCAAGAACTTACTACTTTATGTTAAAAGGTTGTCTATATTTAACTTGGGTAGGGCAAGTAAAGTGTAATTTGCGTAATGCTTGAAACAACCCAGCCTAATGTCAGTGGAAAGACATTGTTGCTTGGTCAATACGTGCAATCTACAAGACATCGTGTGACTACCAATAATGGACTACTTTCTTGTCATGAATTATTGAAAGTTCCGCGGAATAAGTAAATAGAATGTTACTTCATTAATTGGCTTTCTAGTTAGCGCAGGATGTATAGATGAATTCTTGAATTGTAACACTTTGATAATAAATATTGTAATAACAGCTTTAATGCAAAGCAACTTTCGACGTTCCTAGATTTCGAACTGTTAGTATTTCTGTTGTTATTTTGCGCTTCAAAATGAGAGAGACAACTCTTATTGGCAACTTACTATAGTTGCGTTAAAATATAGAGCTTTCATACAGAGTAACTAATGTTAATTTTTCTTAATTTTTTTGTGAATGATCTGCTGTCGAATGAACTAGCGATTTTTCAAACTAGAATAATATACCCTACATAATTATGAAGATAATTTAATAACGAATGCTTCTTATGCGAAATTGTTTAATATTACGTTACATCACATTTTTAGCCAACGACTGTAATAGTACACCGCTTATGCAGTTCGTTTCCCTCACATTATTCTAATTATGTTAAGAATGGCTTCCGTTCTTACTTCCACATAACTCGGAGTAATTTTAGTGGACAAAAGCAAACATATTTAATAATATTTATTCACTTTTCTAGTCTCTAAAGTTTTGTGAATGACGCGATTTATCAACGTGCAGATCTCGGTTAAGCCTCTGATAGTTGTGATAGAACTTATCGGCAAAGTAACAGACTGAAACACTGAGTCTTCAAATATTATCACACAGTTAAACTTATCAGATCAAAGACAATATGATAACAGCTGATAAAAAATGACAATGCGATTACCTTTAGCTGTATTACCGCTTGAATATAACACATTTTGAATGGGCTTACATTTTACGCACCCTTTCCAATGTTCAGCGTTCCGAGACATAGTTCCTGTGACTTAAAGTCGGGGCGTTTTTGTGGCTTCCTTCGGCTCAGACGCCGTGGGAAATCGCCGGGGTAACCTTCCCTGACCTTTCCCCACTGGCACTCCGTTAACTAATAATAGGTGAGGCGAGACAAACGACCCTAAGACTATAAGTAGACTTAAAGTGACTCAAATACTGTTATTTCGTAATCAAGATATCGATTCTTGAATGAAAGGCTTCACTGATTGATATTCTTCGTTCGTAACGAACGTTTTATCGATCTTTTTGTCGTTTTGTTGCTTGTTTGTAGCCGACAAAGATTAAAATTTGTATTCGGATTGTTACCAGTTACGTGATTCTGTTGGAATTTAAATGTTTTACTATACATATACTGGGATCCTTTGTTTGAATTTATGTATATGTATAGCACACATTTCTTCTGCAGGCGTTGACAAGCACACAAACAAATGTCGCTTGCATTTAATTTCTAACACGTATTATTTATTACCAGCAACGTTATTTACAACTATGAAACATTACTCAACACAAAGTAGTTTAAGGTTAAATAAGTGAGTAAAAGTTAGAGTACCTATCTCGTACAGATCTATGGTAAACTGGGCCGAACTTTCACCGGTGTGTTATGGCTGTGGTTCGCTTCGAGAGCCGCCCGGCGTCGCCTGCCACCGTGCTTTACTGAGCCGGCACTATTGTGATCACAATACTTTCTTATTACGCGACTATTGTCTGTTGCTGGGTAAAAAAAATGTTTAAATACCTAAGTACTTATTGCTTTTTGTTTATCAAATTTGTTTTTGTTAAAACACGTAATAGGTGCTATTGTATTGGACAAAATCATAATTAGCCTCTGTTACGACACTAATTGCAGAATGAAATGAATTAGTAATAAGAATACAATTTCGCTGATTCATCGTACTGATTCAAATTCCAAACTCCGTTTGCTTTGACCTAGATCGTTGTGTTGATATTGTTAATTTCTCGGGGAAAAGGTTTTTTTAAATATAAGTAAATTACCATTGTTGCAGGCACATGGTCGGGCACAGTGGGTGTGTGGTGAGTGCGTGTGCGGCCACTAGTTCAAAGTTTATAAACTGTAACAACAGTTTGTAAACACGTCGCTGTTCCGAAACGAGATGTGTTCGTGTTTTTCAACAATTAAGAATCGCGACTAAATTGTTTATCGAGTTAAGTGTTTAATTTACTATTGCTACAATGAATAGTAAACACAACAAGCAAACTTTAACTGTAATGAACGAAAATAAGATCAGTTTAACGCTAGTGTAATGATGGGTTACGCTGAAAATTATTCGGCAATTTTTCGAGACAAAAAATGAGGCCGTGAAATTACTTTCGTAGCAGATCCAATTTAAAATAGGTTATGAATTGAAGAAGATGAAATGGATGCGTTTTTATTACATTTAACTGTGATATTACATTATTTTTTTATTGGAATATCTTTCATACAATTCTTACTTGAAGAACAATGCCTCTTTGTGTAGTAAGCCTACGGGAATCGATTATCACCGTTACGTCCGCATCAAAGACAATACTTGTCTTCGCCGCTTTCGAGGCATTAACATAGGTACTTATACTTAGACACACAGCTTAAAACTATTTACAACTTTTGACAAAAATTGGCTATCAATATTTGAGCCGTTTCAGAGATAAATCTTGTTGACCATAAAAACAAAACAAGTATTAAAAAGGAGAGATTGTATTTTGTTTTCGGAATTACATAACGGATAATGCTGTAAGAGACGGATGTATATTTTTTATTGCTTTAAGGGTTTTGAGAGTAAACTGATGATAAATCTTTATAATAAAATGATTGGAGATTAAACTGCTATCAATACTTTAAGTTATTAGCCATAGAACGCATCGAATACAGTTGGATTCGCTCTATTAAAATAATTTTAGTGAAGGCAAATGATTGGGTTCAAGACAATGACATGTATTTTAGTTCAATTCTCACAAATCTAACGTAAATGACAGGTACTATTGAATTAGATATTTTGTGAATGCTTTCGTAATAAAAAATGATTATCGGTTGGCCGCTAATTCTAATTTATTGAAAGGCTTGTGACCTTGTTTTATGTTGACAGTGTTTTTAAACGAAATCAAAGAACGTGTTTATTGAATATTTTGTACGTAAACGATAATAGTCAATTATTTTAACACGTAGGTTTTAGTTTAAAATAGTTTATTGAACATAGAATAGAGGTATCACCTACAAACAATGGAGGGATTAACAAAGTATGCTTAGCAGATGATCTCACAGCCCATTCGCATAGTAAGGCAGTTTTTTTCTTTTTTTTACGTAGTCGGCTGTATATTTGTGTTGTTTTTATTTTAGTGCTTTACCACGTTCCTACCTGGTAGTGACATCACAAACGTGCCACCGTGATGACTCATCATCAGAGAGATGCATCGGTGGAATGCCGGCCGTGCGACCGTCGATTGTTTCACACAATTATTATTTTAACGAATAGGTAATTCACGTTTAGGAGTTTTCGTATGAAGTAACAGATTTACTGTTTTTAAATAAAGCTAGTGATTTTAGTTCAGTGGTATCAGTAAGAAGAAACAGTAATTGAAATCGACTTTACTTTTTCATTGTTGTTGATTTTTTTCATATAAATCTAAATGCATCTAGTATAGGTAGCCAAGAGTCTTACATTAATGACAAAGACAACTTATATATTAATAACAAAATGAATGTGTTATTATAGCAGACGACACGCGTGGGTTCGTGTGAGGCAGGTAGTAGAGTAAACACTGATAACGTTCCCCATTCTAACACATTACACTTGAGTGCTCTCCACAAATAAAGCACCTGACGACGTATCCCCAACTAACAAGTGGATGCAATGATTTTTTATATTCTAAACAGATTTTGAAGTTCCACTTTCAAAATTCTTAACCAACTTTAGTGAATAAGTAAAGTAGAGTCTCTACAAAACACAATGATAGAAACATTATGAACAGGAATTGAAAAGCCAAACAAACTGTAAAACAATAAAAGAAAAAGTATGTCATTTGTTTCTTCTACAGTTTATTTAGAAAAGTACCACTCATGCAGTGACGTGGAACTAATCGAAACATTTTCTTTAGATAAAGTGAAATAAGGCTAAGATGCATACCTTGACTACGATTGCCCGCCAGACGAGGTAGAAGCGGGACAAGCGTAGATGATGGCAAGTAAAGCCTCCGACTCAAGGACTGAACACAACACAAGAAAAACTTGTTGTCACTGTTTCAAAACGCACCACTTCGACACAAACTAAGCTAAAAGTCAAACTATTGTCACGGCTGGAGTTAAATTTAGTTAAATACTTATTTTCAGCTAAATACTCTCACAGAATATACACTATTTTTGTATTAGAGTTTTTATTTACGCTCGTGCGACATCCCGCACTCAATCAACACACCTGTGAAATACGCTAGAGTTCCGCGGTGACTGAATTCGTTGCGAGACAGAGACAGCGAGATGTTGTCAGAGAGAGATACGCAGTGACGTGGGAGGGAGGACGACCGCTAAGCTTCAAGAACGCACACTGGTTCAGATTTGAGACAGGATTAGATTTAATAATAAAATGTTCCGTGTCGCAACGTAATGTTTAACTGGTTGCATAACATGAGTTGGATTACATGAAAATCGTTATGCTTAAAAAATATGTACCGGAACGACACGCATTGGAGTTTAAAGCAAAATTTAATTAATTAAAAACCGCTTGCTTCTGCATTACAGAGCACATGGCAAGTTTCGGTTTTAAAAATATAAAAATATTGTTAATTAGTGACACAAATATCAATTTCATATCCAAATTTAATCCCAACCAATTTTGACTCTACCTTATTATAAAAAACATGCTTATTTTTCAAATAAAATATTTAAAATAATGTTTTTATCCACGCATATCTTGCTCCGGCCCACTGTGTCGCCGTACCTCCTGTTACCTGGCACGGCCGACCACGGCGCGGCGCCCCGCCACTCCGCGCCATACGATTCAAATTTTTAACTTCACGAGCCGGTAACTGTCTTTACCATTTCAGATAAGTTGCAAAACTTTTGTTAAACGCTGCACTTTGCTAACGACGAAATTGACAATTACACCAGTTTTGCAAGTTATTAATTCTTGTTTCTTTTTGTAGAGTTGAATTGGCATGGCTCTTTCATTTAGTGTGCTATGCAACAGGTTGCATTGTGGCCCTATTTTGGTTATGCCTTACAAAATATGAGGGACTTTAAAAAAACAAGATAAAGTAAGCGACACATCACAGTATACTGTAAATGGTATAGCTATTTTACTTAACGTAACTTTTAGTAAGTTCGTAGTAAGTTAACTTTACTTTTGTAGAGAAATACAATAATGTTTAATTTTAAATAGAGATATTTAAATGACCTCGCTTGTCAATAGTTTTGCCATAAATAGAAACTATCTGTTGAAATTGTCTCTACAACGGTGAAATCTAAGAGCACGGTGTATTGTTGAAGTTGATTCCGGACTCAATCGATAGAGGGCGTTCATTAGAATTAGTTATCTTGGTAGAAATCTGGTAACATAAAACTGTTAATAATAAGGCTCTACTTTTTTGGCGTAATTTATTAAAAATACTAGTCAAATATTTTTCAGCGTTGTTTATGTTTTACCAATATTTGTAATACATACTTATTTAAACTTTATGCCTACCAATTTAAACTGTCTAATCTTGTGTATTTTATCCCCGTACTTATGTTATGTGAACATGTAACGACGTGTCGGGTAAGTATAAAGTAGAGAACTTGCAATCCTGAGGGGTTCTGGCAACTAGTTAGCTATTATTTATTATTCTTAATTTACGATGAGTAATTGGTAGCTAGTAAGCAACATACCGACATACATCTTTACTTCTAGACCTTCATTAAATTCATATTGTATGTTTGTACGAATGCATTTTGATCTTCTTTGTGTCTACATAACAATTAGACACTGATTATAACAATATAATTATCTCGAAAATCTTTGAATTGTGTGTTTAGTGCTCAAGAATATCGATTTATGAAGGTCCGCTCTTTTATTTTCGTTTTAGAAAAGCAAAGAGGATGTATCTGACATAAAAATAAAACATGATTACTACTTCCATGGTAAATGACAGCTGACAGAACATACATTACATCAAAATTGTCACCACATCGCTACGCATGGCGAAAAATTGGGCCAAAAATAAAAACTGGCCTAGTGCCATAACATCCATCCAAAAACACATCTCATTACAACAATAGTTCCATAGCACCCGTTATCTCTTATCAAAGCAATCATAGCATTAATGGAGGCTTCATAATCAAGCCGTGTCTTATCATGCAACCAAACAATATGTCGGAAAATATACGAGTTACCAAACCCAACCAAATAAATAATATGTAAAAAAACCCTTAAACCCCACTGAATCTTACGAAGTTAATATTCACTGTTTCATCGAAGTTCAAGGTATGTTAAGTCTTTTAATTTGTAGAAATAATTATTAAGTGAAAATTCTAAAATTGCCTAAAATTACCAATCTAACAAGAGTCACCCCTCTTGTTGGATTGGTAACATATTGTAATTAGCAATTTTTTATTAGTTACGCATTTATTAATGTTTAACAAAAGTAGCTGCAAATAGTTCTTGAAATATTATAGTTTAAATACAATTCTGCTTGCCGGTTCTGTTGGCTTGAATTTGGCATAACACGCTTGCGCGTACTAGTCTAAGGTCTTCTGCTTCAGAACTCTATTTATTGAGTTTCCAAAAGAGCGGTAAACAACAAAGTTTAAAGATTCTCTTATGTTACAAACTAACCTTTACATAAGCTGCAATAAATTCGCAAAATTACATGTTTAATGTAATTTTCATTATGCGTCTCTTTATTGCACGTACTGGTACTTAACGTATATTTGGGTCACACATTAATCAACTCACTCAAATGAGTTACAATTTAAGTCAAACAACTCGTAAAATAGTAAGCAACGGTAGTATCGTATTCAGATTTGTATTGTTAACAGGGAGCTTCACATCGCGAACACAACACGTTTTATTTGATTACTCCATTGAAGTCAATTGACGCCGGTAGGGGACAGGACAGTTGAGTCTCAATATCAGCTGATACGAGACGCCTGTGCGGTTAAAATTACGAAAAAATACATTTAAAACTGTTTTTAATAAGTTGGTTATCAAAACTTTGCCTGGATTTGACCTGATACTGGGGAAAATTTGCGGTGAAAAATGTTAAGTAAGTTTTTTATGTTTTTCAAACATTTTTGTACCTTTTTGAAACAAGAATACATACCGGTGTGACCGTTTGGCTTTGATTTGCGTAGTTGTTGTCGTTTTTTTCACAAATAAAATCTTTAATCTCAGAGGTGTAGTTTGAGTGCATAATATACTGGTTTAGAAGTATTTATTTTGATGTTGGAGCGTTATCAAAATGATAATACTAGTCTGCTCGGCAACTCTACAATAGAACACCGGATGATAACGATTCAGTTACGACAGTGATTCTTCTATAACTTGCTATAGAAATAAATGGTTTAAATCCTGTGTTATTTACTAGAGAGTTTTATATAAACTTCTGATAAGGATTTCCTTATATTCGCAATACTATTTATTTATACCGGTATTACGTTGAGCCGCAGTGAGAAATATGCGATAAGAAATAATGCGACTCGCTCGTGTGAATCTAATACACACTTATAATTTCAATTCCTTAATCATAATCTTATGAATAGAATAATAAACCATAATTGATCTTTATTAATAAGGTTTTAGCTTTAGAACAAGCTCATTGATATGAACATCTAAACTCAAATCAAATCAATATTAATTTTGTCTTTCCTTTTAGCTGCTATTCTAAGATTTCAGGTTTATTTTTAATAAATTGTTGTAACCTACATTTTAAGGGGCTATCAATAAAAGTAAACCTTATTTTCTTCATTGAATATCATAATATACTTATCGGTTGTAACCGTTTAACTGTAGCCACCTTTCGATTACTAGTGAGCGATTGAAACGAATGTTTTCAAGATATCGTATTCATGCTCGTATATTATACAACAACATAAATATGGGTACATAAACAAGTAATTTTATACCTATACGTAAATCGTATTTTATCAGTTTTGTAATGATTCAGTGTTAATATAAAAGCTAATCATTTGTCGTAGAGTTTGGTGAACTTATGCACATATATTTATTTCGGCTGATGAATAATGAAATAAGCTTTTGTATTTATTTATTCATGCACGTGCTGAAGTTCAAAGTGCAATGATCTATATAACTTGCATTTGTTTTTGTAAGAAAATGAAAACTCAGATTCAACAGCCACTAAACATTTTGTTGCGTGTCAAAATATCACTTAAAAGTAATTGATGCTTCAATTATCTATCTCTAGTAACATTCAGACTTCTATTGATGTAGCGATTCTATTGTTTTTTTTAAATACCTATCCGTCTATACCGGGAGAACAGTGTGAGCGAAAATCAAAATGATTCCATTTACATTTTTGTAGAGTTTAGAATAGAACATACTCGTACTTCTTTCCTTCTATCATGCCTTATTACTTTGTACATCTTAACAGTTCATTGTTGCACCTCGAGTGTTAAACATTTAACGTCCATTGTTTCATACAATATTTGCGGAAATGTACGAATTGATAGGATCGCGTACATTGTGTGACTTGTAGAGTCATACACTCAGATCGTAGTAGATTGTGATGAAAGTACGGACTGTTACTGTTATTGTTGTCCTAGCGACTATTTGTGCATGCTGTGTACTATACAAACTATAAAATGTTTTTTTATGCATTACAAAGATATTATGTTTTAAAACTTATTGTTTTGAGAATTTATGGTAAAGACCGAAAATACTAAAGGAAAAAAACATTTTTGGTATCTGAAGTAATAAACTCTAGAATTAAAACTTTCAATTACATTTTAAGTAAAAATCCCCAATACGCAAACAAAATCTTTGACTAAATTATGACTCTTACTTTTCATATTTCTTTAAACAATTAGCGTTATTTAAAAGATCATTCACCTAACCCAACACCTTACCGCCCTAACCACAAAGTTCACATTACACTAAACCTACTAAATGACAAACATTTGTTCACCAGAATCATCGAAGATGTTCAGCGCGCTCAAGGTGCTTTTCAGCCGGTCTCTGAAGAAGCACCCAGTACTGACCAACACGTCCGTCTACGCTACGTTTTACTTGGCCGCAGAATTGTCACAGCAGACCTTCAACAGGATCTATTCGGTGAGAAACTATTACCTACTTAATATATGTATGTTGTTGGTTGTCAGAACTCAGGCATCTGTTTTTCTTGCTATTTGTTTCCTGCATGGACGGATAGTTTAGCTCCCTATTCCAACGAACCTACTTAGTGCCTGCGCAAGCGGCCGGCGGCTAAAGCAAATACGGTATGGAGTAATTTTAGTGGGAGCGAGTCCGACCTATAAATATTTAAAAAACTGCAGCAACTGCGGTGACATTAGCTACGTTTTGAAATATTTTGACTACATCTTGTGTCAGTATCTAATAAAATATTTTATAATTGAATGAAACCTACCTGTTAGGGTAAGGCAAAATTATTTGATGTTTGTTCTAAGATTTTTTATTTTCTATTAATAAATATAAACAATTTATCACGTAAAATTTAATTGTAATTGATATTTGAGAAAAAATCATATTACTATTTACATTTACATACACAATTATTGCATTACTGATACTGAAACAGCATAAAAAACAAATAGTAGCGCAAAAAGTTATTGGCAGCGGTGGGATTCGAACCCACGCCTCCGAAGAGACTGGTGCCTTAAACCAGCGCCTTAGACCGCTCGGCCACGCTACCACGTATACCGGAACGCGTATGTCCCCATTCCTATCGACGTGTGATGACGTCACAGCGTTCATACGCACGCATTGGCTTAAATTAAAATAGATATGGGCACTCGGTAGGCATACATTTAGGTACAACGACAATTGATGGAAATATCCATTCTGAAAATAGTGTTATCGATTTATGTTATAGTATTTTTTTTAGCTCTACATATGGCATTTTTAAATTAGTATAATGTAGAGTGCATTTAATTAGTTCAAAACCGTCGCCATGTTTATCTGTGTGCATTATAAACATTGAATAATGAGATATCTGTTTGATCTGCTCTTATCAATACTATTCTGTAATACTCTGTTAATATTACGTTATGACAACGATAATGCAGCATCACTTGGTTTTTAAACACTAGGTCTTTAATGCTTTCTCTCTAATAACGTTGTTTCAGCGAGAAAAGCCGGATTATAACTTTAGAGCAGCTGCGCGTATTGCCGCAGTTGGCAGCGGGATATACGCACCTATTCTATATTACTGGTATGATAATAACAATACTTTTGTTTAATCTATACTTGCAGCCATTTATCCGAGACCACAATAATAAAGATTCCTTGTCAAACGTATTTTGCTCTACAAAAACATTTGAGCAACTGCAGAACCAAAAACAGATTTTAAGTCATGGCTTAATCTGTACCTGATTCATATTTTGATGTCAAGTATCTTGTATTCTTTGCCACGTAAAAATAGAGCACATCACCGAAGATGAGTGCCAATTCAAGCACGATACTTTAGTAATTGACGTTTAGAAACTTATATTTGTCTCTACATTCCACTTGCTATTATAATGATGAAGAGTGCATGACACCCAATGGTGACATTTTAATCTATATCGTTATTGAATACGACCGAATATAATTTAATATGAATTTAGAGGTAGAGACGACTCTACCTCTAAATTCCAAATCCTCATGGACAGTCCCTCATCAGGGGGTTAACGAAGGGGTGTGCCGGACCTTTAACCGGCTAAAACCTCTAACGTCCTCATCTGCCTATGGCCGGGGGTACGGGGTTCGCTTTCGCATTCACCATGCCCCCGAACCTCTAAATTCCACCTCGCAGTTTTAACTGAGTGCCGTTTGTGAATACTGCTGTTAGATTCACAATGTATCGCGTGAGCTGAATTGATTGTTTGATCTTGTGACGAGAAGCGTTTTTCACATGTTTTATGTTTTTGCAGGTACAGATACCTGGACAAGAAATTCTCTGGGACTGCTGTCAAAACAGTGATGACCAAAGTAGCTTGTGACCAGCTTATTATGACCCCATTGTTGCTGGCCTGCTTCTTCACAGGTGAACCTTTTGTTTGTTTTGTTCAAGTATTTCAGGTGATATTTTTGAAGACATGCATTGATATCATCACAAAAAATCCGTACGTCTCCAGGAGAGATTTCCAAAAACAATACTGATTACCAGCACATTTAGGTGCAGATGTTTATATTCATTCCACTCTCTCTCTAGTGACAAGAAGGTAGAGTCAGTAGAGTCAAAGGGACTTTAAATCGAAACTTTTTAATCTGGAAAAGTGCCGAGTCCCTATCACCATAGTTTAAAGTAATATTTTTGTAGGCGTGCAAGAAAGGCGTCATTCTGAGCCGCGAAGAGCGCCATCTCGCTGTCACACTTACAATAATATTACTTTAAGCGGTAGTGGTAGGGCCTCTAATCTTGGTTCATTCAAAGGATTACTATAACTAGTGTTCAGTGTCTGACAAATTACATTCATTAAAATTACAATCATCCAAGATTATTATGACTTAGTAACTAACTAGGTAAGTAATTAGGTATATCTTAAGGTACCTACGTGCCGTCTGTTTGCAATTGTTAAGAGTAACCTTTCAACAGATAATACTTTACAACTTAAATAGGTATCTTTATTATTTGATAAATAAAAATCTTGAACTACTTTACTACTCTTGAGTTATTTATACTTTTAAGGTTGACACTAATAAGAGTTTTATATAGGCCAAGTATCACGACATAGACACGCGATATCTAATCTACAGATTTAAAGTTTATGACGAGAGATATGTAAATACTCTCCCACACTGCTCTTACTTTTATGTTTAATTCGGTAAAAGATAGGTCTGGTTACTATGCCCCTCTACTTGTTATTGGCCTTCCTGCAGTCGTGTTCTTAATTAATTATAAAATTTATGTAATAGGGACGACTATTCTCGTACCGGCCCAATTACGTACTGTGGAACTGTCCAGAGAAATCCCTAATGAAAATCCCAATAACAATTTACCTGACCGAAGCGAATCGAAGACTAAACTGCACGCTCGACAGTCGCACGTACAAGTACAAGACCGATGAGGCAATAACTGTTCAAATATAATTATTATATTTTTTCTTCCTAACAGACAGACGTACAGTATAGTATTCAATTCATTGCTTATACTTACTAGTAGTTTGTTCATATATTTCAATCTGGACCAGTAAAAATACTCTTAACATAGTTTGTTTTCGATGCAAGTATTTGACATTGGTTGCCACTGAAACGCTTATAACCAAGTAACAAATTACTACAATGTTGCCATTATCTTTATTTCCAGCCATGGCGGTGATGGAACGTAAAGATGATTTATTCGAAGAGCTCCGACACAAGTACATCAAGACGTTCTTGGCGAACCAGTCATTTTGGATCCCGGGACAGATGATCAACTTCTTCTTCGTGCCGCCGCACTTGCGCGTGGTGTACGTGGCCACTGCGTCCTTCCTGTGGATCAACGTCCTATGCTACATAAAGAGGCAGAAACTCAGACCCATCGAATTAAAGGAAATTTAAAGCAAGCAAAATGTAAATGTTCAATAAAGTTCAGGCATTTAGGTTATCATTATGGCTGAGTTGCAACGTAACGTCAAAACTTTCGGAGGCTACGGTTGCTTAAAATACCACTGTAGAAATTTAGGGTTAGGGCAAACGTTAGGTGCAACTCAGCCTAAAGTGAAAGCGTATAAGTTAAGTAAATCGCCTGCAGACCATGTATTAAGATGATTCAGTGAATGTAACTGCTATAATTTAATAGTTCCAGTCGCTTTTCTGTTACAAAATTAAATCTTTAGTTTTACAGTCAGTAATTAAAATTATAACTAGGAAAGCGAGTGATGTGGAAACATGTTTTGATCAATTTAACCACAAATAAAAGTTTACATATAATTCGATATTTATTTATTGTCGTACCTATGTTAACTAAGTGTGTAGGTAAACTGTTTTAATTTGGTCTTGGGATAAAATGAAGACTTATTTATTCCAATCGATATTTCCTGGACTGAGTTCTTCTATCGTGGCCTTAAGTCGCATGTTCTCCAGAAATAAGAGGTTGCATTTACGTACCTGAAAAGTAATAATTAAAGCAGGTCAAAATTCAGTGGCAGTAAATCGATTCTACTTAACAAACACCCTTTTTATGGTTTATCTGTTGATCGAGAAGCCTAGATGTGCACTCTTTTGTGTAGTTGACAACAGCTGTGGAACATCACAAGTTAAATCATGGAATCTATGAGTCCTAATTCCATGTTCGACTTACTTCATACATCAATAGCGCAGCATCAGAGTCCCGTTCGGCCTCGAGGCAGTACGCGAGCCGGGCGTCGAAGCGCATGCGCGCGCGCGTCGCCTCGTCCTCCACGCCACGCAGCGCGCGCCGCAAGCGCACCAACTGATCCTCATACCACGTCTTCTGGTGTTAATACGTCTATCAGTAAGTATCAGTTTGTATTTCATTATTTTGTATAATGTATGAAAGGAAACTAGCTAGCAGGTCTACCAACTACCAATAAATTAGACAAGCATCAAGTTTATACTTCCAGGGCTTGCACAGGCTTATTTTTAATTTTTTAGGGACTGTATAGGTAATAGAGTTACAACTGTAGACATTCATAAACGACAATCAGTAAAAAGTCTCGTTAACTATCTTTGTCACCGTCAAGTAAAATGTGGAGACATCTTTAAGAAAGTCGCTAAGTTTCGTTTAACGGCGAGTACTACAGGTACTAACTATTACAATGTACCAATCTTAGGGCCTGTAGTTTCTACCCATCTAGGTTATAATTACCGGAGTTCCGAGCCCATACCCATCTCTACGTAACTCCGGCCTAACATGACGATGATATGTAAATATTTATAGTTACTTGTAAGTTCCTCTTCTGCCTAAGTGTCAGGAACTTCTCTCCGACAGCGAGGAGGGCGTGATGCGCGTGTTCGAGCTGCGTCTGCGTGACACTCACGCGCTCCTGCCACTGCTCCAGTCGCTGGTCACGCAAGCTCACCGCACCGCACTGCTCGTTGTACGCTTCGAGAAGGGACTTGTATCGCTTGGCTAGTTCTTCGTACCTAAGTATCGATTTACGATGATTCGATAGATACCTAATCGAGTTCAGATTCCGGGCAAAGTTAAAGGAAGGCGATTTTAGTGGTAGTCCATAAACTCTTAAAGCGAGATTGTCGGCGTTGTGGAAGTGAAGAGGCACTATATTGCATGTAGTTGCAATTTTTTTTCACAATGAGGATGTCCCTAGTTTAACAGATTATTGTGAGCGTTTCTATTGATAGGAAAGTTAGAAAATGCTTTATAAAACTTAATTTATTCACAAAATTAGTAACGTAACTACAAAAATAATTGCGCGTGTACAGATGCAGAGTTGAGAGAATAGGGAAGTCATAAGCAATCATCGAAAAGCATAAATCTAGTAGGAGGATACAAAAAAAAAGTATCTTACTGGTATTCAAGACAAACTATGCTCATAGTGGACCACGATTCCGTAAAATCTTCATGACTCCTTGTTGATTTACAAGGGCTTGTGCCTAAAAAGACAGGTTACAGTTAGTAGGTACCTATGCCTTTTTTCTTTTTTTTTAGTGGGAAACCTTCAAATGCCCCCGTCCGCTGTGGGTGCAGCGGGAGGGAGTATCAGAATTTTACTGATGACCTACTATGTTCGTCCTGGAGCCCTTAATGCCAGGGTCGTGATAACTCTTACGAACATCCCGCAGCGTCAGTACCTATGCCTGACGTAAAATAGGAGTAGTGGCGAACAGCTTCCAAAGTTAATGAATTACCGAAGAGTGGAACAGGAAAGAAGAGTAGAGATCGTTTAGGATACAACAATAAATTCAATTCTACAAATTAGAAACTAAAATTTTATTTACATCACTATCTTACTGGTAGTATTCGAGCCTTTGAAACTCTTGTCGTCCGACTGGTCGGTGTCCCACCACTCGTTGACGTCATGCAAGTGATTGTGCGCACTCTTACATTGCAGGAGTTTCTGCTCATAGCGGTTAGACTTGCGGATACTGCGCTCAAGGCACCCGAGGGTGTTGCGAGCGTTTTGAAGACTGTTTATAAAGTTCTTTGGAGGTATTTCAGACTGAAAATTACGAATAAAAAAAAGCTAAAATACTTGTTTTAATTTTAGATAGTACCATATGTATTTAATAGTCGCAACTTAGACTTAACTGCTGCTAATAAATCAGCTGCTAGATATACAGATAGCTTTGAGTACCTAATTATTCTTTTTCTTACCAGCCAAGTGCGCCAAGGCCTAACTCTGAATTATCCTAACCATTTTTTTGTTAAATCTATGTCTATGAAACGAACCAAACGAACGAAAGTCAAGGTGAAACATAATATCTCTTCCAAGTTGATACTTACATTACTTACCGTCGACTCATTTATAGAAACACATTTCACGTTGCTCGGAGGAAACAGATCGTTCTGTATTTTAACACTTTGCATTTCAAAATTAATTATTATTTTAGTTTTACAAAATATTCCTGTAAAATACGTCAAAATCTGTGTTTGTCACGGTTTGTCACTATAATCATAGATTAAAGATTTTTGTACATAGATAAGTTTTTGTGACTTGAAAATGACTATACTTAGTTTCATACTTATTGCTACTACTTTACATAATTTGCAAGATTTTTAGGCCGTGTGTAGTAATAAGTAGTTCCTAGAAATGTTCGTTGTATAGTGTAATCAGTAAATAGTCAGCTTCTTAATAAAAAGGAAATATAATGTGTGTAAGGACCAATTGTCTCGGCAAAAATAAAACCATTAAAAATTTATCAGATGGTTTATTCAACTACAACAAAAAGCATAACGTTTTAATAACTAAATCAGTCTAAAAATATTCTCCTGCGTTACAACTACGACTCAAATATTTCATCTAAAAGGTTAAAAATTATACTACGTTTCGTGCATTTATTGCTTATGGCATAAATTAACATCACCTTTACGCGTTGACTCGTTTTGTACTCGCTCAATTGCAGTAATAATAACATATTACATGTTACAAAAGCAAATATAAATAATTCCATTAAAATATTAATTTAAATTCTAATCATATCTACTAATGTAGTAAACCCATTAATTTACAATTACTGCAGTAAAATATACAAAACAAGTGAACTTGTAAAGCATCATTTTCGTTGGTTCATGAATGTCTATGTCAAATAAACATTATTGTAAATTTTCTTATGTACAAAGGAAATAAAACCAATATTCCAAAGATTTGTACATGACAAATAACATGATTAAATTGATGTATATTGATCTGGAAGACATTGTTCAGCCTCGAGTATGAGAAGCTAAGGCATAACACAAATAAACATTAAACAAGTGATTTAACACTAACAACAATAACAGTAACATTAGTAGTAGAGGCCAGGCGCGAGAATTTAACGTTCAATATATCCGACACATGGCAACACGGACTAACTAACAATATAAACTTGAGTCGATAAAATTTAGCAATGATAACTAGTTTGAACATGCAACATGAGATTAATTTAGAATTTATATTGGGATATAAGATCTACATGGTCTTGTGACAAGAGAACAATTATAGCTGCCTAACATCACAACTATATTGCTAGACTCTGGGGTGAAATGATTTCATTTATTTAAAATTTCAGATATTTACATGAAACATACAATAAATATACTTATGTAAAATATTAAAATAAAATTGAAACAATATATATAAAGGGCAATGCGCTATTAACATGTGTCTATACATAAGTAATTATAAAACAAATACTTACATAAAAGGAACCCAGGTGTAACAAGGTTTGAGGCCTGTTGGAGTACTACTTGCTTCAATAACAGAAAGTCTAAGTCATAGGATCTGACAGTAACATCGAGGCCTAGGTTAGTGAAGGTGAAGTAGAGATGGCCTTTTAATATTTACAATTTAACAACATTTCGCGATACATAACAATTTATAATACTGTTAATACTATTGCTGTATTTAGGCACTTTGAATAGTATGATTGCAACACTGCAATAAGGCATGTATAAGAAAAGTATAACAACGTAAAATAGCTGCAAAACAGCGGTGTTCAAAACTTCGAGATAAATTGTGATGGTAACTTGATGGTTTGAACAATGCTAGACTACCTAGTAAAGAACTGTAACTTCAATAAACAATTTCTCTAATATAAATTTGGCAAAACTTGTATATAATTTTATATGTCATATAATTTGTCTTAACATGGTCACATAATGAACATGATATTCTTTGGTATAATTATATTCTGAATTTAGAAATTTGTATTTTAATATTCATCAACCAAAAACATTCACACAACAAAACAATCTTAAAGAATATTGGTTCAAAGTAACAATGCAAAGAAATTGAGCTTTTGGAAAATTTCACTTATGATATGACATAACTACTGAGATCCACAATCAACTGTAGATTACTTAACTTTATTAAGAAATCATTCTAATTTCTTAAATGTTATCAATGTTTTTAAAAATATTGTATAAAAATAAGCTGGCATTATAATTTAATGTGTATAATAAATTCATTGTTTCGCAACAGATATAGTAATATATGTATTCAGTTAATTAATAATTAATTAGTTGTAGGTCCCTCAACAGTTGATTAATACCTTTTCATGAGTGTCCCATACCTCCCTAGGTATGTAAACTTTGTGATACAAATGGCATTGACCTTAGTTTAAAGCTTTCAGTTACAACCAGACACAACTGGCTAGGCATAGATTCATCTCAGTCATTCCAAAACTTGTACTTGTACAATTGACTGGAGCATGTCCGTTTCCTGTATTATAAAGAGGCAAACACTTTTAAATGAAAATTTAGTAAACTACAGATGATTGTGACTTACGCTACCGCCAACTTTTGTGTTCCCGCTTCTTTAGTGTATGCTGTAATAGCTCAAAGGGAGTTGGTGATGTTCTGGAACAGTCTCTTGCCCCACCATGTCTCCAGGTCGAAGGGCTTGAAGTCGCGCAGCACGGGGCTGGGGGCATCATCCTGGTAGTACAGGTTGGATGGTGGGGCTGGCGATGAGCTGCCAGATTCTGGAAACAGTTGTATCACAGCATAAACACATTTGGCAAAACAGGAAAGGTTTAATTCTGTGTTAAGTACATATTAACTATAGTATTGCTTTGAATTTACACACTTAGCCTCATAGATAATGGATAAATTAAAGCAGTGAAATAAACTTACAACTACAAAATGTTAGAAAATACAATTGCATAGAAGTTTTTATCAGTTTTTAATATAGCACATGTATCACACAAGATCAGATAAGATTGCAAATAATAAATCTTACAACTTCCAATCTGTGATATCAACATAATCAATATAGTACTATAAAAGTATTTATCAGAATATTAGGGGGGTCTTTTATACAAGTCATAATGGAAACTCTATCCAATATATAGGCTACCTATTAATACAAAACCATGAACAGCAATTTCAATTGAACCAGTTTTAAGTGTCATTGAATTGCTATGCACTGTGGACTGCCTTAATTGATTGAATAGTACACATGGCAACATACTGCATAGCTGTAATATAATAAGTGGGGCAACCATTTTCACAGCTATAACTATGGTGTACAATAAAGAGTATTCTATTCTATTCTATTCTATAATGATATGACAGGATAATGTGGTTGCAAGGCCTTATAGTTGAGGTTCACAATTGGTGATATAAATATAGTAAATAGTTCCTTGTTCTTAAATGAATATAGAAATTTATTGTACCATGTAAATACAAAATTATGGATATTAAAAGAAATTAAGTTCTTTTTTCACTTGGAATATTTAAATAAAATGTTATTACTCACCATTATTGCTTGTAGGTGTTGTGGGTTCACTCTCACCATAAGCTGACTGTGTCCAAGCTGAAAATATTCATATTTATTCCATAAATTACCTAATAATATTTACATTAGAATGCAATATTACAATTGAGTGATAAACATCATTACTTAACATTTTTGTTATTATGCAAATGTCAAACAGTCATGGGTAAAGCAAAATGCATCAAACTTACTTTCACTGATATATCTAATGATTTCCTCATGTTGCGGCGTGATCACATGGTGTTGTATTCTTTGGTGTACTGTCTTTTTACCATTGGAATGAAAGATAGGCTTGGGCATGCTGAAAAACGAAGAAACAAACAATCCAATAAGAATCGTATTGTTATCAAAGTTGAATTAGATTCAGATTGGATAAACTAAGTTACAATAATTATGTAATATAATACCTTTAACACACATTGTTGTCATGCCAAATGTTATAAAACTATAAACAAGTACACATCTTCGGCCTAAGAGGTTATGTAAAAACTGACGAAATCTTTAGCAGCACTATGAAATGGAGATTTCTACACTAGTAAGTACTTACTTGATAATTTCCCCATTGTCAGATTCTGAAGACTTTCTATTATGATCTTTACGGCTGTCCAACCTTTCTAAGTTCTGTGAGAGGCCTGTAATTGAAAATAAGTTACGATATTTTCATCTCACATGATCACTGACAAGTTCGAACTTCATTTTCAAAACAAAATATATCGTAATACAATAACTACCTCGTCGTGTTTTAGCTACAATTTTGCTGGGTCCTTTAGAAACAGTATACATTTTAAAATTTCACTCAGAAATTAAAAAAATAAACGTAAAAACCACACACGAATTCCGAGACCAACTTGAAACAGCGAGTTGCCCGATATGTCATCCAAAATCGTACCATTATTTGTAGCAAAATTTCTACCATTGTAAAAGTGTCACTGTTTCATTCTGGTCAATTACCACCTCTTTTTATCTAGGATGCTTACGAAAAATAATCACAAATAGAAAGTGCATTAAAGTTGTTCCATTCAAAACTACATAACATGTTCCTTTATTACATCTGTTTGTTTATTCTCTCCATCAGTTTTTAAGGCAGGCAACAATAAATTCGTAATTTAGATTATTCCTATATCTAGTTTCATGGTTGTTTCACAAGATGGCCATAGTAGTAAGAACGACATAATATTTACAAAAAAATGTCCTGAGTACCTACCCATCGTAGCTACATAAGCCTTATTTATTCATTTACAACTCATTATCAATGCGTGAAGCCGCCAATTTATTTGTAAACTACAACTTTCTTTTCCGCTATCGAGTTCAGGTGATTTTGTAGCAATTTAGATAATGCAAATGGTAGATACCTAATGGCCTTTAGTAGTTATATCGGTATTGTTTTTGGTCTGAAGACTGTTTTAGTCAAGCATTAAAAAATAAAGAAAGTAAAGGTTTAAAAAAAAATATACAGCTGTTATTTTTTTTTTTGTTCTATTACCTTTTTACATTCGGACTTGATGACAGGGCTTTATTAACAACCGCGTAGGTAAATAGTCCAAAATTCAGCTGAGTGCACACGAATGAATAAATATTTAAGCAAGTACACGTAAATAAACAATATAAACATGAACATTTACGACTTCCGTACAATGCAATTTAGCAACCGACGTGATTAATCACTCGCAAGTTCGCTACCATCAGTTTGCATCGAATATTTCCCCGAGGAAGCACTCTTACGTAAACCTACATAGGGAGGAAGAGACCGCGAAATGCGAATGTATGCTTTTGTTTTAATTAGCCGCTACTTTCAATCATTCGTGTTCAGCTAGGAAGTATGCACGAGGAATTGTAAAGTATTTGAACTGCGCCATGCGTTGAATTGCTCATGTCGATAAAGCTGTAAAAGAAAAGTTTTTTTGTAGAAATATGTGTGTCTTTTTACTTACGTAACAATAGCGTTAACTGTTTTGCCTATGAGCCTAGATCGTTATGTGGTCACTTTTTTCCCTCATAGAATATGTACACAAAAACAAATACTAAAACGTAAACAATGACAAAAAATGATATCATTGCATTATGTTACATAATTATCATAACAAGATAAAGTAAGTAACATTGAGAAGAATGTAGAACAATAATATTTTGGGATGTACCTACATTTATCACAGCCCATATAAACAGTTACTTTTTGCCCTTTACAATTTGATTGAAATAATTCTGACCACTTAATTATTTAATTTCATACAGCACTGGAAGAGCACTGGACATGACCCGCTGATAACTTCAACCTTCATGCTGTCATGGTGCATGAGATCTATTGCTGCACATAATAAAACTGTTCTAGTTTTATGTACTTACTCATATTAAAAGATCGTATGAAGATGCATTGTTCATGGTTATTTTTAGTTACATGCCATAACGAGAACTTGGCCAAATTCTTTGATGGACTATTTGATATAAGTTCAGCTGACAACTATACTTATAATATCAATGCTATTTTACACATTTGTGAACAGTCATCAGGTAACCTTTCTCATCTACTAGCCTTTTTTTATTCGTAGTGAAACGCTAATAACTTCAACCCGCGCCGAGGGCACGGCATAGAGATATTTCGGACTCCCACCGACTAAAAACTCCCTTGGCCCCTTCTACTACCTAAGCCAGCGTCACGGGATTGCTCGCGCATGCTGTGCGTGACCCTGGCTGGCTTCTGTCCGATAGTACTTCTTCTCGAGGGGTAGGTGTAAAGAGCCCACCCTTCACTCCTTGTAAGGGCGGACGCGCAGGACGACGCGGCCGTCTTTCGGCCTTTTGGCCTGTTAGCTGATTGAATTACAGAGTGTCCTTCCTGCCATCCGCAGACCCGACCTTACGGCGGTCGCAGGTCGTATCATCTACTAGCCTACTAGCACAGTTAAAATAGGAATACCATAGGTATAAATAGGATTCTGTAGAAAGCATATGTGTTTACCCAGGCTAACTCCATGCCAAAGTTGATCCAGCTGTTTAAGAGTGAAAGAGTAACAAACATCCATCCATCCATACTTACCAATTTTCGCATTTTTCTTAGTAGGATTAGGTAAAATTGGGTACATAATATATCTTCCTACACATAATTGAGTCAATCAAATCTCTATTAACAGTAATTTATACGTAACTACCGGATATATGTAATTCATATGTATGTAAACAACTAGCTGTTAAAAATGGCAAACAATGAAGTCAGACGTGACGTGATTACAACATGCGTTATTTGAGAACAGTCTGTTTCAAATGGACGTACATCTAGACTTTCGATGTTAACTAACTTTCACTTTGATACCAAACAATCATGCCTTATATTTCCACCTTGGATACTGTCTACTATGATGGCTATGCTGTATTCATGATATAAATAACATAAATATTCCATAACTTTCACACAACGCCATCTAATCTCAAACTAAGCAAACCTTGTATGATGAGTACTAGACAACTGATAAACGTACTTATATACTTCTAAGTACATATCTACATATTATTGGCAAATTACACCCAGGTACAGAACAAATGATCGAGCTCATCACACAAACATTTGTCCTGGGAGGAAATAGAACCCACGACCGACCACGTGATATACGAGTCAGGGCCACTAATCACTAGTTAGACAAATAGACCCGTCAAATCCATATCGTTTGATTAAATAGTAGCGTCCATCATAATGATAATATGCGCATGATATCTAAGCGCATATTATGCTTCTAAGCTTTAGCAATCAATGACAGTAAGTTTTTTTTTAAGACCAGTACTCAGCCAGGCTAACGTATTGTCGGTTTCTTTGTTCATGTATCGAATGTGCCTGTGTATTTTATGTTGCTTTAACAAATATCTACCAGTATTTTCAAACACTAAATAAATTGTCATTTAATAATCACAGCAACTGTTCACCGGTATACTATTTATCTAGCAGTAGCCTTATCGTTAATGCACACGTTCTGCCCTAGATGCATTAAATGTGCTAACAGCACCGTATGTGCCAGATTTAATGGCTTTTTAATACGACTACACTAGGCCTACCGATCGCAGTTGTGGAAGCGTGACAGCGCACTACACGACGTCACGGCGTCTCACTTTCACAACTGCAATAATATAAATTTAAAAGGTAGTTAGCTCCAACGCACCAATACTTGCTTTACCGACACACATACACAGTATTCTAGTTCGCACATTTACCCTAATGTTTATAAACTTAAGTTGCAGATTTGTTGATAAACTGCACCGTCACACTTTTAGCAGTCGTTGACACACTTTTGTGATGTAAATTTAATTGTATAGGTTACCGTGTACGTCAAACGACTTTCGCAGTATGTTTACACATTAAACATGTGTTAGTAGGTTTACAGACAGCTCACTTAACTTAATGAGCGTAGCATCTTACTTATAACTGTGCCGTGAGCTGTCAACTTGTCTTAATACTGATAATAACCATCTGATTGATAATAATTGAAAGAAACTAAGGGACAAAAAAAAACACATACACCTATTAGTTAAGATAATAATGATATTGATTTCAGACATGACGTTCTATGTTTAGCACCACTAACATTATTGTCGTTGTAGTAAACACGCAAAGAAGACGAAGGAATTATCTGAGGTCTGCACATCGAAGTCAATGAGAATTAAGAAATATTTCATGTGACATTGATAGCTGGAAAGTTCAACTTTTGAAAGGTATAAATATCACTGTATTTAATTAATATTTTGCTGTAGACCTTTTAATTGGTCTATCAGTTACTCAAATAATTCTAGATGAGGTACAAATAAGTATGAACGTGTAACAGGGAGAGAATAAACAGAGTATCTTCCAAAACAAATACTTACAGTTTAGGACGAGCCCAGGTAACGCCAAAAAACAATAGAGACTAGTTCTTTAACTTATTTACGTTAAAGGTTAACGCTCGGCCAGTCCTCTTAGCAAATGTTGACTAAGTTCAAACCAATTGAAATATGAAGCCGTCGCGACTGCATTGTCTCGACAATTTATTATGAAGATGAACTGGCATTAAGACAATATCAAAGATTGCTTTTGTGCTATTTTTTACGTTTATCTAGGATAATGTGAGGCATGGATATGTTATAATGTATATGGATCATATTTATAACTAAGTAGGTAATAGTTAACCTATTAACAAACTAGAATTCAAAATTTTTGCCATTTTATGATCAGATTAGATCAAAATGCGCACCATGAGTAGTAAAAAGTGGGCAATTAAGTACATAATTGCTGTAAACGCCCACGTTCCTACGCTAGCTAGCTAGCTAGCTAGATTACTTATGTACAACTAATAATTACCGACTAGTCATAACGTAGGCACTATCTAAAAGTATTTTACATGACCTTGTCAAAATGCACGTTCCAGACCAGACTAAAAAATAGTTAACATAACGAGTTCCGTAAGATTTAAATCAAGTTTACATTTTATTTTTCTTGTGAGTACCTTTTATATAGACGTAGGTATATTGGTAACCTCTGTGCTGAATTTCTTAGAAATCTGAACAGCCAGATGGGTTTAACGATAGGTATTAAAAGAAGAAGGCTAGGCAGGCAATCGTAGTGTTATTGTACAGAAGGTCCACCATCACCGTTTGACATAAAATTATAGATTTAATCATGTTCATAAGGTAGAGCTGCGGCTCTGTCCCACCTGCAATGCCTTACGGACTTTAACAGGGGTTGGCACTGGTAGCGCCCCTGATCAAAATCACACTAAGCTGATATGTTTTAGGTGCCAATTATTTAATAGTAGCTAGTGTGACTACCTACTAAATAAAATGTAGCAGCTAAATACTCAGAAGAGTTTGTCGCATTATACAGTACCATTTATACAAAAGCTATTTTGATAATGATATGCTCGGAAAGTATTTTTCATGCAAAATGTTGCCAAAACCAGAGCATATAAGTATACTACCGCTTATGTGGTGTGCAATGTAGAAGATGCAATATAGGTATACTACCACTTATGTGGTGTGCAATGTAGAAGACTAAATCTGTGTATCTTAAGTTCGCACTATAAAAGTCATCACATGTGCAGCCAAGTTTCTAACTCTACAAGCCTACACAAAGTCTACTGTCTATAGTTTATTCTGCCTATTCTAGTCAAAATGGCGGTTCAGATTTTCACCTTCATGTTCAACCAACAAAAATAGATTTAATCGTAGCCTTTGTTGTGTTGCAGAATGCGGGAACATACAATGGTGTTTCGCACCATAGCTACACGGCGGTTAACGGGATCGAGATAATGGGGTCAGATCAGATTCACGCAGTTCAACGGGACTGGAGTTTAAATGCAATCCACAGATAATATAGGTATATGCATAAATACTAATAAATAATATACAATACTAGCTGCTGCCCGCGACTTCGTCTGCGTGGTATTCAAGATGTGTAGTGCTGTACAAAAAGTAAAGCTAAATAATGTTTAATGCCAGCTCCCTAATCCTGTTCCGTTCCAAACTACCTAATTTCTTAACTTCCTAATCCAAACCTCTAGTCTTACAAACATATTTGACTGTTAGTTAACACTGCTAGTTTTTTGCTGTGGCCACTATCTTGCACTGATTTGACAATTTGGATTGAAGGACTTGAAAGTGTACTGGACTCTTACTGGCTAAACCGCCGGAGTGCTTCACTGTATCCTATTGTCGAGGGCCACGAAAACGCTTCCGCAATCTACCGCAAGCCCCGACAGGAGAGCTCTTTTTAACGGGAGCTTCTTCGTTAACGTGGAGCCAGCTTTTGCCAGTCCTTCTTAAGAGGCGCGCGGAAGCACCACGCATTTCGTCTTTGCTTTTATCCAGTACAGTAGACTGCCCTGAGTCTACTGGCGTAAGTTATTTATGGTGGTTGGAGGAGGGCAAATAAGGCCCTTCTTCTATCCCTTGCTCATCGAACATGGATAAGCCTGCCGTGCTCTTTCCACTTTTCCTTGAGCGTCATCGCTTCGTCGCAGAACTTGGTGACGGCGCACTAACTAACCGCGGACACTTTGGCCACTCTAGGCGGTGTGACATAGTCGTTACGAAGATGTCGCATTCTCACTGGATGTGAGAGGGGTCTGTATACCCAAATTTGACAAATTTTGTTTACCTACCTATTTGGGTTCTGAGACGGTTGAATGCTTTCCAAACAGGCCACTGCAAGGTACCTCGGGGCGGCAGATGTTCCTGAGGTAGGACATAAGTAGTAAGTGGTAGTTGTCGATCTGCCCAGATCTTGCACCGAGCTCGAGTTAGAGTTGCAATAGTAGTCAGTGTATATCGGAAGAAGCTCTTTTAGCTCTTAAGTCTACCCGATTTAAGTCTCTTCTAACGTCAGGTAGAGCAATGCCAACCAGGAGGAGAACTTATTGAGCGGGGTTGGTCTTAAACAGCCAGATATTATTTGACACGTTTGCACTGTGCGCTGTGGTGCGGAGAACAGCAGGCGCTGCTCCCCATTCATCTTCTATTTCGTTTTCTTTCTACCCTTGACAAATGTTTTTTTTTTTAAATCATGAAGTAGTGCTTACTTACATGGTTTTCAAAGTTCCAAGTTTCTAATTCTAGTAGTTTGAGCTGACCCAACTGAGCCTGAAGAAGGTTAATGTTACGCACACATACAAAACAATCGCGGGAGTACGCGTGCGGCGCATATTCGTACGCAATATTAAACAAATATTAATAATAACAGCCTATCTTTATAATACTTTACCTGTGCAACTACCCTATACCATCGCAATTGGTGCACAATTGTGGTAGTGTATAGGCACTATCAAATCTTTACAGCCACGCGTCACACACACCAAAATTGCAGTCAACAGCTAAGCAGTTATTTAAGTAGGTATAGTAAATCATTTACCGTCCACACTATTTTTTGTTCTAGTGTAGTTGGTTTTCCTTTACTTCATATCCACAGTTCCTCCTTAATTGGATAAGACTGTCCTAGCTTAAACAGTAAGTAGGTAGATACCATATAAAAGTGTTTTAAAGATCAATTTTAGGTATGGTAAAAAAATCCAAGCGCTTCTTACAATACTTTTGTACTACCAAAAACGATAGAAGAAAAAAATGTTATGCTTGACTGAGATTCGATTCGTACTAAAAATTATGAAAAAATAAATTTAAAAAATATGTGTCGAAATGAAATTTGAACTTAAAAAATGAGTAAAAAAATACGAAGCGCGTACTTTCCTGAGCCCGCTATTTTAATTTCTATATTGTAGCATGTTAATATTAATGTCAAAACATAAAACCATAGCAACAGTATTTTGGTCGCTATGGTGACATTGTCAGTTACACCAGTTACGTGTTCTTTAAAAATAAAGGTTTACTGCTAAGACCCCATGGTTAATAACCTGATACTAAATAACCTGTTTTTTTTGTCTAGACCTCTCCTGTACCTTCATGCAAAATTTGAACGCTATATATTAAGTAGTTTTTTCGATTAGCCGGTAATTGTCATAAAATTCGTGATTGCTCACCCTCCATATCAAATAGCGCAATAATATGTAGAATTTATGTTGTCACGACCTCTAGTCAATATATTCTGAAAATCTGAAATGAAATGAAAATGAAATCTGTACATTATTTTTTTGGGATTATCCCGGACATATGTTTACGGATAGTTTAACAATTTTATGACAATAGTTCTTTAAACAGGTAACCGTCACAAAACGATGGGCAGAAAAACTTAGTATTCACGTAAACAGCTTTAATTTTCATCGAGTTAGCTTCAAAACAGTCGGAGTTTCATAGAAACGTACCTCCCCCTTTTTTACCCCCGTTAAGGCAGAATTTTCAAAAATCCTTATTGCGTCATTCTTAACTTCTAACTAAATAGCCAAATATTAATTTTAATCGAATTAGCTTCAAAACTGACGGAGTTTCATACAATCTTACCCGCCCCTGTTTACCCCCTTTAAGAGCAAAATTCCCAAAAAAAGATAGCTTAAATGTTAGCGAGGACTAATAGCTACATAATAAAAAAAGTTTCATCATAATCCATCCAGTAGTTTTTGAGTGAAAAGCGGACAACAAACAGACAGACAGACAAAAATTTTTTTTTTCATACTTTTGGCTTCTATTGGTTGTATGAAGATCCTCCATCTAAGTTTTTCTTTAATATCTTTAATGTACAGACATGAGCTTGTTACAATTTTATTATATGTATAGATAATCGAATTAGCTTCAAAACTGACGGAGTTTCATACAATCTTACCCGCCCCTGTTTACCCCCTTTAAGAGCAAAATTCCCAAAAAAAGATAGCTTAAATGTTAGCGAGGACTAATAGCTACATAATAAAAAAAGTTTCATCAAAATCCATCCAGTAGTTTTTGAGTGAAAAGCGGACAACAAACAGACAGACAGACAAAAATTTTTTTTTTCATACTTTTGGCTTCTATTGGTTGTATGAAGATCCTCCATCTAAGTTTTTCTTTAATATCTTTAATGTACAGACATGAGCTTGTTACAATTTTATTATATGTATAGATAATCGAATTAGCTTCAAAACTGACGGAGTTTCATACAATCTTACCCGCCCCTGTTTACCCCCTTTAAGAGCAAAATTCCCAAAAAAAGATAGCTTAAATGTTAGCGAGGACTAATAGCTACATAATAAAAAAAGTTTCATCAAAATCCATCCAGTAGTTTTTGAGTGAAAAGCGGACAACAAACAGACAGACAGACAAAAATTTTTTTTTTCATACTTTTGGCTTCTATTGGTTGTATGAAGATCCTCCATCTAAGTTTTTCTTTAATATCTTTAATGTACAGACATGAGCTTGTTACAATTTTATTATATGTATAGATAATCGAATTAGCTTCAAAACTGACGGAGTTTCATACAATCTTACCCGCCCCTGTTTACCCCCTTTAAGAGCAAAATTCCCAAAAAAAGATAGCTTAAATGTTAGCGAGGACTAATAGCTACATAATAAAAAAAGTTTCATCAAAATCCATCCAGTAGTTTTTGAGTGAAAAGCGGACAACAAACAGACAGACAGACAAAAATTTTTTTTTTCATACTTTTGGCTTCTATTGGTTGTATGAAGATCCTCCATCTAAGTTTTTCTTTAATATCTTTAATGTACAGACATGAGCTTGTTACAATTTTATTATATGTATAGATAATCGAATTAGCTTCAAAACTGACGGAGTTTCATACAATCTTACCCGCCCCTGTTTACCCCCTTTAAGAGCAAAATTCCCAAAAAAAGATAGCTTAAATGTTAGCGAGGACTAATAGCTACATAATAAAAAAAGTTTCATCAAAATCCATCCAGTAGTTTTTGAGTGAAAAGCGGACAACAAACAGACAGACAGACAAAAATTTTTTTTTTCATACTTTTGGCTTCTATTGGTTGTATGAAGATCCTCCATCTAAGTTTTTCTTTAATATCTTTAATGTACAGACATGAGCTTGTTACAATTTTATTATATGTATAGAATAGATGTTAATATTAATGTCAAAACATAAAACCATAGCAGCAGTATTTTGGTCGCTATGGTGACATTGTCAGTTACACCAGTTACGTGTTCTTTAAAAATAAAGGTTTACTGCTAAGACCCCATGGTTAATAACCTGATAATAAATAACCTGTTTTTTTTGTCTAGACCTCTCCTTAACCTTCATGCAAAATTTGAACGCTATATATTAAGTAGTTTTTTCGATTAGCCGGTAATTGTCATAAAATTCGTGATTGCTCACCCTCCATATCAAATAGCGCAATAATATGTAGAATTTATGTTGTCACGACCTCTAGTCAATATATTCTGAAAATCTGAAATGAAATGAAAATGAAATCTGTACATTATTTTTTTGGGATTATCCCGGACATATGTTTACGGATAGTTTAACAATTTTATGACAATAGTTCTTTAAACAGGTAACCGTCACAAAACGATGGGCAGAAAAACTTAGTATTCACGTAAACAGCTTTAATTTTCATCGAGTTAGCTTCAAAACAGTCGGAGTTTCATAGAAACGTACCTCCCCCTTTTTTACCCCCGTTAAGGCAGAATTTTCAAAAATCCTTATTGCGTCATTCTTAACTTCTAACTAAATAGCCAAATATTAATTTTAATCGAAGATCCTCCATCTAAGTTTTTCTTTAATATCTTTAATGTACAGACATGAGCTTGTTACAATTTTATTATATGTATAGATAATCGAATTAGCTTCAAAACTGACGGAGTTTCATACAATCTTACCCGCCCCTGTTTACCCCCTTTAAGAGCAAAATTCCCAAAAAGAGATAGCTTAAATGTTAGCGAGGACTAATAGCTACATAATAAAAAAAGTTTCATCAAAATCCATCCAGTAGTTTTTGAGTGAAAAGCGGACAACAAACAGACAGACAGACAAAAATTTTTTTTTTCATACTTTTGGCTTCTATTGGTTGTATGAAGATCCTCCATCTAAGTTTTTCTTTAATATCTTCAATGTACAGACATGAGCTTGTTACAATTTTATTATATGTATAGATAATCGAATTAGCTTCAAAACTGACGGAGTTTCATACAATCTTACCCGCCCCTGTTTACCCCCTTTAAGAGCAAAATTCCCAAAAAAAGATAACTTAAATGTTAGCGAGGACTAATAGCTACATAATAAAAAAAGTTTCATCAAAATCCATCCAGTAGTTTTTGAGTGAAAAGCGGACAACAAACAGACAGACAGACAAAAATTTTTTTTTTCATACTTTTGGCTTCTATTGGTTGTATGAAGATCCTCCATCTAAGTTTTTCTTTAATATCTTTAATGTACAGACATGAGCTTGTTACAATTTTATTATATGTATAGAATAGATGTTAATATTAATGTCAAAACATAAAACCATAGCAGCAGTATTTTGGTCGCTATGGTGACATTGTCAGTTACACCAGTTACGTGTTCTTTAAAAATAAAGGTTTACTGCTAAGACCCCATGGTTAATAACCTGATAATAAATAACCTGTTTTTTTTGTCTAGACCTCTCCTTAACCTTCATGCAAAATTTGAACGCTATATATTAAGTAGTTTTTTCGATTAGCCGGTAATTGTCATAAAATTCGTGATTGCTCACCCTCCATATCAAATAGCGCAATAATATGTAGAATTTATGTTGTCACGACCTCTAGTCAATATATTCTGAAAATCTGAAATGAAATGAAAATGAAATCTGTACATTATTTTTTTGGGATTATCCCGGACATATGTTTACGGATAGTTTAACAATTTTATGACAATAGTTCTTTAAACAGGTAACCGTCACAAAACGATGGGCAGAAAAACTTAGTATTCACGTAAACAGCTTTAATTTTCATCGAGTTAGCTTCAAAACAGTCGGAGTTTCATAGAAACGTACCTCCCCCTTTTTTACCCCCGTTAAGGCAGAATTTTCAAAAATCCTTATTGCGTCATTCTTAACTTCTAACTAAATAGCCAAATATTAATTTTAATCGAATTAGCTTCAAAACTGACGGAGTTTCATACAATCTTACCCGCCCCTGTTTACCCCCTTTAAGAGCAAAATTCCCAAAAAAAGATAGCTTAAATGTTAGCGAGGACTAATAGCTACATAATAAAAAAAGTTTCATCATAATCCATCCAGTAGTTTTTGAGTGAAAAGCGGACAACAAACAGACAGACAGACAAAAATTTTTTTTTTCATACTTTTGGCTTCTATTGGTTGTATGAAGATCCTCCATCTAAGTTTTTCTTTAATATCTTTAATGTACAGACATGAGCTTGTTACAATTTTATTATATGTATAGAAGATAATCGAATTAGCTTCAAAACTGACGGAGTTTCATACAATCTTACCCGCCCCTGTTTACCCCCTTTAAGAGCAAAATTCCCAAAAAAAGATAGCTTAAATGTTAGCGAGGACTAATAGCTACATAATAAAAAAAGTTTCATCAAAATCCATCCAGTAGTTTTTGAGTGAAAAGCGGACAACAAACAGACAGACAGACAAAAATTTTTTTTTTCATACTTTTGGCTTCTATTGGTTGTATGAAGATCCTCCATCTAAGTTTTTCTTTAATATCTTTAATGTACAGACATGAGCTTGTTACAATTTTATTATATGTATAGATAATCGAATTAGCTTCAAAACTGACGGAGTTTCATACAATCTTACCCGCCCCTGTTTACCCCCTTTAAGAGCAAAATTCCCAAAAAAAGATAGCTTAAATGTTAGCGAGGACTAATAGCTACATAATAAAAAAAGTTTCATCAAAATCCATCCAGTAGTTTTTGAGTGAAAAGCGGACAACAAACAGACAGACAGACAAAAATTTTTTTTTTCATACTTTTGGCTTCTATTGGTTGTATGAAGATCCTCCATCTAAGTTTTTCTTTAATATCTTTAATGTACAGACATGAGCTTGTTACAATTTTATTATATGTATAGATAATCGAATTAGCTTCAAAACTGACGGAGTTTCATACAATCTTACCCGCCCCTGTTTACCCCCTTTAAGAGAAAAAATCCCAAAAAGAGATAGCTTAAATGTTAGCGAGGACTAATAGCTACATAATAAAAAAAGTTTCATCAAAATCCATCCAGTAGTTTTTGAGTGAAAAGCGGACAACAAACAGACAGACAGACAAAAATTTTTTTTTTCATACTTTTGGCTTCTATTGGTTGTATGAAGATCCTCCATCTAAGTTTTTCTTTAATATCTTCAATGTACAGACATGAGCTTGTTACAATTTTATTATATGTATAGATAATCGAATTAGCTTCAAAACTGACGGAGTTTCATACAATCTTACCCGCCCCTGTTTACCCCCTTTAAGAGCAAAATTCCCAAAAAAAGATAGCTTAAATGTTAGCGAGGACTAATAGCTACATAATAAAAAAAGTTTCATCAAAATCCATCCAGTAGTTTTTGAGTGAAAAGCGGACAACAAACAGACAGACAGACAAAAATTTTTTTTTTCATACTTTTGGCTTCTATTGGTTGTATGAAGATCCTCCATCTAAGTTTTTCTTTAATATCTTTAATGTACAGACATGAGCTTGTTACAATTTTATTATATGTATAGATAATCGAATTAGCTTCAAAACTGACGGAGTTTCATACAATCTTACCCGCCCCTGTTTACCCCCTTTAAGAGAAAAAATCCCAAAAAGAGATAGCTTAAATGTTAGCGAGGACTAATAGCTACATAATAAAAAAAGTTTCATCAAAATCCATCCAGTAGTTTTTGAGTGAAAAGCGGACAACAAACAGACAGACAGACAAAAATTTTTTTTTTCATACTTTTGGCTTCTATTGGTTGTATGAAGATCCTCCATCTAAGTTTTTCTTTAATATCTTCAATGTACAGACATGAGCTTGTTACAATTTTATTATATGTATAGATAATCGAATTAGCTTCAAAACTGACGGAGTTTCATACAATCTTACCCGCCCCTGTTTACCCCCTTTAAGAGCAAAATTCCCAAAAAAAGATAGCGTAAATGTTAGCGAGGACTAATAGCTACATAATAAAAAAAGTTTCATCAAAATCCATCCAGTAGTTTTTGAGTGAAAAGCGGACAACAAACAGACAGACAGACAAAAATTTTTTTTTTCATACTTTTGGCTTCTATTGGTTGTATGAAGATCCTCCATCTAAGTTTTTCTTTAATATCTTTAATGTACAGACATGAGCTTGTTACAATTTTATTATATGTATAGATAATCGAATTAGCTTCAAAACTGACGGAGTTTCATACAATCTTACCCGCCCCTGTTTACCCCCTTTAAGAGAAAAAATCCCAAAAAGAGATAGCTTAAATGTTAGCGAGGACTAATAGCTACATAATAAAAAAAGTTTCATCAAAATCCATCCAGTAGTTTTTGAGTGAAAAGCGGACAACAAACAGACAGACAGACAAAAATTTTTTTTTTCATACTTTTGGCTTCTATTGGTTGTATGAAGATCCTCCATCTAAGTTTTTCTTTAATATCTTCAATGTACAGACATGAGCTTGTTACAATTTTATTATATGTATAGATAATCGAATTAGCTTCAAAACTGACGGAGTTTCATACAATCTTACCCGCCCCTGTTTACCCCCTTTAAGAGCAAAATTCCCAAAAAAAGATAGCGTAAATGTTAGCGAGGACTAATAGCTACATAATAAAAAAAGTTTCATCAAAATCCATCCAGTAGTTTTTGAGTGAAAAGCGGACAACAAACAGACAGACAGACAAAAATTTTTTTTTTCATACTTTTGGCTTCTATTGGTTGTATGAAGATCCTCCATCTAAGTTTTTCTTTAATATCTTTAATGTACAGACATGAGCTTGTTACAATTTTATTATATGTATAGATACTATTAGATACTAATAAAATATAATAATAATTAACCCCATGATAAATAATTATTCCTGGACAAACAAAGTATTTAAGATTTACTCATTTACCGGGCACTGTTTTGTTTTGTTTTATAGAGTAGTTCGTGCAATCGATCAAGGAGTATTTACGAAGGCTACTTTTGTACTTTTCGTATCGCTTTGACTGGCTGGTAACAATGTCACTTAAAAGAAAAAAACATTTATCTAAATTAAAAGTGCCTAAATTAACAACTTTTTTTCGACAAAAATTTAAAAACAACATTAAATGCAGAAATTTTCAAATTAAAAGTCTTGTATTGCAGGTATAACAGACTACATAATATTTCATCAATTTAACAGATAATAACTTATGTAGGCATAACTAATAGATGCTCATTGCTCATGTTATTTATCGTTTTGACATTTGCGTTACGCATTTAGCTTACATTTATGAATTGATGTTCATCCCACATTGTCATGATTTATTTAGCAGAGTTTTTAGAACTAGTTCAACAATAGTATTCTATACTTTCGTTAATATTTTTAAACTATTATGACATCAATTGGGGAAGTGGGTGTCAGAACTGGCAAGTCAGTGGCCCATTTATCTATGTAATCCGTACATTCGAGCGATTTTGGCTCGATCCATCGCTGGCATACGTCACAGGACGAAGGGCTATTCCTGTATTCGTATACCTATTAATAAATCGAAGTTGATACCTACCTATTTGGTCCAGTTCCTAATTCTTGTTATTAGTACGAATAGCACGTAAAGTTCAAAGCGGGCGCGTTAGTGTTGAATTCTCGTAAACAAGTCGCCGTATTATTTCCATTTTCCTCGGAAAACGTAAACATCCATGGCTAATTGGTTTCAAGATAATTATTTTCATGTCTTTGTCTCGGGAATGACTTCATAAATATTTTTCTCTTTGGTATGTTTGCAATCGTAAACAAATGTTTGGGTAAAGTATTTATTTTACTGAATAAACCATTTTCGTGTAGGTGTACCTATGTGTTTCATGAATGTTAATGATCTTCTTTCGATTTAACAGGTTTTGACTAAATTATTTCTAATTATTATCTACTAGAATGTCTAGTTCTTGGTACCAATCACCATTTACTACTGAATACTTACAATAATAATGTCCTTGATTGAATGATATGTATAAGTAGTTAGTTTTGTTTATTTGTTAGCTATCACATTATCTCGTGTCAAAGTTACTTGACCTTAAACTTAGGTTGTAATAATATTTATTTAGTTTATAATTAATTCATAAATTTTCTCAATGCAACATTGTAGTTAAGTATATTTCAATCAATAAATCGCAAATTGTGTTAACTATTTCTACCAAGAATTTAATGGCATAGAATTAAGTTATAGAAAGGTGCAATATGTGTCCTATTCCTAATACTCGGAGCCTACAAAAGTGGTTCTCCCGCCAAATCGCAGTGTGTGCGCGTAGTGTCCGCTCAGTTCGCCAATCAGAGCGGTTCGCGCCATACGCTCGCACGCGCGCGTTTATCAAAATGCGAATGACTCCGTACCGCGTCGATTATTAAACTATAATAAAATAACTTATAGCCGTACGTAATCGGTATCGGAGTCAAAGCACAAGCAACCTCCGCGGCGTGAACACATCCTGCACATCGCACAGAAACAAAATAAATATAAAGTACACAATAATAAAACGACAAAAACATCGCGGTCCGGTTTAGTTCCCTCGTGCTTACGTTTGCTTCGTGTTTGCAGCGAAAAGTAAAACAAAATCGCGCGCTTGTAAACTGCCTGCCATGAATTTCAGTTACGTTTAAAACATCTGATGGGACTGTTGTTTTGATACATGCTATGTCGTAAACATCTGGTGCTTTTCCACGAGAATAAAGACTGCGATAATAGTTTAATATTAATGTTAAAAGTTAATAATGCACTTTAGAACATTGTAAAAATAGTGTCAGTGCTGTGTTTTAGTTGTGTATGTAGCCAAAGAACTGGTTACCCTTTATCTGACCGTGAAATAATTTGCAACTTTCATTCGGAGCGAACGCCCACTTGATTACCATAAGAGTGAGTAACTTTGCATAATTTATATTTAAATATTAAGGTCAATAAACTTTTGCAGATTAAAAATAAATATGAGCGGGTACAAATAGAAATATATAAGATAATATTCTGATAGATAGTGCGATATTGTCATTTTGTTTAGAGTATAAAACGTGATGATATTGTTTATTTTTGGAGATAGTAAAACATTAGACTAAGGTAGGTGCGACGTAAAATTTTTACTACAAAATAATCTTATCGTCTGTCAAAGATATGAAACATTAGCAGAAGATAATTTTGTTTAAGTTTGAGAATTGGACCGCACTTAAGAATCGCCCAATCTGAAGAAATCGTGAAAATAATTGCTTAAATATGAAATAATAGTTCAATAACATTGTTAGCAATTAACATAATGATTTTATATGCTGTTATTATTTCTAGAGCCAATAAAAACAATTTACGTAATAGACGGGGCCTTGTTATAAAGTCATTTAAATGTCATCTTAGTTTAATTGAATAAAGGAGATTGTGCGATTAGTTAACGCCAAGACATACCGATTTAATTGAGTACATTGGAAATAATAAAATGTTGTTAATTATTTCCAATATACCTACTCAATGAAATGGGTACGTCATTCGTAGAAATAGTTGGAAAAAGTCGGTATTATCAAAACTTCAAGTCAACAAAACAAGTAGAGAATTAATTATTTCGCTAGTCTCGACTACCCTACCTTAAATTGTATCCTAACATCCAGTTTTATCCTTCTTCTTTTATTATTATCAATAATATCAGCGTTATTGAGAGGATTATAACGATACTCTATTAATGAACATCAGTTTGGGTGTTCAAAAGTTAATGTGGAATAAGCAGAGCTAATAATTATGTTAAATTAAATTGTTTATACTTCATTTATGTTCAATAATGCATTATCTTTATTTAATTAGTTAGTTTTGAAATGGTTAGGTGTCATAATTGTTTAAATACTAGAACAAATTCGCAATATTTTAATTACCATACCAAATCATTTACACGCTTATTAGATTTAATATTGTGACTTATGAGTAATAGTTAATTAGACGAACTGTGGTTCAGTTATATTATTTTTTATATTTTCCTTATTCATTTAGGAATTTGTTAATTTTTAATGACAATCTTAAAAGGAGGAAAATACGTTGATGTCATATTGAGTCAAAATAAACTAAAAGATATTGTTAAAGGGTTATCTCTCGATACACTTTATTTAACTGGCAGAGACAACACAAGACCCGAAAAAAAATGTGTTGACCTTTATCATGTCAAGTGCGAGTCGGACTCGAGCACGACGGGTCCCGTAACATCGACTTGGTAAACATAATTATATTGAAGTATATGCTCGTATACAACTGAGTGTTTTGTGGATATTTCAAGTGCGTACTAGTGGTCATTATTGATATCGAGCAAAAAAGGAGAGAAAATCGCGTTTGCTGATAGAGATTATTTATTGTTATCTTGGCAACTGAAATACTTAATTTGTGAATTTTAATACCTAGCTATCTGAATTCTGAGATACAGCCTGGTCATAGTCAGACAGTCCCCAGTTTTAACCCATCGGATACAGAACCCGAAAAAAAAGATGTCAATAATAAATTGTGATATAGTACATATGTAATTTTAAAACTTATCGTGAATAATATTGGCCGATATTTACACTAATGCCTTTACTTATTCAGGAATGAATGCATGACTAATCAAGGTTAAATTCATTCTTAAAACTGAGATAATATCGCGCCAATAAAGCTAATAGATTAACAAAATGCAACTTTACTTATTTCACTATTTTTTGTAAAAGCAAAACCCAATTCATGACTCGAAAACACGAATATTTCTTTTCATTTTAAGACAAAGATACAACAACAAAATTTCAGTTCCAAAAGTAGATCATTTTAACAAAAGAATCAGCTATACTTACAATAGTAACAATCCATCACTCATCATTTTCTGTTCACATTAGATTTTGTCCTGAAAAATAGAAAAAAATAATAGTCAAACGGAAACGCTAATGACGGTTTAGATTATATTTTTACGCGTATTCTGTCCATCAGTCCATTAAATCAGCGTAATATAACAACGCGTGGTATGAATCGACGAAGTACCCCATATTTGTATCCTATTCTAGACTTGATAACATAAAACACGCAAACAAAAAACGATCAGGCGTTTTAAAAACCGTTTCTTACTCGTATCTGCATTAACTATTTTTAAGTACCGTTTCAAAAGCTTATCAAATTTCAATAAGAAAGGATTATACTGAAAATAATGTTTTATTAAACGGTGCGCGGAGTTGATCAGATCATAGTAATTTCGAATGTTGTACATGTAAAATCCCTGACAGAAGTTTTTATTTCTCTAGTATGGACCTATAGAAGAATTTTAAACATGACTGTTCTCCTCCTTCTCAGTGTGTAAGTCAATATCAGTCTAAATTCGTTGTTTATTTCAGTTGAGTAATTGTTTTTATATTAATAGGTGTATGACTAATGAAAAACAGCGAATCGAGATATGAATGGTCAAACAATTGAGGACAGTAACTCAACTGGTGTTTGTGAAGCTTTTCTTGTAATATATCTGTTCACTGTTTGGATGACCTATATATTTTTCTAAACTATAAATAAATATATTATACGTCTCCTTTGTTTTCTTTTACAGACAAATATAACCATTTCGTAACATTAGAAGTCCATAGAAGTTTTCAATTCATTTTAATAAATATTATTGGTTGTCGTCTACTTTACTTTAACAATTATAACTCTCAGGCACTAATATTATGATAACAGCTGAAATTATAGCTACTTAAAATATGGCATTTATTCTAAGAAGTGTGAGTTAAGGTTACATTATCATAAACCAAACTGAATGTTTCTGCGGATTCTCAAATTAAACCAAATGATCTGTAAAACTTTTGATGAATTGGCGTTTCATACTGGTTATATGTGAAAGGAAGTTTAAGACAAAATAACCCGTAATGACGATTTACAATCTCCCAGAGATTCGTACGTAAACACTTATTGTTTTTGTGTCAATTAAAGTATCTTTAATTTTAGCTTTGTTTATATATTGCTCATGCCTAAACAAAGAAGAAAGTCCAGTATCTATAAATTATCAAGTCAATCTTCGATAATCAAGATGATTATCGAAAAATCAATCCGATATGTTGTAAGTTAATGAAAAACTGTTGTTCAAATTACTGTTATCTATTAACAATGATGTTCAATTAGCAAAGTATCATAAATAGAAATACAAAATTAACTAGTGTTTAATCGCTGCTCAAACTTAGAAGAGGTTAGCATGGTAAGTCCACTTGAATTTTAACTGCAATTTGATGTTTGTAATGTTCTCTTTGGTTAGTTTACGCATATCAATAATCGGGGATTGCGGTAGATTAAATAATACGTCTCCCGTGGGCCCAGATACATGGAAAGGGCGACGTATGGTGACCAGGTCATTCTTGATCATCTCCATTCTCATTCTTAAAACCTCTTTATAGATCCAAGCTATAGCCGGTAAGAGGCCGGCAATCGCCTTTTCCAGGGCAGAGAAAGTCCTTGAGGATTTTCCTGGGTGAACAAAAAAGAGGTAGAGACGGACCCGACCACTACCGAAGAGTCGAGAAAGTCGTGTTTTGCGTGGCTATGAAATCGTTACAAAAATATAAAAAGTAAATATAAAACGTGTGTCTAAATACAGTCATGAATTATTGACACCGGGAAAACAGTGTTATCGTTAGAAAAACATTGAAATACAAGTGACTGAACAAACAAACATTGCGTTGCGTGATCGGAAGTGTCCAAGTGTGGTGCACTATTCCGGCTGGGTCTATAGTCATATCCGACTGTGTTCCGTTATAACGCACGCGATACCATCAACTAATATGGACATGGAATAGACAGGCAGACGGTCATGTTGATATTAATGCGACGATACTGCCGTATTGATTATTGAAAATTGAATGTTTAGATTCATTTTTACAGCCGAAGTTATTGAATTGGGCCGGTAAGAGAGTTTTGTTTTAGTAATTGGTTAAAAAAATATTACTTTTCTAATTTTACGTTACTCTCGTTGACAGTTGCCTTCTCTAGGGGCTATTTAAACCAGAGCACAAGAGTTCTCCAGAGCGTAAGCAATTGAGACACTGAATTTTTGGCGAAAGTTTAAAAATATAATTGCTCATTTATTTTTTGACTTAGAGAGTCCTTATAAGAGAGGAATAGTTTATTAACAAGCCTATATCACAATAAAAGTGAAATAACCCTACTATAAACGTTTTAAAATATCGACATCTATCGGCAGATACACACGTTCTTAGAAAAGAATGACGGTTTTGTTTACCCCATTTAATGGGATCTGAACAAAGAAGATGTTACCTGCGCATTACCCAATTGTTCTGTTTGTTTGTCGATCAGTTCGTGATGGCGAGTCGGTGGGTGCTTCTCGCCGTCGTGGCCGTCCATCTAGGACACTGCATCGAGGAGAATGGACTTACGGATACCATGTCACACGTTTATGAGTAAGTAGCTAATTATTCTCTTTAAGAATTGTTTAGTGTCAGTTACAATGCTTTAAATATATCTTACGGCTAGCGGTTTTTGTAATACATTTTGTGAGGCAGATTCGTGGTTATTTAATAGAACGGTTTACGCACGCGTATTTATAGGGATCCCCGACCCCGCCGCCGTCAGCTCATGATTAAGGACTCCGGTTGGGTCCGAAATTAGTCAGACGATCCCGATAAATACGCGTGAGTAAACTGTTCTGTCAAATATTCTAGAGGTTGTGTCGATTTTTGGACTTTATACAGAGTTATTAAAATAACAATTATCTTTTTTATATTACTTTAAATAATTGTTTCTTTATGTAAGGTTGGTACATATGTGTGTGTCTTTGTGTGGAATGCTTAATTAAAACAGACAAGGTTACTAAAATATAGCCGTAATTTTATTATTCGTTTTGTGGATGTATTTTATGTTTCTAATTATTTATATTACATATTTAATTATTGTTAGGGTATTCAGAAACAAAAAATATTGTAATTACATGAATCTTTATCACGAACTACGAGTCTGAATGAATAAACGGAATCATCCCATTTATTGTTCTCAACTTTTTTCTATCATCATTTCAATTACAATACTGCCCCCAATGTAAAATCTAGACTAACATAACAATATTTATAAGATACACGAACTCGAACAGCTTTATGTTGCTAACATTTTAGCTCCATGTATGACAAGCAAAAATCCAAGTCTTCGCAGTAACGTACGCGAAGCTACTGCATAAATTCAACTTTCACATTCGTCGGGTGTAGGTCAAGATTTTTATGGCGACTGTACGAGCTATACCTACGATATTCTGTATAGCTAGTTCTCATACTAACACAGAAACATCATTTGCGGAGGTAGTGTAATTAAACTTAAGAATAATAGCCCAATTAGGTTCCATACCACGGCTGAAGATAGTGGGCTAATTAGAGGTCTGGACGTTTCACTGCTAATTGTTCGTAAAACTGGTTTGTATTTTCAAAATGCTTGGTAACCTTTACTGTAGAGTGTTAATCTAGTTTCTTAAAACCGCAGAACATCCTTTCTCTAGCAAAAATGCTTTTATTTCGTAGATAACTAGGTAAAAAGTGGGCCATTCCCCCTAACTGAGAGGCAAAGCACTGTAACTGTGGTGAATTGAAACTGATAAATATTCTTGACTTTTCTTAGGCCGGCATGGATGTACAAATGCATACCCGACGAGGGTTGCCAACGCACGCGGCACCACCAGCTCAGCGACAACAGCACCAGCATGGTCTTCGGAAGCCTGGACGTTTGCAGAACCGTGTGTGGCAGGTTCGGTGGCCTCTGGCCGCGGCCCGTCACCGCTGCGATCAGCATGCAGACCGTCGGCATACATCCCAACTATCTCCGGTAAGTCTGACACGTAGGTCGCGTACGTATGCAGAGTAAGAAGTCTATGGCATCGCATCGGTATTCAGGATGTATCGATCGATTGCTTATAGCTTTTACTCGTAAGACCTTAGTTTTCTATTAGATAGTTAAATGCAGTTTCTTTTCGTCAATTCCCTGATAAACTATTCAAATGGTTTTGTTTTTTAAATAAAAATATAGAGGACCTAGATACTACAGGGTATGAAATAAACAGGGCAGAGGTAAATGGAGTCTTTCTTGGGGAAAATCCAAGCCTATGATTCAAGCCGTGAAGTTTGTTTACTTAATTGATACAAATATAATCAACTCATCAACACACTCTCGACGTTACACTGACCCTTATTACCTTGACAGATTGTACAGGGTGCATTGTCATTTAATCAGTCCGTAAACAGCCTATAAGAATAGGTAATGTTTGATAACACTTTGCTTAATTGATAATTCATTAAACCCAGTTTACCGAGAATTTCAAGAGGCGATAGAAGTTTATTTTTATGTCAAGATAATCGATGGAAAGTATTGTTTATTTAATGTATTTCAGTTATCCAAAATCATAGGCGTGACGAATGTTATAACGCTCACTCAATAGGTAATGCAGCAATAAAATTCTATCGTAAATAAATCGCGCCGTTTCTGTATTCGTTATATTGTGATAGGTTTAAAACTCAGTAAGGTACAATTAAAACATACCCAGGGAATGTTTTTATAGGTATATTAAGAAATATTAACAACAAATTATAATCATTCATAATTCGTTTTTTTAATAACGACTCCCTCACTAAGAAATGTAATCATTGTATCGTGGGGATTTTAACAGACATTCAATTCACGTGCATAGATACACCCAGACTCAGAACAAGCATTTGTGGATTGCACAAATTCTCGTCTTACGAATCGTCTCAGGGAATCGAACCCGCGACACGTCACGCACAGTGGTAATTGGCGTGTTGACCTATAATCACTTAGCTATCCGTGCAGTAAATAATAGAACACATTTTAATATAGTTTTAAAAGGATGACTGATAACACAATTGCCAGTTATCTAACCACCCGCAAAGCGTCAACAATTTAACAAGTAAAGAATTAATCTATTTTTCATGTATTTCTCTTATCACGAGAGACTTTCCTGTCACGTTACACAAACATTCCCTTTTAAGTAAAGCACTTAACTCTTTAATACTTAGGTGACATACATTGATTTTTGGGGCATTATACCTCCTATCTTGTACAAGCGATAGCTATTGATACAAACTGATAAGTGTGGTATAAAAAACCTTTTAGCAATACCCTGGGAAAGAGGGAAACCTTACAGCCTATCACTTTTAATGTAAATAATTGCAGTTGTGGAAGAGAGGTAGTGTTCTACGCTATGTATAGCGGTGTCTCCTTCCCACATTTACAACAACACCTATTTATGTAAGAAGTGGTGGTAGGTCCCCTATACTATCAAATAGTGTTAATAACCTAACGTCAGTACTCAGCGTGTGAAAATCGCATTAATTCGTATGTTTCACAGTCTTTCCAATCTCGGCAACTATAATAGCCTTGTTAGTCGTTACTGTATAGCGCAAATGACCCGATATCAACGGTTTCCATAACGTTGGCCCACTCAGATAAGAGTTTATATACGTATAATTGTGGAAAAATGTTTTAACTATAAATATAGTACAGTAAATATTGGTGTAAGTCATCATTTATCATCTCCTAATCTTATTTTTGTATTGCCTTGGTGATAACAAAGGAATGACACAGCGTATTCTTGCAGAATTACTCAGACTTTGTTCTTTCCTTGAGATTTCTTCTACAGTATTACAACTGCAATCACAAATGCAACATGCGTGGCAAAGCATGCAATTAAAATATTTTATTGCAAACTTCTTGTTGTTTAATCCAATATTTCAGGCTCTTTCCTTGTTTAAATTTATTGAAAATTCTGATCGTTGTATTAGCCATGTATCAATTACACGAACTTTATATTTTAACCGAATACTAATAATCTAGAAAAATGTGTTTTTTGTTTCATCGACAAATGTATGTTGTAACACATGTAACCTAGTTTCCATTTTGCAATGAACAGTCGATTTTAATCGATAATTCTACCAATATATTACAATGTTTATTATTGTGCTAACAGTTTTCCAACTGCAGCGAAACTGTGCCGTAATAAAAGAATAACAGTTTAATATTTAATGTTCCATCCTAGTAGCTGTTAGGCATTCAGTTTCACTGTTATCAACATTAACGACGCATAATGTTAATAAACCCAGTCGACTGTACGGTCGACTGGCAAGCGAAACTTCACTCTGTCTTGTTATTTTAAGTTTAAGTTATTACCTACTTTATTCAATATCTTTTTGACGAATTAAGTATAAAACTTTCTTTGTCGATGATCGCGTTTTCGGAAGGAAAGTAGCGTGTATTAGTGTTCACGTGTATACTATACACAGTACTGTGATGTAACCATTCGTAGAATCCAAAAACCCAGTCGTAACGCAAACACATTCATTATTCCTAGCAACGTTCAGGAAGTAATACAACCCACAACAGTTTGATCGAGTCTTTCAAGAATGCATTACATAATAATCAATCCGATCTTCACACATCTTTGGATGTTATTGTTTAAACAACAGATCATTTCAAGCATTCTATTTGTTTTCTTACGTATCGTGTTTAATATTACTGGCAAATAACTTGCCAATCTCCACGGTATTCGATAACATATTTATTCGACGTACGTTTTAATCCCAATCTCTTACATTTACAATGTTTAAAACAGCCATAGGTAGAGCTATTTCTTAAGAAATCAATCTTATTCAGGACGTTAAAGTACTATAAAAAGTTTATTAGAAAACACATATCTTATTTATAGAAACCGCACTTAGATTTACGTTCACGATCGAGCATGCGGTTATGCTGTAAAGATTCACATAAACAGGCTAACACCTTTTAATTCGTGGTCGTAAAAAAGCGAAGTTATACTGGGAAATAATTGACAATAGACGGATGGATGACTCGTGCAAAACTCCTTAAATTTAGACCCAATTATGTGCGGTGTTTCTCCTTGAAACAGTGTCATCGCTGTCATCAGTCATATGACTGTATACCTAGGTTTGGGTAGATTTTACATTTCGTGTATCTGTGCACGAGTGGTTTAAGTCAAAACAATTGTGTGCCCCCATTTTCATCAAACTTCCATAATGCTAGTGGGATGAGTTAAGTCACTACAAATGCGCTATTTAGTGAATATTTTGATTGACTATATTAGAACATGATCGTCGGAAACAATGCAGGCAGTAATCTTGGGTCTCTCACATCGTTATCTCTCTGGTCTATATCAGGTGTAACAAGCTGATCATTTATGTTGTTGTGATCGCGTCAGACGCAGGTGTCTCGCGGGTGTCTGTCTATTCCTGGGCTCGAGTGAGTTGCGTCACTGGCGAGTGGCGAGTGCCGGCCATCGCAGTCACAACACTTTGTAACTCCCTGACATATTACCTGCGACAGTTATTAGAACATCGCCCGTCTGCGGCTAATAATAAATAACCCGTATCTCTATGTCGTAAGATGTGATTATGGATTACATAGGTGATTGGCATAAGTAGCCAATGAAAGATGAATTGAAAATTGGTTAAGAATCGGCATTTGATCAGCGGTTTTGAAAAGTTAGTCCCGAACCGTTCATGTTAATTCTCAGCGTGAATTCCACAACAGCGGATTTATCGTATATATTTAAATATATATAATTATGTATGTAAATCAATGATGTACCTTAAATATCAAACTTCAGAATAATAGGGGAAGAAAGCATTTCACTTGGATTGGGACAACATACCGCGGACCTAACTTTCGGACAAAATAATATTTAATCCGGATGTGCTATAAACTCCTTGGATTAGCTAAAACTGGTTGTGCACAGATGTCAGCAACCTACGCGGCAACCGCCTCAAATGAGTAGCTGCTAGCTGCTGAATACCCGTGTTGTCCAGATAATACGTAAAATAGGCCACAATTTATACTCAAGCTTGGACAATTTTATCATAAATAGCTGTTAGTGTTACGATATTTTATAGTGTCTAGTGTTAACCCACGGTTTCCTTTTCCGTTCATTCTACATTTGTCTGTACCTGAGTTACTGAGCTGGCTTCTTGCGAACACCGGGATCCTATAATGCAGAAAGGATCCTATATGGACCAAGATTACTGGTAGCTTATCTGACAAATAAAATTGCAACTGCCTGAAGTTTTTAATTACATTATGCCAGTCTTGTACTTGCACATAATGTTAACAGATTTGTGTTGATTTTTGTTGCGATTCATTGTTACACAGTCGAGCGGTCGACCGTACAAGCGATTCCAACAATTGTACTCAGTGACGATTCTTCTAAAAATCTATAAAGCATCGATCCTACAATACAATCGGACGTCGAGTTCCCACGTTATCCACGTAATAATACGATAAATATAACTACCAAGCTCCATGAAGGTTAAATAAAACTATGTGTTGAGGTCGATTGCGATACACTGGCATACCTAGCTGCTGCGAAAAATGAATAATCGATACAAGCAAAGTATTCCATTAATATTTATGAGAATAGAACTTCTTACGAAACAGGATGACAAAGATTATACTAATGTACTCGCTGTCCTTGCTTCTGATGACATTCTGATATGCTTTTTTTTTGGTTTCTGTCATTGTTATTTCTTGTTACCATGGAATACAATTTTAAGTATTAATGCAAACGCATGATCAATGTAACACTACAATGAGGCGCGATAGGAGGTGCCTAGAATAAATTAAATCCACTACTCTTTAGCTAATATTGGAAGCGGGTAACGACGTTATGCATAATATCCGCCCGCTATATTTTAATATCGGGAATAGAAAGGGCTCACCAGAATAAATCTTTTCATGTGCTGGGTGCCATCCAAGAGTTTGACAGTGTGATCTATATTTATCCCGGGAACCATTTCTAGACAACACTATGTAAACGTATTACGATATCATAGTAAATGTTTTGTACTTATTGAATCATTGTTATTTAATATCCTCTGTTTATGTTATGGTTGCTTACGAAAATATTTACTGTTGTCGCACAACCTGTTTAGATAGAACTGTAGTTTGCGTAGGTATATTTCAGTAGTTTAAGCGTTAGTTTCTATTTAACATAACACAATAACCCATTTACAAATTAAATCTGCTTTTGAATTCTCAGAGTAAAGTAAATATTGATGTTATAATACTCGTAATTGTATCACATTCAAAGAAATAATTTCTCACATCCAAATATAGGAAGTCCATAATGAGAAAAATGAACGCTGTGACGATACCATTGTATGATACAGACAAGTTTATGCACGGTCAACCACCTTAGGTCGTACGTATAGTGCGTGAGTTAATATTTACCTTATTATAAAGATTCGCCTGAACTCTGCGAGGTGAATGGCCCTGACACTAACGGAGTGTCGACCTACGATCCGAGTATCGCGTATTTGACACTCGTGAACCCTAACTTTGGTTATGGCAGATTGCACTCCGCCCACTCCATCAAGTATTTAAACGAGTACTGTAGCTACAATGAATGTTAGCTAGACGTATAATATAATAGACGTCTCAAGAGGTTTAGAAACGTCGGTAATGCAATGAATCTTAATTCAGAATGATGTGTTCTGGCCAATCATAAACCAGATACCATTAGAAGGATAAATACAATTTCTTAAATGTATTTATAGTGAATTGTCTTCCTTTCTTTCCACAGGTTCGATTTAGCTAGTGTCCCAGTAGAAACCCGGGAGTTACTAGTGGAGATGACGAAGGTTGTGGGGGAGAACCTGTTGGCAGAATGTGATGGAGAGGTCACCGTGGTGGTGGAGACCCCAGTCATAGTCTTCATGAACGTGAAGACAGCAGACATGAGGCTGAGTTGGGAGACCAGCGAAGCTTACACGTTGGACGTGCAGACGAAAGGTTTGTGTTGCTTTGTGCTAAGATCAGCTTCCTTTGCGATGAATCTAGAAATTGACAACATCTATTCAAATAGTTATTTTGCACTTAACTTTTACGTCTTGTTGTTGGAAATAAAGGTGTGGTTAACAAAACTACTTCGGAGCTACGTACCACACCTGCTAGAAGACTGCTTAATACACCGTGACTTTTAGGTCGTTTTAAAAAAGCAGCCCAGTTCATGTATCCAATGACTAGTAAACGTTTATAATAAAAAAAATATGTTTTTTTTAAGATTTGAATGAATAAAAATATTATTCATTATTATGACACAAGGCAGTTTTACGAACACTCTGTAGTGAGCGCGGTCCGAACCTTGTGCCAAAGGGGCCGCGCGGGCGGCGCGGCGGCGTCTTATCACAGGTCATTCACCTTAGCGTAAAACAGCTGTCTTACTATTGCAATCATAATGTTCGCAGTAAGTATGTAGCATGTATCTTCAACAGTTTGATACGTAAACATTTTTAACAGGATGTTTCATATTTCCAATGTATTATTTATTTTTTTCATGCATATTATTTTAATTAATGATAAAAAAATTATATTCGCGCCTAGAGGTATTTTATGACGGATACATTGTGTGGACGACTTTTTTAAAACGACCTAAAAATCACGGTGTATAATAATAACTTTATAATATTTCATTCTCCAGATACCCAAATAGCAGTTCACATACACGCTGAAACCGTTTACGGAGCACGTCACGCATTAGAAACCTTCACCCAATTGGTAGCAGCAGACAGACCTGACTATTCAGACGAGAGGAAGTGCGGACTTCAACTAGTCACCGGTGCCAAGATCCGAGACCGTCCAGTTTACAAGCACAGAGGACTTCTCCTCGACTGCAGCAGGCATTTCATACCCATGGTAGACATTAAGAGAACCATTGATGGTATGGCTGCCAACAAAATGAACGTCTTCCATTGGCATGTCACCGATTCACACAGCTTCCCTCTAGAGTCGACCAGAGTACCGCAATTTACTAGGTATGACGGCATTTAATTTCTAGATCAATAAAAAAAATCGTATGGTCAAAATTAGATAGTCATTTGAAAATTGGTCGCCGTTTTTCATTATAAATTGCATTGATTAATAATTTGTTAATTTCAGATACGGTGCGTACTCAGCGGATGAGATTTACTCTGCGGAGGAAGTGCGAGAGCTGATCAAGTACGCGCAAGTGCGCGGCGTGCGCGTCGTGATCGAGATTGATGCGCCCGCGCACGCCGGGAACGGCTGGCAGTGGGGGAAGGTGAGCATGTCGATGCGAGATCATTTATTTCAGAACTCAGTCCAAATAGTAGATATAACTATTTGAATTATGATGGAACTTATTTAAGGTGTAATTCATACGCTTCGTCTTGTTAAAGTGTCATTTCTACGTATAGAAATAAACAGCGAATTATAGAAAAAAAATTGTAATTCTCATAAATAGCGTTGCCGTACAAAATCATTAACTGTTGATATTGGATATCGCCGTAAAAATATTAGCTATATACCATTATGTTAGCTAACTCCATATCTAGTAATTGCCAAATCACCCTAGTCTCGATCATTTTTATCACCATACTCACAAACTGGCATGTATTCGCATTTTCAGGAGTACGGTTTCGGCGACTTGGCTGTGTGTGTGAACCAGTGGCCGTGGCGCCACCTGTGCATCGAACCCCCGTGCGGACAGCTCAACCCCGCCAACCCCGCCATGTACCGCGTGCTACGAGACCTCTACCGCGACATCGCCGAGGCACTGCCGCAGCCCGCGCTGCTGCACATGGGAGGAGACGAGGTAACAACACACACATATTAGCATCATTGAATTACCATCAAACTGATAACCTTCTTATTTAAACCACATTTTGATATGGCTATTGATAATGGCATCAAGACGAATATGGGAAATCGGTAACTCTTCACGTGCAACGAAACATATAACTTGGTTTTTTGCTGCATGCTGCGAGCTATCGGACATCGTTGCCTAACATGTTGAGCAATATGTCACACGATAAAAGTTGCCAAAAAGATATGCGGATTTTACCAGAAATTTGGTCTAACCAAGTAACCACTATGTTTCCTGTAAAAACTGCATTAAAACTAAAAGTATGGTTTCATTATTATTTCATAAACCGCAAGTACGTCAATGGTCAAATCAACTCAATTCATTTACTTATCATACCATAGTCATGATGATAATACGCAAAAACATAGCAATAAACGATAAGAAACGAATTACTAATGGATTTATATGTCCAGGTGTTCATCGAATGCTGGAACGCAACTGAAGAGATAACAAACTACATGAAGCAGAAGAAATACGAGACCAACGAGAATGGTTTCATCGAGCTCTGGGCGGAGTTCCACGCAAAGGCGCTGGAGGCCTGGGACCAGGAGCTGGAGGCCGCCAACGGCACCCCCCCTCAACCCGTCATGCTCTGGTCCTCAGAACTCACGCAGGCACACAGGATACAGAAACATCTTAGCAAAGACAGGTAAGTGAAACTGATTAGTTTCAATATTTTATCTGACCACTGTAGAGTCCTAATAAGGTCACTTTATTTTTGGTGTGATTTGCTCACAAGGCTTGCAATAGATTGTCCAGTTTTGGCTAATTTCTCACCTTTTCTTATTAGTCGTTGTGTCATTTGGATTGAAAATTTATCACACTTATAAATAGGTAGGTAAGTATTTTAGTAAAATCTTAGTGTGCCATATTAAATTACAAATACCTACCAGTTCTGAAACAATCAGCCATTCATCATGTTAGAAACAACGAAATCTTCTTACAAACATACCTTAACTTACAAATCCTCATCTATTCCAGATACGTGATCGAAGTATGGGAGCCCATCAACAGCCCACTCCTCAACCAACTCATCAAGCAAGGCTACCGCACCGTCTCCGTGCCCAAGGACATCTGGTACCTGGACCACGGCTTCTGGGGCAAAACCACGTACTCCAACTGGAGGCGGATGTACGCCCACACTCTGCCCAGGGATGACAACTTCTTGGGTGGTGAGGTCGCCATGTGGACCGAGTATTTGGATGAACAGGGATTAGGTGAGATATTCGTACATTAGTTGCCAATTGAGCAAATGTTTAGTTTCCTGTATTCTTTGTATGTCGATTACAGGTTAAAATGACTTCGTAGGGGAAAGCTTCGTAAGAGATTTTAAGAGAAAATTATTATGGATTGTCTTGTTTATTTTTAAAGCAAACATAGTATTAAATTTTTCTGGGTTTTGCTTGATAATATTATTATCACTCTCAACCCTTAACTATGATCACTACAGAAATTCACTAGGAAGGCTTAAATTGTCGTTATTTCTAGTTACTTTTCACTTTGAAATGTCTGAAAACTAAGTTTCAGTAGTTATTTCTATCCAATCGTTCCAGCATTCATTGAGCAACCAATACCTACATATTTTTTTTACATAATAATTCCTATGTCCAGACACTCGTGTATGGCCTCGTGCTGCGGCAGTGGCGGAGCGTTTATGGGCGGACCCTGTGTCAGGCGTACAGTCTGCAGAGCCGCGGCTGCAGCGGCAGCGCGCGCGGCTGGTGGCGCGCGGCCTGCGCGTCGACGCCATGGGGCCCGCCTGGTGCGCGCAACACGACTCTAAGTGCTTCTAGGACCCCGCATGTGCTAGCATGACCCCGCATGTGCGATATGATGCCGCATACTGCCCGATGATCTCGACAGACCGAGCCTGCGACGTCTCAAACTGATGTTTGTAAAGTAAGTGTTGTAGTTAAATTGTAATTTTTATTAAGTTGAGATGAGACCGTATTGTATAATGTAGAATTGTTAGTTATGTCAGCGGAGAAATTTTGAGTATATTGATGCCTATTTTTGATGGCAGTTTTTTTTCTACAATAGTTATTACACATGTATTTTCTTTACAATGTTCTATATTTGTCCGACGTTATGTGACTTGTTGCATAGAACATCATACAGAGATGAGTGCAGGCTCTAGGTTTATCAATATTTTAATGGAACTATTAAAATATATTATTATAAGACTAATCATATAATTTACTTGCTTTAAGGGCATTATATCCGTTATTCCATTTTTAATACTTAAGTATATATTTATCATTTGTTGATCAGTAAAAAAAATATTTGAATTGAACAATATTCCTATCAGTAACAAATTATACAAATACGTACTATAATGCCCAAATTGCATTATAATATTATTATTGGCCAAATAAATTTTGCCTTCATTTATATTCAGTGATGTATGTATATTGTATAAGTAAATGATAAAAAAAATTGGTGCTAATGACCTATTAAACATTGTATTATTTGTAAAATTGTACGTTATCGTGTTAATGTACTTTCTGGCCGATAGTGGGGTGTTTATTAAATAACTCGGTCGCAAAGAGTCAAATATCTAGTGAATTTAAAATTTAATATAACAAGCATGACAAACTTAATTAGCATTAATTAGTACGAACCGATATCGGCCGTGATTGCCAAAAGTTTTCAAATATTCTTAAGATACACTAAAGTATCGATATAGCATAATATAATACCAATGCAAATTATTGTAAGACTCTTAACAAAAAAGTTAAGTTGTAGTAAATTATATAAAATATGAACCGTTTAGGTAATTATAATTTATGAATAGAACGTTATCTAAATATTTATGTTTGTAGCATCAAAAGACAAGTTTGTTCGCCATTCCTTCAAGAATAAATACATACGTATGAAGTTACTTACGTAGTACATTTTTAAAAGTTAAAAATAACTTAAAAGTACATTTACTTTCTTTCTTTGAGACCGTACTTTGTGAGCATATTTTGTAGCTTGAAATAGTCGTAATATACATATTTTAGACGACAAACGGGACGGCGATATTTCTTTTTTCCCTGAAATAGGAGGAAAAGAAATATCGAATTATATCGCAAATAAGTCCCATTTGTCGTGTAAAATATGTGTACAAGTCGCGAAAGAAGCTAAACCATAGCTGAGACTGCATTTTCTTAAGAATGTATAATTTTAAAAGCATTTTTTTTTGTTATTGACGGTACTGTATTTGTACTTGATACACAGCATCTTGAGGTATTCGCTGTTTAAAACACTATAGCAGTTGTGGAAGCGAGATGCCACTTAAAACCGTGTAGCGCACTGTCTCGTTTCCACAATTGCAATAGTCTTAATACAAGAGATAGTGGTAGAACCACTCAGGTCTTAATATATATAAGTGTAGCTATGAAGCTAAATAATGTACACGAGAAATTCTGAAATATACCGAATTTATTGTGATATTTAATAATTTAGATTTATAATTAGTAACCTATGACAATTGTAATAATATAATAAAATTGCTACAGTATCCTTAATTTGCTTATTATTTATATCCTACTCTTGTAAATCAAACTTCTATTACACATTGACGTTTGTTATAAGGAAAATGTACAGTATGTCGACAAACACCGAAGATTAATTCTGTTGATGAGTAAAGTAATGCCAAAATCATTTTACTTACCGATTGTTGGATCTACAATTTTATGGTTATTTGTGACAGCCATGTTTATGATTTCTGTTCCAAAGTACAAAACGATATTTATACGGTAGCTACTGCTTAAGAAAAAACATTGTCTGACCTGTTTTGTATAAAATACTTTTTGACAGAACTCCATGAGTATTAGGCACTCATTTCAACATAAAAGTGTTTTTAAAGGCCTTAAAAGTTTAACTCTAATTTAAACTTTAATAAATTCAGTAGTTTTGACGAATTGAAAAACTATACACATTTCAGCAACAAATATCATATTTAAAGTACATTTTATGACTAAATCACTAATGTTTGCGCTTAATAACCTCTGTAGCAAATACTAGATAAACATTGTCTACGAAAAGAAAGCTTTTAGATACAATAACATTGACTAGAACAAAATCACATCGACACTAAAGCTAAAAACAAAATTCATGAAGTAAAACTTACAAACGTATCGAAAGCTATTTGAATTTCTATATTTTTATTAAAATTACAAACCACAATAATTCTCATGAACGTTTAAAGTAATTTGTGAACTTCTATTTAATAGAAAACATGTTGATTATAATAAGAATTAACACCCTATTCCTCAGATATGTAATTTAATACAAACAATTAGATTGATACGTTATTTCTAACTCTATCGCTGCCATTCTTAGCTCCTAAACTGAGATCATTGGGCATCATGTCGTGAAGTACTGTGTCGCTTCTAAACATGCTGGTAGCGATCCTGCTGGCCAGTCTTTCTGATTCCCTAATATCATCATCCTTGGAATGAGACGTGAGATCTATTTCTGTGTCAGTGTCGCTATCACTCGCTTCCTTATCACGTCTCTGACGGTACGCGAGATTCTGCGGCTGATCCATATCTTGGACTGAAGTCCCACAAGCACAGGGATTCGGTTTGGACATTACTCGCAAATCTGTCGGCACAACTTCGGGATCCATTTGTTGGGTCATCAGTAACGGTGGGAATGCGAAAGGCTGTTGCATCATTCTTCCATCTTCATTGTTTGGCATCGGCGCCATCTCGTGCACGTTTGGTGTGACTGTTGGTAGAGGCTCCATGTAACTGTTGTGCATGTAAGGATCCTGGCGAGGGGACTTCAAGTCCCGGTTCTCCATGGCACCAGGCGGCTCCGGAGAATCTTTATCATTTGGAGATTCTGGCGCCTCTGGTGAAGAATCCGGTTTTGAATGACCTGGAATATTGAGAAGTTGAAGGTAAGGTCCAAAATATTAGGAATAAAAGAATCTTACAAATGTAAAATTTCTTAAAAGTCATGCAGTAGAAATAAAAGATAAACACGTTGCGACGACGAATCTTAATCCATTTCAAAACAAAGGATTTCCACATCACAGTGCCGTGTCACGTTACTTCATCGTACCATGTATTTTATTTAAACTTATAACATAAAACTTGTCTTTTAAAACATAGCTTAAAACGTATCCATACCTAATGGCAGTGGTGGCGTGCCAAGTCCGAGGCAGCGCATCCGCCAGGCGTCCTGTAACAGCTGCAGACGCGCCTGCTTGCGCCACTTCGCGCGACGGTTTTGAAACCATACCTGTTACCAAAGAAACATCCAAATCAATTCATCATTTTATAACCCAATACATTCACAAACCTTACCTTATTAAATTTTTAAGAAGAAGAATTAAGAAAATCGAAAACTGTATTGATAAGTTTTGTTAAATGAAAAATGATAATTATGAAAAGTATAGGTAATTAAAGCTGCTTAGAAATGAGTAGAAAGGATAAATTCAAATAAGCAGACGTTGCGTTAATCCAAAATATTTGAGAGGAAACTCGAAAAAGAGATTTGATTGTCACTTTATCTTAAACGGTGGATTGGTCTTGGCGAAGGTCTTGATGTCTCTGAATTTGTAGCGACGTTTAGATCTCGACTACATAAAGGGTCAGTTGATTATGATTGCGTGATTGACTTCGATTATTCTCATTCAGTAAACTGAGAGGGAAGCTCTCAGTTTATAAGCCAGTTGTATTTTTTTACTACAGTCAATTCTCATTACAATTTCTCATTTGGTTCAGGCATCTTGAGTTAGTACTTAATCATATATAATTTGTCGTAAGTAGTTAAAATGAGTGAGAATTGCCAAGCAATAGCTATGTTTAAAACATTACTACATATCAAACCATTTAAAATAGTAGTATACCTGAAATTGTACGCAAATTCCGCGGCCATAAACATTTTCAGAAAAAAAAAGCGGTAGATTGGCGTTCCGGGTTTAGTAGTGCAAATAAACAACCACATGCAATTGTTACTACATTGTAATAACATAATGTTATTAATTATGGATATATAAACCAAATTAACGCAATTATTGTATGATAAGAGAATAATTAACCACAGTAAACATGTGTGGCTTTCGTCTTGATTGCTGTGCTATTAGTCTTTAAGTATCTACGTACAAAACGTAAACACCGAAATAAGATATTACAGAACTGAATAAAGTATCAAAACATGTGTGAAAGTTATGATACATATGTAATATGAACTAAGTGTAAGTATGCGTATCGTTAACGCAGAAACGAGCTAAGATAGTTTCAAGTTTAACACAAACATTCCTCATACAAATTTAGTTAAAATTAAAAAAAAATATGCAAATTACTAAGTCCTAAAAACATAAAACCGATCGTTTAAAAGTTATTAATAAAAGGAAGCGTGAATGATAAACAGGTTAATTTATAAAAGACAGTATCTTAATTAGAAAACATTAACCAATTTCATGTCATACCGCAAGTAGAATTGAGTGTGCTTCTGTAGTTCCTTATTTTATTACTACACGCCCTGTCATTACGATTTTATATTTAAACGAATAACATCTATAGAGAGCGGCTTTAATGTTACGAGTATTAGAATAGGACCCCTTATACGAGTAAAAGGGGTTGATCTAATACAGATGATTAAATTGTACGCACAAATGTTAAGTATTTTTTATAAAATACCGATTTTGTTTTAAAGGGTGATTAATCTTCTAAACAATGCCAATTTAATTTTAATCAATGTTATTAAAATTTGATTATCGTTTAGCTTACGTGGAACAACCTATGGGTTTTGTTTGAGGTGTTTTGTCGCTTATTTTAAGCATGTAACTGACTTCTGTTCATGATAAATCTTTAGTAAAATTTTGTGCAATGAGATAGTAGTTGCTATCTTTTTAGTTAATATCCAGTTGAAACTGATCAATTGATTTAAAGTGAGGACCACTCAAGTACCAGTCAAACAATTATTTGAAAGTTATCAATCGAAATACGTTTACAACCGAAAATGAGATTGTCCAAACTTAGAAACCATTCTGGTGAAAATATCTTTAAATTTACGAAAATTGATTAGAATAAGTACTCTTATTTCACTCTACGCTTAGAGGTTCAATAAACCTAACAGGGCACAGTCTAACAGTCAGCAAGAATCACAAAAAGATTTTACTCAAAACCGGGCCCCAACTCTATTGCCCTTACTTCACCGATTCCCGAATAATATCTAGAATCTCCATACGAACGAATTAAACACCTACCTTAGGATTTAGCCATAGCATCCAAATATTACTAAAATGATTCGACCAGACATCACCCCGATATTATTTTAAAGATAAGTGCCTGTGCTAAAGTCGCATAAACATAGATCTATCATTGTAATTCAGGATCTATGCTATCCTCATATTAGTAGGCGCTAACAGTAAATACAGCTACTATTAAAGTCAGAATTAACTTTGAGAACTCGTTTTATATTGAAAAAAAAATGCGTTTTGTCGCTCACAGTATAATCATGTGACGCTCTCTTAAATAGACTGATCGGGACAATATCTTGATCAGTTGTAAACTTTACTGCTTAATTTAGACGAAATACAATTAGGATCACACATTCATTCATCATCTCAAACCTCATACACATTACTATGAAAAAGCATTTTCGACTGCCTTATTCAACCCCACTATGTTCCTCCTGGAGCCCTTTAAGTGCCAGGGTCGCGGTAACTCTTTTTAAGAACATTCAGCAGCCAGGCAGCCGTTATTCAACCTCTTTCAATCGCTCCTGTACCTTGTCTTTAGTATCATGATACCTACTTGCACTCTAGCCTCCGAGAGGCTGATCCTCAGCGCCACCTCCTCCCTCAGGAACACGTCAGGGTAATGCGTCTTCTGGAACAGCGACTCCAGCTCGCTGAGCTGCTGCGGTGTGAACGTGGTGCGGTTGCGACGCTGCCGGCGACGACCGAACATGTACTCTGTTAGCAGATCGCCAGGTAGTGGTGATAGGTATGGACCAGCCATCTTGGTTTCGGTGGTCAAGTTTCTTCTCTCTTGGGGTTTTTATGAAGATAAGTACTTTGAAAGAAACTGTATTTTTATTTCGTAGAGTTCGTCATGCTGTTTTGCGGTTGATAGTTTAGAGGTATATGCTTCGGTTTTATAGTAGTCCCGTTATTTATTTTAAATCGTAACTTATGACTATTCTCATGTCCAGATAAGTTATCTACATCATAAACAAAGAAATTTCAATCGTTCATATAAATTTCAACGCAATAATTTCACCGACACAAAGTTACAAAAAAGTTCTCGTCTACGAATATCGCACTCAACTTTAGGTTTCTAAAGGGCTCTCACATCCGAGGTGCCCCGAACAGAACTGTTTGAATTTGCGAAAATCTCGGCTTGAAAACCACCCTGACTCCACCCCTTCGCTGCACAAACTCGGCCCGTGATTGGCTGAACGCTCCAGGGGTTGGAAAATCCAGCCAATCACAACGCTCGGTGGGGGTTGTATTTAATAGGTGTAGATTAAGTTATGGCGTATTTGTAAATATAAATGTTGTATAAATGATCATGAATGATCAACTTTGGTGTGGAGCTGTTAATGAAATATTTAATACGGTGAACGAGGGCTTTATTAAAATTTCTCATTAAGTCGTAGTACATAATAAGTTTTTAAATTACAAGATTTTTTAAATAAAATCTTATCTTCTTGAAAAAATGTTATCTAAAGTTAGGAAATAATTTAAAATGCTATAAAGTGGTTTTTATCTAGTCTAGCATTTAGTGAAGAAACTCAAGACATTCGTTACAAGCACATACATAACATATATTTTTTTTATAAACCACTAATAATAAAAATAAGTTCAGCTTCTACACATACGAGTATCAGCGTGTTACAATTGTTTGTAGAAATACGACAAAGAAGGCATGAGTGAACTTCAACAGTTTTTAATATGTTAGAGCAGAATAAAGTTGCACAAATTCGATCCCATCAGAGGGTTCTAGCTAAAATAAATAGTCGCTGCATGGAGGTACTTATTAAGTTGATATTGTGTAAGACAGGAGATCGATCCCAACATACATTGAGATCAGACTATTCCAGGACAGAAATGATTCTTTTTTGTAGTTTAACTGTTCTATTCTTACCACGGGTTCTTGTATTTGCACGACTCTACATAAAACGTTACTGCCGATGTCAAAATTAAGTTTCTAATCCAGACACATAGAAACTTACTTCTATGATAACCTTTTTTGTTACCTATCTCAATCACTCCGTTATGAAAGGATTTTTTTGAAATGTAATTAAGCATATTACAATTTGCATCTACACCGAGATATTGATTTTCCGAGGTTTATAAAAAGGTATTAATCTCGAAAACAAGTTGAACAGTTAGTCATGACCGCTATAAGTGATCTTTGACCGTCTTTGGGGCAATTCTAACAACATTATGAACAGTATCACTCTTAGATCAGGTTAATAGATTGTGGAAATCAGATAAGTAGTTGCTCAAATTAAATACGGTAATATAACTTAACTGATTTCAAGAAATTGCTACTTGTCAGAAAGTTGGGCAGAAAACATTGGCAATTGCTAGTCCACCATAAACTAAAAAATGCCTTCTTCGGTATGTAGATAAGCCTGTTATCCATAGAAACTCTTTTTTTTTCTTTTCTCTTTCTCTAGGAAACATAAAAGAAAATGAAATGGTGTCTCTTGATGAAACCGTGTTAAGAATTTGTTAATCGAGTTTATTTCTTGATTGTTTAAAAGTGATATAGGAAAAATAATATCATGAATATCCAAACTTAGCAAGTATTTAAACAGTAAATCTCTCTCATTCTTATTCTATAAGTAGTTTCAGATTTGAGGAAAACAAACACATCAAAATGTTACAAAAAGTAATAATCTGAATACAATTTACGTCTACATATCAATTGTATAAAACCAAAACAAAACACTAATTAGTAACCCTTTACATTCCATTATATTCAGTACATTCAGCATTTATCACCATACATCCAAGACGTACAAACATACATACAGACACAGCTACTAAGCGATATGTTTGTGTAGGAAGCAAAATTAAGTCTGCTAAGTGGGTTGTAGATAGCGGCAGCAGCGATTACTAGGAGTAAATGAACGTTCCCGCCTGTCGCGCCCCGCTGGGACCCAACAAGGGCTGCCTACAGAAACCAACATGGAAATTACTCATTAATAAGGGATTTAATGGGTACATTATGGAAAATATAAGACACGGATTTCTTTATACTTGAAACCGTAAACAAACGGACAGTCTTGAACTTGATGGTGGGTATAGTGATACTCGTAGACTAGTGGTAAGACCGTAGGACTGCCAAGTCAAAAGTCTCGAGTTCGATACCCACGGCGCGCACCATAAATATCAGCTTCTGTGTTTCGGGAGGCATGTAAAGTATGGATTCTGCGCTTGACCTCTCTCCATTCCAGGTATGAGGGTAGGGTAAAGGAACAAAGAGTGCACACAAAGGAACAGTGTTTGCGCACACGCTTGTGCATTACAATATGTCCCTCGTAGCTGGTTGCTGGTGTCATAGTAACACTAGCCGCCCTGGCCGATATCGGTCCGGACATTAATATATTATTATTACTTAACTTAGCTTGTTAATACTAAGTACGTAGGCCTATAGGGCTATAAACATAGAAAATTCGATAAGATGCAGTTGGGTTTGCAATCATAGGTAAAATATGTTGCAATAGATACACGATTTTCTATATTATTGTTACCCTATTAGCTCATTCATCTTTTTCGTAAAGTGTAAAAAAAAGAAAAGAACATCTTGAAGCTGATATCTGTTTGGAATAAGGTTTGGAATCAAGACACTACCTTCTCCCTCTAGACGTTACCCGCTCTAACCAATAAGTAGCATCTCAAACCATTTAAGTTGATTCGCCAGCCCTGAGCACAAGGCGGGCGGGTGGCGCGGGCCGCCCGCCGCAGCGGCGCTAAACGAGTTTCCGCAAACATTTTAATGAATAACACCTCCCGCGCCCCTCTCCCCCCCCCCCTAGGCCATCCCCTACAGGGCCCGCACAGCCTGCAATGCGCTAATTAAACATTCGAGCTATATTGTCTCTCTTACCATGTTGCGGGATTTCGTAGCTCACAATACGTGAAAGATGGGAGTTTATTATGTTTTTAATTATTATATTTTGACGTGTCGTCAAGTGGAGTTATTTTTTGGTTATAGTTTTATCTGTATGTCTTTGATTTAGAGATTTTATTAAAAGTAGCATCTTTTTATCAAAAATCGTGACAATTCACATTAAACAATCTTTGACGTAAATGTTTAACACCTCGCAATCTAATAAGAAAGCTTACCCAACAAAAATGATCACTAATTGACTCCAACTTGAAATATTAAAAGCAAAGAGAGCTATACATCTCATCACGACATATTCAGCAATCATCTTAATTAGTCGCATGAAAAAAGCTTAAAAAAGAGCACGGAACGGTCCAACGGCTCAATTAGTTAATTAATCTTTTTTTCCGCGTTAAAATAGCATTTATAAGCGAGGCGCAAACCGGTGGGAACAGGCTCCCTTCTCGCGTAGGGTTGATATCGTATCTGCGAGATTCTTCTGCCCCATTAAATGCTAGGTAATTATTGCTAATTAGTTAGGACGGAGTAGTGTAATGTTAAAAAGTTTCCATGAGGGAAATATGTAGCTATATTTAATTGTTGAGATAACGAGCTCGTGTGTTTAATATACAAATCTGAAATTGAACAATTGTTGTAACACTATACTTGTGTTAAATCCACAGAAATCTAGATTAACAGGTCTATCTGTAATTTCTGTGGTTAAATCTATGCGACAAAAGTTTGCTATTTTTTTCTTTTTTGCCGAATCATCTTTACATGAGAGTTGAAGAGGAGGATAAAATTGATTGAAGTTTGTCAGAAAATAATGTGACAAATATCGTGAAAGTTGTTTTATACTGACAATGATCAATTACTTTTGTCACCAAATCTGTAACCAAAAAATATCAATACATTCTTCTCTTTGACATGTACCCATAACAAAGATAATTGTAGATCGACGTTGAATCTGAAATCGAAATAGCAGGATTAATTTGTCGCATTTGCTTTGCATCAATTCCTCAATACCATAGATCCGTTTATCGAATAAGGATCTAATTTAGCCGAGAGCTCTAGTGCAATTCAAGGTTAGGGTTATGTTAGAGGTATACCTTTCAATGAATCCAATCTATTTTGTTCTATAACTGTGTTTACTAAAGTTTTGCACCGAATTAAGTATGAGCAATTACTGCATCTTATAGCTTTAAATTACAAATGGTCATAATCGGTCATATATTTCTTGATATCCCGAAGTGAGTAACCGGAGTGATACATGCTCATTCTTTCTTTAAACACCAATATTATAGACCTTCCATCAGCATCCTTAGTCAGGTAAAGTAGAAAAAAACCGCGCTCGATGGAGCTGTAGTCCTATTAAAATCGTAACACAAATCTCGTGCAAAATGCCAACTTCAAAATCAAAACTTGCGTTGCCAGCCCTACGGGCAACGTTAACAGTGTTTACTTATTTGCAGGCAGCAACAGCGGGACAATACAGTCGTCCGCGCAGTGTGCACACTGGTCTAATTAATACGCTCTCAAGGTACGGGCATAGCCGGCTAGTTGATTAACAAGATAGGTAATTAGATGACTGCGGTTGGCTTTGCGGAGCGGTGCGGAGTGGTGCGGAGTGGTGGGGAGCGGTGCGGAGCGGAGGGTTGTGTCTGATGTATTAAGTCTTTGTTTGAAGGTAAATCGGCCTGTCAGTAAAGTCCTTTGTGTGTTACGTTGATGATTTGAGGTAGATAGAGAGATTTGTTTAAAAGGTAAAGGTTTAGGTTTTGGTTTTGGGGTAACTAAGTATTAGATTATCCAATTTCAATTTTTGAGATTACGAAAGGTTTTGAGCCAAAAAGTATGCATTTCTTTTGCATATTTTTTTTATATAGGCAATGAAATGATTTAAAATCCCAGGTTAGGGGCACATTTTTTTTTTCTTTACGTTATGGAAGAAGTACAAATTGAAATCTTATATTTGACCAACGGCTCTCTTTACTCTTTTCGGCAAACCAGCTTCTGGTAAGAGAATACTGCCTATTCTCGTATTTTTTCCTTAGAGTTCAGGCTTGACTTCGTTGTAATTATATGGAAAATACGGTGTTTATTAACTTGCATCCGATGTGATTAAAAACTGGTGTGAAACCAACATAGGAAGATATGGAAAAAGACTCAGGAGCAGGTACTCAAGGTAGAAACAGAATGTTCTAATACATAGCGACATAAAAAGATTAGTGAGAATAAGGATTCTTCAATCACACAACTCACAACTAAGTATACAAAAGATATCATTATTAGTGATCAAAAACCGAAATATTGTCATTGACTTTTTTGGTTTTTGAACAACTTTGAGAGGACACAAAGTTAAGGCAATATATGAATTTCATATTATTTACATTTTTTTTAATAAATAAGTAATTATAAACATAGTAGATAAACCTTACCCTGTTTTTAGCTATAATTTCAAATTAGTTAGTTGTGAAAATATAAAATGTAAAGCGAATCATATTACTGTTTCGTCTCGCATTTTCTTAAAACTGAACAATTCTCATGTGCAAATCTGCGTCGGTATTATTGTTTGCTATTAAACGTATAACAGGGGGCTAGTTACAAGATGTACTGATTTCGACTGAGGTCACTTTTACTACAAAGTATTCAAGTTATCTATTAGTTGGGTGTCTAATTAAAACTCATTCTTGCTGTAGCAAAACTCCTTTTTATGTCTTTAGTATACAAAACACTCCTTGGAACAAATTCTTATAAGAAAACCAGTTAATAGTTAAAAAGTTAAAAAAAATATCAACTTCAAGCAAGTACATCAGTGGTATGTAATGTGACTTTAATTCAGACGCATTTTGGACTTACAATCATCTACACACATACCTAGCCATACATCAAACTACCGTAAAAATCAAGCGGGTTTCTTTGAAGACAATACACAGTCGTCATACCCTGGGGTGCGATACGGGCATGTCGCACAAACATTCATTAATCAAAATATGTTAGGTATTCCATTGCTTACAACTGGCGATATCAAAAGGGCTGTAATACGAGGAGAGACTCGCTTCCTTCCTTTGTCCGAACTCATCCGTTTTGTTTTAACACCCCTTTTAACTTTCATACACTCATGCATGCCTCCTTCGTCGCTGTAGAGTCGGTGCCATACAAGCGAAGAAATATTATTTAGGTTTAATTTTAGTTTGAGGATGTTTTGAGTTACCTACTCTTACTTACTAGATTTTGAAATCATCGTGGTAATGGCAATAGGAATGATGACAACTTTTTTTTAAATGTATGTCATGTAGTTTAATTAATAGTATTGGATACCTATTTTTCTAATTGTCCCATAAACATAAATTGACCAAAGTACGGTAAATAAATTTTGCGAATGTTTTAAGTCACAAGCCTCCACTCCTTAACTTCAAAGCAGTTTACCTTTGACATTTTTTTATTATTCAGATAAACGCAAAAATACGTGTCTAATTTATCTATATAACGGAACAACTAGATTTTTACGTTTCATACCCTGTCGCCATCAATACTTTTTTCCCTGTGTGTACTGCAAGTGGTTGGTGTGGCACGTCTATGAAATGTACCAATTACCTAAAATAAAACTTTACCATTTTCTTTACTAATAAGGCCTGAGTAAAATATAGTAATCAGTCAATCAATTAAGACAAAAGTTTTCAGTTTAGTAAAAGGCTTTGAAGTCGCTGTTACAATGCTTAGTCCAGTGAAGCTATGACAATAATTATATCGTTGCCCAAAATTTTATATACTTCTCTTAACTACTAATTCCACAAGTACAAAATCTTTAATTCTATTACAATATATTCCAAAAATGTTATAAAGTAAGGTGTGTTCAAGCCTTACCGTGTCTCCGGTTGATATATTTATGATTAAGCTTCGCGTCCAAAGCGCGACATTGTCTTTGCGAGGGCCTCTGTGGCGCCCCATCCGTCTTGCTTTCACGCCACTTCCCCCTTTCTTTGCAGGCACGAGATTTTTTTAATTATGACGTTGAGCCTTTTTGTCTTTACAAAACACGAGAGCTACAACTTCTTGGATACCTGGGTGGATGTTGTAGGTTCGATTTTTGGTGAAAGTATTTTTAGATTTGTTTTTTTAGTCGGCTTAGCTTGAATTTAGGTTGTCTCTTTGTTAAACCTATTATTGAAGGCATCCTAACTATGTATAAACCAGAGCAGGACTAAGTTTTTTATTGAAATTGTTACAGAGATGAAACTTGATCTCCTCAGGCGTGATTTAAGACAAATATATCCCAATTAACTAAATACGACAGCGCTAAATCTTAACCTAGAGATTTTCCAATAATTTATTTCTACGTTTAGGTTGAAAAGCCTGAATTGAGAGAAATTGGATAATATCCGATGATAACTCTGAAAACAGTTCCAAAGATCTCCTGGGATGGCATTTTTCAGCACTTTTCTGAAGTAAGCAGTATGATAAATTGCCTATATCTCTACTTGTCAGCCAATCACGCGTACAGAACTGATGTTACGTAAATAACACAGCGACACACAATAACTATAATTCCGTATACCCCGTACATGGAAACATTTAATATCTTCCACACAAAACCAAAGTTCCGCATCAATATTTTCAATATAATTCCGTAGTGAAGCTACGAGGCGGCGCGGCGCACGGAAGTCCTGATTATGTAGACGAATTAATTTTCAGACGCGACGAAACTGTACCTACCACCACCCAAAAACTAACATCACTGCAACTGTGGAAAAGAGACGACGCTCTACTACGTGTAGCACGCTATCCTGCTTCCACATTAGCACTAACATCATTTTAATGATGTGGTGGTAGGCACCTTGTACTGTAGTGCCTGTAGTGCAGTTCTAGTGGGGGAGAGCAGGTTGAAGGGGAGGGTAGGTAGGTAGGGGGGGGGGGGTGAAACAAAACTACCTCGTCAGCCGCACCTGAACAACGTAATAACTCGCGAACGTACTCGTAAATCAGTTTGCCTGCCTTTGAACGTGATGCTGGGATTCTGATTGCTGAACTAAGTATAGGATAGAGGGGACGGCTTGTATATGATGACTTTTGGAGAAAATTGTTGGCGAATTGCATTTTTAATGTTTTGAGTTAATGATCGGGATAATGGTGTTGCTGTATGCAGCTTAAATCCATAGCTACGAATAAGATCTGTTTGTATTTGGTATAGATTTTTTGCAAACAGTTGTAATCAGAAGCAAACTTATTTAGAACCCTGATTTAATGCTAAACAAGATACATAGATGAGAAGAAGCCGAATTCGTTGCAAGAAAAGATCAGACTTTAGCCCCATTTTCGACACACATTTTGGACTTTAGGACACATTGGATTATGAATTAATATTAAAAGCAAAAAATAATGACCATTCCAACATAAGCCTAAAAATTTCAAGAACTTTACCATTATTACCATAGCTCTAGCTCTATTACCCCTTGTAAAATAACCTTGAGTCAGACACTTGCGTATCGGGGAGTGATTAAATGGCCATAAACAACCCGCTTAGCCAGGGGCTGGTCCATTGTGATGCACCTCTCGACATGCTATTAATATGAAAACAATTCGTCCCTTGCCGGTCGCGCGGGTACACTGCAAGACAGAATATTGATGCAATTGAATAAAATATTAAATTTAAATGGCGTAGACGTTTTTGATTTCTGCAAAAACTATTTTTTTTATACATGAATGTTTTTTTTTTTTAAATTAGGATGATAACTAAGTACATATTTATAATTGCTTCCTGCGTTTTATTACGAGACATAATATGTAGTGATCTAATTTTGTGTCTAAGAACATCGGTTATTTGTATAAACTATGTCACTTTCATAAACACAAGTTTTACCATTAAATTTCATTAATAAACAGACATACATTAAATTATTTAAACGACCATATTGAACATATCAGTTTACTAAATCTCAGTTCAAATACAATCACCTAACCCAGAACCACACTACCAACCTAACAACAACAAAAAACAAAAAAGCAACAACATTACAAAACAATCTGTGTACACGTAATTTGCTCCCGCAGTGCACGCTAAGCGATCCCCAAAGACTATGCATATGCGGACTGCGAGCAATCAGCGATTGCCGCCATTATGCCGCAGATTAAAATTTTAGGGTTCAGCCGCTAATGTGATTGCACTCTTACACTACGGAACCCGCGGGCTCATGTAATCGCGCCTATTATAGGGGCGGTGTGTTATTTTTAATCACATTTCTGATTTTTTGTGCCTCTTTGTGAATTGTTGAGTGTCTGATTGAGTTGTGATGTGATTGCTTGTGTTTATGCTAATGTGTCTGACTTGAATTGGGTAATTGAATTGAGTATTAGTTTTACTTCATTGATTAAATTAATTACGTCATTTCATACTAAATGTAATGTATAATATTATATAAGTTTAGATTTAAATGTAGATATTTTTTGTTTAGTATAGTTTCTGTCACATATTGTGCTGTATCTAAACATAATTTAAGTAGCTCCTTAAGACAACTACTTAAAAATTCTAGAGCTAAAAGTACAATAATCTTATAATTAAGCGATTAAATAACAAGCAAAAAAACAGCCGAAAACCATTGTTTTAATTTCAAGAAAACCACAAAGAAAACCCTAAAGCCTAACAAAAATTTAAAAAAGTAAACTGTAAAACACATCAAAACTTCTAACAAAAACTTTCTACCAACCAATCCCTTACCACAACATTCGTATTAAAAAAGCAAACTCAAAACAAGCCTCGAATATTAAAGCCAACAACAATAAAGGCATGTCAATTAAGGATTCCATATTTCAATCTACTAGAGCGGTGATTGAATACACAAATTGATTACTCGGCTTGCATTGTTACCCGCTATCGCCGACTGTACCTACATAATGTACTGGGGACCTACCATCACCTCTCAAAGGAAGATCACTGCAATTGAGGAAGCGAGACAGCACTACACGGCGTAGAGCGTCGTCTCTCTCCCACACCTCTAATAATTTGACTTTGAAAGTTTATGGTAGATCCCCTGTTATATAGAATAGAGTAGGTAGGTACACTCGCGCACAAAGTTGATTACATCTACTGATCGCTCGCAGATGCAGTTTGAATGAAATCATTGGATTGATCGCGATAACCGGTGATTATTTCGTCAAATTAACGTTACGTTTATGCATATGGTATGATTGTTTGATTTGTATGTGTGTGATTTGGTGAAGAAATATTGTTTAGTAGCTGCATGTATACCTATTACGATCCTCTTGATTTATGAAATAATGTGTTAAATGTAAAATTTTCACATCTATCAATTTATTGACTCTAATCTTGTAATTATAACTGGTCACATGAAAACGCTTTAATTAATGTGATTTCGCGATTGAGAATGAAAGTAATTTCAGTGCCTGTAACTTGGATGTTAATTATGTTATTTACTACAACTTTTAAATTAACTAACAATTATTAACACATGCGTATAAATACGACAGTTCGTTAATCTAGAATTACACACATATTTATGACAACGGAAAAGGTTTTTTACTTCAAGTTAATTTATTCCGAAGTCACAAACTCCCACTTTGCGAGAACTAATGAAGGAAGTACCTACACCAAGTACGTCAATAAGTAAAATTCGAAAGCCGCCTATCAACAGATTAAATAGACATAAATTCGTGAAAGCAAAGAATGGATTTATTAATAAGCTGTAATGTACGAACATCTCGTTTCGAATCCTCTCCCGGGGAATGGGAATTTTTGCTGATTTCCATTCGGCTCTCGTTTTAGCGGTATACTCATTCAATATTTTTATATAATGTATTCAATATTCGATATTAATGTATTCAACGGCGCCGGCCCGCAATTTTCATTTTGTAATTTTTACAGAGTGCGCATTCGACTAGACTGTGGATGCCAAACTTTTGTAGGAAACCAAGTTTACCTAAAAAATAATACTTAATGTTCGCACCGATTTCGGTCACGGCGGCCAATGATTGTTACCACGACACTAGCCAACTTTGCGGGACATATTATAGTACACAACCGTGTGCGCAAACACAGGTGCACTCTCTAATCCTTTACTTCCATAGCCCAATGGGACGGTAATTCGACTGGAGGGAGATTCGGTACAGGATTTACATTTTTTCGTTCCTTCCGAAACGCGAAAGCTGAGATATTTTGGATCGGACTCGAGACCTTTAACTTGGCAGTCCTGCGGAATTACCACTAGGTTATCACAGCTCTAGAAGCTTAAAAATATTAGTCTATTAAGTAACAAATTCATTCATATTACAAAACGAGTTCATTTGGTACCGGTATTGCTGGGCCTACATTTTTATGTCCAGTGTTTTCTCATTCTTCGGGGTAGACTAGTCATAGGACTAGTCTACCCCGAAGAATGAGAAAACTGCTGAATACTGATATAACTGTCTGTCTAACCTCCATGACTCATTTTACTAGGTAACATAGTATTTTTGTCCATTAGAGGCAGTAAAGTGTGTGAAGGTCGACAGAAAATTGATCTTTCTCTTCTCTTGAAAAACATTTTAGTATCTACAAAAGGCAGCTAAGTAATTTTAATAAAACAAGCTTTGACAACCGTTGGTGGGCACAAATTGTTTGTTCCATATAATTTTATAGAAGCCACGGCGAGGCTGGGAATTCAATGAAAAGTCCAGTTCAGGCAAACGGTTAAAATACGCCTACCTTTACAAATAAACGTACACAAAAGGTATTCATTTACTTTATATTTCATTTGTTTATCATATTTTACTTTTCTTATACAAAAAATTACTGATTTTATTTTCTATTTCAAAAACATTCGAATTTTGAATGATACATACGATTCAATTATGTCATGTATTCGTTGGCATACATAATTAAAACGGTGCCGCTAATTTGGTTGGTTAAAACAACTTCTAAAATCTACTATTGGCTAGAAAGAAAATCCTTACAGTCAATTCTCATGGTCATGGTCATACCAAAATTATGAACTAGACGTGAAAAGCTCCTAAGGTTGAGACAGTTTATTATTGTTTTACTATAACAGAAGTAATACCAGCGTATAGTATATTATACATAATTCTCGTCTAAACAAACAGTTTTGTTGATACACAACCTGTGCCACCCCCTGTAGTGCCAACGTGACACCGTTAATTAGTAAGGTGCGTGCCACGAACGACGAGAAGTAATCAGTCTTGCACCTCCTTACTCGGAACTGTAGGGACCAGAAGAGACAATTATGGCACGAATTATATTATTTGAAGGGCTTGGTCTAGTGGTTAGTGGCCCTGACTGATCTACCGGAGGTCGTGGGTTTGATTCCTACCCAGGGCAAATGTTTGTGAAATGAACATGGTGATGAGCACGGTCATTTTGTTCTGTGTCTACCCAGACACAGATCGTAATTTATCTACGACTAGCTTCTGCCCGCGGCTTCGCCCGCGTGGTAAAGGGACAAAAAAACCAAGGTCTTTTCTTAATATTTTTTTCCGTAAGAACCTTCTCCTAATAATAACAAATACAACAAAAAAAGAATTAGTGAAATCGGTCCAGCCATTCACGCGTGATGCCGTGACCAAGGAAAACGGGTTTCATTTTTATATATATAGATATGTATGTTTTTGGAAATATCTAAGTATGTTTATCAGTTGTCTAATTCTCATAACACAAGTTATTCTCGTACACTTAATTTGAGACTAGATGGCATTGAGGTAATGTTGAGGAATATATGTATGTATGTAATATCTATTGATGTCGCCCTATTCTTCTTTAAAGCCTTATTTCGTTATATTAGGCCGCAGTACCTAGTCAGATCAGTACTGAGTACATACTCTAGATTCTCATGAACGCTCCCCAGGTTTTGGTCTGGTCATTTGTAAGATGATGAAAGAATATTTGGATGATCTCAACTGTCTGGCATGGTTGATACAAGGATCTTGGTTGAGAACTCAATTCAAATATATTTTGTACGGCCAGTACGGTATTCCAACTTTTTTCAGTTTATTCGACTGAAAAACTGTACCTAGTTGTGAAGTAAAATTTTACCTCTAAACCAGTACAATTAACCATTTTGCTAGGTTTATAGTTAGTGACTTCGCGTCGCTTCCAGTTGTGGTGTATGAGTGTGCGCGTATCTTGTGGCTGTCCTCACCTGCGACAATCACTGGGTGTAGTGCATTAGTTGATGACGTCACGCGCTGCCGCGCCGGCAGGCACCTCTACCTGCCACCAGCCACATTGTTGCCACACACATTGTTGCACGCTGCCTAATTCCTCTAAAAGATTGAAAGTACCATTTAGACGCGGAAAGGTGAAGAACCGAGAAAATACGCTTTGTTCCCTTGTCATTTTAACCCTGCCGTATTCTTACGTAGATATTCAACTGTGAACTTTTATCGTCATGTAAATAATACAGATAAACGGAATCCCGGAGACGAGACATCCACTTATCATTTCTGACTTTAATTATCTGCTGTTTTTGTGACCTCAAACTTACAAAGGTTAAATGTAATCAAGAGATGACAAACATGAAATACAAAATAATGAAATCCACATAATTGCGTGAGTCACCAAAGAATAACAAGTAATATCCAAATGAATGTAAACGTAGACGTACAATTGTAGAGAGTGGAGAAGAATGGGGAAAAAATTATAATACCTAAAACGAATGAATGTGCAAGCCATTGTTGTTCCAACAAAATATCCCAATTACGTTGCGGTGGGAGAGAATATAATCAAAAGTGATCCCGCTCCTGTAAGGACGGAGCCGGGACTCCCGGGAGGGCGGAGAATGAAAAATTTTAATTTCGAATGCAGTTTGTTAAAGAGCGCACAATAACCAGGAATATTCGCCGGGAAGATAACACACAAAAGGGTTCTGCTTTTTGTTTACGTTCATTAATTACTTGTTTCACTGGCTTCGGTTATGCACTTGCTCGCTTCATGTTGGAATATTGAAAATGCTACTAGTTTTTTTTGTATTACTTTTTTAGGTTCGTGGAAATTGGTGTTGTGTCCGAATTGTATGTAACGTTACGCATATTGTTGTGGCACAGAATGATACCGAACTTTTTTCGTGTGCCACAAAATATTCGGTACATTTTAATTTAACTCGTCAGTTTTGATGTCTTTTATATTTTATTGCTAAGATGATTTTATGTGGATTAGAATCTTATAAAACGTGTAAATAATATCTTACTAAAACGCCTGTAATACCTCAATGTACTACCTAAATTCTAAGCAAACCAATAAATCTGTTTTATTATATATTCACAGATTTATTTAAAAGCACTAAATAGATGAAAGTTGAGCTCATAAACATTATTTGGAAGATACAGTTGCATATTTTAGTTTTAAAGGAAATAAAAAATGACGAACACTGACTTATAGGAAGAAATCTATACCTGAACCTGTAATTACTTGATTTAAAAACACACGTCAGGTCTTCTCCATTCATTTAGAAAATCCTCGTGAAATAGGCTTTGCATTTCATTTGGGTGAAGTGAAACGTCCGAAAAATGCGGACGCTTCCGTGGCACACCTCAACGTAACCGGATCCGGCTCGGAGCCGTTTGATCCGTCTAATTATACCCCTACTACGTATACGGTGACGATGGACTGGGTGGACAGAACGAACACGTTAGGATTAGAATGGGGTGTTTATTTAATTTTAATCTGTGTTTTGGTAAGTGAAGGGAGATAAGTAGTTCTGCTGCTTTGGTTGCGTTTAACACTAATTAACTACTTATTCTCTTATTCTGATTTTCGAGTTTGGTATGGTGCATGCAAAAAAATTGTCAGATTAAAATTTTGTGGCACTAATGTTATTAAATTACGTGGATTAACTTTAGACTTTAGACGATGTGAGAGATTGGTAATTTTCCCAATTCCATTTCATGTTTTATACTCCGTAAAACAGGCAAAATGAATATCAGATAGACGATGTTTACCTGTCAAGGTAAATATACGTATGTATTTTGTAGTTTCCGAAAATATTTTTACAGAATTTTCCTTAAACCAGAAAATTCCTTCAAACATTGCTAAAATCCTGTTAATTCCCGGTTCCCTGACATTCGGGCACTGGCAACACCGGCCTCGCCAGCTTTCTGCGCCGGACCGTGCCCGCGCCGGCCGGCCGTGCAGAAAAACGGGCAATCCTTTAATTAAAGCCGGCTAGCGGTCGCCGTCAAAGATACTATGAGGTACTGTGACTCTGCGATTTCACTGTTACGGACTTTACGTCGGCTGCAGTTTGGTTAACGTAGCTAAATAAAGTAGTTTATGTTGATGTGAAAACATACTTTGGGTTATTGAATATTCGATAAAGAGTACTAATATTGTAAGTGTAAATGTGATGTTAACCGATTTCAATTATGGAATTTTGATAATTTTGTCGTTAACGCCCAGCATCCAGTTCTTAATCTAATTATAAGAACAATCTTATTATCCTAAGTTATCAATCGAAGTTTTGATAACCAACGTCCGGAACATCCCGGTGGTAGATTTTTTGGTAGACCAGTATTACGAAAAGATATAAAAGAAAATCAATATGTCTTCTCACACTAAAATTTTAGAAAACATTAAACACTTCAAACTACTATTTCAACTGATCTATATTTACTGAACATGCTTGTCAAAATTATGTTACACGACTCTCATACACTAATTCCCAATTCCACAATATCAACCCTCGAATAACCAAGAATCTCTATTAATATACCTGTTAATCAAAATTAAATACTAGTTCGTCTCCTATATCTGAAGCTGTTGGTCACCTCACCAAAACTAATTTCTATCAGACGTTATCGTCTGAACTATTCGCTTTATACGCTTCACTATTCGAGTATTCAGACATTTTAGGAAACGCTTTTACTAATTTATCTTCACTCCCATTGAGCTTGTCTTTCATCTCGTAATTTATAGAATTTGTCACTATTTAGATTAAGTTGTTGGAGATTTATAAGATTTGTACTTTTTTAACAAAATGGTAGTTCATATTTAGGTAGATAATTAAGTATTTTTTTTTTACAGGGAATCTTTACGTAGTAGAAAACTTACGGAAAATATTGAAAGGCAGAATGCCTTTCAATATTTTCAATGATCTATGAATTAGTAAAGACGATAAACTACAAGATAATTCGTTGACAAATTAACATCATCTAAATTAAAAGATGTTGAGATACAAAACAGTTAATTAAAACTATATACTTAGAAAGATCTTTTAATTTAAATACTTTACTTAATTCCCATAAATCAATTATTCGTAACTGCAGGTTGGGTCTAGGAAACTTGATTAGTAGAGAGAGTACCTTAATAATAGCAAATAACCCCCTTTTTAATAACCATCTACAAATTCTCCACATCACGACATAAAATAATCTAGAAAATTTACAATTACCTATACATTAAATCCAAACAGTCCACCGTGAGTTCTATTTTAAATGTATTGATAAACCTAAAATGAGTCGGTGCGTGGAAATCGAATAGCTTTCATCAGGTAATGAGTTAGAGCCGCGGTCGTTACCGCAGACCACTAACTAGGCTGGCGTGTTGCCTTTTAATTGTGTCCCCTTAATTAATAACATCAAAAGGTTCCAATTAATTGAAAGTATTCAATAATGGTGAATGGATTTCAATAGATAGATAGATTATAAGTTAATTTTGCTATTAATGATGTTGATTTCAATGTACTGGCTTTCGTATTGAATTTGTTTATTTAATGTAATGAATAGTTTGATAGTTCAGTTGGTTTTGTGTATATTTCCCGACGGATTAAATAATCATTAACTGACTTAAAAAGGAGGTTTCTAAATTCAACCGTATATTTGCTTTTTTATTTCTATTGAATTGTTTTTGTTGCACTTACAAAAGGCTTTAAATGTTTGTAATAATTTGGATATCACCAGTCTTAGTGACTGGCATTTTAAGGATTTTTGGGGTGACTATCTATTTCATTGCAGTCCGTAAAAAGTGTCAAAGCTGGTTAGTGGAAATTGAGACTGTGCAGAAGAACAATGGTTTCGGAAACGAGACTATTGCAAAATTTAAGAAAATCTTGTAACACCTACGCAAGAGAAGTGTATCTTATTTTCGATATTTAGTACCTTGTTGAATAATAGCAGTGATATAAGTATTTGCAAAGTAATAACGACATTACGGAGATTTACTCATAAGATTTTGCATCTCGACTAGGTCGGTAAGGTTCTTAGAGAAATATCTATCAATAATCACGATAATCAACAACAGCATCCACAATCATCACTAATAGACATTGTTGAAATAGTAAATAGATCTTAGTCGAGTGAGCAGGGTTTGCGAAGGGGGTGCGGGGTTCGGGAGGGGGGGACGGCAATTATTGAGCAAATGTAATAGCGGCATTGTGATAGAGAGCGCCGTACAGACGTGGAACGGCGTTGATTAGTGGACAATGGTGGTATGGAGATGCTGTTAGTGCTGCATTATTTATTTATTTAATTCAAGCAACTAGGGCCCACAGAACTCCAACCTCTCCACCCTCAAGGTCCAGTTGGTCTTGGATCGGACATACTCCACGACCTGCTCCACCGTCGTGGTGTGATGTAGACGGGACACGTACAGCGGCGCCATTGGTACTGCAGGACGCATCAGGATGGTGGATTCAGCGGTACCACAATGGTTCCTACAAGCAGGCTTCTTTTTCTTTCTTTCTACCTGTATGAAGCCATCCCTGTTGCACGTGTCCTTCTTCGGAATACTCGGTAGCTATTGGAGAATGGAGTTTCTTGCCGGTTCTTCTCTATTCCAGCCAGGATCAAGTAGTGCATGCGCGAGCGATCCCATGACGCTGGCTTAGGTAGTAGAAGGGGCCCGGGGTGTTTTTGGAGTCCGACCAAAAACACACGTGCCCTCGGCGTGGGTTGAAGTCATTAACGTTTCACCACAGAAAAAAAAAGGTTCTTCTCCATAAGAATGACATTTTGGTACCGTGAAACTAGAGTCAGTACCGTTTTGAAAGTGCCTGAGAAGGCCTACTCAAAATAAAAACCTTTTGATTTTGGTTTTGGTGGTCGAAACGTACATAAGTAGCGACGGAGCTGCTTTAGATTAGGAACTAATAACTTCCAGTAGTTTAGTTTATTTCATATTATTTTGGTGTTTAGATAATTAAAGAAAAATTAGAAAGAGGCGTGACGTTTATGTATGTATGTTAGATAATTAATTAGGACAATCTGTTAAAAACAGAAAATATATCTATGGATATTTTTTAATCCAAAGATTTTCGAAGAATTCCCAATTCATTGTGGATTCAACACGAATATGAAATAGATATATTATACCTACTCATCAACTGTTAGTCTAAAAATAAATCTACTAAAATTTTTCAGTATGCAAAATCTAAATATTAGGTTACTAAAATATTGAAGTCTCCAAGCTCGCACCAGTTCATGATTATATTTGCGCCGAGCCACGGACACGCCTTCTTCCATCCCCTATTATATTTACACTCAATACCGTTACGACCTAACTTAACTAATTATACAAGCAAATTTGGTCCCTATCGCTATAAAAATAACAAACACATTTGAGTAACAGTTGTTATATTATGTAAGCACATAATCCCGTTCTGTTTCGATTTGTCTATAAAATAATACACTTTGAGCTTTGTCTGGGAATCATTGAAAAGCAAGTGATGTTTTAACATTGAATGAATTTAATTAATTAAAATCTACTTTTCGCTGATTGAAATATTTTATTTTCTTTGTTGTAACGAGAACATTGATGGCTATTGTGATATGAAATAATTTGTTGATAGATTTTTGATTATTGCGGGACTATGGGGACTCTCTTATACTTACCGTGCTATACGATCTCAGAAATGTAAGATAAAATCTGAACTATACTAAAGTCAATTTTTCCCTGTTTACTTAGAGAAACCGTATCGACTCTCTCAAACCGAATAACTTAGTTTTGTTGCGAGACCTGAAATCCTGGAGCTCAATTGAATGACCTTAATCTCTGCAGCTTAATTTGACCTAAGAATCACTTGTTCTTAGCTGATACCTCTATTGTATAAGTAGCCAACTAGCCACAAAGTTATTACACAATAGATAGCAAACAGAGAGCTACACAAACACCTATTTAGACACAACATGATTCCCACAAAAGTTTAGATGAACAGAGACTCGAACAAAACATTTCGTCGAAATGATACTGTTCAAAACAGTTTCGTCATGTTTTGTGTTTCGGACGAAAACAATATCTCGATTTTTTATTGTCCGTGCATGCAGCCACAAACTTACGGACATTCAGCCAGCATTTGTGTGCGCCAAACAATGAGAAGCGCGTTACTTGTATTGCTAAGAGGTTCTATTGTTTAATGCCACAATTAGCCGCGAATTCTGCCCAGATGAAAGAAACTGACCAAGTCGCCGACGACTGTGTAGTCTAGCTTAAAATCTTGATCCTGGAATCTAAACGTAAAAAGATGGATACTGCTTAAATCAGTGTGTCGATTAAAAATAAAATTTTGAAAATAGTCACCTAATTAACCGACACACGACAGTTACAATAACAAATAATTTTACCATTTATGGATGTATGTATCGACACTAGGTATATTAAAAATATCAAATTAATTTACAATAAGATGACTTTCTTCTTGTCTTTCTCTGTGTGACCCGACGTCGCGTTCAAGTAACTCAAGTGTATGTCCACCAGCTGTCTCAGCAGGTTCGTAGTATCGACGTTAGTGTGCACGAGCAGTTCGAAGATCTTCAGTTGTTCTAGAGCCTTCCATTCGTCCCTGTGCTTGATGGCCACGTTAAACAATTCGTTTAAGACGTCCCTAGACTTCTTTATTAAACTCAGAATGAATCCTGCCCGATATGGAGATTCTTCCCTGTGTTTTTCTTTCAACTGCTGCACCATTTTCATTTTTCTGTCTGTGTCATGCATCGTCTGTTGTACTAGTGTCGATATTTTACTCTTCAAGTTGATGTCTTTTTCGTCCTCATAGACGTTGGCTTTTAACTTAGGTGTATAATTTGGACTATCGCTCAGCAGCCAGTATCTCCTACCATCGTAACTGTCAGTAGTTTCCTTTGGTGGTTCATAAGGTTCGTACATGCTTCCCAAAGTAAACTTGAGGTTTGGCTGAGGAGGACTGAAACTGTCAGGGTGATCTGGTGGCACATCGATTAAATCAAGACATTCACAGTTCAGTATGAATATTTGTATTGTATCTGAAACAATGAAACAAAATTAAATATAACGTTTATCTTAAAGTTAAGTAACCTTTTTATACTATTTTTTGAGTGTCCGACTCAATCTATACTATTTAGGTAAAATTAAATACTTACATAATATCGCAGTAAGTATTTTAAACATATTACCATCTTTATAAAAACAACTCCATTACCGCAAACCAAATACAAATGAAATAAAAGATTGAATGTATCGCCTATAAAATAACCGTTTATAACGCTAATTTCATTAACAGTTATGAATATTAAACACGGAAATAATTATATTTTCATTTTCCGTTATGAAACATGTTTGCTCATGTCTAAAATATTGAATATACTAATTTGAGACATGACTTGGCAAATATCTACATGAATCGAATTAAAAAGACACCTTCTACTACTACCTAGAGCTACGGGTTTTTAAAAAGCGGACTGTTATAAAACATTTTATAGGAAATAAAGATGTTATAAATGCAAAAAGTTGGTACATGTATGATCAAAACTGTTTGGTCGCAGTACACAGATTTTGGGCGGGCAGCAGCGGACGGCCGCGTACGATGCACCGCCGCTGGTCGCCCGACAACAAAATATGAACACGCCATGTTATTTTAAATCAGAAAATACTAAACACATTACTTATTTAAAAAATAACTTATTTGGAAAATTTAAATCGTCATCAAATCGTTTCATAAATTTCTGGAAAGGATGATAAGTAAAATCAAAGTTTTCCTCACAATTACATTATTTGTATAGTATTCTTTTGTTTCATAACATTTTTTTAAGATTCGACTTTTGAAAATAATATTCTCATAATAGGGCTTTAAATTGATTAAGGTTAGGTACTTCACCCCAAAGGTCAACAAATGGCTCCAAATTAATCAGAATGAGCTTATTACAAATACAGAGGAAGCTAGGCTTATATACTTCGTGTCAGATTGCCGTCCCATCGGGTCATGCGAGTAAAAGAATAGAGAGTGCACCTGTGTTTGCGCACACGGTTGTGCACTATAATATGTCCTGCGTAGCTGGCTGGAGTCATAGTGACACAGGCCACCGTGGCCGGAAATCAGTCCGGACATTATACCCAAAGCTGTGACGGGTTGCTGGTTTACATATAATTCATCATTAGTTCCAAGAACTACACTTTATTGAGCCTACGGAGTACCTTACTATATTGGCCTAACATTATTAAGAAACCTCAGTTCTGACATATCTTTTGGGAAGGTCGAAGGTCCACAGTATTCTACCCTACTTCTCGGGCGCTCAGGCGCAAGGCGAAAACCACCGCCTTTTATACCAAGCAACAGCTGAAATGAACATCAATTTTCCAAACTATTTGATAAGTATTATACGACTGTCTCGTTTAAAAATCTCTGAAAATTTTCCAAAAATCAAATGTTAAATAAACAAATTGTTTTGGATAGCTAATCAATTGCCTAAAACTATACATATAAAGTATGAATGAGTACGTACTTATCTAAATCGGTATTGAACGTAGGAAGGAAAAAGCTTTTACGGTTGCAAAATTTGGTAATGTCCGTAAATAATTTTAATTGGGTTTGCAACAAATAAAAAAAAATCACTTTGGATATCGTCAACATTTTTACTTTTTTGAAATATTGTTCTATTAAATCTCGTGTTTTATTTTATGTGATCCTTGAACTACTTATTTATTTATGTTATTTAAAGTTCAATTTTTTAAAACTTCCCTTGTTAGTGGCAGCCCTATGACCAAAATACATCTATTTCACGTTTACCTACACTCCATTGTTTATTTAAGCCAAAAAAGTTTTTAGTTTCCCATTGTGATGGTCTTTTGTTTTACACGATACGTATTCAATGCTGTGTATGGGGAAGGGTGAACCGTGCGCTTTGTGGATTTAATCAATCATTGTCCTGTTTGTTACAAATAATGTAAAATATTTAAAATATTTCTGTTTGTGAAAATGGCAATCAAAAAAAGTTGTTTTCAATTATTTCTGTTATTAGATAATTTTGTATTGTGTACTAATATCGTGTTATTGTTTTGTCTTAACTAAAACTTACAAAAGGTCGCAAACATCTTTCAGCTAGTGATGACGCCATCATCGAACCATGACGTCATCAACTAATGCACTAGCACCGACCTCATCAAGGCGCAGGTGTGGCGTGGAGCCGCCTCACAAATAATTACCGCGCGGAAAAGATGGGATGCGCCTTCTCATTATTTAAGATGGTACACAATGTGTGCTTGAAACACGTGTGTATTGTCTAGTGAATATACTGCAGCGGATTTTTTTTACTTCGACGGCTGAAAATGGAACGAAATATTTTTGATGGAGCTAAATGGGAAATGCAACGTGAGCTCGTCGGAATTAGGTTGTTGACTGATGTTGCTGTGTGTAGGATGTTATTGCTGTTTTGTTTCGGGTTATTACTTTTATAAGCTTAGGTTGTAGGTCAATCTTGTTAGGATTTAGGAAAGTTACGAGTAGCTTACTTAGAATAACCCTTTATCGAAAGATCTTAAGGAAGAAAATTAAATTACGTTCGTAACACATAGAAGTCCGATTGCTTACATAAACAGGAATTAATAATGTCGACTAAATCAAATCACTATCTACAAATAAAGCTACAACTATTCTAAAGCAAAATAACTCTCTTTCTCGTCTGCGTTCCATTCATATGCTTAACGTGAACATCCACTAGTTGCCTGAGCAGGTTCGTGGTATCAACGTTAGTGTGTACTATCAGCTCGAAGATCTTCAGTTGTTCTATAGCCTGCCACTGCTCCCTGTGTCTGATGGCGACGTTGAATAGCTCGTCTAACACCTGCTTGGACTTCTTGACCATGCTGAGTATGAAACCAGCTTTGTATGGCGGCTGTTCTCTGTGCTCCTCCTTAATCGACTCAATAGCTTTCATCTTCCTCTGACAATCATGCATTGTTTGGAGAACAAGTGTAGATATTTTGGACTTTATATCGTTGTCCTTTTCGTCTTCATATGTTCTCATTCGAGGTTTCTGTGGTTTCTTTGCCTTCGCCTCACGCTTTGGTGGAAATTGTTCGTATATAACACCTGATTGGACTTCTTCAACTTTGTCAGGTTTTACGTCGGTTTTTGGGAATTCCTCAAAAGTTATACATCTAGTCACTTGTATAAGTATTTTTATGGAACCTAAAAGAAGAAACAATCAGAAGTTTGTTTGGCAGACAAAATAAAAACAGAGTTAAAATTTTCATCCTAAAATCATATGTATTTCATCAGATCTTTTCATTTGTTCAAATGTAACAGAGAAAGTCTAAGATCATGAACAAATGCAAACTTTTTACTTGCTGTCAACACTTACATAAGATTGCAAGAGTTTTAATAAACATATTATCATCCTTCTTAAAAGTGTGTTGCTACATCAGCGTAAATATAAAATATCTAAATGATGGTTTCTAGAAAAGGTTTAGAGTTTATCGCCCGCAACATAATTACATGTTATGCACATTGATCATAAAAAATAATGAATTATCAGGAAATGTTGTTCATTTGATTTAGTGGGTATTCATTTGCGATATTGTAATGATCTAATAGAGTCGTGTTTGATAACAGTAGAACAACAAAATAGTGACAAATGCATAGACCGATTGATATAATTATTAAAAAAAATGGACTTACAGTTTGAACAGCAAATCCATGTCGGAGGTCTTACGAAAAGCATACAGTTAAAGGAGATTGACAGGGATTGGACCAAATGCTGCACCGAATGAAGACATAATACATTAAGTTAAAATATAATAAATTCAAAACTGTTTCTCTTAACTCCAGGAATTGAATTTTATGTTTTTTTAAGTTATTATTTAGTAATGGAACAAAATACACTATGTCGTCATTCTGGGCAGGACTCGGTCCAAAATTCATAATAATATACATTTAGAGCTACTTGCTTTTAGCCCGTGGCCGAATAAGAAACTAATGCCGCCTTATATGCAAGACTATTACTTTCGACAAACAGTTGAATCCTACATCTGTGGTTTAGTTGATTCTTGATGCGATAAGAATCAACTCAGCTTAAAGTTAATGTCATCCACGTGCCAACAGATCACTGCAGCTTCATAAACATTGGCAATCTCCTTTATAAAGAAGATCTTTTAATAAATGTAGATGCTGGCCACAAACAATTTTATTGCTTAGCTGCTGTCAAAGAATGAAGGGCATCATCCGTCAACGGGTCGGTCTTATTTGGAGCCAAAACCTAAAGCAAACAGAATAAAATTCCCGTAATGTTTTTACAGACGCTAATGAAATTAAGTTTAACTGTTCTTACGAGAAAAACATCTCAGCAGTTACGAAAATGTCACAGTGTATTTGGTATAATAGATTTAATACAACAGGAAAAGGTATTAAAAAGAGTCGTTAGTATCTGTTCATGCTTTTTTCGATATCTGTTTACGTTCTTCTTCTCTTTATAAAGCCTTCTTTCGTACTATACTTTTGGTCTTTCCCTTTTTTGCTCAAATTACTTTAAGGATTTGAAAGCTGACTTTTGTTGTTATTTGACACCAAAGTTTAGGCTTAGGCTTTCGTAGTAATTCAGTTTTCTTATTTTCGTTCAGTGTCCCTATGACAAATTTTAACTAAATTAAGCTTTAAAGACTTTTAGATATACAAATAGGAAGCTTAGTACATACCTTACTACTGATATTTATTGTGAAAAATATGTTTTTTTGTGACCATTTTGCTTAATTTACAGCCGGAAAACTTTACGATGTCCCAAGTAACTAGCGAAAATCACGACTTGGCCCTACAGTTAATAAAGCGGTATTTTCTGAGCGAACATGTGCTGGTGCGCGCGCGCAACATGGACCTCTCCAACGACTGCGCTCTTGACGAGTATCTCGTCGGCTTGCTTAAACAAGGTATGGGGTTTTAAATGACTGTTGCTGAAGTGAACGGGCAGCGGTGAAGCGGGACGTATTACGGATAAAACAGTGTTCATTTTTCTCCTAGTTGGCGCACATTGGCACGCAATTCGAGTCTTTGCATCTGAAATATTTTATACAGTAAGTATGTATATTTGAACGACGGACTTATTCAAACCACCAATAGTTTATGCATAGACTTCACCAATAAACGTATAAACAATAAAAAAAACCCTGATTAATGACGAACAAAATCGTTCCAAAAAAATCCTAATAACTTCGCAACGTTTTAACACCCTCGCGCTTATCGCAGATTGCAGAACATATGCGCGGTCAATGACCGACGCCGACGTAGGTATGAATGCATTTCACTGCGCGGCACTCGTCGTCGACATCACACGCCGGGCCGGGCGCGGGGGGGCTTGCGCGCTCGCTGCCTTAGCGGCGGCACGTGTTTGGCGCGTGATATTAGGCATTTTGCGCTCTGTGTTCATAAATACTGTATTTTATCGGATAATTATATGAAAAATTAAGGTCATAGTTTTTTTACATATTTGGGACGAGAATCGAATACTGACCAAGTGACCACCCTCCTTCAATAAGTCTGTCTTTATAGTAACTTTCGTGAGGATGATTCATACTTAAACGATATAACGGTTTACTCACGCGTATTTATCGGGATAGCCCGACTAGTTTCGGACCCAACCGGAGTCCTTAATCATGAGCTGACGCGGCGGCGGGGGTCGCGAGTCGAACTGATGTCGGCTGCCGCGCATCTCGCTGCGTAGCGTCGCGCGCGCGCCGAGGGAGGCGCTGGCGTCGCGGGTGGCGCGAGTGGGGGATCCGCCGGCAGCATTGTCATCGTCCGCGCTCCCGTGCTGGTTGAGTGGGTGCATACCGTGCTGACTGCGTCGCACTCCAGACTCGGCTTCGATGGACATGTCGTCATACGCAGTGCTGGTTTCCATGATTGTGGCAGTGTCCAACCACCATCCCTGTTAAAATTCGGGTGACGGCTGATTTCTATCGCCTCACGTACTTTTCGCGGCACGAAATATTTCTCTCTCGCTAGTACGGAGGCTTGATCGAACCGTATGTAGTGAGCTGTCCCCGCATTACAGACATGCTCTGCCACTGCCGACTTATCGGTGTCCATGCTTTTCATATGCCGTATGTGTTCACCAAGCCTGGTTGCAACATTACGCCGGGTTTCCCCAATGTAGCTCAGGCCACAGTCGCACGGTATCCTGTATACTCCCGGGACGCCTAAAGGATCCTTGTCCTTGGGTGAGCGGACCAGCTGTCGTATTTGTCCGGGCGGTCGATAGATCGTCTTGATGCTGTATCGTCGCGCGCGACGCTACGCAGCGAGATGCGCGGCAGCCGACATCAGTTCGACTCGCGACCCCGCCGCCGCGTCAGCTCATGATTAAGGACTCCGGTTGGGTCCGAAACTAGTCGGGCTATCCCGATAAATACGCGTGAGTAAACCGTTATATCGTTTAAGTAATAAGTCTGTCGTTCAAATATACATACTGTATAAACTTAAAACATTAAATTGTGCGTAAAAAAAAGACTTTTTTACGTGTGACTTATTAAATTTAGTATTTTTTTTAATTAAATTTAATAAGTCACATTCACACAGACACACTTCCGTTGATATTACCGAATACGTAAGTAATACGTATACCTACGGTAAGTTATTGCTGAACCTTGTTGAAATAAACTTTTCAGGAAACTCAATCTTCGCCAGAGACGAGGACGGCAAGGCAGCTGGCCTGTGCGTTAGTTTCGCTAGTAGTCCCGTTGACCCCAAGAATTTGAGAAACTACGCCTTTTACAGACAAGTAAGTCTATAGGACATTTCTCTATTTGAGTAGGTAGGTATTACAAAAAAAACTCCAAAAATTCCTTCTGTTCTGCACTGAATTGAATTAAAATGTAAAAAGTGTTTCTTATTTATTTATTCAACAATTTACTACTTATTTCTGCGAGAAATCTTTCTTCTTAGTTGCACGTCGATTTTTGTTGCTTCGTAAAGTAGAAAAGGGCAATTAGCTTTATTATTGATTTCAGGATCCAAACACTAAAGATTTTCTTTACTTCACGGCGAAGCTACAAGAAACTCCGAACTTGTGGGAAGTGTACAAGCAACAAAAAGTCTACGAGGTAAATGTAACTTTGTTTGTACTCATATCATAATTAAGTCACGATCAAAAACTTGTACACCCGACCAAACAATTGAAGTCTAAGTGCTAGTCAAATGATTATGAAATGGTGAAATTTTCTTTTAAATTAACATTTTATGTTCAGTTTACGATATCAGGAATTATCCTTAACAGCTTCAAAAATTTCGCATAAGAAATCCACTGCAACTGTTTGGTAGTGAATACATAAAATATAGGTACTTATATAAGTAAATACATACACAAGCTTTGGCAGATACTTTAAGGCCTGTTAAAATGTATATGTTCTCTGAAACTATGTTTTTTTAATTCATCTACTAGTGCCAAAATCTTTATTCTTTTCTATCAAGTAAAAAAAATGGCTTTGCACTTTAAAATATTAATACTTGAGTAATTTATTTTTAGATAAAAATGATCACAGTGGTCCCTGAGTATCGGAGACAGGGTTTGGCCGTCCACATGGCAGAGAAGAGCAAAGAGCTGGCTCACGATCAAGGGTACAACGTTATACGGATGGACTGCATCAATCCGTTTGAGTAAGTTATAATGCAATAGTAGGTATAATATGATGAATATGGCCCTCTGCTCGAAAGTCAACGCACACGATTCCCAGCCTAATGCGTCGACCGAAACGCATTTCAGAATTTCTTTGTTTGGAACTCGCTCAAATCCGCGTTGAATTGTCTGAATCCGAAGTGAGTAGACATCTAGCATTCTTAAATTGAATTTGGTCACCGCGTTCGGCTGTGTGTACTAAGTGTGTGTTCATTATAAGATAAATTAATATTGTTACTCACTGCGTGGTGTGGCTTTTAGACTGGTTTGGCCCTTGACTGACTTGACTGCTATCAGAAAGTATCGGGGAAGGTACAAACTTGAGGAAATCGAGCCCTCAATACTTCTTGGAAGTGTTGGATAGTTGTACCTAATCTATTAGCCTACTATAATCCACTGCTGGATATCGGGCTCTCCTAATGTGTGCCTCCGCCTTCCACAGCCATACTGTCCTTTTTTCATGTTTCCAGGGGGCATCCCACCTTTTGTACAATTAACCATAACAAGCATTAGTTAGTCTTTTTATGTCCGTTTCACAGTTACAAAATAGCAGAGCGTTGCATGCTCCAATGCCTAGTAAAGTTCCCTTTACACAAGGTGCGAGGAGCAAACGCTCCTTTCATAAAACGAAGCTCGGAGTACAACCGTTGTGTGCGAGTGTACGTGGATGCGCGTGCGCAACCTGACGTCGATCAAAAGACGGTCAAGAGCCGGCAGCAGGACTTGGAGAGTCTCATCGAGTGATAGCTAAGATATTGTTATGGTAATAAATAGCTGTGCTTTCTTTCTAATAGTAAATAAATTAAGTTTTAGCGACGAACGCCAATTGATCTTTTTTTTCGAGAGGATTTTGTGTATTTCCCTAAGAGCGGGAGCTAACAATGCGTTGCAGAGGCGGTGCGTAGCCGGAAAGGCACCGCTCCGACCGCTTAGAGTCCAACGTTGCTGGGGTGCGAGCGACGCCGCTGCGACATAACAATGTTGCGGTGCAGCACCGCTCGTTTACTCGCCGATACGGTGAAATCTTAATATCAGCACCGCAATGTATCGTGTGCCCCCCGCTCTAATAGACATACATTCTGAGCTTTTAGGTAATAGTTATGGCAGTTGATTCAAACGATATAATTACTCGGATACCAATACCTATCAAATATGAGACGTCAAATTAAACTTACCTATTACTTCCACCCTAGTTAGTCACCGACGCTAGTCGATACCAATATGAAAATCTCAAGTTGTCAAAGAGGTAAACAGGCAAATGCATGGAGGAAAATGTTGATTACTGCAAGGCTTTAATATATCTTATAAACAATACTGATAACTTGCCAATACTGCACCTGACCTTCATTCATTATAAAGCAGTCGGTAGGTATCCTTATAAGGATTGCTCTTCCGACAGTTATATGCGGATAAGTATCTGCTTGAACACATTTGCATTCATTATTCATTGCCATTCATTGTAACCACATAAACATGCATTCTACATTGATTCAAACTTGCGAGATTTTTTTTATTAAGAGCAAAATTATTAAATTAATAACTTATTAATTGATTTATATTGGCTAGTATTTGCTTCCAAGTCTGACCGCATTAACTTCGCTTATCGCCGCAAATACTAGTCTGGCCAATCTCTGAATTAAACTTGCCCTCTATAGGCAAAATATTATGAAAAGCATCAGACTTTGCCAGTATAAAAATAGATAACACAAATTTTCGCATTAATCAGTTTTGACCACGACTTCTGAATAAAATTTTCAGTTATATTACTTCTAAAACTTATTAACTAATATGGGTAAGTACAATATAAAATAGAAACTCATATCGATAGATTTTGCAAACTTTATTTAAAACCTTTATCACAATATTTTTGCTTAATAATCTAATTTAAAAACTCTATAGTAACGAGTATTAAACAATTAAACGATTTTTCTTAAAATCAAATCATTTAAAATAATAAATATACAGTTTATTTATCTTAGGTATAATGCAATTTTGAGATTTATATTTCGAAGAGATTCGGCCAATTCGAGTAATTATAAGTAAAAGGTATTACAAGAAAATACACAGTAATTAATATAACCGATTAAACCGATTTAACCGATATTTAATATAACCTTTTACGCCGATTACCAATCCTAAGGCTATTTTATATCGTAATTTTGTCCTATTAACTATCATCTGCTTTACTTATTAACAATAATAATATATTTTAAACAACTTAAAACACAGTAAAGTGATAAAACAAGGCAAAACAAACAAAAAAATCTGCATTACAAAACCGTGTAACAAATAGAGAGTAGAGCATAGATAAGTCTAATAAAATCATTATCTATGGTAAAAAAAAAATTGCAAAGGTTTATGAAACAAGTATTAATCGTATCACATGTTAACGAGATTTAAGCTTATTGCTATCACTTCATTAGCCTCTTATGGGTTTAATTAAACTTCATGATTTCAAGTTACTGCATCACACGGGGTTAAGATAAGGTGTAATTATATTCTTGATGAACCACTTGTCAGAGAATCGTAAATGATCGCCCTCGGCTGACAGGAATATCAGTTTTCCGTCTTTGTCCAACTTCTTTAGGCCAATGCGATCCTGGAATATTAAGAATATGTAGATAGTTGAGAAAAAAAAAACAAAAATGTGATAATGGTAAACAAACTTACAATATTTCTGACTCAATAACTTTCTCGGAATAAGTTCAAAACATGTCAGATAAAACTTTTAACAATAAACAACTCGACTACATAATTAACACATTTCTTAATACTGATAACAAAAATATCATCAATTTAGCCTAATTAAAGCAGGCCGTTAAAAAGAAATCAAGATGAGTAGACCATGTAAATAATTGTTTTTTTTTATACAGCATGTATATTTGAACGACGGACTTATTCAAACCACCAATAGTTTATGCATAGACTTCACCAATAAACGTATAAACAATAAAAAAACCCTGATTAATGACGAACAAAATCGTTCCAAAAAAGTCCTAATAACTTCGCAACGATTTAACACCCTCGCGCTTATCGAACATATGCGCCCATTTTAAAATACGAACTGTCAGTAGTGTCATATCATTCAGAATTTCATTTCTAGTTTGGAAAAAAAAAACTAACCTCTAAATAAATTCTGGACTCCTGCAACGTCAACAGTTTCTTAGACTGGCCTGGCTCATAGAACCCAAACCATTCGGTCTCTCTTGGCTGCACAATGGTGTCATTATTAAACTTCACTAGAACGAAGTGCTCCAATTTATTCAAGTTGTCTATGTATGTTTGGTTGATATAAACCTCATTGTTGATGTCTGATAAGAAAATGCTCTTATGCTGGTAAGTTTCTTCGTCTAACGGATCGTGCCAGTAGGTCGCTTGCACGAGAGAGTATTGCACCCAGCTGTAATAAAATTGAAGATTATTATTATTTATTACCTAATGTAAATACAATGGATAAGTATAAATAAATGAGTTTGAATCAAGCTTGAATGCTTTCGAAACATAAATCATTTTCAATATTTTTTTATTTTATCTCCCTTATTAGATAGGAACTACTTGCAGAAGGTTTCTCACGAGAGCAATAAATAATGTGAAAAAAGGATATTGCTCTTTAGTTTTCTATTACACAAATGAGTATGTGAAAATGAATTTGGGAAGTTTTCTGTCGCTTGAATTGTCGCTACGTAGCTTGCTAGAATTTCTTTAGTTTCAAAAATAATATAGTTTCTTGTGGCAGGAACTTTCGTTGTTCAAAGTAAAAGCAATGTGGTATCTCTTAAGTGTTGACATCTTTGTGAAAGGAAACACAATAATACACTAGCAGGCAATAATTTCTTTGAAAGAAAGTGGAACGAGTTTATTTCAAATAGAGGTAATTAAGTCGAAGGCAGAGACAGCGGGAACTACTATCAGTAAGAAATGTAATACGCATAACACTTTCAGATTTAGGTACCTATAGCTACTCAGATACAGTACAAGCAAATACGAATGTGTAATAGTAGATTTTGTTCTTGACTTTTGTTGGTGACTGTTCTTACCCATAAAATTGAGCGTCATACATAATTATTCAACAGAGTTTATCGGAAATGTCGGACTTGTTGAGGATCCAAGCGAATCTGATCTTGAGCTCATAATCGCTCGTAGCTAGCTATAAAGATAATTATTTTGACACAGTTGTCTTCATTGTTTACCAAGTTATAAGCAGAAAATGGTAATCTCTCAATTCAATTGTCAGAACTTTGTAATCCATTTTAAACGTACTGTTTCTTAAGGGGTCAACAGATAATACATAATATATCCAGACCGATTACAGCCACGGCGGCTGGTGTTACTATGACACTACCAGTCGGCTATAATTGAGGACATATAATAATATAATGCACCAGTGTGTGCGTAAACACAAGTGCACTCTCTGTTCCTTTTTCCCTCATAACCCGATAAGACGATTGGGTCAACAGATATTTCATTCGGAAATAGATTGCAATGTTATGTCTGCAATCTTCAATCGTATAGATGTAAGTAGGTAAATATGTACTTATAATTTAGCAACAGTTTATTACTTTTCATTTAACCTTCTACTCCTATGTTGCGAGATTTGGTATATCGTGAAATGTGTATTTCAGTTCTAAGAAGCAATTGTCAACAAAAAATAAACTCTTGATGTAGGCACATAGATGCTTATAGGTATCTGTTTAAAATTAAACAGTGTTTTGAGTGGTAGATCAACACAAATAGTAATAGCAAGCGCAATGTTTGTAAACATACATCGGCCATTGCATTACTGCTGCAACATATCGGATAAAGGTCATCAGCGTGTCAGAAAAATAATAGTTAGCACCTTAATATTTCTATTTCATAATACTCGAATTGGGTATTTGTGTGACTTCAGTATTAAAAAAAATAATTAATTAGTTCATCAGATTTACAGATGTAGAGCATTCTAAACAATATTGGACACGTATTTATTATTTTATTGCGTTAATAAAAAAAACGATACAGTATGTTGAATACTAGTTTGACGTCACTTCTCAGTGCACTTTTTACTGACAAGTGACGTTTACCCACTACGATACGAATGATACGATCCACCATCTTTGATGCGTTATATCATTTTTCTCTAGAAAAAATACGTATCCAATGTCTTCTGGAAATGTATCTAATGGGCTTATTAGATTTTTTTGTCAAATATAAAATAGATTAGCAAACAACGAATAACTGACTATTGTATAACACGATTACTCTACTTACAAATCGCTAAGTTAGTTATACATAAGGAAATTAGCACATAAGGTACGTCCTTCGAACACTGCGCTCCTTATTGGTTGTTGTATTTTGTTGGTGCGTGCAAAGCGTGCTAACTAAACTCACAAGCAACGACATCGCTTTGGTATCCTTATTATGGCCTAGGATTACCTTATAACTTATTAAAGAATAGATCTAGAATAATCTAAGTGTCATGGAATTTTGAGAAAATCGGCTGTATAGGTAATTTTTCTGCGATAAACATCTATTGCAATTTAATTAAACATATTGTTGAAGAGTGAATTAAGAAACTAGTAGGAATAGGATGGATGCAAAGGGCAAATGACAAAGGAAGAATGCAAAAAAAAGAATGCCAGAAACAAATTAAGGCCTATATTATATGCCCACCAATGGGTTAATCAGGGCTGATAATGAAGACACATTTGGTACTTCTGAGCCGATTTGAGTAATAAGAAAAAATAAACTGATTCAAAATCGATTCATAACACGTTAGCAGCGATCTTATAAACAAATGAAATACTGACTCAGTTCTTACACTAAGGCTAAAAACTAAAATTGAAAGATAAGACTAAGAATGAAATGTCTATCAATGAACAATGCATAATTAAGTATATGTCATAATTTTTCTTGCCAAAACAAATAATGAAACAATAACTCACTGGTCATAAGCAGCGTAATTTAGGAGCTGCCTGACGTAGTCACACGTCGGATGCAAAAGCACCCCACAGCGGGGTAAACCATATACTCCTTGGTGCTGACCTCCAAGAGATATCAAGTTCTTGACCGGAGGGATTCTGTCACCACAACGCTGGACTACGGCTCGCCTAAAACATAAAAGAGGATTTTTGTTTTTGCTATTTAAGACTACTTTTTGAAAAAATTACCTGTGTGTTAGCAGTTTTAAGAGGATATTAAACTGAACAGTAAATACATTATAACATTTACAATAAAATTACATTTAAAACAAAATTCAGTATTTGATAATGATACTATTAGAGACATGGCACACTTCAATACAGATTAACTAATTGTTAGGTATATCTGTCATCTGTCTGGATTGAAGAGTATAGCAGTACAGTATATACACCAGCTTATTTTAATCACCTAGGATTTGAATAATTTAGTAATAAATATTACTCCTCAGGGTAAACAAGACTTCAGAAGAGTCAGTTGCAATAAAATTGTAATTAACTAATGTACAGTGTTACTTATGATTAACTTGTCATTAGGAATGACATTGGAACAATTATATGTGAACAACAAATAAACATTATCTGTATCATAATAACACTCTCTTCAAATAACCGAAACTACTAAAGTGAAAAGTATTTAGTTTGAGCTCAAATAGTTACACTATAAAAAACTCCTCTTACTTACCTCCTTTTAATTGTATAGCCAAAGGGGCTACTTCTCGTTAAAACTAAAGTATAAAAAAAAAAACTTACAGGAACTGGCTTCCTTGCGAGAATCCAATTGCATTAAATCCTCCTTTAAGTTGAGGGTCTTCGGCTAACATTTTACACACCATCTGTACTTGATCATTTGCGTTCATGAAGTATCCATTCTCCATATCTTCTATTGATGAGTTGCCTATCCTTATGGAGTTCACATATACTCCCGGGATTACATTTTCCAGAAACACCTTGAATGTACCCAAGCTGATCACGAGGCAGCAGGTATCACCTGTTTATAAATATTGTATACTCAAGTAATATTACTTCATAAAATTATTACATTCCATTATAAACTATTGGATTTGTTTACTTTATATCAAGTCTATTTATAACTTGGCATGCCCCTTGTAATGTACTGGTCCAGTTTAAGTGAAGAGACTGATTACAAGCACTTACATAAAATTTACGTAATTATAAGTTATGATAGACCTTAAATGTAATATCGAAGAGATGTGCATGGAATATAATTTTAGTGTGTGTATTTTAGCCTGGTTAACTCTAAACATTAAAACTTATTACCTAATTCTTAATATAATTGCTCTGCTCTGCCACTAATTAATTTAACGACTTACCCATTCCGTGCCATAATACAATCGGTGTAGGTGTTCCAGAAATCACTTTTATTAAATACAGGAAAATAAACAACAGCCTCATATTGAGTTTGTCACAATTTCACTAGAAATTAATTAGGAAAGTACTGCTATCATTTAAACGTATGACTGTGGCGAGCAAACAACGGCAAAACAACCGCAGAGTGATCAACAATTCGTCGTAAAATGTATGTAAACAAACTACTGTCAAACTAACTGTCAGTGAACCGCAAAGTAAAACAACAATGCACAAAACTACTTTTACAACACTTTGTATAAAAAGTACACGAAAAGTGCATACTTGGTTTCTTAATGATTGGAAATAAATTAATATATTTTACATAACGTTTCAATCAACAAATCTGAGATTCATTTAATGTACTTGCTTGAAACTAGATGTCGCTACAAGATACAAAATTCATGCGCGGTAATCTACTGCTTCATGGTTCTACTTCATACTTCGTGCCAAAGATGGCACTAATGTTGCTTAAAAAAGTGTGGAATTTGTTTTTTTTTTACGTTTTCTTTGATAGATAAAGGTCATAAAGCTACCCATATAGTATCAGAAAAAAAAAATTAACAGTCGAAATACTTAGCTACAACTCTTCTACATAGCATAATATTTTGAAAAATTGTTTGCGGTCATTTTTTAAATTAATAGGTATATTGAGCCTAAATGCTAGTAGCAACATCAAGCCAGGGCTACAGCAATAACCTTTAATCAGATTGTAGTGATTCCATTAACTTTATTATGGCTATGAAGTTCGAACATGATTGCATAACAAAAATTACATGTTTATATTACGTAGGTACAATTACCTAAACTGATAAACCGGTATGGCTGCAAAATACATAACCTAATCTTACAGACTACCTAAATAGAATTAAATAGGTAGCCAATCTCTTTCGTAAAATTATCATTGTTAGAATTTATAATCTGTAGTAAGTCCCTTGTATAGTCCTTGGACCTTTGCTTCTTTAGAATGGAGACTTGTACGTAGTGAAACCTTGTACATGTAGTACCTAAGGTATGTAACTTTTTTTTCTATCTTCGATATACTTAGGTACTATTAGTATGGATGGTATTATATGAATGTCTACGTACGGGATATTACTGAATATTAAAAATGACGTAATCAATATGACGTTACACCAAATAGGGGAAAAATCAAACAAAAATTGTCCTTCCTTGTTTATTCACATTCATCACGGTTCAAAATATGTAATAAATAACAATGTTATAGATCATATTTTAACTGCTACTTATCACATTCGTAAGATTGAAGGCCTATGTCACTGTTCGCTTATAAATTAAACAAACTAAACTTGATTACTTTATCATTTACAAAATTCTTTATCGATACTTTTTGGTCAGAAACAGTGAAATAAGCCAAAATACTCGTAACTTAACTCTACATTTGTATTGTCACATTCCACGTAACCTCTTATAAGTAGTTTTATACAAAAACAATATTTGCTGCGAATTTGACTTGGTTTAACATATTTATTAGGTACTTCTGTAGAACATATTATTATTAAAATATACAAGGGAAATAATGGCGCCAGGTTTATAACAGAATTACGAAGAATTAATCTTGAATTAGGTACAGTAAATCAGAAGGAATTAAATTTTAAAAATTTAACAGGTGTTGGTTTAGGTAGACATTATGCTGGATTTAGACATGTATTTCGACACGTAAATTGAAATTTATTATTTTTCTGGCAACCCTTTTCTTGAAACAACTATTAAATGTGCGCTCAATTGTTTCTTCAATATTCAAACATTTACCGTTGACTCAGTAACAGGTATATACACATATTTGACATATGATTAACAATTTGCATTAGACATCCATCCATTGTCACAGATGTTTGAACTTGAACATTCATAGATAGGCACTTAAACAAAACGTAGCTATAAATGTTATGTTAAAACAAATACGCTTCTTACTATATTTGCTTTTCGAGAAACAATAAAACGTAAATTGTACAACATTTAAAGCCAGATCTTTGAAAAAATATTTATATGGCGTACGTAAAAAACAACCATGCTCCTCTCTAATACATAAAAGGGTACCTAAGTATTCAAAACAGCAAAAAAAAAAGAAATACTCGGGTAAAAAAAAACTTGCAACTAAGGATGACGGATTTGAATTGACACTGAACTATAAATGAAAATTACAATTGAACCAAAGACAATTTAAATATGCTTTTTAAAATATGAACGCTCGTTTTCTCTGACAATCATACATTTTCCTTTTTTTATCGAATTAAGTAAAACTCATAATAATTATACCTACTCGTAAAATTTATCATCACATTTCTCTCGTTTCGATTTGAAATACTCTTCATAAAGAACACATTATCAACGTTCACATAACACATTGAGTGCCAGTGACCACGTGTAATAGTTTTAAATCAACATTTTAAATTAAATCATCCAGCTTCGATTTTAAATCAAGAACCTGTGTGTCGATCGGTCACTAACACGTCGACCACGTTAATAACTTACCAACTAAAATTATAACTAAATAGTTATCATAACCGTTAACCTACTTCATCACAGTCTCAAAGGAAATCACTATAGTCTGTTTTCGCTGAATCACGTTGGGAAGATCTTTGGTATCGCCAGTATCTTACTCGACGTACCCATAAGTTAATTGTGCACAATGTAGCAAAACTCTTTGCTAAAGCCGTTAATAACCTTTTATCTGTTTACGTAAACTTTACATTTTATGATGATTATGACATTTAGAATAATAAAATATAACAATATGTAATTTGTAGGCAATCTATAAAAATACAATGACTGATACGTAAGTTGTAATATAAATCCAAAAATCTTCTGAAAGAGAGCACGTCCCTTGATGCGATCAGATTTTTCTTATTTAATTACCGGTAACCCGACGTGATTCCGATCTAGTCGACAACTAGATTGTACAGCCTCTTTTATAATTAAATCAGATCTTGATTGTTTATTACAATATTCTCATAGAATCTGTATGTTTCATGATGTTCTGGCCCAAGCTCCTGATTTTCTTGGGTGACTCGAAGAAGTCGCTCGAGTCAGAAGAGTCAGGTTGCGTGAGGCGGGTGTGCGAGCGGATCCTGCGCGCGCGCGTGTCCGAGTCGTACATGAGCGTGTGCGTGCTGCCCTTGCGCGACCTGAAGGGGATCCGGTACGGCGTGCTGCTCTGCACGTCCGACATCGATCGTATGTGTCTTCTGTGCTTTGATTCCTTTGTTAGTGGAGAGAAGGTGATGATCATCTCGCTTGCCTTTGGTTCCGACCTGGAAAGAGGAAAACACATCGATTAGTATCGAGTAGATCTAATCTATTCGCCTAACCTATTGACACGATAGCTAGAAAAGGTTGTTTGTGTGTCGTAATGAGTAAGCTCATTAGATAATACTGTTTGTCGGAATATACTGAGAATTGGATTTGAGTTCGATAACTAGTGATGCTAGACATAACACGTTACTGTAATTACTGAATATTTACTGCAAAATACACGTGCATGTATTGTTAACGAGTAAACACTATAAATAGTGTAGCTATCAGATTCGATTACTCAATACGCACTTAAATGATATAATATCAATGCCTTCTGGATACCATTTGTGTACATACTTGTATATATTAAACCGTTTGTTTTATTAGGTAGGTATACTGCAATTGTTTAAACGTTATTCAAATGACTGACACCTAAGCGCGCGTCAAGTGATCACTGGAATCAAAACAAATTAATTTATGGCGAACGAATATAAAGCGCGTTTGTTGTAAAGAGTCATTAACAGACGTTGCAAGGTAGTAATAATTAAGTGTTAATTATTTACGACGTTTTGATGTATTTTAACCTTAAGTAAACCTGCAAATATGATTGTAGTCGGTGTCTATCGTTTTTAATCGATAACTGACAACGACATGCTTGTGGCAGTGCAGTAATTACTGTAACCTCAATATATCAGGATACCTTTTACCATTCACAAGAACCAAGTAATATGATTGTAGTTATAGAAGAGAGATACGGCTTTACAACATGTAGTGCGCTGTACGCTTCCACAAAAAAAACAATAATATTACCTACTTTTAAGAGTTGGAAACAACCAAGAACTACCAGTCGTAAAATATCGTTCAATTAGTTAGACAAATACACAACTCCTTGAGTTTTTCTTTGATATCCAAACAGCGTGTGAAGGTTAGATGACGACAGCGGAGTATTACTGAACCGGTATTCAATGATAACGGAAAGACGTGGATAATGAAATTAGTGTTTAAAGGGCAATTAAGCATTGTGTACGTGATGGTATGTTATAAACGTATAAAATTGATCATTTATTTTCAAGACAGTTTTAGATGGATGCAAAGGGTAAAAGTTAGAGGAGAATGCCATAAACAAAAGAAGGCCTATGCCCAGCACTGCGTTATTCCGGGCTGACCAACATTTATGGTCACTTGAATTATTTTGTTACCAGTTTTCTGTCGTCATCGGGTAAGAGTTAGACTATTTACATCCTATAAGGAAAATACTGACCAAAAAAAAGATGGATGGACTGTATAAGGAATGATATGAATGATAAAGGAGTAAATGATAGTATGACCTCTGATAGGGGAGAATGGAAGAAAAAAACATGTTGCGCCGACCCTAAGTAAAATGGGATAAGGGCAGGAAGATGATGATGATGATGATGAAGGAAAATACTGACAATTAGGTGTACAAAGCGAGTATTATTTTTTCTTAAAAAAAAACGACTCCCGCACTAATTATTTTTAATCCTTATATTGCGGGGGGTTTCACAGACATTCAATTCACACGCGCAAAGACACCCAGACTCAAAGCAAGCCTTTGTGGATCGCTCAAATTCTTGTCCTACGCGGGGATCGAACCCGCGACACGTCGCGTACAGTGGTAGTGGGCGTGGTGCTGGTGACCTATACCACTCGGCTATCCGTGCAGTTGAATGGATCTTGCATTGACTGTCTTCGTGACGTAAACCGCAAAGTGCGTACAGGTGGAGCGTCATTCATTTCTTTCGATACAATAGCTTGCAATAAATTAAGATAACCGAACCTATTATAACACGTGTTATCTATCTTTCATAACAAACAATTTGTAGACATAATAACATCTGTTGTAATACAGCTGCAATTTAGTATAGTCAACTATCTAGTTACCCTTGTACACGTGAATCGTAATCTCATTTAATGAAGACCTTTGTTTATTGAACTAAGAACACAACAAATGACTGTCGAGAATGCAGTTGTGGAAAAGAGACGGCATGCTACACAGTGTAAAGCGATGTCTCGCTTCCACAACTGTCTTATTTTAAGAGGTGTTGTTTCGTCTCCAGTACAAAAATAAACATTTCAATTTTCACTGTCATGTGCTAATTGATGTTATAATAAAATCGCCATTACAATTAAACGTCTTCTAAACTAGTTCGTATAAATAATGTGCAATGAAAGAAGGTCAAAGTGAACGTTATGCTCGAAATAGATCGGTTGATCTGACTGTAGATGTGTAGCAAACAAATCTGTTATGGCTTTGTCTCAGTTTATTGCTTGACTGTTAATTTATAACAACTATACATCTATAGAGATACATGTCTGTTATTTAGCTGATGTTAATACGTGTTTCTTAATAATTAAGGTGTAAAGGTGTAGTATTGACAATGGAATAATAAAAAGTTGTAAACAGAAGTTGTAAATAATCAAAGAATAGTTTTACTGGCAAAATAGAAAAACCAAGTTTAAAGCTGCACGAAAGATGCGTAATAAATTGCAATGCGAGTTTATTCCTGCTGTAATTAAAGACACGCCCCTAGGCTATTAATTCTTTTATGAAAATCTTTTATTGAACACAAGATTTACTTATTCCTACCATTATAATAATATTAGGTACCTACAAAACAGTGCGGTTTCATTCGTTGTAACGTAAAAAATCATGTGAAATTTTTATGTATTCTTACAAAAGTCGTAATTTAGTATTGCATTAGCTTCTTAACAAATGTAATATGTGACTATGTGTAGGTAAATACTAAATACCGGTAAATCGTAAGTATCGGCCGGGGGCATTGTATTTAACTTCGTCACTGTATTGAACACGTCATTACGGCTTGTGGTTAAGTATTACTAAGCCAGTAGATGCATCATTGAGTTACGGTAATCTCCGTATAAGGAGCTGTACAATGTAAAGATATTTCATTCAGTCACTATTTTTGACATAAGGAACAAATTGCATTTTATTAATTAAATTCATGAACAGGCTATAAAGTTATAGATATTACCAAATATGGTTATCCATACATTCTATGCATTTCATAAGTTTCTACCTCACATCTGCGTGCGCGCATGTCTGTAAACCCTAACATGATCGTTAAACTGTTCACTGCACTAACTGACGTCAATTTTGCAAGTTAAGAATAGTATAATAATTGAAATATCTTCTAATAATAACCCAATCTTAAACGGTAGCGACATCTGCTTTACGTTTCCCTAACTACGTGATTATAGGAATAATAAACACTAAAACTATTTAGTTCACACATTCCTCGAATACTTTTAATTAGGTAACCATAAACAATCAGTTTCTGAACTCTGAAAGGAGTTATTTATGCATGTATGCAAACTATTTTAAAATTGTCTATACCTACTTCTATTGTGTTCGAAATCCAAATTAACTTATGCGTGTAACTGTAAAACGACTACTAACTGTCGACAGAAAATTCAATAAATTATTCGATAAACCGATTTGTAAATTTTTACATTCCTAATAGTAGAACAAAAGAAATATTTACTGTTTAATCAGTAGTGTTCCTATTTCCACATATGATTTAGGTAGCTATAGACACAGCTATAGATGACAATGTAGTAAGTAGGTATTAAAGTCTAGAAGCCTATATAAATATTTTATCTAATACACCACACGTGTGTAATAACATGATTAAATAGATTATAAATTATACCAATCGATTGGTTTGCCTAGTTTCTCATTGACGGAACACCTGGCTGATATCCGTATAACGTCTTTGTAATAATAGCACAAGCCACGAGGTATTGTCGGCAGCTGTATATACCTATCCATCAATATAGTAGGTATTAGGCGCCATCGAAAATACATTGAACTTTACACTTTTCGTGTTCCAATACGCCAACTGTGTAGTAATATCTATTATTCTGTGATTCCTTGTATTAATTAGTAGCGGTTATAAATAATAATTGAACGTACAAATGATAAAAAGCGTGTAACGAATAATATCGATAGATTTGTCTTGACCTTTGAGCTTCCTTTTTCTGGTATAAAAATATTAGAAAAACTTAATACTTAGAAGTCAGTAGAATCTAGTTTGTCAATAGCATGTATTGTCTATAAAAGTGTATTATTCTAACGAGTAAATATTGCTATTATCTTCACTCTATTCAGTTTTAGTCCAATCATGTTTAATTATTTTTACGTCGTAATTATTACGTGAAAATTTAATTATAATTAATCGTAACAGTTTAAAAACGCGTCGGTATAGGTACCTACCTAAGTAAATTGTGTATTACGGAAATAAAATTAGTTTGCCGAATTTCAAGAGTTATTTTTCAATTATTTATAAATGCTTTACATAAATGTGTGTAATTATTTAAAATGTTATGTAGTTATGTAGAATAACAAAAACAGGTATTCATTTTATAATTTTCCTTTCGTGCGATAATCCCAATTTATTAATATGGTAACCAATAATAAAACATGATATTACTAAAACTGATAACCACAGTAATTTCAATTTTAGAGATAAATAAAGAACGAATAAAATCTTTTAATTAAAAAGTTCTACATGTTCTACATAGACGAAGAAGATTAGCGTAAAAAGGTTTTAGTTTTTTCTACAATTCTCTTTTACACGGCTCAAGAAATGCATTTTGCAGGTTTTCCAGTCAATAAAACCTGTATTATTTCTGACAAAGTGCTTATATCATTGGTTTGCTGAAACTTGGCAATCCACCAAGTAAACAGTTTTATTATTTTGCATTGTTTCGAATTTTCGAAGCTCCATTTACAGTAATGCCCACAAAAACCAAATATTCCCCGGGGCTTTCTCACTGAGAAAGTAATTAAGATAAATGTAATGAATGTTATGACTGTACTATACTTAATTGCATGTTTTTACATTTGATTAAGATTAATACGTTATGCCAATCATTGTGACTATTCTACGACTCGAAGCTGAGACAGTTACATCATAACTATTCAAAAATGTTTTTGGATGCACAGTTCGCTAATTGAAAAGTAAGTCTTTGTTGTTTGTCTCTGTAAGAAAACAATAATGTAATTATTGAAGACCTAACGGTCTAATAGGATTACACGTGAAGTCACAACACAAACTCATAGGTTAGTTCTATAGTCGCAGCCAGCATCTAAATAAGTTCTTAATACTAAAGATGTATTCGTAATATTATTCGCAGAATTTTATTCCGAGATCCATTCGGTAGGTATACATGCAAATTGACGAAAACAAAACCTACGACTCCGTGGTGATGTGCCAAATTGAACAAAGCGACGATTTGATATTATTACTCTCGAAATAGATCGCGGTTTTAAAAGAACAATCTATCTTCATAGAGAATAAATTATTGAATGGGAACGTCTCGTTTATTTTATTGTTATACGGAACACCTATACACACATTGTGGAAAAGCGTTAGCCAACAGACTACATATGTTTGGTTAGTTATATTCTTGTATATTTTCGACGGGAGTGCCAGAAAACATTAGGAACACTAGTCTCCCTAGCAACAAATTGCCCGGCCACGCCTAAATGTGGAGCCATCAAGCTATTGCCACTTATACCTAACATCTATGATTACAATCTGTACCAGAGGACACGAGGACTTTGATCTTATCATTTCAATTTACATATAGGAAAAGCTGTCCAGACAAGTCCAAAGTCTAGCCTTCAAGTTTTCTAGAAACAGATCAGGATTACGCCAGAAATTTTAATTGAGTTCGAAGCGTATCAAACGCGAGTCGACCGGTTCCTATCTTATAGTCTATAGGAGGATGTTAAGACCAAGGGACCAGTATTTACCGCAAAACATGGTAACATTATACCTCGTTTAAAACCTATAGATTTAAAGGTAGATTTGATGTCAAAAGGTGGATGTGCGGACAGATTAGTTGGCCAACCGATCGCCTACATAAAACCTTCTTTCTATTCGACATTCAGCCGGTTTGCCCGTCCACGTAATGGTCGCCACCCGTCTCAAATTAGCATTAATATTAAAGTGGAACCCTCGGCGACGTTTTCAATGTCCTGTTATTACGTCTAATGTAATACCTAATGGGGCTACGTTACCTATCCACAGAAATATCGTAATTTCTCTGAGATTTCCGACGACTATTCTTGGCACCCTGTATTATTTCGTTCTGAATAGGTATTAGGTGCCCATTCGTAAGAAAATTAACAATTCAAATCACAAAAGAACAGAATAACATGTTGTCGACATAGTTTTGCTTCGATTACCCACATACATTTATTATTCAAGATAACTTTGTTTCTCTTTCAACTATGGAAATGGCTACCGGTGTTCCTACTAAAAAGGTCAAATACCCAAAGTGTCGTCGTGTTTTACGTATCTAATAGAGCATAGGTATATTTGGAAGCTATCATTTTATCAATGTTATTGGTAGGCTAGGTGAATTCCGCTTTGATTTACAAATCATTGTAATTCTACTTCTGTTATCAAAAATCTTTAGATTACATTCGAATTTTCGAAAGTTTGATAACGAGCACGACTGTGATTGGTTCACCAAACTGGGAAACAACCAATCACAGTGTTCGACATTAATTTTGACAATCGATTAAATAATTGTCGTAATGATCAATGGCCTGTTTTCATAAACCGTGTTACGCGAAATAAAAGGAATATTCTAGGAGTTATAATGATTAATAGAAAGAAATTCCAAGAAGGTTACACCTTCAATTTCAGCCTCAATATGTCTATTAAATGTCAATGACCTTTCATATCGATTGCCTTCGAAACCTCATGGCTAATCAAATGGTTTTATCTGGCATAGATTATTGCCCATAAAACTATCAGTCAAGAGTATCATAGTGCTAATTAATTTATGATAAGACTTTGTACATACGATATTATCTATTCAATGGTGAGGAATTTTAATGATTGCAATATGTGTACATAGTAACATAGCTAGTATATAGCATAGGTTCCTTCTGATATAGAGAATTCTGCATTCAATCTGCAGAACATAAATAAGAGAGTATGTACCTATTACTAGTAATAATATATTATCTAATTTCTTTTCGTCCCTTAAATCATCGTAAAATATTAATTAGTGATAAAAAAATACATGGAAATATGATATCTGAATAAGCTTGACTAAGCCTGACAGTTGGCATCCGTTTTCAGATAATTATGATGAGTAATGTAGGTATTATGATGCATTCACCAGCTATGCTAAATTTGATTGCAGGGAACTACCCTACAATCAAAACCAGATAATTAAATAGAGGTTTAAACATCATATTTCAGCATAAAGCCTACTACTACCTTACATAGGTACATATAAATAAACTACATGCATATGAATCTAAATATGTATATAAGGTACGGTTTGTCTGTCAGTTTCTGCTAATCTCTGTAATGGCTGGACCGATTTTGGAGGTACTTTTATTGGCAGGTAGGAGATGTAATAAGGAGTAACTTAGGCTACCTTTATTTTAGAAAAAATATATTATCTTTGTTATATTCTAAGCGGATGAAGTCGCGGGAACAGCCACTTAAAAATAACAGCTGCTGTTGTCTCTCTCTGTCGTGTCTCTCTCACAATGCCAATAATACGTAATTTATTTAAAAGGTGGTGGTATGTCCCTATCTATGTATGCATGTACCTACCTAAGGGTAATGTTACGAAAAAGATATTTCGTCTACTAAACTATATTTTACCCACCGTTTGTCATTACACTGACTCATAAGACCAAACTCTCATTCACATTATTTTACAATATTATTCCGACCAATAATCTCAATGATTCATAATTAAACAAATCATTATTACAACACGAATCGCTTCTAAAAATAAAGTATTTAATATACTCACGTTTCCTAGTACCGACTTGTAATATTAACAAAGATGTTAATGTTTTACAAAACATGAATCGGTTTAACGAGCTACGTCGACAAGAATATTAAAATAACGCTATGAATGTTTTACTAATTACTTAGGAAGACAGTATATGTGGATTTATTTCATCCGGTATTTTTTGTTTACAACGGTAAGTAAAACTTTATACTATAGGCCTTCTTGGTATTAATGTTGCTGTTGATATACAATAGTACTGATTACAGCCCTTACAACTACGAAAGAAAAAAATCAGAAGTCTTTTTTTTTAAACAAAAGAATGATTTATGTTTCAAATTTATTCGAACACCTATTGAACACAACAATCAGTGGCTTGTATAACAAAATACCTCGGAGCGGTCGGTAAAATATGTTTGTTATAATTTCTTGGAAACATGTTTGATAACGAACAAAGAATCGAACGTAAACAAAACTCATTAGCACGGGTTATACCAACAACAAACTAAATTAAATTAGTCATTAACGTTTTGACAGTATCGACTTCGTAGGCCGAAAACAAACACCTTTTGTTCAATGTATTGTAACCGCTCATTTAATAACTGCTGTTATTTAGTTAATTACGAATACTTTATATCATCAATGTGTTTTGAGTTAACTATAGGTAGTCTTTTTTATTCTTGACTAAAAATATTAAAGATTTTGTGTCAAATTAGAGTATGTTCTAGCTCGTGCGTGGTTATTGATCATAGTTCTATAATTATTTGCTATTTCTTTATGTAGATGATCTACTTAATTAATATTCTATAATAAATAATGATTCTAAATCTGATAATAGCTTAACATTTAAATATTATAAGGATATTGTGTTAGTCGGCAAATTAAGCGACATAATGGCGCAATATCGTTCTGATTTTATTAATCATTGTGTAACATCCACCTTTTAATGACATTAAACTAGGTCCCAGTAAGTAGGTTCACTTTATTTAGGTTTTTATTAAACGACTTTCAAAAACTAGGTATTATCTAAGCGAACTTTTGATATTTTTTCCATTTCGTAACGTTTGTTTTAAATGTTCGTTATCCGGAGGTTGTCAGTTTTTTGTTTTTGCATTTGATTCCGAACGATCTGAATGTTACACGGTGTTTGGGAAGCAATGTTTTGGAGATCTTTTATCTCAATATTATAAAGCAGAGACAAACGGCGGAAATGGCAGTTAGCGTGTCAGTAAGATACCCATATGGCGGGAATTAATTTGCAATATCAATATACTCATTAAAAGCTAAGAAAAAATATAAAATAAAAATGTTTTATTTCTTTAAAACATACATGTAATATGTAGCTTGAGATGGAGGTATCCTTTTAAATATATAATAATACCTATGTTAGAATACCCCCCTCATTCATAACTGAGGTTACAAATAATCAATAATGCCGTGGTTGACAGAAAAGAAAAGAAAAAGTTTAAATACGATGAAAGGAAATCAAAATAAATCGAAAATAATATTATTCTATTCCCGAAAAAATCTTCAAAAATTACAAACTAGTCAGTCCAATGTAGCTATCACGTTGTAAACTCCCAGATATGCAAAACGTAACGGAACTCTCCACAACGGGCTAGAGTGACGTCATATACCTGTATTTTGCCAACAGTCCCGAAATAGAGCACTTTCTACAAATATACGGATTGACATAAAAATATATATTAATCATGCGTGATCTTCGGACCAGAGAGTGGTTGCAGCATAAATCATAGAATGTTAGAGGGAAGAGGCACGAACTACACTTAGCTCTTCCGTACCTACTACTAGTGTTGCAGTGTAGACAAACTTACTCGCTTTCTGATTCTGGTCGCTCTTTATAGTTTGACAAGTATCGCAAATTAGGTAGGTTATTACGGTATTTTTTTTTTGTTTTATAATGTATAAAATCAACGCCAGGGAGAAAAAGAGTTCAGGAATTACGAATTTCAGCTCGTTTTAAGACTTTAATTTTTTATCATCGTCATCATCATCTTCCTGCCCTTATCCCATTTTACTTGGGGCAGCGGAACAAGTTTTATATTTTTATCTGCTTTAGCAGATTTTGATGTTCTCATAATAGAGACAGCCCGAGTGCCACTTCTTTCTACTCTCCTTTCCTATGGTGTGGAATGATCATTGGCTGCGCGTGCGTTTTTTCTTGGCACCGGTCACAGCTTCGATCCTATTACATCGGTTAAACGTCACTACTTGCAACCTTGGTTATAGGACTTATAGCTAACTAACTGTGATGTAAATCTAGTATTTATGCACATATTTATTAAATACATTTGTATTGTTATAGCTATGTGCTAGGAATATAATCGGTTCTATTTTTGAAGAAGATGGTGGATCTTGAACGAGTGGAAACCTTGCAAATTTTGCAGAGAAAAACGAGAGTAAAACCTCTATACACCGACATTATAATAATAACCTTTTGTTGTAATATGGAAAGTATATATCATATATTTATTAGTAAAGACTCATTTTATAATACAATAGACTTGCACAGTCAACAATAATTAAAGTCTAAAGGTATAACTTAAAGGGGGCTCTCAATGTCAATAAAGAAAGTAAGGGAACTAGGGGCATGATGGGGCCATGAGGTAAGACGAGGTCACGCACTCATACGAAAATCCCAACGTTCCTATGACACGGCGCATTAGCCAATCAGAAGCTGCTATCGAACAATACTCAGTGCGGCCATAACAGTCGGTGAGAGTGCGTGCGTTCTTCGTTTATAAACTAATTACTGCTACAGTGCATCTAATAATCTAATTAATATAATATTATGTGCACGTGAACGACATCAGAAAAAGGTAAGAAAAACAGTTGAACTCATTGTGTTTATGCACTTTGTTTTTACATTTTACTTGCTGTTGATAGGCACATCCAAAATCATTCTAGTCCCAAGCACTTATTTTAAAAATTTTGATATTTTAAAAAATAGTGACAGGGGCAAGATGGTGTAGGTCCTACGGGGCATAATGAGATTCATCATGGCCCATCGATTTTCAAACAAGTTATTACTTAAACATTACTAGGTTGTGTTTTGTTTTTCAATTTACAGCTAGATTGATTCACAAAAAGAAATTCATCATCACAGCCTAAAATATTGACCTCATTACATTTTTCTTTTTCAGATAAAAATGGTTAGAAACTACAAGAAAAAGACAAAAAGTCTTAATAGATAAAGTTATGACAAAAAGTCAGGATACAGAAAGGCGGCCTTAGACCATAGTACCCTAGACCCATCTTGCCGCATTTATCGTAAATCATCTTACCCCGTACGTGGGGTAAGATGGTTTTTTTATGTGTTATTACAAAATAATTAATAATGAAAAATTGTGATGACATGGCCGTCCAAAGAATATGCCAATTTGTAGTTGATTAAGTAACTAATGTGCCATAAATAAATGAAAACATTATATTAATTAGATCTGTGTATTTTTGTAGTTTTCCCTTAGCGTCCCCATCATGCCCCTAGTTCCCCTAATTACAATTCATCAAAACTAACATTACTCACTTTTCTCAGTAAACATATTGATATTAATTTAAACCTCCTATTCAAATTGTTTTCATAGTACAGTGTGAAGATATATAAACATGACAATGTCAAACAGACACTTTATTGGAATTCAGAAGCGCACGTGTCTTATGAACTTTAGAGACACGTGCGTTTCCGATTTTGATAAGGATCGACTATAGAGTATTTCAGTACATATTCGGTGCAAGTTTAGTGCACAAGCTTATCTAGATAGCAAGGAATACAAGGTACTTCCAATGAGAGTTTGTTGTTAAATGTAACAGAATATTGATAAAATTGAGTGGTTTGATATACTTATCAACGAATAAAATGAATATAACCAGTCATAACGGACAATGGTTGACGAAATAGAATTTCCCAAGCTGCGTTAGATGGAAACTGTATTATTTAGTATTAAGGTAGGTAGTTTTAAAACGTTATTTCCTTCCTTAACGGGACTTTCAGACTTAAAGGAAAACGTGGTAAGAAATAGGCTTGACAAGGTCGAATAAGTCTTAACAAATTGTGTATTTATGCATTAAGAGTTAAATTCTACTGAATGACACCATGTTCAGGAGTTTAATAGAATTGTAAAATGAGCAGACAGCCGGAAACTTGTCTACGAAATTCATAAAAAAAAACGAATATATGTGTAGACCGTATATTTATGCAATTGATTCAATTGTGTATAAGCACAGTATAAGCATTATTTGAGACTCCCTGAAACCTATGATAGCTAACTAGTCTAGTCTTTAACTAAACAGATCCACTAATCACTATTGCAGCTTCTCACATAGTAATTAGTATTTCCGTAGCCCTATTGCCTAACGTAAGATATGCCTAAGCCAAGTTTACATGAGCATTTAATTGCAGATCTAGAAAGCGAGACCCGCAACACAGCGACTGTGCAATTACAGCCTTATATTATGGTGTGCGCGTTTCCTTACGACATAATACTGAGGTCAGACCTATATGGATATGTCATTGTGTACCTGACGTAAGTGCAAACAATTCGATTAGCCATCTCTAATTGGAATATGTAGCAGGAAAATAGATTCAGTGTGCTAAAAGATATGAAGTCATTATGCGCATTAGCATGTGTGTAAAAACAAGAGGTAAAAAAAAACATTTTTTTTTTTATTTGATTTTTTCTAGGCACTTTTTTCTACTGCAAAGTATACTTGTTATGGAATAAATCAGAAGGTAATGATTTATCGGAACTGTTTTTAATTACGATATTAATTGTAGAAGAAGCACGCTATGGCATCTTATCATTACGAAGAGGATCGTGGCAATGAAATCTACAGATGATAATTAACGAGTGGTGATAAGACAATGTGATGTATTGAGGAAAAAGCAGTTAAAATGGAGACGTTGTGGAGGCCATTACTGCCTTTAAACCTTTCATAATGTTATTCTTATTAAATATTAGGTAAAACAAGGCGCAGTAATACAGGAATATAGCTCTCATTTCGGTACACATCGTGGCGCTACATATTTGCTGTGATAGCATAATCTGTTCGGCCAAGGATAAGTCAAAGATCATAAAGTATGATTAAGAATATTTTAAAGTTAACTTTAAAACTTAAATAAATTTAAATTAACTAACATCTTAACCTATAAACCTGTACAATTACATTAAACAAATAGTGTAGATAATGACGTCCTCGCATTCGCGGCTTTTTTTTTTCAAAAAGTATTTCGCATACTCCTTTTTCAAACTTGTTAAAAACACGTTTCATATTTTTTTCTGAAAAAAAGCATGCGCACGAGAACTGGCTTGAATATAAAAACCGTTTTATAAAAAGAAGCAAAGTGACGCTCGTATAAAAATAAAATGTATTTGCAGTTTCGATGGATGACATTCAAAACTCTGATGGAAATGTTAATAATTATATCTTTGTATTTGCAAATTCTAAGCTTGGTACTTTTATTATTATGGATGATTTATTTGCGTATTTGTAGATTGAATGGGTATTCATAACTCTAATTTTATAGATCCTGTAGAATTCGTGACTAGTTTAGCTTAGCATATTAACACCCAATGACATTTAATGTCTCAAAATAATTGAAGTATAGCTTTATTTCGCAATAAAGTGAATGGAAACGCAAAGAGCACATCGAGTGCACGCGGCGAGGTATGCACTGAATAATAAACAATGAGTGGTAAAGCTAAGTTCCCATAAACAACGAACCTAGAGTTTTTAGATAGGTGATGTAAACGACCAACTATGGCAACTATTTCTAGTTTTTGTGAAATATCCCGATATTTGTTTTACGTTCGCGTATATTTAATAATAATTTGTATTGTATAGTTATATGTTAAATTTTGTCATGGACACTTATAAAAACTAAAATATAAACCCGAATCGTTTTCTACATAATAATCATGACGACTGACATATTTTTTTTATGTAATCGAATGTATATTGATTTATTAATCTACCCCTACTGCCCTTCGCAGCAAATGCTCGTGTTGTACTTGTGCCTCGTGTACAAAGAAAATTGAATGGTGATAAATAAATAATTACAAATGTCATCATCGTATTAATTACCAGGCTGTCAATAAACAATAAAAGTTTCATTTGTTCCACAACTAAGTATTTTTTTATTTTAAATAATTCGCACAAATGTTTATTGAATCTGTTTTATCAGATGGAGAAATAAGACTGGTACGAAATTAATTATGTAAATAAGTAAGTATGCAAAGTAGGGCCTCCCACTAAACTCGATATTTAAAATACACAACAAGCAAATATTGTATGGAGATTATTCGAAGTCAGACTTGTTTGACTCCATTCAGCCAGTGTTATGTTCATTTTGTAAACCACCCAAAAAAACAATGTGTTTTGTTTTTTTTTTCACATAGGATACATACACTTAAAACGATTCTCGATTCCATTCAGCCAGTGACCAAGTATTCCTTTTGGGAAATACTTAAAATAAAAAACATGGTTTGTTTTGCTATTTACACAGAATAAAAAAGGCGATTTATATAAACCTCTTTGTAGGCGATACCCGGAAGGTCGATTACATTCTAGACACGTAGTTTAGATAACAATCCGTAATTACTCAGTGGATTCGATATTATTTTAATTAATGGTATACATAGGTGATTATAGTCGAAAGCAAAGTTAAATTCTACGGCTATCTGTGTTTTCTATCACAATCGATAAGTTACTTCCTGCCACCTGAAATGAATGTTGATAATTCGTAGGTAGATATACCTACTAGGTACCGAATCAATTCATTTATTCTAGCTACTTATCAAATACAAATGTGTGAGTTCATAAGTGACTATATTTTTTATCCTACGCTGATGTAAATTTAAATTTTAACCTGATATTCCTTACTTTTTAGGTTATCAATCAGAAAACATGTAACATATAAATACATGATCCCAATATACTTGGACTTTGGAATTACATGACTACACACAATGATAAAAAGAAAAAGTGAGTTCCGGTATATGAGCCAAAACAATCGGACTCTTTCCTCATGCTTGAACATCATCCAAACTATGAAATACCCGGGGAATCCTGATAAGACGTCAGTAGAGAATTTATAAAACATTATGCATGTACTTATTAATTATTTCACTAATTAATCTTGGCACTGACTTCCCAAACATCAAAGTCTATCTTGTGACGAAATGTTTCGGAAATTTTCTTTCTTTTCTTTGTTCTTAACAACGAAACTACGAATAAAATACTTATAAGTGGATTCGTTAAAGGTGACATACTTTAATTTTGATCTAGCCGGTGATATATTTGTTTAGAAAATCGCTGTTACAAGATAACTCTGATAAGCAATAAAATAAGAACAGATAAAAACTGATGATAGGAACATTTTACATAGAAAGTTGTACCTACACTAGAAATATAAATTAATTTGTGACAAAAGAAAACGAATTGAACACAAAACTGAACCTGCTTAAAGGAAAATTCGACAATGTTTTTGTTTATTTAGGCCTCAGACATTTTTTTCGTGCCAACAGCTGAATATAACCGGAACAATAGTCTGTACAATATTTTTTAGTAAATTAAAAAAAAAATCTAAACAAGACGGTCAATAATGAGTGCGACCTAATTCACCGAGCGTCCTATAACACATATGTCAGCCATGTCTAGTAAAGATTAACGGTTTCATTACAAAACCTGTACTTCCTTTTTGGCATTGTGGGAAGCATTGGCTGCCAATCACCAGTGGCCATCGTACTCCGTTTACTTTCCACGGAAGTCACCTTAAAAGCCATAGCTAGTGGCGTAAAAGACTAGGTGTTCAGTTTAATGGAACGTTTTTCAATTTGGCGCGAGAGACGTTCCTTGTTTAAACTGTTAAATAATTCAAAATTCACTATTTATTTAATTTTGTTTGGCCATTTTTGTACAATTTGAATTTCGAAGTTTATTATTTTGGAATCTGCCATTGTTAGTGCTTAATTAATATTAAATTTGAAAATAAAACTATTTATATTTAGGTTAATACAAATATTTTACCTGTTTTGAAAACAGGTAATGTTTTAGATTATAAAAATAAGGCGCGTAAGAGCTGCCAACAGAACAAAAAAAGTGTTTAAAAATGTCAAAAGAGGCAGCTCACGGCAGCTGCTGTTCACGTGTTTGGTGACATTGTTGTGTGTATTTATTCTAGTCGAAGATTTTTTTATTATTTGTTCCCCTACGAAGCCAAACAAGGAGGCCTCCTATTTTAGTTTTGTATTTGTGGTTTGTAATGGATATCTTTTTACTTATAAGGAATCAAACGAACCTAGAGATACTTTTATAGAATTTTAAATTTAATCAGTACTTCGTTGTAGTTTGTATTTTTTCAGTTAGTCACCGTTATATTTAGCTCCAACTGATTATTGAGTACCTTTAATGGTAATAAACTTATCGCAAGCAACAAAAATATTTCACTTAAATCCGGTGTTATCATTGTTTTATTGAATTTCATTAAATCGATCAATTATAATTCGTTACATTGTAGCTAAGAAGTATCCTTTAAAAAAGTAATCTAATCACTAAAGTACGGATTGGTATAACGGATTATACAAATAATTCTGATATGTAACATTATAGTTTAAAAGTGACTTAAGTCGCAGGAAAGTCAGGGCAATAACATTTCAATTAGTTTCAGAACTGAAATAATAAGACGGCAAGAAACATGTTTACAAACACGCTTATTTGTTACGAAAACCAGTGACGCTTATGTAAAGTTATTCGGTTCAGTATGGACACAGTTATCACACTCATCGATAATCGGTTCTCAGTACGTTTCAGATAAGATTAACATTATTCCGAAGGATAGTACGTGTGCACTTACTTTCCCGTAAAGTAGTCCGATATCTGGCTGACCTTCCAGAATATCTGGAAGAGCAGCATGAGCACCGTGTGGTTGATCCAGGTGTACAGCTTGTAGCAGCTCTCCATTGCGCCCGCGCCTCCCGACTCGCGCTCCCACAACACCTTCGGAAACGAAAACTCACTCATCCGTCACACGTCTATTTGCAAGGGTAATACCGAAATTCTACTAGTTGTACACTAGTACGCGGCGCGAATACCGACGAAATTCAATTTCGTAAATTGAAACAGTAAATAGTTCCCCTCGCTAGGACACTTGCGACACGATCGCACCACTGGGGTAGTTTGGCGCTTATCAATCGGCTCTCGACCGAAAATAGCGACGATAATAGAGCGAGCGACGATAAGTTTGACCGCGCTCGAACGCCGGTGCACGCAAACTGGTGGCCATGAGAATTCCACTACAACTCGGCTCGTCGAATGACGAAAGATGACTCAGTTGTATCACGTTGTAGATATCGGGTATTTGTTTCTTAGCTCGGTTAACGTGGAATGCGAGACAACACCCGACCGCGCGACGGAATATGTCAAAACAATAAAGGACACTGTTTTTTTTTCTTTTCCAAAAAGCATTGACAATAGGGCCATTCTGAGTGTGCCGGGATTTACTATTTCTCATTTTCAACTAAAAACTTTTTTGTGTTTACAAGAAATTTATTTATTGAAGAAGAATCTGCTACTTTAAAATAATTATTTTAAAAGGCATTAGCCCATAATCCTCGTTTTAATATGATATTATGACAGTGTTATTGCTACAATGTTTATTAACATTGTAACAATAACATAATACATGTCACATAAATAGGGATAAATACTTACTTAAATGTTTTAAATCGAATTGTCACCAAAACTAACTTGGTATTTGTAATTATCAGATACAAAGCCAAGTTTAATTATTTTAAAATCATTTGTTGCGTATGAGCTGGCGACTTACTATTGGCTATTGCCATATTTTTTATTTCTCGCCATATTTCATAGCCGACATAAAACTTTTTTATTACTGACATAATGCCATTACCATAAATAATGAATCTTTTCAGCCTGTATGTACGTACAAATTCTAGATTTCAAAAGGTTGGTTATTTCAAAAGTCTTACAACATAACATGCAATAAATATAGGGTAAAAATCTATTTTCGCAAAAATATCTAAATCTTTTTTCCTGATATTAATTCGACACATACTAGTCTGTTTGTGCTTGTAATAAAGATGAGGAGGAGAACTATTACACTTCATTTAAAATCTCATGTAGTTAGTTCTAACAAATATCAATAACTTTGCGCTATATTGCCCTCACGTTGCAGCACCAGACTGCAGTCATAACCTAGCACTTATAGTTATTCCTGCAGCGTCATTAGTAAAGTGTAATTCCTCTACAATGTCCACAATGTTTTACTTAAACAAGAAAACATGGCACGAAGTTCAATACATTTGTTTTTAAACTGATAAAACTGAGTTATGCAGTGTCGTTTATCGTAAATCTCTGTGGCCTGCCATATTTTAAAACGTAAAATTATTGCAATTGTAAAAAAGAGACGTCGCTCTATGCTGAATAGTGTTTTCTCGCTCTCACAACTGTAAAATTCTCAGTTTTACTGGTAGGTTTACAGGGCCTACAATCACCTGTAAATAAATATCACTGCAGCTGTTAAAGCGAGACGCTGTTTAACTTTCAATAGTGCCATCTCACTCCCACACCTGCAGTAGCCTTACTTTATTTGTAGGTTTCAGGTTATACGTATAAGGTCACAATAAATGGGTGCGGCAAACCATGACCCATGCGAGTGCTGCATGTTCGTGAATAAGGCCGTCCCAAGGGCCGGTCAACGCACCTTCCGCTTCCGAACAGCTGTAAATATTGTATATATCACTATTTACCCTTAACCGTGTTAGCGAAGATAATTACTTTAGAAATTGTAAAGAAAATACGTTATTGAATGAGGCTAACGTTTCGTTCTTTTTCGTTATTCTGGTTATCGAGACATCAGGCCATTGAAACTATTGAAAGTAGATTAATAAAAGGTTGACACAGAATACCTACTTTATTTATAAAGGAGGCAAAGACTATTCCTTGTTTTCTTCAGTTCAAAGCCTTGAATATTATCATTCGTATTATTTATTCTTCAATAACAGAAATAGCTGATATCTTCATAGCTTCATTTTACCACAGTTTTACTCAAAGCGCAAAGTGAACTATTTTTTTCCATAACTTACATTTGCTTAGATATATCCAAATTCGTTAAAGTGTCTTTTAACATAATATACCCAAGCTCGAGAATTTTCTAGAACGGGGGAACCCATTTTGTATTGTTTCCTTTGTAAGTTTAAGTTTGTAAATGGTGTCTACCACCTGCTTACCAAGGCATTGTACGCAATAATTGCGGTCCTTTACTTTATCATCGTGTATTCGTACATTATTAAACAAAACATGCATTTATTACACGATATATTGTGTTTAAATGTATAATTCAGAGTAAAAATGTGGCGTAATTCCTTCCTCAAAATATTATGACAAATAAAACTAATTGTACATTTACATTTGTTGTCTAGACGTCTTAAGAGACCTGTTTTAGTGTCGTCTGAATCAAGTTCCGTTTCTAGACAATCTTTTACAAGTTTTAGCGATTATAAAAATCAATGTATAGAAATTACATTATTATGAAATTTCCCCAAGTCAGACTTTTACTGACTAAAACCCACCATGTTCCTCCTGGAGCCCTTTGGGTGCCGGGCGAGCGGTAACTCTCATCCCGCAGCCCCGACAGGTAGACACTTAAGGGCGACATTTAGTTGTGCATAGTTTGTACATACCTCTATTAAATATATTCAAATGCTATTTCCATACATTTGTTTGATTTAAACATGTCATTTCGGATTTGAAAGGCGACATACTCGTAGTGATAGATATATTAAATGATTTTGTCAAATGTTTGGCATTTTATGAAAAATTTATTATTGTTCTAAGGATTACGACAGATATTTAGTAATTTTTAGGTGACCTAATATAACAAAGATGTTATTTTAATACTTGAGTAAAGGTTTAACAGGGAGTACAATATCTAGCATTCAGCTTATTTTACATAATGATATACTACCTATATCATTAGTGACCTTTACTCCACTACCTATGTAATCATTAGTTCGTCAATTTCATTGCCAAATAAAACGTTCTTGGCACTGCACTTGAAATTTCCCCATAACCCGTAATCACGTATACATATGTAGTTCAGGGCCAACGTGAAGAAGTTTCAGTGTTGCCGCAATATGTTACAATTTTCTACCATTTTCCTATGGCAGGAATATTTAAAAGTTGTTTATCAGACACATGTTGAGTTGAATAAGCTATGATTTGCGCTCTAGTACTTTGATTTATTACGAACATCAGCAAATATATTTCCCAAAAAAAAACGTCTGAAGGTCTTAAAAGTTACTTTGTTATACCTATACCTATAGGTATCAACATATCCTACTAGATACTAATCCAGATAACGTTATAACAAGATTAACTCCAATATTCAATCAAATATTATTGCATAATATTTTGCAATACTAATTAATAAAAAAATAATACTTTACACGTTTGTGCATGTGAAATAAAACGTTACATGACCCGTATAGGGAAGTGGTTCACATTAATCAAATTCAAACGCCATTAGTCGCTTCAGGCAACATACGTTATATTAATTTAAGATTATAGGTTTCTGCATGCACTTTTGTATGAAGTTTAGAACCTCTAAAAGGTAACTAGAATATAGATTCTGGTATATCGGGAAATGCAGTAGAAGTTTAGTATCTTACCAAAACCATTTTATTTATTTTTGTTTAGAAATTTCGCACTACGGAATTTAGTCCTTATGTCGCGAGAGGTTTCACAGACATTCAGTTCACATGCATAAAGACACTTAGACTCAGAACAAGCATCTGTGGATCGGACAAATTCTTGTCCTACGCGGGGATCGAACCCGCGACACGTTGCATACAGTGGTAATTGGCGTGGTGACCTATACCACTCGGCTATCCGTGCAGTCAATAAAAGAATGAAAGAATTCCTATAAAAGAATTTGAATGATAGATGCCGTTAAGTGTATTTAAAATATTCCCATTTACACGTGATGCAACTCTGACTAAAGATTGTTGTGACCTACATATAATTCCGAATTATCTTAATGAGAAATGCTATTAATATTTACGTTGTTTTTAATTCACTTATCGCGGTAAAACGTAGCTGTTTCCAGAAACTCATTAATATCTTAGTCACCGACTACCGTAGTGCACGCTAAGAAACATTTTTGTTTAATGACTTGGTGTTTGTAACTTGCACGTGTATGTGTAATACTTCATATAGACCTTATAAATTGTAGCTCTATGCTCAACTTATTATTTTAACTTGCTAGTTTTAACAGACCTCTAATCAATGAGTAAATCGTTTCATGTAAAATGCTGGTGTCTGAAGGAAAGACAGACCCAATGTAGTTTGGAAAAAGCTTACCAGAATTATGTAATATACAGGAACTTCAGGAAAAATCAGAGTTTAATTCATGTTAAACCTCTCAATTGTCAGTGCATCAGACTCAAATCGAGAGTCAATTTGAAGGGACATTTTGATTCCTGTACCTATGATATAAACTAAAAACAAAAGCTACGAAAAGATTTTTTCATAGTTACTAAATTATGATCCACATGCGTCATTCGTAAACTACAGCTGTATAAGTATACCTTTGGACGAAAATATCAAATTAATTTCTTGAAACCTTGACCTCTTAGGTGTCTTATAATTCAAAGTCACCTTTGGGCTATCATTTCTCACCGACTTCTATAAATCAGAGTTAGAGGTGTGCGTGTCTATTGTAGTCTGTCGAAGCCTAATGGTTTAGAAACCGATTTCAAAAAAGATGGTTTCCTATTGGCATCATGTAAAAGTACTGGTAATGGAATTAGCCATCAACTATTCCAAACAAATTTGTATCTGATTAAAACGATAGTTCGCCCTGTATATTCCTTAAGGTAGTTATTAAACTAATCATTTTCATTTTAAAACCTTCTACTCAAATGGCATTTCTACAAGGATTAATGGTATTGGCTAGTTTACATTAACATACAAGATTTGCAGAAAGAAAGAAGTCATTAAAATATATTTAAGCCTCCGTAAGTTCTGTCCTACCCAAACATTTTTAGAAATACCACTCGTCAACTTACATGGCCAATTCGTATAGATCTCGAACTTTGAGCATGATTTATCAAAATAGGTACCTACTACTTAGTTTTTTGCAAATTTAATTAAACGATATTAATGATAACGCCATTCGATTTCTTTTACTTTTTAAAAACTCTTTTTGTAGGCATATTGGATGATTTGCTATGGCGCTTAAAATTAACAGAGTTATTAGTATTACATAAATGTTATGTCATAAGAAAGTATTGTGCGTATAGTATAAATAATATGACTTGCTATTTAGTATTACGGATGTGATGTCGAGTGATTGATAGTTAATTGACCATTCATTTGGACGAAAAAGGTTTTTACGTATTTAAGAATGTGTGATTGATAACTATGCGTTCATGACTGACAAGACAGTACACTTAGATAGTTCTTTAACTTTCATAATATTATTTTTAAGATATAAGAGACAAGTAGTTTCGAAGCTAAATCAATTTAAACAATCAAAGTTTTCTTCATTAAAATATTAGAAAATATATAACATGCACCCCGTTGCAAAAATATGTATTAAAAGGCGTTTAATTTTTCATTAGTCTATTCGTAAAATAAAGGAGACGCAAGTTTCCAATATTCGAATATCTTACTCCAAGCTTCATAATGTTATAGAAATTCGTACATGTATCAAAATCAAACATGATATACCTCGTGTTCAAAGCGTCCGAGATAGGACTATCGCATGATGGTGCGTGATGAACTGCAACGCATTGCCGCGCACCGAACTAACGCGGGAGACATGCACGGCGGTTCAGGTTTAGTCAGTAAGAGTCTGACACTACCCACTTCCTCCCCCGAGGAGGTGGGTGTGTCCATGAGGATTTCTCCGCTTTAACAAAAGAAAAAAGGCCTTACGCATACATCATGCAGCTTCATGCATAGCATGACTATCTTCGTTCATTTAAAATATTACATAGTTCACACATATTCATTTTTCGAGCAAAGTTCTAAGTTTGTTCATGTCAGTTCAGGTCAAAATGTCGCACAAAGTATTATGGATTATGGACTTACAACATGTAATACAATCTTGTTGCACTCGGCCTGATATCATTACGCAACAAATCAACGTTGTATCGATATTGACATCAGATTTGTATGTCAACACAGTTATTGATTTGTTCGGATTACCCGGCAGCAACGGGCTTGTTTACGATTTATTACATATTAAGTGATTGTCTTTTATTGTTTTCGTAATGCGGAAGGATTGTGGGATTCATGTTATAAGTACTGTAACGACTCTACGTAGTTAAGTTTACTTAATTTTACTCTGATCGAACTGAATTGTTAGGATCAATAGCAGACCTTTGGTGGTTGCAGTGTAGGTAAAATTTAATAAGTGTACTTTTTGCCCCACAATGCGTAAGTGCATGATATCTCTCCAAAAACTGTTTTACTTCTATTCCAAAGCGGCTACGATGCGTTTTTACTTTAACTAAGATGCAACGCCCACTTAACGAAAGAAGACATAACTGACCTACGAGACATAATGTTACTTAACACTGTCTAGCCATAGACCAAAGCAAAAGAATAGACAAAGGCATCTCCAAAAAAACGCTACCGACTTCACTTTTTTGTAAGCTTTTGTACGCGAGCTCTGTCTATTCCTTTTTGCTCTATGGTTCTATTGTGAAAGTTACTTCGTCGATATTCAATACATTTAATTATGTTATGTAAGCTAATGTCACATTCAACTTTTTGCTAAACCAATCGACTATGACTTTCATGCTTGAAACTTGTTTATTAAATAAAAATGAACACATTTCTCTAGAGAATATATAAATTGCCAGACAGACAGGCCTTCCCTTTCGCCAATAAAGATTGACTCATTTATTGATCGGGCTACCAACCAGACTGATTGAACGCATTGGGAATTACGTTATAATAGGGTAAGTAGTGGTAGTAATATTTTGTTGAAACAGTGAATCTGGATGGAGAGATGGAACGAGCTATGGAAGGACAAAATGTATTGCGAGGGCTCTGAATATATGGGAATGGGCACAAAGGTGATAAAAAAAAAACTAGCTACTCAATATCTACCCAGAATCAATTTATAGGTTTTCAATTTAACACAAGGTAATTTCATGTCATAAAATATTAGCTACACTACGGTGAATATTAATTATATTGTTTTATGACTAAATAAGTCATGTTAGGTATAGTTCCAAGCAATTCAATTAATATAGAGTACTTGTAACTTACGTACCACGATATTATCGTTTCGAAATGAACAACACGAGGTGTACACACACACAGTTTATTATTTATTTACCCTACACAACACAAATGGGTTGTTTTTAGTAACCGTTACCTTACACTAAGTTATAAATTTTTTATTAAGTTTATTTCTGGCAAATAACGGTATTTCTATTTTTTGTGTTGGTCTCCTACTGCGTATAAAAATACTACGTCGCATAAAAGCTACATGTATTTTATACGTTTTAATGCATATACACATACAGACACCATTCGACCATATGTTTTGATTTTATTAATTTAAAAAACTTAACGGAAAATTCGTCTTGTAATTCAGACTTGACCTCTCAGAAGTTAGACGTAATATGCAAAAGTGAGCGAGATGGTGTTATAGATTAGTATTAGAGTGGGATAGAGACGGTGATACATTGCAGCTTTGGAGGCTCTGGGGGCAACCACCACTTTTTATAATAATGATTTTTCAGGTATGCAAGCGAGACGACGTGCTACCAGGCGTAGAGCGGCGTCTCTCTTCTACAACTCCAACTGTCTTCCTATAAGAGATCTTAGTTAAGTCAAGTTGTACTGGACATACCTGTTTTTATGTTTACAAGCCTAGTACTGCGCTGTTAGCGTTTAGTTGCATGCATAATAATACTAAATCAATAGCCATAATTAGGATTGTGAGTACAAACGACAGTCGTTTGTTTTATGTTATGAATATTTATGAGCCGACCTTGTATTGCGGACAAAACAATGTTTTAATCCGTTCTATTGACCAAATGTACACCGATATTTGGTTTATGAACAAAGTTTAGGTCATTATTTTCACATTTTGATGTTTTAGTCTGGAATTAATAATAAATGAAATGTATATTTGGTGATTAGGTTCTTTATTTCGAGGTATACATATAGACGTACATAATTACCTGAAAAACATTCAATATAATAATCTTTTTAACACTCAGTCCTAATATAAGAGGTAGCGTAAATATTTTTCGGCCCCATTAGCCTTTAGGCTTAAAATAATATTGAAGACAACATTTAGCTCACGACTAAGGCTCTATTGCACAATTCGGCCCTCATTGCCAGTTATATAAGTAAAGACGTAGGCACAAAACATTCGCGAATCGTTAACACGTTTAAGCACCATTTGACATTTGCCGAAACCAGTCCGCTATCTGTTTTTATACTAAATAGTTTAGCATAAAAAGGAGGCCATAGAACAACGCAGTAAATACTAGACTAACAAACACTGTTTTGTATTCAGATAATGTTTTGCTCATCTAGATGTTGTTTTATTTAAATGTGGTCCCTATTTTTATAAACCAATCATTTCAAGTGTTAGTTAATTTTTCTGGAAGCATTGTTGGCCATTAAATTAACATAGATTAATTATAAGAAGTTGGAAGATTAGTATCGTATGACAGAAGGATGTAGGTGACCTGTCCTTTTAGCCAAGTCACATAGCTATCGTTAACGACAAATGTATGGAGATGACAGGTCTAAGTCACGTGATTTATCGAAACGAAATGTTATTTCCTTACATTTTACGTTAGTGATTGTAGAAATGTGACTTGGCCAGAGGGGCTGACCACACACCGCCTCGCCGGATTATCTGAACATAGCGCGATAGAAGTTCATTCATAAAATATTTATTTTTCTTCAGGGTAACGTTAATGCTGTATATTCCGTAGCAGTAGACAAAACTTTCGCATCTCATCTTCCTTAAATAGCTTTTGAACGCAGTTAATAACTTCTCAAGAGCTGATAGCCAAGGACGTTGTATGTGGCAAACTGTTTAATTGGGACATCGCCATCCGCAAAATCAATTTGATAGTACTTAAATGATACAACGGTTTACTCCCACGTACCTATTTATCGGGATAGCCCGACTAGTTTCGGACCCAACCGGAGTCCTTAATCATGAGCTGACGCAGCGTCGGGGTTGCGAGTCGAACGGGCTAGTCGCGATCGCTGATCGCTGATTTTGATACGAAATCGTGGAGATTCATAAATTGTCAAACACTTATTAACATTGAGTAGGGACCTACAGCTGTAAAATACTATGTTCCCAGTAAATTTGTTTTTCAGTCTATTTTCATCTGAAGCGGACTTGCTCGTAAATCATTCGTGAGTGCTACAAATCTTTTAAACTAATAAAAAGCCAATAAATTCCAGGTTTCTTACGTTTGGCTAGTTATGTGTCTGTTGACGTATTTAACAGTTTTGAGTGGTTTTAATTTATTTATTTAATAATTTACTTTGGGTTTTCAATATTTTATAAATATGAAATGGTTATTTTATTACTGAGCTAAGACGTTTTTCTGTGTTTTTCCGCTCATGGTTTTACCGTAATGTTATATTTGCCTACAGCCTTCTTTGATAAATGGAACTTCTCATCTCAATAGTTCTATAGAATCTAAACACTTCAATTTATAAAATTGGTCCGGAAAAGTTGAATATTTGTTCAGGATGACCGATATCCTCTTGGTAACAAATTGGTACGTAAATAATCGTATCCTAAGCATTCGACACGCATCATTAATTTAGACAACATTTCTATACTATAAGAACAAAAGACGAGTTATAGTTATAGTAAATAAAAAATGATTTAAAACAATCCTTAATATATTATCGTATGAAAATAATCTTCATAACCGAATCTATATTAAAATCTATATTCTCTGTCTCTACTTCACGCCTTCAAATGAAAGAGACGGCACTAGTCTTTAACAAATTGACTTCAGTATTGATCGTTAGTGAAGTTACAACAATAGCAAGTATCGATAACAGATCTAATAGTTTTCCTGCCTTTATCATAGAGTTATGAAACATTATATGTTTTATCGACTGTCCAAGGCAACGACCTCCCCATGGCACATTTGATGGCCAGTAACACTACCACTTGGTTAAATAAGACTGTTACAGTGGTGGAAGAGAGATGCCGCTATATACCGTGTAGAGCTCTGTCTCGCTTCCACAATTTTACAAAACTTACTAAAAGAGGTTGTGGTAGAGCCTCTGTTGTCACCTAGTAAAGAACAGATTAAGTTATTTTGTACACTTAATCACGAAAACAATATGCTACCGGCTGCATTATAACAATGATTTTTTTGATTTTATAATGGTCCGGAATTACTAAGTCTAAAATGTTTTATTACCGATAATTATCAAATATGTAAGAATTGACACCGTGACGTCTTACTACATTTTTTTTCACGAAAAAGGCTACAAAGCTAAAAAACAACAACATTCCCACAATGTTTATAAACAAAGAATAATTTACATAAACAAAACACGACATTAGATACTTCTTAGCTCACAAAGAGCTAATACGTTGTAGGAGCGAGAAGACGCGCGTTATTAAACGTAGAGTCGCGCTCTATCTCACTTCCACACTAGCAAGTCGATTTTAACAGTACATAGTAGATGCAATGATATTTCTTTAATTGAGTAATCGCATCTTCAGTGGGGCGCGTTGTAAGGCGCCGTCTAATAAGGAAACAATTGACGCCCACAGCCTCGTGACCTCTGGAGAGCGTTATACGTACATGCTACAGTTTTATAAACATGTTCTTGTATATTTTGTGTATGTATAAATTGATTGTTATTTATATTGGGTCCAAAGATATTGGAAGGAAGATTGGGTCAAATTTTAAATATGTATAAACGGCCGAAACAGTGATCAACGAAACTTACTATATGTTACAAGATTGTGTAGATTATTTAAAATGAAAATTTTGAACAACTCTACATTCTTAAATTTTAGGCGTGGAGTAGGTAGTGCCAGTGGGTACTTCGTCGATTCATACCACGCGTTGTTCGCACCATGGTGTGAAACGCACAAGAACCATTTTTAAATTGGATGATTCGCACCATGGTCCGAATCGACGAATCCAAAAAAAGTCCTTCGGCGATTCACACCACGGTGTGAAACCACGAAAGACGTTTTTTGAATTCGTCGATTCGCACCATTATATAAAAGTTATAAAAATAATTCCTTTTTGGTACTGACGGGTAGAAAACGTTTATTAAAACAAATTGTTTATTGGGATAAAATATTTATTGTTAACAAAAGACATTAAACATAGCTTAGGCATTTACACATGTATTAATAATCACATTTTGTAGGTCAGATTATTCCAATGATTATGACTACTTTAAAAAATCACATGTTGCTCACTTGACTAAAGATTTATTTGTAAATAATAAAAAAATAATTATAAATAAAATCACAGATTTAAGGAAAATTACCTTTTAACTTTTATCTAATTGCTAAAATAACTTGTCTTCCTTACTTTTTACATTAAATATTCACTTAAAGTAATACAGTTAATAATGCATTGGATAACATTCCCTCCTGGCATATTTAACATTAATTAAGTATTATAGAATATTGGTTATAAAGACGACAACTTTAAATACTAAGTTTAACTTAATTTAATTAATCTTGCAGCTGACATTTAACACATAATTTATTATTTAACAACATATTGAAAACTGTACTTACCAAAATAATATTTCACTCAAAACAAGAACGACACTTCACACGTACCACTACTACACTCAAGATAGAAATGATGCAATTACGTTAAAAATTAGCGCATAGTTGTAGTTCAGAAATGTTCCATTGGGCACAAAAGGGTTGTTTTTCTGAGAATATTGGCGCGTACGGATTAGGCGGACGTTATTTAATTTTTAAATAAAATTGATATACAATGTTACTGATATTATAATATCAGATTACCTTTTTCTTTTATTTTCTCATTATTTTACTTACTGTAAAACCCGCTGGTGTTGTAGATACTATTATTATAGTAGCTACAAAACTTCCAAACAGATGGCACTGTGGCATTCATATACTTAATATGTTTTTGCCGTTATAATAATGAAATAATAGGTAATACTACGTACTTACTCTAAGCACTTGTGTGCTTGATTGTCAAATAATAAGAAAATGTCGTTGGTGCGAATCGGCGAATTTTAAAAATGTCTTTCGTCGTTTCACACCATGGTGTGAATCGCCGAAGGACTTTTTTTGGTATCGTCGATTCGGACCATGGTGCGAATCATCCAATTCAAAAATGGTTCTTGTGCGATTCACACCATGGTGCGAACAACGCGTGGTATGAATCGACGAAGTACCCGTGCCAGTGGTGGCTTATTCTGGCTTAAAGACATAAAGACTCGATTTTTTAAAAACCTAAATCTTTCCCTCACGTTTCAAATGTCCAATGTCTACCACATACCTGAAAAAAAAAGCTAGACTAAATACTGAAACGCTAAACAGCTTTAAATGTTCCTACATCTCTGAAGGTGTAAAACACAAAACCGTAAAAAATAATGTTTTACTATTTAAGTGGTACGTTTTAGTTTTCAGAGAATAGTTATAGACTCTACAAATATGATCGTTAAATCAATGTTATGGTCCAGCCAATTCTACGAACGACCAAATATCTTCATCTTTTTAAGACCAACTTGGCATGTTATTTCATCATCGATGCAGTCATTCTTTTGTTTTTAAGCCGTGTTTATATAAATAGATACAAGTCAGTTGCGAGTGCAACGTACTTTACTTTCGAAGGTCGTGACCCTTTAGGTATTGTATCCTTATTTTTTTTTGTGGCAAATAAACAGCTTAAGATTGTTGTTGTAGTATAATCTGATTACAGAGAGCCTATCATTATATTAAAGTAAGACTAGCTAGCAGTTGTGGGAGAGTCGTGGCTCTACAAATCGTGGAGCGGTTACAATCTTCTTTGACTGCAAGCCTTGGGCCCTCAGTATCCGACAGTAGTCTAAATCCTGTTATTTGTTGATGAAGTATGGTATACTGATTCTAGACTTTATTCCTTTTTGAGGTTAGAACCTCAACGGCGACGTTTTTGACTTCCCCTTCTCCTTTTTAAGTTGATAGTATTTAACTGTTCAGCCTACCTACCTACCTGCGCACCCTCCGATCGTGCCCAGAAGGGGGGGGGGGTGTGGCCAGGCTTTTGATTAGGATTCCACAAGTCTGCTGAAGAAAAAATAACCAGCAACATAGTTACAAGAAGATAAGTACTTGTTTCTGTTATACAAGTGAAAGATATCAATAAATCAATAGATTTTTAATCTCACATTTGGAGTTGTTATCATTCGACAAGCCATCAAATATCAATATTTGATTAGATGCACGCGGGTCGCAGGCTGTATGATATGTTTTTGTTTTTAACTGTGGGAACATTCTCAGCTAACTTGCGATGTATATGTTTGTAAATGAAAATAGGATCATCGCTGGCCAACTCTTCAAGATACTATGAAAACATATGGCTAGCCGATTCCTTCAAACATAGTATGAAAACATTTCTAGCTAGCCGATTCCCGTATTCTTCTTTCTCCTATCGGTTGTAGCTCTTCTTTGATAAGAGAATGCATACAATTACCACTTTGCACGCCGTGTCGTAGGTTCTATCCCCGCGTAGGACAAGAATTGGTGCCATCCACTGATGCTTTCTTAGAGTGCAGCTATCTTTGTGCATGTATTTAATGTCTGTGAACCCCTTGCGACACAAAAATGAAATTTTATAATGCGGGAGACATGTCAAAATAATACATTTTGACCTAATTCTCGATTATCTAGTTCAAAATTATCAAACTCTTTATATTCATAATAAGTATTGACATACAAGGACAGCCTATAAAATGGCTTTATTTAAGCCACGTGGTTCAACTGCCTGAAAACTACAATGAAACATAAATACCAAGTAATCTCCTGATTGCGACAGTTATTAGTATTTAGTTCTATTTATTTCCTTTCATTACCATTTCAAATACTTTGTTTATCTTTAAAAACCTTCATACGAATTGGAGAACTCATTCTGTATACAAACATAGTATTTTATTGAGGTAGTTTTCACGTGGCTTACCTCAACTAATTTAAACGATGACGCCATCAGCATACGTACCTTTGTTTCGATATTTAATTAATATTTGTATTTCAACATACACTGGTATCATTCCATCATATGTAAATAAATAGGAAACAGAACAAAAAATGAAGTCATTCGCAAAAATATCTGAAAAGCAAATCTTTATGAAAATAAAAGCGTATTTTTAGAGTGGAAATATACTCGCCACTCGAAGTTCGTCGCTCTTATTGACATTATTTTAGCAATGTTACGTATGTAAAACGTAATATGGATACCAAAACAAATGAGTGTAGTTACGTCATAGATATCGCAATAAAAATTATGTGGGTAATATGTTTCAATTCTGAATAAAGCCAACCAAGGTCTATGGGTGATGATGTGACAAACGGTGGCGTTCGGTGCGAACTCGGTGCGTGTGCACTGGTGATTCATGCTATGGTAATCGTATAATCATGGATAATAAAGTGATCGTTTGTGGGTGTCAGACAGTGCTCTGATTTACTGGAGTCCTCATAATATCATTGTTATGACTGGCTGTAAAGGATACTGTTAATTTGAGTATTAGTTCAGTCATTTTAGGCATTTTTTAACCCCAATCTGGAGAAATATTTCTAGTGAACTGATTTTTTAAATACACCTTTATTACGCCGTGTTATGAATTTGTGAAAAATCGACATCGATATCGTTCCGGCTAAAAAAATTACAAAGGTCAACACATCACGAAAAACAGTATATTTGAGGTTATGTATTAATGTATAAGGCTCCCAGATCAAGCATGTTCGATCGTTTACCCAGATGCATAGATTGTCTGAAAGGTTTCACTAACATTAACGTTTTTGAAGCTTGTTTTATGGAATATTTTGCACTGATTTGGTTTCCTAAGGCCATCAATCGGTCTTCAAACAAAAAATCACCTTATATTTGAGAGTACGCATTTGACCGTCTCGGTGGCTCTATAAAGCTTCTAATTTAAAAGATTCCACTGCGTATATAAATACATCTTTATCTTAGTTTATTTTTAAACAGTGTAGGCTTTGTTATAACTGGCACAATCAAATCCTTTGAAGCTAATATGTACTTGTAACCCATTACGGTTATGAATAACGGTCTATTCTGTTTCCATCAGCACATATAATGTATATGTATTTATGTAATTATGTATGTGTAGGTTAAGATAAACGCTAAATTAACTTTGATAAGATTATCTAGTTGTAAGAAAGTTAAACTTCTATACAAGCTGTTTTAATGACTTACAGATTCTGATTAGATTAGTATTGTAAGGTCGTTCTCTCGAATACAGGCGAGGTAACATTAGTAGCTATGTCGCTTATATTTGTAAGTTCTCACTAATGTGTGTTTCTTTATTTATTCTAAGAAGATGCCATATGTTCATGGAAAAAACTTATAGTTATGTGTTAAGAGGCATAGGTACATATGACTCGATCTATAATGTACAATCTGCAATAAGTAAGAGTAGTGATCAATAAGTAGATACTTTTAAAGAAAAGTCCCGTAGATTGTACTCATCACATTTTTCCTGGGTAGGAATCAAACCCACGACATCCGGTATAGCAGTCAGGGCCTCTAACCACCAGACCAACAGGCCCATCAAAAGATTGCTACCAATGGTTATTTTCCGTTAAATACTTACAAATGCCTCTACAATTAGTCGATAGACATTGTTCTAGAGCAAATATAGTCTGACGCCATCACGCCACTGAATACAAATAACAGATAGAGCAGATAAAATTAACACCACGTTTCATCACATCACGTTACTGCAAAATCATCGTATTTATATTGTAAATGAACTTGTGTGAATGTATGTAAGTACTACGGTATGTATGTTTGTAAACCTTTCAGGTTTAAACGGGTAGACGAATTTGGATGAACATTTGTTCGAAAGTAGCTGAGACCTTGGATTAAGAAGGATATTGTGTGGATATAATTATGTATGCAGGGATTGTTGTTGTTCTTTTTCATGCTCAAAACACTGGACCGATTTTGATGAAAGTAGGCAAGGGAGTAGCTGAGACCTTGCTTGAGCATATAGGACAACAGTTACTCAACTGCGTTAAGGAGAGAAATGTTTTTACAGCTATAACCGTCATCCGGGCGATGCCTGGTGAGAAATTAGTTATTTAATATTGTCTGATAATTATGATACGTTTTACTTGTATTTGTGGTAGATAAGTTGACAAAGAGGTGTGGTGTAATGAGAATATAGGTATATAAAGTATAAATATACTTACTCTAGAACATTGCTTTGCCCTTGTTAGTGTTTGTTGACGACAAGGCCTGGCTAAATGGAAATAAGAATTACAGGTCACACTGATAGCTCATCTTGAAGGCGAATAGAAATTTGGAGACGTGGTTGTGATATTTAGTTACGATGTTATGCTCATTATTCAAGTTGAAAGAAGTGGTTAAGGTAGAGGTGAAACAGTTTAATTTAATAAGAAATATTATTAATTGTAGTCATACTTCGTCTTCTGTTTATTACAACCATGTTTGCCATAATATATTACACTTGCTTACCATAAGGTATGTTTCACAAACTTTATTTTCATATACCATACACTTCGTAAAATTAAATGTTGTTTATGATATTGACACATTTATTCAGTCACTCTCATTTCTCATCATTAATAACGTAATCTTAGTGACTTTGCTGTGTGTTAAAAAATAAACAAATCATTGTTTATTCAGTAATTGTTTAATTAAACTGATTAAGTGACCATTTAACTTAAGTTTAATTGTTTTTACTCTCTGTGAAAATGGATACTACACCCTCTGAATGTGCTCAAGTTGTGGCACTGATCCAGGCAGGATTGAGTCAACGTGTCGTGGCCAGGTGTCTTCACATAAGTCGTTCATCAGTGAGATGAGTGTACCGAAGGCTGTTAGAGATTGGGACCTTCAATAGACGACCAGGTTCGGGAAGAAATCGGGCTACTTTAGAGCGAGATGACCGATTTATGGTGTCTACGAGTCTGAGAAATCAACATTTGACTGGTGTTCAGGTACAACAGCGGCTTTTTAATGTTCGTGGAGTAGCTGTAAGTGAATGGACTTTACGACGAAGACTTGCAGAAAGAGGACTGCATCCTCACAAACCTGCTAACGGTCCTAAATTAACTCCCGCTCATCGCCAAGCGCGGCTGAGATTTGCTCGAGATCACGTTGATTGGACACTCGAACAATGGAGGCTCATACTGTTCTCGGATGAGTGTAAAATCAACCTGCATGGAAACGATGGGCGCAGGAAAGTGTACAGAAGAGAAGGAGAACGATTTGCACAGGCTTGTGTCGAAGAACGAGTGGCTTTTGGAGGAGGTTCATGGACTGTTTGGGGCGGGATTTCTTTAGAAGTAAAAACTAATCTTCATTTCGTGTCCGGACCTCATTTAGCCAACCTGACTGCACAACGCTACGTCCAGGAGGTTCTAGAACAACATGTAATGCCCTACGCTGGATTTGTAGGCGAGGACTTCACCTTATGCAAGACAACGCCCGACCACATACTGCTACATTGGTTTACTAGTACCTGCGCGAAGTGAGAATTCCTGTCTTGGAGTGGCCAGCAAGAAGCCTTAATCCCATTGAACATCTATGGGACGAGCTAAAGAGAAGGGCCAAGGCCAAAAATCCACCCCCAGAAACCCTTCAGGATTTAAAGGTGGCCATTCTAGAAGAGTGGGAAGGAATACCTCAAGATTTCATAATTACATTAATAAGGTCAATGAAAAACCGCATGAAAGGTGCAATAACGGCACGCGGCAGTAACACCAGCTACTGAGTAAAGTTTTTTTTTAATTATTGATGATAATTGAAGATTTACCATGATATTTTTTCATTAAAAAGTTGAACTGTTTTGTTTTTCGGTCTGTAAAATCAATAAATCAAATTCTATCACAGTAAAATCTCGTCTATTGTAAACCTAGACTGTCACGTAACATACAGTATTAAAAGTTATTATCAATTCGTATTAGATTTTTATTTATAGCCTTCTGAACCAAAGCGTGCGGGGTGGGTCGATTTTTTTGCACGCAAGTGTATTAATTGAGTTAAATTTCAATTATATTGAAACAAAAATAATCGAAAAATGTGAGATTTGCGTCGCACTTTGTGTAAAGATGCTATAAAATTAAAAAAAGACTACAGCACTTAAAATTAATCTGTATTATTTAGTGTGGGGAAATCATTTGTTATGAATATATCGACAATAGGTTTTTATTCTCATATCCAATTCAAATCGATATAAACTCCAATGAGGAAAAAATGGTTGCATCGTAACTTACATTATGCATTATGCTATACAAGTAATTATCAGTCATTTGATTACATTATCTCATTACACGAGTTGAAAGCCAGAACTAAAGAGTCATTGCAGGTTGCAAGCATTTCTATGTAACGAATCCTTTTGATAACGATACTTACTGTCAATAATTGCTATGACTGGAATTTTGAGCTAATTATGACGCAGGATTTTTTTAATCCACACAACACTATCTAATCTCAAACTAAGCAGAGCTTGTATTATGAGTACTAGACAATTGATGTGCCTACTTATATACCTACTTACTATTACAGATAAATTACACCCAGACACAGAATAAATGATCGTGCTCATCACACAATCATTTGTCCTGGGTGGGAATCAAACCAACGACCTCTGGTATAGCATCGTCATAGTTCTAACCGATTTGTGCTAATGCACTCGCTTCTAATACGGACAAATGACACCTGTAAACTAATAATGCATTTTCTTCAAGTGGCGGAATTTAATTTGATGCTTTTGTAAGTTTGTCTTTTTTTTTGTTCTTGGCCAATTTTACAATGAGATGAAGCAACACGACTAAAATAATTGTGACCAAAAAGAACGTATGACTAATAAAGATAAGGTTTGCTATACCTGTTTTATGTGTGGTTTACCTTTTGTCTTTTAAGTACAGTACATGTTATAAAACAAAGTCCTCCAACGTGTTTGTCTTTTCGAAATGAACTCAAAAACTACTGCACCAATTTTCATGCTGTTTTCTCCAATGTATAATATAAAGTGTTTCTCGAGGATTTGTTTAATAAAGTCGCTATTGCTGTTTGTATATTATTAAACGATGCCGTTTTTGCGGCCCTAACCTATTTTATATAATTTGATATTAACCTAACTGGTATTAACTATTTTTGCAAATAGCCAGGCACAAATACTTTTACATCCATTATAATTCATTAATTTCTTCAGTTGTTGCTAGAATAGTCTTCATAATTGCCTAAACGTTACACATGCTTGAAAACTATTGTAATTAGCGATGTACAGGTAAATATTTCCTTTACAACAGGAAGGTATAAAACCTACTAAAACAACGAGTAAATAAGGATTATTCATTAGGTTTGAGTCAGAAATGACCACTCATGACGTAACCTTCCTATGTAACATCACCCTGTACTATGAAGCACTTAAAGAGAAACTGTTGCTAATAAGGAAGCGAGACAAAGCTTTATAAAACATAGCGGCATCTCTCTCTCACTACAACAAAAGTCCTTTTTCTAGAGTTGACTGCGACGACTGCAACGATAACTGAGTGGTATAAGTCACCAGTACCACGCCAATTACCATTGTGCGCGACGGGTTCGATCCCCGCGCAGGACAAGAATTTGTGCGTTCCACAAAGGCTTGTTCTGAGTTTGGGTGTCTCTGTGCATGTGAATTGAATGTCTCTGAAACCCCCCGCGATACAAGGATTAAATTCATTAGTGTGGGAATCGTTTAAAAAAAAACAAAAGCTACATTAACATGTGTTATCATACATAGTACATGCACAAGAGTATTGACTCTCGAATCATGAACCGAGACATACCTTATAGTGGAATATTTTTAGGATCAGATTGTGAGTATTAGACGACTGATAAGAACGATAAGGCAGTAAATGATAATTCTTAATTATCTACCTGTCCTAGAACAAATTATGAAGAACAAATAATGTTGACATTTTCGTCTGTGTTTATACAGGCTTATTGCTGCTTGGATATCACTTTAATGATGTAGATTTGCTAGTTCCCTTTCGGTATCGAATATTACTCAATGAGGCTCTTCGCCATAGAACTAATATAAACTTCTTTATTATATACCTTTGTACGAGTGGTTTTAATTCACGTTCTTTTAGTACATCAATCCATGTTAATTGAAGAAATTTCAGGAAGCATATTTGGTATTCAATTTGGTTCTGGGTTCAATGAACCTCAAGGCTACCTAGTTCTAGTATAGTATAATAATATAATATACAGTTAGAAGTGTCCATATAACTAAACGTAACACAAGTTTACATTTGTTCATTCATTAACGAATGAATGTAAAAAAATGCGCCTGGAAAACTGGTTGAACCATCTTTAAATGCACCTAACCTAAACATAACCGAATGAATAAATGAATGAACGCATGCATGAATGAATGAATAACCTAACAATTCGTGAAAGGTTTAATCCCACCCAAAACATAAATGTAAAAGGCTGCCAAGTTCGTTAATATGAGAATGCTTCTCCTATAAAAGAAGTGAGATCTAAATAAGTACCAAGTTCTATACACATACCTCAGTTAAAAATAGTTACAGGAATGCCCACTTGGCAAGTTTTCACGCACTTTGTTATAAACCTACTAAACGCAATGAGTCAAGTATATAATTTTCTTTACAAAATTAAATATCTACTAAAATTATATAATTATAAACTTGCCAAGTGGGCATTCCTGTAACTATTTTTAACTGAGGTATGTGTATAGAACTTGGTACTTATTTAGATCTCACTTCTTTTATAGGAGAAGCATTCTCATATTAACGAACTTGGCAGCCTTTTACATTTATGTTTTGGGTGGGATTTCATTTATTTTTGTAAGGTTGTTTATTTCATTTTTTTTTATGATTAAGTTAGTTAAGGAAATGTCTCATTTACTGACGAGTGGCTAATTAAAATATCCGAATCCGACCGACAACTTTATTTTCTTGATTTTTTAACCTTGGATTCAGCGCATTGTTATTGGTTTGGTAGTGACCCTGCTTTGCACGCCGTATGTCGTCGTGGGTTCGATTCCCGCGACAGACAAACACAGAGGTTTTTCATGTGTCGGGCGCATTTATCAATAATCTATATGGGTATACATGTAGGTACCAACTTAAATAAGTACTTATTATTTATTCATTTTCACTCCATACTTATAGTGGGTCAAAGTTCGTCATTTTTGAAAGTGACTCACACTTGGCCGTTTTCAGATTTTTACTTTACTTTGACTAAATACAAACCTTCGTACCGATTTTCAGGTCGGTACGACCATTCAAAGATATATTATATAAATATAAATAAATTTAGTTAGTTTTAGTTCCTTAGGGGTATAAATTTACACCGGGTAGAAATTTACACCGGGTATAAATTTACACCTTCATTATTTTTGAAACCGACTCACACTTGACCATTTTCTGATTTTTCCCTTTACCTTGACCTAAAGACCTACCTCCATGCCAAATTTCAAGTCAATACGACCATTGGAAGTGGTCTAGGTTTTTGATGAGTGAGTCAGTCAGTCAGTCAGTCAGTCAGTCAGTGAGTGTATAGTAAAAATAGCGATTTTCTGACGTCAATATCTCAAGATCTACAAGAGGTATATTAATGAAATTTTGTATTTTAGATAAATAAGGGGGTCTCAACAGATACTAGAAATTTGATATGCGTAAGCAAAATAGATTTTGAGTTATAGGGGGGTCGAAATTGGCCCGAAATGGTTCGTGTAATATAACCCACGGCCGGTGTGTCGCTTTTTTGCTCGAACTTGGCGGACACACTGCCGTGTGTCTAGATAGGAGCTTGCAGTTCCCGGAGCAAGAGCTTGCAGTAAAAATTGCTATCAACGCGATAAAAGCTAGTCTTGATAGCTTAGAATATGTCAAACAGCTCCGATCGATCAATTGTTTGGCTGCTAACAATTTGTCAGCGGATGTCGGTTGGCAACACGCCGCCAATTTATGTGGCGCCCGGGCTAATTGTAGCTGAACACGTTAATAAAACCAACGAGATGTATCTCTCATAGTTCCTTAATGATTAAGCTACTTCTTAAGCGCAGATGCAGTTAGCAATTGCACTATCGTTTTATTACTTCTGTTTATTATCAAAACTTGGAATAAAAGTGATCGATTCTGAGAATGTTCTGAAAATTCATCATCATCTTGATGTTCGCTTCTCTCAGCGAATAGTCTGCCAGCCTGTTCAGTAGGACTTTAAACAGTGACATAAGACTTGTTCTTTTGTCTGTCTTGACGATGACGTGATGACTTGGTGGTAGAAGTAGATGGTACTGCATTTTTATTTAAGTATTCTATTTCTCCATACTCTACGTTCAAGAAGAATCTTGCATGTCCCACCTTGTATGACTAATAATAAGAAAACAAAATAATGGTATTAAAATGTTACCTGTTGTGTAAAGAGCAAATAAAACATGTTATTGTAAGGAATAGCTACAGCATGAATCATCATTTAAATGAAAACAACCAGAACTCGACTTAAATCGAAGGCTTCCAAGTGATGTTGCGACATCTTTTCCCAAATGACATAAAACTTACCTCAGACCATTGTATCAGAAAGAAAACTACATGTAAAGTAGGTGATTTGGCAGGACTGTTGGTCTAGTGGTAAGTGGCCCTGACTGCTATACCGGAGGTCGTGGGTTCGATTCCCACTCAGGACAAATGTTTGTGTGATGAGCACCTTCATTTGGTCTGTGTCTGGGTGTAATATATCTATAATATGTTTGTATTTAGAATTATATAAGTATGTTTATCAGTTGCCTAGTACCTACTAATAACACAAGTTAATGTCGTATACCTAATTTGAGGCTAGATGGAGGTGTGGGAACGTTGAGGAATGGAAAAAAAAGGATTAAACGACCCATCAAAAATAGGGCTGAAATACAAACACGCACACACACTTGTCAAGAACTGAATCTAGATTTAAGAAAAGCGGCCCACTTTTAAACAAATGACTAAGATACGACGTCATCTAAATGTCAAAAATTATCTAGACATTCGTATCATGCGAGATACAGATTCTATATGACGCTACTACTACGATCTGACTACGTACTTGACTATCGATATTTGTGACTAACCTATGGATGCTGATAACTAAGATTTAGTCCAGTTACTCATACTTTTGAAGCTGATATAACGTACTTGAATTTAATCGATCATACATGTCTTAACACCTGAATGAAAAATGAGTAAATGATTCTGTGACGTCTGATAGAGGCGAATGGAAGAAACTAACGTGTTGCGTCGACTCCCAAGTAAAATGGTATAAGGACAGGAAAATGATAATGCATGTATTGACACTCAAAAAACAAGATACATCATTAGAAAGGAATCTTTAGTTTAATTAATGGTATGGACTGCGGACATAGATGGTAACGATCTTCAGTATCCTCTCTACGTTATTTTAGTCCTAATATTAAGATCTTTTACTTACATAAGCTGATAATTATATCATACTAGCTGTATCATACTATCTTCTATAGCGAACGCAGTTATTATAACTTTACAACAACTATTGTAATATAAGAGTCAATATATACAAAATCTTAAATTATATACTAAAACCTTTCTCGAAAACTACTCTATACATTGGTGAAAATAGCGTGAAAGTTGGTGTAGTAATTTTTGAGTTTATCGTGAACAGGCAGACAGAGACACACGGCAAAGGACTTTGTTTTATAATATGTAGCGCTAGTGAAATACTAATATTTACTACATTTTGGAGAATCAAGCCCATTATGTTATAAGCACGTTACATCACAAAACAGTTAATAATCTCAGTGCTAATTGGATAGTCAGTAAAGGTTACGCAAAGCATCAAATACTTGACTGGCTGTAATCTTATTATAACACGACATACCGTCCTGTTATATGTTTTTAAACGTAACAGGTGTTAATTATTGTTTTTTATTATGCCGATAATTAAAGAAAGATTGAGTCATTTTTCTTTGTTTGTAAGCAGTGTCACTTAATCAGTAATATTTTAAAATATCTGCACATTGTAAATTTCACGCTGTTGTAAAAAATATTTCCTTCACCGCTGATATGTTAATTACAAAAAATAAACTAGCTGTTGCCTGCGACTTCGCCAAGAATGTCGGTTAAATAGCTGCAACAACATGTCCCCCTTAGTGGCAATCGGTTAACTTAAACTATGTGACATGTGTTAATCCATTCGCCTATCTGTTATTCCAAGTTATCAGCTAAGTCTATACCAAATTTCATCAAGAGTGAAAGAGTAACAGACATCCATCTATCTATCCGTACTTACAAACTTACGCGTGTATTATATCAGTAGGAGGAAAGGCAAACAAAAAGGCTTTTTGAACCGCTTTCAAATAAGGATAGGAGACGAATTAGGTACTGTAAACCTCGCTTCGCATTCAATTGCAACATTTTACACAACATTTACATATTTCTGCTATTTTTATAAACTGTAAAGCATGAAAAACTAGAAAACAATAAACAAAGATCGCATTGCAGAATTAAAGTAACAAACAAACGTTTAAAATACGTAGTTTCACAAGAAATCGATAGAATTCTGTAATGTTATAATTGTTGAAAATGGTTAATCTCACGGGTCGACTAACGTAAACGTTCTGTGAGAAATACTCTGGTGTCAATAACGTTATATCTACTTTAGGCATGGATAACTATGATATTAATATATAATGATCTAGATAGATATTGTATTTGCCATAGTTAAAGGTATTTATACGCAGTTGTGAAAGCGAGATAGGACTATGAAAAGTAGAGCTTCGTCTCTTTTATACAAGTGTATACTATACACTATCATTTATTATTAAGCGTTGAGAGAGAGGTGGACTCTCGGAAGACTTGTATGATAATAAAGCAAAGAATTTGTAATTATTAGCCAGAAATCTAAGTATGAATATTGTTTTTAACACACATTTTTATTTACCACCATTTTTACATACCATATCAGGGTACGCACATTAAATAAAAATCTTAATATAAAATAATACTGCTTAATAAGTTTACTGTATTAATAAATTTCATGCGAAACATAATATTGCTCCTCATTAATCAAAGAAATTAATATTATCGTGATTAGCCTCATGCAAAAACGATATTGATAAATAAATGACAAATTGATAAACACTTTTAACAAGAAATGTGTAAGTATCGATAAAATGTAGCCAAATTATTTTGTAATGTTATACCAAATATGGATATTGTCCATATTTGGTATTGACTTAACGTTTCCATTTTTATTTTCACGTTTATTTTTATTATTAATTATAATTATTGTGTAACATACCGAAGAGACAAGCATATTGCACAAACCAACGCATTTTTTTGAGTCGTTCAGTCGCTATCATACATGTTACGAAACCTTTGTGCTAAGTCCTTTATGTTGTACATCTTGTGTGCTACATATCCTGCATACTACAAAATGACGCTATATTTGTTAAGAGTTAGCTCGGACGCAGGATTGTATAGGCTGAATTTAATCTCGTAAAAATGTAGAGTTCCCGTGTAATACCAAATATGGATATTGCCCATTTTTGGTATTCACTTAACGTTTAAAAATGTAGAGTTCCCTTGTGATAAGTGAAAACGCAAAGCCCGGAGTCAGAGAGCCTTAGGTGGTAGAAGGGACTCGGGGTGTTTTTAGTCGATGGAAGTCCGACAAATCCCCGCGCCGTGATCTCAGCATGGGTTGAATTCATTAGCATTTCACCTCAGGAAACAAAAAAAGTGCTATGTATAGTATGTATATGTTATGGACCAAGTGATTAATGCGGGCATTATTTATAATGCTTGGGCATTATGAATAATGCTTAGCATTATCGGGCTAAGTGATAAATTACTATCTTATCTTAATTTTTATCATATCGCTCGGTCATTATTATATTGCTAAATGATAGTTGGGCAATTTGATACTAATGCTATATTTAAGTTATATCAAGCGCTAAATAAACCATGGCTGCATTGGGGACACCGTAAGAGTTCGAGTTCCGATGTTGATTGCGGTCGTAATGATGGAAGAAATAAAAAAAAACCTAACCTAACCTAAATTAGGTGAGGTTAGGTTTTTTTTTTTATTTGTCAAAATCTATATTTATTGAGGTGAAAATATCATCTTATGTTATTTTAATTGTTAAAATAATCTTTCTGATATGTACGCTTAAGGCAAATTAAAGTACAAATTTATTCTGAAACGAATATCTACTTGTTTTATTACTTTATCTAATTCTTCGAAGATATTATATATAATAGCTAAACAGTATCTATAATATCCAGATTGATAACTTTGGCTGTAACATTTGTATTACTTTGCCCAAAAGGTGATAGGCCATATGTATAGTGCCCGGTCAATTTGATTACTTGAATAATTATTATCAAAGTGCACTCTCATATTGGGCATTTTTCATAGTGCCCGGGCATTATGTATACTGCCTAATTTATCACTTGGTCCATAACATATACTTTCCTTATTCATAAGTTCATGAATGAATTTACGAATGTTCTTTATCAAATAAACACTGAACCGATTTAGATAATAATAATATGTTTATCAGAGTGACGTTTATCGAGCGTAATCTTTATCTTATTCGGTTATCAATCGATGATACTTACACTTGTGTGTTAACATTTTATGGACACGTGCCTGGAGATTGATACAACGTGAATATAAATATATTTCAATATGGTCAAGGGGCATAAATAATAACAATTTACTTAAATTTATGGATGGTTGAGAAAGTTATCAGTATTAAAATTCTTTTTATACCTATTTTACACATTTTTATCAAATTGATCAATGTGTTTCTTGATATGTCATAAATGCATTTTTTCTGTGTAAAATCCGATCAAACTTGATGGATAGGATTGGCTGTCAAATTTTCCGCAAAACTTTTGTTAACATTATTCGTAATAATTAATTTATTAAAAGTTTTGAGCTCATAATGCTAACAGTCAATATACCTAATATTCAATAACAACTCGCAATAGCGTGCAACGCAGTTACGATTTTTTAGTTATTTACACAATTTTACCTCTGGCGCGGAAAACTACAGATTAAAGGTCGTTTGGGCGATTCAGAACCGATTTTTGGATACTGGTCTATGTCAGCTTCTACGTACCACACCCACCGAATCTCCACCATCCACGTTTTGTGTAACCTAGTCATCCTTTATAAGTCGTCGACAACCTGAAAGGCATTTATCACTTAATAGTATAAAATAAACTCGCTTCCCTCAGTCTTTCCGCAAACGATTTTTATAGGCTTTTTATTGAAGTTTCTATCTATGTAACGAATCCGTTGTACCCGTGCGAAGCTAAGGCGAGTTGGTAGTGTATAAATAGTAAATAAAATTATGTTATTATATACTAATCAAAAGAAAATAAGGGCCACTTCAATATTTTGCAGTTTGACCCGATTTAAACATTTTAAAGCAAACTTAAGTGGCTAATTCTTTTTTGTGGTGTTCCCTGAAGTGTTAACAAACATTAATACGAGTATACCACTTGCATATTTTTTTAAATGGGTAGAATTTGTTGTTTTTTTCTTAACCACTTGAATTTGCCATATTTTAAGACCAACGTTAGAGTCATTCCAACGGTAGATTTCTACACGATCGGTTTAACTTTGCTGAGTGAAAGTGTAAATTAACATTTTGAGAGAACAATGCCCAGGATTCAAAGACATATGGACCTGGAAACCACAACTAGAGCCGTAACATTGATTCAGGAGGGCCATTCACAACGTTACTTTGCTCTACAGCTGGGTTTTTCACGACGAGCGGTCCAAAATGCTTGGAATCGATTTCAAGAGACTGGGAGTGTCACCAGGAGACGAGGATCAGGCAGAATTCGAGCAACCACGTCACAGGAAGATCGCTATATACGCCTGACTGCGCGCAGAGAGCGATCCGTAACCGCTCGCTCCTTACAAAACCGCTTGCGGCAGGCGACGGGTACTCGCGTAAGTGATCAGACGGTTAGAAACCGCCTGCACGAAGATCAACAATTCTCTAGGAGACGTGTAGTACGAATTCCATTGACAAGAGCTCATCGTGCAAACCGATTATCATTCGCAAGACAGTACCAGGACTGGGGTACGAGTAATTGGAGTACGATATTGTTCACAGATGAGAGCAAAGTGAAATTTTTTAGTGATGATCGTCGCATTAGAGTTTGGAGACGAGAAAGTGAGCGATTTTCGGATGCTTGTATCCATGAAAGTGACAGATTTGGGGGTCCCAATGTAATGGTGTGGGGAGGAATTTCACTGACTGGTAGAACTGAGCTCGTTATCCTCAACGAAGGCACGATGACGGCTCAGCGATACATTGAGCAGGTCATTAGACCCCATGTGGTGCCATTTGCACAAAGAATTGGTGCCGGATTTAAATTAATGCACGACAATGCCCGCGCTCTTACAGCTAGAGTCACCAGGGAAGCTCTAGACCAAGCTGGTATAGAGGTATTGCCGTGGCCTGCCAACAGTCCAGACCTTAATCCAATTGAACACATGTGGGACTTGTTGAAAAGAAGCGTTCGAAACAGTAATCAACCTGTCCACAACCAAACACAACTCATAAATGTGCTTAAAACAAGCTGGGAACAAATTCCACAAGAAACAGTGGTACACCTGGTAGAGAGTATGCCTTCCAGACTTCAAGAATGTGTCCAAAAGAGGGGAGGCCATACGCGGTACTGATGAAAATAAAAAACTACACAATAATTAAATACTTTTTTTTAGAAACTCCTTTTTTTGCCGTACGAAATTTTAAGAATTAATTCATGATTTCATAAAAATCCAATAACTAACTGTTTTTTTCATTAAAGCCATTAATTTTATGTTATTTATATTAATAAACGATCAATTAATTAGATTCAATCATTTTTCAACCCCAAAACCTCATAACTTTTGTAGAATACTAAAAATACATGGTGGCCCTTATTTTGTTTTGACGAGTATACATTATAAAAGCCATATGGGCGATTCATGACATTGTTATGCTATACGCACTACGTATTAAGTTTTCTCGTCTTGTTTAAACAATCTTCTAATCAAACACGTTTGTGATTGCCAAGCCCACAGCAAATAGTCGTAAATTGCGCATTTGTAACAATTATTACGACACTATTAACATCGTACATGCTGTCACTTGTCTGACATACGTATTAGAGACATGTAAAGTTGTTAGCACGTTCCTTTGACTGCTAAATGACTTTGAATTATAATCGGTTTACAAAAAATATGTGAGACGTTGCAGAGATTTTTTTACGTGCAAAATGTTTAAAGATTTATATTAATTTTACAGTAGAGTAAGAAAATAAAAAATAATATTTTCAAGTGTAGATGTGAGGCCAGAAATGGCAAATGTCAGAGATCTTAAAAGAGCGGGAACAGGCCTTTACCCAGCAGTGTGGTTTTACATGTAGGCTAGCAAAAAAAAGATCTGAGGAAACAAAATTAAATGGACTCCATATTATACCTAAAATTAAGGTCTTTTGTAGACTAGACAAGGACTTATAAACATAATTAAGAACTCATAATTTATAATCGTGTGTTTACAGTTTCTTTTATGCTTATCATCTAAGGTTGTCGAGCAACAAAGATTGCATCATATACGAAAGTCTTGAGTAGTAGTAGGTAGTAGATAAATTCAAATATTTACATTTACAAATTACATAGCTATTTATAAATTGATACAACTATTTAGACAGGTGTAAATGACTCACGTGAGCACAATGACAGTTTAGACAGGCTACATCTAATTATAGACAAGTATTAGTTAAACAAACTGAATTACACTCCTAATGGTTTGATTGTTAATCAATACGTAGTATAAAACAAAGTCGCTTCCCGCGTTTAAAATTTTTGAGCGCGTGAAACTTCGGGATACGTAACACCCAACGATTTTTTATTCTTCTGATCAATACCAGCCCCTCTATCCAAGTAGCATTTCTTAAATTGATAACGTCAATAGAAAACGATCAGATGTATGAAGATGACAGGTCTAAGTCACGTGACTTATCGAATAGAAATGTTATTTCTATACATTTAGATTAGACTCACACCGACCAAAAACACCCCGGGCCCCTTCTATTACCAAAGCCAGAGTCGCGGGATCGCTTGCGGACTATTGTAATGGTATTTTTTTTAGATTATTCATTTACAAATGACATAACCATTAGGAATTTCTAATCACGTTTAATTAAACAACTTAACTTAGTTTTTATTTTACCGGTATTAACTGAAATATTATTTTATAGTTATTTGCTCTTAATTAACGTATCCTATAGTCTACAATACAAGGGTTTTATTTTAAAAAAATACAACACATTTAACGCAATCTTAATACTCTTCCTTGCTCGCGACCTACAGAGAAAGATAAAAGACAATCTTTATGTTCCCTAAATCTAGCTAGCTTAGTTTATATTGCTATTTTGCCAGCGAGGTCAATCCAAGTTTTATTATACCATTTCATAAGTATCTGAGGCCCAGTTAAATCTAGTACCCTAATACAAATATCCTTTCCTTATTCAATTAGGCAAAGTCTTTACAGAACCATTTACTAAATATGTTGTGCTTTTAATATTTATATTCCCGAATATCAGTTAAATCCAGTATCCCTAATTCACCTTAATTACTCAATTAGGAAAAAAAAATATATAACTATTTACTAAAATGTGCCTTACTTTTAATGTTTTTCTTCAACAACATTCATTAATAATAAATAAAAATCAAAAAACCCGACTGCAAAAAATAACCACTAACTAAACGAGAAAAATAAGCAGATTGAGCCATATTCGAATTTGGCGTCAAAATTCCGCCATTTTGTTTTTTTATTATTTTGATATATCCAGTGTCACTTTCACAGTCAATACAAATCTAACGACACCTCTCAAGCCAAAATTCATCGAGCCGTTTAGGCTGCAGAGCGTACCAAACAATTATACATACATACATACTCTCGAAAAACATAACCCTCCTTTTAGCGCAGTCGGGTAAAAAGGTTCTTACTTAGTAAAAGTATTTTTTTCTGTATATTTCCGAAAAAATCTAACACTATGACCTTCAACTTCAAAACCTCGACTTATTAAAACAAAAACAAACAGCGATCGCATTTTAACAAGAGATTACAGCGGTTTAGTGTTTCCGTGTGGCACTATCATCAAAACGAAAGCTTAGTATTCGCTTAGTGATATTGTTTGGGCAAATGTGTAGATAAGGTGAACTTGCGGCGGTCGCGCCCTTGTACCAGGTCTGGGTGCGGTGGGACCGCCACCACCAAACACCACCTAACCTTACAATAATACAGTTAACGTTGTGGAAGTGGGACAGCGCTCTACATGGCGTAGATTGCCGTCTGGCTTCCACAAATGCAACAGGGTTAGTTTAGAATGTCGTGGTAGGTAGATACGTCGATTATGTCGTTACGCAAAACTGGCCCTTCCGGTGCAAGTGGGTACGGCTGTCCGTAAATAAACTGCCCACACGATGCAAAGGTAGAGCTAAACTAAAAGATATAGAGTAACTATACTATAGCATTGGCTGTTTGTAATAAATAATTTATACAAAAGACAGTCAGTATGTCAGTAAAACACAATTATAATATTGGCCGGTAATGAACCTATTGTTCGAAACAAGGCCATCTCTCTCAAAGAACGACCGAGCATTGACCACCACGTTAGCTCACTTACAGATAAGCGGTTTCAGAAATTAAATGTGAATACAGAAACTTCAAACGAACGTACGTTCTAGGTATTTTAGAACTATAACTACCATAATAAATAGTTTAAACCAATGGTATATTCACACATATCACTGCTTAGTGTAATGCTTTTGACGACGTAGCTTTTAATGGACAGCTTCCTTTAACGATACGGGCATCTATTGACCAGTGCACGATTAGATAAAGCTTTTATCTACAAATATTTTGTGGAAGTGATAACATCGATTTTTTCTCGGTATTACGCAATTTTAGAGGAGTGCAAGAAAGTATTTCATCTTTCAGTAACTCTCAACTCACTTAATACCTATGGAATTTAGTGATATACGTCAAGTTTTAAATTACGGCTTTTTTAAATATGTGAGGAAGTAATATTATTTTAATTCATTTTAAAAGGCTTTTACCAGCATATCAGCCAATGAATAAAGTAGTTAAATGACAGGTGCCCAGCCAATCTTTCTTCCGGGCCAAATCGTGATTTTGTCTAGATATCGCAGTTTAATCGATTATACCTGGAATGGAACAACTAGTTTAGATTTGCCTCAATTTCTCGGCAAACATTTTCCTAACGTTCTATGTATAAAACACAAATCTAAATTTATAAAACCAGAAGTTTTCAAAGCGTCCTTAGGATAATTTTATCGTCAGTATCCGCTCAATCAAAATAGTTTAGTGTTTCCTGTTCGCCAGTTATTTATTTACGATAAACAGATATCGAGTGGCTGCACAGTACACGAGAGCATTTCCGAACGATGACCGCATCTGGTTTCATTCGCTTCTGGTTTCTTGCTGTCTAGATCCAGTCTCAAGGACTCTGACGTCACTGTTACTGCTATAAATGGAACTTTAGACTGTAGTAATTGTAGATCTTTAAATATATAATGTGAAATTGTTACTATACTCATCATTATTCCCCTGCCCTTATCCCAATTATTATTTGGGTTCGGCGCAGCATGTCTTCTTTTTCCGCACGTTCCTATCTGACGTCATCTCGTAAGTACACTCTTTGCAGCCTTATCATCTTTCACACAGTCTATCCATCGTTTCTTTGTTCGGCCTCTTCCCCTGTATCCATCCACATTCAGGGCCAGCATCTTCCTTACCACATGATCCTCTTTCCTCCGCATGATATGTCCATACAATGACAAATTGTTACTTTACTACATGATCAAAAAAAAAAAGGTCTTATATCAAGACAAGAGAATCGCCGTGCTGTCTTGTTAACAACATTGCAATAACATTGCTTACTGTAAAAATGTTTAAGGAAAATGAAAAGAAAAAATATTATAATATGGATATTTCATTATAAATATTGGACTTTCAACTTATAATTGTGATAAGCGATTGAAAGAGCACCTGCTAACTCGAAGGAGGAAAATGAGTAGGGTAGACTGGGTACAGTTGTGACAATTTTGGTTTTAACGTCGATAACTTTATTATTTTACCATTTAGCTGCGAGAAAGTCACTTGCATCGTACATTGGACATTAGTCTACGTTAAAACACATAATTGTTGTCTTTAAATACCCTCTATTTAGTAATATTATCAATTAAGAAAGAAAGGGGAAAGTGTCACAACCGGCCACATCCCAAGGACGGTTGTGACAGTGGTTGGGGTCAATTGTGACACGAAGAAACAAAGTCCTAAAATGATAAACAATGACTTTAATGTTTAGAAATATGTAACATACATAATATAATCTTCTTAAAATATTTTTTACATTAATATGGCTTACCTATTAAATATAAACTGAGATCAATTTCCTTCTTTTTAATTATTAGTTATGGCATTGTATATAACATGTTGTTATTTTACCAATCTTATTTAAAAACAGTCAAAATCTTAACTAACGTAAACTTAGGCTATAGCAACACGCTCAACAATTTTTTATAACAAATCTCCTTATAAACAGTTAAGTTTACGTAATTTTAATTTACTTTAGGAAAAAAATCTGTTTAATGAAACTTTAAGTTTCATTAAACTTTATTTTTTTAACAAAAGTAGATAACTCCTATAAAAGATAATGAACCAACAATAATTATCAATAAGATTAAGAACTAAAAACAATGATGAACATGTAAAAATGTTTACTAAGATCTGATCATTATGTTTTCGGATGTCTCGTAACAATGCCATGCGATTAACATCATGCATTTCTGCAGCTCTCCATAATGAAATCCCGCAATTCACTTCTTCATAAGCATTTCGTACTTTTTGATGACACCTTGCGCTCTCTCGGTCTTTCGCAAGCGTTTTCGAGGCATCTAAAAGAAAAAAAAGTGTCACTACCGTACCCACAAAATTTGTCACTACCGTACCCAACACACCATTTCAAAAATATAAAATCACCACGACTCGGTTAAATAACCTACGTAAAAAGTAATCACTCGAAAACATACACAAATGTTCAACTTATATTGATAAAAATACGCAATAATCTATCTGTACACAGATAGCAACAATTACAAAATAAAACGAAAATACAAACTTACTTTTGACTGTTGAAAAGCAATATGGGGTCCTGCTAAAGTATTCGTCACGCGCTGGCTGATGCAACACTGAGACATGCGTTCAGACTTGCATGCCGCTTATTTCCCTCCTTAGACCCTTCCCCGTAACCCGTATAGTTTCGCTGTTAGGTCGACTGTCACTACCGTACCCTGGCACAACCGTACCCAGTTTACCCTACATAAATTCATTCAATAAAAATGATATAATCCATCTAAATAAGCGATTATGTTAAACTACAAGGAATTGATAAAAACTAGATAAATGTAATTTCATTCATTACCGATCGGAAATGTAGCTACTCATGTAAACTAAGTAGACTTTTACCTTATTCCTCGTTTATTTGGTAGGTTAATTAATACAGATAAAATCAATTTATTGATTTAACAGAAACAATACTAAAACAAGAAATATCTACATTTATGACTAAACTTATGTAACTAAAAAAATTACATATTTACAAAGCGTCGAAAAAAATATCCTCATCTCCGTCAATGGCGGGAAACGTGCCCAGGAGACTGGCCGCATTACCACGCTGAATGGCAATACCAATTCTTTGCGCGAAATACAGTCCAGCCCTCTGATCACGGGTGGAGTCGACCAAGCGCTTAGCGAGTTCCTTATACAGAGCTCGTGCACCCGGTCCCCATGGCCCAAGCGTTTCAACCCCAAAGGGCTCAAAAATATAATTGCCCGTAAGGTTATTATATTTTCGTCGCTTTAGGGTTTCCGCAGCTCCAGCAGCAGCGCCGGGCGCGACCGCCGAACTTAGAACATGGGACGGCGCAAGGGTGTCGACGCACGTTGCGTCCCACACCAAAGGCCGGCCCAATTTCCAGGGAAGTAAAAACATCCCGTCAGGTCTCTTACCATCGCTGCGCACCAAACCGTTCGGTTCTAGAACAGCAGGTACACCAGCAGTGACAAGAGCACGACGAATAATGTCATTAATACTTGCGTGTCGCGGTATGCGCCCCGCGCTCCTGCCGCAGGACAAGCCATGATGGCCAAGGCAGTCGACTCTTTCACCGCATTGACAGAGATGAGATTGTACAGATTCAATTAACGTAGCTTATTCACTGCTGGATATACATAGGTGTCTCTCACAGAGAAAGGTTTTTCCCTGAACAGCACGCTAAGCACACAGTCTAGTGACTGCAGTAAAAATGTGGTCACAAAACAAACACTTCAGCCTACTTTTATTGTGCAAAATACCGAGTTACGATATCGTACTACATATATCTCTACAAAAAATTGTTTTACATCACTACATAGTATTAAACAAAGTCGCATCTTGCTAGCTGTCTGCCTGTCCGAATATATGCTCCGATCTTAATTATTCTAACATACTACCTACAAACGGTGAAGGCAAACATCGTAAGGAAACCTGGATTTCAAATATTGGAATCTGAAACCCGCAGTGAACTAGCGTGATGATCAATGCTCAAACCTTCCCTACATGGGAAGAGACCTGTTTACAGGCTCGTTTTATTTTATATGATTACTTATAAAGTTTTTTAATATGTTTCGAGAGGAAGGTTTAAATGTGTAATCAGTATTGCATCCAAGCGAAGCAGGGGCGGGTCGCTAGTACTGTACTTAAAATATTATGTGGGTGAATTTAGCAGATCAATGTCCAGCAGATCAAAAGAAAAGAGAGTTCTATTTGCATGCAGCTGAGTTCTATAGTTCCTGATAGTTTTTAAAATTATTTCTGCTGTTTTTACCCCAAAAATTTAAATTAATGAAATGCTCTGCTGACTTACCGTAGCAGATCAATTTGCAGCAGATCAAAAAAAAAGTGTGTTCCTTTCGAATGCAGGTAAGTTCTATAGTTCCTGATAGATTTCAAAAATAGTTCTGACGTTTTTGTCCCAAAAAAGACAATAAAAAAAATGGTCTGCTAACTTCCCGTAGCAGATCGAAAACTCATTTTCATTGCCCTATAATATATTCCCACAGCCTAGAACTCTTTTGTTTTAGACAGAACTATAGTAGAACTGCAATGCACAATTTGATTCGAGTCCAGAACTCACGTCCCGAAAACCGTCTGTACCAGCGCCCTTTTTAATGTCAAGCTTATTAAAAATGGTTTTCAGGGTCTTCTGTGAGACTGTGATAGAATGGACAATATTTAAATTTGGGGATTCCGAACATGTAGTACTCTCGTTTGATGGATCGTAAGGTTGAAAAACACTATGGAAAAACTTATTAAAGGCATTACAAAAAAATACAGTGCCAGCAGATCATGTGCAAAAACTTGAAAACTCGAACAATATCATTTTTATCATTTGTAAAACTGGTCACAGGCTAGAACTTTTTTGCGATCCGCCCACATCTGCAACAGTGGGCGGAGAGGCGGTACGGAGAACTGACGTACCGCCTCACGCAGTTGTTGACCGGACATGGGGCCTTCGGGCACTACTTGTGCCAGGTGGCCCGAAGCGAGGCCACCACAGCGTGTCACCAGTGTGATGATCCTGAAGACACCGCACTGCACACGCTAGCCCTGTGTCCGGCCTTCGATGGGCCTCGCGCCGTCCTCGTGTCTGCGCTGGGCGGAGTAGACGTCTCCGCGCTGCCGGCTGTTGTCGCAGCCGCGCTCAGCAGCCGCGCAGCATGGGACGCACTGGCCTCCTTCTGCGAGACCGTTATGTCGCAGAAGGAGGTCGCAGAGTGTGTCCGGGAAAACGATCCGACGTCGGGTGGGGCGGCGGTTTTTAGTTAGGTTAGGTTTTGAGGTAGGTTAGGTTAGGTTTGGTTTTCAGTTAGGTTAGGTTTTTAGTTAGGTTAGGTTAGGTTTTGAGTTAGGTTAGGTTAGGTTTGGTTTTCAGTTAGGTTAGGTTAGGTTTTGAGTTAGGTTAGGTTAGGTTTTGAGTTAGGTTAGGTTAGGTTTGGTTTTTAGTTAGGTTAGGTTAGATTTTTAGTAAGGTTAGGTTAGGTTTGGTTTTTAGTTAGGTTGGGATTTTAGTTAGGTTAGGTTTTGAGTTAGGTTAGGTTAGGTTTGGTTTTTAGTTAGGTTAGGTTAGGTTTGGGTTTTAGTTAGGTTAGGTTAGGTTTGGATTTAAGTCAGGTTAGGTTTGGTTTGGTTTTTAGTTAGGTTAGGTTAGGTTTGGTTTTTAGTTAGGTTAGGTTAGGTTTGGGTTTTAGTTAGGTTAGGTTAGGTTTGGATTTTAGTTAGGTTAGGTTTGGTTTTGAGTTAGGTTAGGTTAGGTTTGGTTTTTAGTTAGGTTAGGTTAGGTTTTTAGTTAGGTTAGGTTTGGTTTTTAGTTAGGTTAGGTTAGGTTTGGTTTTTAGTTAGGTTAGGTTTGGTTTTTAGTTAGGTTAGGTTTGGTTTTTAGTTAGGTTAGGTTAGGTTTGGTTTTTAGTCAGGTTACGTTAGGTTTGGGTTTTAGTTAGGTTAGGTTAGGTTTGGATTTAAGTCAGGTTAGGTTTGGTTTGGTTTTTAGTTAGGTTAGGTTAGGTTTGGTTTTTAGTTAGGTTAGGTTTTTAGTTAGGTTACGTTAGGTTTTGAGTTAGGTTAGGTTAGGTTTGGTTTTTAGTTAGGTTAGGTTTGGGTTTTAGTTAGGTTAGGTTAGGTTTGGATTTTAGTTAGGTTAGGTTTGGTTTTGAGTTAGGTTAGGTTAGGTTTGGTTTTTAGTTAGGTTAGGTTTTTAGTTAGGTTAGGTTAGGTTTGGTTTTTAGTTAGGTTAGGTTAGGTTTGGTTTTTAGTTAGGTTAGGTTAGGTTTTTAGTTATGTTAGGTTAGGTTTGGTTTTTAGTCAGGTTACGTTAGGTTTTGAGTAAGGTTAGGTTAGGTTTGGTTTTTAGTTAGGTTAGGTTAGGTTTTTAGTTAGGTTAGGTTAGGTTAGGTTTTTAGTTAGGTTTGGTTAGGTTTGGGTTTTAGTTAGGTTAGGTTAGGTTTGGATTTTAGTTAGGTTAGGTTTGGTTTTGAGTTAGGTTAGGTTAGGTTTGGTTTTTAGTTAGGTTAGGTTAGGTTTGGGTTTTAGTTAGGTTAGGTTAGGTTTGGTTTTTAGTTAGGTTAGGTTAGGTTTTTAGTTAGGTTAGGTTAGGTTTGGTTTTTAGTCAGGTTACGTTAGGTTTTGAGTAAGGTTAGGTTAGGTTTGGTCTTTAGTTAGGTTAGGTTAGGTTTTTAGTTAGGTTAGGTTAGGTTAGGTTTTTAGTTAGGTTAGGTTAGGTTTGGTTTTTAACTAACTAAAACCCAAACCTAACCTAACTAAAAACCAAACCTAACCTAATCTAACTAAAAACCTAACCTAACTAAAAACCAAACCTAACCTAACCTAACTAAAAACCAAACCTAACCTAACTAAAATCCAAACCTAACCTAACCTAACTAAAACCCAAACCTAACCTAACCTAACTAAAAACCTAACCTAACCTAACCTAACTAAAATCCTAACCTAACCTAACTAAAAACCAAACCTAACCTAACCTTACTCAAAACCTAACGTAACCTGACTAAAAACCAAACCTAACCTAACATAACTAAAAACCTAACCTAACCTAACTAAAAACCAAACCTAACCTAACCTAACTAAAAACCAAACCTAACCTAACCTAACTAAAAACCTAACCTAACTAAAAACCAAACCTAACCTAACCTAACTCAAAACCAAACCTAACCTAACTAAAATCCAAACCTAACCTAACCTAACTAAAACCCAAACCTAACCTAACTAAAAACCAAACCTAACCTAACCTAACTCAAAACCTAACGTAACCTAACTAAAAACCTAACCTAACTAAAAACCAAACCTAACCTAACCTAACTAAAAACCAAACCAAACCTAACCTGACTTAAATCCAAACCTAACCTAACCTAACTAAAACCCAAACCTAACGTAACCTGACTAAAAACCAAACCTAACCTAACCTAACTAAAAACCAAACCTAACCTAACTAAAAACCAAACCTAACCTAACTAAAAACCAAACCTAACCTAACCTAACTAAAAACCAAACCTAACCTAACTAAAAACCTAACCTAACCTAACTAAAAACCAAACCTAACCTAACCTAACTCAAAACCAAACCTAACCTAACTAAAATCCAAACCTAACCTAACCTAACTAAAACCCAAACCTAACCTAACCTAACTAAAAACCAAACCTAACCTAACCTAACTAAAAACCAAACCAAACCTAACCTGACTTAAATCCAAACCTAACCTAACCTAACTAAAACCCAAACCTAACCTAACCTAACTAAAAACCAAACCTAACCTAACCTAACTCAAAACCTAACCTAACTAAAATCCCAACCTAACTAAAAACCAAACCTAACCTAACCTAACTAAAAATCTAACCTAACCTAACTAAAAACCAAACCTAACCTAACCTAACTCAAAACCTAACCTAACCTAACTCAAAACCTAACCTAACCTAACTGAAAACCAAACCTAACCTAACCTAACTCAAAACCTAACCTAACCTAACTAAAAACCTAACCTAACTGAAAACCAAACCTAACCTAACCTACCTCAAAACCTAACCTAACTAAAAACCGCCGCCCCACCCGACGTCGGATCGTTTTCCCGGACACACTCTGCGACCTCCTTCTGCGACATAACGGTCTCGCAGAAGGAGGCCAGTGCGTCCCATGCTGCGCGGCTGCTGAGCGCGGCTGCGACAACAGCCGGCAGCGCGGAGACGTCTACTCCGCCCAGCGCAGACACGAGGACGGCGCGAGGCCCATCGAAGGCCGGACACAGGGCTAGCGTGTGCAGTGCGGTGTCTTCAGGATCATCACACTGGTGACACGCTGTGGTGGCCTCGCTTCGGGCCACCTGGCACAAGTAGTGCCCGAAGGCCCCATGTCCGGTCAACAACTGCGTGAGGCGGTACGTCAGTTCTCCGTACCGCCTCTCCGCCCACTGTTGCAGATGTGGGCGGATCGCAAAAAAGTTCTAGCCTGTGACCAGTTTTACAAATGATAAAAATGATATTGTTCGAGTTTTCAAGTTTTTGCACATGATCTGCTGGCACTGTATTTTTTTGTAATGCCTTTAATAAGTTTTTCCATAGTGTTTTTCAACCTTACGATCCATCAAACGAGAGTACTACATGTTCGGAATCCCCAAATTTAAATATTGTCCATTCTATCACAGTCTCACAGAAGACCCTGAAAACCATTTTTAATAAGCTTGACATTAAAAAGGGCGCTGGTACAGACGGTTTTCGGGACGTGAGTTCTGGACTCGAATCAAATTGTGCATTGCAGTTCTACTATAGTTCTGTCTAAAACAAAAGAGTTCTAGGCTGTGGGAATATATTATAGGGCAATGAAAATGAGTTTTCGATCTGCTACGGGAAGTTAGCAGACCATTTTTTTTATTGTCTTTTTTGGGACAAAAACGTCAGAACTATTTTTGAAATCTATCAGGAACTATAGAACTTACCTGCATTCGAAAGGAACACACTTTTTTTTTGATCTGCTGCAAATTGATCTGCTACGGTAAGTCAGCAGAGCATTTCATTAATTTAAATTTTTGGGGTAAAAACAGCAGAAATAATTTTAAAAACTATCAGGAACTATAGAACTCAGCTGCATGCAAATAGAACTCTCTTTTCTTTTGATCTGCTGGACATTGATCTGCTAAATTCACCCACATAATATTTTAAGTACAGTACTAGCGACCCGCCCCTGCTTCGCTTGGATGCAATACTGATTACACATTTAAACCTTCCTCTCGAAACATATTAAAAAACTTTATAAGTAATCATATAAAATAAAACGAGCCTGTAAACAGGTCTCTTCCCATGTAGGGAAGGTTTGAGCATTGATCATCACGCTAGTTCACTGCGGGTTTCAGATTCCAATATTTGAAATCCAGGTTTCCTTACGATGTTTGCCTTCACCGTTTGTAGGTAGTATGTTAGAATAATTAAGATCGGAGCATATATTCGGACAGGCAGACAGCTAGCAAGATGCGACTTTGTTTAATACTATGTAGTGATGTAAAACAATTTTTTGTAGAGATATATGTAGTACGATATCGTAACTCGGTATTTTGCACAATAAAAGTAGGCTGAAGTGTTTGTTTTGTGACCACATTTTTACTGCAGTCACTAGACTGTGTGCTTAGCGTGCTGTTCAGGGAAAAACCTTTCTCTGTGAGAGACACCTATGTATATCCAGCAGTGAATAAGCTACGTTAATTGAATCTGTACAATCTCATCTCTATCAATGCGGTGAAAGAGTCGACTGCCTTGGCCATCATGGCTTGTCCTGCGGCAGGAGCGCGGGGCGCATACCGCGACACGCAAGTATTAATGACATTATTCGTCGTGCTCTTGTCACTGCTGGTGTACCTGCTGTTCTAGAACCGAACGGTTTGGTGCGCAGCGATGGTAAGAGACCTGACGGGATGTTTTTACTTCCCTGGAAATTGGGCCGGCCTTTGGTGTGGGACGCAACGTGCGTCGACACCCTTGCGCCGTCCCATGTTCTAAGTTCGGCGGTCGCGCCCGGCGCTGCTGCTGGAGCTGCGGAAACCCTAAAGCGACGAAAATATAATAACCTTACGGGCAATTATATTTTTGAGCCCTTTGGGGTTGAAACGCTTGGGCCATGGGGACCGGGTGCACGAGCTCTGTATAAGGAACTCGCTAAGCGCTTGGTCGACTCCACCCGTGATCAGAGGGCTGGACTGTATTTCGCGCAAAGAATTGGTATTGCCATTCAGCGTGGTAATGCGGCCAGTCTCCTGGGCACGTTTCCCGCCATTGACGGAGATGAGGATATTTTTTTCGACGCTTTGTAAATATGTAATTTTTTTAGTTACATAAGTTTAGTCATAAATGTAGATATTTCTTGTTTTAGTATTGTTTCTGTTAAATCAATAAATTGATTTTATCTGTATTAATTAACCTACCAAATAAACGAGGAATAAGGTAAAAGTCTACTTAGTTTACATGAGTAGCTACATTTCCGATCGGTAATGAATGAAATTACATTTATCTAGTTTTTATCAATTCCTTGTAGTTTAACATAATCGCTTATTTAGATGGATTATATCATTTTTATTGAATGAATTTATGTACTCATTTTCCTCCTTCGAGTTAGCAGGTGCTCTTTCAATCGCTTATCACAATTATAAGTTGAAAGTCCAATATTTATAATGAAATATCCATATTATAATATTTTTTCTTTTCATTTTCCTTAAACATTTTTACAGTAAGCAGGTTTGGGTTTTAGTTAGTTAAAAACCAAACCTAACCTAACCTAACTAAAAACCTAACCTAACCTAACCTAACTAAAAACCTAACCTAACCTAACTAAAGACCAAACCTAACCTAACCTTACTCAAAACCTAACGTAACCTGACTAAAAACCAAACCTAACCTAACCTAACTCAAAACCTAACGTAACCTAACTAAAAACCTAACCTAACCTAACCTAACTAAAAACCAAACCTAACCTAACCTAACTAAAAACCTAACCTAACCTTACCTAACTAAAAACCAAACCTAACCTAACCTAACTTAAAACCAAACCTAACCTAACCTAACTAAAAACCAAACCTAACCTAACCTAACTCAAAACCAAACCTAACCTAATCTAACTAAAAACCTAACCTAACTAAAAACCAAACCTAACCTAACCTAACTAAAAACCAAACCTAACCTAATCTAACAAAAAACTAAACCTAACTTAACTAAAAACCTAACCTAACTAAAAACCTAACCTAACCTAACTAAAAACCAAACCTAACCTAACCTAACTAAAAACCAAACCTAACCTAACCTAACTAAAAACCTAACCTAACCTAACTAAAAACCAAACCGAACCTAACCTAACTCAAAACCAAACCTAACCTAACTAAAATCCAAACCTAACCTAACCTAACTAAAACCCAAACCTAACCTAACTAAAAACCAAACCTAACCTAACCTAACTCAAAACCTAACGTAACCTAACTAAAAACCTAACCTAACTAAAAACCAAACCTAACCTAACCTAACTAAAAACCAAACCAAACCTAACCTGACTAAAATCCAAACCTAACCTAACCTAACTAAAACCCAAACCTAACCTAACCTAACTAAAAACCAAACCTAACCTAACCTAACTCAAAACCTAACCTAACTAAAAACCAAACCTAACCTAACCTAACTAAAAATCTAACCTAACCTAACTAAAAACCAAACCTAACCTAACCTAACTCAAAACCTAACCTAACTTAAAACCAAACCTAACCTAACCTAACTAAAAACCAAACCTAACCTAACCTAACTAAAAACCTAACCTAACCTAACCTAACTAAAAACCTAACCTCACCTAACCTAACTAAAAACCAAACCTAACCTAACCTAACTAAAAACCAAACCTAACCTAACCTAACTAAAAACCTAACCTAACCTAACCTAACTAAAAACCTAACCTCACCTAACCTAACTAAAAACCAAACCTAACCTAACCTAACTCAAAACCAAACCTAACCTAACTAAAATCCAAACCTAACCTAACCTAACTAAAACCCAAACCTAACCTAACCTAACTAAAAACCTAACCTAACCTAACCTAACTTAAAACCAAACCTAACCTAACCTAACTTAAAACCAAACCTAACCTAACCTAACTAAAAACCAAACCTAACCTAACCTAACTAAAAACCTAACCTAACCTAACCTAACTAAAAACCTAACCTCACCTAACCTAACTAAAAACCAAACCTAACCTAACCTAACTCAAAACCTAACCTAACCTAACTAAAAACCAAACCTAACCTAACTCAAAACCTAACTTAACCTAACCTAACTAAAAACCAAACCTAACCTAACCTAACTTAAAACCAAACCTAACCTAACCTAACTTAAAACCAAACCTAATCTAACCTAACTAAAAACCAAACCTAACCTTACCTAACTAAAAACCTAACCTAACCTAACCTAACTAAAAACCTAACCTCACCTAACCTAACTAAAAACCAAACCTAACCTAACCTAACTAAAAACCTAACCTAACCTAACCTAACTAAAAACCAAACCTAACCTAACCTAACTCAAAACCTAACCTAACCTAACCTAACTAAAAACCAAACCTAACCTAACCTAACTAAAAAACAAACCTAACCTAACCCAAACCTAACCTAACCTAACTCAAAACCTAACGTAACCTAACTAAAAACCTAACCTAACCTAACCTAACTAAAAACCAAACCTAACCTAACCTAACTAAAAACCTAACCTAACCTTACCTAACTAAAAACCAAACCTAACCTAACCTAACTTAAAACCAAACCTAACCTAACCTAACTAAAAACCAAACCTAACCTAACCTAACTCAAAACCAAACCTAACCTAATCTAACTAAAAACCTAACCTAACTAAAAACCAAACCTAACCTAACATAACTAAAAACCAAACCTAACCTAATCTAACAAAAAACTAAACCTAACTTAACTAAAAACCTAACCTAACTAAAAACCTAACCTAACCTTACTAAAAACCAAACCAACCTAACTAACTGGCCTCTCTGCGGGCCACCCGGCACAAGTAGTGCCCGAAGGCCCCGTGTCCGGTCAACACCTGCGTGAGGCGGTACGTCAGTTTTCCGTACCGCCTCTCCGCCCACTGTTGCAGATGTGGGCGGATCGCAAAAGAGTTCTAGCCTGTGAGCAATTTTACATGTGATAAAAATGAAATTTTTTGAGTTTTGAAACATTCTTACATGCTCTGCTGGCACTGGGACGTGAGTTCTGGACTCGAATCGAATCGTGCATTGCAGTTCTGCTATAGTTCTGTCTAAAACAAAAGAGTTCTAGCCTGTGAGCAGTTTGACAAATGATATTTTTCGAGTTCCCAAGTTTTTGCACATGCTCTGCTGGCACTGGGACATGAGTTGTGGACTCGAATCGAATTGTGCATTGCAGTTCTGCTATAGTTCTGTCTAAAACAAAAGAGTTCTAGCCTGTGGGAATATGTTATAGGGCAATGAAAATGATATTTTCGAGTTTTCGATCTGCTACGGGAAGTTAGCAGACCATTTTTTAAATTGTCTTTTTTTGGGACAAAAACGTCAGAACTATTTTTGAAGTCTATCAGGAACTATAGAACTTACCTGCATTCGAAAGGAACACACTTTTTTTTTGATCTGCTACGGTAAGTCAGCAGAGCATTTCATTAATTTAAATTTTTGGGGTAAAAACAGCAGAACTATTTCTTAAAACTATCAGGAACTATAGAACTCAGCTGCATACAAATAGAACTCTCTTTTTTTTGATCTGCTGGACATTGATCTGCTAAGTTCACCCACATTATAATATTCAGTCGCATAAAAATTATAATGTTTATTTACAAACAAATAACTGTTTTGCATACTACTTCGTATGCCTTGCACATAATACAATTATATTCAAACAAGCAACTTATTATAATAGTTATGATACAAAGATTATGTAAATTACATTGTATTATGTGAAGAATTATACGCTAAGTAATTTGAGTAGCTAGATCAGGTTTCATATGGTTTTCCCAGGGAGCAGGGTTAAGGAAAAAATGCAGTTTCTTGCTACTATTAAAAACATTGTAGCTTGGTACTAGTTGGTACGCTAACCACTAGATATAAGAACCAGTATTTCATGAATAAAAATAGACAGGTCTGTGACAGCATGCATGAATAATAACGCCGGTTAAAAGTACGATGTAAGGAGCCGACTGTTTCTGTGTTAAGACATATAAGGACAGTTTTTCCTGGTACATTTTAAGATGCGGTACGTTTTGCCCAATACTGAACATTTATTGCATTTAAGTAATGTTAGTAATAACAGGTAAATATGTAAGAAAATAAAATATTGTGATTATTTCTAATAAATTATTTCTGTCACAATTTTTATGCACTCTACTCCAAATAATGCACTCAATGGCGAATGGCTATTGCAAACATTATTATTTTGTAAACTCAATTGCCCCGTATTATTTTTAAAGACAAATTTACCCAACAACACCCTATGTATGGATAGTTAATTCCAAATCTTTTTCAAACGACTCTCGCAACAAGGAACCCTTAAATCGCGGAAGCGTTTCACAAACTAATAATCCAATAAACAAAAACTGATGTAGAACATAATTCCGTTGTATAACAAAATACTCCGGCTATCGTTTGAAAGCCATTTCTCCCATTTGTCCACGCTACGCTACATTGAATAATGTCCGAGATAAGAGAAATATTTTGTTTTCGTTCCACTTGAGGAATTCAACGAGGTTATTGTGAATGGGGTTTTAACTATTTAGATTATACGCTTTACATAAGGAAATGTACTGAGTATTTGGAGGTTATACCTTAACTATACAGTTGGAAAACTTTGGACGGGAGGGAAAGAGACGCCGCTAGACATAGTATAGTGCGCTGTCTCACTTCCACATCAGTATTATTTTGAGAGGTGATGGCACGTTTTCAGGAATTTGTAATATGCAGATTAGTAGACGTTTGTTCTTTAATTTATTGTTATCTTTACACAATTTCTGTTTGCCGGTTGTAGTGCTTAGCGTTATGTAAGAGTAACATTGTTTTATAAAATCATTACTTATTTTTTGTGATTAATTTTATGGTAGTCAGGTAAAATGTTGTAGAAACCAATAATCTTTACCCTAGTTTTGAGAGACACTTTTTATTAACTTCATACTTTTCGTCAGACTAAAGAATCTTCTTCTTACCTGCCCATCCGAAGGTTATCTGGAAGATATAGCTATTAGCGGTAAGACCATCTTTGCACCCTTACTGTATGTAATTTACTTTCTGCTGTTATTATTGTGCACACAAAAGAATATTCCATTCCATAATTAATTGAATACTTTGCTCTCGAACCGATTGGATTACCACATCGACGCTGGCAAAGTTTAATTAAATATATAAATATTTTTGTTTACTATTTCGTGGAATTTTGGCCGATGTCCGAGGGCCTTGGGATCAGTTATCACTTCCGACGATCTGAAAGATCAATGCCCTATCGAATGCCCCTGAAATTATCGACAACAGGCTAATTGGGGCACTACACAAAGCTTTTAGCTTTTTTTCGATTACATAACAGATAATATACAATCTGTTAGCCACATATATGTGACTAAACGGTTATACATGGTTAAGTATCTCCACTACAGTACGGATATCAGACGGTGCAAGGGAAGTTGGTTATGTGAGATGAATTGTGAAATGATAAATACGGGAGCCGTTGCACTGTGGTTTAGGTTGAATTAGTAAGAGTTTGGCAGTACCTACTTCTTCTTCAGAGGTAGGCGTAAAAGACGATTCCCGTGCCTGGACAAAAGAAAAGGTAAAGTAAGTGATGGAGAATCGTAGCCAATGCTAGGGAAAGTCTTCAGATTGGTCTGTAGTTCTACAGCAAACAAGATCAACTAAAATACAATAATTATAATTGTGACGTCGTTATGTGCAGTGTAGTTCAAAACGTTATAAAACCTCTTTGTACGGGTAACCAGTCCTTAGGTATATCAAACTTGTTAAATATCTTCGATATGCCGATACCACTTAACATATTATTCTATGTTTTATACGTTAAGTGCCCTAAGGGGAAGAGAGTAACAATTTGCAGGCCCATTAATGCTATTAACTATAATTATTTTCTAGTTAACTGTATCACCTAATAACTATCGGTAAAGAATTATTGGTAGTTACAATAAATTTATTATAGACCTATTACAAAGTAGAAATTGCTAGAAAGTAACTATGACCGAAGTCGTAAAATTTTTTGCAAAAGTAATGTGAACTAGGTAATCATTTTGTTCTAAAACTGAACTGATTTTAACAGTTACTTGTCTAAGTTAAGTTTTAACCTTTGGCTTAGAAGCTGCATTATGGGTACAACATTATGGTTCGTACCTAAACAGCACAGAAACAGAAAGTACAATTCAAGTAAGTATTGCTTAGAATAACACATCTTCAAGAAAACAGTAGGTCCGGTAGTCTATTTTTATCATCAAAGGTGAATTTTCCCTGAAACTATTTTCTTTTCGTCATATTCCCAACAAGAATTTAAAAAAAAAAATCGTTTTCACTGATGTTATTTTTAAATGACGACATTAGTTCCGATTTCGGCCACAGGGCCACCTATGATCCTTGAAGCACTGAATCCATGAACTGGCGGTAGAGATATAACCATAGATAAAAATGATCTGTGGACATAACAGTCAATCACCGCACCCTTACGACCTTGATATTGCCCGGTCTTTGCCCTGTCATTTAGTCTATGATAGCCATTCTATAACGGTATAGACTATAGAAGTATTATTCTTTACTTGATACACTGGAAGTAATTTATGTTATGCATGTTAATAATTTCCCATAGGACGAACTGAACTCAGGTAGTTCTAGGTATTACTAAAACTACTTTTATACCTATGTACTTTATATATTATTGAAATTAAATAATCCGTGAATTGGTCGTGGTACAAAAAAGTTTTGACGAATATTTTTGTAGAATTTTAAGTATCCCAAAATTTAAGAAACAAGGCAATTTTTCGGTTGATGAACCGATTTACAATTGGCTGTTAATAAAGCCAGTGTGTAGTGTTACGTATGATCCTATTTTCTTGGGTAATCATCAAATGACCCCCCTCGCTGTGGGTGCCACGAGAGAGAGTGCCAGACTCACTGACTAAAACCCACTATGTTCATCCTGGAGCCCTTTGAGTGCTAGAGTCGTGGTAACTCTCACGAACATCCCGCAGCGCCCGCAGATTATGTATGATCCTCACGATTGTATCATTGAATAGTTATTGTTTTTATAAGTATTAAAGTGAACTGCGCAACACTGTGTGATTGATACTCGCTTTTATGTTTTATTTATGACATTGATGCGTCGTAGTGTTTATTTACTTTACATGTGATCTCAAAGTAAAAACAAATGTTGCATGAACTTGTTATTCTGAATGCTGAAGTAGGTACTAAGAATGTGTGTGTTTTATATGATGTAAAAGGGAACAACATTACTATTTATTATCCTAAAAACACTTGATTCCATGATTTCTAACACCTGCCTCTCTATTTTAGATATCGTCCGAAAAGAATATTATTGGTTCTACGCTTCGAGTTAAGATGAATTTAGTAGACATAATTATGTTATAATGCCTCTTTACTAATTGTATTACATCGTAAAGTGTTGCCTAGGTCACAGATATATAAGGGCAACAGATGACACATTTTAACCAATACAATGGATTACTACGAGATTTAATTTTATTTATTTGGCTGACCAACAATTGTTTACACGATAAAAATATTAAATACATTCATGGAATAACACAATGGATTACTAAGGCCCATGCTATTTGAATCATATTATTACGGAAGTAGGTAGATACTTAATAGATAAGTAGGCAAAACATAAATAAAAAAGTCAATCCTTCACTCGATCGTAACTTGGTAAATAGACCCACCCAACCCCATACATGACGTAAATTGTAACCTAGGTATCTACGTCAATAACTTAAATACCCCTCAGAGTCCTAGTGACCTGGTTATAAAGGGCGCATGCACCAATGTTTACCAAAGTTATTAGCTATAGAGTATACAGGGCGATTGACTTGCCCTCAATATGGCCCATAAATGAAGAAGGGCTGTAGGAACCACTACCAGTACCTTTTGAAGAATACTTTTTTTTATTCCGCAACTTTCAAACAACGCTATCTAGTATCAAACTGAGCAGTGCTTGTATTATGGGTAGGTACAAGTCAACTCATAAACATATCTAGTTAGATGTTTATAAATACATACTTATAGATAAATTACACCCAAAGAGAATTGGAGAAACTTCAGAACAAGAGATCGTCATCACACAAACATTTGTCCTGGGTGGGAATCGAACCCACGTCCTTTAGTGCTGTCTCTGGTCTAGTGGTTAGTGGCCCTGACTAGCAGTCACCCGTATGACATAGACTGGGCACTATTAATCAATTTATACTCTTTGCCACAAATATAGAGGGTAAACCTAATTCTCATTTAGTTCTGGACGGCAGAGACGCAGGGGATGAGACATTTCTATCCGTAAGTTGTATTTTTCTACTGCGATTCGAAGGAAACAAAGTATGCTAGCACATAAAGGCACATACATATACGTACAATAAGTTCAAAGTATCCAAGAGTAGGTCATGGGTAAAAATATATTCAAGAATAATATTTTTTTTAGAAATCCATCAAAATGAAACTAGCAGCGCCATCTATTATTATATTAAGGAATTATGTTTGAATTAAGACTAGATATTTATGTCAAATTACGATAGACAGCCGTGTTGGGAGTTGCCTACCGAAAAAAAATCCGAGTTTAAGGAAAATGTCAAAGCAAACGCCAAACAATAAAAGCAGTGTTTTCAAGAAAAAAAAAGTAACCATACAAGGTACATTGATCTGGCGAATCTAAGCGATTGGCTGGTTCATGTTTTCAATCTCCCTTTACCTATGTGCTTGTTTCTAATAACTTGATGGGTAGATATTTTTTGCTCCCATTTTTTTTTATTCCCATAACACTAATAAAATTACTATGAACCGGAAAACTCTAAATCAATGTTCCGAGCATCTGTCAAGGAGTGCATCGTATCTCAATGTGTTTACACAATGGTCCACTGCCTTGCATATTATTATTAAATCGTCTTACGTCTCTGATATTGAATGCACGTGCAGCAACTTTACAGCTAGGCGTTGAAATAACAATGTTGCGGTCAAATTAAGATAAGATTATTTAAAATTTATAGATTTGTAAAAGAGAGCCAATCATTTAGAACCTAAAAAATGGTTTTCTACAAAGCTAGAACAAAGGTGGGCAGCTAATCTGCAATAATCATTAATTTTATAGATAAAATATCTAAAACATCAATTTTGCTATTCTTTTGTGTCAGGAAATTTCTCAATATCAAAAATCAATGATTTAAATAAAAAAAAAAATGTTTAAATGTTCTTTAAATGAAATTTAAAATAATAATATAAAAAAAACAGACAAGACTTTTTTCCCGATACGCTAATTAGATGTTACGTGAACTGTAATTTTAATACAATTTGTTTTTGTGACGACTCGACATTACGTTTAAAAGAAGCTATACATTCGTACATATAAATTCTTTGATGCGTTTCCCTTTTTATAAAGTACCTATTCTAATTTAATAAGTAATCTACTATAATATAATAAGGCCATAGTCAAGTGTAATATTTTGTGTGTATCTCGTTAAATGATCTTTTGTAGGAATTATACTAGGTAGTACCTAGTAGGAACAGGAAGTTAAAGTAACTGTCATATAGCAGATTCTTTGTTTTTGATTATGTAAAACTGGGTGAATAAGGGTCAAAGGGGGAAAACGGGGTAATAAGGTATTTTCGGGGTGAATGGAAGCACAGCTTCTCTTAAATTTTCCACGTTCTACGAGACAAATAATTATTAAATAATAATTATTTCAGGATTTTCAAGTGTGATAAAAACAAGTTAGTTGAGTTCATACAAAACAAAATTATGCGACACCGTTTTGGCGAATAATTTTTTTTCTATTTATTCCTAACCATCCTACGTCCCCCTCACGTCATCGACCTTCATCCCCCCATTTTTCATTACTTTGGGGGTGCAATATTCAAATCTATCGGTCCAGTTTTTAGACGAGCAGAGGTAAAAAACATACACAAAGACACATATAGATATATACACACACTTACATAATTTCATCTTTACAAAATTCGTGTGATAATATGTGTCTGAAAGTTAAAATTGTGTCGTGAACAGCAGAAGTCCAGGAGAAGATTACTTACTACAGGTTTATCATCAAATAAAACTAGCACAACTTCGAAAATACATTTATCTTAATATCACTAAATTTAACATTACACCATAACATAATAACAATACACGTTAACAAAAACTTAATACTGCGACATGAAAGTGCGACGAAACAAATCTCCCAAAACTAATGATGGTAGTGAGAAAGTAATTATACTAACTTAAAAATAATTAGTGTACTTTATGAAGTTCTACTAGCTAAATATAAAATGCTGCGTTGTTACTCGAACTAATATGTAAATAACAGTAAATTGGGACTATTTGCAAATTACGCATAAGCGGAAAATACATTTTTGCCACATTTTTTTTAAATTTTCAAGACGTGTCAAACAATGATGTTGCCAGATCTAAAATTTAGAAAAAAAAAACATAAATTTGGGAATAATTTCCAAATAAAGTATTGAATTCTAATTAGCCCAATTTTACGGTATTTTAAGTGTTTATTTAAAACTCCTAGTTTGTTATTAATTAATTCATGAACTACATTACTAAATCAATTTGCAATTATGTATTTATTGTAGAGGACACATCTCTTAAAATAATATTAACTTCGAAACGATACTTATTTCCTTACCCGGCTGCGACGAACTCAAAATAAGGTGAATAATAATTATAATTATATGTCAACAGTTTACTCACGCGTATTTATCGGGATAGTCCGACTAATTTCGAACCCAACCGGAGTCCTTAATCATGAGCTGACGCGGCGGAATTGCGAGTCGAACTGACTGAAGTTTACAGTGTTTTATAATCACAAATCAAATCTTTCTCTATCAGATTGTACAATAAACCCGGAACGTAATTAAAATTAATGGATATCTTCTAATAACTATATACTATGTCTAATTTAAATTTTAAGAATGTTTTGCATTAACACGCCAGGCCGCCTCCCTCGTTGCGCTCCAGCTCTCGTCGCACATACTCTGCCTGTTTCTCAGTTAGGCCTAGTCGCTGGACTTCTTGTTCAAACTGTGTTCTTCCACCGACACCCACTAGGTAACCATTGAGTCTGGCGGCCAAGTGCGACGTCTGTAACTTACTGGCGTCGATGCCCAGACTCTGGCAGAAATCCTTGTGGCCCTGCAGTCTGTATTTCTGGTGGTAACTGGAATTTATTACAAGGGAAAATTATAAACTGTTTCAAATGTGGACGGTTAAAGTTTGATATGTGAATAAATATTCCTCAAAATTCCCACAATGCTATCTAGACTCATATTAAGTATAAGAAATTAGCTTGTGTTATGAGTACTAGACAACTGATAATCATGCTTATATATTTCTAAATACATACATGTTATTGATAAATTGCACCCAGACACGGAACAAATGATCGTGTTCATCACACAAACATTTGTCCTGGGTGGGAATCGAACCTACGACCTTCGGTACAGCAGTCAGGGCCACTAACCACTAGAACAACAGGCCCGTCGTACGTAAATGTATGAACTAAGTCGGTACTTTAAATCTAGTTAAATGTCCGCCTTCTTTAAACGGTTTAAATAATAATAATAATAGTATTTCGTCTCGAAGACCAATCATACATTATTGAAGTTAAAAAGTTCGTTATTTTGACACGTGAATCCATTAGACGTTCAATTGCGCTTCAATAAAATCAATTCTCGTGATACGAATGGCTCCAACGGACATTAATTTGCCTTGATTTATATGAACCCGAGTTCACAAAATCTTTTAGTGTTTAGCATCTACCTACAGTAATCCGCCACGGCGCCTTTGGTTTTAAAGCAGAACTGATAATACTGGCATAGACGCCGCTACAACCAGCGCGCCTTTGCCCTTTCTTCCACAATTAAAAATGTTTAAATACTTTAGAAATTGGAAAACAAGGTACATTTGAAAGTCAGTCAAGAATTTCAGCAAAACAGTAGCTAATAGACTTAATAAAAGTAAAAAAAATGAGTAGTAAATAGGTAACTGCCGTTGCCTATCTACTACACTTTTTCACTAGAAGACAAAAAGAGCTACTCAAATATTCAAACAACCTAGACCGAAAACTGTTCTGTGAATATTAATCAGTGTTCGGGAGGCAAAACGTGACTTGATAATAGATACAACTAGCTGAGTATCCGAGAGGCTGAAAGTCCAACTAGGATGGGCCGTGACCTGATTATTCCTTATTAATATATGTACACGTTAAATATTCAAAGGTTATTGCTAACCGTCGCGGCGAGGTTACATTTTATGGTGTTGCTATCGGAACGTTGTCCCTTTGCAATTTTATGACTGGCAACTTTGTGTAGATAATTAAAAGGATGTCTAAGTTATACTTAGATAACTAAAAACTAAAAATAGAAGATGTGATTTTTTCTATCTATTATTTTACCCTTCCATTGTTTAAAGTTTATTTTTGTTCTAATGTGCGACTGCGAGTATGTTTCATGGTTAGAATTTGACTAACGTTAAAATGTTTCTTTTAACATTAGGTAAAGGATTTTCCGTCAAAATCCTACTAATTTACTTTAATAAATATGCCCAAAGATTTAGCACGGTTCGGTCAAATTTCCTCCACTACATTACGCTGAAATAACTTGGTAATTTTTAAAAAGAAACTACACAGTATCCAACTTACTCTTCAGCAGGGAAGAACGTGGAGGCTGGCGCAATCTCAGTCCGCAGCTGACCGTTGCATCGCTCCTGCATCACTTTGTACGACGCCTGCGCAGCTGTGCGCTGCTCCTCATCGTGGTATAGGATCAGGGACTGGTACTGAAAAGGAAAAGGTGTTCTAATGAATGCAAAAACGTTACTAAAATATGTAGGTAAATAATATAATGATGAGTGTAATGGCCTTTCATGTGGATGTGAAAACCGTTGGTCAGCTATCCAAATATGTATACTTGGCTGCTTTTGGTCAAGACAGGATTGCCAGTTAAAGGCGGTAAAGAAAACTGATGGGAGCCATCACCACCACCCTCAGAATGATGCCTTAGGAAGATAATTACAGTCAAGAAGAAAGTGTGTGTAAGGAAAGACGACGCTAAATACTTCAATAATGAAAATTGGACCCGTGGCCCAAGGTAGGTACAGCCATTTGTTCCACGCTTTGGACCCTGGCCATATGACTAATAAAGTTTAAAAAGTAAAAAAATATTTAGAAATATTCATTGCGCGTTCGTTTTGGCAAATGCCATGAAGAAATAGAACGCAAAATGAGTTTTATTTATAAAACAGTAGTCAGTTGTCATATTGATTTTCTTGTTATGTTTCGGATAGTATTGTTTTCTAATTTTAGCATACTTTTGAGTATTGATCACCACGCTAGCTCACTGTGGGTTAGAAATTTTAGATTGCAATAATTGGAATCCAGGTACCCTCACGATGTTTTCCGTCATTGTTTGTCAGTGGTGCCTCAGAATTATTAACTATACACGTGTAAGGTAACCCCCATATAATTATAAGTTCAAGCACGTGTAAAGTAACTCCCACATAATTGGCACTAATTTATAGTTTAGAAACCGTTCTCTTTAAAGCATTTTAAATTCACGTAAAGTCTTGAAATCTTTGGACTCGAGGCTAGAGGTGGTTGCAGGTAATTTATAGTATTACCAAGACCTTTTCGAGATTAAAAAGATATGATATAATTATCATCGTTGCTACTGTAGTACTGCCATACCTTGATCTTAGATATTTCTTACGTTGTCTCAATCCTAATGACCAGATATAGCGCTATAACTTGGTAAATAAGCAATCGCCCCAACGTCTATGACCTATATTATCATAATCAATTGGGGTAGAGGCAAACCTCTGAAAAGATATTTGGAAAAGTATTTCCCAAAAGGTCCAAGATGACGCCTAGCAATCAGGACCTTTCAGGTAAGTCGGAGATATACCGAAGAGAAGATGGCAGATGGAGCAATTCGATTCTACAGAGGAGACCAAAATTCGGCAAGAGAAGCCCTGTCTACCAGCCAGATATCTGATGATATAAGAGCTCATGACGGGCCGATGGGGATAAAGAATACCAGTGGCAGAACTGCATGGTAAATGATTGGAGAGCCATATGTCCGGCAGTGGGCAAGCATATGCTGAAGAAGAAGTAAGATGTGTTGTCTTACCTGTCTCTTTAGCTTGGTAGTTAGTCCATACTCATGGTTGGCCCAGAACATGTCCAGGAGATCTTCATAAGTTACAGTCTTGGGGTCGAAGTCTAGCTCGATCACCTCCGTGTGGTCGCCACTGAAATACGTAAGAAATGTTTCCGTTAGGTTATGTTGTAGGGGAACTAGGGGCATGATAGGGACGCTAAGGGAAAACTACAAAAATACACAGATCTAATTAATATAATGTTTTCATTTATTTATGGCACATTAGTTACTTAATCAACTACAAATTGGCATATTCTTTGGACGGACATGTCATCACAATTTTTCATTATTAATTATTTTTTAATAACACATAAAAAAACCATCTTACCCCACGTACGGGGTAAGATGGTTTACGATAAATGCGGCAAGATGGGTCTAGGGTACTATGGTCTAAGGCCGCCTTCCTGTATCCTGACTTTTTTGTCATAACTTTATCTATTAAGACTTTTTGTCTTTTTTTGTAGTTTCTAACCATTTTTATCTGAAAAAGAAAAATGTAATGAGGTCAATATTTTAGGCTGTGATGATGAATTTCTTTTTGTGAATCAATCTAGCTGTAAATTGAAAAACAAAACACAACCTAGTAATGTTTAAGTAATAACTTGTTTGAAAATCGATGGGCCATGATGAATCTCATTATGCCCCGTAGGACCTACACCATCTTGCCCCTGTCACTATTTTTTAAAATATTTAAATTTTTAAAATAAGTGCTTGGGACTAGACTGATTTTGGATGTGTCTATCAACAGCAAGTAAAATGTAAAAACAAAGTGCATAAACACAATGAGTTCAACTGTTTTTCTTACCTTTTTCTGATGTCGTTCACGTGCACATAATATTATATTAATTAGATTATTAGATGCACTGTAGCAGTAATTAGTTTATAAACGAAGAACGCACGCACTCTCACCGACTGTTATGGCCGCACTGAGTATTGTTCGATAGCAGCTTCTGATTGGCTAATGCGCCGTGTCATAGGAACGTTGGGATTTTCGTATGAGTGCGTGACCTCGTCTTACCTCATGGCCCCATCATGCCCCTAGTTCCCTTACTAATTATTGCGTGTTTAGAATTTGGGACCTGCTGGAAACGGCTCTGGCAATGGCGAGGATATGAGCTCCTTTTAGTCAATACAAGCACCATACATCCTCAAAATGATAAGAAATGCGATTTGGAATTTGACTATTTAAATATTTTGTTTCCCATTTTGATTGCATTTTTATACATTTATAATAATCAGACTACATGGTTATTGTTCTATATTGCTTAAGTTTGGACCTTGATTTTTAGTTAACCACATGCCGTATAAGTAAAAAAAATCCTTATGAATTTACAATAAATTACATAACTGGTAACTTACGACTTGTTTTAACAGTCCCAAACTCCAGTTGTTAAATAAATTGTCAATTAACCATAACGATAGCAGTCGCTCACCAATCAGCCACATTGTGCAAGCGTGTTTCGTTACCAATTAGTTCCTAATGTCTTTACGCACGTGCGGGTGTATTATTAAACCGTCTCAATAACGTGGAGACGAGCGAAACGTAAATAAAAACCGGCCAAGTGCGAGTCGGACTTGCGCACAAGGGGTTCCTTTTCCGTACCTATCATCTTTAACTCCTTACATGTAAAAGGAAAAAAATGTGTACGTTTCTTGCATGGCAGCTCCCCTTATTTTTCTAGCCTATGGTGTCTCACTGCTGGGCAAATGCCTCCCCCAAGTCCTTCCACAATTGTCTATTATGCGCCGCTTCGAACCAGTCTTCGCAGTATATGTTATTTTTTTAATTTTTTTTTTGGCTATTTCTGATCACAGCGGTAACAGAAATTATCTGTGAAATTTCAACTGTCTACATCATACATCATCATCATACGAAATCTATCCTGTTACAGACCATGAAATACAGCCTGGTGTCAAACAGTTTGACGGACAGACCACAAAGTCTTACTAAATTAGGGTCCCGTTTTAAAATTTGTGGACGAAGCCCTAATTCGTTAATAGGTAACTAGTTTCGAGTCGTGGTGAGCACGCGACGCGCCTTGGCATTGCGTGCGCGCCGCACGACGCGCGCTAACCTTGGCTCTCGTTATCAGAGAATTAGGCACAACTATTATTGGATGCGATTTTAAACTAAGTTCAATGGCAAGTCCAGTTAGTGTCAGTCCCATACTGGACATGCAATTGACCTTACGACAACTACTTCTGAATATCAGACGATGAAAGACAAACAAGTTTCTGTCAAACAAAAGACAAAAAACGTTATTTGAGTTATTAGTGATGGTCAGAAAAATACTGCAATACAGATATAATATACGGCTTATAACATATTTTGTAGCTGTTTTTTGTAGTGTACCTATGTATTTATACACAATAGACTAATAATAGATCATATGAAGACTATTATTGTCATTGAACTGCGGTTATAATTAACTCGTTATCTGAACCCGTTTAATCACGCGTATCGTAGTAATCTAGACAATGTAACCTATAGATTAGATAATTTTATAGACTTATTTATTAATAGTATAGGATGTGAGATTCAGAGTTTAAATAAGACCTTATTTAAGTGAGGTAGGAATAATCGCAGTAAAAAATAATATTTTTTGTCGGTTATTTTTTCCATTGCCAGCTTAAGTAAAACTTTTTAATTACACTTAAAAAAATATTATCTATGTGCCTAGGTACATTCTTACGGATTTGGACGTTAATCCAATATTTTTTCTGATTTAAGTTGTTTCAAACTTGTTTTAAAATAAAATGGTAGTAGAGACTTATTTGTAGGTTTTATTAGTATTTGTATGAATGAGGACGATGACGATTTGTTTTCAATGGAATATGAAATAGGGAAAAACAATGCATTACCTTTATGAGTAATTGAGAAAAGTTACGTCAGCAGAAAAGACATTACTGTGGAACATAATAGGTATTTATTTATGTATGTCATCTACATTTTATAGTTCTTTACATCGCTCGTGGCATAGTAATTCAAAAATGTATTCTCGTGTCACATTTTCTAAGCAAAAAAGATAAGAATGTTCGAACGTTGTACTTTTTATATTATCAATCGTCACACGTCTATTTAAACTGATGGCCCTGAACATTCGGGAAGTAAATATCAATGCAAAATACCAACACAGCAAACATCTTATTAATAGAAACATAATATTTTTCACATTTATTCGCACAACTCTTAACACACTTTTTAATATCTTAAAACAGGAACATCGTTTTAAATTTCACTTTCTTATGAATATTTTTGTGAGTTTTGTTGGGTGTAAATTCATGGTTTTTTTTTGCCATGTAGTCCGAGTGGTGGAATTCCGTCAAAAATATGAGAATATTTCCTCGATCCGTTGCCGAGTCCAAGCACTAAGACTCCGCTCAAATCGGCTACGACCAACGGCCACTGGTGGCCAGCGACATCCACTGAACATTCTTTCTGTTTCATATATTTTGTATAGATGCGCATTGCGCTGCACACCTGAAGCTGGTGGCGGCCACTCGCTACAGCAGTGCCCACCAACAAAAAGTACGTACGTGTAAAGTACGTTATTGTGACTTTCGCAGCCCACCAGTGGCCGTGGTAGGTGGCCCGTTTGCGTGAAACCTTGTACTTTTGGAGACTACAATACCAGGCATTACATCACAACACTACTTTTCAATGTAATCTTATGTAATTACTCTTTCAAGATCATTGCCATAGAGTGATGAATATTCGAAGGTATTTTAATAAAGAAAGAAGAAAATTTCTATCCGCATTGCACAATATTTCCTCATGTAGGAAAACCTGATGAGCAATTATGCATGTCAAGTTAAGCTTGCAAGTCATACTGTTCTTATTTATATATTTCCAACGGATAATAGATAATAATTAATTCCCACTATCATAGTTTAGTAGGTGAATGAGTCGCACAGTTTGCTTATGTATTTAGTTTTTACGAGTCATTCATAGATAAGCCATTTTATGTGACGTTCGTTCTATTGTGTAACTTCGAAATCATCGTCACAAGCATTTGATACACAATGTTCTGCGTCATTCATAGAATTATTTAGTATTTTTTTTTATAAATAATTTTAAGTATGACTATTTTTTAGAAGATACTACATAAACAAACATAGACTTAGACATGGCTAGGAACAAACAGGGTAGCGAGAAAGCCTTATTATTTAATTAAAAAATACTATTATAGGTAGGTACTCTTTTCAACCTAGGTTTCTAATAAATTCGGACAATCGATTCTAACTTCGCTTTTATACTTTGTCAGTTTTCCGAATACATTAATAACGACAATATACCAGTCATTAATAAACCTATCCTAATCGCAACCACATTCAGATTAGCCTAAATAGTCGCAAACAAAACGAATATCGATTGGGCTACACTTTGCTCTTGACCTTCTAAACACGTATCGATCGAGTGCGTCCTTGACGAGGCGAAGGTTATACTTCGTCTGCTCTACATTCTTATACATTTGTAGCTACATTTTGAATATTTCTATGTAATTTTTTGTACATTTGTAAGTTTGAAAACTTAGATTTGAAGAACAGGTTTTATTGATTCAGGGTATTATGCGCTGAACTGTAAACTGTAGAAAGTATTTTGTTTTATGTTATAGTTATGCTGAACGTTGAAAGAGGTTAAAATGTAAGAGTGTTTAGTACCCCAGGAGACAGACTGTCTTTATGTCTATAAGTAAAATAAAAACTTGAGAAAACCCGAGAAGGATATTCGATTGACCATTTCACTTCATCCCGCATAACTTTAAGCGACTCTGAAAGCCATCAAAAGTTCAATCTCATCATCATCTCATCGTTATACCCTTATCCCAATTATTATTTAGGATAAGGGCAGGTAATTATATTTTATAACGTACAATCTCCGATTCCAAAAAAGCATTCAAATCTGTTTCGCAAACGTTTAGTATACCTAAGTGTGATAGGTATTTCTCCTAGTATTTCAGCCAGTCTCATCGTGATATATTGCATTCTAATCAGAACAAGAAAACCGAAAGGGTTTCTTTCAACTGAGCTCTTCAAACTGTAGATGACGCAATACATACGACAATCTACTACGTAATAACATTGCCATTTGTAATGCTTGTAAAACAATTTGTAACGATGATAGTAAAAGTTACGATTCACTTTCAGATAACAGACACGTGTTAGATAATTATGAAGTTAAACGCATTTACTATTAACACCTATTAAGCTTTGTCCGTGTATCGTAGAGATCATAGTATGAATCGAATATAGACATAAATCGAATATAAATCGCTTATATACCTATATAAACTAGCTATGTAGCCTATGTACAGAATGTCCGGAATGTCTATTTTTTTTCATTTATCCACAATGTAATTAAACATTTGGATACTTATGTAAAACGTAATTATTTTAATGGTTTATTTGCTGGGTAATTAAATTTTCAATTTCATCGATAATATACTTCATAATTAATAGCCAATGGCACAAACAATTCGCTGTTTTCTTTGCACAAAACAGTCGAATTTAGAACCTCCACCTGTTTAACTACAAAAAGGAGGAAGTCTCTTAATTCGACCGTATATGCGTTTTTTTTTAAGTTCTATTTTAAATGTCTGTATGACTGCCCTGTTGCGTACTTTCAGAGGCCAATGTCAAACTATTTATCAGTCGATAAAGTTATAGTATAACGATGAGATGCTTTTTCGTTTATCATCCTAATTTCGACCTTGAAGATTTGATAAAACAAAAGCTGATAGTAGTTTTTGCTCGCCTGCCCTTGTTTTAGACTTCCGTTTATCTTATAATAAATATGCAAGGTTGTCTAGATACACGTAATGGCGATATGTAATGATAATTTTTGTAGCTAAACAAATGAACTTATTCTTGCGATTCAGGAATTATCCGAAGTCAAAAGGAGGAGCAGAATATTTATTTATTTAGGCCTCCAACTAACGCTGGACACAATATTTACTTAAAAAAATATGTGTCCTGTGTTCTCTTTCATCTAATAACTATGTTTTATTATTATCTAATCTTTTACCGACCAACTAGAGTAGGTATATGCCTGAGAGGACCCTATTTCCTACTAACATTATAAAGGCACGTGCGTTTGTGTGTATGTTTCCGACCTTTTCACGCTAAAAAGATTGTACCGATATTGATGAATTGGGTATAGAGTTCGCTGGCACCCTAAATCAACGCATAGAAAACATTTTACCCGATTGCATGAAAGGAGGTTACAGTTACAACCTTCTTCGAAGCCACAGGAAAAACCTATTAATTCATGTAATTTGTGTTCAAGTCATACGACTCAATTTCTAACTAATTACTTTGATCACGTTTACACTTTAGCTGCATAAGACTCATTTAACCTAAGTATCCTTAATCCCTATACATTGTAACTAATCACATAATTACAAGTGCCTTTCATGAACACCATTAAAGTACTCAACACTTTAATCCCTTAATCATCAATGGTACTTAATATAGTTAACTTAATCACTATACATTGTTTTCTAATCCATGTCTCATTTGTTATCATTTAGAAAGCAATCTCACTCAAGATCTATTAAGAGCATTTTAATCTTATAAGTATAAATTAATGAGCCCTCGTGATTCTTCAAATAGATAAAATGATGGATATCTGAGGTTCTCAAACATTAATATTTTTAAAACGTCGGGCACGTACCTACTGTGTAATTCGCGCGGTTTCGGTTCCGGACAAATTTTACTGATAGTGACAGTAAATTCTCCAACTAACGGACAAAAAGACAAGTAAAAATATTTGCCTATAAGTTTACTGACATAATATACCAATTCACTACAAAAATTATGACATCTATGTGTCATAATCACTAAAATTTTGGTGCTGATAGACGCACATTGTTATAACTTCAAAATCATTAATCTAATTATGATGTTTGAAATATATTTGTGCACGGGCTAATCAAAGGCTAAATAGGATGCTGGTCTTAAGGAACAAATCGCAAAACAATAGTACAAAGGCGAGAGGCAAGACATAGTGGCCATCGAGGGGACAAGAGGAAACTCTGAATTAGGATCGCAAAAAGGAAAAGTTTTGACATGTAATGACAACAGACCTCGAGGTGATCAACAGGATGTATGCTATGTTTGTTTTGTTGCAACGTAATTTTTTCATGATAGTCCTGAAGCTGTAAATCGGACAATATTTCAATAAAATACGGATTACGTTCCAAATTTTCAATTGATCGGAGCTGTATAGAGCATGCAGCATAGTCCATAGATGCTAGGCGAAAATTTTGCAATACCTAACGTTGATAAAACATACACCTAAAGACCAAATATATTTGGACTGAGATCCTTATTGCAATACTTTGCTGGCTTGCTGCTGTGGCAGGTGATCTCGTTAATTTACCCAACGTATGGGTAAAGAAACCTTTTGATTTTTACCTTGCTTCGCTTTGAAAAGAACATTCATACTGCCACGTCTTAAAGTCTATTGCAGTTTCGAAAGAGAGACACTGCTCTACGGCGTGCATTGCGCTGTCACGCCTCCACAACCGCCGTAAATAAGATATTACCGTAAATATTATCTTAGGTATACCTTAAAAAGTGGTGGCAGGCTCTCTGAACTGATGGAATAACACCACTTCACTTAATGGCTCCTGTGTGGTAACCTTAAAGTGGGTTCTAACTTAATCTTAATATACTTACAGGCTTCTATAATGAGGGTTTTTGGTAGTGCCGCCGGAGTAGCCGACGCGCGTCCGCACCACGCCGGGCGTCGCGCCGAACAGCGAGTCGTTGGACCAGAAGCAGCCCATGCCGAAGGTGGCCTTCTTTGTGGGTATGTCCACATCGTGGAGAAGGGCGGCCTGGAGAACATATTACATATAAATAAACTGAAATTCTAATATTGAAAAATAATAATATATCATGACCGATTTCGGCCACGCCGGCTAGTATTACTATGACACCAGCCAGCTACGCAGGACATGCATTACAGTGCACAAGCGTGTGCGCAACACAGGTGCAAGAGAGTTTCACCGGAGACCCACATTTTTACGTGCCTTCCGAAAGACGGAATAATATTGAATAGGTTTTTTATAGTTGTTAAATTGTGTTCGTCTTTTTGCAACTTAGTTTTCGTGAGGTCCGAGGTAAGAAACTTGACGAAACGTTACGAAAGTAGTGATAGGAAAAATAATAAAAACTGGGGTGGAAACTACACTTTCCAGATAGGTAGTTATAGTAAAAAAATAAAAGAACAAGAAGTCCTTTTAAAGGCAGACCTGTAACCTAATATTTAGTTAAACTTTAAGCATTATTTATTTGTAAAAAAGTTGAGATAAGGTCAGCGAAGGACGTGACTTATTTCGTTACAATTTAGTCCTTCTAGGACGTCTAGGTCGTTGAAGGTGGCCTTTGACAAAAAGATCCACAATATAACATTTTTGGATTAGTTAGGTAGTTATTATAAAAATAAATATCTAGATTTAAAAATAGTCAGGGTGACCCAACATTTTGACAATCAGATAAGTTTTTGTTTTGTAGTCGAATAATATTTATAAATTAAGCTACATGAAAAATGCAACAAATGGCAGTGTTACCTACATCCTTAAGCAAAAAATAACTTACACTGTAATATTATAAAGGCTCCTATGTAGTGAGAAGAGGCCTCAAAAGTGAACAACTGATCTATAAGATATGTACTTCTTTCTTGAGAAAAAAAGGGACATTCATTACATGATAAGGGATCTAACGAACATATTGTGATCAATGCCAGTTACATCTTATATATCAGAGGCCTTTGGCCACCTACAGTGTGCCATCAAAAAGTTATCAACTATCGAACAAAGATAATAAACTCAAATAGAGTTACATTATCAACAAATAAAGGTCAAATCAACAATAAACAATAACGATCATTCAAACAATTAGTAGAACAACTGCGTATTGAGCCTTATCTCCGGACCCCTTGCACGAACAACTAATTAGAATAATTGTATGTCTTCTGCGACGCGGGTGACCAGAGCCGTACACGCTTCGTGAGCAAAGCAGTTGATAAGCAATATAATTAGAAATTCAAACGACTTCCCGGATGAAAATAAAGAAAGGACAAATTCTCTACCGGGGAAAAACTAGGTCAAAGTATTCTTTTTTTTTTTGCGAATGTTGCCAATTTCTTTTTTTTTAGATGAATTATAACCAGGAAGCTGTCGCAAAAATCTCGACGTTAGGATCACCTTACAATTGAACTTAAACAAAGATGCGGTATCGTATAAAATTGACAATGTGTTTCAAAATGGTGGGAGTTGGTCTACGATGGAACTTAATGGTAGCCAGAACAGGGTTAGTGAAGTCTCAGTTTTTCCTGAGAACTGAGAAGACGATGTAATAAAGATATCGGGACAGACATGGTTAAGAGAGGCACATGATCAGAAAGAGATGTTTATAACCGTTAAAATAATTTTAAGAATTTAAATAAAGCAATCACCTGCATTACTCAGTCTGCAGAAAAACTGAACACAATAATTTGGTTTAGAAGGTGGCAATCAGTGAAAACTGAATTACTAAAACCATAAAAACAATTTACTACTACCGGTAATAAATTCCACGGGATTTATAGTACCTAGCATATCGTGGACGATGGTCCTCTGCTGGACATGGATATTTCATGTACATTTTATACGTAATTTGATCATTCTCTACCAGTCAACAATAGAGTGGTGCCGAAAATACTAGTAGAAATGAAATCGTTTATTCTGTAAGTAATTGAATTTGAATTAATTAAAGTTGATAATTATATCACTTTTACATGTCTTAAATAATTATGTTTCGAGCTCGTTTGGATTCGATATTTCCTAACTAATTACCCTGAGAAGAAATGTCGAAACAAACTCAGGGGCAGTAGGTGCGTAATAGGAATAAGTATAAGATAAGGTAATAGGAATAAGATTTTAATGCAAAACTATCGTAATATGAGAGAACACAAAATAAATCAAGTATCAACCCTAATTACGCAGTACCATGGCTCGGACAGTTCTTGTTAACTGTCTCTGACCGACTCCTTAACGACCACAATTCCCAATACAGGTTGTTGGATTGGCAAAAAGTTGAACGTGATTTTATTACACTTAATCATTACATGGAAGCCTGGAATAGGGTCATTGTTCTTGATTTTAACTTCCAAAATTACATATGTTACAATGCGTATAGTAATTTACTTTTCAAATTACGAGGTACGAAATAATTATCTAATACTGTGTGCCAGAGAATTTGCATTTAAAGAAACAGAACGACCTCATATTACAAACCGGTTTCCTTACTCATCAATCTGTTTGGCATCATATTTTAATCGCGTAATTAAAATATATAAGACAATACGCACGGCGATTGATCGGTGTCTTTTAGACCTTCTAAGAATTTATACTCGGCAGCACATACTAGTGGCATTGTCTCGCTTAATTTGATTCTAATGAACCAAGATTCTACGAAATAAAACTGTAGCAGAAATGTTATGAGTGCTTGTAGTGTAATTACATGCGTTCTGAACTAAATACCTACTATAGAAGATATTATTTAGTATAGCACCATCTACGCACAGGTAAATCAATAAAGCAATATAAATTTAGAATAACATAAAAAAATACTCACGTTAACTGGTGGTTTCATGGTGCAGAAAGTTCTGACAAATCGCAGCATACACAATGATGTACTTGACTTGTAATGGGTTGATGTTCTGAAGTAATACTATAAAAAGATAATTTTAGGTTGTTTGATTTCCGCGTGATATAGATCGCGAGGTGTGGAGTGGGCCGACGACGCGTCAGCTCGCTGTGGCGGTCCGGCGAACACTGACGCAAATATTACAGACACACGTTACCTTGCCTCTTGGATTCGTCACTAGTTTTCCAACAACGCAGTGTCTGGTCGCACACGGTATTTGCGAAGCGAAAACTAATACAATATAATGACTGGGTTTTCTGTAGGTATACAATATACAGTACTAAAATATTTCAGTTCGAGAATGTAATGGATGTCCTAGAAATGACGCGGTTGTTAAAATTTGTGGATATATTTGACGGCATGCGCTTGTGTCGCGACGTACACATTGAACAACCTTGGCCGCGGCGGCGACCGCGCGTCTGTCGCATGCTCGACGGATTGCCCACACTATGTGATGAATCAATATAACAATTCGTACACAAAACCTCTGAATTTATCTACAACCCTTTTTCTGAATATTTTTTTAGTTTGCTTACCTTACTCCAGGGTATTTACTCGTAGCAAGGATCTAAGAAAAATACTAAGTATTTTTTGCGAATAAAACTGGAATATTGCGTCAATCAGCTGTTTATTTAATTTTCACAACTGACTTAAGACAGATACGCTTAGAGGTTACTTTCACGTAGTTTTGAAACATTTTTTTTACGGGGTCGTAAAAAGGTCCTTGCGTGCATCACTGGAAAGGCTCTATATGGATAAATGAAAATACTGTAATCAATTTAAATAAACGATTTATTAATTTTCCAGAAATTTTATTTTACACTACGGTTAAGAGGGCATAGAGAATCGCATTATCGTCCTCGAAACTAAACAAGTATTAGAAATATCAGGAGACAACAATATCTACAACTTTATGAAACAAACAAAAATCTTGCATTGATTTTGCATTATTGTATTGTACATTGCGTTCAAAATGGAGCAAATCAAGAAACTTGAATAGTATCTCAGAATTAGTTATTGATAAAATTATGTACTTTTAAATTATAGGTTTCTATTTCAAAGGTAATCAATCTCATGTGGAGAATCCAGTCTCAATCACACAGTTGTATGAACCTCTACTAAGGAGCATATAAAGTAGAATTGCGGTTATTGTAGAAACGCGACAGCACATAATTACGCGTATCTTTGTCTCTCTTCCACAAACGCCACAACGCCACGGTAAAACCTCCTTGAACTTATAGTATGCTCACAAATACCTATGACATTTATAAAAATGTTGGTGTCATTCATGTTTCAAGACTAGCTTCCATTTCGACGCTAAAATAATGTTACATCAACAAATGAACGGTAGTGTCTCACACCAGCTAATACAAAAGTTGTGAAAATATTGATTTTCAACCTTATCGTACCGTCAGCAACAACAGCCGTTTAACACACGCGTTTTCAAAACAGTACACAATCGAAATTTCAAAACAACTGAGTTGATGTTGTGCTATTGGTCTTTGGGTAACAAAAAAGCTTTGACACCTGGTATAGTTGAAACATACTAAACATAAATTCCTATATCTCACTGAAAAAGAACTGACTGTAAATCAAGATTGTGCAGACTTTTGTTGCTGACTGTACCACATAAAAACAAAGAGAGGTTATAAAGTTTTATTACTTCAAATAGAGCTGAAAATTGTTGGAAATTATTGTTCTGTAACCGCAACATTGTTTTTATGGAGACGGTGGAAGTTATGTCCCTTAATAACATCGCCACAGATAGCATATTACAGTAGATCACATTGAACACGCTACAATAAATTTACAACTATGTACTCTATATTTCTTTGTAGTTAAAAACAGATTTGATATGAATTTAAAAAGATTCAAATATATCTTCAAGAAAAATTTCACATTGAACCAATCTATACAAACACTGAAATACAAACATTAATATTCACTAAATTTTACTTTAACAATATAAAAATCGAAATACTTTCTAATACAACAGGTGTACGTTTGTGGGGGCAAGACCGAAATGGCAAGGACACTAAATCAACAATTTAGCTACATCTCTAGGTATATTAAAGTTACAATTATAAATTTCTCACATTCGTATTAAAATACTTATGTATAATGTATTCAAATACCTAGGCGGAAACATATATATTTGTTCTGAGACATCTACATTAAAATTGCTATAAAAAACATTATGTATTTTCTGCCGATGGACTACACTTTAACATGAAAGAAATTTGTATGTACGTAACAATTGTGACGTCACTCTAATATATAAATACCGTACCAAGTGACTAAACATTATCCTAACAGATTATATACAGGTTTGTGGGTACTCCGCTGCCACGATATCAACATCCATTATTATACAAAGTTATATTCGACGAAATATATAAAGTATATGATTAACATTTGTCTACAATTATGTACAATAGGATCACGTGATAATAACAATAAAATTTCAACAAAGGAGTTACACTTTACTAAGGCAAGACACAACAGGCACTGTTCAATATTCCTACAGAAAACATCAAATTATATTAGACTTTAAATTTTAAATCCGACATCAATATTTGGAGACAGTTATATTAAGTACAAGGCAAGACAACTAGGTAGGAATGGATGACTATAATTCTCTACCTAAATATTTGATATTAAAACTTTTTTGTCGAAATGAATGATAAAGTATCTCCTTTAAAAAAATAACGAAAAGTCTTCAAAGTAGATAGCTGCTACATTACTTAAGCTCGATATAAAACACTTATTACAATCCTTGGTATCCTATTCACTGTTCTCGGCAAGACGAGCTGCCATCACAACCCATACGTAGGTACTTACGAAAAACAAACCTAAATACAACAACAAAGAAGACAAATTATTTAATAAACATACAATAATACAAAATAATATTCAATGTTCATTTTTTTTGTCAAGAATTTGTTCCGTTTCCCAATACCATAAATATCACAAAATGCCGCCTGTAAAATGCTTTTAAAAATAATACTGTTATAAAATAAACGAAATGTATTGTGCTTACTTATAAGGCCATTCAGTATTGCTTTGTTTGTATGTCTATAAATATATTTATTTTCAGTATACTTTATTAATATATTTGATATATCCACGACAGTTACCGTGCGCTATACATATATTTCAAATGTATATACTTTTAAGTACTTTTTAAGTACTGAAGATATATTAATTCTACCAAATAGCTAAACTAATGACTAAGATATGGACGAATGAATTGCTACTGGATGGGACCTAATGACGCCTACACATGATAAATACGATTCCAAAAGCTTACGATAGTTACATTGTATAAACATTTAACAAGATGATATATAACGGAATGTCAATCGAGCACATTCACCTTACGAGTATAACACAGACGATGAACACTGGATTTAATAGAACGTAACTCCACAGATATCTACAGGATAACCTACCAACAGTTATATTATAGGGGTATAGTTCTATAGGGGGGGGGGGGATACCACTACACAAAGAAATGGTAGAACTGATCAACTACAAAGTTACCACGAACATTGCGTAAAATGTATAAGATCTACGTTAACATCAAAAGGTATAAATGAACTGCAATTTAATAAGTAATATATTTTGTAGCTTTGAGCATTATTGGAAATTCTATTAAACTTTTCACTGGGTTTAGAAAATTCGCGGTAACAAAGTATAATAAATTCATCTAAGAAGTAAATTGTGCTTGTAATTTTTAAAATATAAAAGTATTGGCACAAATTGAGTATTTCACTCTAATAAATAAGAAAAAGGCACTCGACTATCTCCATATGTTACATGTAATGCAGTATATAAGAAGTAAAGAGGCCATTTAACTTCCATCTAAACGCCCGAAACTTTAGGTGAACTGTGTTACGCATTCGGTTTTGATAGCGACTTATTGTATGAAACACTAGCATTATTATGATGTTTAGACTAAATCACAATAGCGCAGAGTTAAAGCAAATTCAACTTTAACTCATTAATGTAAAGCTCATATTTCTTCTGAGATATAAAATACAACACCTAGTTCCCTAGTATTGATAAGGCTTATGCTTTTAGGGAATAAATTCCACGTTGATTTCCATAAAAACTGGTTAAAGTATTCAAAAGTTGTGGTAGAGTGTAAATACGTCCACTCTTTGGAGAATCCCAAACAATATAAATTTCTTCTTCAATCTTCTAGAGTCATTTTGATATTGAAATTTGTAATAACTTTTAAAGTAATGCTTACATATTTTTCGACTCTACGCTAATAAGAATTTCTTTAAGTTTGTCATCTAATGTCTGCTATCAATACACGAACACTATGGCGACTGTGCAATGCTTATTTAAATAGTTCTAACATCACTGTAACATATGGAGTGTGAAACAAACTACCAGCACGAATGCCGTGGCCCCCTCGCTCTGTCAACTCACAGCTGCATTTTATCCCGACACCGACACATGTGACACTACACACGACACTCACTAGACTAGAATCATGAAAATATAATGAAAATTGTTCGCAAAATATCGTTAAGAGTATAAAATACGACTATGATGAGAATGTGATGATTTTATATATTAAAAATAATAATATTAAGTAAATAAATGCATTTAAATACAGATTATTCTCACTGGTAATTTTTACAAAAATACTTTAAATACACACAATACATTTTTTGTGACAGTTACTTAGCTTGTGATTTGTGATAAACTTTAATACAATTTGGCCCTTTAAAGACTACTGAATTTATCGGGAATCGAGACTAGTCGCCTCGTGTAAAAAGGGCCTTAGTTTTAATACTAGCATCGATTGTAGTGACACATGTAATCGGCTGTTTACTACTAATAAATGTAATACCTACATAACAAATCCAGTCTTTATACAAAATTGAACTTGTAACGCAAACATTTCTAATACAGAACAATTATGATTCAATTTTGTTATATATAAACGGTAAATGACATAATCAAATACATATAGAGTTTTACAAATAATACAATGTATAATAGCAGTTAGAATTTTGTATAGACTCTAATATAATGAACACTAGATTCCATTTTGTTTATATTATGGCGTAATCTAATAGTATTTGTGAAAGTGTTATACGTATTATAAAAGTATACCCATATTAAGTACTAAGTTATCTGTTAGTCTAGTGATATTAGTTTGTTGCTATCGAGTGGTCCGTGAAACTAAGGCATGTATCGCAACTACATTCAGTTAGGATATATTACAGAAGATCCGGTTGTACAGTAGACCGCACCTCATGGGAAATCATGAAGTTCTAAAGTCAATCTTATGCCCTTGAGTTAAAGGCGCTGATGTCAAAGTATTATCCATTGTTGTGAGACCTACTGTACAGCCGGAATAAAATGTTTTATTTTTGTGTAGTATAGATATTCATAATTTACTTAATAATTATTATTCAATAATTTATTAGTTTTGTAATAAATAATGGTATTTAATTAAATTAGTCTATGTTTGACATAGATGTTTGCGGTAGACCAATACTTGAGGCACTTGCGAACAATCGATACGATCATTTATTATTGCGATTCATGGTTTGTTCTGTTCATAATGCGTATTATGCATTCTATGTAACATTAAAATTAAATGATAATAACAATATTCTGTAACATTGAAATTTACAATGAAATTAAATTATTTACATTAAATAATATTTCAACAAAGATATTAAATATTGGAATGTTTAGGAAATAAGACGAGCGCGAACTATTATAATACAATACTTAAACATATTACAAAACTGCAGTATAGGATTCACTTCTAACACTACATAAAATATTAGCAACCGCATAGTTTCCTTAACGCTAAAATACAATAGTTGTTGAGCTCTTATTTATCTATCACACTATTTCCAGCCATTGGCAAGCCCTTGCTTTGTGAGCAATCATGGCAATACTCTATCGGCGTTCAATATATTAGGTTATCTTCTCTACCGGACCAACACACGTCGATTGACTCTTTGCTCGGCGAAAAACTGTATCAGTCACAGTAAACTAAAAAAATATCCTCTAAAATCTCATCTTAGCCAAATCACAATTCTTAGGCAATAGCGAACCGTAAAAAGTCAATCGTCCGAGTGATCCAAAAGCCGTTCAAAAATTATTTTGGAATGACAATCAGACTTGTACGCTTACCACGATCACATTATATCGACACGCGGTACTCCGGGCATCCGTTCTATATCTATGGGAACACAGGTTTCTTGGCAATTCCTCGGGTGCTAGAGTCTATTACATGATGATACAGCACCTGTGCGAGCGCGAGTCGCCGACCACGTCGCTGGTGTTGCCGGCGAAGCGCGGCACTGTGGCGGCGCTGGGCGCTAGGCTCAGCGGGTTGAGCTGCACCGGCATGTCCTGCTTCGACGCCTCCGACACGGAGTTCAGGCTGTGGTTGTTCGTCGACGTCAGGCTGCTCTCCACCGGACTGCCGTTCGTCCGGATCTGAGCTCGCTGCTTCTTCAAATCTGCGAGGGTGCCTGGAACGCGAACCACTTTGTATAGCACCGCGTATGTCTATCGACGCGACAAACATTAACACTTTATGAGATAAGCATAGCTGTTACAATGATCTTTTATTAAGTGTCTCAACTAAATTATGGCATATTATTCTTAAATTGTTAGTAAACATTTAATGCTTATCTTCAATAAAGCAATTCTACAATAAAATTACGCAAAACAAATAAGAATAAAATCGTAACATCTACAAAGATAAAGTTTCGGAAATTAACTTTAGAAACAGTGCAGTCAACGGAACAGATAGATAACCAAAGAGAAGGTGAGTTTCGAAATATACGTGCACTCAACATTCAGTAGAAATAAATGATCTAGAAAGTCCCAGTAACGGTTAGCACAACATAGGAACACTAAGACCCACACGCTACTACCAGCATGCAACTACTATGAGAGACAGCTTGCCTCAATATGCATCCTCGAGAGTGTCAATTCTGGAAACCGGCACACAGTCCCAACCTTCATTATATTTATAAACCATCACTGTGCAGAACTGTTAGATTAACTTTACAGATATAAAATTGTTATAAACTGTGCTATATTACGTATGTATATTAGATGTGCTGTTACGATCAATTTGAGTTCGTAAGGATGCATATAATTACCTGCGTTAATCATGACGGTGACATGAACATTGATTTTACCATTATTGTCTGTGGTGTAGGTCGCGGTGCCGCCTTCAGTGATCGCGATCTGGTTGGGGCTCACTATCACCTCTTTCCTACCGTCTAAGGCGTCCTCGTTTTTGATGAGGTCATTGTCTTGGCCCTCGGGCGCTTTTCTGACGCCGTTCGGTAGACTCGTTCTTTCGTAGTGTTTGGTTGTTTCGTTGATAGCTTCGTGTTGGGAGGGGGTTATGGCGCCGGGCGCGTAGTGCGTGGCGGCGTTGACGCCGAACAGAGGGTTGGTGGTCTTCTGCTGCGGGTAGGCGGCGAGCTCTGAGCTGTCGCTGAGCAGCGAGCCGCCGCGCTGGCTGTACGAGTGCTTCGGCACCGCGTACTCCACTGTGGAGTCGTAGCTCTGGTTGGAGGTGGTCGAACTGTTCGACAGGCGCTTGTGCGACGATTCGTGCGGCTGGAGGTTCGCGGTATTTTGATCGTTTTCCACGCCATTCGAAAGGCCCTGTAACATAATAGAGGAAATCTTAACGGACGTCGTTATGCACGCTAAAGATAGCGACGATTAATAAGAATTTGTTCATGTATGTAATTATCAGATAATTTGCGTGTGCGCATATAATCTACCTTTGCTGTTATTTGGTAATAGGCAGGAGGTTAACTTCCAGAGGGCCTAAATGTTATATCGCATTAGAATAGACAACGAATAGAACACTTCAAATGTATAACTGCGAACTGAGAAGAACAATATTTTTCGACAAGTGACGAGAGACTTATCAGCTCCCCAAATTGGAGGGTTGCAATCAGCATTAGATATGACACTTTTCCTGAAGTGTATGACGCCCTGAGTTGTTTGATGCACGTTTGGTGTATAAAATTAAGTGGATTCACTACGATAAGACGTTTTTGATTAGGTACGTATACTACGGATTCTGCCGGTATTAGTTAATTACATATTTTTAAATTAGAATTTGTTTTAGCTTAGGGATGTGTCCTATTTTTGTTTATCAATCAGTGCAATGATTTAATGAGATTGTCATATTTTTCATTCAGTTGAATTATTACGTTAATATTGATAATGCGTTTTCGACAGTCAGATTTCTTATTCCGATCATTTTCGTGAACTCACGAATGTTAATTTATGTAGTAGGTATTCTATGTTATATACAGGAATACACTTGAATATAATTGCACAAGAATTGATTTGGATATATTAATTTTAGAAAGGAAAAAAAAAAACGAAACATTTCATCGCCAACTTTACCAAGAATGTGAATGATTGTGGTATGTTAACAATCATAGTTTAATTTACTTTTATTAGTATTTATTACTTTAGCTAAAATTATGTGCCAAATTGGTAATTTGTATTTTTTTTTCTGTTACGGATTAGGGAATTTCAGTGTTTAAGTTAATTTACAATTGTCAAAACAAATATTTACTTATAGTATTATATGTTCTTTTTAGTCAGTGTACCTATATCTAATACGTTTCCAAATTATTATAAAAATACACAACATAATTGAAAATATCAGTAGTTTTGTTATATGTACTGGTTTAGTGATTAATTCATGATAGGTTCATGATCTGTGTTTGTCTGTCATATGTTATTCCAATCTATGAAAATAATTTTTACGTAATAGTGTGTAAATAACTATAAATTATGCATACCCGATAGCGGAGCCCTAAGACCTGTGGCTCCTTCCGCATTCGTCGCAAATTATCGTTAGTCAAAAACATAATATCCAGAGACATGATTATAATCCGTAGTCAACGACACATAACACACATCATATATCACATTAGCACATAATATCCTTTAGAGAACAATAGTCAACACTTTATGTAACACCATAAAGGAAGAATTGAAGTTCGGAGGAAGATTTGTATATCAAAATGCATCGTCGAAAGAAATTGAACAATAAGCGGTGCGTGCTAGCTCGCTGACCACAGACTGGCGCGTGCGCAGCGGGCGCGCGAGGGAAATCGCGGGAAAACTTAGTCAATCGAGTGTCCGTGTGTCGTCAATCAATGCGCGCGGCGGAACGGGATGCCTGGTGTCTGCTGTCTGATGCCTGTAGCTCAGGCAAGCCTTGTTTATGACACTGATTGATGCGAATTAAAATGAAAGATTGTATTGCCATTTTCACACACGTCCAGGGGTACTAATTATCTGCTTTCTGTGTTCTACATATTTCATCAATAAACGCAGCAGTATTCACAAACGACACTTAGTTAAAATTGTCATGTCCCTGTCACTGAAAATTAGAATGCAAAGACCAATTGACATACATATAAGATCGCCGATTAAGTCATGGTTGTGAATCTGTTGCCTGCTGCAGGCCTATTTTACTGAAGCTACACTATAAAAAAAATACAGGTTATTAAATTTACAATAATATGGATATAAACATAAAGTAACCGCATACCGGATGATTTACAATTCTAAATCGTTTGTTATAATAAAAAATGTCAATGTTCTAATTCAATCAATTTTGTCTTAATAGCAAGCTGTATTAGTAATACTTGTGATTTGAATGCTGTTGGAATCTTTTGATATAAGTATGCAAAAAGAAAAGCTCAATTTTATCCAATACCTCACCTGACAAGTGAAGCTTCACGCTGTCGTAGCACTAACCTAGTCACCTAATTTTTTTTTCGCTTCTTTAAACGCTACATTTTTACCATGATAACAACAATTAAAAATAAAGAGATTCCATGTAGTTATTATAGAGTGAAGAAGCGAGAAGCGCGAATCAATCGCTCTAGTAAGTATAGAACTGAACAGGAACTGGCGTTATTAGCGTACAACACGAGAGCCTACGACACAGCTACGTTCACGCGACGATCGCTATTTTGCATACGAAATAAAGAAACGGTATATCTGAAGAATTTACATCTGCTGAACGATTGCATCGCAGCTCAATTATGTACTGCATTTCTACAAGTAATTAGTGTTGTTGCAGAGCGCTAACAGATTTCTACATATGTAAGTTTTTTTTAGCTCAAAAGATTTGTAAAAATAGCAAGAATTTCGTGTGTAGAACATAAATAAAGAGCCGATGATATCAGCGAATTAGAGTTGTACGTCATGGCCTTGGTCTGTGTACAATGTTGGCAATAAATTATTCCAGTCCAGCTAATTACGTGCCGTCTCGAGATGAAAGCAGAGAAAGTACGCAACAACGGGGAACGTAAACGTAAAAAGAACCGTCCCGTGTTCAGACCAAATCGCTCATTAGATGCCGACAGGTGAACAGTTAACTAAGTATGGTATACAAGCACCAATCAACAATAAATATCATTTTTCACTCTATTTTCAGAATCAATTAGTTTTATTACATATTTTTGTCAATTAAAGTAAGTGCTTAAATGATTTAAGTCAATAATTGAAAGAAATATTTTATTTGACTTAATAGATAATTCCTAATATTTCTTAAGGTTATTTATACGGAAATTTATATTTAAGATGCTTTAAACCTGCAGGAATTTTAAATGTAAATAGCAATAAACTTTTTGTAAAACCACAAGCGCAAACAAATGTAAAAATATATTAGATCCAATTATTCCCCTTGACCGTCTCAAAAAATGCTGTAAAATCGTTAAGTTTTCAAAAACTGTACAGTTGACATTGAGAATTAGTATTTCTAAGCAATACATTATTTACAATAGCAGAAATTGCTGAAATGTATGGAGATGACATTAATTTTCTGTATGTAGGTCAAGTGACATTGACTCTACACTCTATTTATATTTATCTGCTAGCTAGGTGCAAAATAAGAGTAGAACTAAATGTACTCAGGTGCAGATTTCAGGTGCTTCCCAAAATAAAAGCATAACCACAATAAAGATATAATTTAAAATGTCTTACATTACCTACAACTGTTTAATCCAGGTTATCGCGCTCACTATCACCGCACATTTCATACATATAATTTGCACTCAGCAATGCTGTTTGTAAACAGCAATAAACATAACATTGTAAAGCACATTATTTGAACGCAACGCTTATAAAATATCTTATTATTTTTGGTATTTGAATTACGCAAATTGAGTGGTAGGGGACTTGTAAACTTGGATTATGAATGTTCAATTTAATTTGATGCAATTTATATCCGAGACTGAAACTTTAATGAAAATTCGTTTCGATGACAATTTACGATTAGTCTAATACTTCAGATTTATAAATAAAGGTGTCTGTGGACTGGTCATGCACTTTAATTGCAGAAAGAAACCGTTTATAGACAGTCAACTACAACTAAATGGAGAGATATTCCATAAATTCGGTTATAAACGTCAGGCACAAAAAATCTAAAATACAAAGAACGCGAAGATGACTCAAAATAGTTGTTATTAATATAAAAACTGATAACACGCTCATACCGTTGCTATAATTGCAAACGATTTCCGATTACTTGCAAAGCTAGCGTGAGATGGTTGCCATTTTTTGTGGATTGATATATCACTCGGTCGTTCGTGCGATTAATTAATAAAAATTCGCATCTCATAGAATTGCCATGAAATTCTCTTTTCAGAGCGGCGATGAATAACAAGGAAAAAGTTGTGAAGCAACTTTCCGAATTGTTTTGAGTTCTTCACGTTTAATTAGTTAAGGCTGAGTAACGGACTGAGACGATTACTCGTAGCGAATACTATCTGACCGAGAATTAGATTAGAGAGGAGAATGAACGTTGATAAACTCAGATAAACATGTGGAAAAGGGGACATTGTCAGTGACAGCTGACAAAACATACTAAATCTTGATCCTGAAGTGAAGACTTAGCAAGTGGCTTATAGGATCAAAAAAAGACAACAGATCTGTCAGTACATATCTGACGTCATCGTCATCTGATGTAGACGTCAAGCACACTCGGGATATGCCAAAACAAACATAATGTGAAGCATTGGACCACAGAAACTGCGTTTATTTATTATTAGAGGTACAACAACAGCATACACATCACACATTATGTTTACAAATCAAATTCTAAATTAAAGTACTAATGTGTAATGTACTTACTGTGTTAATTAAACTCATCGAGAAAGACTGAGTCTGACTATAAATAAAAACAAATCACTAAACGAACATAGCTATCAATCATCACAAGTACATAAACCAGAGCAGGTCAACTGAAGGCTGATTGACGATAACAGTCAGGCGATATGCTATGCGAAACGGCCAGATTAGATCCACCACGGCGGTGCTTGCGCCACATACCTTCTGCTTAAACGAACGTAAAAGCCAGTATTACTTCCCATCTAATTGCCGGCCAATTACGCACTGGAGCTATACCTAACGTGACCATTTATTCTTTGAGTAAAACGGGACATTGGTTTATTAGGTTAAATAATAGGTACTTAGTCAAAAATGTTTTTTAACCATCTTTAAAAAGGAGGAGTTATCTCAATTCGACCGTATAAGTTTTTTTTAAAGAGAATTCAATGGAAACTTCAAATTTCAGCGCGATTTCTGAAAACAGGACAATTTTGTGTCCCACTGTTCATTTCGGGACACCGGGACTCGTAATAATAATTGTAAAAAGGGACAGTCCCGTTCAAAACGGGACGTCTGGTCACGTTAGCTATTAGACTACGTGAAGCAAGTATTTGTACTACATAAGAGTACCGTAGTCTTCGTTTTAATTGATAAAGTTGATCATAAATATTTTTCTTTCATCGAGATTACTTTCTCTACCTTTGTCTTGTTTATGCTACTTAACTTTTATTTGTATTGCATGTCAAAATTTTAGAAAACCTTTGTACAAATTTTTGAGCGGACTAATAAAAGATATAGTAATTGCAGTATCTGCAATTGATTTTCTGATAATTAATTTAAGCGTTTTTTGACTACTTAGTTTTTTTTTTCGTAGTCATACAAAAAAGGAAAAAAAAATTTCAAATCTTTTCCTTTTCTAGGTTTTTCTTTATTCTAAACGTTATAAAATAAATTAGCATTTACATTCTTCATGATATAAAATATAAATTGCACTTATGCAACAAACAGATTGTTGATAACCTAAAAATCCATCCGCATATAGAAATACGCAAACAACGCATTAAGTTTATAACCACAGGCTCAATGTTTATGACCGTCTGTTCTTACTTGATTTACTACTTAGTAGAATGATAATTACATGATTAGCTAGTGGATAAGCACGCTAAGAGATACCCCTGGTTAACGAGATATAGCAATGAAATACAGTAACGCTTTCATTAACGCATTCTAGTTAGAAATTAAAGAAAAGATTAGATTTTCCATTTTTATTTACATTATTAAGTCGGTGGGTACTTTGTGAGGCGATAATTTTACGATTTAGTTATGAATTATGATATTAACATATACACCGTGTAACATAATTAACGCACATCCTGAAACTACTTTGTTCAGAATCGATAACAGAATCCATTTCATTAATAAAAATAAATATTTTTTTTTACCAAAAAAATATTTAGAAATAATTAAATTGTAGACACTATTTTCATAAAGCACTCGAAGTAAACGAAAATGAGCCTTAAGTCGATGCAATAAGGCTTTAGCAATTCACAGCGGTTCACACTTTCAAACACACACACAAGTTCACACTTTCAAACACTAACAAAGATACATAAAAAGGACCGCCGAAATACGTAATACAATAGGAAAGAGCGAGACAGCCGAGCGCGGCGCCGGCGCGGCGGCGCCCGCGTGGCTCGCGCTTCCTCGCATTAGTCATCGGCCGATCGTTATCAGTGAATGTTTGTCATTATTTGTCAAAACAAAACTTTCGCGCGCGATGTCTTTCCGGTATACTAACGTACAGTACACCGAGATGGTGAGGACTCTAGCACAGTGTGGTGATAACGTAGCATTAGCGTGTAGAACATTTAATGATAGGCAAAAGACCTAGTGTATTGTGACGAATCAACAAGTGCCGAGGACCTTAAAGATAGGATAGTGGCTGCTTTTGAAACAGTGAAAAGGAACATTCTAGTGTTAAGTGAATTGCGACAATAATTGCGTAAACGAGCTTTTAAGTGCATAGAACAAGGTGGTGGACATTTTGAAAGTGTTTTAAAAACAGGACGCCGCACAGTGGGACGGATTTCGGGTTTCATAGACATCCGATTAGTAACCTCGAAAGTGATGACTTTTATGCCTGAATATCTTTCGGAAGACCACATACATACTTTAAAATTGTATCATTATAGTATAGACTCATAAACGGCTCATTGAGAATTTTTTATTCAAAAATTTGTATGAAGCTGAACGAATAAAAGGACATATCTCCGGTCTCGCACAATTGGCCCTAATTCTTTTTCAGGGAGTCAATCTTTGAATTATTTGAAATTTTTTGATATATTGCATTATACGGCCAGAGTTGCGAAACATTTTTTTTTTAATTATTAAACTTTTTTTTTGTAAGTATCAAAAGTTTAAGTTTAGGCCAGCTTGGCGTCTATATCTAGCGCAATAGTGACAATTATTTAACTTGATTTAACATACATACATAACATAACCATTTGTAAACTATTCCTCAATCAAGAAATATTCGATTATTTAAAATAATAAACACGATATATAAAAATAACATAATCAAAGATAAGTCATAATTAATTTGGAAACAATATTATGAAATGGCAATCTTAAATCTTAAAAAACGTAAATTAATAAAAAAAAAATCTTACATCTTAAAAAAAAATAAAAAGAGAAGTATTCATGAAACTAAAATTAATGTCATAATAACAATCACACTCCAAATCACCACGATCATTCAAAGTCCGAATCAGAGTCAGAGTCCATTTCAGAGTCAGAGGCTAAATGAGAAATGTCTGTGAATTCAAACTCAGGTTGTTGAAGCTTAAGTAAATCAAGGGTTTTACTAAAGAAAGTTTTCTTTTTCTTCGCATCAAAAGTGGGTCTTATCGATGAAATAAGTGGATCCGAAGAAAGAAGAAGAAAATTTAAAATGTCTTCATTGGAAGTCACTCTACTTTTCTTACGGGAGTTGTGTTCCCTGAATCTTCGGAAATCCTTATTGCGGGCTTCCGAAGCCTCTTCAGAGAGGTTTCCAATTGGTACTATTGCATTACAAGCAATGATGTCAGCTCCATGAAGTAGCAGTTTGTGCACGGTTGCAGACATGTAGTACCAATTATACAAGGACACGTACCTTTCAGCAGTTTGTATGCGTAATCTTTGAATTTTACGGTATCCACATCCTCACCGGAAGTTATCGCTTGCAAAATAACAGCAAACCTGTGAATCAGTTCCGCATCGAGTCCTGTTATATCGGCAGTTTCCACTGGATCTTCAAAGAATTTTCTCGCTGTGTTACCGTCATTGGTCGTACCATGGCCTTGCTTCACTACATCAATCAGTAAGCCGAGTTCATTTTTAAAACGATCTTGAACTATCTTCTTTTTCGCATCTCTTACATTTTGTTCTTCTTTTCCTCTTAGAGACGATTTTTTTATATCAAGTCTGTATGATATATTTAAAAGGCACATCCACACATTTATAAGTGCATGCAGCGAAGATAGTCCAAACTTCATCATTTCCGGTGATGTCACTCTTTTTTCTACAAGTTTCAAGTTGTTCATCTCGGTCGGTTTCGCTAAACAAATGTAACAAGCAGCATTGGACTTAGCCTCTGAAAGATAAGTGCAAATCTTGGCATCAACCATTGTCATCATGAGGTCATGGGTTACTTTGTTAGTTTCATATTCGGTTGGTCGAAGATCTGAAATTTGCTTTTCCATTTCCGTTACTTCGGCCTTCACCACAGCCTCACTTTCTTTTACAAATTGAAACTGCACAGGACGACAAAAAGCTGGTGAACAAGGTTTTTGGTTTTCCCAAACTGTTTTGTCTTCACACATTATTTTTAAAGGCACTAATGATGTCATAAAAATGCTGGAATCATCGTCTGCAGAATCCATATTGTGAAATTTGTGTCATAGTCATATACACATATTACATTAATATACTCATACATGTCATACATACATAAAAATAAATTTTAGATACAAAAATACTTATCGAATAATTTAATGAAAAGTTTAATAAATGTCACTTAAATATATATTTATCATATATTGTCATGGCCCTATTAATATTCCTATTTTTATTGCACTAGATATAGACGCCAAGCTGGCCTAAACTTAAACTTTTGATACTTACAAAAAAAAAGTTTAATAATTAAAAAAAAAAATGTTTCGCACCTCTGGCCGTATAATGCAATATATCAAAAAATTTCAAATAATTCAAAGATTGACTCCCTGAAAAAGAATTAGGGCCAATTGTGCGAGACCGGAGATATGTCCTTTTATTCGTTCAGCTTCATACAAATTTTTGAATAAAAATTTCTCAATGAGCCGTTTATGAGTCTATACTATAATGATACAATTTTAAAGTATGTATGTGGTGTTCCGAAAGATATTCAGGCATAAAAGTTATCACTTTCGAGGTTACTAATCGGATGTCTATGAAACCCGAAATCCGTCCCACAGTGCGCCGTCGTATGAGTGCCGATTAATTTTAAACATGTAAGTTTCTCATTGTTTAATTATTATGATTAATATCTTTTAAACACGCCGCCTTTGTTTAGGTACCTATCAAGTTCATCTCTATTAGCATTTCAATAACAATAACTTACGGTTATTAAAATCATTCATACTAAACAATTCTAATAATAAACATAAACAATTTTATGCAAAGACGTCATAGTATCTACGTACATAAGAATGTAGATAATCTCTTTAGGTTTTCAAATTGGTTTTAAGGGTTTTACTTTTCGTATGTTATGATTTTATGAACTTATGATAGTAGGTATTGGAGCAGCCGCGCGGGCTGCGAGACCTCCACTTTTGTGCGTCTGTGTGCGCGCGTAACGTATTGAGCAATAGGGCGCCCACGCGTTTTGCCAATTATTTGTACAAATTATTCTGACAATATGTAATAAAACAAAAAATGATAAAAATGTTTCAATACATTAATTGTGGATAAAAAAGGATATTCTTTTTGGGGTGTCTGTGGATGTGCGTTATTTCCGTTACACGTTGTATATTGCTTTGAATTTAATTCCTATAAGTACTTGGGTGTAAAATGATTGCAAGTTTCTTTTATTCTGATAGTAATTTCCGTCAATAATTACCCATTGATTTTATGTGCATATTCAAAGATGAATTGCATGTTTTTTTATCATGGATTTAACGTTTCGCAACCCGTAGTGGAAAAAAAAATAAAACAAACATTAATTTCCTTGCAATGTGAAAATGTCAAAATACACTGCAGTTTATAGATGTTATCTAGAACATTAATATATGAATAACTAAAAAAAAATAAAAAGATTGTAATTGAGATTAGCACAAACGGTAAGAGTTACACAATATTACGCGAAACCGTGTCCATTAACAATGCGTATATCGTGTTGTGTCGCCAGTTTCCCTTTCACAGTTAAACACCGGCCTTTTGGGTTCCGTACACAACATGCTATTTTATAATTATGAATTACTTACATAATTACACTTATTTGTAAGGCGGCAATATTTTGTTTCGAGTAGGTAGTATTTTTTTGTAGGATGCGGAAAAAGTAAGTAGGTATTTATGGCCCATTTCTTTATGTAGGAAATATAAATTATGTGTATAAACATAAATAGAACAGGGAACAACCGTTACACAACTTACTGAAAAGAGAAAAGGTGTAATCCCGTAGAAAGACCAAAATTAGGTATCTCAATATTAATTCATACTGAATACAGAAACTTATAAAACATCAGTAATATAGAATTTAATAACTAATTTCCAGAATAAAGTCAATTATATATAATTAAGTGCTTATGAATTGCTAGAAATCTTTGTTGGAGGATATTAAACACTTACGAAACCGTTGTAAGTTCGTTAGGGTATTATGTACGTACGGAACGTGCGCACATCGTACACAATGGTATTTATATTTTACACGTTAAACGCCAGCGGTTTAGACGCGGTTAGTTTTTCATATTTTTCCTTCGCGAAAGTCGAAAGCGGAATATTAATTTGGACGGGCAATGACGTCGGTATTTAAATAGCTCTGAACACGAGATCTGTACTCATTATGGTAATACTAATGGCATTTGTTCAATGTTGCGTGGCGTGATTACGCGACCAAGTAATTGTGATTAATAAAGTTTGATTATGATATTTTTTGTGTAATTAAATAATTGGTAATTATGTAAAATAATTAGTAATTGGACATTCGAATTGTTTTGTGATAATTGTACTATAGTCCGTGCGTTATAGCATGGTGCGGGTGACACTTGCCTGCTTGACGTTGACGTCTGTCAGTGCCACATGATTAGTGATGGGCATTAGAAAATCTTTTTTTATTGTTGTCGATTTTCGTATATTATATAACAATCAGAACCAGGTTTATGATTCTTTTTTACTCTTCTTTTTTATTTTGTTTACTCGTGGCAGACAGTACGAGTGCTAGCGCCTTGTATGCGACACATATTTTGTTCTAATTCATTTTTGTTAAGTTGTTTTTGGTTTTCGTTTGTTTAGTTTTTTCCTTAGCAACTTTATAACCAATCCTACAATGTTGCGTTATTTCATCAATATAATTTAAGATATTTTTAAAATAACAATTGAACTACGCACGATATTCGTTTTTTATTCCAAAATAACATCGACAACCTGTTCATCGTAGCAGTAAATCCCATCACTAAATACGTCTCTGACGTTACGTTATACGCATAACACTTTACTTTATTTTTCACTTCATTAGATTTTATTTGAAGCCTAGAATATTCTGGTTGGCTTTAATTTAATCTACTACAGTTATAAACGATTTTGCATAATACGAATGTGATACAACTACAATAATAAGTCATAATTTTTACATCGCAGCAACTTTCAAGAGTGACACGAAACGTTACAGAAACTGTCACCCGCACCATGCTATAACGCACGGACTATAGTTTATAGAGATTGATTCGTGTTTCGGTGAAGAACGGTCATATATTATTTTGTATACCGTTTCTGCGCGCAGAAATGCACAACAATTTATGTTTGTGTTACTAAACATTTTGATCAGCCGATGTCATTATGATTTACCATGTGGTGTTTTAAATATGATCTGGTTTGTTTACCACATTGTTTATTACATTGTAGAATATAGGTCTTATAAATGACAGCTTTTAAATAGAATTTTATATGAATCTTGGTTTTATAAATCAACCAAATCAATCAAGCAAAATTGGGTAAGTCGACAATGTGTAAGGTTGGTTTAAATGCAAATTTGAGGTACAATTCACTGGAAACTTCTATTTAAATCGAAAACTTACCGTTGAGTCTCTCTCTGCGTCTCTTCTTGGCTATGAAAAGCTAATAAATTGCCCTTCTTACCTGGTTATTAATATGCCAGAAGCTTCATTCAAATCAATTGTAATATAATATAGAAGTATTGATCTATCAAAGCAAGCACCGTTTGAAGTTAGATATTTTTTTGCTTGAATTTATCGATCACAAGCGTACCTTAAATTCGTGAATCTTCATCTTACCCTCAATTTAAATTCCCCAAAAAGTATGGACCTCAAATGTTACCAACTATTTTAGATCCTCACTGTACTGCTTTCAATGAACATGTTGATTTAATTAATGCCTACATGATGCTAAATTATGACCTAGTTATATATTGGTATGTTACCTGCAACTCGTCGTCCACAGCAGAGTCGAATGTTTCCCTGAGGCGCGCCTCGCCGCGCACGTCGGCCTTCGCCGTCAGCTGCTTCTCGCGGAGAGATGTTCGCCGCACCGACCGAACACTGTTCACCATAAGAAGTTTTAAAGGACATTGTAATATGTTTTTATTTTTGTTTAGGAAAGGTTAAACAGAAACATCAATAACTATAGTATAATTCGTCTGATAGTGGGAAAATTCCTGGAGATGTTTGTATCTTATCTATCACAAATCAAAATTTAACATATTTGTTAATTTTGAAAGTTATCAGGAAATTTAATTAACAGAAGACATCCAGATTTGCCCATCCTTTACTCCTAAAGCGCACGTACGCACCGATTATTACGTATTTAAGTGTTGAGTGGGGCGATAATGGTAGCTTAATCATTATCAGTTCTGAATAACCGGGCATAGACCTTCCTGTGGTTATGCCCTTAAGACGAAGGAGAACTTTCGTCTCCTGCCCTATCTTGTTCTTGCTATCTTTATTATGTCATTCAATCTCGTTCTCTGTCTATCGGAATATTACAGGCCAATGGTGCCTATCTATGGTTGTATTGTGTATTTTTTACTAGTAAGTTTTTACTAGATGGTGTATCATATGTGTGATGTATCCGTACCGGCTGGTGCTAGCAGAGCTGGAGGACCGCCTGGCAGTCCTGAGCTTCCCGGCGGCGGCGTGGCGGCGCACCTCCTCCTGGTCGGCCGCCAGCCGCACGATGCGCGCGCGCAGCTCGCCCTCCTCACAGATATCTGTGGAACATTATACGACTTGTTACACGAAAACGATACTGCCACATCACCATTATCAAAGTCGTTTTCCCATAGATTGGGGATCGTGACCATCATTAGTCCCTGTCAGCTAACTAGACAGTTATATCTAATTGACAGGACAATTAGATACTATCTACGTAAATATTAATAAATAAAATGTAAATATTATAAAATATACATATACGTGATTTATACTGATGTACAAAATTGAATTGTCAAAAAAAGAGGAAATGCTAAACACTTCAATAAGCGCCATCTTTTGGTTGTAGATTGTAACAAGAAGTACCAACTATACGCTCCGTATAGTTGGTATTTTTTCGTTTGTATATTTCTTACTGACGCTACTTTGTTTTTAATATGTGTATACATTGTGGACTAGTAAAACTGTAAGTTTACATATTTCTTTCACGAAGTTTTAAATCAACATAATGTCTACTACTACTTTTCTTTAATAATAATACAGTAACATTACCTGCCGGCGTCTCATCATGCTTATTCCTGACATTGAGATCAGCTCCGTATTGTACTAATAACTCCAGCACTTCTAACTGCAACAAAACATATTTACCGTTATGTATGATTACTTAGCATTGACTTTGCATATATAGCACATTAAAGTAATGTTTCTCGATAAATCAAAACTACAATAGTATATTCTAATGTTTTTTTTTTATAAATACAAATTACCTATTTGTCTCTCAAATTTTGCAGATGTTTAGGTAGTTACTTGATAACTTATAAATAATAATATGCTAGTGTTTCACTTGTTTCGTCGGCAGCATTGGTTTTTATGCTACCTTTTTATAGTACTATGTAAAGCAGTGGTTTTAGATTTTGATATAATACTGTGCAGGGTTTGGCTTGTTTTTAAGTTTTGATACGCGAATTTATGACATTTTGTTTTAATATTATTGAAAGTAAGAATAGATATCAGCAGTTAACTTAAGGAATCTGGGCTATAATCAAATAAAATTTTGTAATATGGGTTTAACTACAAAATTGGATTTCAATATTTCTTCGTTCTATTTACTTTTCGACATCCTTACTTTATTTTGATATAGAAAGAGAGTTATAGACTTTGTTTATTACGCACATGTCCCCAGCAAGCGGCCGCATGGACCGGCTGCCACATATCATGGTCCACGACGTCGGTCGACGCTCGGTGCTCTAATAAATACTCCACAACTTTTATATACCCGTTTGCCGAAGCTATGTGTAACTGAAACAATCGAAATTAGGTTTAGTTTACATTATTTCACAATGTTTTTTATTAGGACATTTGTGGATATAGAACCCGCAGCACTTTGAGTGGCAGTTACAGACATGTCTTCTGCTACTCGACTATCCTTGATATCATCGTTATAAATAACTATCTTTAAATAATTCCTTATTTTCTTTATCCCGCGGTGTTACACGCGTATGTAAGCGACATGTGGTAATCCAGGGCAACAGCTACCTCCATTCAATTTTTTATCATCTTTGGCCCAGACGTTTTTGCATGAAGAGATATCATACAAACACACTTTAACTTTAGCCTAAAGGAATAAAGACTTTTTGGTTTTTTGTCGACTAATACTCCAGCAATACTTACAAGCGTGGCACCCTGACTATCCCTCGGCTCATCCAAATCCATCCCGCCCTTAACTAGATCATCAACATCCCTCAGCATCTTCATCTCAGTAGAGGCTCGAGTGTCGTCTATCAGTCGCTGGGTGACGCCCCTCGCCGCCATCTCGCTCTCAATCGCGTCCAGCGTCCGTTCCTCCTCACATATATCATACGGCATGTTCCCATCGCCGTTCACTGCTAGTAAGTTCGCTCCACGCTGTATAAGTATTCGGACGAGGTTGAGGTTCCCGCATGTTGCTGCTGCGTGTAATGGCGTCCATTTCTCGCTGTCTTCGGCGTTGACATTAGCTCCGTTGTCCAGTAACAGCCTCATCATAGCCTCGTTGTTGTCGATGCAGCATTGGTGGAGAGCTGTCAGCCCATCCTCGTTCGTAGCGTCTGGTGTTACGCCCCGTGATAGTAAACGGCGCACTGGAAATAATAATTAATATTATTAATAGGTTTAATTTATCTGTTGTGACCACAATTCTCAAATATAAGGGAATGACCAAAGAGAGAAAATCCCCCACAGAAAGGCAAAAATTTCCCTATATTTCTTCCACTCCATTCTCTTTAAAATAACACAACGTTACATGGGGATGATATTTTATAATATTGATAGCCAATAAACCGAGATATACAAGGCGTTATCCTTAGTTGTAAATGTATCTACGCCATGTGTACACATGTAATTAATGTACATAATAATGTGTAACTTGAATGTATGATTGCATTGCAATGACCTCATACGACGAAAGAGTTTTAAAAACACTACTACGCATTTACACCTGTAAACCATGAGCAAAGAATATAGTGTAATATCGCAAACAAGTAAAATTATAATAACAAGGAAAGTTATAAATGATAAAGGTTGCACAGGCATAAAACCCAACTGCTTCTCATTAGGTGTAACAATCTCGTTATGGCACTTGTAGTGAACGTAATTGGCCGAGTAATAAATACAATAATGCTGCTGCTATTGACTTTATGCAACTACTCAGCTGTCACCTGACCAGCCAACTAGAACCATATGTTTGTTATACTTCGAAAACAACAAGATATCATATTTCCAGCTCGAATATTACGTCGTAAAGGATGTTAATAAGTCTTCAATTTTCATACGATGCTGTTGGCGCGAAGTAAACAAACAGGTACACTTTAATCTGTGTTAAACCCGCAAGGCCGCGTCAAGTCAACCCTCGGGTGTAATTATCCTAATTGCCTTTACGAATTGATAAATATAAGTAGTAAGGTAAGTTGTACCTTTGCTGACCTTTATAAAGTTCTAAGTTATCAGTAGCACGATGTCGTAACCGGCACAGGTGCACCTTGTGCTATTCAAAACATGCATTACTCAGTGCGAAACATTAATGCCGCTAATAACTTTGTACGATGACCTAATTACAGCCTGTCGCCGTAACTTGTAAGTTAAGTATTGAAAACCTATTAGTGGCCCTCGGTTCTATGTGTTAAAGATATATTATCTACATAAAAAATACATTTAGGACATTCAAATACTGTTTATTAACCATCCGTGTACTGAATTTAATCTTACTAGCCAACGTCCTATCTTCGCATGGGTGAAATACTGATGTATTGATACTCTTTACTTGTCTTTACTGATCTTCTTTACTTTATACTCTTGAATCACTCTATTACAAAAAAAAAACTGCTTCAAAATCAATTACGTAGTTTTAAAGATTTAATCGGACATACAGACAGACAGCGACTTTGTTTCATACTATGCAGTGATAGTCAGCAGTTCTTGAGCGTAGTCACAAAACAACATCGTTCCGTCCTCGCAAACTTTCACATTTATATTTATGTACATAAGTGTTATTAGTCACCTTCGTCTATATCGTTTCTGGCCGCGGCCTCCAGCAACATGACGCTGTCGCTGAAGTAAATACTCCGCTTGTTGCTCTTCTCCCGCTTTGCCCGCGAACGCGCCCATTCTTTCTCTCTTTGCTGCCATAGTTTTAGCTGTTGCATGCGACGTCTGAAAAAACCAAACATTGTCGCAATCAAAACTCCGTAAAAATATAAAACTGTTTTCAATAATATTGTAGTTAGAATCACGTCTGTTTACAATATTTAACACGACACCATGCGTTACAGACAATAGACTACTGTAATATGACCATATATGTAGAAAAATCGTGTCTGATACTGGCGTCTAATAAATGTCTATTATCACTATATTAAGACATTTGTGTGAATTGGTCGATTGTCGTGTTTTGTTCATAAATGTTGAGCGTACGGGCTGTGTCGCCATGTAACCTACGCAAGTAACGACTGTCTATATGGATCGATTCTAAGCTATAAGTATGGTAATAGTTTGCAAAATACATTAGTAAGAAATGAAATCGCGTGTATTTTTGTCATAAAATTACAGACTTGAATAGACTTCTTTATAATTAACATAGTAATAAAGTGATTTCTATGACGCAAGTTTAAATATTTCTATGGATACTGTTTTATAGCTTAGCGCAAAATAAACAAACTGAAACGAAACACTGCTTTATATATTTTGATCTTCTTTTCATGGGCAATTAAGTATTTTGTTCTAACAGTTACCGTCCGCATTCGATTTCGATGTACTCTGTGTGAAGGCAAATAAGGTTTACATAGTTATTTTTATAGAATAGTGCATCATCACGTTAAACCTGTTACATTTGTACCTAATTATGACGTAGCGATACCAACGTCTCAACTATTTGCTTTATCTGATAGTTTTTCCTTAAGTCGATTAAGCAAAAAGTACGTGTACCTATTACGTACCTATTCGTGTGTGATTTCTAAACATTTTTTTATTTTTTATACCGCTTCTACGTTTCCCTGAACTGGTATTTCATTTCCGTAAAACACAGGGAGCGTTCGTAATGGTCGCAAATTGCTACATTGGACTATTTCAAAATAATCGCGATGTACTACGTACGATATCTGACACGAACGTTCAGATACCGCGGTATATTTTCGTAATAGTATTTTATGTTACGCCTATCCCCATATGGGTTTACATTTTAACAGTAAAATATCATGCAATCATAAAAAGTGAAACCAAGGTTTCACTTTACATAAAGATGTAGATTATAATATCTTTCATAATAATGAACAAAATTGGCAATGAAATATTTCTTGGCATTTAAATTTTAATGAACTAGCAGTGTGGTTCAAGAGCAGAATGTTAATGAATATTAGTTTAACAACTCGGCCATTCAGTTGAAGACAACAATTTCTGCACTGAAAGCTGAAACGAGTACCAATTTACGTTTCATGAATAAAAATTAAAATTAGAACAAAGAAGAAAAAGCTATAAATCAATGTGTTTATGAGAGTCAGTCAGATAGCGTAATAAAACGTTTTAAAAACAGACGTCTTTTATTTTTAAAAATGACTATCGGAAGTACATACGAGTACCTACACATGATTTGATATGTTATCACACGTGAGCTAGCGCGGCTAATCCTCTGACGTGGTCGGCAGGCGAAGGATTACTTCTACCTACAGCTCGCCACACAACACTGTGTGCTTATGATACGTCTCCAGATGAAACAATATCTATCAGGTGATACTTCAATGTGTACACTATCACTTTTATACTTATAATTTATGTACATAAGTGTATAAAGTTATCACCTGCTAAAAATAGGTTTAAAACATTGTCACGTAAAGTTGAATATAAACAATATCTTTTATGAACTCTCAGACTACAAATAGATAGAAGATTTACATGAATAAAAGTGTCAAACTACTTGATTTGACTATAAATTTATAATATTATTATCTAACTATCTTATAACTCAATCTGTTGTAAGGACATGTGAACATAGTAAATTATTTTGTTGATAGAGTGCCCCAAGCGTCCAGTTATGTGTTAAAATATCACTTAGAATTGTATTTTTATCACAATAATCTGTTGAACAACATACAAACAGCTATCAGGCAAGCTCTATCCATACATCAAGACAAGTTTTATCTGTGACTGGCATCTTCTGTGATAATAAATACTAGATATGTTTCCAAAAACATTTTTTGTTAACATATTAAGACATTGGGAGACAGGCTGAGTGCTGATAATATTAGGTGTGTTTACTCTTTTATTAGAGATTTGAGTATTGGGCATCATAACTTTGACTTGGATGTGGTAATCAGAACCACTTAAGATATCTTAGTTATTTTATTTTATTCTGTGGAAAAATTGTCATTGCCTATTCAGTATCTACCAAAATATGCAAGAACATAATTGCTTTTAAAAAATAATGGTAAAAATTACTTATAGAAGAATTTATGTTTACATAAAACTCTTTTTATAACATTTCATGACTCCTCAGAAATACTAAGCAATCTATACTAAACTTGTACAGATAAGTTTCATGATTAACTCGTCAAAAATTTACAATGAGCAAAGTACATAAACTTTTAATTTCCTGTAATTAATTAATGTGAGTTGTAAATATCTAGAATGTAATCTGATATCTGTACTAAAGAGTACAAAGTCTTTTATCAATTTAGTGTCTTCCTAATTTACCGAGCAACTTGTTAGCACTATGAACACAAGGAATGTATTTTCACCATTCATTGTCTTAGACATAATTCACAGCTAAATTGTAAGACTTTGTGTTGGCATGTTTATGTTGACAGGTAGACTGATATTACAAGAGGAACTATCTAACTCGCTTTATGAAGGAGAAATTAAGTTTTGTTAGTTAATTACCCTGAATTTTTCATATTGTATATTGTTGTTTAGTGTAATTATAACTATATAAATTATGTAAAATATGGATTTCAACTACATCTGAAAAGAGTGCATTTAATCCCAACTATGTATGGAAAAGACTAAAGTAATTCTTCAGTCTGTTTCCATGTAAGGTAGTTAAAAATTAGGAAGTTTTAAAAATGTTTGAATCTGCAGAACTTATTCATTACCCAGTTTCAAATTAATTAAAAAACAAAATACAAACAATAATACCAATAACTAGGATATAATAATAAACTATGCTTATTATGTTACAATCATAATAAAAACATAAACATGTTCATAAAATCTCATGGTCATCTTTTTATGTCCGTCTCTTATACCTATTACCTATCATAATTATTTCTAAGATAACAAAGTTATAAGATTATTGAATATTCTTTTGAAATTAAAAAAAAATCTCCTAATGTAAATGATACCTACAAGGAAAATCTGTAATTTATTTAGCTATTAATTAATCCTATGATGTTAATACAGATATTAAACACACCGGCTATTAAAACTTACTTTTTAAAATTCTGTATAACATACATTTATGAAACCAACATTTAGAAGAATTCAATTACTTTTTCCACAAAACCTTTTCTGTACAAACTTATTGTTAATTTAACTATTAAAATTAATAAAGAAATAATAAATGATAGTTACCTGCGGGCTAAGTGGAGCCTCTCTTGTGTAGTGAGGTGCTCCACTTGAGCCATCTCTGACACCAAGTCTGCATGCTCCATCTTGCTTATGCTCTGCAAACACATGAAGGTTTTATACCTCCCGAAAATTACACCTCCTAAGAATAGACAATGTTTATCTTTCTTTCTTTCTTGAAAAGTATTCACTACCTAATTTTAAAGTTTTTATTCTAATACATATTAACAATTTAATTCACCATTTCACTTGTTTCTTTATATTTTTAAGTTCAGAGTTGTTTTACTTTGAAATAACATTACACTATAGTTATGCTTCACTGATTGTTTGTAAATAAAACACTTTCAAGTTCTTACTTATTATGATTATGAATGAAAATACTTCTTTTTTGGTTGTAAGATTAGTGAACTATTGTTGTGCTGGGTGTAAGAATAGCTACTAATGTTACATCAAACTTATTGATATCTGACATAAGTCTGATAAGATAACAGAACCCTAGGACAGGATATGAAGCTCGTACGTTGTTAAATCAAGCAATTTTTTGCTGAAGTATTTGCTACTACGGACCACAGCTAGTAATATCAAAAGTACACAAATTAAATTCGCGGCTATAAAACACATATCATATTTAAAAACAAACTGACAGTTTAGAAAGGCACTTGATTTCTGCAACCTAATTCACCTTTACAGGTCAACATAATACTACAACAACTTTTGCGGGTGAAACTATACATTAAATACATTTATTCTAATATATTTTTCACGCTACTTACCGCTGTTCTAGTTTAATACAAAGCGCAAGTATGTTTCATTCTTTTATTGATATATTTGCCACACATGATAAATCTGATTGAAGTAAAGGGAGTCGTAAACACATACACTTAATTGTACTTTGAGCTAATTGAAATCCATAGTAAGATAGAAATTTACAGTTACATTATATTTTCCGTTATTTTTCATGAAAATAAGAAACAAGGGGAAAAATCACAAGACGGCTAGCGAACGAACGGATGGTTTTGCTTTTTTGATGACTTGAATGCCAGAACTTGAGTACTCGCATTTTAGCACATAATTCTTCACTACATTTTTTATACTATAAAGATCAACTTAAAATGTAATTAATATTGAGTGATCTCTAATGGTATGTTTTACCATTTATTGAATGAAACAAGCCTAAATAATTCTGTAGCTAAACTCTGTTTTTAACACAAATGAAACTTGGGTGAATAATAATATTACCTGTGCTTGACATTTTTAGTGTCAATGTAGCTTGTGGCGGTAAATTTGAAAATGTTGTATCGTGATTTTTAACTTGTAAGTGTTTTTGCAAGGAATTTTTGTATCCACTCCGTTTATTATTGTATATTAATCGTAAAATGTGACTATGGAAACTAAAAAAAGGTAGAGTACTTGATTTACTTACGTTAGATAAAAGCGTCTTCAAGAATAACTAATGTTCTCTTATGTTTAATCAAAAGATTAATAAAAATACTCGAATAATATAATAATTAGGTTAAATAACATACGGATATGTTTATAATCGACACTGTATTCTGATTAATTTACTATTGTAAGCCTTAATATCCGTTATATCATGAGACACGAATGCATGCATAAGCCTCTTAGAAATGTAGGTAATATCGGGTTGATGACTGCTGTGGCCGGAAATGCCGGAAGGCGGACAGCGTTCAACGTAGACGCTTCTTTTTCTGCAACGGTATTGCATATTAGGTGGAAAATAAATAGATACTTACCGATTTACTTAGTGTTTTAGTGTTGTAGCCATTGAAAATAATACGTTGATAAGGTGGGCAAATAACCATACCATATGGTTATTTCGACATTAAATAAATCGTAACTCTCAAGTGTGATTTTTTTATTTAATTTTTCATTATCTATTGTACTACTATAATACAGTTTTAACAATAATTTTAGTACAAAAGAAAACCACAATATTATCAATCAATGAGCGGTGTAGATATTCTACGCTAGGCACTATTATTTTATCAATTGACACACCATAATCCCATTTATACAAAGCTTGCATACAGTAGACTAACTACTGATGTTTGTATATTATAGTATGAAGTAAAACTCATTGGGACCTACCTAATAATTTTCCATTGCGTAAAGTTTAAAAAAAAAGGATTAGGTACCATCTTAAAATATTCTGAATGATATTTCGTGAACATCATAGAAATTTAAAAACAATAATGCAGATACTTTTTAGGTAGGTAGATAATTAAGTACCTATATTGTTACATGCATAGTAAAAGGCTGTTTTTTATTTACTACATTGCACATACTGGTACCTGAAAGTGGCACTAGAATTAATTGAGTAGAGCAGCTACTAAATGTAGAAGAGTTCCAAATCTTGATTTAGGAATATATTAAGGACTTTATCATGGGATTTTTTATTTAAGTTATAAATGTCGCCTCAAAATGATACATAATCGTGTCCCAAAAATACACATAACAGCATAACAATCTAGGTAGAGCTCATTTGCGTTCTTATAACGTAGTGTTTTTCGTTCCTCTTTGTACAATATGAGTGCTCATGACGTTGGGTAAACAGTAAACCACCAAAACACTACACTCGAAAATTGTAGATTATCCGGTAATTTTGTCCAGTTTACCGTTTACCCTGTGTCATACACTAAATCACTCTTTATACGTTACCGACACAGGTATGTAAAGTAATTGTCAATAATTTTAATACACACGAGAAAACAATTAAACTAAGTACAACAATTTATTATGCCTATAAGTATTTAAATAAATGGTAAAGCTAAGTAGATAGTTATATATGGCTACAAAAACAAAATACTTTGAGTTTGGTCAGAATAACACACTGTGATTCAGTTGTGCCGTTGAACTACATATAAACAAAACAATTATTTACTATCTAATAATATGGCGTATTTATTCCACTAATATACAACAATAATTGATCAGTAGATGTACTTATATCTAAGTTCTCTAACAGTCTAGCGACAGACAGCGCAAAAAATATCTTAGAGTTTAAAAGAGAGACTCTGTGGTAAAGTTTTTAATATAGGGGGTCTACCACCGTGTCTTAAAGTTAGAGTTAACTAGTGAAAGCGAGACAGACTACTACACGGTGTAGAGAGGTCTCTGTCTTGGACAGTTTTGACAATCTTACTTTAAGACATGGTACTAGGCCCCCAGTTCCATTGATTTTACTTTCATGGACAACAGGGATGATGACAACTTTTTATTTAATATCCGTCATGTAGTTTAATGACTAATATTGGATACATATTTTTTCTTTTTCCCCGTGAACAGAAATTGACCAAAGTACGGTCAATGAAACTTACACGTGACGTCATTTTTTAGTACAAATTTTGCGAATGCGCTACGTCACAAGCCTCCTCTCTTAAACTTTACGCAGTTTATCTTTGACATTTTTTATTGTTCAGATAAACGCAAAAATACGTACCTAAGTATCCAATATTTTTGATTTATCTATCTGACGGACTGGAATTAGATAGATATTTACTTTTCATATTATGTCATCATCCCTATTCACAGTACCCACTCATCAATCATTGTCTACACATTCAACAAAATCAATTCTTTATATTTACAATGCAACTTTCAATTTTTCCTCTATTTATCTACTGCTATTATTGTTCTAAATTAGTCAATCTATTTTCGAACAAACTTATTCAGTAGATTACAATCTAATAACAATTCAACATGCGCTGTTGTTTTTATTATGATCGTTTATTTTACTGGGACCAAAATGAAATGACGTCGAATTGCCAATGACACAAATGAATTAACACCTAGCATAACATTGAAATCAATATTTTGTCACAAATAAGGACGTATTAAATAAAGTTATTAAACTTTCCTAATATCCTACTTTTTAAGTTATTAAACTTTTACAAATTGGCTCCCTGATATAAATGCACCAGATTTTCTTAATCGCTTGAAATCTTTCTGATTTTACGATCGTTTTTCGTTATATTTTACATCAAAGTCTTTTTGAACTCGTGCAATTACCTCCCCAGAATCTATAAGATCACACCTTCAAATTTAAGTATTTTCGTTTTACATTTCATTTTCGTCTTACACTGTTAGAAGACCTTTTACAAAATAGCCTCCAAAACGTATTTCATCACTTATAAAACACAAACGCTATCTACTTACATCTACAAATCACATCTAATTACTTTAATGTTTTCAATAAACTAATGGTATTGTCATTGGCAACAAGTGCCACCTGTGAAATCATCAATTCTATAAATACGTTTAATACAAATGATCATTTAGGTACATACATAGTTTTTCTGGATGTAATTACATGATTTACAAAGAGCATACAAAAATACACTTCAAACAACTATATATTTTATACATTGATTTAGACAAGACATTATGTAGTAGATTACATAATACGCAGTAAGAATTGCTTCCAGTGCCATCAAACTTCAAGCAATACACTTACAATTAATACAGTTTACATAAATATAACATTTTGATTAACCAATTTATCATTAACAGGTAGCATTTAAGTAATTCATCCTCATACGTACACCGAAACGTCTATGAACAAATGAAAGGCAAGAATGATATAGGAAGATTTTTTTTTGTCAATTTAAGTAGTTCTTTTTCTAATTACGTGTCGCAATAACGGATGCAACGACAACGAGTTGTATTTACAACTTATATTCGTACCTAGTTACATAATGTACAACTATATCAAAATCACTTGTAAGCCTCAGACAGAATATCTGGCAAGCAAATATTTTAATAAAGTACCGTATTTCTATAATATCATTACCGCACGATTTGTTAACTCGCTTTAAGTGTGCGTATCATGATTATTGATTGACGATATCAACGCATCTTAACATCTATTTAAATACACGTAGACGGTAACAATAGTCAAAATTCCAATACTATGCTTATCACGAGAAACCAATATCATGAAAGCCTTTTAATAATTGTAATGTTTTTTAATTAATAAAACGTCTTCGTCATAATCTTTTGTATCTATTCGTACGGAATTCGTTAATTTCGAATAAATCTCCAGCCTTTAGAGTTACAGATGGTAAGAGAGATACCTACTTTAAGATAGAATTCTCATTTTACGTTATGTATTTTACACCACAGATTCACAGCACTTTTTAGAAAGTATCTATTCATTCACTATGACTCTCCGCGATCGCACAATGCACGTTACTCTAGTGTCCTGTACTTTAGCAGTGGCAACCGGTCTTGGTCACCACGTCGGGGCACTCAGGTATTTTCGTCTGAAGAGTCGTCGGATGAAGAACTGGTGTTAAGAGTGGAAGCCATAGTCAGCTGCCGGATGAAGGGTTCTCGCGGCAGACTTTGTTGACCTAAAGGTAGACGTCGAACTCCCATACGTTCGCTCTCTGGTAGAGATTTGCTGCATTTCTCTTCTGTTATTGCGTCTCGAGATAGTGATCTGAAACATAAGAAATAGCACGTTTGACTTATATTGTTCAAGGCATATACAGATAAATTATATCAGTCAGTAAATAGTACATACCCAGTCAACTCCAACATGGATCCTCTTCGGCATTGTCCTCTATGCGGACCTTGCATGATGCTAGCCGGTCTGCTGGAAGCTCCTAGCGGGTCCGAGTGCGCTACATCCTCCATCAGCAATACTGAAGGGCCACCTAGACTCGTACTCCTCTTAGACAGTAAACTTGGTCCTTGTCTTGCACCCGTATCTTTCGACGTCCCTTCTCCCTTGTTCCAACTGTCTTTGTTCCCTTCCGAGTCTGAGACCACCACGCTGTCTGCGGCCCCTTGCGTCGAGCTAGAGCTCTCTCTTCGGAACAGACCTATGATAGATTTCGGATGTTTTGGCTTCTCTATGCCTCCTGGTGTAGAAAGGTAATGAGAATGGGCGTGTTTGTTTTATAGCGGAATGGATAGGGAAAAAGAGAAAAAAAATGTGTCAGAAAACATTCAAAAACAGTTTCCTATAATCTAGGGTAATTTAAAGGTGCAAAATGATGTATTTTAACTAGCAGGTATAACAATATTCTTATTAAATGTGTTTTAGTTTAGGCGCGTGTCAATTAGGAGGGAATATTTTAGTTCTTTTAATTTTGATATTGATACTAGGCTTCAAATCTGTGCATTGAAGGTGTCTCTAAAACTATTTCAGCGAGAGGGCTAATCATTCAAAAGCTAACATGCACAGTGTAACGCATAAGCGTTTTATGGTGTAATCTAGTCAAAGTGTCGTCCTACTATAGGCTTCATAAGCAATGCAATGAAAACGCGTACTACGGGATACCAGTTAGGCATTGATACCAATAAAATGTAGTTGCGAAATAGTAAATTTGAATAAAAATATTACCAATGGGGAATCAATTAACTTACACCTTTCAGTATACTTTAAAACCACAAAAAAAAAATGTTCACGGAAAGTTCCAATTGTTTGACAGTGACTCTACCTAACAGTGCAACTGTGCGCCAATTTTGTCTCTTCATTAAATCCAGAATTTACTGCTACGAGCCTTTGATACGTAAATTCACCAATCCGTTTCTGGCCTCAATTAATTACAATTAATAACTTTATTCAAAAATAATTGATCTAGCAAGCAAAATGCTTAATGTTACGTGTTGTCAATACTCTAATGAATTACCTACATTTTACGTACGAGTTCGACACTATAGTACAAATATTGTATATTAATATTTCATTAGTATCGAATTGTTAATTAGAATATTTACCGAGGAATGTGGCGGAGGGTGAGCTGTAGGCGAGGTACTCCTTGTTCGAGGCCCACGCGGGGAACTCTGATTGTTTGAGCGCGCCACCGCCCGACCCCTCCATCTCCTCCCGTTTCCACGGCAACATGGTTTCCGTAGCCGTAGGGGTAGCCACGCGAGCGTGCTCTGCTACTATTATGTAGGTGTCTGTAGTTACAAAGTTTTTATACATTTGTTTACATAATTTGTGTGAGGGACTTTCAACAAGATCACAGTTTCATTTCTTTGCTTACATATGACGACATCCCTTTATAACGACAGTCCCAGCTTTAACGTAGAGCTAAAATGGAATATTAAGTAAATCCATTCTAATTGTTGGTCTGTGATGATCTTTCAGTGATTGTTGTGTGACATAATGGCTTCCTGGTTGCGCTTTGTATTTTAGATAAAGAAACCTTGCATTGTAAGGTTAATTAGAGTTATTAAATGTATGACAATTCATAATAACCTCAATGGTTCCATGCAAAATTGAGTAAATGTGACTGTGTGAATTGTTTTATATAATTTTGCAAGGCAGTCATCAAACAGTTGATTATTTAGACATACATTGGTCACATTTGACCATGGAACTTACCGTTATCATCAGACAATCTCCTCTCATCCTCTTCGAGGATGTCCTCGTTTGGAACTAAAACATTTAAATGATGGATGTTTTATTAACTGTTACACATTTATATGAAGTGATCTATACCTATTGAATCTAGTCTAATTGCCAATTTGATTGCCTAATGAAATTAATGTCAAGATTGTCTCTATATTTGCTATAATTAATAATGTGGTCTGACAGTTAGCACTATAGGCCATAAATTTAAAAAGTATTTTTTGTGACTAGGTAGGTATGTGTAGACAAAATAATTTTGATTCTGCTCTAGTTATGACAACTGACTAATATTTCTAACAGTGACATGATTTTAAGTTTGCACTTGGCGAAATTGTTTTTGACTTTTTAACTAATTTTAAGTTAATAAACCTACTTGATTACTTATATAATATTACAACATGCATTAGGTACTTACTTGTGGTTAGTTACAGACATACATTATTAAAGTATATTAAAGTTAGCTTACAGGGACAACCAAGCCAAATACTGTTTGTGTTCGTTATTATCTACATTTTTTTAACAACTATTAGAAGTATTGGTATTACTATTCAGCTTGGTAGTCTTAGCTGTCAAAATCTAATTTAACTACAAAGGATTAAGTATGTGTTTTAACATGCAACTGTAACATTGAATCGGATGACCAATATCTTTGCAAAGCGTCTGATGAAAAAAATATTAAACCTTCAGTAAAGCAAAAATATAATGTACGAAATGAAATCTATAGAAGAAAAGCTAAACAAACAAATTCTCTAATTTTAAGAACAGATTACAACGTGCCGGGCGACTACCCAGTGGTTTACATAATCGACGCTAAGGTGATGTGCCGCTTAGTATTATGTTATTCTGTAACAGCGAGCTGATGACTCCCTACCTTGGCCATGTAAATGTCTACATAATCATGAATTGCGTACCAATCTCAGCACAGAAACATTAAAGCATTATCTAAATTAAAATCTTGATCATCAGACGCAAGTATGCACGCAGATTTATCTAGAGACGATTATTAAAACATTTCAGATTTGAAGTAAACACATACCAAAGTTATACGTGGATCTGTCCCTTCTCCACGGTAAGGATTTCTCAACAGCTGTCGGGAGTATTTCTTCGGGTGTTTTAGCGTACTGCTTAACAATCCTCGCTTTCAAGGGATTGAATCCGGGCAGGTTAGCCAGTTGATTTAAAAGTGAACTACTATTTTCTTTATGCGAGGACGTTGGACTGACTTCTTTGTATCCAGCTGATAATATTATCATCGCCAGTTGTCGAGAGTATCGGTTAGTTTGCGGTGCCACATGAAGATTGCCAGAAGGGAAGAAAACGACGATCAAACACAAACAATATTAAACAAGCAGAGATGAAAAAGATACGTAGCAATTAAAGGAATACTAGGTATACCTAAACGGATTAGCGTTTGATGCACAGGAGGTTAGTATGGGTCCTAGAAATAAAAACCAACTAGATGACAAACCTTTTACTTATGTAGAACAAAAAAAGTACAGGTGAATGAAACAAAATGAAACACGCATTCCGATGAAACTCAAAAGCCTTTTCAGGCCCGGTGACTAGGTGACTGTTTGTATGATTGTTATGCACCAGAGTATTACGGGAATGGATGCCTGTTTGACGATTAGGGTGAAGGGAAGTGGTCTTGTTGGTTAATAATATTGTATTTAATCGACTCGACGATTTACCTACTCCACGTTTAACTGAAAGTGCACCATTTTATTGTCCTACAATAAAAGGTTTGCAAATTAATTGGTCCATAATACATTCGAAGTAAATATTTCTTAAAAATAGGCAACTGAACCAAAACAAAAGAGCCGAAATAACTTCAAGAAGATAGTAGTTATAAAATACAAATACATACATACAGAAAGATTATTCGGAACATGCCACCACAATACTTTTCAGCACATTCTCACAGTACGTAGCCATGTCAGAAAATATGTAACGCTTCGACTCAGCAAATAATAGTCGTATACCAATATAGTAACCACCAGTTTAGTAGTATAAGTATTCCATTATGGTTAATGTAGAGAAGTTAGAGTGCGGTAAATAACAAACAACGTTAGTTAACAACATCTAAGGGATACGTTTGGATTTGAAGATTTTGCCTTCAAGAAGTATTTGTTTGTAACACATGCACAATATTATCATAAGGGTAAGCGTAATTTTATGTATGTGTGATATACAAATACTTGGTTACTTAGATTAATATACAAGAGACTTTAGTAGCAACAAAAATCACAGGAATTTGCGGGTACTGAAACATTGAACTTAGTACGTTATAGCGTAAGATACTCGTAAGATATTTCGTTAGGAATCAACATTTAGCTTTGATAATACAGACTTAGACATCATAGACAGTCTAGCTTAGCATTATAACCATTCAAATCCAAACTGTGGTGTGTCACACAGGGTCTGTCATGCAGAATACCTACGCGGGGATTTGGCAGTGAATGTAATACCGCCGTCTTCGCCTTCGCGGCGAGGTTCCACCTCCCGCTCGTCGCCCTCCTCCTGCAGAACCTCATCTATGTAGTCTGCAAGAGAACAACACATCACTGGCACAACACAACACAAAAGCTCATTTCTCACCACATGCTCAACTAAGTGCTAACAAGACCTCTAAGTGAATATACATTCGTATTTTATAACTGTCGTTTTATTTTCTGTAAAGCTTTAGCATTAAAATTGCATCATTTTAAATTGCGTGGGCAAAACAATTTCGAACTAATTGTAACATAATGAATTCACAGACAATAAAAAACAAAAAGCATGTGCTAATATGTCGTTATGTTTAATTATTTGTTTATGTGTTTATTTTACATTTGTGTCGATAACTAGTGTAAGACAAAGCGTTTGTGCCTGCAAAGAAAATTAACAATGATACTTGTACATATATGTTTCTATTTGTAAATTAAAAATAATCGAAAATAAAATACTTGAACCCACACGTGCATGCGATCGACACTCGTGATAGTAATAAAGAATAAGTAAGTAAGTACCTAATCTATAATACTTTATTTTACCGTGCGTGAACTGTTTGGCCGAACCATTTTGCTGGAATTCTGGGAAAGTCACATGGTTTTTCCCATCCTGAAATCAAATAACATTATTTTTAGGCTCGTATTCATACAAGACTCAGGCCAAACCTATAAAAACGAATGTTCTTTTACGTAATATTCCTCCAAACTATTATGAATACATTACATGTATTATTATTATGGATCGGAAGATAGTCTAACTTTAACGAATAAGTAACTTCTGATCACAGTTAGTTCAACATATATTACAATTTTTTGGTCTAGCAGTTAGTGGCTCTGACTGCTACACCAGAGGTCGATTCCCACCCAGGACAATTGTTTGTGTAATGAGCATAATTATTTGGCCCGTGTCTGGGTGTAATTTGTCTATAATAATAATACGTAAGTATGTATTTTGAAGTAGTTACATAAGTATATTTATCAGCTGCCTAGTAGTCATAATACAAGCTCTGTAGTTTAAGACTAGATAGCGTTGTGTGAAAGTTGTAAAATATTGTATTATTTCAATTGATATAACGAGCATATAATAAAGATAGGGTTACCTGCTTTCCACGTTTACTACGTTTGTGATGATGTTTCCTGTCGCCAACTCGCCGCCGTATATTCATATGTGTCTTGTAATTGACTTGCGTGCCGAGGTCACGATCATTCACCGCGTGCCGACTGTAGCTAAGGCGGCGATGCTGAAGACGATACACAAAAACTTTTACATCAACTATCATATCTCATCTATATTGGACCTACTTTTAAATCACCATCTATTTTTGTACAAACCGGGGTGTAAAGACTTTGAAAATGGTGTTAGAGCGTCAAGGAACTGAGTGGAATGCGGGAAAAGTATGGCTTCCTTTCATAGACGTCTAGTTTGTTTTTAATCCTATACAAACTTATTGAATAGTATAGTTCAAGTTAATGCTTAAATGACGTGTAAGTGTAGGATATTCTTACACGTTACATCTATGAATTTAAGATCAACTTCCAGTATAGTGAAATATGTAACGTGAAAAAGCCGAAATACTATTTCAAAGATTGTCATATGTTGCGATATGTAGAGTTCCTAAAATAAATAACAGAACAAACTTACGCGTCTAAATGGTTTGCACAGTTCTTCTGCAAGGAGATGATGTATCTTTGCGTCGGTGAGATCTTTCTTAGACGGATTGTATTCTAATTCTTGCATGTCTATGTTCCACGTCGACGAATCTAGCTGACTGAAACTCGGACTGAAATATAAGTCATAGGTTTGAAACCCCACACTTTCATATATTTTGGCAGATAACCTTGGGGCTTACCGTTACAATTTAAAGTAATATTATTGCATTTGTAGAAACGGGTATGCACTATAGAGTTATTTAAAGGGCATTGTAGAGTGATGTCTTTCTTCCACAACTGCAATAGGTAACATTACTTTTAGCCGTGGCGGTAGCCCTTTTATAACTTTATGGGTCATATTCCCTTACCTTCCATTGAAGTTGGCATTGGTATAGTTTTTAAAGATAGCAGACATGGATTCCGCTCCGGATATATTTCCTATAGTTGAGGCATTCCTTTGCATGTATTCTATAGCATCCCTCATGGCTAGCTTTGAATAGGTCTCCAGAATCTTCGGTTCGGCACCCTGCAATGTTTCATAAAAGTATGTAGGAGTTAGGTTTAAGATTATACTTTTTCCAGATAAAAAATGTAAGCCGGCTTCCATTCCAATTCAACATATACCGTAAATATCCACTACATAAACTCAACATTCAAAATCTCTTTACTTTACTTCACTTAAAATATAAATAAAAGGAGAGTTAACCCTCACGCAGAAAGTCAAAACACGCTCCCTTAAACTTCGTCGAACATACAGTAAATATTTCACATAGCTTTTGACACATTCTCAACTTTAGGAAAGTTCGTGCGATGAACGAATTCTTGCCATATTTACCTGGTAATTTCTGAGTAAGAACGGTCTTATGAAGCGGTTGTCGAATCGCTTGAACTTGTCTCGCATGTGATGGTTACCATGTTTACCTAGTATATCTTCTACGCCAGCCATCAAGTGATCCATGAACTAAAATAAAATTAATTGATAAAAAACCATACTGTATATTTTTGTATTTTTTTTTTTTCGAAAGAAAAGTTGTTACCCGTTCATGTATCCGTTCATTCATCGTCGGCTTGCGTTTTTCAGCTGTCTTTACGTTCAATATCTTTACTAGAGGTTTGATTGTAATCCCTTGTATAAAAACAGTGAAGTATATTACTGCTATGGTCGTGGTAACAAACATTGGTTGGAGTTCCACTACCTCTGGGTCTATCAGGAGAACAAGAGCGAATGCCACGGCGCCTCGAAGACCTGTTAACATATATTAACAAAGTAACTAGTTATCATAGTTCAGTCTTAACTGGTTAGCTATCGTTGATTAGATGCAAGTGTGTCTTGCCGGCTTTTAGCCCAAGCGATACACATAATAACAAGCTCTCAGTTAATTACTAGTTAAAGATAATATTGATTGCAACATAGTGAATTATCAATACAAAGAAAAGGAGATAAACGTAAAGAAATCACTGACGTAACGTATAGGTAACGAATTTAAGCCATCTGATTGAATATTAACAACCAACGATCATACTGCGATCGGTAATCCGCTTGATAACTTTATCTCGCGAGCAACTCCAAAGGAAATACGCAAACATTACGAACATGAACACTTCCCGTGTTTGTAAATAAGCTTTTTTTACATAATCCATTGAGTTTCCGATATCTCTTGCCTTATAAAAATACACTGATTGTATTGAACGTGGGATGTTAGGTATTTTTCATCAACCAACACCATCACATGCAGTTTTATTAAGTTTTGTAACTGCGATTTCAAAAGCCTGATCTTTCCAGAATTCTATTTTCAATTTAACCTTTAGCGTCGAATGTGAATGAAGCCATCTAGTCTGAATGGTGCTTGAATAACTTGCCAAAAATAACTATACCTAGTCTAAAATCGTGGTATAAGTAAGTTTGGTTTTAAAATAAGTAGACTTCGAGTTGGCTAGACAAAATCGTTAATTTAAATTTTATAAAGTCAACGTCTATTACGGAATCTATTGGGCACTAAATTTACCTATACAAAAAAAGCAGCTGAAGAGATTCTTAGTTGCAGACGCAGACCTATTACATAAATATAGATCTATAGGTGCAGATTATAAAATGTAAACCAAAATACATACAAAAAATGCTAATTTCACCATTACTCACCTCCATAAGACATCACAAACTTTTCAACCCTGTTCAGTTTGTGCAAACGGAACTTGTTCGCAATCGCGCTAAATATGCAGACACCTGAAACAACAATAATATAATGATAATCTCATCGATTCATTATTTTATTGATTACTTGAATAACTGATCAAGAATATACTACGCAGCGAAAACTACCCCTTAAATAGAATCGGGGCCCACACCACCAATTTGTTAAGAAGTAATATTATAGCGGCAGTGTAAGCGAGAAGGCAATACACAGCGTAGAGCCGCATCTCGCTTTCACATGGCCCAGTGACGTCGATCGATGGTCACATCTCAATCTCCGTCACGTTTATCTGCGGTTCGTGTTAATCGTAATTTGAATACGTTGTTATCGCCGACAGACGTTAGAACAATTAGAACTAGATCAATAGATGTTGGATAAGCTATAAAGGAATCATCGGAGACAATAGCCAGTATATTTTTTGTATAATCTAATACTTATCATGTGTACTGACAATATACTTTATTTTCTACAAGAAGCTCGTAAATTAAAAAAAAAAGTTTAATTTTGGAAATATTTTAAGCCCATTTAATTTCTAGACATTGTACAATTGCAACCCACGGACTGTGTATTCAATTAAAAGTAATTTCGTTCCTGTGCCAATCCGGTTAGACTAAATATTAGTAACATTGTCGACCCGTCGCGTTCCCCAAAGGTTCGCTTTGTTAGCCTTATCTTGCCCAACAGTCAGGCAACTTAAACAAAAGGTATTTAAATTGCCGTTCTTTCAAACTGCGCGTTCATTATTCCAAAATCCCTTTTATTAATGTAATTATTGTTCATTAATACTTGCCTATTATCCGAAATACGGAACAGAAGACGATCGTCAACAAAACGAACCATGTGTTCCAGTCGTGGTTATTGTTCACAGTGGCGACCCCTAGGAACATGAAAATGATTGTTTCCGAAGACGACGATAGCATTTTCATCGTGTACTTTATGGTCGTGTGCGATTTGTGGGATATGTTCCCTTCCACGTAGTTTTTCATAGTTATTCCGCAGAAAGTAATACTGGAATAATAAATAAGTATTGAAAACATGATTATTAACATTCAAAACAAAATCAAAATAATCGACTATATAACAAGTATCCCACTTACGCAAGTATCCCACTCATATGGAACATTTCAGCGTTCAAATAAGCTAGGTAAGCCATGACAAATATGAAGATAGGTTCAATGACCCTGACTTCGTGCGTGAATCGGGTGACGAGGCCGGTAGCGAAGCCCCACACGACCCCGATGCACGTCCCTCCAACAGCCACCACCAGAAACGAGGCCAATCCTGCCAGAAAATCCGTGTATTCCAAACGAGACGGACCCATTTCCCTATCAAACAAAATAAACCCATAAAATAATTAGTTTAAAAATAAATATCTAAGCGTAACCTAACGATGATGTTTTTATACTTACGTATACGCTTCAAACATATGATACAACACTACTGTAACGGCATCATTTAACAGTGATTCCCCAAAAACTACTATGTAAAGCACTTCGTCAACATGGATCTCCTCAAACACGGCTAGAACAGCTACTGGGTCAACGGCAGATATTAATGCGGCAAATAATAACATGTCCAGAAGTGGAGTTGTGCATCCAAACATCCCAGTCTGGCCACATGCCCAAAGAGATGCCCCTGTAAACAAACAATGATCGTCTAATATTTACAAAGATCAAGTTGATGATAATTACAATTAAAATATATAAAAATAATTACCTATAGTCAACGTGTTGAACACAGTACCAACGACAGCAAACAAAAGAATTGTTCCAAGATGATCGAAAAATAATCTGTTAGGCATAAAGTACCCCGCATCTAGAATTATAGGCGGCAGCATGTACAAGAAAAACGTGTCCGGCGTCAAAGGCTGTACGTGCACGCTGTGTGTACTCAACAGAAGAGCACCAATCAGAACTCCCACGAAAATGAGTAGACACGACTCCGGAAACATCTTAGATAACTTCGGTGCCATATGGAAACCTGCAACAAAATTCAATATTGCAATATGTTAGTAATTAGTTTACTAGCTCAGGTAAGTCTCAGCTGCACTTAACTTGTTGCACATGGGATATTAGATCGTAACTTGGTTAACTGCCAAAGCTTTGGGCTTTGATGATTGTTTCATAACTTTTATTAATGATCGAAACTTTTATTACCTATTTTGATATTGAGAGCAGATATGAACATAGGTTACACAAAAAAATTGCCGTGGCTGTTACTGTAGTAGAAATCGAATAAACTTATTTAAGATTCGTAAAATCTATGCTTTATTGTATATGTAGATGGTATTCTCTTTGGTGGTCTCCGTCAATGACCTGTCAATAGTTTAATGACATTTTTCCATGAAAAATCATAAAAAATCGGTAAAATTGTTAAAAATATTTTAGTGATGTAGAACTAAAATAAGAATGCTCAAAATTATATCAATTGGAGCCATCAGTTTTTGGAGAATTAGGAATTATTTAATAACACAAGATGCCTGAATCAAAATCTCAAAATTTACATACTAAATCCTACACCACTGTATTTGATGCATTTGGAGGCACGTCATATGATAACATGCTTCTCCTGAATACCGATAGATCGAAGAGAGAGCGCTTAGTGTTTCATGGAGATTCGGTAAATCCATCTTTAGAATGTGACTATCCCGAGCCGAAAAGTTTAGTTACGAGTGAGAGATATAATCACTTGAATAACGTCGTAAATAGCAGCTGCAAAACTATTGTTCCTTCGACAAGTACTATATTTTATGACTTAGACGATATTGCCAAAAGACACTCATTTCATTGTCTTACAGAAGTAAGTATGTCAGCCGCAAAAATTTTGAAAGCTCCGAAAATGCCTAAGCACTCTGCATTTAGAACAAAATCTATTGTTCAAGAATGTGCTACGCAAATACACCCAAAACTACTACCTAGGGATAGCAGAGAGATAAATGCAAAAAAGGTAAAGAAAAGATATTCTAATGACGCGCTCTCCTCGGAGATTTTCTTAAGAGACGATGAATATATTCGGGATTATCAAAAAAAATATAATGAGTACTACAAAGATATGACGGACAGGCAGCAAAAATTTTGGTCTTACGCAAAATATCGTACGGAATACACCAAGCCTATACCAGAAGAAAAAAGGACCAAAAAAAAAGACAAAGGAAAGCGTATCGAAGACCCTTGTCCGTGCCAATTATTTTCTTATGCATGTCCTTGCACGGATAAAAAGTCACTTACAGAATTGGCAAGGAATAGTAAGTCTCTTACTGTGGCTGATCAAGTTACAAGTACGATGAGAATTTTGATTGATGAAATAAAAGACAAAAAATCAAGTAAATCAAAAAAAAATAAAGGCGAACCTGTCAAAGAAGACAAACCTACAAACACGAGTGCAGTGGAAATGATTGAGGTAACTATACCTAAGGACGATCCGCCTATTGAAATTGCGAATAAACGTGATGTACCAATCTTAGTTGATCATAAAAACAACAAACAGCATAAAGGTCGTAAAAAATCCCGAAGAATATTATGTCCGAAATGTAAAGAGAAAGTTGATGTTATAATAAATACAAGTTCCACTGAAGATGACGACCCTTTAAAATGTGAGAACTCATCTATTTATCGCAGTAAAGAAATACCGTCAACAGCCGCGTATGCATATAGAGCATCACCGAATAGTCTTAGAAGCAAAACTATGGAAGAAGATTTATGCCTTCATGAACCACGATGTGAGATGTTACCAGTTTGTCAAATTTTACCTTCTGATAACTACTATAATGCCAATAGTAATAGTGTGAAGAAACGTACTGCTCCGAAATCTAGCCCACGAATAATCAGGATTACCAAAGCTTGCAGGCATCATCCGCCATGTACTGTTGTACCTTCGTGTCAAAGGGCAAACGTGCTAAAGAATAACTGTGAATATATACCACCTTGCTTACACCGACCGCGCTGTGTAAATTTGCCACTGTGTGTACCTTTCTCTAAGAGTCTTCATTATGAAGAAGCTTCGAGTAAATTGGTCGATGATATGGAGAATTCTGATTGTCCTCATATTCCGAGATGCAAATATGTTCCTGTATGTCAACATGACTCATTAACGAATACGATGGAACACCATCAAATAAATATGGTAACTCGAGTCCAGAATGGTTGCGAGTTCCTTAATGATTACAGTCCCCAAGCATACTTGTTAAATCCGAAAACAACATGTTTAGCTAATCCCTTCTCACCGTGCCAACTGTCTTCAACTCCATGTTACACAGATCCACGTATATGTAGGACCAATAAATCATGCCAGTTTGATTCCTCGCATTGTAAATGTACCAATGAAGCTAAAGATGAACCTAGCATTGAGACTGTTATATTTATCAGAGATGTCGGCTGCCAGTTTAGAAGCAAAGGCTATTCGCCTAAAAATTATGTTTTACAATCTAAAATATCGAGTAACTCATTTGATTATGTTGATGTTAAGATGGGAAACTACTACGCAAATGGTCACACCTTGAGGTACGAAGATAAGTTTACTAGCCCTCCTTCCGTAGAAGAGCATTCATTCTCGACGGCGTCTGTAACATCAGAGCTTGATTCAGAGTGTCCCTCTCATGGTCGACGGGCTAATCAATTTCTGAAACACCGGCCAGCAACTGGTTTTATCCCAAAATCAGCTTACGTAGCCGCTTTTTCGACTCGAACTGAATGCGGTACGGCCGTACCTAAGTATGTTAAGACTAAATCCGATATTCCAGAAGTCCGGGAAATCCGTGATTGTCGCAGTGCATTTCCAGTTAAATCACGAACAAGTTTCCTGAAGGGAAAGTATAGGAAAATATTTTCAGTGAAACGAAGACGAAAATCTAGAATCAATAACCATGTACTTAACACTCGTTCAAAGGAGATCGTGTGCGAGAACAATAAATAATTTGTAGACATGATGCTTTACGTTTTGTGTCGTATTTCCAGCTGTTATTATGTTTGTTTGGTTAAAAATTAAAATAATTCATAGACTAGCTGGATTACTTAACGTGTTTGTCATTGTTTATTTAGAACTGCATGGTAAATTTCGACAATTTATAAGAAATCATCATAAAAAAGGAGAGATAACGTCGATGGGGTTATCAAGAATACTTTAACATATTAGGACTTTGCGCGAAACTATCATTTTAACGCAGTAAAGTTTAAGGTACCAATATTTAAAATAGATTAATTATTAAACCTCAAACCATAAAGCATTTCTTAAAAGTAAAAACAGCATTCTTCGGTGAAGATTGTACGAATGTAGGTCATCGCAACGTGCCGACGAAGCCGTACTGATCTAACCTAACTTTTCAATTTGCAAATGCCGCAAGTGAGTTAACTTGTATTGGTGGTTTCAATTATGTTGTGGAACATTGCCACTAACTTACACTACGTATATGCGTTTAAATGATGGTATTTGTAGTAAAACGTCGTTTAGATAAAGTGTACTGCTCATTGTAAATCTTGTTGTAAGAAGCTTTTTGAAATATTGATGTTTGTATACACCTATACATTCCTAGTTTAATTGCAAAGATTAAGGGGTAAGTATACTCCTATTATGTTACTCAATCATGAATAATATTAACACACATGGTTTTAGTAATAGGATTCCAAATAAATAAAAATAATAATTAAAAAACGAGTCTACACCCGCGCATTGAAAGCAGCAACCTATATGAAGGTGCTCTTGGCCCAGTTTACCTTCGAATAACCCTCTAATTTGCGAGCTGGTACTTCAAACAGTGTATTCAAAACTACATGTAATAAAAACATAAGTTTCCAGAAAAAATGTGGCGCAAGGTCAGAGAAAAGCGTTTCGTGTTAGTGTTCGTTTGAATGAGCACTAATATTAGCCTACACTGTGTTTGATTAATGACAATCTCTATTTACAAAGCAATAAATATGTGCTTTGTAAATAGAGAAATAAACAATTTTTAAATTTAAAAATTGATGAGAATTTTAGTCTACCAGCATATTTATGAGTGAGAAATACACCAGGATTATGTGGATTTCATAAATTTTTGGCATTACAGAAAATGCTTTGGCATTACAGAAAATGACTTACAGGCTCTTAACAAACCTTTTGATTTCGTAAAAATGTTTAAGCTAGGGTAAACGCAGCTATTAACGACCCATCGAAAATCTGCAGGTATTACCGACCTAAAAAGTAATTCGAAATTTTAACGTAACCAGAACTATTTTTGCTATATGTAGGCAAAGTCACCCACGCGTTTATTCCTTGAGCATCGTATACTTTTACTTTAGTGTAAGTAGCTATGCAAAAAAGGAAGTTACTGCGGGGGCAGCGTGGACGCAGGTCTTGTCGTACTATCCCTTGTTCCTTCAAGTAAGTACGTGTCTTTTCTATGTAAGACCTTTATACAAACAAATGACGTCTATACTTTATCTTATATTACTAATTGTATTCATTTAAGTGTCAACTCTTGATTTCTTACGACCTTTTATTAATAAAAAGTAATTTAAAACTATAAAACTTTAAATTAAAATGGGACGGTGTTAGCTTCATCAGTTTTAGTCGTGGCAGCTATCAACGACCCATGAGTCGGTAATGGCAGCAACGTCACTTTTCATTTATTTTATTTTTCTGTTATTATATCACATTAACACAAGGATTTTTATGGATTAGTTTAAATCTAAGATATCAGTCTTTATAAAAATCTATTAACGACTAAACTTTTTGGTCTAGTTTTCACCTTTTAGCGTTGTCAATTTAACAAAAGTTAGGATATTTTACGTGAATCGATGTTGAATAGTTGCATTTAATAGATCATTGTTTTTGTGTATAAAAACTGTGCATTTGTTTGTATTTTTTGTGACATTAATCTATTATAATCTATTTTATTGTCCGAAGGTCAAATCATCATTTTTTTATGAGTCGGTAATACAATTTATGTTTACACTTACATACTTTATTACCGACCCATGAGGGTCGGCAATACAAACTATAAGACGCTAATACCGATCGTTTATAGATTATTTAGTTTGTCATCTACTTTTATGACATAATGGTAAACCTATTAATAAATCCAACTTCTTGAATAAAGGAATATGTAACATACAATTATATCTTTTTCCAAAAATGTGGAGCAACAAAAGCGCCAAAAAGTATATACCTAGTGAAACACTACTCGCCGAAGCAATTAAAGCAATTAATGGGGGTGCAAGTGTATAATATGAGGCATCCAAAAGGTATAATATTCCCAAAACTACATTACGAGACAAACGGGACGGGAAATATAACCAATGACTGTGATGATTAATATTATAATTTTCTAAAAATGATCATGATCGCGATATCATAAGGATCCTAGAGTTTGAAATCCTTAAATTAAAATATATAATATGTAATATGTATTAACAGTATTATATTAATTAATTTAAAAGTTTATAATTATTTAGTTCATAGGTATTAAGAGGTACTGATTTGTTTTATTAAAAATAACCGGTATTCAAAAAATACGAATAAATGTTTACTTTTTTATGTTGTTTTATCTCATTAAGATCGGTAATCATCATCATCACTAGTTTATATAAATTTTATAGCTGGATCAATCCCCTATCATACACGATCGGTAATAGCTGCATAAAAATCGTTAATAGCTTCACAGCCGTTTAAATGGGTCGCTAATAGCAACATTCGACTAAGTCACATTCTAAATTATTTTTTACTAGATAATCATATATTTAAAGGTATTTGATTTAGTAAATATTGTTTTTTATACATAATACTAGCATATAAAATTATAATATTAATCTTCAGACGAACCAGTATACTAAAAAAATACTGTTGATTTTGAAATTGCCTTAAGGGGGTCGTTAATACCTGCGTTTACCCTAAATTAATTCAGTTATTACTAATTATAATGTTTTCGGACCGGTTTAGGCCACGGCGGCTAGTGTAACTATGACACCAGCCAGCTACGCAGGACATATTATAGTGCACAAGCGATTGCGTAAACACAGGTGCACTCTCTGTTCCTTTACTCTCATAGCCCGATGGGACGGTAATCCGCCACGACCGGAGAGAGATTAGGCGCAAGACCCACATTTTTACGTGCCTTCCGAAACACGGAAGCTGTGATATTTCTAAAATCTAAAACGCACACAACATTCCAAAAGTCGGTGCGCGCCGTGGGGATCGAACTCGAGACCTTTGACTTGGCAGTCCTGTGGTCTTACCACTCGGCTAATCGGCTCGGCCAGTTAACTAATAATCCTATTTAAAGGCGAACCCGGTCAATAAACTGTAGTGTGAATGGATCTTAAAGTATTCCCGCGACGTTCATCTGAAATTCCATCCCCCGAGGGCTTCTAAAAGCATCTTAATAAAATATCAGCTCTGAGTATCAAAACGAACTGGCTGAAGAAATTCTTCTTTTTCACACAACCTTTGACCTCAATAAATCTGAGCGAAAAATTCCTAATATGCGTGGTTAGCAACGATCTATGAAATTGACTGAGTCTGAACATAGCGCTCTCAATACTTTATTTATAATAACGATACGTATCACATAAATTCTATATGCAACCTTATTTTTAAAAATTTAAAATCGTTATTGAAGCTTAAATTCACATGATAGGTATTGTCAACTTTATTCAAACTTGTGGATATTCCACATTAGAATAATGTTGTTCTTTTCGTTTATTTCGTGTCTTATTGGCTGATAAGTTTTCCTTGCTTACGATTTATATTTATTCTGGTCAGGACTGCTACTATTTAAAATCATGGTTACATGAATTTACACCAGGCTCATGACCATTCTAAATTGAGACTTTAACAGTTAGTAACATTTGGTAACTTACCTATCTTCGCTAAGCTCGCGAAGAAAATCCATAGCCCAATCAAAAACGGTGTTTCGACTCTATGAAATTCAACGGCAGCTATAACGAACGTTCTTTCTTTTTTCACGGGTTTCTCTGTGCTCGGCAAGTTAGTGGTGGTGTCCTGGTGCTGTCGCAGTTGCGTTCCCGGGGGTTCACCAGGCATGGGGGCCACGGGACCCATGGGGCCAAACCCCAGCCCAGGGTACGTGGATATTCCATCGACTGTTATGGACGGACTCTGTTTTGTAGTACTCTGAAAATAAAAGAAATAACATTTTTTATAAATCTTTTTAAACTTTCGCGACTTTTACACACATTTTAGACAATTAACGGGTCTTATTCACGTTGTCATTCGATATTTCAATGTATGCAGATGACATTTCGTTTCGATAAACCACATGACTTAAACCTGTCATCTCCATACATTTGAGAGTTTTCTACTAAAGTAGACAATCGCTAATAATTGAAGGAATTTCACTTGGCTAGAGGGTCTGACTTAATGTTATACCAACGGTAAGTAAACTGAACATCGTATTGCTTCAAAATTTATGGAGAAATTCTCTCCTTCAGTAAATTACTTTTCCTATTGGCGAACTTAATAACCATCTTTTAATAACACTTCTATGAAATCGGTTAGTAGTTTCGATCCGCTCGCCAATTCCATTGAAACTTCATTTAACTTCAACGAAGATAATTGGTTCGTAGAGAAACAGCTGACGGGCGCTACTCTACAGCTTTCAAGAGATATAAATACCGAAAGAGCGATAAAAATCCCATTATAATGAACAAACAAATTGTACAAACTTAGCTTCCTATTCAACCTTCAACGTACAAAACAAACTAATGGAATATGTACGTAATGCTCTTTCAGTAAAAGATGATTTTTCTTTGATAGCTCCTTCTTCTTCGTAAGGATTAGTTGAGCTTAATAATAACAGTTCCTTAAAAAATTAATTGGTCGAAATTGATTTGTATATTCCATACATATTGATAAATTCAAACAGACCCTTCAATTCCCTGTCTTAAGTCTTTAAAAAAAAAAACTTCACAAGTAAAACTGTCAGTAGAAGACTTGTAGAAGAAGATTCACAATACGAAATAGCTTTTTAATCGATACTTCTTTTATTAACCTCTCATAATTCACACATACCCGACGTGTATCCCATCGGGATTTCATTTTCCTTTATTCGCAGTCTACGAATACAGAGCGTCTTTTTGCGGAGTTTACGGTCCAAAAAATCGGGATCTTTTGTTCGCTTCCCAGGTAAATATTGTAGATTCGTTAGGCCCTTCTAAGCAAATTGAATGTTCTGCTGTAATGAGCTCAAGTTTTTAGTTTATTTATAAATGAAATAGTCTTAATTCGGATTTTCTTGTTATAAAATTTCATAATTTGACTTATCAGTCTGGTTTCATTGACCATGGTATTGTAAAAATATACAAAATACAAGAAAAGATTTCAATCTAAATCTTTCTTGTGGTAGATGCCGCTAAACATGCAGAAAACAGTTACTTCACTAAAGTACTTTGTACGTCGTAGCATATCAAATTGATCATAGTAACATATTACATTTGTAGGTACATTAGACAATATTGTACAACAATTCTATAGTCCAGTAAAGCATTCAAATCCTGTACTCAGATTAACGGTATAGCTCTTTAAAAGAAGGTGAAAATCGGAACCTTGTCTGAAAATAATCGTTAACCAACGCGACCTCGGCGCAAAGAGTAACGTTCCGTATTCAGTGCCCTTTAAACAGCTAGCATAAGCACTATGCGATAGTGTTTTGTGTTAGCGGTAGTTCGGAAACGAAGTGGAGGAGGGTGCTTGCAGCCAGCTTGACCTTGGCCGCCGCTGGCTTTGTCTACAAACGAGGCCTTCGCCGAATCTCTGTAGTGCCCTACTTAGGAAAATGCTAAACGAATCGTCGAGTAAATTGGTTCTGAATATTGTGCTCAATATAAATTGTCTTTGAGCTCACGGGAACATTTCCAAAGAAGAGCTAACACCGGATGTTCATCAGAAATTCAGTTATTTGTGTGCAGAGTACCCCTTTAATACTTGTGTAAATACTTAATTAATGGAGTAGTAGAAAATACTAGGCCATAAATGTTTTTAGTATTTCATATTGGACAATTAAAACTATTTTTATCTGCTTAGTCTTTTGTCGCCAGATGAAAATAATAAAACACAAACAATTACAGAACAGGACTGTTTTACGCGAAAATGATTATTCATATCATAAACTTTAATAATGCAGGTGCAAAACAAAGTAACTACTTACTTACCAACAAAATATAAAACTACTATAGCAGGAAGTCTAAAGCCGAACTTGCATATTAAGTTTCCTTAAGACACTACTGGGAAACGTTTAATAAGACAGCTCAGAGAACCAGACTTATGAATATAATAGATATTCTTGACTTAAGTTATGGCGCCCAAGTAAAATAAGTAATTTATCATCGCAATCTGGCGCCTATTAGCCCGAAGTGCCCATTTCATTATTCAGAGGCACGTTTAGAATGAGACCTTAGTACTTAGTGGTAATTAGGGACCCTAAATTGCAGTATAGCTACTTTTGAGATTAATTGAAGCTTTGCTTAACTGATTAAACCATAAATTGCACAGTTATATGTATATGCATACGGTGGGATATGTGTACTGTGTAGACTTGCTTAGTAGTTTATCAGTAAAAGAAATAGAACAGATTAAATTGACTCCATTACTTAGGTACAGAATTTTTTCAATACAAAATAGTAACTTTAATAAGACTTTTTAAGTCATTTTAAGTGTTTATTACTATATTAAACCGTCTTATAAGAGCAGCCAAGCATCTTTTTATCTGTTTTAAATTGACAAGTTATATTAATTAACGTTAAAGTTTATAAAAAAGAGGAAGCCCGACTAAATAGGTCCTCATACACATACTTTTATTTAATTAGATAAATATGTTCGTTATAAAGTGACGATATTATCACGTGGTGGGAAGTACTGTGATTAAATAATATTGTGTAATTCATAAGAGTAACCTCATATAATGTATTAGTTTATAAGTAAAATAAATTTTGTAATTCGCATGCCGCTTTGACGGTGAAACATGTTGGTCTGTTTTTAACTATTTATGTAACAACTCTGTATCTACCGTGTTTCTGGCAAATAAATATATTATTATTATTTGTATCTCTTTTAATTCACGGGATAACTTCAAGGGAAGAAACCCGGTCCTTTTTAAAGGCTTACACGGGGACACAGGTCCAACATGCAGAGGCCTTGTTGAGAACTTTAATCTAATATGTGATGGGGCAACTACCAAGGGCCATCCACCCCTGCTCTATGAAAGAACAGACATGGACGGCCCAAGGTAGCTACAAAACTATTGTAAATTATGGATAAAACTAATTTGGGCTATGGATAGGATATGTTGGATGTGTTTATTTCTCAAACTATGGATAACTATGGCACCTGCCTTTCAACACATGAAAATGCAATTAAAATTGGCAGGTGGTGACTCGCCGGCTCCAAGATGGGCCCCCTATTATACCGCCACGATAGGCAGCAGGTGGGCAACACCAGAGAGTAAAGGCTAAGGGGTGTAGAGAGGTGCGACACCGATTTCGCCATCGCGGGTCACAGACCCGGAGCGGGTTTCCTCGTTATTACGCCATTAGACACTTCCACCCCCGAGCATATAGCTCTTGCGACCCCCCTCTAGCCAGCCAGTTAAGGCAAGAAAGAGCTGGGAGTCCTCATGAAGAGTGACCCCCTGGGGCATTCAGGTTCCGTTGTGTCGCCACTCACAAACAGCTCGCCACAAGCTGCCCTGCGGATGTATGCTCCTACATAGACCTTCAGATACATTTTTTATTTATACCTCAAGGTTTGAAAAAGCATACTAATATGCCCTCAGGTCTTGCGTTATCCCCATGATGAGGTAACGACTTGCCCCGAGGGGTTTATTATTATTATTATTATTTAGTAAATGCCTTTCATCATAGCCAGAATTTATTATCTCGTTGACATTTGAGTACTCCATTAAATATTTATGACGGATACTTACATAACATGGCAACATTTTAGCGGACGGGACAGTAGACATACATAATTTACTATTAAAATAAAATTATAAATCGTGTGGCAACTAGAAAACAATATTTAATATTTTCTTGAAAAAAATGTTATGATAAATTCGAAATACTGTTAAAAAATGCGTTACTAATCTATTTAACCAGAGCATAAATAATAATAAAAATAAAACACAAAAATTGGGAAGTCGATTAAAGTTGAATAATTAACAACGCAAGGCACTTAGCAACAACCTTGAGATCCGTCGAAAACTTGTTTCATCCATACACAATTACAATATATCTAAAATTCAATAACTTCGACGAAATAAATTCACACAATTTTAGAACATTTAAAACTGAACTTCAAAATGTTGGTCGCCCGAACAGGGACTTGAACCCTGGACCCTTGGATTAAAAGTCCAATGCTCTACCAACTGAGCTATCCGGGCCGTACAGAGCTCGCCGAAATACGCGACTAAATACTACAAACGTCATTCCAGTGCCGGCTCGCATCAAATGAATCACCTTTTTTGCTATCTATCGTGAATTTTTAATTTGAAGAATGATGCAATGATTTCTTTGATTGTTAGTACAGATGTAAAATTAGTCTTATAAAAAAAAAACGTTTCTAGAGTCAATATTTGCTTAGCTGTTGAATTGAACAGTTTTTTTGCTGCCGGTAAGTAGCAGGTAGTTGATTTGACAAAAAAGGTCGATAGCAATGTAATAGTTAGATATTCCTTTTGGTGTTATTTATGCAAAAATACTTTGGCAATTCATTACTTGGCCTTGAATCTTTTGCATACGATCGTTGTACAGTCATGTGAACGTTTTATTAAACAAACAGTCAATCTAAGGATCTCAAAAAATACTCATAAAGACATCCTCTAACGACCACCCAAGCGATACTAAAACCAGTATAAAAAATATACAGTAACAATAAAACAAAGCAAAACCTAAACGAAAAAAAAAAACAAACATTGAGTTACATTATTCCTTAAAACGTTATCTTAGCATGAACGGGTTTAGTACTGCCCGGGGTGAGATAAAACAAAACGATTTTAATATTCTACTACTGACAGTTATACGAACGTCGAACGGCCATTTTTTTTGCAGACGGTCTGGCAAGTCTGAGTCAGTTTTATTGTAGCGCGGTATTTCGGCGAGCTCTGTACGGCCCGGATAGCTCAGTCGGTAGAGCATTGGACTTTTAATCCAAGGGTCCAGGGTTCAAGTCCCTGTTCGGGCGACCTACATTTTGGTTTAGGAGAATTTATGGTTATGAAAATGTATACAAATTATTCCTAAATTAGTTATAAAGTTTACGTGAGAGACGGATTTTATGAAATTTATTTTTAGTGTATTTTTAAAGGAGTATTCGACACTAGGATATTTTTGCCTGATTATTATATCCCATTTTCACTTGTTCCTAAGACATTTTAGTCAAGCATTATATTTAGTTCATATTCAGCAACTATTACGTCATTATACAGCAAATTCAATTTTATTAAATGTATTTTTAGTTATTTAATTAATCAACTCACACTACTAACGAAATCCAAAAAGACCTTAACAAAATCTTCAAACAAACCCCTAACAACAAACATCTAAAACAAAATATCAAATGTCAAGTCTCGGGTGACGTCACAGCAAGTTGTTTTTGACAACATTTAGAAAAGATTTACCCTTTGTGGTTTGACGCTTTTAACTTCGATTAACTCGAACGAAGATAGGAGATTGGTAAAAGCAATATCCTACTATCATACTCGTAATATTATAAATGCGAAAGTATGTCTGTGGATTGATCGGATGTTCATTACTCATTCGCGTTTAAACAGCTGAACCAATTTGGATACAATTTCTTATGGAGTAAGCTGATACCCTTAAAAAACACATAGACTACTTTTAATGCTGCTTAAATGGAAGTTGTTGTTTTTGCAGTTATAACTGATATCTACGGAGTGAAGCAACGAAAAAAAGCTAGCTCATAATGGATAATAAATATAAATATTGTAAAGAAAAACAATTTCGGAAAATGTCTCTGGATTTTTTCCTTTGTCATGTAACGATATAAAATATGGAATGTCAAAAGCAGAAATGCTCAGAGAGAAATAGTTTTTGCTCTTTTTACACAACTGTTGAAATTGGATCTGCAGATTACACGAATATTTTTGTCTTTCACTCGAAAAATATTCCTTTCATTATAAATATACGTTTCAGAAACATTCTTAATGAAAGTGGTACTTAAGTAGTTTGTATCTTGACAAGTGTATGAAAATGTTTCATTTAAATAAGCGACTAAAACGTAGCATATTTGCATTCAATAAGAACAAAATTATTAAAAAAATCAAAATTAATACAACCGAAATAGAAATAAGATGAAAACGCTGATTCTTATAATGACAATAAGATGAGCAATGTCAGTGGCTATTTATTGGAACTTCAAACACCATCATCCCGTGGATTTTCCCGTAAAGTGAACTCCACATTTTAACAAGACATTTTTTGGGTATGTAAATTAACAGTACATACCCAAAGACTGACTAATCACACATAATGTAGACCCTTTTTTAAGAAACTTAAAAGAAATATAAAAATAAATTACATATTAAAGTCATTTACGTTTCTAAAACAAGAATATTTTTATAAATAAAAGCGCCTAGAAAAACTTTTCTTATCATGTATTGTTCGATTTTGGCCTAGTATCCTCCACGTCTTGCTACATTAAAATGCATCTTACAATACCTAACCCGTTTAATCAAATAACATATTATAACACTTTAAAATTAAATCGACAGTGAATAGTCTTTAGTCACACCGCATTTTTTATAGGTAAAATGAATTAATATCGACATTAAAGTATCAAGACTCGGTCTGGCTTTATAATCTACAGAACTAGGTAGTAAGTAATTCTATGCAATTTTACAGCGTAGCGTGAAAGGCAGGTGGAATAATTTGAACACGATGAAAACATGCCACGATAGCAAATCCTTCGCATTTCAACAACATTGTTAGTGGTACTAAAATTCTACATACGTAACCTTTTTAATCAACTTACTTTTAATATCATTCATCACATATTTATATGCCTTATCTATTTTTTTTAACCAATCGTTATCGAAAAACTGAGCATTGTATTAGTACGTAGGCACGCCGTACAATATCAATCATTAAACGTTCGCGTCTTACTTAGGGCTGGGAACTGAATAAAATATTAATGTAACATCATACTTACTTCGACAGGGTTGCTACGTGCGCAGGACAGTAGGGCTGCGAGTAGGGTGGCCCACACAAGGGGTCGCCTACAAGCGCGCCGGCTCAGGTTCACTCCATGCTTCAGTGACGTCATGTTCCCCGCACTATCACCTCACCAACATTGACACAACAACACTTACACTACCCTTAACACACTACCATCACACTATACACTAAAAGTAATATTTATAACACTTGTGTTTATAATCTCATCACTATATACACGATCCGTAACGCCGATAGCTGTAATGTAATGGTTTACGCATTATAATAAGTAGCTACTGGCCACTCTTATCTGTGCAGTACGAAAACAAACAATTGAATCACTAAAATGATATGGAAATTGGGACGCAAGTTTTATACTAATTAAATTTAAAGAAACGTTACAAATAAAAGACTCGATTACAAAAAATGTAGAGCTAAACTCATTGGCTTGTAAAAGACAATAATAGTCAAATAATTACTAGCGTCAAAACGTCGATTCATAAAGTCAACCTCATCATTATGTTGGAAAAAACATAACCTTTCTGTAATACGAAATAGAGAACAAGTAAAATAGGGCAACGTGATGGCCGGTCCCTAACAACGACAGCTGTCGCGAGCCACAGAAATGAACACTGAAGGAGAATTAATGTTTTATTTCTAGAAATTGTAGTTTTGTTCGTCGAACCAACATACAGGGGTGAAGTATTTCCAAAAGTAAACTTTATATGATTTAGTTTCTTGGTTTTGGGTAATTTGGTGCTCTAGACTTAAATAGGTTTTAATATAATCTTTTTGATAAAAAAATGAGAATTTTTATAACAAGCTACAGCCGTATCGCAGAGCCGAGGAGCATCTCTCCAGTCTCCTATATACAGTTTAATGTAGACTTCATGGGTTTCTATAATACAAATTTCAACATAAAAAATACGAAAGACAGATTAACAATGTGACAATTAGATAAAACTACTATTTTATTTTAAAATCCTAATAGGAAATGCAAGGTTTTATAATAGTACGTTTGTTTTCCAGTCTAAAGGACACCCGATCGCTAAAAATCCCCTTTTTCCATCTGTTAGTTCCTCGGTACCTATGTCATAGCCACGGCTGGTCGTTAGCCATTGTCTGTTGGCTGTCACAGTGTCGCTAGCGCCGACAGTTCGTTGGTAAACGAGTATTACGAGAAAAACGCACATGTATGCAGAAAAATATGGTTGATTTTTAAATAGGAGTTACAATTGTAATTCTGGTTACAGCGCATTATAGATAATTGCTTCTTCCTGTATTAATTTGTAACCAGTCAGGATGATTTTTCTTAAAAAGTTCTAGGTATAACGTAGTAGAACGACTCGTACGGCTTATGCAACAAAAATGTTTGGATTCTCTACCGTTAGAAAACGTATCCGATAATTTGTCAGCTCTACAAAATTAACCTTGACGTTAGAAAAGACGAAAGCTACAACTACTAACAATATATAAGCTTTATTAAGACGTATTGTTATAATACCATTCATTAGGTACAATAAGGTTCTAGATGGTCACATGGACTCATAATGTGGGTAATGGCAGTAGGCGTCGCCGAGCCGGCGCCCGCCGCCAGCTCCAAGGATGTTGACTCCAAAGGACTTGTACGAAAACTGAGCGTCGTATTCATTAGCTTTACCTAAATGTACAGCATTGGCATCGATCCCAAGGCAACGGAACGAGGTCACTACACATATTTGTAGAGACTAAATTATGCTTTATTGACAGCCGTTAGCCTATAAGCTATGTTGTGATTTGTGTCATGTGTTGCTTGTTTTACGAGTCACTGCTTATCTTGGAGTAACATGTTGGTATCGATTTTCTTAGAATATTCGTTGTGAACAGAGTAAAGCTTCTAGTAAAGTTTCTCAGTCGTCTCACACCATGGAAGTAAATTGAGTCTTTCTTGTCATATAAATGGCGCTTTTCTGTAAAGAAAAATACCCCTCGCTATAACGAACACCTTGATTTGTGTAAGTGTAACAGTATTTTTTTCTTTCTTTCTCTGTCTTTCTAGCTTTCTCGGAAAAATCACTCACAAATTAATAAAAACTGTATAATTTAAGTTTGTGCCTCAAGATAGGAACTAAGTCACTTTTTGCTGAGATAACTGATATCCGCACGGTCAAAGCCACAACCAAAAGCTAGCTATTTATAAAACGTAATAACTTTTATGAATAGCGTACTTTTATTTCATTTCAGAAAAAATAAATTAAGTATTCTCAATTTCCAACAATTGTCATCTGTAAAGACATTTAAAATACAGCGGTAAATTAATTTTGCGAGTTTATTGGGAAACCCTGGGTGAAGCACCCCAGGTACATTAAACGAGAAAATAAATGATGTCGCGACTTTAATAGAGTTCTGCCAATAACAGTGGGCTGCAATAAACTGAGTTACGGCAATGGAAAGAAAATTACTTTGTCGATTGTTTTCAAAATTGCTTAATTGTTAGCTCTTTTTGTCAGTAACTGGGTAACCTATATCCGCATGGATATAAGGGACGTGAAATGACAGACTTTTAAAAGCTCTCGATTCTGAACTACCACTGCTAAGGCATATAATTAAAATATATTATTATGTTAAGATATGCCACTATGCAACATTTTGATTTGAAAGAGATGGAAACAACCTTCTGAAATGTAATATGATTTAAGACATAGAGACACTGCTCTTTTGTTGAATCTTGAAAAGATTAAGTAAATATACTCTCCTTTCAAAGATAGTATTATGTCCTTTAATAAATAGGTGATGAGGCAGCGAATAAACATTGTATAATACGCCGCGTATTTTGTAGCGTCATGAAAGTAATTCACGCTGAAACAAATTTATGACCCGCGTAAAATTCTCAGCCTGGATATTTATGGCTGATTTATAGGCGGGAAAAAATTAAGGCACATGTTAGTTACCTTTCTTCATATTTTGAACTGATATTATGATTACCATAATTAGTTATTATAAAACTTAGAGCACGTTTGACGTTTGATGTTTGGTAAAAAAGGTACCGTGACTATATTACTTTATGTACCTATGTAATATGTATGCATTACTAAATAAAACGTCTAAAAAGTAAACCTTCTCAATTACAACGACCGACATATAGTACTTTAATAGGACAAAGACAGCACAAAGCCTAAAACTTAAACTAATTAACGTTTCAGTATTGCATTCAATAGCATCTTTCAGCATTGGCTGGCCTGCTGGTCTAGTGGTTAGTGGCCTGACTGCTATACCAGATTACGACCTTTACATAGTAATGTTTGTGCAGGAAGTAAAGATTCGTCCTCCATCGAGTTATATCATAGTACATACCAAACAAATGTAACCAGTTAATCGTTCAAACATCTATGAATACTTGTAAAGGGGAAATCCGACTACAAATGGCACTGCAGCACGTGACCCTACGCCGACGCATAGAGTAAACAGTGTCCCTACTACCACTTATACGTAACATTATTGCACTTGTGCGAGCGTGACAGCGCACTACACGCGGTATAGCGTCATCTCTCTTGCACACAGCAATAATATTGTTTTAGGAAGTGGTGGAAGGCTCTCGGAATAAACTGATTTCGCTGCATTGTAACTGAATCAATGAGTTATAAACGGTTTACGTAACTGGCCGACATTTACATACCGCGCTTAATTCGTAGGATTTAACAATGGTTCGGTGTTACTGTACTTTGAATGTTGCAAATGTAAATTTTGACATTTACTTACATGTGGAAAGGTTTACAGTGGCTAAAAGAAGGAAATAAGGGTACGTAACTTATTTTCTAAACCGAAAACAATAATGTATGACTACCTTTTCTCTGTGTTTATAACGTGGATATGATGTTTTAAAGAAGGTATATTTGTGTATCTTACATTTCACGTTTTATGGGAAACAAAAGAAAAATGTGTTAAAGGTCAAATTTAAAATAAAACTTAATTCACCTTTTAGATAAACAGTTTTGTAACAACAAAACATCTACCAATAAGGTCCAAACTCTTATTTTCTACTCTTAAGTCCTCTATGATATTGTCAGTGAAATGTATCGCTTGTCGCAAACCGGACTGATTGTGAGTGATCGTTCTTAGAAAATACGTTACCCTATCCTAAGTAAAAGAGGTTAAGTAAAGATCAGGGAGTCACTAAGTTAGAAAGGCCACTTATTATGAACATTTAGCCATGTACTACCTGTTGCCTGCGACTTCGAGAGTGAAAAAAAAAAATAGGCACGGAAAAAAGATAGTAGCCGATTCTCAGACCTAAAGAATACGCATATAAAATTTGGTAAGGAGGAGGAGTACCTTAACTAACATTGTGACACGGGAATTTTATATATAAGATGATTCTGATGATGATGATTTCGTTTTAGTTAAATCTTTTTCGTTATATAGTTTTTTTCTTTGTCAAACAACTGTAGAACATACAAACCTACAGCACAATTTAAAGACACTTTGCATAATGACGTTCTTAAATGTCTATTTGTCTCTACATTCCACTTTACTGTGAGAGAGACAGCGAGATCCTTAAGCGTGACGTTTGTAGATACGATTCGTAACTATGAAGTTCGGATCTAATGAGTTACTTTTGCAAAAATCTTCAAAAGACAAAAAAGTGGTTCTGACTGAAATCAAAAGGTTTTTATTTCGAGTAGGCCTTTTCAGGCACTTTCAAAACGTTACTGACTCTAGTTGCGCTCCCTCGACTCTGTCTGTTCAAAAGCTTATGTATGCCTTTATTAAAGACTTTTAAGTAGGTAAGGTATAATTTACATTAACCTTTTTACAAACGAATACCTAATTGAAGACAGTCTCGAAATCGATGTGCTTAGTTCGTGTGACTTTTGTTCTGCCTTTCCTTGACCGCGTTGCCGCACCCGTACGCTTGAACGCACCATCTACTCAAATTTATAACCCGTAGGAAACTGCTGCCCACTCCTTGTCGACTTGCCCCAGTTGTGTCAATATCTTATAACAGGGCTTATTGCTAGTGGATAAAACACTGAGTTTTACTGCCCGACTATCCATCCCTTTATCCTGAGCTTGTTGGAAACTATAACTGACTTGTGTGGCGAAAACAGGTTGTAGAAAGGAGAAAAGAGGAAAATGAGAACAGAATTTATGTTTCGTTCAGGTCAAACGACAGATCGTCTTTGTATTTACGTATATATGGTATAAGTCTACTTTAGAAGTTAATCACAAATCGATGACACAGCCACGTAACTCCTAAAACAAGTTCAGTTGTTAGGTAATTATAATAAAGTGAAACAATGCTCGTTTCGGGTTAGTTGTTAGAGTGCCAAGTGGTGTGAAACAACTGAGCAAATGAATTGGTTCCCCAAACGTAGCGAATTACACCCGTTACCAATTACCATTACCGTTTACCAAACGCTCAAGAAAACAAGAATTTCACTTTGGCTCCCTTTTCTTTTGAATAAAGACATTTACACGTACAGAGAGTGCTTTGATGGCAAATACGAGGTTCTGAAGCTAAATGCTCTACGGGACGTGCAGCGATATCGATTTGCAAACGAGATAAAAATTTAACCCGATTTAGGGGCCTCATACAAGTATTATTATCTTTTACTTAAAAGTGGTCTCTACGTAAAATAAACTGTAAAAGTAGTACAAGTTTCTGCAATAAACCTTTTTATTTATTTTCAGTGTAAAGCCTGATTTTCGTGGTATGTTTCGTATCCATGGGTCGGAGTAATGTTTATGTCTTCCATACATCGGTATTTCTCATGAACGATTTTCGGATATTCTCGAAACTCAATCGTATCGAAGCAAAAACTCTCACAGATGCGAGGTTCTTAAAGTTGTCGCATGTCTACTACTGCATTGCCCTTGAACTCGGCTACATTGGCAGGTACATATACGTACTTACTATATGTATATGTAGGTACTATCTCGCTGAACAGCTGGAGATTTCAGTAAGCCAGTCCAAATGACACAAAATTATACCATTTGAAATTCTAAGGCTTAGTCACGTACGGGCAATTTTGTCTGTTTAAATAACATATAATTTTTTAAGACATGACATGTTGTAAATGCCAGTTTGTCTAACTATAATAAATATAGAGGACAAAATTACCTTCGTTCTTATATTTAGGTTTTTTTTTCGTAATCTTTTTACAAGGTAAATTCTATTCCTTGAAATGTATTTAGGGACTTAAGAATTTGGGTAAGAAGGGACCAAAACGGAATCTCCTAAAATATTTAGAATGTAAATGGAAAAACAATTTTCCTAAAAATATTCTGGAATACAATCTAATGTTACTTATTTTTTGAGCGGACTATTTTAGCTCTCAAAACAAATATCTGAGAAGGATCATAAAATTCTCTAGTATTTTGTTTCAACTAAACCTCTTATCTTTACGACACGTCATATCGTCCCATTAGTAGAATAATGTTTTATCATCACATATAACAAAAATGATATTATGATAAATTCGTAATCGTAATGACGTAAGCTATCCAATGATATATTTTTTTATAATTTTCATTCATTATTTTAAGAGTTATAAAGTTCGAATAAAGTTTTTGCCACGCGGCATACCTACAATAACGTCGTACGAACACATGAAGCGATATTCTCCGTCCCGCTCTGGCGTTCCTCTGGTGTTCCTTCTCAACAACGCACATTATTCGACGGTACACAGACACAGTAGACAGTATTTAAGATCACATAAAACATTATTCTACCAAGTGGCCGCGTCGTATTAAACTTAAGTGTAATCCACTACAATACTTTACTGATAAGTTTCTTAACATGTTAATATACGATAAAACATATTTATTTTTTTCCCTAATTTTGTAGTTTCTTATGCACATATTATATTATACTACGCATAATTATATCTTATTTTCGTCAGTATGTACACATGAAACATTATTCGACCAAATTATTTTTTAAAGTGTGCGTTGTAAGCGCTTATGCTACTTTTTTCTGTTAATTAGTTTTTCGTAAAACATTATTCGAAATCTAAAACGGTTATAAAATTATTAAATACACTTTTAATCGTACACAGCTATTCTTAATAACTAATTTTCACCTGAATGTACATAAATAACAATAAATTTTAAAATTCTAATATCGTTTAAAAAAAAATAGGTCTAACTTCATAGTACACACAGCCGTGTGTGCTAAACATGATCAGTCTAAGCTGGCTGTGCGAAGGTTTCATAATACAACCAAACGGGAGACCAGCTGACACTGGTTCTAGACAGGTTGAACGGTAGCCGTCTGTACATTTGTAAAAGATTTTTTTTTTACATTTGCTAAGAAAAGCAACATTCTACCCTTTTGGGATGACACATCAAGTGATATTCCTGACGATTCTACTTGTCGTGATGGATCAGCGGATCAATTAACGACTCTTACTGAACTGCGTCCAGTAACTCCGTTCCAACTTCAATCTGCATCCAGTTATGAAACATCACCTGCTGTCAGTATAGCAATGATTACAAGTATAGTATCAAAAATTTTTATGTTAAATATTGTACCACCCCCGTATCACACAAAGTGTTATAATGATTTTTGTCCAATATATTCAGAACAGTCAATTGAACATGACACAAGTTGTGATGAAATCATATTCCCCAGCAGTCGGCTAAAAAAACGCCACCCACCAGTGAAACATTCAAGACAAAGGTATTTAAATAATATTGGGAAAAAGTATTGGATGAAACTGCAAGTTATGGAAGAATATTCTTCAGAGGAAGATCATGATCCACCTAATTCAGTGACGCAACAGAATGCACCCGTCATTGAATCTTGCTCAAGTCAGTTCAACACTGAGAGTACTGTGAAGGCATTACACGCTCTTTCTGATCAAAGTCAATCGCTTCATTGTATAGATCGCTCCGTTTCTAATACTGCCATACCACTCCAATCACAAGTTCAAGCTATCGAAGAACCTTCGTCAGAAGGTCCTAATCCGTCTAATTCTATGAAGCCACAAGATTCTCCCATATCCCCATTGCTCAATCTTGTCCAACTCGGTCCAACACTGAGAATACTGTGATGGCATCTCCCGCTCCATCAGCCCAAAGTCAATCATTTTATAGTTCACATAGCTCTGTTTCTGAACTTGCAATACCACGCCAATCCAAAAACGCTGTCGCGATAATTGTGGATGTGTAGAATGTTATTCTTGTCACGTGTGGCGAGCTGTTTGAAAGTAGCGACACAACGCAACCTGAATGCCCCGGGGGGTCGCTTTATGAGGACTCCCAGCTCTTTCTTGCCTTAACTGGCTGGCTAGAGAGGGGTCGCTAGAGCTATACGCTCGGGGGTGGAAGTGTTTAAAGACGTAATAACAAGGAAACCAGCTCCGGGTCTATGATCCGCGATGGCGAAATCGGTGTCGCACCTCTCTACACCCCTAGCCTTACTCTGTTGCCCACCTGCTGCCTATCGTGGCGGTATAATAGGGGGCCCATCTTTGAGCCGGCAAGTCACCGCCTGCCAATTTTATTGCATTACCATGTATTGAAAGGCAGCTGCCATAGTTTTTCATAGAGAAGGAAACATTTACGTTTAACAGGATTTGTTAAACGTTATCAATAGCCCAAATTAGTTTTATTTCTATAATATACAATAGTCTTGTAGCTACCTTGGGCCGTCCATATCTGTTCTTCCATAGAGCAGGGGTGGATAGCCCTTGGTAGATGCCCCATTACATTTTAGATTAAAGTTCTTAACAACATGCAGAGGCCTTCTCTCCATGTTGGACCTGTGTCACCGCGTAAGCCTTTAAAAAGGACCGGGTTTTCTTACCCTGAAGGTAGCCCGTGAATTAAAAGAGATATAAATAATAATATTATGTTTAAGAAAATAAATGTGATATTATGCTAACTGAAACACGCTGAACTGAAGCTAGATTTTATTGTGATTTTAGAATTTTTTAATTTAGTACCTACATTCCTTAATATTTACTTTTTATTCTACAGCTTAATTTGTTAAATTTTATACAGATTATATTAAAGAATAACTTGCCAACTCATTGCTTTCCTTTGTTTAAAGATAAATTGGTAAGTACGACTAAACAAGACAAGTGTGTAGAAAATTCATTACTTGTAAAATTCACGTCATTACTTACGTTTATACCTACTTAACACGAGCGGAGCCACGCCGAGAAGCTAGTATTATATAAATCATCTTCACGAAAGACATTGACATAATTTTGGAATTCCGTAAAATATTGTTTCATATGCAGATATAACGTGACTAATTTGGTCAAATAACGTTCCATGTGCTCAAAAGACAGCTCTTGAACGGTTTTTGTTGGCAGTACAATGTTATGTATGCACATGCGACCCACTATCTACGCACAGGAGTAGTTTTAAGAATAAATAATTATAACAATAAAAGCTGTATTTATGTCTATGTACATTGTAAAAATATGAAATGGCTAACGTCTTCCATTAAAGAGTTAAGCCAAATAATGCACGCGCAAAACTTCAAATCGCTCTACTGAAAAGTAGACATTTTGCAGATAAAACATTGTTCTACTAATGGGACGATATTACTGAGAAAGGAGTCTCATTTATTATGAATTGTCTGTAAATAATATATTTTCGAAACCCAAGTTTTGAAGATCAGGGAATTTTACGACTTTCTCTACGTAGTTCTAGTGTCAGGGATATAATGACAAAGATAGATAGCTTGGCTTACTTAGAATACTTATGGCTAGAAAAAATGACAAATAATGACGGAAAATTGATTACTAACCTAAGTACAACAATAACACAGTCTATAATTTGAAAAACGCCTACTGTAAATGGTTAACCGATTTCCATAAGCCATCGCCGAAAAAACATGCATCATATAAAAAACAGTATCCATATCGGTTCCCCCATTTAAGCTCAACCATGCTACAGACAATCCCGCCCACGTACCGGTCGAATTATAACAGCCCTCTTTTTACGTCGAGGGCAAAAAACAAAATACATTTTGTGGCAAAAGAGTAAGCCAATAACAAAACACTGTTCTCGTGCCTATAAAATTAATTTCACTGAAAGGGTTACAGCTCAGTATGGATAAGGCGCAATGGAGCGCTTACACAATTAAAAAATAACAGAAAAGCCGGCCAAGACCGAATGGGACTCGCACATGATGGGGTTCGCAGGAAGTAAAGGTTTACGATTTACGACGTATTAAAAAAACTACTTACTTAAACTACTTAGTTCTCGTTCAAACCAATTTTCGGTGGAAGTTAGCATGGTTATGTACATCATATGTTTTATTTAGATTTATCACAATTTTATCTTAGAAGTTACAAATAAACGTCAGCGAGGAAGACCCAGGCGGAGATGGCGAGATGACCTGGATTCATTTCTACCAAACTGGTCAGTCGTGGCTCTTGAGAGACACAAGTGGAGGAAGAGTAGGGAGGCCTTCGCCCAGCAGAGGGACATCTCAGACTGGTAATAATAATAGAAGCTACTAGGGGACACACATTTTACCATTTTGGAAATGTCTTTCGGCCAGACCACTTAGTTAAACAAAAATGATATTAAAAAACTCAATATCATTTTTACAGACCTGTCCGTAGATATTAGAACATTATAGTTTGGGAAAAAAGTGGCAGTGACATACAGACTGACAGGCATGACGAATCTATAAGGGCTCCATTGTCACCATTGGGCTACGAAACCCTAAAAAGTCGCATGGTATTTTAAAATGAAACTACACTTTTATTTGTAAATTGTTTTTAATTACAAAGGCTGGTGTTTAAAGAACGTATTAAAAATGAAACAGGTGACGTGCCACAATATGGTGTAGTTCAAGGCCAGTGCAGAGGCAGTCGTGTGTGAAATGAAAGCCTCGTTGTTTATTTATGCCAGTCGACCGACTACTCCATTTAGATAAACCAATCATTGTTCAAATGAGTTTGTTCAATCAGTTTTTTCTTTTGTGTCTTTGAAAATAGAGTACGAATTTCTTTACACATGTTGCTAGCTACCAAGTATACTCAAATGCTTTTACATCATCTATTTTTCATCCAGTTGTTAGGTTTTTTGGACCTAGAATTGTGGCCTTAACTTTCGTTAAAGCTGCTAGCAAAGTCTGGTCACATATTTGCGGCTTAGTGCCAACAGAATTTCAAGTTCAAGGAATTAAATGCGCAGAGACACTGCAATGCTCTTGAAAAATAAACTCTGTATAAACTGCTACATTTGGAATCAGAACTTAGAATAGACAAAATATAAATTTTTAATAAACACCCTTAAGTCTTAAGGGTAAAAACTTAGAACGTTATTTCTTTTTCTGAAACTTCGCAAAGACGTGGAATGCAACTAAGTTGATTTTGATTTGATTGACGTATTGATAATGCAAAATTTGCTCTATGCTCTTATTAAAATTTTCTTCAACTCCAAATAATGAAAAAGAAAATCATCCTTATCCAAAACAAAACCGGAGTTTATTCAAACAAGTTTAATTTCTAACATTAAAAACAGTGCCTTTAAACCAAAACTTATGAATAATACTACTAAATTACAAGAATATATATTCCCAGTCATTTAATAATCAGATATAACGAGCCACGAGATGAGATGAACTAGGTCAACGGTACACAATTATAAACGCTTCGTGTTAACACGTGGCCGGTGACGTCACTGTATGTGAGACTATTTTATAGGGGGATAAAGTAATAAATATTGTAGGACAAATATGTAGTAGTAAATATGAGTAGTTTTATTTGAGTGGTATAAAGTGGTATAAAGGGAGGCCTTTCTCTGCTGAGGGTAAAGTCTCCCTTCTTTCTCATATCGATAATTTGGTTCATGAAATTGTATATTATTATATTCTTGTTGCTTTAAGTACGAGAACATTTTTTGTACTTTTGTAAGGATTTTTATACAAATTTGCATCTCATAGAAATTTCAAGTAAAGCGTAAAGTTCATCTATTTTTACACCACTTATAATAACAGCCTTTAACTAAAATAGTTGATATGTCAGAACATCAAAAACCACAATTTAGCAGAGCACAAAGATGTTTCTACAAAATATTAAATTTTAATTCTACATTTCTACCAAAATTGTGTTCATTTCACATCTAGCTTACTCAAATACGAGGAACAAAGATATCTGAATACAGAACACAGTCTGTATGCCTTCATAAATGTTAATTATGTAAACTCAAAGCTGAATAATTACCGAAACTACGACAGCAGTGTATAATGTTATGACATCAGTCGTCAGTTCGTCACGTCTCGCTTCACCTAAGTTTACATTATTTTCCTGGCCCATTAATTACACGAGCTTCTTCAAACTTTCCCCCACTTGTAGTTAAGTGGGTCCTTAAACAAATATTCGACTACTTTCGTATAGCTTTCATGGCTTTCCCCAGGAATGAAAATGAATGGTGGATGCAATGAAAAAGTTATCTACATCTTTTTTTTTTAATTACGACTTACCTCATGATAATTTTTGTAAAAGTAGGTTGACAGACAGATTGATTCGCAATAAAATTTGTAATATAAGTATACGCTTCTGAACGCTACGCAGCGTAGGCATTCCCTGTAATCCATGTACCAAATCAAAGAATATATTTTTCTACGAGCTACAAGATTGCTACAACTCGCTACGGGCTACGATGTTACATACGCGTAAATACAATATATTGACAGTCGGTAAGTTGCTCTACATACTCTTTTAGCTTTTATTGTTTAGTCGCGTGTGCTAATCATCTAACCTTTACAGAATGTCATTTTAAGGTCACTACGAGGCCTTCGGAGTCCCGTCGACTTTTCTCTTTAAACCATAACATAAATCCAATTTCTGAGCAACTTTTTTATTTTCTGAACAAATGAACCGGTTTTGCTATTTGTGACCGTTTTATTTCTTTCTATAAAGAAACTACTTTAATTATGGCCAACGAAGAATGGGCATTCTTTGTATAAATTATTTTAGTATTGTTGGTGAACGGCAACTTGAATGTATATTTAAAAATCCGAACGGATTTATTAATAAAATGGGACATAAACTAGACCTAAATCATCATTAAGGTTAATTTAATACCTTATTTAAATATACATTTTAGTCGATTAGTCTAATTCAACTTGGCAAAAAATGATCTACAAATTCGATTTACTGAAAAAAAACTTTTACGAACTCGTTTGCAGATAGCCAACACTGTTCAAAATGTCTACAGCACATGTTTTTCCGGAAACAAAAATATATGCAAAACCTACTTCTAAATTTAAACGAGAAAACAACAGTAGTTCGCCGCTTACATGTGCGGTTGCAATCTTTTTATCCCAGGCGTTCATTGTCAAGAGGATAGAGCTAAGCTTAACGTTAGCCCATTTGAAGGTCCTCCAAAACTGTGAAACCAGTGTAAATTGAGCCTCGAACAACGAATATTAAACAAAAAACCATCTTTTCTAGTTAATATTTGGCTAATGAATTCACAACCGAAAATAGATCGATGGGACATGCAATTGGAGAGGGTTTTGTCCAACAGTGAACGACAGTAGGCTGTCGATAATGACGATATTTGATATGCCCGTTGCGGGTTGTAGCAATCTTGTAGCCCGTAGAAAAATGTGTTCTTTGATTTGTTTCATGGATTACAAGGAATTTCTTCTACGCTGCGTAGCGTTTCGATATTCAGAACTAAAAATGCTATCTCTTGACTTGGGGTCTCGACAGTGATAGAAATTGGGAAGTTGAAATTTGCCAAATCATTTTAGGCACGCCTGTCTTAATTTTAGGCAGGCTAGTTCCAAATATGTCCATAGATTTTCAATGACCTTTCACCAAATAAACTTCTAAAATGTAAGCCTTTTAAACCTGCTGTGTAAACGGCCAAACATATTTGAACAAACCCAAAATCTACATTTTTAATAAATACAAATATCACAAAGCCCTTATGAATACTACTTAAAGTGCAGAAATAGTCGAAGGACAGAATTCAAAGTGTTTTTGTTGCTTCGATAAGAACAGTTATGTCGCAGTAATAGAGTTTATATCCCAGCTTCCGTTCAATCGCAATGCGAGAAAATGAAATCGCAACGGATTGCAAATGAAAAATAAGTTTTCTGCTGTAAAATGAATTTCAATTTACTTCCAAAGTTCGTCGTATTTTTATTTATTTACGTTTCTCATAAAGGTCATTTTCTCATCATCTGTTTTCTATACATTTCACTAAAAGGATTTTCAATTTTTTGAAAGTGACAAATATGAACGGAAAGCTTTATAACTAAAAATCATTGATAAAAACAAATGTCATTCTCATACATATCAGCTATTCGATCAGCATTTATACTGGTTTATTAGGCAAAAAATACATAGTGGCAGAAAACCCAGATTTTTTTTTCCTACTAGACCCTATATTAAAGCGTACTAATATACCTACAGATACGCAATTTGACGTAGACATAACGTATGCAAACCACAATCGATTTGAAACCAATTTACTTAGTTTTACGTCGGCAATCCCATTAAACTGTAGTTTTATGAACTGTCGACCTTTATAACCTATTCAGTAATGGTTGGTTGAAAGCTTCGCATTTGTAGCCTAGATTTGTTTATCATGTTCAACTGTATGTTATAGGATTGATACATTAAAGGATTATACTTTTCAATGTTTTTATTTTTGCTTAGCGTATTGCCATTCAATGTGGTAATGGGGACTTTGGGTGACTTTGGACTTTGTAGTAATGGCCTTTTGGGACTTGTTTTCCGTCTTTGACAGAAACGGTGATAAAGTGTTAAGAATAATTCTTGACTCTCCTTACAGGACTTGCCGAACTAAATTACTCAACGAAAATATGAGTAGTTTCAACCATGTAACACTAGCCGAAGTTTCAAGACGTTAAATTGTAAGTAGACTAGGTTTTACAATTATAAACGTTCTCAAATTTAAAACTATAGGATTGTGTCACCTCAATTTTATTCGCTTTTACTTCTGTACATAAACGAAGTAGTAAAAATACACGGCATCATAAACAACGATGAGTTTTACCCTTGAGTAATTATCCGGTTAGTCAACCAACATTCATCTGTACAGCCAAGTTAAATGGGACTTCATAACTCTAAACTTTTGCAGTACTATATAATCAGATTCCAACTCGTTCTGTTAACGTGGATCGGAATGCAAATTCTTATCTTACATTCTAACAGTGCCTGGCACAACTCGTGGGACAGATTTAAATGTACTAAACTTTTAGCTTCAGATGTAAACAAATGTTTTACTAAAAATTTTAATGCTGCGGTACGAAATAAAATATGTTAAGTGTCTTTTAAAAATAAACTGTTCGTCTGTTACGATAACTAAGAGATAGTAAGGTAGCTTACAATCAAATTGCAAACTGACTGTATAGAGCATATCCTGCTAATGTTATAAATGCGAAAGTTTGTGAGGATACATGTATATTTGTTAGTCTTCCACACTTAAACGGCTTTAATCAATTTAAATGAAAGTTTGGTAAGGGTATTCGGTAAGGAGTTACACCTTGACACCCTTGTTCAACAGATAGGTTACTTTTTGCCGACTGCATAAGAGGAGGAAAATGTTTTTGCAGCTATAGCTGACAGGCGGGCGATGCCGCGGGAAAAAGCTAGTCTAATATAAAAACGAAAAAAGACCCTTCGAGTACAAAACCTTAGAAAACCTTATTAACTTTGTAATACTTTTCAATTGTTTGTTTGCTTTGGAGCACGTGTCACGTGTTTTATTTCCCACAAAAGTAAAGCAAAGTCGTTTTTATGTGGTTTCCCATAAATGTTGGACTGAACCAGTATCGTTATTAAAACTAATTAAATTGTCCTTTTATACATATGTACCTATTAATTATCAAATAACAAACATAGTTTTGGGTGTTGTTATACTCAAATCGGTTATTAGAATTATCGACAATTTTGATGGGTTTGTAATTGATTTATATCAATTTACTGTTCTCAGAACTTCTTATTTTTAGAATGAAACGAATTTGTAATACATAATATAATCTGTCATGACATACATGTAGTCTTATTAATAAATTTTTGGACGTTAAAAACGTGTGCCAAAATAGGTATAACCAGCTTGGCAGCGGTCTGCTGGCTTTAGTAACTTTAGAATAAATAACTTTAGATTAATTTTGGTTTCAAAGAGTTCCAGTCATTCTAGGACACAAAAGTTTAAATTAAAGTCATCTTTTAATACGTTATGAACAAACATGAAAACCTGAAGCCACCAACATCAGACAACTTCATTAAATTAACAACGACTTAAGGTGTAATCCTAAAGCCGTGACTAAAGTTAAGGTTTACTTTAGAGATTATCTCCGGGCAAGTACAGTCAGCAACAGAAGCCTTACAACACAACCAAATTTATAAAGTGCCAAAATATTTCGGTCCTGTTCGGTTCAGGAGTCAAGCATGTTTTTGGACCTTATAGCATAATGTTTTATTGTAATAACTCAGTTTGTAATATCGTATAAAATCAGTTTGATTCGCGACCCCGCCGTGTCAGCTCATGATTAAGCACTCCGGTTGGATCCGAAACTAGTCGGACTATCCCAAGAAATATGCGTGAGTAAATCGTGAACACATGACTTATAGCACAAGAATGACTCATTTCATTTGTATACAATTTGTGGTAGAGATTTAAACAGTTACCCTAAGCGCAGGCTTTGACTGCTTCACCGGACTAATTGGTCACACTTAAATTTACGAGCCTCCAATCAAATCTTCTATATTATAAAAATCAATTGCTGTTTGTTAGTCTCGCTAAAACTTGAGAACGGCTGAACGGAATTATCTTATCTTGGTCTTGAAATGTTCGTGGAGGTCTAGGGAAGGTTTAAAAGGTGAGAAAAATCGAATAATTAAAATCTTTTTTTTTTCCTATACAAAAGTTTAGGTCTTTTATTTATCGATTGGGGCAGTACGAAGTCTGTCAGGTCAGCTAGTCAAAGATAAATACTAACTACGGCATCAACGTTCGCGTATTTGTGTACTGTTTTGAAAATCCAAAATTGTGTCAACCAACTTCTGTTGCTAACCGTACAAAGGACCGCAAAGGACCGCAAAGGGCCGCGAAGGACTCGGTATCCTAAGTCAGAAATCTAATCCTCTTACGTTTTTATATACCAAGATAAGAACATAAGATACGACAAGTATCTTCATGAAAAATGAACCCAGCGTCTCTATAGTGCAAGAAGAAAATCCTCGCGTAACACGAACGGAGTAGAAAATAGAAAATTAATTAAAGTAAGCCGATCTCCTTGGTGTAAAATGTAATTAATTTTGCTTCTGTGGCTGTAACAGGTTGCATAACTATCCTCGTGTAAATCCAATTATAATTATGACTTTCTAGGTGATACTTGGCAGTTATATTAATTAAAATGAAAGAAAAAGTCATTTACAGTTTTATCTTTGTGTCCAATGCTTATGTAACACAACTACAATTAGCAAAACTTTCTTAGTCTTGTTGCCTACAAAATATAATAACTAAAAACTTAAGTAGTACAAACATCATTATCATCATTCCCCTGCCATCATACCAATTATTATTTGAGGTCGGCACAGCATGTCTTCTTCTGTTACACGTTCCTATCTGGCGTCATCTCGCAAGTTCATCTCTTTGCAGCCATAATATCATCTTTCACTTAATCCATCCATCGTTCCCCTATGTCCATCCACATTCATGTCCAGCACCTTCCACATACCATGATAGCCGATTACTATGAAGTTTTGTGTTACAGGTGCCACTTTCAAACTTTCTCTTATATACTCATCTCTTCTCTTACTCTATCTTCGGATGCTCTCGCTTGAGTACAAACATTACACATAAATTCATCCACCTATTGAAAGGTATTCACTAAACCGTGTCCATTACGCGATCTCAAAAGGTATAATAAAAGGAATACCAACAAAAGCTGTAAACGACAGCGAATTAATTCAAATTAACAATACTTATGTAACACAAACTTTAAAGGACAAACAGGCATTGTAAAGTTAAAAGTATAACAAAGTAAAGTTACGCGAACAGCCTTATTTGAATTAATGGTTTCCTTTTCAGCGATGAAATACGTCAGTGGCGACATCGACACTTAACGTGGAAAACATAGAGCATGGGACAGGAGAGGGAAGAGGCATTACATTGGAGTACGAAGTTTGCTTTGCCACACTAGTTACACGAATAGCGTTAAGAAAACTATTGTGATGAGAAAATAAAATGAATTATCATTAAAAAAAACTATTATAGTACTGAAACCAGTATCGCTATGTAGTACATGGCACATAAATTGAATTAAAATCGTGGCCGTTGCTATGGTAACGTGCAGCCCCTAGCGCCGTTTGTAATACTGCATTTTGATGTAGAACCCGAAAATCTGTTACTCAGAATACGCCATTTAGGATCTCACACACATTCGTTTTCTGATTTTGTTTGTTCTATATCGCTTGTCAAAAACACAAATATCTTTGTTTTGACTCGCAAACAAATGGCAAAAGAAGATTTCATTACGAGGTAAGTTCTAAAAAATAAACATGTCAAAATTTGATACGATAAAATTGATCATCGTGCCCTAATAAAGAAACTTGTTTGTAGCTTAAATGACACTTCCTCCTAATTTCCAATGTTCAGTTGTGTAACCTCTCATAAAACGTGATGTCAATAAAAAGGAAATTTACTTCCCAAAGATTTAACGGCCCGAGCAAACATCTGCTCCTTGATATATTATTATTTATCGGTACGTTACTTTGAACTCGTGTGATCATACGAATTAGAAACCAATACACGGTATCTTTCTCAAATATTTTAGGAGTGAAAAAAATCTTTTTATATTATATGGCTACAAAAGTAAAAGCGTTGGGCTATTAATAAAGACTCTATTTTGCAATTAGTTCAATAAAGTTTCCGTTTCCCATTTCATTTCTATTTTGTTTATGGTAAAATGATCTCAGTGTGCAAATCCGTAAACAATGGACTAAATAACATTGGTTTGATTGAAAACCCTATTTTATGAAAAAAAGTAAATAATGATAGATTGTGTTTATATTTTGAATCAGGAAAACAAACTGTCATATATTCTTTTTTACTTGATCATAAATCTTGACTTGTAGTCTGTTAGATTACTGGGTGGTTATATTAAAAAGTAATTATATTTTGAATCAGCAGCTATGAACCGCCCACAAGCCTATTCATAACAAATTCAGAAGAAATGTTTATTTGAAACGTTAGTGCGTCATGCCTCATGAAGCTGCATTTGTCAGCTAAGGACGTAACGAGGGCGTAATGACGTCACATTATACAACGTACAACCCCCAGAATGTGCTACTAAGTATATACCAATCCTGGGGCCTACCACTACTTCTTAAAGTAAGACTATTGTAAATGTGAAAGCGATATGGCACACTACACAGCATAGAGCGGCGTCTCTCTTACACAACTGTTTCGGTACTGTCTCAGTACTCACCTAAGACGCCTTCAAGCATGAAAACTTAGATAGAAAAATAAGAGCCTTAACCAACCTATACTTACTGAGTTGATATAGTCACAAGCAAAACCATGTATACACGATAAAACAATTGAAGTTTAAATCCTAGTAAATGATATATTATGATATTTTCTTTTGGATAAAACATTTTATGTTTAGTTTTCGTGTATAAATACTTTTGCTCAGGTGTACATAAAGGTTTAGATATTCAATATTAAAGTATCAAATTAATATAACGTCGTGTAACAAAGAGTCTCGTAGCTACGAAAAGTCCTTGAGGTGATATTAAAGATAAGACGCGTACTTTTACTTTCATGTCACGAGACAGACACATGATTAGGACAAAATCCTACAGCAGATTGCTGTAATGACTGTACTTTCAGTACTTATCTTTCCACTTTAGAATAATATTATAATATTCCAAGACTTTCACACAGCGCTATCTAGTCTCAAGCTAAGCAGAGCTTGTATTGTGAGTACTAGACTTCTATATACATAGAAATTGTAGATAAACTACACCCAGACACAGAACAAATGATCGAGTTTATCACACAAACATTTGTCCTGGGTGAGATTCAAAACATCTAATATTGCAGTCAGGGCTACTAACTACTAAACCAACAAACCAGTCAACATTTACGTTTTATATGTCGTAATTGTAGAGTCTTTCCTGATACTTTCCTGTGCTATCTACATAATAGAGCATTTATGTCATCAATCTTACAATATAACTTAATTATTCTCAGTTAGAGTATATTTAAAATAACAACAAAACCAATTATTATTATTATTATTTGAAAGCTATGATGTCACAGACAGTACGAAATCAAGAACCTTCCCAAACTAAATTATTTCCGTCACATTCCAAAAACGTTACTCATTAGTACGTAGAATGTATTACATAAACCTTATAGTCCTATACATTTACAATATAGCCAATATCATTGAATAACACAATTTTCCAAATATACATCCACACAGCTGTAAGCATTTCTGTATTTGATACCATTGTTTGAGTGCAATTACATAATGCCATACCTATTTATAGTTATACGTAGAGCCAAAGGGAAAAGAAAATTGCATCGTCGTTTCCATTTAATGTGCATTAGAAAATGTAAAATAAAAGAGAAAAGCTCGCTTTGTTTGTAGTGGATAGCAAAAAGTATAGTTAAGTAAGAATTATGAATAAATGCTAGTTTAATTGCCTTGATCTTCAAAGAGATCGTTGCCTACGATATACGATTCCAATGAAAAGGAACCTTTTTGCATCTCTCCGTTTAGGTTTATCAGTCTTGTGAGGATTATATGCACATTATACAGAATTCGTAAAAGAAACAGTATCAAAAACCCCCAATTTTTGATCAAACATTTGTTGGTCGCGTAAATCACTGTGTCGTTTTGATTAACTCCAAAACTTGGACCAAATATTGGTGACGCTTCACTGTCGGGTCTTTTTGATATAAGGTCGTTAACGCAGTATTTCCAACAGGGGTGTCTAGCTAATTAATTACCGAGCATCACACAGACTTCTGTTGATAAAGCCAGAGCAGTCTGTTCTGAAAAACAATGTTCCTCCATACGTTTCCCTAGAGGAAGCACAGCTTTTATCCATTCCCTATCGTTTATAATTGTGTGTTATCTATGTAGCATACATAAATATACAGTTTCCGCGCTCAATGAGCTATACTGCATCGGATTAACAACACCACAGGGAACTGTATCGACTCATATCATTATATAATAGTCAAAGTATGTTCTTGCCGCATTAGTGGTAATAATGAAATACGAAAATAGACCTTATTGCCTTGGAATAAACGATCTAGTTCCAGGTCAATTAAAGTATCTACAATAAAACTATCAAACGTCTGAAAACTTAATGGCATTTCCATATACACGTCATTTGAGATATTTTAGATAAAATGTAGGTATAACAACTGCAAGTTGTCTATTACGAATCTATTTGAAATATTTGTAAGTACAGGCAACTAATAATTATTATTGAAAAGTTTCAAAAGAAAATTCGAGTTTTAATTAAATTTCCTTTCATAAAACTTTAAGTTAAGAAGTACACGTGCTATCTCACGGTATCGTATTTTATATTAGTATTATAAACACTCATGTTGCGTAGACTCTCATACCATTATGATTAAGAACGTGACGATGAAGGAAGGCGATATTAATTTATGTATGAAATAATAATCGTATAAAGTCTTCAGTGCTTCATACACAAGATTATGCTTAAGGTGAGTACTTATAGACTGGAGCTTTTACGGGCAACTAAACTAGGAACCGCTCTATAAAATGTTCTAGTGTATAGAAAACGATGGTTCATACATTAAAACATTTGATGGAGCTGGTTTCTCAATCGCTGATCAAGACAAAAAAAAATATAATTGTCAGTAGAATTTAGTGTTAACTACAAAGGATTGATGAAAGTTTTATGGTCAGTCACAGTCATGATAGTTGATTTGACAGCAGATTCAATTGATTAGCCTTCCAGAAATTAGGAGTTAGAGATGTATACATCCTGCATTATGTAATAGAGCCGAGATTTATTGATTAAACTTATATTATGTGGACCACAAAAGTCGAAAACTAAACTTCCCTTCATGTTAATGAATTATTTTTTTGACATTGTTTGTGGCATTAAATATACACCGTGTAACATAATTAACGCACATCCTGAAACTACTTTGTTCAGAATCGATAACAGAATCCATTTCATTAATAAAAATAAATATTTTTTTTTACCAAAAAATTATTTAGAAATAATTAAATTGTAGACACTATTTTCATAAAGCACTCGAAGTAAACGAAAATGAGCCTTAAGTCGATGCAATAAGATTTTAACAATTCACAGCGGTTCACACTTTCAAATTTCACTCGTTTTGCCAATTATTTGTACAAATTATTCTGACAATATGTAATAAAAACAAATATCTAAGAAAATGATAAAAATGTTTCAATACATTTATTGTGGATAAAAAAGGATATTCTTTTTGGGGTGTCTGTGGATGTGCGTTATTTATGTTACACGTTGTATATGCAATAGAAAAAATGCGAAGGATACACACACTACTACGTGACGTAAATATTTCTCCTTCACAATTCTGGAAACCTCACAAAAGATCTTTCTTTATTTATTTCCCCAATACGTTACAAGAGAGAGACACAAGACAATAAACAGATGAATAATGTATGATTTCTGTGGTGTGTACATGTCCATGTAGGTTTTAGAAACCTTTTTACAAACATTAAGACTGAGGAAAGTTTATTTCGTATGCAACTTTTTAATAGTACATAGTAGTATTATAAATGCCTTCCTCTCTTCTATTTTGCTGTGCCCATCAGTGTCCATAATAGTGACAAAAAAATCATATTTTCCACCAAATGTACATTTGATTATGGAATGCAATAAATGATATGAATAATAATACTAGGGAAAATGAGTTAGGGTGCCTCCACCACTTTTTAAAGTTACCGCTTTGTTGCTTTGTTGTGTCCATAAAGCAAGAAAGGTACTTATATTAAAACTATCAGAGTCAAACGATACACGAGTTTTAAAAACTGAATATTTTTAACTTTTTCATAATTTCTACCAGCAGAACTTAACAAACCCTTTTACTACGAGTTTTGCTACCCACAATCCTCCTTTTATCTTATCTTTTTCGAATGCACAAAGGCTAGCTACTTTAGTTTCATAAGGAGCAACTTATAAATGTAGTTAAATGGAAATATGATGCAATGACGTCATTCTGTGGGCGGGGCTTAGCTATCACAACCTACGTACATTAAGGTTTTGATTCTGCTTAAAATGCGTATTACGAAAAGAGAGCAGAATTGTCTTGTAGAACTAATAAAATTGCTTTTTAACATTTTTTTGTCAATTGTCCACCATTGTCCATCAGTCCACCCGTGACCACGGTCAGAGCAAGAAATATCGTTTTATATCGCGAATAAGTTCCGTTTGTTGTCTAAAATATGCTTTTAAATATTTAGATTAATGATTCGATATTCTCTGAACTGCTTGGTAGAGCAATGAATCTAAGTGTTTTAAAGTACACAACTCTAGTACACATCCATAAGGGCCTACCAACATTATTTAAACCTTTTTATTGCAGTTGTGGAAGAGCAACGCTGCTTTACGAGAAGTGCCCTGTCACGCTCCCACAACTGCAACAGACTATAAAAGGTGGGGGTATCCCCCCTTGTGGTACCAGCCTAGTGAGTGCATACAGCTTTATCTACCCCGACGATTACTGTGCTGCATTTTCCACCGCAAACTTTTTAGTGACTGCATTTGATTGTACAGTCAGCAACGAAATTCGCTGCATAAAGTTGGTTTTACAAACTGTCATGAATTTTCAGTGACCTCTACAATATTGGTGCTCAGTAAATTTATTATAGATTTCCGAGGTTAAAATATTAACTGATTACATTCTTAAGTAACCACTTAATTGTATTCGATGGTTAGTCAGGCTTTTCACAGAAACCTACTACAGGCACCAGTCTCTCACATATTAGATAGTATCCAACATTGGTTAAGTAATAAGACCACATATTTTGAAGCGAAAATGAATGATCTTTGTTATTATTCTGTTGTGTTAACATGTCTTGCAAAGTTTTAAGTTTTCAAGGACTTTTGCTGACTGTACCTAGTTACAACTACACGTGTTTCGTATAAAATGGTTATTGACCTATTCGGGGACAAGGAGAATGCCTTCTCAAGTTTCGGTCTCTGCTACAAGTGACACCGAGTACTAAAAAACAGCTTAACCTTTAAGTTTTACAATGTTTATGCATTGTTCGTCTAATATACTAAATTAAGATATTTAAGTTTGTAGTATCTTAACTTTAAATATGTACAAAAACTTAGCCAATTATATACTAAAACCTTCCTCGTGAACCACTCTATACATTGATCGAAACAGCATGAACACTGGTGCAGTAGTTTTTGAGTTTATCGCGAACAGACTGACATACAGACATAATGGAGGACTTTGTTTCATAATGTGTAGTAACTAGCAACAATGGCTTCACACGAGTGCCATACTCATATTAATATAAACTTGCATACACATAATATAAACCTTTTTATCTATTAAAAACCGCATTAAAAGCCATTGCGTAGTCTTAAAGATATAAACATGAATATTGACACGCAGACAGACGCGAGAAGTGACTTTGTTTCATACAATGTATACAAGCACTCATGGATAAAAATTAAAAGAAGGAAAATGTGAGTTTTCTGTAAGAAAACTTTAACTTTAGATATTCATATGGCTTCAAAAGGGGTTGTTTCAATGTCAGTGTTGAAAATGAAGGTAGTGTTAATTAAAGTTATTTTTAGACCACTTTATTACTGAAATGAATTATTTTTTTAATGTCATTATAATTATAAAGTAAGCATGGTGTCACGCAAAACCTCGGACACACGTAGTTTTGATTATTTGAATCATGCAAAAGTTTGTGTACTATATGACAAATTTTATTGTAATTTATTTATTTCGTGACTATCATGAATTTATTATTTTAAAAGGTATCACTTGCTCAGTGTTCTGTCAGTGACATTCAATTTAAGTCTGTTTATAAATCGCATTCAAGTCTGAAATTTAAAGTTATCCTTGCGATACAGTAAAGAATAGATTGTCTGAAAAATGGAAAAATAACAAAATTTAAAATGAAGCATAAAAACTCAGCTTGATTCACAAAATTAAAATGCAAGTCTTGTTTCTGTATTTTATATTCTGAACTCGGTGTGGTATAAAATATGACAGAGCAATGCCCCGAGCCAGACGTCTGACACTGCAGTCTGCAGCAGTAACTAAAAGGACCCACCACCTCTTAAAATAAGACAGTTAAAGTTGTGGAAGAGAGACGCCACTCTATATTATGTAGTGCGCTGTCTCGCTTTTGCAACTGCAACAGTTTTACTTTCAGCCAAGTAACATTTCTGCAATCGATAATGTCATAAGAAAACGCTTAAATGACATTGACATATGAAAATGACATTTCGTTTTGATAAATCACGTGACTTAGACCTGTCATCTCCATACATTTCACATTTGTGCGTTTTCTTTTGACGTTAACGGTCGCTTACTTTTGAAATGTCACTTGGCAGAAGTGGTGTTATACACGACCAACTTTATAGTTGCAGTCATTTTTAAACCTCTAACTTTATAAAAGGTCAACGCTCAAATGATAACGATTCCCAAAACTGGTTCTGACTGAAAAATTCCTGGAATTCAGTTCGAAATTCTGGACACTATACTATTCGGACTGTGACGCTCGTTTTGTAGTTTATTTTGTAGCTGAACGAAAAGACATAAATGTAAAACGATGTTTGCTGTAGGAAAGTGTCTAAATTTCTACGAGATATAGACTTATAGTTTCTCGACAGATGTACGAGTATCTAAGCCAATACCTTCAGAATTTATAAGAGAACCAGACATAAAGAGTTTTACTAGCAACCCCTTCAAATGTTATTGTTGCATTGAATTTGAAAGTTACTTTGAATGAGAAATATTGAATTTTTGTTTTCTAAAAGTAAATGACAAAACGACTTGTAACAAATCGGCAAAAAGTGGTTACTTTTCTGGCATTTCTATGTCAATATTACCTTAACCATAGTAACCTTAGTAAGGCGGATTTGAACATGAAATCAAGATGATGCGTACAGTCAAGAGCAAAAACATGTATACTCGACCAAACAGTTGCAGTAGATTTTATATGCGAAAGTTCTGAAACTGTTAGGTATGGAATATTTGTGATATTGTAAGCTATACATAAAATACCAATTTGAAAGAAAATTTCGAAAATTTGTACATCATTTGTCTAAGACTTATGTAAGCTTCAATTATTTAATCGTCACGATCAAATCGTGTATATATGTTTTGCTTGTGACTACCTATAGACATCGTTTAACGTTGTGGATCACATACAAAAGCATATTGTTGTAAGGTTTTTATCTAATACAGTCTACCATCACAAGAAAACTAAGTCTTAAAAGCTAACGTTTACTACTTGGCGCTGGGATGTGCAATAAACTCTAAATAACCAACTATTTCGAGTTAAATGCTCTTGCTACGTAGGAACTGAGATATCTGCTTTATTAGTTCCCGCTTGTACTGCAAGCTGGCCGTAATATAACAGTACAATGTTGTGTCTTAACATCTGTAGGTTTAAAGGGACAAAGTAATATGATAAGTAAGTAATCCTATTTTGATACTGTCATTATAATTATAAAGCAAGCTTGGTGTCACACAAAACCTCGGTCACACATAGGTATAGTTTTGATTATTCTAATCATGCAAAGGTAGCGTATATATTATACAACGTTGATAAAAGCGAGAGGCATTAAATGAAACCACATATTCTGTATATCATTATAAGGCTACACAACAAAAATCAAATCAATGTAAGCAATATTTTTATAATAACTTTCGTGAGGATGATTCATACTTAAAACGTTATAACGGTTTACTCACGCGTATTTATCGGGATAGCCCGACTAGTTTCGGACCCAACCGGAGCCAACTAGATAACTATGCCTATAAAACTTAGTCACCTAATCAGGAAGATACAGCATGTTCAAACTAAAAAAAAACTAAAAAAATATCCTGTGACTACACTATTGCTTACATTGATTTGATTTTTGTTGTGTAGCCTTATAATGATATACAGAATTTGTGGTTTCATTTAATGCCTCTCGCTTTTATCAACGTTGTATACGCTAAAATAAATTATTACCAGCTTAGCGGCAGCAGTAGATATTGGTGCAGAAAATGTGTATGTGATAAATCGAATTTTTGTTTGATATAGGAAGTCGGTTAATAAATTTGTTTTAAATAGACTACAGCTGTTTAAAATAAAACCTTTTTGGTTTTATTTTAAACAGCTGTAGTCTTAGCAATATTTCCAATAATAATAAAGCACGTCATAATGTTTCTTTTATAGTTTTCTGTTTTCATTACGATTGATATTGGCTGTTTTACAGACTGATTGTGATTGGAAATTTTTCGATTTATGAATAAATTAATGGCATTGCAATATTTTTTGTTGCAATAGCTCAAAAACTACGGTGGCTGACAATATCTAGATAGTTTACCTAGTTTAATTTTAAATGTAGATATTTTTTAGATATTATGTAGACATTGTACTAGATATAAACTTGCGATTTTTAAGTTACTTTTCCAGTAGGTAGAGATAACCCGAACTACCATGAAATCAACCCAAAATTAATTTGTACTTAGCAATTTTTTCGCCGAAAACTATTTTTTTTTTTTTTGTTATTGGATACATAATAATAATTGCTGTTATTTAAAATGTGAGGTCTTAAAGTAGGTAAGATATGACTTGCCCTGTTTTTGTGAGGATTAAAAAAACGGCCAAGTGCGAGTCGGACTAGCGCACGTAGAGTTCCGTACTATCATCTGTAATAGAAAGGCACGTTTGTTGTAGGTATACTAATTTTAAATCTGATAGAAAACGCTGCGAAACTGTAATTTGTATTTAATAGTAAACCGCAATGAACTAGATCATGTAACCAATATAAATGTAGGGGTTATGTTAACAATGCAGTACATTTAATTACAACTATATAAACGTAGATAAAACCTTTGCCAGAGCTCTGTAATATTTACTTAACATTCAAACATTGTTCTAACATTAGGTCAGAATCCGAAATACATGTAATTTAGCAAAGTGCCTCTGCTCTAATGATTTACATTCGTAGCCTTTGTCAAAAATAAGGCAAATAAAGAAGTATGATATAGGACACTAATGTATCATAATTTCAATATTATAGTACAAAATCTATCCTATCGTGGAACATCGTAGGCCTTTCATTTAACTTGGTAATACTGGTTCAGTGTTTTAATTTAAATCATAAGTAATTCTATCAAAGTCACATTTAAGCCCTAATTATTTTTTCGACCTAATAGTTATATCATAATAGAACCGCGTGGAAAATAAATGAAGAGGCAATATGCAGAGGGCAATCATATGCTGAAGAATTAAATCGTATCCGTCAGTAAAATCTCATAAAAAAAACCTAAATATTCCTTGAAGAGCAAAAATACTGAACAGAAAATTCATAATTGACATTAAAAATCTCAGAATTTCCATCCAAGGACTCCAAAAGACTTCAAATTTACGCTTTTTCCAAGTAAGATAAATTATCTATCAGTAAAATATATTACAGAAGCATTAAGTACCTATATTATGCTATCCTATTATAAATCCCATTAAGAAAATAGCACAGAACACACGCGAACTCAGTGTGTTCATGTTGTACATCATAAGCTAAGTACGTTACAGAGTTAACTAAATTGAACATTATTACTGTAGGAGAGAATTACATGTATTTTGTGTACTAGCTTTTCCCCGTGACTCTGCTCACGTGAACGAAGGTTATTGCGACAAAGAACAGCCCATCTTTTCGAAAACTTGAACCTCGCTATCGAATTTTGTCAAAATCGGATGACCGGATTAGTCGTAACAGCGCAACAGACAGATAGAATTACTTTCGTGTTTATAACATTAAAAGAGGTTTTAACTTGGAAAAGTAAAACATTTTGATTGTTTACAGATAACTTTGATCGCAGAAACCATCGATGTTAATTTGGAGTCACCAAAAGTTTAATTACCTCATTTTTAAAATACCATAGAGTTTTTGGAAAAGAATTGTTTTTTCGCTAAATATGTAATGAAAAAAAAATGCTGAATCAATCAAAGAAATGTACAGTAGGTACACCAATACCTATTCCATTTCGGAAGCCACAAAATTATTGTATAGTGGTCAACGGCCGAATAAAAACGTCAATCAGTTTTAATAAAAATGGCTGCTAAGTATCATGCCGTCTCTGGCACTGGCGTTTAAAACAGCGACAGATAGATAGTGAAAATACTTCAACTGTGAAACACGTATCAATCCTTTTAATATAGATAAAAGACATAAACATTAAATATAATGAAAATTTAAACAGATCCTGCTTTCCTGAGATACCATGGTAGGTAGCGTCTGACCCAACCATTATCTTGACTCTAAAGACCATTCTTTTTAATATCTTTTACACGTAAAGGGTAAATACAGGACACCACACATGTGTGGTGACATCGACCTTAAAATCGTCTGTAACTCAATGCAGTAAGGTTGATTTTAATTTAGTAGCTACGGGATTCGCGGTCTATTGTAAGAGGAAGGTCACGGATTCGATCTCTAAAAGACATTCATTTAATGATAGAGATTTGTGTTCGTACTAAAAACGCTCGCATTTTTCAGAAAGATTACCTAACAAGGCTGGCTTCGAAGTTTTTGTACCTAAGTGAGCCTAAAATCGATGAACACGTTTAGCTAACATCGAACCCATGACCCAAATGTAGGCTTCAATCTTTGTTATGTTAATTTGAAACAAAAACACTTTGAACTTACCTATACCTTACCTATACCTATTGTAGGTAGGTTTTAAGACATACCAATGACCTTCATGAAAGGCGTCGATGTCAGACACCGGTATTAGAAAATGGTAAAAGGGAAAAATATCGATAAAATTCCTAAAAGCAGTACAATATGAGTTTATCTTGTTACGTAAGAGCATATGTGGTAAGCGAGCGAAATATGAATTGATTTCTTCGACCTTTCGTATTCGCGTCCAATCAAATCCCGCACGAAGTTTTAATTAAGTATACTTCTAAATCAATTTCATTTATTAATATTTAGACGTCAAATCAATATTATATTATACTAATTATGATTATTCTAATACTCAATATGCAACAGTTTAGCTTTGTAGAGTTTGCGTAGGATAATTGTTATCTCAAAAGATTGCTATATTCTATATTCTATATTCTCCCTCTGTACGGAATAATACTCAGCAGTTAAAGAGCAGTCTACACAAGCGGATAGCCACCCTAATATTGGTGTATCGTCCAAAATTGTGAATAGTGTGCGTAGAAGCCGGCTTCCGGCTCCTTATTGACATTTACTAAGCCCGCGACCCCTGTTACAAATAACCTTAGGCGTCCGTCTAAAGACGCGCGCGTGTGTTCCCAGCTTAACAACAAATAAATATATCACCCTTATATAACTCACTTGATTATATGACTCAGTTGGACCCCCTAAACAAAATCGTCAGGGGTTATCTTTTGATTGGTTTTTGTCAGAGAAATTATGATAAAATTATCTAACAAATCAAATTAGTAGGATCGTAAATCGCATGTCCTTAAATATTTCAGCAGCTTTTAAATGAATGAATAAGATTTAGAGCTCACCTGTCCACAACACTTACGTCACAACAAGGATAGCGTTATATAATGAGAGCTGTATCCTGGCAGCTTCGCGTTTTCGGCAATTATACAACAGACGTTCGCAGCTCAACTGACTGGCGACGAATTCACACGTGAAAGCCAATTAGTCGCTACCAAATACGAGACAAAGACTACAATAAGACATTGATATGGAAATGTCGATAATAACGTTTTCTGTAGTCATGAAAGGAACGCTACAATCGGAGGCGGCAATCAAATCGTTTCATAAAAGATTTAATAACTTATCGATCTTGAAACGGCAGTCGCGTACTATTTACGTAACACTAAAACACGGGTACATAAGTTACAGGAGCTACATACGAACTGTCTTCTGCAAGCCGAACGAGAATAGCTCACGTTTCAGTAAACGGGTTGGCGATCATGTGTTTTCGAAGGTGGCCATGTTTTATGGTGTTGACAAAGCTGTCGGCGTGGCGGAGCGCGGTACCCACGTGAGGGCTGCGGCGGCGGCGGGCGCGAGCCGGACCTGCTGCCGATGCGTGGCAGGTTTTGAGGAGTTTTGGTGGAGGTTATCACGGGTATTGATCGAGCGGGCGCGGCGGGGCGCGGGGTGCGCGCGGTCGGCAGGCAGTGCCGCGACTGGGCGGGCGCCGGCCGCTCGCAGCCGCCTGCCGCCCTGCGCCGCCCGCGCCCCCGCCCGCCCCCGCCTCAGCTGCGCGACAAGCTTTTATTTTGACCCGCAACCGTTGCCGAGGGGATGCTCATGATAAGATGAAACGGCCACGTGAACATTGTCAATAAACGCTAACGCTCTACATTGTTTATTAGTAGAAACACGTTTATCTATTCTAATGTCTATGTTTTGACAATTATATTCAGCAACTCATAACATCTCCGTTTTATTTATAGTTCCTTGTTTAAAGCAGTTTGATAACGTATAAAACTACTACCATAGGAAATTAAACAAGGCATTTAACTCGTAAGTACTTTACGTAACATAACCCATGTAAATTTGCACATGTGTAATACACATTATCGCAGATGTAAACATTACGCGGGTTAAACTGTAGAGTACAATAATGTATTCCTTATCTAAATAAAATCGCGAAAACAAAACAGTTAGCAAAGAAACAAACAACTTTAATTCTAAGGCAGTTGCGGTAAGAACGGAAGCTGATCGTTTTGTAATTATCCGCGCATAAAGGCGACATTTCGACAGCAAATAAAACAATGGACACAAGGGCTAAATTAGTTTGTGCCGTGACAACGTTAGCTTAGATCACATCGGCGTGCGTGCGCGGGCGCACACTGCACCACTATCGCGAACTCATACTGTGTCAACAATGGCCGGCGTACTGTTCATTGTTAACGTGCCAAAGAAAGATTACGAGAGCGATTTAAAAAAGAACTTAATACCAAATCTAGTTTTCGAGAAGGAAAAGTACGATAGAGTTTCAAAAGTAATTCATGAATTAAAAGAGAAACATTTTGTGAAGACCGATTGTGTAGCGTCTTGTGTGCAGGACGAAGATAACGTGGTGATATCAAAGTGTCGTTCTACCGACTGTCTGCATCGGCATAAGGAAGCTGAGTTTAAGTGCAAAAGTGAGAGTTTTCTGGCCGATGCACAGGACGAGCGGAAAAGTTACGTGAAGGCGTCGTGGGACGAGATCAAACAAGTGATAAAGTTGAAGAAGAACAAACTTAAAATAACTAGGCCCGTGCGGGGGGATGACATACTGGACGCCTTTCACTGGGACACGCCGCTTGAAACTGTGAGTAAAGCACTGTACTTCATATAACAGAAATTATGTACCTTATCGGCTTAGATTAAGTGCAGAACTACAATACACAATCGATATAATTAAATTAATTACGTCTAGATAAATAATTTGTCTTTTAAGTATATAAAATTCTCGTGTTACAGTGTTAATTACTCCATAACGGCTCGAGTTTTATGAAATTTCGTGTGCATATTCAGTAAATCTGAGAATCGACCAAAATGCATTTTTGGGCCCCAATTTTTTTTATACCTTTTTTTTCTCTGCGAAGTTGCGAATAACAGCTAGGTAGTATAATTAAAAAAGTACGTCAGTATATTTATTTCAATGGATATAGACAGATATAAATAAATAGTATAAGACTGGGAGAGTAAAACAAAGCACTGGCCATAAACATACTGCCAGAAAACTGTTTTAAAAGGATTTTTATGTTCTAAAGTTTAAAGAACAAATAGCCTCTATCACAGAGTACTTTATAATATAGGCCTCTATTTTATTTCATTCAGCAAAAGAAAAATCATTTAAAAAAGATGTGAAACGTCAAGGGGTATTCGTTGTGTCAGTCACATACACATTCGACCCCAAACCTTGGCGGAAATCGACCCGTCTTGCCCCCGGGGTGCGAAAATAAAATTATATTTTTTTCCTAACTTTAAAATCAGTTTTCAAGTACTAGAGTAGGTAAATGTTCTTAGATAATAATGCCGTTATTCGGCAACTCAGTTACTGCACTCAAGCAATAGAATATTAAGCAAAATCATAGTAAGTGCTTGCAACATTAGTATTTTCCCATATTCTGAGTATCTAGATCGATATATGTAAGTTTCAATCGGGTTAACGACAGTTAATAACCCTTGACACGAAACCTAAAGCTCAGTTTAACTGTGTTATAGCACCATATTAAATTTCTAACGGAGACGCCACAAACAACACCCTGTAAGGTCGAAAGGGTGTTTATATTGTGGTCGTTAAAACTTTTTGAAGCGTGCGTCGTAGGAATTAATTGAATTTGTCACAATATTTGAATATACACGCGTTATTAGATTGGTCATTCGAAATGAATTTACGGACAGACAATTTAACAGAACTGTAATATGATATAAAATTAGATGGTCTGTGAAGACATATATTTTTGTTGGAATACTCGATTTAATACGGTATGTAAGTATTATTCATAACATACTCGCTTTTTCCGCGGTTTTGTTGCGTGGAAATTGGTTGTAGATGCAAAAACATAAACCTCTTAAGAATTCGAATAAAAATTAGCTAATGTCTAAATCTAGGCTAACTCCATACCAAATTTCATTAAAATTGTTCTAGCCGTTTATGCGTTGAGAGGTAACAAACATACAAACGTACTTACATACTTTCACCTTTATAATATTACTAGGATACATTTAGCCATTCCTATAGATCAGGCTATACTGCAAGAGTGTGATCTAATTGCTAATAATAACACTATAAATTAGGTCATAACAATTATTGGTTCAGAAACTATTAGTACCTAGTAATAATACTTTTTTGGTTCTGAAGATGAGATTATTTAAAAATTGGGCCACTATTTGCAATCGACTTAGGTTTTGTCCTAATAAGGTTTTATAATATGTCCTAATAATATTATAAAAAAGATGGTAAATCGAGACGTGTATATTTGTGTTTGTATTTTCTAGTAAGAGTAAAAGTAAAAGGTTTTCCGAATCCAATAAAATAGCTCACCCGTATAATCCAATTATATCATTAATCTCTGATAGTTAGATAATGTTTAGGATCCCTGGCCGTTGATCGACGGCTAAGTATATGTAGTTTGAACTGTTTGAAGTCCAATCCAGTAATTAAGTTACATGTTAGTATTTTAGAATATTTGCTTAATCTGGAGGCCTACCAACGTCACTCAAAATCTATTATTTATTGACAAAATAAATCTCTCCACAGTTTCGACAACTGAAAGAGTCTTACATTATCTCGCGGTGGTAGTGAACCCCATTTTTTTTTGTGGGTAATCATCAAATGACCCCGCTCGGGTAGGAGACCCACAGGACTGTAAATCTTTGTACAAAAAAGACAACCTCTTAAAAGGTGCGAAAATGTATAATCTTAAAAATTGTTTGCTGAAAGCTTTTTATATCATACATCACAGGGAAGAAAACATCGTGATGAGCGTACCGTCAGCAACAAAAGTCGGTTAATGCAGTTTTATTTACAAAGGGCTAATATTTTTCAGTGAATGAAAGAATTGGTTTTGTTTATTAAAAGTATGTTTTGAATACACTAAATGTCAAGCAAATTTGTAATAGTACAACAACATTTGAATTTCACTATGTAAAATTGTTTGGAAAAATCTGTTTCTATGTACCAACTGCTTTTGCTAACCGTATCGTTGCAACGTGTGACGGAAAACCTCTGCCTTTGAATAGAATGATTGATGGATTGTCCCTTAAGGGATTAGTCGCGACGATCCCATACATACTACTTAAGTATACGTTTATGATGTAAGATTATCAAGTTCTTAATTGGATTTAGAGTATTAAGATGCAAATAGCATATTAGAGGATGAATATTGACTGCACGGAAAGCCGAGTGATATAGCTCACCACACCAATTGCCACGTTGCGCGACGTGTCAAAGGGTTTGATCCTCTCGTAGGACACGAATTTGTTCGATCCACAAAGGCTTGTTCTGAGTCTAGTCTAGTCTCTGTGCATGTGAATTTAATGTCTGTGAAACCCCCCGCGATACAAGGATTAAATTCATCAGTGCGGGTGTCGGTTTAAAAAAACTGGTTGATTCAATTTTAATTTTTCTTTAAGACTTAGGGCCAGGGACTGGGGGTCTTACAGGCTTACTTAAGTTTTTTTTCACTAGTTTACAGTGATTATTTTACGAAGACATCATGGAAAATAATAGTCAATAGGCAAGAATATTCGAATATTACAGTTCCTTTGAATCGGGCATGTAATATGCTTAAATCACTAACATAATTTATTATAAACTCCAGTGATTCCTAACCTTTTTTTTTCCAAAATGTGATAGAAGGAAATATCCGTTAGGTACATAATATTACGACCCTAAGACTCGCGCAAAACATTTTCAAGTACTTATAAAGGGTGGTAATTATAATTAGTGTGACTACGGATTTCTGTTCAAATGTCCAATTCTAGCTACTCAATCGATAGCACAAAATGTTTAGTAATCACGTCGTTTCAGCCTTGTATGTACCGCGTATCTAATTGTCTAGCCTATTCTACCTAAGGCCGTCAAATTGCCTAACGTAACGAACACTAAACAGGAAAGTCCGTCATGGTAACAACAATTAAGACAAAAGATATAAATCAATTGATTTTCTACCAGGAAACAATTGAAATCCGATGTTACATCACAGACATTGGCCCGGGGCCCTACCATTTTGGACAGTGCAAGTTGCAATAGTTACATTGATTATTTTATAAACAAAAAAGTTTATTGTCTAAAATGTAAAACTTTTTTAAAATAAAACAGCAAGTTTTTCCTTATTATATCAGCTACCTGCCAAAAAAAGTCCATTCAAAGTCCGTCCAGCCAATTTACGGATTAGCGGGAACAAACAGACAGACAGACAAAAATTGTACAAAATGTTATTTTGGGGTATGTACCGTATTCATACAAAGCAATTATTTCAGTATTACAGGCTCCAATTTTTTCCCCAATTTTTTTCGCTTATAAAGTCGCGGGCAACAGCTAATAATTTGTATACATTTCCGAGCATTTCAGTCATTAGTATTGTTCTTCATAGAATGACAATAGATCATCAACAATACTGATTCATTATAATAATGTTTTGATTTTTCGTTTGCAGTGTCACCTTTTGTGTGTACAATAGTATATCTTGTTCTAAATCGAATGTATAGCATTGTACTATTATGAGTCAGGATACTTTGTCCTCTCACGTTTTAATAAGAGTTCATCAGCTCAATATGTATACTCCATTTGTTTAGGTAATTAACTAAATGTAAACAATTTTGGTATGTCTTTTAAACAAAATGTGATCTTTAAAAATGTAAAATACGTTTTACAACTTGAAATACATTCAGATTTTCTAAAACTATAGTTAATTGATTTATAGGCAGTAATATCCAAATTAAAAATTATTTTTTTGGTTTAAAAGTAACGCCAAGATTGTTTACATTTAGTTAACTACCTAAACAAATGGAGTATAGCAGTCCATTGTCAAATTGTCTCCTCTGTAAAGATGACTTAACAATATGGCATCTAAACCAGACCAGCATGTGGTTTATAGTTTGGGAGACACTGTAATCACGTAAAATGTTTGTTTTTCCCGTTTTTCTTAAATATTGCCGATTAGCGACCTACCCCAGCTTCGCACCGGTGAAATACTGTATGTATGTAAACATGTTAACCTTCCTCTCAAATCACTCTATCTATTAAAAAAACCACTCTAAAATCCTTTGCGCAGTTTTAAAGATTTAAGCAGACAGACAGACAGCGGCAGCGACTTTGTTTTATTCTTAGATATTTTTTTTAAATTCTGCATTTCGCTTTATGTTGCCAAGAGACCCCAGACATATTTTAAAGACTGAAAACTAACACCTTCTTTTAATAACTATATGTTTAAAAAATAAGTGAAAATCAGCTATCTACAGAAACACTTCCAGCTCATCTTATATTTCCGTCTCGTTTTTTTAACCAAGAAAAATCATAAAGATGTTTGCATTGAAGTGTCAGGAATGAAATGGTGAACAATTTGCTAACTGAAGGCTAATTAGTAACAATAACTGCAATCAACGATCAATCAGATAATTGCGTTGACACTTAACGAACAAATTGGTGTTCGCAATTATCCTGGATTACCTCACATTCTTGATCGGAAGATAAAGAGTTTATTTGTGTGCTTCCTTAAATAACAGCAATATTGTTAGCACAATACTCCGCCCACTGCATGTTTTTGTTGTTACCTTTTAACAGACGATTAACAGTCTATTTCGAAATCACATCCAGAAATAAATTATTAACAGAACAGAGTGTATAGTAGGAATTTTAAGATACACAGACAATTTGCTTTAAGTTACCTTTTGATTTTATGTTATAGGTATCATATTTCCTATTTGACGTTTGCTTATTTTAATGAATAAGCAAACGCCCAAATAAATAAAATCACAGCTTCTATTAGATCCCCAGTGCAGGTAAGAACCAATGTGAGTTTTTCAAAGTTATAATTATGTACTTTCCTAATTATTCTAAGACAACTACTTACTACTCACAAACAGTGGAAACTGGAGTCCAAATATTAGAAACTGAAATCGCCAATCTGCAGTGAGCTAGCGTGGTGATCAATGCTCAAAACCTTTCCTGCTTGGGAAGAGGCCTGTGCCCAGCAGTGGGACGTATATAAGCTCGTGAATTAATTTATATATGAAATCATTTAAAGTCAACATTTAGGCTCCGGTTGCATTACTACTATTACAATATCCAGTCTACTCGTGGCAAAAAATACACGCAACAAACGAATGATACTTTTATTTCCCTGTTTACATTAGATAAATATAAAACACCTCTCTACTCTAAGTAATCACTCTTTGTTTATCATTCGGGGCATGTTTTTATCGTATTACTGAATACATTGCTAATTTTATTACCCATTGGAATGGACAAAAGGAAAACAATCCGAAATATAGCGTAGTTTTGTAGAGAGAAGTTTGGTTGATGGAACAAGGTCGGAAGTGCATTAAAAGCTTCAAATTTTATTCAAACTAACTTGAATATTTTCGTACATTTTGACTGGCTTTATGTGAGCTACTAAATGGTCCGAAATAAGTTTTTGTCAGCAAATGTTTTATTACACATCAGGAATGTCATTTAAAGGTCCATATAAGAACACTAATTTTGAAAAACAAATATTTTATACCTATACAGTTGCTATAGCTAACTACGATGAAAATACTGATGAAACACTCGTCTGAATTTAAAAGACCTAAAGCACAATGCGTGCAGAAAAATTTTTAGTCGTTTACCGATTATTTTCCACATACAAAAATAAATAGGTTTTTTTCTGTAAATGTTTAGATGTAGACTTGAATATCAGCCCAGGTTATGATTAAAATGTCCCTATTAATATAACATAAAGGCTTTAAAGCGAACCCTCTTGGGTCATTTCTCTTGAAACTGTAGCCTCACCTAGATTCAGACTTCGTAATTAAAGTTCATGAATAGATGTAAATTATAAATTGTATTCAAATCGGGCTAGGTATACGAGTCTTGTCTTTTAATGAATCTTTAATGACTAAACATAATTTACTTACGTGATTTTAGCAACTGTAAAATTACCACCTTCTCGGTAAATCATTTTTTATGTACTAGGTCTGTGCTTGAAACCAATCTTGAAAGAATGGAAGGGAGACCTTTACTCTTGTTGGGCACTCAATTATCGCATCTTGAGTCTAAGAAATCTACAGCAAAAATGGGATAAGGTTCAGTAGGGATTAGGAAAAACAAGATAAATGTGGGAATTTTATGGATTGTATACGTTACATAATGAGCATATTGTAATTTCTGTGTGACGGACTAATTAAATTATTACTGTTTGTACCCTGTCATCACCCTTATTGTAGTAGATAGGTAGAGTAGGTAGAAGTACTTCTGAAATGGATATACTTAAGCAGCAATGTATACGCATCTGTTAATCTTTTTAGGGACTGTTTTGTGTACAAATAATTCCCTGAAACTGAAATTTCCATTTCGCAGTCTTATAACTCAGAAATAAGGTTGAAAATCGCATAGCAGCAGCCACAAAATATAACTTATTTACGTAGTCGTCGTGGTTGCTGAAAATACATATTTCCTTCTGAACGCCCTTGGAATTTATTGTCTCCTCTAGCTCCCCATTAAGTTGGGAAGGACGGGCCCATATTACAGCCCTACGCGTTAAAACTAATTTATTCTGCTTTCAGATTCTGTCAGAAGTTGTCGACCGGTTAGACATCAAAAATGCAGCGTGGAACTCGACAAAGGATGACAAATTTTGGCAGGTAAGCCTTTCGCTCTTACGAACGTAAAATTCTTCAAACTATATATTACATGATGTATTTCATCGCGTTACTAGGTCGTTTCGGTAAATGTCAGAGGCAATGGCAAAATGAGGCATAAGAAATAAACTACAGAAGTTATTTACAATAAAACACCTACCTATGTTAGTCGAAGACAAGTACATATTTTAAACAATTGAAACTTTCACTTTATCTATTGTATCCCAGAAAATAAGCAAAATCCTGAAAGAACACCCGTCAAAGAACGAAATATTGTATTAAAAGTTATTTAAAACGTAGTACCAGGAAAATTAAATATAAAATAAGTAACGAAATTGATGTTCCTTTATCACAAGAGGACTTACTAACAAAAGGAGGAAAAAAATGTTTTAAAATAAATTTCTACTATGAAATCATTTGCAAATTACAATGAATATGACTGTTCATTCGGTATTTCAGATGCAACAATTCCGCAAACCGTTTAATTTTATCTTAAGTGGTCAATCTCTGTTAGGTGTTGTATAACGGCAGTAAATTATGCGTTTTAAGTAGGTACAGTAACTAAACAATGAAGGTACGATGCTTTATTTTTTTATTTTACGTAAGTACTGAATAAGTGCAGAGTATACCTACCTACTGCGTACTAAACGGGCTAAATACTAAATAAATGCGCACTAAACGTAACTAAATAAAGATCTATTCTATTATATTCTGTTCTATTCTAAAATGTCTTTATTATAAATATTACAAAGTTTGTTTTTCATTAAAGATTCGATTAATAAAATGATATAACTTATAACAAACTTATAACACTATGATGAACTTCGTTATAGAATTTAACAAAACTACTTACTATATATAGAAAAAAATATATTACTTAAAGCTTCGAATTACACGTTCCTTATAGCCCAGCAGCCATTAACAAACTTCCTCACGACTTCCTAAGAACCTATTAGACAGATATGGATCTCAGTGAATCATAACTGCACATAACGGCGCGTGCGCACCATTCAAACAACACTTACGACAGTCCACAAAGTTCCCAGTACCAACCAAACAAGCACACAATAGCAACTAAAACCAAATCTATTTAATACCTCCATTCATACCCAAAGATCAAAGATCAAAGTAGCAGTTATACTTATTAATCCTTTGTTCACAAAAAAGAAATGATTAAACAACTAGACAATGTTTACACACAATTTGGATTGTAATGCGTTTTTATCAGTGGATGGATTAGCGATTGATCGGTTTTGCATTCTTTAAGACGCTACCGCGAATATTTTCATTTTAGATAGCTCCGCCCACTACGATCCGCGCGCCCCGCGCGTCGCGCGCGTCGCGCAAGCTATCGTCTTCACTCAATGTGTCAAATTTGAACTTCGCGCGAATCGCACACATCGAGGTCAGCGCGGGGTCAAAAGAACCGAACAGGGAAGATAAGGAGCCGCAACTTACATTTAATTTTTAATCGGATTATTTTTTTTTTGTATTTACAAAAAATACTTGTAATGAAAACTTAATATGATAAGTTGGACGTGCATGGTTGTATGTATGTATGTGTGTGGTGTGTTGTGTGTGTGTGTTTGTGTATATCCTGAACGGCTGAGTCGATAGTTGTTTAGTTTTTTTTTGTTTGAAATGGGAATTAATCGGAAGTGTTCCTAGCTTTATTTGGTGAATATCGGCCCAAGATGGCCGCCGCCACAAATGGCGAATAGCATATTTTTTTACAAAACCTTCAATATCGGTATCAAATATGTAAAAGGACTTGATAAATTAAAAATCCAAGATAGCGCCCGCAAAAAATGCTGAATTGCGTTATTTCTTTTCATAGCTACCTCAATAATAATAAATTTTTAAACATATTTATTAAAACTGAAATATAAATAATAATGTAATGTTAAAAATTCGTTGCTGGAACGGCATCTAAAGTACATATTGTTTTTTCTGGCAGAATCCGTTCATTTTGTAAACTTCTCCTAAAAGGCAATACAAGAAAAATAACACAAAACAAAGTCTCCATAGATTTTTTGTTGTTTTTGTTTTGTGTTTATGTTTACGTAGTAGCTACTTATTTAGTGATGTGCTAATATTTACAATAATATCTAATAACACTCATATTACTTACCTAGATAAAATATAGCCTATGTTACTCGTGGATAGGTAATGTAGTTTTGTAATGGTAAAATAATTTTTAGAATCGGTCCAGTAGTTTTGAGTTTCTCCATTATACAAACAAACAAAAATACAAAATTTTCCTCATTATAATATTAGTGTAGATATACCAAAAGTTCTCGCCAAATTTAATAGTGGCTGATCGCATCGCATCTAACTTCCGAGTACCTATACGCGTACAACCTTGTTGTAGGTACCTATGTGGCCCACCATCACCCGCTGTTACCTCCCTGCCTAAAATGGTGTTTATGCAGCGACTCGAGCAATATCCAAAGCCACCATAAAGTTTGGCGAGATCTACCTATAGTTACAACTCTCCTACGAATGATGTTATTGTTTACAACTACAAAAATATGTTATAGATTATAGAACAACAATTTCACTAAAATTAACAAATTACATAACTACATACTAGTTGCATAGATAGGTAATGATGATTTTATTTTATTTACCTTGCCTTTTTCACCTCCTGCATTTTTGGCACATTCTTTGAGGTGTTGTTTTCTTTTTTCTTTAAGAAACTATATTTTTTTTAAGTTCTTGCCATTTTATATTATAAAACCTAAACCTAATTTAAGGGCCCCTTATTCGAAATTTACGTTTCTAGATCGAGTTTTTTTCAGAGAAATCACCATATTTAAATTCTTAAAAAAATATATAGTACAGATACATGCTTTATCTAGTGACTTTTTTGGATAGAAACGAATTATTTAACATTTTGCTCGATAAAAAAAAATTCAGAAGTAAGGTCGATTTTAGAAGTATTTTTAGTTTTATAAGACTTGGACTGAACGTAATTTTATATAAATTTAACATTTCATTTACTAATCAGATTTGCCAGGGATATTATTGGATAGAATTTTAATATGGCGTTTATTTTAATTAGGTGTACCATGTGTCGTGTCTCATCTCTGTCAATGCGGTGAAAGAGTCGACTGCCTTGGTCATCATGGCTTGTCCTGCGGCAGGAGCGCGGGGCGCATACCGCGACACGCAAGTATTAATGACATTATTCGTCGTGCTCTTGTCACTGCTGGTGTACCTGCTGTTCTAGAACCGAACGGTTTGGTGCGCAGCGATGGTAAGAGACCTGACGGGATGTCTTTACTTCCCTGGAAATTGGGCCGGCCTTTGGTGTGGGACGCAACGTGCGTCGACACCCTTGCGCCGTCCCATGTTCTAAGTTCGGCGGTCGCGCCCGGCGCTGCTGCTGGAGCTGCGGAAACCCTAAAGCGACGAAAATATAATAACCTTACGGGCAATTATATTTTTGAGCCCTTTGGGGTTGAAACGCTTGGGCCATGGGGACCGGGTGCACGAGCTCTGTATAAGGAACTCGCTAAGCGCTTGGTCGACTCCACCCGTGATCAGAGGGCTGGACTGTATTTCGCGCAAAGAATTGGTATTGCCATTCAGCGTGGTAATGCGGCCAGTCTCCTGGGCACGTTTCCCGCCATTGACGGAGATGAGGATATTTTTTTCGACGCTTTGTAAATATGTAATTTTTTTTAGTTACATAAGTTTAGTCATAAATGTAGATATTTCTTGTTTTAGTATTGTTTCTGTTAAAATAAAGTCTACCTTCATATGGCGTTTATTTTTTTTTTAAATAAAATAAATACGTGAAAAGTGCTCGCGCGCACCGCGCGCTCCGTGCCAGTGTCTGGCCGGACGCCATCGAGGTAGGACCTATACAACTTTTGCTCGCGACCACAAATTTACGTAAGTGATTGAAATGGTAAATAAAAAAAACAAAATTAAGAAAAGAAGGGTGTCTGAAGTGAAGATAATCCGAAAGTGTATTGCGTAAGTACTTATTCTATAAATACGTCACAATATGATTACTTCTATACACAGAGCAACGAGAAGTCAGTATGTACCTATAGAATTTAAAATCTATAATGGGAATATTCACCTTTATAAGGTGCAGATTTCCATCCTGATCAAATTGAATGAACTTTCGCACAGAGTGATCACAATTTGAGATAGATGTTTATTATTTAGTTTGTTTGAAAAAAAAAGTCTTTCAGTTTACGTAAATTCAAAACGTATCATGATTCAAATGATTCATAGTTACTAGTCCTAACCGTGTTAAATTAATGTCGGGGTGGTAGCGCCACGCTGTATAGTACTCACCAAATCTTCTACAACCATTCTTTAAATTCTATAGAATGATCATCACTTTCCTTAGTCACACATTCATAACATATTAGTGTTGACAATCAATAGTTTAGTGGATAGCACATCAAGCTAAGTATATTATTATGTTTTTGTTGCAAACTACTACTTATTACTAGCACAATATATATATGAACTACTGATTTATTTATTTATACTGTGGCGTGCCCGCCCGCCACCATAGGTCACCGGAGTTCAAATCGCGACGGCTTCTGGGCAACGCGGGCGCAAGCCGTTTCGGTGCGTTAAATGCCTAAACTTTCGGAATAAGGGGCCCTTAATAATATAAGTATTACCTATAACGTCTAAGCCAACTAATATTTACACTTACAAAATATTTAAAACCTAAGATCATCACGTCACAAATGAATATACCTACGACCGGAGCGACAACATGCATAGGTCCAACCCCGAAGAGCCCAATCGCCCGACTGGCTCGTCTTCGTACATTATTGTATATCAATCGCTAGCGCACGGGCATAAGGTTCAGAATTGCGTAGCGTCTACCATGATCGCGGCCGCTCAAAAAATACAAAATCTTAAAACTTTATTTAAAAATGATTGGTAATAGTTATGGAAAAACTGTTCTGACAGAACCTTAATATTGATGTTACGAATGTATTAGAGTAATTTTGAAACATAAAGATCGTGTAACTTGCTTGTAAAATCAAAAATAGTACTTTTTTAGACGTGTTTTCGAAATTAATTATGATCGAGTAAAATTATCAGTATCGTGTTTTCGTTCTGGCAGAATCTAGATAAAGGTATCAATTTACCTATATCAAAATTTCAGATCCATTGGTAAGCTGGTTGTCTTACAATCTGCCATGGCAAATGGCAAATAAAATCGAGGTAGCGCCTTAAATAGCGTCGAACTTGGATAGCTTGACCTTTAAGCGTGTCAACATATCAAATGTCTTGTTCTAGACAGACTGAAAATAAACGTATCTATCTATGGCTAGAGACTAGACAAATGTTTGGTTGTTTATTCTGGAATGAGAGTCGGATACGTGTTCGTTAGTGTTACAGAGTAGATGCTGTCACTGCTATTTAGGTTTATATGGTAGCTAGGAATTTAGTGTTTCCAACAAGCAATGTTGGTTCGCATTTAAATAATAATAAACTAGTCTATATACGTGCCACTACTGGGTACACTCTTCCTATATAGGGAAGGCTCTGCGTCGTCCTGTTTCTAATTTGTCCTTCACGTTTAGAATAATTATAATTTTAACAAAATATTTAGATCAACGTGCTGCATCATATAATATTATGAGAACCCTCTTATCGGACCCCCATCATATTGTCTATAATTGACTTTTATTCTTGTCTGTATACCTACTTTACTGCGGTAAATAGAAGCTTATAAAAACTAGCTCTATAAAAAATAGCTGATTGATTGGTTGATTTTTCAGATCCATAGCATGCATCAGTTGAATAAAAAGAGGTTTATTACCCATCTCTTCCTTTTCCAGGTACTCTTCTCACTGGAAACTGGGAATCTGAGTGAGGAGCTGCTACAAGTATTGAAGACCTTCGGGATAGGATCCCGGCACCAGTCCTCAGTGAGTGTGCTGCCTTGTGCTCTCTACTACAAGTCTAATGACGGAAACAGCGCGGCCGCTTCGGAAGATGGCTCTACCGGAATCGAAGAGTAAGTTAAAGTAGAGAAATATGAAGAAATAAAAATAAAAACAGGAATGTCTTATCTCTTTCTAAAGCTAATAGTAATAAATGGCTCATTCCACCAATCAGATCTATGTATATGTTTCCTTTTTCCAGCATTGTGATATTTACACGCAGGTCCCATACTAAATACAAGTCTCATTAGACATAAATAAGAGTCAGGCTATTAGGTCAACTTCTTTAGAATTCGAATCTATTTAAATTGCCTCCTAACATTCTAGGTAAATTGAAAAAGCTAACGCTCGATAGAATAAATGCTTGCTTATTTGGTGACACACCAGAACAACAATTAGCAACAATTTTGAACGGTTACACATAAACTGTTCAGTATGAACAGTAAATGTGTACCTATCCTTAATTGCCTCGTGTAGCCAATTCGCTAACAAGCCTGAAACATCTTGTAAAATACATCAGGTTGACAAAGTATTGCGTACAATGAGATTTTTCTTTAACGAGATGCGTACCACCACTTCTTAAAGCAGTATTTGTAACGTTCTACACCATATAGTGCAACGACTGGCTTTTACAACTATAAGAGGCGTGCTTTAAGGAGGTAATGGAAGGTCTCCAGAGGACTTCCTTCCCTCTAAATGTACGTACAACTCCTTCATTTTTTTCTGTTCTATAACCTTCCCTATATGGAAAGAGCCTGTGCCCAGCAGGGAGACGTATAAAGATGGTTTATTTATTTTAACTCTTTTATTAGCTTTGTCTTTCATTTCAGACTACCAACCACACCAACTGCCTGGTCTCGGTTTTCATCATCAGTGCGCGCGCGCACCAACCTCGCCCAAGTGCTACACGACGTGCGCGCTGATGCAGCTCTCACGTTCGACTGGCTGTTCATGCTGCTGGTGGCAGCCTTCGTCGCAGCTATTGGGCTGATTGAAAACTCTACGGTTATCCTGGTGGCCAGTATGCTGATATCGCCACTTATGGTAAGGTATACCGTTTAATCAAATAAGAAAGCAATACTTTTACTTCCTGAACAGGAAAACTTAAATTTTCCTCTTCACATTTGAATAAATCTTAAGTATCTTTGTGAAAATATCTATCAATAATTGTTCAAAATCACGTACAAATTAGTAGGCTCTACTGTACCAGGTCATGAACTTACACACATTTTATTTCAGTGTTAAATTTGTGTAACTTACTTTTGAGGCATAAATGAAAAATCCCACATAACTATTCCAATTGCCATTTAATTCTTGCCAAATTCTATTTCTCACTTAGCAAGTTAATATAAATTTCCAGGGTCCAATAACAGCGGGTACCTTAGGCACTGCAGTCCGGGACCGTTCTCTGCAGCTCATGGGGGTTAAGAACGAGTTCCTGGGACTATTCCTGTCCCTCGTCATCGGCTTCATCTTCGGACTCACCATCTGTGCCATCGACGAGCGATACGGAGTGGTCGAGGATTGGCCCACTTATGAAATGATATCAAGGTAGGTCAGTAGAGATAATTATATGGTCTTATTTCAATAATTGTGTTTTAGTGTTTGGATTTTCAAAAGACTGGCTATCCAAAAAGAATTAGAAAAAAATGAGAGAAGAACAATCGAATTTGGCAAATGAAATCGTAGTTTTATTGAAACTTATAAAGAAAATTTTACTTACTTTGCCTTGTGGATTTTTTTGGTCTTTTTAAAAAGATTTTTTTGTTGATGAAGTCTACGGTTCCTGACATGAATATATCTTACAAAAACTTTACAAGACACTTTCAACAGTTACACATCTTTAACCAAGCACATATTGACCCCATTATTTTATCTTCATCTGACTCCAGGTGTGAATACCGTTCCCTTTGGGTAGGGATCCTGGTTGCCATCCCCAGTGGTGCTGGAGTAGCCCTGGCTGTCCTAGGAGAGTACACGGCATCACTGGTAGGAGTCGCCATTTCTGCATCACTGCTACCTCCAGCTGTAAATGCAGTAAGTATAACGCCTTTTTTTGTGGTGAATCATCAAATGACCCCGCCCGCTGTGGGTGCAGCGGGAGGTGTCAGACTTTTACTGACTAAAACCCACTATGTTCCTCCTGAAGTCCTTTGGGTGCCGGGGTCGCGGTAACTCTCAAAAACATCCCGCAGCCCCGGCAGAAGTTTGACGCCTTAAATAAATATCATAACATATGATAGAACTAGCTGTTGCTCGTGCAAATGTTGTTTATTGGTGCAAAAATATTACTCCCCCATGCATCATCGGTAATTTGGTGTACAAAAAGTAACCTGTAATTTGGTGTGGAGTTGACACATTAGATTAACCAGTGTGTCACTCCATGACCATATTTCATATTTAGAATGGATTGATTAGTCTTCATATTTAGACTGGATTAACCAGTGTATCAACTCCATACCTAATTTTATCAACATTCACCTAGCCGTTTGAGAGTGAAAGAGTTACAAATAGGTATCTATCCATCTATACAAATGATGAATGTGAATATATCCAATGTAGTGCTGAGAACTTCATTTTCATGCTAAATGCTGAGTAACTCAATTGATTATATGCAGTCCATACGACAAGGATTTAATGGTATTCAAATGCAATTTATGAAGAGTAGAATTTAATTTCTCGTTTAGCATTAGATTTTCCTTAAACGATTCCTTTATAACAAAATTTCCAACTTCATTCCTTCAGTGGTTATTTTTAGCTTTCGGACAAAAGTTACCAAATTTCTAATTATAATAATTCCCAAAATAGAATGCTTATTACGGAGAAATCTAAATCGGGAGTTCCAAAGGTGATCGGAATAAATATAGCCCAAAGGGTCTTTACCAAAATATTAGTGTACCTGCCGGATAATAAGGTTTCTATGTAGAACGTTAAATCAGTCAACTGGCGTGGGTTAAACCCTAGGGCGTAGATAGGTCAAAACGGAATTAATTTTAACCTAACTATAAATGAATTTTAAGCTATGTTCATAACAAAATTAAAGCTTAACATGTAAATGGTCCCTTTTTGACGATGAGCTTAATATATCTCTGTACCCAATTTCGTCATTGTGATATTTTAATATGATGATGTTAATCAATCTTTCTCATTTTAGCAAAGGGTCTAATGACATTTATGTGCTCGATCAAAATGAATCCTTTACGTGAAATGTATCTCGAACCGACGAAATAGCAGATTATTTTGACCTGCTTCTTCTATTGAATCGACTTTGTATTGTTTTCTTAGTGAAACTGACTACTCCTATGAAAAAAAAACAGGAAAATTTCCTACTCAAGAACGACACTGAGCGAAATACTGAGGCCTTAAGTGTCATGAAGTTTGAATCAATACAGACACCAGTAAACATTATTTTCTTTTTAAACGACTCCCGCACTAAGTTATTTAACTTTACCTTAAATCACAGGGGCTTTCACAACATTTAATCCACATGCACAAAGACATCTAGACTCATAACAAGCCTTTGTGGATCGCACAAATTCTTGTCCTACGCGGGGATCGAACACTCAACACGTCGCTTACAGTGATTATTTACGTGGTGACCTACCACTCGGCTATCAGTCAAATTTTAAGACTTCACTTAGGTGCGTGATGTTCTTGAATACGTCTACTACTACTGTATATTGTCCTACAGGGCCTGTTATGGGCGATGGCGCTCACCCGGCTCACGGTGACGACAGAGGAGCTGCGGTGGCTGGTGGTGCAGCCGTCAGAGCTGGCCGTGCTCGGGACCGCCTCACTTTGCCTGACTCTTGTTAATATTGTATGCATATTCCTGGCTGGAGTTGCAGTTTATAAGGTAATACTATAAATATTGCTATTTAAGTTTTATTTGGCTAGTGTAATTTCCAGCAGTTTCTTTTCTTTTTTTTAACGACCTCCGCTCTAAGGAATTTAATCCTTGTATCACGGGGGCTTTTACAGACATTCAATTTACATGCACAGAGGCTCCCAGACTCAGAACAAGCATTTCAGGAACGCACAAATTCTTGTCCTACGCAGGGACTACAGAAATCAGACAACAGTTTTGATGTCTTGCTTAGAACTATCATTGACAGCATAGAACTTTAAATCAGTTTAAGTTGTTGAACCAGAGACAAAATATCAAACACATTTTTTTTTAATTATACTACGACAGTGATAAATTCCTATTTCAAAACTTAGAAACATCTTGTAACTTGATTTAAACTCACTAAACTTTAAAAGGTTTGTTCTCAAGTGTGGTACAGTACATAAAACTAATTTTCTACGCCTCGTCTCTAAAGATTTCTTATTTGGCTTTCCAAGATTTCCCAAGACTCTTATTCCATTATTTACATGAGTAAATTAAGAATCCAATTCGTTGAAGCTACTTATACTAAGGCTGTCCATCGACCTTGATACTTTAACCTTAAAATAGATTTGTTGAGTGCAAAAGTATTTTCAGATCATATTTTAGCATAATTTTGAGAGTAAAACCTTTTTTTGTTTGTAAACTGGATTTATAAAATAATACCAGCCTATAAACGATACACTGTTGGGCATAGGCCTCAGTCCATATAGAAAAAGTTTGAGCACTGATCACAACGCTACCTTACTTCGAATTGGCGATTTCAGCTTTTACTATTTTGGAATCCAGGTTTTCTTACGAATTTTTTTTTAACCGTTTGTTAGTTATCCTCTCGTAATTTCTATCTCTCCTTTCCACATTGGTATTATCTTCTACTATCCCTTGACCCTGAGATGACAACGCTTCTGATATACCCATACAATTACTAATGCAGTTTAATATTAACGTTTCAATACTTACAGGTCAAAGAAGTGAGCCCCTTAGACAGAAAAGATATATCGTGGTGGAGGGCGAACAGAAACCGCTTCCATGGCACCAAGCAAAACAAAGAAAATCTGAACTGGGATGCTTACACGTGAGTTATGTCCAAAATTAACTATTACTAAACAGGTTATTCACTGTTGTTTGTCAATCTAGCATTTACGTTACATTTTCTGTAACTAACTCTATTTGTTATTGAACCTATAATCTTGATTTTCCTTTGATTCATCATCATCATCATTCCACTGCCCTTATCCCAATCATTATTCGGCGCAGCATGTCTTCTTCTTCCACACGTTCCTATTTGCCAGGTTAGCAAGGATATTCTTTTGTTTTATCTATTACCGCCGTCTGGTTCCTTCTTTTTTGGAATTCTAATTAATTATTTGCGTTTATATTCAGTAAATGGTATGAAGAGTCTCCCAAAACAAAAGAGAAGTCGGAAAGTCCAGCGAAAGACGAAGACATCCCAACTAGTGGAGTGCAGAGCGACACCATTACCTACAGACGTCGGCCATCACTGATAAAGCGGCTCAGAGCCCAGAATGTGGAAGGCTTTTGTAATCATACACGGTAAGTAAATTTCGAGGAATATAATCGTAAAAAATTTAAGTATCTCTTTTAGGTATCCCAGGCCAGTCATGCACGGAATATACGAGTGATTACTCTGTGCTTAACCATTATATTGTCTGCTATTACAGTCGCTTTCAAGTCAAGACGAAACAAAAGAAATATTCGTGCATGTGCAAGAGCCGTGGGTAACCTAACTACACGACCATCCTAATACAAAATGACTTAAAACAGATATCGCAATACCGCATGCGATATTATTGAGCGTATCTATGCAAGAGCCGTCGATAGGTCGGTTCCTAGACTATTGTGTATCTACTGGTATATCGTAGACTACGGGATGTTGAAGTTCAAGCTCTTTTGAAAACGATTATACCCTGTATGACGTCATCATCATCACAGACCGAAAAAGGCATTTCCCAAAGATCTTCACAACGGTCACAAACTTCTACATTGTGCTTTTTGCATCCACCACCACTATCTTTGTTACAGCAATCACAATGCTATTTATGTTAGTATTTCTAATTACCTCGTTATGTCTTTTTACAGATTAGGAGAATTATACATACCACTGGACACTGAAACAAATGCAGAAATCGTAACTCATAGAGAAGAAATTGACAAAACTGATGATACGACTAATTCAGATATTACAAACTGTGATACTGAAATGATGAATGATAATGAAGATTCCAGTACTGATGAAAGCAAATCCCACAGTTATTACAATATGGGATATCAAACTGATGAAGTGGATATTAACAGTCATCCCACTATAGAACCTTCTTTAAGTTTCACTATGGATCCAAAGAAGCCTGTGTTATTAGAAAATAAGTCGTTTAATGTGTAATTATGTTAGTTAATGACAAATTTTGTATCCATTTTATAACGTAATTTATTGAATAAAGTTTTTTACAGAATACTGGGTTTGCTTCTTTTACCTGCAAGAATGCTTACAGACAAGGTCTAGGCTATTTGAGCTGCGCGGCTTCGTCGTGTGAAAAAATCTCAGATATCGTGGCTTCCTGTTAGATTTTTTTTTAAAGTCAGTTCAGCACATCTACAGATTATCTCCTATACAACGTCACAAATCCAGAAACTTCCTTATGATGTTAGAATAGATAAGAATGTTAGGTAAATAATTAATGTAGATCTCTTTTTATATTATATCTTTTTTCATTTGTTTTACTATGCAGATATAGATTCTGCAATAATTATCTGAATTACTTTATATCCACGAAGTCTTTGACCCGACTTTGACCTCACAAAAAATCTACAACAACAAATATACCAAACAACCCAACCATCCTGCTAACTATTTAGATCGTTCTATTTACCAGCTCTACTTAGATAAAGCTGCAGTGACGTCACAGGCGCCGTCTGCGCTCGTTACGATGAAACTCAACACAATTTCCATATAAATCCTTCAGAAGTGCCCTGAATAAGGGTCACTGAAGAATACGTAGAATTTTGTTTATTACTTAAATCGGAGTAGTATTTTTGTGTATTTATTCTCTTTTGGAGTACTAAATAAATATATTAAATATTATTTATGGTATTAAATATTGGGAACAGTAGAACAAGTCTTGTACTAATGTAGCTTGGAGAACAAAAATAATGCGCAATTTTTTTGGGTTCGTCACCCATAAAAAGGCAGAAAAATAGTATCTTGCAGGTAGTTGTTTACCTTTTTTGTCCTTTTCATCCATGAAATTTAAAATATGCTAAGGTTGGTCACTACTCTTGATTGTGGACTATGCACGTAGACTGAAGGTAATTTCTTTCTTCTTTTCTGTGTTCCATATGTGAAGAAAGCACTGAAGTAACGCAGCTGAAACTGATACTCAATCGCTTAATAACGTACAGTCAACAACAAACGTCAAAGAACAAACGAGACTTACAAAATAACAGTATTTTCAGAGTCACGTAGTAATTGTAACTCAAATACGTTTAACTATAATTATAGTTTATTTACCTATTATTATTAGCCTATTTTGCTTCCTCATAAAGCAAGAAACTTATTGAATCTGATTTTGTACAGCTGTTTTGGAAATTCACACTTACTTGTATTATACAAGTTCTGTTTAGTTTAAGACTAGATGGCGTTGTGTAAAAGTTGAGGAATATTATATTACTTTCGTTACTAACCCTACATAATCAATACACGAAGTAGGTGTGCAAACTCTACCGCGATATAGTGACAAGTTAATCCGCTGCGACAACATTACGTCACGGCGCTAATTGTTCTACGGCGATAATTAGGTATCGCTTACGTGATAATCATGCTGAATAGTTCCGTAGGCTTTAGGACAGGGTACCCTTCAGTCACAGACACACATCATCTGTAAACCTTAACTGTGGTTGGGGGATCAGGTTGTGTGTGTCAACTTCTAATCTGATTTAAAGGCTTAGTTCAAGTTTTTCTAGAATCAACTACCTATCTGTGTGTTCTTAAGTTAATGTATTGGCAATATTGTTAAGATCACGTAGAACAAAAAATTCTTCGGTGCAAAGCTTCCGGGTAAACTATATTGAAAGTAATCTAGAGCTTAGTTTAAGTTTTACAAGGATCGACAGCCTATCTGACCTCCTTAATTTTAGACAGCAAATGGATCTTATTCGCGATATAATTCGATATTTCTTTTCTCCCGATGTTTCCGTCGAGTTGCACCGTCCGTGGTCACGGGTGGACTCTAAGAGAGAAAAGAATATAGAATTATATCGCAAATAAGACCCGTTCGTTGTCTAAAATATGTGTACAAGTCGCGAAAGTTTAAAGACTTTAATAGTCTTCTTAATCCAAATAGGTACTCAAATAGCTGCTAAAACCAAGTGACGATGCCATCCGGAGTCATTTTTGTTGTCTACATACCATCGAGTAATTACGAACATATTCTAAGATTTGGTAAACCAAGAGATTTGATACCAGTTGAAAGTATTGAAGTGAAACCTGCTCGGTTGGCGGTAGAGTTGAGGAATAAGAAGTCGAGAAGCATCCCTATACATTTGACGCAGTATTATAATGAAGGGTACAGCCAGCCGTTGGAGAATATTGATGAAACTGATGAAGTTTTTACTATGGAAAATGTGAGTATATATAGTAGATTGATAGGAATAACAATACGTTTCAATAAAATAGTGCTAAATACTACGTTGATAGCTCTAGCTATATTTTTGTCAAATTGCCAACTTTATTCTTATTTTTATAGATATTCAATTTAAGTAGTAGGGCACCGGCTCATTCATAGTATTAGTATGTCACGTTTGTATGTCATGTTACTGTTGCAAATTCTAACATAATCTTATTTCACAATAAACGTAGACTCGCATAATATATCCAAATAAGTACACCTATATACTAATAGACAACACTATAAGTTGATGCCTTAACGATTTCCGAAGAATTTTCTGTATTGTTCGTGGTTTATCATAATAACTTCGTGTATACCTGCGAAAAAGTAACTTAAGCAAAAAGCAACATTTCCACCCAGATTCTACAAGAACTACTCCGCAAACTGCACGTGGAGCACGTCGTTTGGATAAGTGACAAAGCCGGCAACTATTTCGAGATAATATTCCCGCTGCCAACTGGCGATCAATGCGAGACTATGCTTCACTGTCTCACCCAGCTCGGTATCGGCGTCCGATGCAAGTCCATTGTCAGGTAAACGAGACGACGGTGACGCTAATTAACCCGACATGCTCCATTTATCAAATCCTGAGATAACCGCTACTCTAGTGTAAAGCGTTTTATACGATCAATCGATATGTACTGTTAGCAACGAAGGAGGTTACTATCCAAATTGTTATGTGCCAGTATTATTCAGTGCAGGCATGTAGGAATTAGTGTTTAGATTTTTTTCGTATAAGTATCACACAATGGAAGCCAACAGATGGATAACACTGCCGAGGCCGGCCCAAAAAGCGGTGGCGGAATGATTTTAACGTACACCGCGAGGACTGTTTCGAGGTGGGGCAGGACAGAAAGACGTGAAAGGATTTGTGGGAGGCCTTTGCTCAGCAGTGGGCTAGGAAAAAAAGGGGTCAGGCCTGTTTTATTACCTAATAACAAAAGAGCAGCTCAAAGACGCAATTGTTTTGTTATTCTTCTTGTGTTAACTTTCGTTGCTGACCGTACCTAGTATTTTAAGCTTCAGCCCACTCCACCACTGAGTGGTCACGTGCAGTGGCTACTGTGGGTTAAGTAGGGATTATTTACAATCGGCTATGTATGTTTTCACTAGATTAAATTAAAGAGAAAATTTTAATTAGGCCGTCTGGCTTAAAATTCAGTTCCTTCTATTAAAGCTGACAAATTGGAAGAAGCTAAATCATGATCATCCGAAACATGCTTCTAAATATATACAAACTATAGATAAATTACACCTAGACACAGAACAAATGATCGTCATCACACAAACAATTGGCTTGGGTGTGAATCGAACCCACGAACTCTGGCTTATCAAATGTGTCATAATGTTAGTTTAATCACAGACGTACGGGTTTAACATGACCTGTTTCAGCGTACTCCCATGTAGCGTGGTGCACTCAGCTGTTCCAAATGAACAGATCGACGAAGATACATTCCAGTAAGTAAAATATATTCTGTAAGTACACACTTTTAGTCAACACCTATTACAATCGGAATGATTTTACTGCAACACTGTCAAGTTTACTATACAAACTCTAAGTTATTTATACATAGAAGCCTTTCTAAACACTTACATAATTTTAAGAAATAAAAATATTGCATTCGCATCGCGAATAAATGCACAAAGAGAAAATAATTTATTTCAAACTAGCTTGTAGATACTTTAGTAGTCTATATTCATTTACGCAAAGACGCAAGCTTTACCTGCTTGTAGATACTTTAGTGGTTTAGATTCGCTTTCGCAAAGACGTAAGCTTTACCTTTATACCTTGCGTTATTGTTTTATATTAAAATTTGAAGACGAAAATCTGAGGACGCGACACGGTGGCGCAACTTTGTGGAGTCGATCAGGTCCAAGCTGACCGTCAAACAAGTCGTGGACGGTGTCCGAGGTGGCGGAGAGCTGTCCTTCGACTATCTTACGCTTATTATCACTGCTGAGTAAGTGGAACTACGTGAAAATAGATATTTAAAGCCGCATTTAGAAAACGTCACTCGCTTTAAAGTCGTAGTTAAGTGTAAATGTGTAATTCTGTATTTTCCTCACCGAGGAGTGTAAAGGCAAATAGACATTTAAAAACGATATGTGTAATGTAGAATGAGTACAATGTCGTTTGCCAATAAGGCAGTCAAAGTTGTTCGTAGACAGACACATGAAAAGGCTCTAGGAAAGTCTAATAATAAAGATTTTGTAACCGGTGAGCATCCATTAATTACTTACAGTATACAATTTTAAATAATTGTAATTAGATTCTATTAAAAATTAAAATAAAAATATTTTGAAAGTTAATTCGCGTAGACTCTACGGCGTAGAGGAGATCTCGTAGAGTTTACGCTTTCGAACAACAAACAGGATCAAAGCAATTCAGCCTCGTATATTAAAGCTTGTTGCTACTCAAAAACTAATAAATTATTCCACTAAGAACGGTCACCCGTCCTACACTTGACCGCAACTGTCTTAAGGTCGAACTCAAGGCCCAATGCCGTTGGTATTGTAACTTCCAATAATACGTCTAGCGAACTGAAAACTCTGTAATCAAATCACCCTTAACGATCGACTAAGGGAAAGAGTACAATTAACTTTCGGTATACTTTTATTTTATAGAATTAATTGCATTTGCATTTATCGATTTGTACACATTTTACAAAGTTATTACATCTACTAAACTGTATGATAATTGGCAGACGTGATTAACGAATAGAAGGTATCTAATATTATAAAAATCAAAAACTTTTCTTATTTTCCTGAGCAAAAGTAAAAGTATTTAGTGAAAGCAAAAGCAGTGTCCCGACACTACTTTTGCTTTCACTATAATGTCACGGACTTATATCTCAGTAAATAAATACTGCAATCTACGTTTTTTCTCAGATGTAGTATTAATTTCAGATAACACATAACAATGCATGTATTTCCAAACACATCGTATAAATTAGTCTTCTACGTTAAGTAATACTTTTCTCAAGTTCTCTTCTTTTTCAGCTCTCTAGCAGCTTTAGGTTTAGTAGAAAACAATGCGTCAAACATCGTAGCGGCCATGTTGGTTTCCCCACTTATGGGCCCAGTGATGTCAATAACTTTCGGCACAATCATATCAGACCGAAGCCTTGTAAGAAGCGGCTTCGAAAGCCTAATACTAGGAATGTTTGTGTCTCTACTATTCGGGTTTATTTTCGGCCTGATATTGGGAACTACTGAAATGCCTTGGGGATTTGGTGATTGGCCTACAGAGGAAATGAAGGGACGGTAAAGTACACAATGAATTTTTAAGAAGTCATACATAGATAGATAGATAGTTTGCAGTACAGTCAGCAGCAGAAGTCGGTTAACATAATCTGATTTACAGAGTGCCAGAATTTTTCAGTAATCTGTAGGAATTGGTGTTTAGTGAATTTTAATTTAAATAAATAGGGTAGTTAAAGGTAGGTACTCGAAATAATTATTTTTAAGTTCAATTTTGACTGCACGGATGGCCAATTAGTATACAATGTAGGTCACCACGCCAATCACCACTGTGCGCGACGTGTTACGGGTTTGATCCCCGCGTAGCACAAAAAATTGTGCGTTCTACAAGTGCTTGTTATGAGTGAGACTGTGACTTGTCTGTAAAACTCCCCGCGATACAAGGGTTAAATTCCTTAGTGCGAGAGACTCGCCTATATTGTAACCTAATAGCACAACAGCTAATAGTGCTATTTAATTACATACAATTTGTTTAAAACATTTTTGGTTTCAGAGGGAATGTTCGTTCTCTCTGGATGGGTGTACTTTGGGCATTAACTTCGGGTACAGGTGTGGCCCTTGCTTTACTACAAGGCAGTGCTGGACCACTGATTGGTATCGCGATTTCAGCTTCTTTACTACCTCCGGTGGTAAACTGTGTAAGTGTTAACCAAATACTTAAAGAAATATAAAATATTTGAAGCCAATATTAATAGCCACTTGAATTTATCTGTACCTTTCATCTAAATTAGAAAGAGAAAACTAAGCAATTAACGGCATTTTTTTTTTACTCAAGTTTTTACCTAAGTTTTTTTACTCAATACCTTAATGAAGTTAAGTATATAGTATTGGTCTTATGATTTGAAGTTAGTTGATATGTTTTTTTCTTCAGGGGCTATATTGGGCGTTAGCCTGTATATGGCTGTTATATCCCGGGTCAAAGATTCCACATATAAAAGGAGAAGCTTACACCGGCAACTCTTCCTACCAACCATTGTATCATGACTATCTTCCTATTGAATTTGCTGTAAACGGTAAATTGCATTTTTGCTTATTTAGATTACTAAAGCTACTAGTGCAACTTATTTAATTTGATCTATTTAGCGTGGTACGAATTAGCTTTAAGGTATGGCTTTGATTCAAATAATATAAATCAACTCAATAGTCCTGGAATAAAAAGGAATACTGAAAACGTACCAATCTGAAAAGTATTTCATTTTCCACGTAGCAAACCTAATTTCCCGTATTGGCTCACACAAAATTAGTTTGTAGATACGAAAGTGAAATCAAGTATCTTCCAGATAATGTAATTCATTACAGGTATCGTAAGCTGCTGTCTAACCATAGTCAACGTGATTTGTATATTCATAACTGCTATAATATTCCTGAAAATCAAGGAAGTAGCGGCTCCATATACCTCCAGTCCAGATCTGAGGCGGTTTTGGGAACAAGATATCAAAGTGGCACGAGAAGCTAACCGGGCTAACTTGCATAAAGCAGAAGATGATGAGAGAACTGAGTAAGAACTGATTAATTTCTATAAGTATTTAGATAAATGAATGGAATAGGAGTTACAGAGGAAAATACGAAGAAGGAACTTAGATAGCTAAACACTATTATAGCAATCGTTACTTCGATAAGAATCTTGAAGAGATTTTCAGATAAGTAGACACTTAGGTTATCATTATTGTAGTACGAGTAGCAAAAATATAGTAGGTATATGCATGTTTGTGTTGTAAAATCATATTGTCGAGTGTATTGCTCTTCAGGACACAAACATTCATGCCTAATAAAAATTGAAATCCCATTTAGATTGGTGTTAGAAAACCTGGATCACGAGACCGATACCGAAGTAAGAGAAAAATTGGAAGCTGCTGTAGAACAAGCACTTGATGATGAAACGTATAGAAAGGTGAAGAGGATGAGCTATCAGAGCCACATAGCTGATGAGGTAACGTTAAAAATTGTTAACTAAGCCGTATGCGAGAAGAACGCACCAAAGACGCCTAGCAAAATGTCGCCTTTAGATAATGTTCTCTTTGCTTTTGTTAAGAGGATTTTGACAAATAAACTGTTCAGACAAGTATCGTTCTTGCGTACGTCTATAAATTTTATAATTTAACGTCGTACTCGACTATGCATGCGTGATTTTTTCTATTGTGGGCTTCTTTATTTAACTGCCATATTCACAAATGTCGTCAAAAGTCCTCCCTCACTATGACAGGTAGATGTCTGCTGTTTCTATCATTGTAATGTAGAATGTAGAGACAAGATTTCTATCATTGTAATCTGGAATGTACCTACTTGCGCCTTTTCATTAAGGCAGATATTTAGATTCAGTTCCAACTAGTTTTATGGAAGAGAACTGCACACCACACAAAAAAATATGTCGCAATTTCGCTATCATAGTATAATTATATTCTTAATTATAATTATCATGTTCGCGTGTATGTTAATTAAGTTATGCGCGACATTTGACCTTCGCAAATTGTTCCTGAATTGATATAGGCATTTATAAGTAGATATATTATTATTGGCTTTGTTAAAGTAGGTAAATTAAATCAGGCACTGCCTTGGGACTTGGGAATTACATAGTAGTAACAAAAATGCAATTAGTAGATAAATGTATCTTGGCTTGCGTCCAGCATACAAAGTAGGATAAGTGAATGGCTATCAAATTGCATATGAAAGATTTTGCGAATGTGATAAAATAACAAAATCTTTTACCGCAGGTTGCTCACACTATTGGACTATCGAGGACCCCTGCATCCATCTTATCAAGTCAAATAAACTCCGGCGTAAGCACTCCATCGGGTCACAAACCCTCGAATGTGGATGACATTGCAGCGTTAGACAAACTTTTGACGTCACTACTAGGGTTGAAAGAAACAAGAGGCAGGTCATTCACCTCTCACCGAGGAACTCCTAGATCGAGCAAAATCCCCAGGACTTTTCATGATATGACTGGGCAAGCGCATAGGACGCAGTCAGAGTCCTGGCCGGAAAGAATATACGAAGACTCGGTCGTCCGAAGCGTTATAAGCAATTTGAGAGCCAGCAAAAGGAGTTCACAAGTAGAAGATGCTTTCATGACTCCAAAGTAGTTAGATTTAATTATAATGATTAATTAGTTGTAGTTTAAAGTATAATAAAGTAAACCAGTCGATTAGTAATGACAAGTAGCACTTTAGATAATTAGTTTCCGTCGCCAAATGATTGAGTGCCTAAGACACTTCACTTGGATGCTTGTAATAAATTAAAGTTAATGAAACTACGTTTTCTTTTGTAAATTATTTTTGTAAAATACTTGTATTCAATAAATAAAAACAAAAACATACATATTTATATCAATAGCAATAATATTATACCTATTTTTGTACGTAGGTAAACGTTTTATCACAGCATAGCTTACGTCGAGGTAAAAACAAATAAATGAGTGAATGTTACAATTTTATGAATGTAGTAACAATAATGTTGACAATAAGTGCCATTATAAAACTAATTGGACTTCATTTTGCTAATATATTACATAATATTTAAGTACCCTAGTATACACCTTCGTCAAGATGAACTCCCCAACTTTTCGGTCCCAGTTTTAATAACGTCCGCTTTAGCCTTTATTCCTTTACTATGTTTCACTTGAGAAGTATAAATATCATAACCTAGTGATATCGTGTTGTCGTATAAAACTCTGTACCTAGTTGGTAAGTAATAGAAATTGATGATTTGAGCTGGCGGCCACACCATCCACTCAGCACGGTATAACGTTACAAACTTGTCCTTCATCTCTTCTTTGAAATTTTCAAAGGGATTTGTTTCGAACAGGGCAACACTTCCGAAAAATGTTACAATCATAATTGGTGAGAATATTAATTGATCGAGCAGTAACTTCTTTATAACCATGTCCACAGTTTTACCTATGATAAACCTATCTAATACTTTATACCAATGGTGGCATAAAACGCCGACAGCAGCACCAGAAAATGCCATATGCAGGCATCTTCTCATATCATACCCGGTTTGTTCCTTAGTGTAAATTTCATAACTTTGCTCTAAAAGATCGCCGACGGATGATAAACTTAAGGATATTGTAATGTTCGTGTAAAATAAGTATTTATCACTAAACGCCACTTTCACTATTCTCCTAAACTGAGTCACAGGTGTTGACCTCCGTACATTTGCGGCTAGTCGTCTCCATGTTACGCCTAGGAGTTGCATTGTCTGAAATCAAGAAAAATAATAGAAGTGAATACACAAGTAAAGAGAAATTAAGTTATGGTAAGAAGAATTACTGAGAAAACCTTTTGGATTGTGGTGCATAAATGTAAACCAAACACAGAAGTGCTAAAAAGACCAACATTTTACGGGGTCCTGCAATCCTACAGTACAGTAGCCGAACTTTTGCTACGGTTAATATGATAACATAAAATCAACTAGGGTTTATTAGACCTATAGGTATAAATACATAACTTCTTGCTGGAGCCAACCATTAGGCTGCCGAATTTAGACAACTCGACATTTTTTGAGCAATCTCTTTGCTTAAGAAGCTTGTAGTCAGGAACTTGTTTCAATTTAGTTACAAGATTTCTAAATCCTAAATACGTTCTATTAAACAGGAAGATCTATTGACATAGTAGTAGTAAAATGTCAAACGGTTTTCCTATTTTGATGTCCCCGCGGCCAACAAGATTATGCACAAAAATTAATTGTACATACCACTGGTTAATCTTAGACTGTCTCACTGGGTAATGTCGTTTTTTTTATCTTTTTTTCATCGCCTTACATTAATAACGCAAATAAAATCTAAGCAAACATGAGTATCTACCATGATATATAAATGTACCAAAAAACTGTTATCCTATTCTGTATTTACATATTAAATTAGCAGAATTATTGGCAATCGTTAGTAGGTCTTATGTACTTCATCATCAGATATTTGTAATAAGCCTAAACGGAAGCTTTGACTACCTACTTCATGGGACCACCATAAAAATAATTATAATCTCACAATTATCTAGCCTGCCTATGAATGTAAAACTAGGTGACTAGATACGTTATTTTGGTCTGCCGCCAAAATTAGAAATGTAATCAACTTTCTTTTGGCGCGATTAGATACCTACACTATTTCAAGGATAGTAAACAATAACAAATCTATTATTATCTAGAAAGTACCTAATCATTTATAGCATCATTTCGGGAAGGCCAAAGAAAAGATGGATAAATTGTTTAAGGAATTATATGAACGGAAACGTGACGTAGGGCCTGGGTGACGTCTGATGGTGGTCAAAAAAACGTGTTGCGCCGACCCAAGTGAAATGGGATTAGGGCAGGAAGATGGTGATAAGGATGATTTTATAGTTTTTCATTGAATAAAGGGTTGCAAAAGTAGTACAGTACATACAGTGGGATTTTTTCTTCGTATTTTTAATAGGCTTAGGAATTTAAGATAACCTGTATCTCAGGTAATATCCATAGACAAACGAGAGTATTTCTTTATGAACAGATGTGAGTAAGCTTCGAAAAAAAATAGAGCATATAACATAGTATCACTAATATTGGGTACAGTTAAAATTATCAAATTCACTGATCACGATGTATTGATGTCGGTTTTAAACGGCCTCCAAACATTATCTTGAACAAGGCAATGCGTTTTACTGTATTGATAAGATAGAATTATATAAATATATTTTTTGCTATGTATGTAAATGCGAAATTGAGGAGAATATCGAATTTTAGGTGTGGCCTTTGATTTTTCATGAAGCGAATAATGTAAAGACAGTTTTAAAGTAATGATTTTTTTTTCTAGTTATTTAGAATAATACAATAGAATGCCTTCAAGGCCCTTTTAGCCTTTAAACAAATAAAATGAATTAACTTGAAACATAAACCAATCATCAAACAATATCTACATCCTAAAGGCAGGAAAACTTTTCTAAAATAAAAAGATTTTGCAACCATTAATTGCATTTTAATTATGAAATATAGTAAAAAAATACTAATATAGTATAATTAATAAAAAAAAACGCTATAATTAAATATAGCCCACCATAAGTATAAATAATTATTAATATAAAATAAGTAATCCACAAAAAAAATACACTGCATTCTTTGCAAGGCACTGATTTATCTGAAATATTTAATGCTATCCCATTTCAATTTCATGTTTCTGATTCATCAGAATTTTCTTCTTCTTCTTCTTCTTTTGAAGGCTTGGCATGTTTAATATGAGAGGTATATATATCATATCCCAAAGAAACTGTATTATCATATACAACTCTGTATCTAGTGGGTAAAAGATAAAAATTTATAATCTGTGCAGGTGGCCATACCACCCATTCAGCTTTATACAGAGTCCAAAACTTGTCACTAACTTCTTCTGTAAGATTGTCTATTGGATGTTCTTCAAATATAGCTACTGTAGCAAAGAAAGACAAAATTATAATGGGGGAACAAATAAACTGGTCCAGTACAAACTTTTTGATCACCATGCCAAAAGACTTGCCAATTATTCGTTTGTCTAAAAAGATATACCAGTAATGGCACAAGTAGCCTGCTGTGCTACCGGAAAATGCCATTTGACCAGTGCGCTCAACGTCCCAACTAGCTTGTTGCTTTGTTTCAATTTCATACATCTGTTCTAACACATCTCCACATGTTGAAATTCCCATGGATAGCAAGATATTGGTGCATAACAGATATTTGGGGCTAAATGCCACAGTTACTGCAGTTTTGTACAAAATAAGACCTTTTGAAAACAGACTTGGCATGACCAACTAATTACCGAATAGTCATTACACCTAAAACAAATAGAGAAATTAAAAAAGCAGCTTAATTATCTGTTTTGCAGCAATGTTCTGTTTACATAGAAATTATACAGTCTAAGTTCTAGAAGAGTTTATAATAGGGAGCTACTCCACAATGTTATGTTTATTAGATACACTATGACTAAAACAAATCCTATTTTCTTTAACGACGACCTTACAGCCTTATGAAATAAGCATATAATGTTAATTATGATTAAACACAGTATTTAAAAATAGTAACTTACTTCTTCCTGTGTAACGACGTTATTCCAAGATGAATACTTTGTAGAAAAATTACATAACGCATAAAAATATAATATACATTTATTAAAGTTTTTGTAAAGCTGGAAATTAAGTAATATTACATAACTTGACTAAAATTTGTTTACGATTATTTCCAGCGAATCCACATCTAACCTCTAACCGAACATAACCTAGCGCTGACTGACTACTGTCAATATGTGAGGTTGGTTTATTGATAACGTAAAAAAATACTTTTAGTCGATTAGTATTATTGAAGTTGATTGTGGTATTTATCTTATATTTTTTTTTTAATAAAAGCAGATTATTGATTCGCATAATTATTAGTACTTTATAAGGCTTTTAAGCACCGCACGACAGAACAAAAGATATGAGCCAGTCAACTTCAGCGGCATCCAATGCACACTTGCATAGTTCACGTTCATAACGTTTTGTAAAAAACGTACTTATATGATCTGATATTACTCTCAGACGCGCACAAATTCTTGTATTATGGATATCTGATTGACAACTGTGTTCTCCCAAACGCGCTTTCCTATTACACTACAATTAATTATTATTAATGTTCTTTGTCGTCCTTTTAATCATCGACCACACTGCTGGTTGGAAGTCGTAAAAATAAGGATTATATTTCTTGATCAGCCCGATCGAATACGAATGGACGCTGTATAATTTTCTGTTATCTGTGCAAAGTTAATTTATTTATAATCTGTAAACTCATTTTGTACTGAAAGACCCCCACCTCCCCGCGTTCCACCGTTCGTATATACTGTAGAAATTGGCGTCTACTGTTGTCAAATATAATTTAGCATTTTTTCATTAGCTGGTCTGAATAATTTAAGACTTAAACGATGGCAGGTAAGTAATTATCAAATGAACATATTTAGATTTCAATCTAATGTAACTTTCTGACAAACAGCATCCAGGTGAACAAGATGTTTCTTTGAAATTGTTGTTTTTCACACAAAATAAGCGAGATATTGATGTTTAGATGGTTTGGTCGTAGATAGATGTGTAATGTATAAATTAAAGTGTATGGTTGACTAAAGTTATTTAATTTTTCAGATAAATTAACCTTAGATAGGCATGCTATGAAAGACCGGTCCACGTCTCATCTCCGTATTTACGTTGGCGGCTTAATAGACACAGCTACTGTTGATGAATTATACGAGCACTTTATACAGTTTGGTCAAATTAACGGAATTGTTATAAACAGAAACTTCGGATTTGTACAATTTGAGGAGGAATCCAGTGCCCAGGAAGCTATCACCAAAGGCAATGGAAGTATTTTCCAAGGAAGGAGTCTTAATGTTAAAACTGCTCAGACAAACCTTACTATCGAAAAAAGGTGAGTAAACAGCTAGATACCTTCTTAGTATTCACTTGAAGGCAGACCCTGTATTGTTGTGGGAATCTCAAAACTAAATATTACTAGACTTAAGACATGGTTGAACCTCTAGAAATCCATGTCACTTATTAATTAATTTTTAGATATTTTATTCTTGTATCATTCATATTTTATCTATTGATAATAGTTTGAATAAACACAAAAAAAAAACAACATTCATAAGGGATTCTTTTTCTATTTTATTTCTTTGCTGCTATTTCAATCCAATTTTTGTCTTGTGTAAATATTTGTTTAATAGACACATTGTTAGCTCATAAGCTCAAAAACAGAAATCAATGAATTAATAATATTCACAGAAATGCAGAGTTGGCAAGCCAACATGAGTCGCCGGCACCAGGACCCACCCCTGACAAGTTACCTGGACCCAATGACGACGGAAGTGAAGAACTTTATGACAGTTTTGGGAATTATATTGGAGACCAAAGTATGTATAATAAATGTGAACATTTTGAGTATGTATTGATTTTTGTCTCTTGTGGTTTCTTTTTGTAGAAATTGTGTTTAGTAGATGTCTTTTGTGCTAATTATTTTATTTTAGTAAATCATCTTTCTCATTGTTATCCTGTATTACAATCTGTGTTAAAAACCGTTTAATGGAGTGTTGTATAGCTAATGGAAAGATCTTAAAATCATAAAATTCTAGGAAATATTATGTAAAGCAGAGTTGAAATGTAGACCTCCCCTTGAAATATTAGAGTAAAAGAGTCAAGCCCTAAAACTGATGATAATTAGATTATAAGAATCCATTCAAAAATATCTACACTTTCATACATATGCACTTATAACTTATATTCCTTCAGCTATACCAAAAGTATCATATTCTTGCACTGGATAAGGAATTAAAACAAATGATACCAACATTTAGATGTGAAATTTAAAGAAATTCATGAATTCCTTCTGTTTGTAAAGATTTCAGAGAAGAAGAGTATGAAGGATGGTCGGAAGGCCGCGGCGGTGCGCGCGGTCGCGGCGCGCTGCGAGCGCGGGGGCGCGGCGCTAGGGGTCGCGGGGCGCCTGGCTTCCGCGACCGATCTCCAGTTTCAGGACGAGGTAAGCTAATCACATAATCCCACAGAAAATTACTTTATAAAAAAAAAATTATCACATAGCATGAAATTTTGTCTGCATTGGGTATTTGGTTGTCGAGTCGCCAAAAGTAGCCAATTGTTTTTTGGGAGTTTAAACTAAACATTTAGCAAATTTTGTAATTGTTAGAGTGGTTTAGTTTGAAAATGAATCAAATCAACATACTCATATTCAAATTTTATGAAAATGATTACAATTAAATATAAATAATAAAAAAAACTCAAACCTGAATCGAAACTGCGATTGCTGGCATAACGCGCCAGTTGCTTTAACATGTAAGCTATTGAGGTGACTTTACGGTTAAATTTGTTCATTGTATTGCAGTGGTTTCTGCATACTAGAATATGTGGATGGGAGGATATTTGTAAATTGAACTAAAGACTAAATAAAAGATTTGCAGCTCAGCTTCAAATGTAAAATGCTCATATTCATTTTAGGTGCTGAGTGGTCAGAACGAGGTGGCTATGATCGCTATGCACAACCCTTGCCAGACTATCCTCGAGCATTGCCCGTCCCGGAGAGGAATGATTGCGAAATTATTGTCGTCTCGAAATCGCTCACGTAAGTATACTTGAAACTTCAAACAAATAGTTATATATTGCGATCATGAATAAATACATAGGATGTCATATAAGGTAAAAGTACATACATAATACCCTGTAGCTGATAGGTCTATCTTTTTTCCGTCTTTTTGTTGTAATATTATTTGTTTTATCAGGTATATAATTCCATTATTAATTGTAGTTTACTTCTTGTTCTTTATGATATTATAAAGTCTAACATACAGCAAGCACTAAGATAATTAAAGCTGACCATTACACTGTTTATGACTTGCTGTTTGTGTAATTTATTCATAGCGAATAAAGACGTTCTATTCTATCATAAACATGTTTTATGACAAGATTTACATTATAATTTTACTTTTTCAGAGAATATGCGGAATACATAGAAAGTCGTTTGAAAAGACTTGGGATTGTGGTAGATCTACTGTTTCCTATGGAAGATGTACCGATCGGCAAAGTGTTGGGTAACATTGCATCCCGCGGATGTCTCTATGCGATACTAGTCATGCCTCAGAACCAAGAAAACAGATCTTTGACACTTACAATACTCCATGGATTACCACAGGGTGAGTTATCAAATTTATAATAGTACTCTTGAATATACTCCTGTTGAAATAGTCAGGTAAAAAGTTACGTCCTCATTTAGATGCTTTGACCCCATAGTTATTATTTGGAGTACCTACATATTTTCTTCACTTTCTTATTAGATTTTGAGTAGTATTCAATATTAAAATTCAAATTAGGCTACAATGTAGCACTTTTAGAACAGCAACATGATTATAGGCGGCATTCCATGTCCTACCTTTTACGGCTTCCTGTGCCCTCACTACAGGAGAAGAAAAGGCGTAACAAACTCCCCAGCAGCACGCTGTCTCTCAATTTACAGTATAATAATATAAGTAAGAACCGTGCCAGATAAGATAGTCGATACAAACTAATATAACAACAAAATTATTAACTTCTGAGCACCTAGGTCGAGTTACGAGTATAATATTTATAAGTTAGACCGAAAATATATTCAACCTATTTCTTTCTAATATGTAGATGTTCTCGACTTGATGATGAGATAGAAAACTGTCGTCTAATATAATTTATTCCCTCTTACAGAGCATCGAAACATGCCACTAGAGGACGCCTTACAGCTGCTATCGCGGAACTTCCAAGAGGTACAAAGAGGCGGCCCGACTGGTAGAGAGGCTGTCTACGCGTTACTCGGCCAGCTCGCAGACGGCAGGACACTCACTGTCATGCAGTACGATAAAGTTATTGAATACCTGCAGGTTGGTATTAGTTGAGAAACTTTTTTTGTTTCTGTTGAGCATGGTAATAATCTAGTAGTTTGAATGTTCAGCTATTTAGACAGTATCGACAGACTATATGACAATGTTTAGAGAAAATGATTGCGATGATGACGATAAGAACAATCGACGCGATTTTCTCCCACGTGGGCTGCGGTTGACCGCGTTCTTTCGATCGCAGCGGCTGGTGAAGTAAAACTTTGATTTTTGTGCAAAGTTAGTAGCAACTACAATTCCCTGTACGACATGGGGTGTATAACCCTTATTGGTCTTAAGATCATCGCCCGCAACGCTTGCGGCTGTGCAGCTGTGTTACCACACAAATAGCTGGGTCTCGTGAGTTTAGAAATACACCCGCAGTTCCACGGCTGCTATCCGTATGAGAACAAATCGCGCCGAAATCGATTAATCGGTTATTATAATGATTCTTATTTTAAGATTTAGTTGTTAACATTTAACAATGTTGATTGTTTTTACAGGAGCGCAGAGAGCAACAAGTTAAAATAGAACTCGGAGAGCCCTTAACTACGGCGCCTACTAACAAAACTCAAGTTGATCTACAACAAAGAATCTTAAGTATATTGAATGACAAGAAAGTGTTAACTACTAGCTCCGAGGCTGCGCCGGCCGCTCCCGCGCCGGTCCCCACCCCCGCCCCCGCCCCGCAAACACAAAGCAAACTATTAAATGACCCGACTGTCAGAAAAGCACTAGATTCAATACTACAAAAGTTTGCGTAGTTTACTATGTAATAAGTGTTACCTTAAAAGATATCAAGCCAATCTCCACATAAGCAAATTGAATATCGCAATTAGTATAATGTATCAGTCTCGCTGATCACATTATATCTAAAACCTGTTGTTTAGTGACTAAAAGTTGTTAATACAATATTTACTTAAAATTTTAATCATCCTTGACTGGATAAAGATAAATATTTGGTTTCTTACTCTATAAAATGTCTATAGAAAGGTATTGTTGGTATTTACTAGCAATAAAACTAGATCCTAAGTTACATCAGTTTTATTTATTAAGTCCATACATAATTAGAGGTGGTCTAAACAAATTTGTCCACAGCGCTAGAGCAGTTCATTGGTGATTTCAAGTGACAAACAGTGCTATATAGTTAATTTGTTATTATTTACATACACACACGAAACAATTTTGTATTGATGCTATGAAGTAATATCCGGATATTCTCCAAGAGTTGAATGCTCAGTGTTAATTGGTTCCCATGTGTTCTCCATACCCCAGCTAGAACTAACACCCAAAGCTGTTTTGTCACGAAAGTAAAGTCTACATGCAAGGATTTTTATATTTTCACAGTATATCATTGTATAAACATGATTATTAGATGTCTATGCTATACCGCCAGCGGCGCTCCCGATGTCTTACATGCTGAAACGGCATGATTCTATTTACAAATATTTATTATATGAGGGACAACAATTACAAAATTTAGTTATCAGGAATTCATAATTATGGCATTTTAAGAATTTGCAACTTCATTTATTTAATGGCTCTATATTATAATGATTATTATTTATAACATCATCCCATTGAGATCAAGGCTCTGAGTCTTTTTTTTTACTTTCAAAAGCATCATCTTTTTTAAAAATTATATTCTTTCATCTTTCTAGGAGTTATTAGCTATACAAGATATATATAATAAACTAGGATAACATTAGGAATATCCACATCTTACTCTATATAAACATATTATCCACATACGCCCTTACTACTACAGCAACTAAATGCCACCACACACCCATCAAACTCCATAAAGCTTTGTTGGAAGAATTTGGTGTCAGTTGAGAGCTCGACGGGTGAGAGCGATATTTACATGGGATCAGTCAATTATTGACTGCATTGCCAACACAAGTGCAGGCCATACTGCAATCCTTTAGAAAGTCTTCATTTGAATTAGGTTGATCTCTCTGGTGGGTCTTCTTGTTTAGAAGGGTCAAAACCTTCTTTTATATGTCCTCCTGTACCTTTAGGATCTAAATCTGTAGCCCAACTAAAGTGCATGAGTGCTAAATGAGAATTACCTAACTTATTGTGAACTTTACCAAGTAAATAATATACTAATGATTCTCTTGGTGCAATATCTTTCAAGTGATGAAGGTCTGCTAGAGCATCTTCTGGCCGCCCAGCACGTAATAACACGGAAGCTCTGTGAAAACGACACAAGGGGTTTTCAGTGTCTAATGCCACAGCCCTTTCCAAAGTAGCAAGGGCTCTGTCCATTTTACCCAAAGCTGCTTGAGCTAGGCCTAACTGACATCTTAATACTCCAGAGTGAGGGTGTATAGTAAGAGCTCTGCGTATATGCACCTCTGAAGGTTTCCAGCGCTCTTGCCGTGCGTAAACTGTCGCTATACCAAACCAGGCAACGTAATTGCGCGGGTCAATGGCTACCGCCGCCCTGAAGCTTGCAAGGGCTTTGTCAGTCTCTTCAGCTACTGCATATTCATGACCTAATAACGCATGAGCATACGCTGCTTCAGGATTCAGTTGAACAGCTCTTTTGAAGAATTTTAAAGCTGTTTCACGCTCTTTATGTAGTGAGAAACAATTTCCAGCAGCAAGCCAAGCAATGGGGTCTTTCCTGTCCAACTCCACTAATTCTTGAGATAATGCTGACAACTGTGCTTCCCTTTGTAAATGCCATAAACATGTACTGTAAATGTCCATTCCTTCAGTACGATTTGGATACTGTTTTCTTATATCTGCAAAAATTTTAGCTGCTGCTTCATATTGCGCTAATTCATAGTGCGCCTTTGCTATCATAGTCTGCACCCATGGAGAAGCTAATTGTTTTGGAGTAGTGTCTTGAAATAATTGGATAGCTTTTTTACAATCTAAGAAAGCCAAAGCTTTGTAAGCCTCACCTAAATCCCTCATTAAATTTAATAAAGCTACACCATTGGAATTCTTTGGTGGGATTGTTGGTGTAACAGTCTCAACACTTTTATTTCTTTCATTAGCATCAACTGAATTTGCTTTTATATTTTTGGCTGTACGCTGTTTATTTTTTCTTGATGGACTCTTAGGGGGTACAAATTTTCTACTTGGGGACTTATTATTTTCTTTAACTGAGTAACTGCTATTATTATTACTAAATAACCTGGAGGACCGTCTTGGAGCTGGTCCTAGGGTACACCTTGGTGCTGGACTGAATACTGCATCTTTTAACTGTCCCATTTGTGCTCGTAACGAATTAACTATTTTGGGTATAGCCTTCTGCTCATTGGAGTCTGTCAGAGTTGGTGTGTATAACACAGGAGATTCTTCCATTGGTAGCATGCCAAAAGAGGGCGAAAATGGAATGGGTGCCATGCCACTGAACACACTATGCATTCTCTTCACAGGGGCTTGAGTTTCAGGCGTAATACTTGTAGACATCGTCATTGGGGTTCTGGTAGTCACGTTGTTTGGTGTGACATTAGTATTCATAGCAGTGTTATTAGGAATGTTACTATTTACAAATGAAATGTTTTCAGAATTGCTGACTAGATTTACTAATGTTGTTACACCGAATGTGAAGTCAGTATTATTCATTTGGAATACTTGGTGGGGGTCCACTTTCTCACCCATGTTACATAGATGTGCAAATGATTTCCACATGAACGGATTCAGTGAGAGTGCTTTCCTGTGAGCTTCTACTGCTTTACTTCTCCTTTCAGTGAGATTGTAAATTTTTCCAAGTAGTTGCAATGCATATGGGGCTTGTTCACCAAACTCGGAAGCAACAATGTCCAGATTATTTCCCAGTGTAAGTTCAGCATCCTTATACCTGCAAAATTGGCATAATTTAAAGGTGATGTCAAGTAATACAATTCTGTAAAACATCTAATTGGAATTAGTGCAGCACATTTGGCACATGTGTCTAATATCTGATTGTTATTTGTTATATTGATCTGTATTGATAATAAATGTCCTTTGAAAGCATATCAGGGAAAGCAACAAGTGATGATTAAAGTAATGAGTTCTAAGATAAATGGTAATCAGTAGAATAATACTTACGATTTTAATTCCAAAAAACATTTAGCTAATAGGAACCTGGCCTGTGGTAATGTTAATGACATGTTTTGCAACAAATATTGGGCCTCGTTTATTTTTCCAGCTCTGTAGTAACATGTTCCCAATAGAAATGCTGTTTCCTCCAACACAACTGAAAGAGAAACTTGTATGCAATCATCAAATGCATTCAAACTGCTTGGTGAATTTCGAAATCAAGAATTACGTAAAAATCAATATCAGTACTAAAATGCAGGTGTTAAACAATGATTAAAACTGACAAATTCAAAAGGAACTTTATGTTATTTCTAATTACCTTCAGCATGTAGTCTCTCAGCCAGAAATATAGCATTGTCGTATTCATAGTTGTTCAGACAATCCCAAACGATAACCTGTGAGAATTTATAATGAAATAAAACGTCTTTACGAAAATAATTTGACAGTTACTAGAAATTCATACAGTTACGGTACTCACCTGTATAGGTTCTTGAACAATCATTTTGTTAGATTATATGCACTTATAAGAATGTAAATACTACAAAATATTCACATCGCAAGCAACGATTATTATACAGCCACAAAATAAATTAGAGCGTATATTTTACGACGGACATTTTCATTTTTGTTGATTGTCTATGATCTAATATTGCCAGAATCAAAACTAGTAGTGAGTTGCCACTTTTGTGTAGTTGTCAAGGTTCACCCAAAAATAGATAATATATTAATTATTGTATTAATAACTAAATTAGGGTTTCTTTTGCACTGCTAAGTAGAACCATAATTAGAATTTAATTACTTTTGAAATTGTTGGAACCATTAAGTATGGGATGTTCTTTGTGTTATGGAATCGTTATGAAAATCGATTACAAACGCTACCATACCTCGTAACTCGTAAATTTGTATTGTAATTTCACCAGTAAGTCATTTCCTACATTAATAATCGTACAGTGTGTAGTACAATTGTTAGTACAAGCGTAAAGTGTGTTTTCTTTGCATTCAATAAAACTGCTCAGAAGTTTGTAATCATCACGGAATGATTGCCTATGGTTCGTTAGTTTGTGGAAAAAAAACTAAACGTCAATTCGTCACGAAGACAATCACGTATAACACGAATTTGCAAGTAGTGAGCTAAGTAAATGATGGGAAAGTAACTGAAGTGAAATTGTTGTTTTTACAGTGTTTTGTTAATAATTCTTGTGTGTTCAATTTATATCAAGGTAGATTGCGTGAACATTGTTGTGTAGGAAACCTACGTGATTATGTGTACAATATGCGCAGAGTGTTGATTATGAATGACATCTGTTAACAAAAGGAAAACAGAAATATAAAGAAGTTAATAATCATATTCCAGGTAAATATTCATTATTTTACTTGATTGAGAACTATATAATCGATATTCGTTCGTGTTATAGGTTGCAATATTTGCTATAAAGTGCGTCAGTAAACGAATCGCCCTTCACTCTGTAATATACACCAAACAAGAAAATGTCAAGACGTGTGACCTCCAATTTTAAGTTCCGTAATAATTAATTATTTGTAGCATAAAGCTGAAGATTTATTGTGTATCGAAGTTATTGCATCTGGTGTAATAATGTTCCACTTAGCATGTAGGTGAAATGAAATGGTGATTGAACATCATAACTACTGCCTGGAATGTCTCAGTAGAAAATACTTAACGATTCACTAGACTAGAAAAAAACAATTCAACTTGCATATAGTTTAATATTCATGGTAAGATAATAGTAAACAGGACTAAGAGGCAATGTTGTAGAATGGGTTGAAAGATATGACACAGATACCCACATTTGGTATTGCAGTAGTCTGTCAAGAGAGAGTGGGGTATACTGATTGTTTATTATTTTTGTCAGAGGGATGTACACACTACTTTGTTTGCATACTCCTATTTTAAATAATAACATGAATGTTTACACAGCTGACAGTTAAAGTGATACAATGACATCATGAATCCTGTTTAAACAGGCAGAATATGTTCAATGCTTACACCTATATAATACACTAACGTTTTTTTCTTAATGGGTAGCAAAGCTAATTGTAGTAAATTGCATTCATTCATTAAGTAATAAGGTAGGTAGTTATGGTTATTATGATTTCTAATCAATACACATTCAATAGAATTGTTTCTATGGCAAAATCGCACCTTTCACATGTGTATGTTTTGGGTATTTTAGAGTATCAGTATTCATATCTAAGATAAGCACCTGCACATTACACATACAATATACTAATCAAACAATTCAAAATATTTCATACAACAAAAGTATTACATACTTATTTTAATACTGTGTTGTAAATGTATGAATCAACAAACACATACACTCATAGTTTACCTGTTTACTCATATACTTTATACAGAAAAAAAATGTTTTGTTGATTGATAGATGTGCATGTTTAAACAATTTTATAGATTTTTGTAAACATTTATCAGACTAAGCCAACAAATCATAGTATCTACATAGCTATTGAACAATGAGAACTCTTATATAAATATTGCTCTTGATATAGTATTGGAAATTGCCAACATCAAAGTGGATGAGTGTGGGGACAAGTGCGCCATCTCTTTGAAAATTCTAGTTTGCCATTAGCCACTAAATCAGTCACAGGCTTCTTCTTCTTCTGGTGCCACTCCACTACTGGAGGGTAGCCGACAGCTCTGCATACTAGTAACAGCCTGATATTATATATTTTGTTCAAGTATTAATCTTATAACCGGAAAATATCATAAGGTTTCTGTATATACTTACAGTTAATTAGTCAGTAATGTCTCTTTTTCCAGTAAAGTCTAGTTAGTCATAGCATTTAATCTTATCATTCTTATCAAGGATAATTTAAATTCATTATGAGATAGTACTAGCATATCAAATGTTATTAAATGTTGCTTTTTCACATGAAATAATGTATTGTGTGTCTAGTAGGTCAAATAATTATTTTTTGTTTTTAAAACTGTTGAAAGTAATTATGAAAACTGTTGTTGTAAGAGTTTGATTTAAACACATATCATTGTTTACTATTAACTCTCAAAACAGGACTGTTGCCATTGTGCAAGAGAGACACCACTATGTCAGCTTATTATGCTGTCTTACTTGCACAATACCAAAACCTGCTACTTTAAATACAAGTAGAGAGATAGTATAGGCATTGAGGATAAAATTGCATTCAAATTTATCAACAACTTGAAATGTGAAACATAATCTTTGTTTAGACACTTAATACATCAAATATGTTATGATAGCAAAACAGGTTAATAAATACTTCTTGCTTGGCAAGTTTTTGATACAGATATGAAAGAACAATATTCAACAGTAGTTAAAAATACCAATGAGTTTCTGCTAAATGTTACTAACTGATCAAGGTTAGCGAAGCTATAATAATATTTTGAATAATTATACTTTTCTGAAGTCACTTTTAGTAGGAAGCATGAGTAAATGTGAAGGCTGAGGTATAAATAGTATAGTCAAGTTTTATATCAGATGCTATATATGTTGATAAGAATATTGTATATATTGTGATAATATCTAGTTTGATTCCACTTCTTGTATTTTGTTGATTGAAAAACAGTCAGCAACATATTCTATGTACATCATTATTGATTAGTTTAAAAAACCCAGAATACATTCTTAAAGCAGAGAAATAACGTTATTTACTATTAGTCACTGTCTGAACTATGCAGAAAAAAACCCATGTATCTGTACTATGTACATTATTATACATGATCTGTTATATTGAATAGGGTTCACTCTCGTTTTATCGTCGCACGTAGACTGTAATATAGGATCGTGTCTTATACGTCGTAAATACGGCCGAAGTCCAGGCGATATGAAAGCTTTCCATAAGTCGGAATAAGAAATCATTTACTTACATATGAGCTCAGTGCTTAGAAGTCGGAAGATATTCCTTAAGACGTCGTAAAAGGCAGTAAATCAAATACTTATTATGTAAGAGAAATATTCCTTCAAAGCCTTCGTAAAGACTCAAGTCCTCAGACCTAACAAACCAAGGCCATATCATATTTAATAGTAATTAATTAATGTTTACATTTCTAGTTAAAAAGAGGTGCATATGAAAAGAGCTAAAAGATGGTTTAAGCGAGATGCATTGCATACATATAGACTACGTCAGACAGAGATAGCGATATCTCGTAGCTCTTTTACTATGCGTCTATTACTGCCTTAATGCCTCCTAGTACGTCATATCACGTAATTAGGATTATGTGTATCAAAACTATACTCAGCTTTTAAAACCAACTTACATTATTACATCTACTGTACTGGCTATTGTATAAGGGAGATAACGAGCGATTTGTGAACAATTGTACACAGATACATTAGTTGACCTCTAGCTAATTAACATTTGTATGGACGTAGTACCATTGCATGTACACCGTATACTGGTCTGAGGCTATAACGATTTGATTCAAACGCCCCTGGGATTCAATTTTATTGTTTTGATAACACATTGTTATAGAATAGACCTTGCTTGATGCCGCGGCCTACTGAAATGAAATACATACATAGAAAGGCAAGCTTTATTCTGAAACAAAGTATTTAATTAAGATAGATGCTCACTATATTTGTTCATTTAAAACCTCTTTAGAAATAAAACTTCTTTTCGACAGTTTTTGGTTTGTTGTTACTAGGTCAAGGTGCTGAGTATACTGTAAAAAGTTGTTGCATAAAGCTGCTGCAATGTCAGACGAGCCAGTCCATACAATATTATATGAGCTTCGTTTATAACTGTTGCGAATGTATTAAGATACTTCGAAGCAGCTTCTAAGTACGGATAAAACTTTAAATGAGTCACTTCTAACGTAAAATATCCATTTCAAAGAATTATTCCGTCTTAGACAGTTAAAGCGCTTTAGGTCGCTAAGGCTAATGGCTTTCTTTTCATTTAAAGACTCCAACAGTCTTTTTAAAATTAATTTGAATGTAAATGAAGTTAATAATGATGGTATTGTAGAAAGGGAGTCTGTACTGTATTGTATAGTACGCAAATTACGTGTACCGTTAGTTGAACCTCGCGTATCTATTGCCTACTTCTCTGTGAGAATTGCGCACTTTTTAGAACGATGATTCTTATGAACTTCTTAGTACCAAATGTATAACAGTATCAACGCGATTTCTTGTATCTTTTTGTTAGTCTTGCATGTAGTAATGTAGTTAGTGCCCTACGAATCTGAAGATCGAATGAATCCCTTGCCTTAAACAGTCAAATAACTTGAACAGTCTTACTTAAAAGGGCTGGTACGAGTAGCGCGGGATAGAGAATTTTGCAAGGATTTAGGGGTAGTTTTATTCAGTAATGGAACACCGTACCAGACATAACACAATCAGAAAAACGAATACAATCTTCAATCATTATGTTATCTGTGTTTATTATTGATCGTTACACTTACATTGTCATTAAAAGAACAGACGTTACTTTAACAGCCACTAGCTAGTATTTTCTTTAAGCCTAAAAAGACATTTAACAGTTACAAGCTGGTATTCTTTTCAAACCTTTAATCTTCCACTATCACGTATACAATAAATAATTTCTTTTGACTTGACTCTGTTCGGTCTTAGTTTCTTATAACATCATGTAACTCAATTGTGTTATATTGTTACAGAATGAGTTCGACGGAGACCATCAACGTGACCGCTCAGCCGATCACGGAGATTGTCCACGACAAGTCGATGTTCCTGCAGACCACCGCCGCCCAGGGTATCGCCGGCATATTCGTGTGGGCCGCCTTATTCATTACTTGCCAACAGGTAAATATCTAACAACCGTCCGTGTGGTGTCCGGATATAAAGAATAGCACCACCCCATATCCTCCACTGGGTGTCGTAAAAGGTGACTAATGGACCTTAAGACCCAGTGCACTGTACCAAGCACCTTGGGTCACCCGAATGGTGGCGGGTAAACAACCAACAATTGCATTCCCAAAGAGGTTTAGTGTCAGGCAGGCGGCCGACTATAAAACCATAGCCAAAACTTTAAGCAACATGTCTAAAAGACGTGCTGCGCCGACCCCAAGTAAAAATTGGAATAAGGGCAGGAGAATAATGATGAGGTAAATATCTAACAACCTCCTATCATCTTCAGTGGCCTCTAACATGTATGACAGATGATTGAAACAGCAGCCGTGTTCATTTATTTAATTTTGGCACTTGCGTTGGTGGCTAACAAGGCCTATACGGGAACGACAACGCCGGGCGCATAGTCTACACAGGAATTATATAAAACCTCCTATTTAACTCGGTTAATTACGTACGAGATATATTACCGAAGAATTATGGAGAAAGTCGGAAGGTTAAAAAAATGATCGGAAATGTTACAGAATATTTTATGCTTAAACAACAAGTTCTCATAATATTAATGTGTACTATGATATATTATTCTCACGCACCTTTACTGTACTGCGATTTTCAAATCATCATTGCTACGTTGCGCGTCGTTGCGTGGAATAAATCATAAATTGCAAACACAATATATTTGTCCAAGTTTTCTCCTTACGTACCTATTGTTTATTAGTTCTACACGCGCATAACCTAACTAAACGGAGCGAATCTATATTTTATGGTAACCAATTGATACAATCACCTAAGCCACAGCCAGAGCAACTATCTTCATTTCTTCAAGTAAGACTGGTAATTGTGGAAACAGAACCACACATTACATGGCGTATAGTGATATCACTCTTCCACAACTGCAGCAGTCTTTATGACGGGATGGATATCCCCAAAAGTTATAATAGTTAAAGAACGTTATGCAAGGAGATATAACCACTGTTACTTACTCAGTGCTAACTTAAAACTTTCGTTCGCCAAATACAAAAGAAAGATGTCTTTGTTAACGCATTTGTTTCGGTGTCGACATCACCACAGGTGCGTTGTTCTTTTAAGGACTTAAACAAAAAGTTTCTATGCTACACCAATAGAATAGAGAATGAATGGTACTCGCTATGATCGATTGACTATTGTCATCGTAATCTTGCGATAGATTGAATTGCTATTGAATTTTCAAGTTCTTGCTGTAGAATTTTTCGCAAATTTATATTATATCTATTTAGAGTTGGAATGTATTTAATGTGGACCACAAATTAAATGAAAGTAGGAAGTAATTCGTTAGTTAATCACCTCACTTGTACTGTTTACGATGTGATGTCGCGCCCCATTAAGTAATTAGATTTCTAAGTAAATGTATGAGGTTAGTAGAAGGACAACACCATTGTTGATAATACGGATGTGATGGTGACGTCAGAATGAGATTCCCATGTCTGTGGATTGTTTACGCGGCTCTTGCGTCAGGTTGTGACACACCTACCTACCTATGTGCTAGACAACTTGACAGCTAGAAGAGCCTAGACTGTTAGTCAAATATTTTTTGGCCAAAAGCGATAACTTTATCACTAACAAACAATATTTGTTAATTATTTCAGGCCTTCACTTCATACTGACCGATAACAATTCTTCTCTTCTATGATATTATTATGTTCTTTCTGTATAGATAATAGATTCAACTATGTAAGTTTTCCAGATCGAATTTCGGTCACGGATGACCGATCTCAACTGTCACTCGCAAGTGACAATTGCGTGAACAAACACTGTCCAAACCTAGATTTTTAAACAGTGTAACACGACCACAGTGTTAGAGAAAAAAATAATACATATTTTTTTGTAAATAACACCTTTTTTGCGAGGAGAGATGTAAGCCTCAAATGTCCTGGTAGCAATATGGCGTGGGTTGAAAAAACGGCCAGTCAGTTGCGTATAAAATCAATAGCTTATTAAATTGTATCGCTCCCTAGCCTCCACTAGGTGGTCTTTGGTTTTATCTAGTCAAGTAGTAAATAGATATAACTGACAAATAACGATAACATTACCTAGCTTTTACCGTCAGCACACTTTATGTATAACACTAATTCTTCAAGTTTTTATCACAAATCAATCATGCATTCCTTATCACTTAGTTGCGAACATTTTCCTCTATAAAAATAAGTATGTGTTTTTTATAGGCATTTGCATAAGTATGAGAAAATGGCTGAAAATTAAAATTATGTTGACCAACAGATTGTGGCCGCATTTGTGGGAACAAATTAGCTTGTCCAATGTCCAAATTGCAATGAAAGTCCTTATTCAATAATGGATTGAGTTGGTAGTACTTATTTTTTTTATAATTCTGTAACTAGATCTACATTAGCCCGCATTCCGGGTTGTTCCCAACTGGACACAAGAGACTGGACACACGTGTGTCCAGTTGGTGAAATTCAAAATTAGTGATTTAATTGTTTCGTCATGTGGACACGCCACAATTTTTACGCGTGTCCATATGGTGAAACTTAAATTTAATTACTTTTATGTTGTCGTCAACTGGACACACGGCCTTAAAATCTAGAATGTCCAGAATCGGGTATAATACGACCGTGTGTCCAGTTGACGAAAAGTCCAGTTGTAAAAATTGTGGCGTGTCCACATGACGAAATAATTAGTAGCACTAATTTTAATTTCACCAACCGGACACACATGTGTCCATTCTCTTGTGTCGAGTTGGGAACAACCCCGCATTCCCACTAGAACTACGTGGCGAGGTATACGTTTGTTACTTATCAATATAATCTTTTCAAAATGTATTAATTCACATTTATATAGAGTAATTAGAATACTTCATAAGAGATTTGATTGCTTCATAGCACATCACTTACTTACACATCCTTCGGTACATTGAATCTTATTTTACACAAACTCAGTAGGTAATCAGGTGTGGAAAGTGTAGAAAGTTTCGTTTTATTAACACTATTAGTATTAAAAAAATCAATAGAAACTGTATCAAAAATAATATATATTGTTACTGTAGGCAATGCTACAATAATGTAACACATACATTTTTCTAGGATTATTAGTCAGGACGTGGAAACCGGATCCATGTTTAATTTTGTTCAGAGATAACGGAATTATCAGTATACATTATTAAACTGGAGCGAGGATAACTTTGTTAACTTAATTTTCAGCATTCAGAAATGCCGTTCATAGTCATATTATACGGCAAAAATGTTCATACCTTCGCAGCTACGTTATTACATTCTCAGAATTCCTTGCACTTGCCAATTTCGTTACATTATTATGTACAAGTGCATGAAAGCCTTATGATTTAACTATTGTTATGCATTCGTTTCAGTATTTTGACGTATCGACAAATGTTATCGTGACTGTACCAAGTTGGTCGCGTGTACACCTATTTAGATAAGCTAAAACGACGGAAATGTTTTCTTTTCCACTGGCATTTTCACGCCAATTAATTAAAAAGTCGTTCGTTATTGTCCAGAGATTTTATTGCTATAAAATATGAGTGATTTTGATTCGGAATTCGAGTCTTGGAATTATATTTTTTGCCGAACAAATCCTATTACTGTCTTGTAAGACATTTTTATTGTAATAACTCAGTTCAACTCGCGACCCCGCTGCGTCAGCTCATGATCAAGGACTACTGTTGGGTCCTAAATTAGTCGGGCTATCCCGATAAATATAAGGGGCTAAACCGTTAAAATATAACTATGAAAAGGCTGTTGAATTTTTGATGGGTTGACAAAACTCCTAGTGTTTAGTAGGTATCTAATATCTTTTCTGAATCAGCACCTCTAGAACGATCCATAACATCAACAAGCGTGATCGCATTTGTTGCCCTTTAAGGTTCTGCAAACTTATTGAGATCACGACACACAATGACCTCATAACTTCCAATTCACGTGTCAATTGTTTATAGATTTCATGGAATTTCGCTCGATATAGAAAAGAAAATAAACACGCCTGTGCTATCCCGCATGCGTTTATCGAGAAAATCGATATGTTTACTGGGTACAGTGAATTTCTAATGAGATTCAAGTATGTTTACAACACTGCCGAGGTAACGCGTGTCGAAAAAATGAATATCTTTATGAACTCATTAGCCTAAGTGTGCTTACAAAATAACTTTATGTAAGTGAGTAAAAACTGCCTGTCTGGCATTTGATTAATACCTACATATTAAGACATTATAGACCAAATTGCAATGCGATATAATAAACAACTGTCGACTTCACCACTTAAGAATGATTATATTAAAAAGTAAAGCTCTCGAAATACGTAAGAATGTTTATTTCCTCGTATTATCTTTTTCAGGTATTTAAGTATTAATTTACTAAAGATACCTCTTTCTGACGTAGCGACAGTTCATAAATTTTCTATAGTATAGTCTATGGCATGGTAGTGTCTATGGTATCAATAACTCCTTATTACGTCAGTTCGTTGATCGTTACAGTTCATTGAATTTAATATATTGCGTTATGGCTGCGATCATCGTGATTAGTCACTCAGTGACGTGTTTTCTCAATCATTTGTTCATTGCAAAAACCTTGCCTTAACTTGAACGAATTTCGTTTTTTCCTTATATGCCTCTGATAAGCCTTTTTTAGAACTATTCAGTAATGTTTTTGTATAATATTTACTGTAGCTATTATAGTTACTAGGCTCCTAGATCTAGTTGTGTTTCTACTGGAAGAACTGCTATTAAAGTCTTCAATGCCTTTAAATTTCCTATTTGAGTCGGTCGTGAAAGCTGCATAACAACCTCGGGAACTAACATCTGGAACCTGCAATTTGCCATCAGGCAATAACGCCACATTTACTGCTCGAAGCAAGCGCAATGATTTCTAGATATTTTTCCATTAAATACTATTTTATCGCGACAAAAATATATTTTATGAGAACAAGAAAGGACATAACATATATGATATAGGATACTCATAATTAAAATTGATAATAGTTGTTCTGTTTCCTACATTTTGTGAAATTTCGGTTTTGGCAATTCTTTACCTAGGAAACGCCAAGCGTCTTGATGGTATTCGTTGCAACTGTCTGAACCCATTGAAGAAGGTTGGCGAATTCGATAGTGCAGTTTAGTCCACATTTTTTTGTTTTACTCCTTTCTGCATTCTAATGTTATACTAAATACGTGACAGTAAAAACCGAAGCAACTTTCTCAAAGCGATCAATATTTATAAATCAGCTACGCAAAACCTACTATCACAGACGTTTGTGATACAGATAAATATTCATACGAAGAACATTGTTTTCCATTTTCTTACTGATAAGGGGTGTTTTAGTGTGCCGATCTGAAGTTACAGCATTAACCAATTCTTTTGTACTACTATCAGTGTTTGTTATCGCAACTAGTTATTATGGGCTATATTCCGTTTTGTATTTACCAACTGATAACGTGTTATTATGGTTTGAGGATGAATAATGACTTTTTAGCGGCAGGAGAGTAGCTAGCCTACTGAGTAATGGTCTCGGTTTTTGACCTTGCGATTTCCCAGCGGGACAGGAAATGTACGTGTTTTACTGTTACGTATTTAGGTGAATAACCTTAATAAAGTACGTAAATAAAATGTATGTACATTGTACATAGTAATCTACTTTTTATGTGGGAATGAGGCAAACCCAAGTCGCGAGGAACGGTCGCGCTAAAGGCCGGGCACGCGGAAAACGTTTGTGGTATATTGCTATTACGTGCCAAAGTTTCACTCGGCATTCGGCATATTTTTCGTGTTTTTATGAATACCTTGTTATATCAGTGGCGTTATCAAATAATTGCGATGCCATCTTTGAACGAAGATGAAAATTATGTTATATATCTCACTTTGCGATGGTCAGATACATGCACTTGTTTATCGTAAAAAGCTTTTAGCATGACCCGGTAATTAAGCTTATCATAAATTATATTAAACATGAAATGCTTTTAACATATTAATCTAGATCGGCCAGAGATCTTGTTAAATATCAATGAATTGGTTTTTAAGTCATCATGCCCCTGCCCTTATCCCAATTTTTACTTGGGGTCGGCGCAACACGTCTTCTAGACATGTTGCTTAACAGTGGCGAAGGGTCCATATAACTCGATTCCTACCGGCTTCCCTTTTGAAATATGGCAAATACTAAGATTCAGTTTATTTAAGTATCATTTAAAAATATCAACTATAACTATAATAATTTAAATTAATAATGTACGTGTATAGCCTTTGCTTGAAAATAACAATAAACGCCTAAACTTTTTTTTTGAGCAAAACGCATGCAATAAACGCCTACAACTTTTATTGTAAACTCACGATTCGCTTTACCGGTTAAAAGGTAAGCCGGGACCCAATTCGGGAATCGAGTACATCTACTTCATAGTGCGATCTCTTTTACTCCATTGAGTAAAAGTGAGACACTATGTACATTGACACATTGAACAACCGCGGCCAATAAGGACTTAGGGAAGCCGGTGTGGAGCGGCTTATGACAAAGACAGAAAATATAAATGCGTACGCCAGAAAGAGATGCAATATGAACTTCGTACGTCAACTGAACATGACAGCTGACGTTTACGTTCGCGCTAATATTATAAAAGTTTTATTTATTATTTTCACCGGTTCATTTGCATTAAATTAGGTGTATTCGTATCATAATTTAGAATCTTTAGTATTATTACTTGTGATTGATCAGTGTAGTGATAGTGCAGTAAAAACAAAATTACATCAGTTCAGTGTTATTGTTTGGTTATCGTCTATTCGAATAAATATTTAGGTAAGTCAGAATTACTAAGATTATTGATTTAGTTTGTAGATCTATTAAAAAGTAGTTATTTTTGTTATTATTAAGTAAATTCGATAATATAGCGGCATTAGTGAACGTAGAATGCTGTCTAACAGATTACTTGCTGACTGAGTAAAAATCTTTTTCAAAGTAGAGTTTTGAAAAAGACCTGACATGATTTGAATTAATTACAAATGACGATCAAACATTTTAACAGTTCTTTGTACGACAAAATATCATTGGCTCACAGGAAGTTTTAAATTAAATAAAATGTTTTGTTTGCTTTGTAATTCTCAGATCCAATACTCAATATCTTATTTCATTCCACATAGTAATATAGATCAAAATTTGGACCCTGTCTGTAGGACAAGTTAGTAGTAGATATGCACAGCATAGTACATATATGTGGGAAGGCTTAAAATATTGTGTTTATAGTTTCTATATTTATGTACTTATATTATTTGTATATTATTGTTATAACATTACAATCTTCCTAATATGACAATACACATGTAAGTAATTTAGAAGTGTTGTATATTGTTGTTTTGCAACTTAACAACAATATAAATATTCATATTTTAATTATAATATGGACTTAAGTCCATGTTTATGTGGCCACCAACTATTATATATTTTTTATTCTATAATTTAGTTGCATTTTATTTTATAGTAAACATTTTAATTTGTCTATCAGTTAGATATTCATTTATTGTACTTATAGTAGCATTTTGATTGTAAAAAGGTTTTAAATTATAAATTATTTCTGTATTTCTCTTTTTTTTTAATTTTCAGGGTGTTTATAATTCTAGTAGTGAATAGAGCTACACAGGGTTTAATGCTCTTATTAATTCATCTAAAATACATGTTCAGACAAAAAAACATATCCGTACTTGTTGTTTATCGTTGCATGATAATAATGCAATTTTTGGACGGGCTTCCCTTTTAAGAAAATACACCCTTCGCCACTGTTGCTTAAAGTTTTGGCTATGGTTTTATAGTCGGCCGCCTGCCTGACACTAACCCTCTTTGGAAATGCGATTGTTGGTTGTTTACCCGCCACCATTCGGGCGACCCAAGGTGCTTGGTACAGTGCACTGGGTCTTAAAGTCCATTAGTCGCCTTTTACGACACCCAGTGGAGGATATGGGGTGGTGCTATTCTTTATATCCGGACACCACACGGACAATTGACGACCACGGAATTGGTTTTTAAGTATAATGTATATTTCATACATTTTCGTGTACGGTAACTTAACGAACTATTTCGTATAGAACAAAACAAGTATCACGTAAATCGGACCAGACGTCTTGGCATAATCGGAGATGATCAGGATCATACAAAAAAACTAGCAGAATTGAGAACCAACTTCTTTTTCCAAAGGTCCCGTAGGTTGTTTCATTGCTGTAAAAATACCAACATTTTAAAAATACGTAACAAAATATGTATAGCTTTAGATAAGTGATGGCAACAGTAACCTTATTGATCAGAAGTAATGTAAGCAAAGGAATGGGATGGTTTGTTTGTAAGGTGGGGTTAAATTTAGAAACTATCCGATCGATACTCTTCTATGCTCCTTCGGCGGAAAAAGAAAGGTGTTATAAATTTAACGTGTACTTAAGTTATTGTGTGACTGTCTAAAGTTCTTGAGGTGTAACTCCCAAAGGAATAAGCCGATTTTCATGCAGGTTTTCTATCTGGAATATAATGTGGTTGAGAGTTGTGACGTTTTTCAAACATGTTAGGTCAAAAGTCTTTATTTTCTTTATGAAAGAAATAAGAATGCTTTGAGTCCACAGAATAATCCAAAAAAATGTTGAAGTTATTGTCAATTTTGACTACAATTTTTATTTTGATAGCACATATAGTTTTTTTTACTAGCATTATTATAGCATGTGTTTAAACCATAGACAGTAAACCAAGGTTGGCTGCACAGCTACATTACCTCGATATAGGTACGTGGATGACGTAGGCATATAAATAAATCATTTAAATAGAGCACCTCATATAGTTTTATTAATTGTTATTCAACACGTGGCAATCTGCTAGCAAGGCGAGGGCAGACGGCAAACTTAATAGGATTAGCCTTCAAAACGTGTTGCAATAGCGATTGTAGTATATCCTCTTCATATTTTGTTTAATTGTATTGTTTTAGTCACATATGTGTGTCTCAATTTGTAACTAAAGACATTAATGTGAATGGATATAGTGGAATAGTACGACCAAAGAAATGATGGGTGGATTGTGTGAAAGATGATATGGCTACAAAGATTGGATATAGCTACAAAGATTGGTACAAAGGTTACTTGCGAGATGATGTCAGATGACGATGTGGAAGTAGAAGACATGCCGCGCCGACCCCAAATAATAAATGGGATAAGGGCAGGGGAATGATAATGATGATGAACTTCTAACTAAGGGTTAAGAGGATGTGTCGCATCTGGTCTCTTTCTTTTAAAGTTAAATAACAGGGGCGGAAAGATAAACATTGGAAAGTCGCTTGAAGTTGTGATTCAATGTTCGGTAGCAGATTTATAAGAATTAGTTGACTTTAATGTTATTGCACACTTGAGTACGATAAAAATGGTGTCATAGACGCAGTGTGCTCGTATGACAGATCATGTTACAAAGTCGAATATAATATTATCTACTAAAATACTGCTGTATTTGCAGAAAATGAAATTGAGCTAGATGTATCCATCATGGAGAATAGTAGTAGAACCTACGGTTTAAAATAAGTTTTGAATATTATACTTAATTGAAATCTCCTTCTACTGTTTTATAATTAAGCAATGGTTAAAATACATTATTTTATACCTAAGATCCAGTGTCCATTTGTAAGGTAAACCTAATAAAAGTAACAGTCGTAGTATGATGTTAAATTTTACTTTTTGAGTTAACTTTCTTCATGAACTTTCGCCACCCATTGGGAAGCAGTGGGCTATGTATTCAGTAAGTTTACGGCTAAAACAAACCAAGTGTGTTTCTCTAACGTATAATCAGCAAACGTTATTACCTAATTTGCAAACGTAACACAATTGCGAACATTTTAAGCTAACGCTGTCAAAAAAAAAAGATTGCCGTTGCGTTGCTTTTGCAAGTTAGGTAATATCGTTCTAACAGTTACGGAGATCTTATGTATATTTTTCAAATAATGCTCGGTATTAGTCCAATCAATTATATTTGTACTTATATATCATTAAAATAAACTACAAATTACTTCCCTAGCAAGATTCCATAGCTTTATAAAGTTGACGTCCCAAGACGAAACAAACTTAATAAGTACAATTTTAAAAAGTAACGTTAGTTGATTGCAGAGCAACAAAACCGTTAACAAACCGTCTTGGTCAATTAATACTACATCTTTATTTATTAGTACCTACCTAAATGAAGAGAGCGTGGCGCTGCTGACCCTATTTTTATGTTTATTCCGCAATCAATATTATTTATATGAAATATTTTGTTCTTGTGTAAGTGTTATTGCCGTTACCTAAGTTACGTTAGTTACGTTACCTAAATTATACTACATTCGTTTATACCACGGCGTTAGTATGTTGATGTTGTCCGTAGAATGACCGACAATACATCTAGTTTTATTTATTAATCTGTAATGTAAATAAATAGAGTAGACTGTGCGCTCAAAAAGCAAAGTCCTTTCGAATTCTTCCTTTTACTTGTAGATAGATGTCACCATCAGACAGACAACTTACGAAATTGCGTGCTTAATCAATTATTATGACAGAAATTTTAATTTATTGAACTTCCAGTACAAAATAATTAAAAATATTGAAGTAATTTTATGCGTTGATTTATTTAATATAATATCAACGTTTATAAAGGTTGACAAGGTAATTCTGTCTGAACTGTCGATCAACTTTCGTTTAGCGAAAATGTATTTGTTTTCACGTATTTTACTGTGACGTTGTCTAGGGGCCTACTATCATGTATGTAGTAAGTCGGTTGGTTGTGCGAGCGAGAGGCGACTATAAACCGCGTAGTATGCCATCACGCTTACACAACTGCAGCCATCTTACTCGAAGAAGTTGTGGTAGGCCCCCTGACTAGCCGGCGGTTTCGAACCGTAACGGATTGAATGGTTGATTGATTTAAATAACTATTGTTTTCTATAAGTCAAGCAATAATAAAGTGAATGAAAGAAAATATAACAAACATATTGATGTCTATCGTTAAACAATATGGTTTCTCTAGATAAAGAGATTAGGTACAATCGAATTATTGTTTTGATTATATTTTCGTGACATAATATATCGTGTATGAGGTTTTGTATTCCTTTACAAATACATATATTTCTCATTGAAGTAAACTGCAAAACTCAAAATTCCAGCCAGGACAAAAGCAATTTGTGTTTTCCTACGTCATATATCACCCTGACTTTTGAATAGATTTTAATTACAGCCAAGATTATTGTTGACTCAATTTAACATATTCAACATTTAAAAGCGAGGCTTCAGCTGCTTAAACATAAAATTAATCACAACACTACGTCATAAAGAATTATTGCGACTTAATATACTTTATGTTTATTGTATCCACTTATCTTACCTTTACAGTCCCTTTAATGGACAAAGGCCTTTCTTGCCTTCTTCTAGTGCTCTTGGGTCCTACCATTTTCCCTTATAAATAATAAATATTCCTTAACATTCCCATAACGCTAACTATTCTCAAATTAAGTACCTATACTAGAGTAACTTGTGTTATGAGTACTAGACAACTAATAAACATACTTATATGTTTCTAAATACATACTATAGATAAATTACTCTTTATAGTAAGACTGTTACAGTTGTGAAAGCGAGACGACACTACACTTTGTACAGCGTCATCTTCCTTCCACAACTGCAACAGTGCTGTTATAAAAGGTAGTGCAAGACCCCGTGGTCCCCAAGTTTCTTCCTGACAATACCCAAAGGAAGCCTCAATATCATTGCGCTTTAATGTCCGTTGTAAACTAAATTGAGGTATTTTATTTGTTGTATCTCCATTTCAGATTTACCAGCACCTGCGCTGGTACACGAATCCATCGGAGCAGCGTTGGATAGTTCGCATATTGTTCATCGTACCAATATACGGCTGCTACAGTTGGATATCGCTGCTCTTCTTCAATGGAAACTCCTACTATGTATATTTCTTCACCGTCAGAGATTGCTATGAAGGTAAACATGTGATTTCTATATAATATACACCCTGTACTTCTCATAAAACTGACCGCTTTTAAGTCAAGTCGCTTGGTACTCTCAGCTTCAGAGTTTGCTGGGCAACTTCTGAACAGTCTTAAAAGTTTACAGAGACTTATAATAAACATTTTAGCATCCTAGGGCACAGACTTATAGTTGCCTTCGGTATAAACTGCCAAATAATTAACTCCTCGAAGTTCGACAAAGCACCCAAAGCCTAAGTTCAAGTTAACAGCTTAGATTGAGAGATAAAGCAATTTAAAAAGTTCAGAAATCAGATTCATAGGTCCAATAATTCAAAGTTCATTCTTAAATAAGTCGTTATCAAGAAAGGCGTAGCCAATCAGTGTTTAAGGTACATTATTCTCATATATCTACCCGGATATCTCAGCTTATTTAATTTAGTGATCGTTTGTATTATTAGCGATGTGTAGGATTTCCTTTATAAGCATATGCAACGGTGCCAGCAGACTATGTAAATTGATTAGATAACAGCTAATAACGGACCACGTATCTTGATACCCGACGTGACTGTTGTGCTTCCATCTGATAGGATACGACACTGTTCTTCCATTTCTCTTTTAATTGAGTAATATTCTCACGGAAAACAGATTGATTGAAGATTCGATAAGTCGTTATTATCCAAACTTAATGTTGCTCAATAATGTCATTGTTTCGTTTTGGTCTTATTAATATCAATATGCTATTTGACATTTAAAAGTAGTCTTGGTAACTAATATTTTTGTGTATCATTATTAATTATAAATCTTCTCGTTTTTTCTTTATACGTTTGAAAACAACTGTCCAAATTTCAATGACCTTTGGCTGTTATATCGATGTTTAAATCGATATATTTGAATTAGTGTCTTGTAACGGATTCCTCCGAGTTTACATGCATGTAGGCATGTTACGTTTGTTCCAGTTTGCTCTCAAATAATGCGCCGCTTACGTAACTCCTATAAATAAATCTCCTTACCGTGATATACTAAGAAAGATGCATAGATTAGTTAGCAAAGTTTATTTAGCCTGTGCATCTGGGCAATGTCCATTGACTCAGACAAATGACTCGATCTATATAATAAAGAGAATCATTGCGAAACGATCGATCGCACGATTAAACTTGATGAAATGGACGAGATACTAATTGACCTGTTTGTGGTCATTGGGAATAAATTGATATACGAAGCTTACCGAAGCTATAAGTCTACACACCGATTTTAAATGAACAAAGCATCTGTGTCATGTTTGAAAATAACTGCAGAATATAAGTGAGTCATTGAAGTAGACAGAATGTTTTTCGCCGTGCAAAAATTAACTGCGTATTACGCGCTTATTTTAAATTTGTCCTTATTCTTAAACATGATAAAGTTTATTTACTTTAAATATACTAGGTATTTTTATAGACTAACTGAAGTAATCATTACTACTTACCTATTTGGTACTACCCACCAATTAAGGTTGTATTATTCAAATGTTGGTAGCAATAGAAAATTAGTAGCAATTTATTTATAGCTTTCAATTGAGTCTGGGTTGAGTAAACTAACAATATATTTCTAAAGTAAACTTCAGAAAACTCTTTTTTAACTGGTTGCTTAAAATAACTAGCTGCACGTAGGATATGATGCAATGCCACGTTAGGTAAAATCATATATTATAGTTAGGACAATATATGGAATTATTAAGGATAGACACCTTCGAGATTTTAAAACACCCAACGAAAGTTATATCATAAACAGTTGATTTCAGACCACATGGGGAACAAACAACAACTTCAAACGTATTGTTTTAGTATTCAGAAATTTCTATTCTAACATTTAACTCAACAGCAATGTTGAAAACATTTTGGTCTATCTGTTTATGTATAAATTAGTGTATAATGCGTTCCGTTCGTGAGTTGATATTAAGGTCACGGCTGTCTGTAAAAATATGATGTTTTATGCAATTATTTAACACTCAAGTATATTTTGTTGATTCGTCCTACTTGAATAAGTGAGAGAGACAAAATCCCTTTCTTTTAGAAAAAATGTTATTTTACAAGAGTATTATGTCCGGTTTACATTATACTGGTGTTTAGAAGTGAAGTAGTATGCTATATCTAACGTTCTTGCATCTCTAGTTTACTAGACACTTTTCTAACGCTAAGCTAATTCATTTCATATACATATCTTAATGGACTACCTAATGATAGTTACCCATTAATGTGTTGAAATAATATTGTAACGTTTTTATCTATTTCAAAGATAATTCTATTGACAATGTTCTATAGTTCTATGATAACCCGTCTGCTTAATTACAGTGATTAATACCAAATCCTTAACATTCCGTATGACAAATATGACAATGAATATATTGAAAAACATATCTATTTTCCATCCGTTTGTATGCATATTAGTATTTATGTCAGTCATCGTTTGTTTAATATTTAATTAACATACAAGGATATTTATTGATCGAAATACATAAAACATGACATTATCGTCGTACATCTTGAAATATGACTACTTTTACGACTCCCGTATTTTATTGCCTTAATATTCATAGCTAGATTCTAACTCGCGTTCATTTATTCACATTTAGTCACTCACTCCTGTTTTTTTACTAGCCTATAAATATCCCACTTCTGGGCACAGGTCCTTTCCCATGTCGAGAAAACATTGATCACCATGCTAGCTCACTACGATGACGACGATTGACGATTTCAAATAACGATTTTTGGAGTCCAGGTATCTTCTATCCTCACGATGTTATCCTAGGTAGTATCCTAGTAGGCTACCTCTATTTTATAGTTTTAGCGTATATTTTCCCCCAAAAATTTTGTCCATTATGTTAAAAATATTAATAAATGTTATTTTTCCCATCCTCAGCGTTCGTGATCTACAGTTTCCTATCACTATGCTACGAGTACCTGGGCGGGGAGGGTAACATAATGTCGGAGCTGCGCGGGCGCCCCGTGCGCGCGTCCTGCGTCAACGGCACCTGCTGCCTCAGTGGCGCCACCTACACCATCGGCTTCCTGCGGTTCTGCAAGCAGGCCACGCTTCAGTTCTGTCTGATCAAGCCAGTTTGCGCTTTCATTATTATATTCCTGCAGGTTTGTGCTTTTGTGGTCTAAAATGCTAATTGTAAGGTTCTTAAAAAAATGACAAATAGATTGTAATATGGCAATTAACGATTTTAAACTTTCGCGACTTGTATATGTTATGGACCAAGTGATTAATGCTGGCAGTATACATAATGCCCCGGGCACTATGAATAATGCCCAGCATCATCGGGCCAAGTGATTAATTACTATCCCAACTTCATCACTATCACATCGCTCGGTCATTATTACATTGCGAAATGATAGTTTTCACCTCAATAAATATAGATTTTGACAAATAAAAAAAAAAACCTAACCTCACCTAATTTAGGTTAGGTTAGGTTAGATTTTTTCTTTATTTCTTCCATAATTACGACCGCAATCAACATCGGAACTCAAACTCTTACGGTGTCCCCAATTGCAGCCATGGTTTATTTAGCGCTTGATACAACTTAAATATAGCATTAGTATCAAATTGCTCAACCATCATTTAGCAATATAATAATGACCGAGCGACACGATAATAATGAAGTTAAGATAGCAATTAATCACTTAGCCCGATGATGCTGGGCATTATTCATAGTGCCCGGGCATTATGTATACTGCCAAATTTATCACTTGGTCCATAACATATACATATTTTAGACGACAAACGAGACTTGTTTGCGATATGAAACGATATTTCTATACGGACTGATGTGGTCATCAGTCCACCCGTGACCACGGTCGGAGCAACTTGATCGAAACGTCGGGAGAAAAGAAATATCGTTTTATATCGCGAACAAGTCTCGTTTGTCGTCTAAAATATGTGTAATATGGCTGTTGCAAGTGATGATCTCTAAAGAAGGTTTATACCAGAATTCGATGATGAAATCAACCACCGAATGAAAATTGGTGATGTTTTTTTTTATGCTGTAGGTTCATTAAATACGGCGCTGTAATAAACATATTTACAGAGCATATATAAAATAATAATTGCCAATGCCCTTGACCTGTATTAAAGGAACGCATTATAATGTAACGTTGTAACAGAACTTCATAGATTTTCCTTGTTTAACTATTGTATAGTGATCTTATTACCAGACGCGGAAAATGTTTAGACTATTTCGTATCAATTGAAATTGTTTGTTTCCGTTTTCCTGTATACAAACATCCTCTTGATGACATCACTTATCCAAGAAGTATTTTATTTACTACTATTTTTAGTGGTGGTACAGAATAAAACTATCGACTATCAAGACTTCCAATACTTTCTATTCATACAAGTAATTACGCAAAATTTAACCTTATTTATGCCACCTTGGATCTTGCTTATATTTCCTGAAGTAAAACTGCTAAAAGTGACAATATATAAGATCGTTAATTGAATAGTTTTGGAAGCGTTATTTCTGCTTTTATATTGGGAGAACATATTTGAAAATGTGGGTTTAGAAATGGAATAGAATCCTTTATAAATACCGTCGCTTAATCAGTATATTGTATTACTCTAAAGAATCAAGTGTTAAACATATGCGCGCCAATGTTTCATAATGTAATCTAATCGAATACTTGAATGATACTATTAACAGGAGATTGAGGAATGTGACGCAATAATCACTATTGACGATCATTGAAATAATTTGATGTGTCACTAATGATACTGACACATAATAACTATATTAATAGCTTTCGTTAATTAATGCTAGGCTATAACGCTCCTCAATTGTCAATTCCTGTAAAGAAAGGCCTAACTTTTAAACATTACCAAACAGTAAAATTGCTTTGATTCGACTACCTCCACCTCTAAAGGCCTTTTGAGTACGTCCATGCCCATTATTAGAACAAGTGTCTTCGAAAAGATAAAATACCACACGTTTGATCACAACACTTGACGACTTGAGGAATTTTAGTTTTTTAGGGTATTCTGTCAATAGATTTATAGTTAAGATAGGAGTACAGATTAGTTCAAAGAACAACAAGAACAAAAGCATAGTCCAACATAGCTTGGACAAAAGCTGCGTAGAAAAAGATCCCATTTTGTTTGTAGAACTTGTTACATAAATAAAAAAAGTTATATGAATGATCTTTTTTTTAGACAGGCTTGTTGGTCTAGTGGTTAGTGGAGGTCGTGGGTTCGATCCTCACCCAGGTCAAATATTTGTGTGATGAGCACGATCACTTTTTCTGTGTCTGGGTGTAATTTATCTATAGTATGTAATTATGTATTTAGAAATATATAAGTATGTTTATCGGTTGCCTAGTACAACACAAGCTACTAAGTATGCTTAACTTGAGACTAGATGGCGTTGTGTGAATGTTGAGAAATGTTTATTTATTTTTGTGTGTCTAGGCTCGCGGCCTGTACCACGACGGCGACTGGAGCCCCGACGGCGGCTACATCTACATCACCATCGTGTACAACTTCTCCGTGAGCTTGGCGCTCTACGGCCTGTTCCTGTTCCTGGGCGCCACGCGAGAGATGCTCAAACCCTTCGACCCCGTGCTCAAGTTCTTCACCGTCAAATCTGTTATTTTCCTCTCGTTTTGGCAAGGTAACTAACATAAATATTTTAGTCACATTTATTTACTTATCCATTTATTTCAGACATCAAGGCCCATATAAGTATATACAATACTACAATACAACTTAAGGCATTTAATAAACCAGCATAGAAAATGAGTATTTTGTGGTTCGAAAGGCCTTCGTTTTTAAATTAATGAACGTTCTCATGAGTCAAACTTTTAGATAGTAAATGGCCTTATAATGCGTTTTAAAGTTAGATGCGTTACGACCCTGTGTTGAATAAGAATAGCCATGTGAAACTTAGATATGCTCTTTTTTACCAATTCTTTGCAAATAGAGTCTGAAAGGCTAAGCAGAAACATATACAATCTACAAACTACAAAATAAATGTGTAATGTCCCTTTTTCTCCCACCAGGTGTCGCCCTAGCCATCCTCGAGAAAGCTGAGGTGATATCCCCGATCCACGACGCGAACGGTATCCCTACAACGGCAGGTACAGTGTCCGCGGGCTACCAGAACTTCCTCATCTGCCTGGAGATGTTGGCGGCGGCCATCGCGCTGCGCTACGCCTTCCCGGCCGCTGTGTACGCGCATGCGCACCGCGACCCCCACCGCTCTGTCACTATGCAGTCCATCTCCAGTAGCTTGAAGGTATGGACTACACACAGTAGTTATAAGGCCCTACTTGAAAATGTCGTGCTGCCTTTATATCTTTAGTAATTGAAAATTACCGTACCTAAGTTTCAAGAATCTTCTCACTTACCTGAGGACGTCAGCAGGTGGTACTGCCAAATTATAAATGTTTTTCGACTATTTTTCGCTGGTAGCTTACCCTCAGCACCCTCGTGATTTCAGTTCAGTTGACAAAAAGTGGTCATTTTTCTGTCGCGAAATCCAAACATATTCCCGATTTTATCTTTTCGAATTAATATTTTAACTTTTATAGCGAATAGAACAGATAGATAATTAGATAAAAATATTTATAAATTATTAAGATATCGAAAAAAGACAAAGTGGGACAAAGTAACATTATGATCTAGCTACCCAAGATATCTTTAATAATCTATGTATAAGTTTTATCACATATCATTCCAACGTTTCCAGGAGACAATGAACCCCAAGGACATAATGACAGACGCGTTCCACAACTTCCACCCTCAATACCAGCAGTACACGCAGTACAGCTCCGGTGAGTGACGTCACAGTTATATCGCATGGCCCTACGCTGCCTTATCGCATTTTATTTGCATTACGTTACGTCATTGTTACTTACCGTCTAATAGGGGGGAGGGGATGCCAGGGGTGGGGATATTTGAAACCTTTTGCACATTTTATAGGTTGAAGGAATTGATTATGAAGAGGCCTGGGCCATACCATCACCTATTAAAACAAGGTTATTGCAGGTGTGAAAGAGAGAGACGCCCTTCTATGCCGTATAGTTTGTTGTTTCGTTTCTATATCTGCAATAATATTATTGTAACAGGTGTCGGTAAACCGGCTGTGTTCTATAAAAAGTTTGAGCTAAGTCGTGCGCCCAATATCGAATAACCCACAAACGATGAGAGTTAATAATTCTTTCTCAACAATGTCCCTATTCACCCCCGGCGTTCCTATTCTCTCCGTTCTTTTGTAGTAAAGGCGCTACCAGACATCACTGTATGTTACCCGAATGCTCGCATAGCCAATGCTCAGTTTGCCCAGTACAGTTTTATTAGTATTTATAATGTGTGATACGAGTATCGCGTTACAATTCAAAGCATGTCTGGTGGCCCCTTTAGGTATTTCGTGTTATGTATTGTGAATAGATTGGAAGTCGATAGTGTTTTTTTTATTACATTCTTAGCTGGTCAAAACTATATCGATCGGGTATTTGGTGCGGTTTTATTTACGCTTCAGACTAAATGGAGTTTAGCATCTTAAATAGCTGGTATAAGTTTTGAAGTGTAAATAAAATGCTAAATTTACACAGTTTAAACTGAATCGGATTGAACACGAATTTTATACAAAATGATACATAAACACAATAATATTGTAACTGTTTGAAAAAGTACCAATGCGTCCAGTCCTCATTAAACATTCATTTTTAGTACATGCAGTAGGCTAGGTCGTTCTTATTTTTTGGTTTTATTTTCTTTCAGATGTCACTTCTCAACTGCCTTATGAGAAACTATAAACTCTGCCATAGCTGTGCTCTGCATGAAGTGCATTGCTGTCTGTCCGTTTATACATACATGTTATAATAAATACATTATGCCCGAGCATGGAAACACCACTAACAATATTGTAAAACATAACTAAATGAACAGTTTCCATTTGAATCGGATGTACTCGGATTTTTTCGTATAGTAACACCCATAAAGTAAGCAACCTTGTCTAGCGTCCTTACAACAATTGAGGATAAGAAAGTAAAATACATAGGACAATAGAGACTTCAATTGTTTTTTTGGGTAATGTTACGAAAAATCCAAGTGCATTCCAAAACTGTCAAAGTGGCATGCTATCCAGGACCTGTTCAGATATGGAACATAATGGACATATCAAAATAATACATCCTACAACCACATTCCAAGACTTTGTTCACCAACAAAAAACACACTACACATAATGTGCCTTATACCCTTTTAATAAGGTCGGTTTTCGATGCTCGGCAACAGACCCACTTCGTTAGTTAAGATGTTTATTTTTATAATATCGAGGTATTTGGCTAGTCCGAAACGCATAACGAATTTTTACGAAAAATAATTAGGTAAGTATCGTACCAAGGCAATTATGTGGAACAAAATATATAAGGCATAGACACGCGAAATACTGATACATAGATTATACAAGGTTCAATACATTTTGAGATATCCTATTATTCCTATTGAGAAATTATTGAAGCCGAGAAAGGCTTCCTTATTGTTGGAGTCGTAGGTGAATAAAACAAAAGCAAGCGACAATACGTCACATTGTATCCATAAACTATTACATTTCTGCATATATTTTTTTCTAGACGGTCAAATTGCCGATTTAAACGTATAAAAAAGCTTTACGATCCACTGATATCAAATTCAATTTAATGTTGTTGTGAAAATAGATTGTATTAGAAGGCTTATTTGGCAATTTTAATAATTTCAAAACTGTCGCAATGCCTGACAATAAGTTGTAGCATTGTTATTGATATTTTTTGCTTGCACAAAAAGATGCTGTGTACTGAACTATTTTGTAATACCGTAGTTCATTTTAAGTCACATTTTTGACCGTCTGGTAATGCAGTGTCTACACACAACTCTTGACAGAAACACATTAGAACATTGCATGTGGGGTTATAAATTTGGAAATACTACACTTAATTTATTACGAAATGCCTACAAAAATATCACCTACATGACTCTTTTAATCAAAATTTTATTACTTGTTGGTAACAATGATTCGGACTAATCATTGCCATAACAGTTAGTAATTATTTTGTACTTAATGCCTTTAGTAAATCGAGTAAGGATTAGCGTGTAAATGTTTATTTTCTGTGATTATATTACTTTTCCTTTTTTTTTGTATTATTAAATTTGTTACTCTTAGTTACAGGATATGATCCTTAGAAGAATGCTAGAATTCAAAATTAGTAGAAAATCTTGAGATTGTTTCTTTTTTTTTTAAGAAATTGGCATTTATCGGGTTGTTTATGTACATTTTTTATATTTAATGTATATTTTTATTTGTATGGAAGTGAAACTTGCACTTTTTATTGCCAGACCAAAGAACGGCATTTCATGTTTCCACCTTCTGTTAATGTCGAGGCGAGTGTTGCCAACGCTTTGTAATAATACCCGCTCATGTAACTTTAACTTAATTTAATTAAAAAAAAAAACAAAAATAACAACCTGTAAAGCCATACTTTGTGTTTTCATTTCCTAAATATTGTTATCATAATATTATTAGTAAATTAGGAGTTTTTTTAACATTAATATTAGATTCGTTGAAATTAAAAGTAATTTAGTGCTGAATAGGTTTAAGTTATAATAATTATTTTTTACAGTTCACCATAGATTGATTTTCTAAAACACTTGTATTTGCCTCTCACTAATAATAAATAAAGGATATTACCTACTTTTAATTTATTTTATTATTAAATTTATACATAATCTTGAACACACATTTAAATAGGTTAAATACTGAAGAAATGAAGGTAAGAACATTTTAATGTTGCTATTATTATTATTTGCTGGCATGCTTTAATCGGTTGTTTTCACCATTTAAAGGAATGTGTGTTTGTATCATTAGCACGTTTGTTGTTTGTCTACCACTATTAATTTAAGTAGTTTGTTAAGCGTTCGTTAGAATTGTAGAAATAAAAGTCAGTCGGTTAAACAAAGGGAAATTAATTGTCCTTTATTAAATCGACGGAACGTAAATTTGGTCCAATTTAAATAAACGTTGTCTTAAAATGCAATTACTAGCAATTATTTAAAAAAAAACAAGCGGTTTACAAAATCTGTTTGTTCACTTTTTGTGCAGATTAATTTTCTGCGGTTTGTCGCATTCGTAAGACAATATCAAATCTAATCTGGTATGTTTGAAGTGGGAATATAAACGTGAATAGAATTAATATTTGCATTAGATAAAGACTCACAACGCACTTAGTTGCCAGTGCTATTTATGAAGTGTTTTGAAGTAGAGGCACTGTTTCCAACGAATTTACACCTAACCACTGTTACTATGAAGCTGCCGACAGATGGCGTTTAATCGTGACGTGAACTGCGTACTGAGGCTCAGAAATTGCTATTTTACCTACTAGCTATTTTTGGTTTGGTTTTCATTATTCAGACTAATATGGAGCATACCTTTGATATCTGTATTAGTTATATTCTGTATTATAAAAGTCTTAAGGCCAAAAGGAAAAAGGTTTATAATAGTATCGCCTTATATTACTATCTGGCATATAAGGAAAACGCGTACGCATTTCACGACACGATTATCACTTACAGGCTCCGAAAAATATAAGCATCTAAGGTTCAATTTCCATTGACTGAAAGTAAACGCAAGTGAAGTCTCTTCAATCTGAGCTGTCGGTTCTTCCCTTTCAAGGTCAATGTGGATTGACCTTAGTTCAGATTTGAATAGGTTTAAGGGGTGTCTCTGTATTAGATTGTGTATTAATATGCAACATGTGTATAGTGATGCGCGGCGGCGCGGGCGCGGGCACGGGCAAGCGCGGCGAGGAGGGCGCGGCGCTGGCCCCGCGCCCGCCGCCGCAGCGCGTCGCCACCATCTCACACGCCACCAACTACCACGAGAAGACCACGCTGCTCAGCTCCGACGACGAGTTCCAGTGAACCGACCACACACCACGACACGACAGTGATAATTGCAACTGCTAACATTCAAATACCACCTTTATTTCGACCTAGCAAGGTTGATAGTCGTTATTGATACCACTGACGTGCGATACAGCCAGCCCCATGAGCAACGGTTTCTTGTTGTTATTCGACTAACGTGTCCTCTCTCTTGAATCCTCAAGAGATGACGACATTAATACATCAAGGAACGTTTTGAGCCTCTTAGACAGTTCAGTACTGTCTACATCAAAAATACTGGCAAGAGCAAAAAGTAAGAGTTCTTATATAACTAATAATAAATTAACATAATTATGACTTAATTAATGAAATATCTAGATAAAAAGATATGCCTGAAAGCTATTAAATTTATAGATCACGGAAGCTTGACTTTTTATAGTCTACGGTCATCTGCTTAACTTTATCGATATTTGAATATTAACCGTCATTTCAGACAAAAAAGAAATTTTAAAATGATGTGCTGATCGTCGAATAACAACAAACGCTACTGCTAAAAAGTTAGGAAGTTATCTAAATAGAAAGGTTCATTTTAAAAGATAAAGAATATATTTTTATGTATCATTGGAGTCCTCTAATACTTTTAAAACATATATCTATTTAGTATACATGCCTGACCCATAATAGCGTGGTCCTTAATTATTTATCACAGCGGTTCACGCCCGACTAGTTTCGGACCCAATAGGAGTTCTGAACTTAAGATGGCGCCTGTTGAGATAAATAATTACATATCCGCCTCCCAAAAATTACAAAAATAGCGTGTACCTTTGTTATCGATTCAAAAAGATATAAAAAAAATCATAGAAATTAACATGAAAAGCTTTATTCATTACTGGGTGTTATAGCATATAATAGAAATTACGAGAAAATTAATATAAGTTTTAGTACCAACTAGTTTATGTTATTAGATTTGTATTATTTATTCATTGAGTCATCATCGCTTTTTGGGTTACTTAATCCATCATTAAGAATAACATTCGCATACTAGAATGACAGTTGTATGCTAAAATGTTAATTAAAAAAACAAGTCATCTGCCTTTCTCTATAGAGGTTTTAATACGATTCGGCATACCCCGGCGACAATGGCGCGATATAGGATCATAAGATTGTATAGTTATGTAACATAAGTAAATGAAATAGCAAATGATACATTATTAAAGTGTACAGGAAAAGAGGAATTATTATTCTATAGATAGCTATTATTGTCTCGCTGTAAGGGTCGTTGAGTAATTCCATAGCAAGTTTAATTATGAGTTTTTACATTAGTAGTACCATTGAGCCACCTTGTCACATATCTGATAAAACAATGTTACAAATTTGTTGTTGTATCCTTTGGATGTGCCTTTGCCAACTCCGCTTCCAAATACAATAGCTTTACACATGCATTTTGAATATGTGGAAATTATGCTTTTAGTATATTAATATGCACAAATTGAACATTCCTTCTTGCCAAATACCAAAGATTCACTGCCAAAAATTACTATTTTTGCGACTTAAATAACGGTGTTGCTAGCATTGATATTGAGATTTGATTTTAATTAGTAAATACTGGATCCCGATTAACTGTATAAAGTTTCACATAAAAGTTCTAGAAATTGACGATGTGTTATAAAAAAGAGATGGTGCTATCGTTTTGTATAGCTCAATCACTTTCTATGTCTTTCTGTAATCCTTTTTCAATTTACTGGAACTGAAAATGTTTTGATAAGTAACACAAGTAATTAAGGTTAATTTTCTTCAGATATTTTAATTAGATAACTTTTCGGGTCCAGATGTTTATTCACAAAAGCCTATTGATGCTTACCTCTGCTTCGCCGTCCAAATTTCTCCTTCAAATTTAGATCTCTCCTTGAACCAAAAATTGTTATATTTCAGTCTATGGCCTCAGCGCACCGCGCTGAAGGCGCAACGAAGAGAATTTGAAGACAAGAATTTAATATAAACCTTACGCATGCCGTGCTCCGAAATTATTCTTATATAGACCATATGTCAAGGTAGTTAAGGTTTATATTTATTTGTTGTGCTCAATTGCTTTCCACTGCGCCTCCAGTGGCTTGCGCTGACCCTGTATTCACCATTTGTTACAACCCTGTCTTGGTAGATGGTTAATCGCTATTTATGGAAAACTAAATTTAATATTAATTTCGTTCTTAAGATAGCTAACTTTCATGTTATTTTGTTTTTGTTGTTGTATCTAGCTTTGTGTATATGTATCAAACATTTTAACGTAGATTAGTACCTCCCTAAACATATTTATTTTAATAAACTGTAAGTTAACCTTCTAATGTAAATAATACTATTCACTATCCCATATTTAGTTACTTAATGATTTTCTTTAGGGCAAATTAGTATTATTTTCAAAAACCTTTAGTCAATTACCTTCCCATTTTGTATAGGTACCTAAATCTTAGATCATAAAAAGAGATTCGTACCTAAAGCACCTGTTTAGGTACCTTACATGTATTTTTTTAAATGTAAAATTGCTTTATGGTTAGCCAATCTAGCCAAGTGACTTTTCTAATCAATCGTTAATGTCAATAAAATCACTTAGATTATGGAGATGACAGGTCTAAGTCATATAATTTATCTAAACGAAATGTCACTCCCACACATTTGAGCGATCTCTAATGTCGTTAACGATTTTAGAAATGTTACTTGGCTATAGAGGCAAGTGTAATTTTTTGTTCGTAGGTGATCGGTACAAAATGCATTTTGACAAAGTTGCACATTTAAGTATAAGGCCTCCTGTGCCTGTACTGTGAGCTTTTGAAGCACATCTATCGCCACAGTGGAAGTGAGACGGCAATAGTCTGCGCGTAGTTGCGTCCTGCTTCCACAATGGTCACAGTTCTGTTTTAAAAGTTCATAGTAATTGCTGATCTCAAGGTTTTGCTATCTATGCATTTGCGTCTTTGTATGATCTAACAGTATATTTATAACTATATGCCAATAATGTAAAAAGAGGCTTTCTTTTCTGGATTGAGAATATTTTTGTAACAGAAATAGTAGTGCCAGTAAAACATGTTTCGTCGAAATGATTGTTGAAAATAATATATAACATGGATTAACGTTAGATATTTTATTAATTAAAAATGTTTTAGCTCCAGGTTTTTAAGTATATGTATAAATAAATAATAATATTGATATAACAATTTGGGGTTTTTATTTTTATTTACTCAGCTCTATTTTGAACCTTGTACTTCTCAAAATATGGTCTATTATTGCCTACACACCATGTGCCGGTGTTTAGGAATTTGAAATAAACTATAAAATAGTGCTGCAATGCGTCGTCTCTTTCTCGTCCTCCGATTATAAATAGATAAATGCATTTAGCTCAAACGATTTTTAAGCAGCAATTTTCTGTGCAAGTGGGAAACAAGAACCGACTGAGATAGTATTCAATAAATAAAACGAATAATAATATTAAATTTTTATATTAAAAATATACACAGTTACATTAACCATATCTCCCTTACGCTGTCGTCGGTACTTAGTGTTATTGCTTCCATACAATCGTTGATAACTGACTACCCTCAGAGTGCATAACGTAAATATGATCTAAAATGTTTTAACAATGCAATATCTATATTAATATTTACCAACGAAATTAGGTACTCGTCTGTTATTTGATTTGAGGTCAGTTATAAACGAGAAATCGCTTTTGTGGATTTGCTGAGTATTCTACATAAGCTATCTGAGTTTAAAAAACCTTAATCATTGCTTCTTGTGACACATTTAATTTGTAATGGCAATCTATCGTCAATGATCCTGTCATAGATTCTGCCATTTTGTATTTATAAACATAATTTTTTCAAAATAACGGTTCAATTTAAAATTTTCTATACCTACCTTATTTATTTGTGCAAAAACACACAAGAAGTAGATTCTAAAGTTTTTTTGACCTCACACTGATAACAGACGAGTACCAAAAATATAGTAACTAATGACCGAATACTCAAACGTCATACAATTTTAAATTAAGTTTCGCGCTGGTCCTGAAAAATTGTAACGACATCTCTATCTTCGCAGGTAAGTGACATTTCTACAACAATTGACGTTTATAGATATCGCAAAAATGTATGGAAATGGGAAATGACATTTCTTTGACATTCATTTAAGCCTGTCACTTGTAGAAATGTTACTTATCTAAGAAGTCTGGACGGTATAAAGTTGTTTCGTTTGAGTAAACGGCGATAAAAACCTTTACCTTTAGGTATTATACTCTCATTGTACATAAATTCTTTACATTTCTTAAGTCACACAAAATAACATCATTTAGTACGAAAAATAGTGCTTGTTAAATTTTTCTTAAAATATTGTCATTTGTGATGGATCGTAGAAGTGATTTTAAGTAATGTTTCCTTCTTATTACTTTTTCTAACTTCGGAAAGAATAAAATGTAAACAAAAAATATTTTTCGCTCTAGATACCTACAAATTATATAACATTGAAGAAATCGATTATTTTTTTGAAGATTAAATGAAAAATTCATCATTTATTACAATAATTGCGCGTTGAGCGAAACCAAAGAAAGAACCAGGATAACAATATAAAGAAAGATATTCAAATCCAAAGTAATTTAAATCGCATTTTTCTCCCATCGGTCCCGTTGGATACGAAATCCAGAAAAGTAATTTCCTCGATCTTATCCACGCGAATGAACTAAATGATTGATACAAATCGAAGGAAGTATTGCCTTAGAATATAGGTAATATTTACAGACTTAAAACGAGTTATAACAAAGCTACAGTGGCAGCATTTTATAAGTAAATACAAAGAAATGTAATAATACAATCACACTACGTATGCCACCGTGCTAAAGGCATCTAAATCACAATTTTCTAAATCAGGCTAAGCCTTGTAAGAATGAGAAAAAGAGATATGCAAAACTTCACAACGTAGTTCGACCCTAGGACTTGTGTTCTAATGTAGATTGTAATGAGCTTTATCTGCGAGCAATGAATGTGTACAAGTGCTAAGCTTCTAAATAAAAATTGTGCTGTGCTAGGAACGGATTCAGTTTTCCATTTTGAGCAATTTATCTAAAAGTCAAACATTTTCACTTCTTTTTCCCTTCCATTCTGGGACAAATTAAACGTACGGTCGGAACAGTGCCGTGATGTCGACATGAATTCGGGTCCAATCAAAACTCGCATTCGTGACATAGTTCACGAGCTAGATTTTTCTCGTGAAACTAGATTTTGCAGAAGGAAAATATTTTGTTAGTCCCAGTCCATAGTATAGCAGGCATCTCATTACACAACAATCTTTGCCATCTGCTACTCGAAGTAAAACCTTTCCCTTACAACAATGGGATAAGTTTCGTGAAAGATAAAAGCCAGTTTTGGATGTGATCAAGGGCCTTAACAATTTAGATAGGTAATAGATAGGTTTCAAAAAGGCTATACAAGGTAAGAATATGTTTTCGTCACTGGACTTTATACTCGTAATTAAACGAAGTGGGATATTTTACAGTGATGACTTAGGGCTAAATTATACGATAAACTAATTTGTAGGTATTTTTAGATTAGAAAATGTGCTATTCAGGACATCTCTCGCGATTACAGTATAAGGAAAAAATATATTCTAGAATATTCGAATACTTAATAATCGCGAGAGAACCATTAATTAGAGTACCGATAGTAAATAAACTTATGCTTAATGTAAGGGCTCTTAAAAGGTAAATAGACTTTGAAAGGCTGCTTTAAATTAGTATTGCTACTTTTAGCTTAGCTACAATAGATGAAAAATCTGAGCTACTTTCATAGTATTTAGTAGACGTAGAAATCTTAGAAATAGAAATCTGATCTAGGTCAGAGCATCCTTATTCCGTCTATGTATCTACAACTTTCCATGAGTATACTAAAATATCTTATATCTCCATTACATTAGCACGTTGTACTCTTTTCTTTCGTACTTAACAAATTATTAATAATTGAACTAATAAGACATTTCTCGGTAGCATTTAGAATGATTTCTTAAACAATACTCGACTTTTTTGTATTCTGGAATATGATTTTGAATTATTTCCGTTTAACCTCCATTGTAAGCTCAGGAATAACTATAGATACGAAGAATTTATCCAAGCGACGCAAAGTTATAGAATCATTTTTTATTAATAATTTATTTTTGCATTTGGTTCGCATCTACTTTTTGCCATTATAGCTAAGTAGAAAAATTCAGAGCGAGCATATTGACAAGGCTGAATACTCTCGTAGACTGCAGACAGAGAGTATTTTATCATTCTATTCTTTGCACAGGCTGGACTTTAAAGCGTGCGCACTCGCTTAAATAAACTGTCGGGTTGCTCGGCAAATAGATGGCCGACAACACTGAAATATTTTTCTTGTTAGGTACTTTGTGTGTTTAAAGTCCAACCCTCTATAGTATGCGAGCGTACTTAATACAATTTTTTGCTGTAACTATTGGCTTAACACCATGCATTCAGCGCTGTTCAATATTTTGGCGATTCAAAAGAGACGCGGAGCGTAAGCGCGTAGCTCTTGCTTAAGTATTAATGAAATCACTGATTCACAAGTGTCGAGCTACAAGTAAAATACATATTATAGAACACCACTTCGTCGAAGTATGTATCTACTAAATAAAGTAATTTATTCACGGTCCTTTGCTAGTTTCCTATATTCTACACCTGCATGGTTCGAAACTCTTCTTTGAATCTAAAATCACTTTTAGTGTCCCGCTTACCTATATCACCGCGATCAATCTAGCATAGTTTCGTTGATGAGGCATAATAACGTTACAATATAAAGGTATATCACGACATTGACACCGCAAAGGCAAACAACAAATTGAGAATTTACGCAACAGTCGCATTCCCCCAACGTATACAAACCTCATTTCAAAAACTTCATCACCAAAACTTTATTGACAATCAAAACATATCAATAGTTTGCCGTCCGAAAGTTGCTCTCACAAAACGCTTATTATTAAATAGCTTCATAAAATGGCCTTTATATAAAGCCTTGAAGCATTAACCACAATTTTACCAACCGCTGCAATCTCGCGTTCAACTGTTTCGCGAACTTTTTTGACAGTTATTTTTTAAATTCACTTTTGACATTTGTTCTGTCAGATTTGGCTGTTGGTTGGCGTTGTCAGCGTGTGGTGAAACTGTTGGCCAGTATATGTGCACGTTGTGTGCTATAAAGGACGTGGCCGACGTGGCCGATGTGGCCGACGCGGGCGTGCGTGACTGCCGCCTGTGCGGTGCACACTGGGCGGATGCTAGATTTCGCGTGGACGCTTGCTACGAACACCGCTGCAGGGGGCGGGATCTGAAAAGATGTAGGCTGTTAAAATTGTATTACATACGATGTTTTAAGGTAATTCTGTAACACCAAGGTACTGTAAATTCATTTCGTTCTATATATCGACGGGTCCTACGTATACTGGTGTAACCCGCAAAACCCCAAAATACGTTTTTTTTGCACCAAAAGCCTTAAAATTACCTTAACTTTATACCCTGTAAAATTTATATTATTTTATTCAGTAATTTCAGAGATACAAACTTGTAAACTAATATAAGTGACATGATTTTCGGCCACACTACCATCTACACTGATGTAAGTCACTTGCACCAGTGTAGGTAGTCGCGTGTGCCGCGTGACGTACGCGCAAGTGCCATTTACTCCAGTATGCGCGCTGCGACGGAGTCGGGAGCACGTTAACACTGGTATAACTGCGTTAACTGCTAACGTATTCTTCTGTATCAAAACTATTTCGTGGCTTGTTTTTAGGGGTTGTGCTACTTTTTTACATATTTAACTAGTTTTGTTTGCTTTGAGTAAGTAGTGGTGAGAATTCACAACAATTAAGGGCTCACGAGGTCAATTATTAATAAATTTATGCGTTTAAAATTGACAAACAAATTACTAAGTTGACAGTACTAATATTTCTACAAAAGGGTTTAATTAATGTTCACCTAATGCAAGATACAGATTGTACTGCTTGTAGATTTGTTTGTGCCGCCTGCATTATTTTTTTACGTAAATTATATAATGTAGACGCACGGTGTACTGCATACTCTTCACACTAAATTATAGAGTTTGTTTTTCCCTTTTTAGTTAGTGGTTATTTTTTTACAGTCGGGTTTTTTTGTTTTTTTGTTTTTTTTTTATTATTATTTTATTCTTTCAATAAATTTTACACTTATATCAGTAGGAATACAAAGTAGTAGTATACAAAGTCACATGTGACTTTGTTTTATTTTCTTGATATTGTTATCTGACGTAACCCACATTATTTTAATAATAATATCTATTTACTTATATAATAAATAGCGATACTACTTTTAATACATTTTTTGCAGCAATTAACGTAAGAAGTTACCAAATTTTGCTACTTGGAAACTGACGAGACAATTTTTTTTTATGTATACAAGTACATCATTTTTAAAGGTGTAGAAATATTCCAGAGGTAAACAATATTCGCAACCTCAGTTTATTTTGGTAAAGTTGTAGTATTGAAAAAACAATTAAGTTCAATCAAATCTTAAGTATAATGACACAAAAGACATTCAAATTAAACTTATAAAGGACTTAGTGGTCGCCAGCAACTTCGACCGCACGAGTGTCGGTTATAACTGGAAAACATTGCCCTCCTCTGACACAGTCGGTTAAAAAGTCTATGTTTTATTTAATTCAGGTTGTCAGCTAACTCCATACGAAATTTCTTCAAAATTGGTTAAGTCGTTTGAGCGTCAAAGAGTAACAAACATCCAATCGATACTTATGCAACTTTCGCGTTAACTATATTAGTAGGATATTTTCAAATGTATAAAATGCATATTTAAACAAGTATGACGAGTGTGGTGATGTGATGAGGCATTCGTATGAAGGGTGACACAAATCACCATTTAATACAAGTTGTAAAAAATTAACGAATTTTCCATCATCTGATTTAGACTCTAAGGTCTCATTGCAGTGTTTTTAGGGATTGTTTTACTTTTTTATACATTTAACAAGTTATGTACACAACTATACACTTAATAGAAGCACATAGTTCGAAAAGAGTTGCACAAAGGTTATACTAATTTCTTTAAAATACCTTTTCTAGCGGATCTGCAAAGGGAGAAATAAATTAGAAACATCAAAGTACAAAAACTAGTGGACGTAACTGAACAGACGTAACGTACGTAACGTACGTAACTGACGTAACGTAACTGAAAAAAAAGTGGAAATGCTATTTATAAGAAAAATGATATGAAATTCAAGACTAGCTTAGTCTTAAAAAAAAATACGATTAGGTATTTATCGTAAGAAAACCTCTTTAAAAATCAAACCTTTTTTTTACTTTAAATAAGAAGATTACATTTTTTTGTTTTATTATTTTTAAGATTGCAAGGCCAATGATTTTATTTTTCAATATTAAGAATGCTACTATCTAATAATAAAGTGTTATTTTGTATTTTAAATGTTTTTATTAAACTTCTTACCACACTAATTTAAATATTCACAGTTAATAATAATACAGCAAACTGTTGCAAGTAGCTTTCCAGTACTGAGTAAACTGTTGTAAGTGTTAAAAAGTCGATAAAAGTAGATAAAAGTAGGTATTCTTTTTAATATTATAACCTCATATTGGTCATTAACACGGAAATACTATGTTTTTAGAGTAAAATCCTTCAGATTTCCTTTATTATAAGTATAAGCAAGTACACTAAATACTGGTATAAGTGGCCACTTGTATCAGTTTACAGGTTCTACCGTAGTAAAAAAAACAGGCTACATGAATGCAAGTTAACCTATTTTCCAAAGTATAAAAAAATAAGAAAAACCAATAATGCAGTCTTATTTCTTAAATATCAAAATATAACATACTAAAATTTCAAGTGTTTTTATTGATTTACGACAAAGTTACAAGCTTTTGAACCTTTAAACCGCTCTCTTGAAAAGTTGCATTTTTGCACTTGTACTAGTCTACGTAGGACCCGTCGATATCCTCTACCCAATTATTACCATATATTTTCTAAGAAAGTCACTAGCTAAAAGCATTAATATCTGTACCTTACCTATACTAAAGGCTAAGGTTACTAATAAATTACTATTCTAAAACTTTTACGGTTAGGATACACTTAGTATCAATATGTGAAAAAGCAAAAATACCATATTTTGCACAAGATTGCGAGCGTAGGTTTTTAAAATTAACGAAGTCATTTCGAGAATATCCGTGCAAATTGTATTACCCATAAATCTATTATATCTAAAATAATATTCGATCGAAGCCTAAAATACCATCCGCAACAATATTCAATTAGTGTAGGCGTCAGAATTTATCCCATATCTTCATTATTCTCCACGCCATACGATGATGTTGCCACAAATTGGTTTGGACGTCCAATCGTCGGTACATTAAATTTAACGACCCTGCGATGGCTGCGATGTTACCCCGCTTCATGTTTGAAGTTAGTTTACTGCTCCGAATTATTAAATTTTGCCGTGTAAGCAAGCTGTTTTATTTCAATGTCGGTTTGGTAGAAACAATTACAAAATTTGGAATAATAAAATGCATATTAAAAAAGAAAAAATATTGGAAAATAGAGAGTGAAAGTGAAAAACAAGCTGTTAAAATGGATACCACTTTACCCGTAACTATGATACTTATAAATTAGTCAAAACGTCAAGAAATAACCTATAGTTAGACTTTCATTCTTAGTAAAAAAAAATATTTATTTTAACACCGAAATACAAAATATCAGGAAAATAAAAGACGAATCCAGAAATAAACACAGCATACAGACAATATTTACTATAAACTTGATTTCACTACCTGGTAATTGTACAAAAGCCGCCAATCCCAGGGTAAAAAGGTATCCAGAAAGATTTCCCAGGGAGAATTTGTGATAGTCATTTGCACGGGCTTAATAAAATCTTTTAGGCGAGTATCCGGGTTACTTTGTAGAGCATAGGGTTGATCCCTGCGAGCTTATGGCCCTCATCGTATTAGGTGAAATGTGTATCACCAGTTTACAAATTACCTTTGGTTGACCTAAAATAATTTAAATGTGGTAGCTGTAACTGTCGGTGTTAGGATTTTTTAGGCAGAATTATTTTAAACCTAGCTTACTTAGCAGCCTACTTAGCTTTCGCTATGTAGCCTGCGCGAATGTTGGTTATAGCTGCGAAAATATAACCTCCGTCTGACGCTGTCGTTTAAAAAGTAGTCTATGTTTTAATCCAAGGTGTGAACAAACTCCATACCAGATTATTTTTAATTGCTTTAGCCTTATGAGCGTCAAAATGTAACAATCATCCATCCGTCCATCCATACTAAGAAACTTTTGCGTTTAAAATATAATAATGACGAGACAATTATTTCTGTATTCGAGTTTAAGAACATTTGTTTGAATATTTTAATCACGAGACTAATGTGAATCCGAGTTTAGGAACATTTGAGTTTGATAATGTGACACGTTTTACATCATTTTTTATTTGCCACAGTGTGGGCAATACACACGACAACACAATACGAGTAATGTTCTACCTGTATTGTAAATAACAAACAACGGAATCCAGATTAAACGAAGTAAATATTACAATTCTAAATAGAGTGAGACATCGGCTTATATTCTGAATTCGTACGTGTTGAATCCATATATCGTTGAGCTTATCCCATTTAATATTTGTCTCGGCGCTCCGTGTACTATGTACATAACGGAGCTTAAGCCAGGGGGTATCACCTCCTTTTAAACCAAGGTCGTTGTGGAAGAGAGATGCCGCTCTACATTTTATGTCGCTGTCTCGCTTCCACAACTACGACAGTCTTTAAGGTGGTGTTAAGTCTCCAGCATTCGAAAGCTCGGAAGTGTATCCTACTTATCTTAAACAATTGAATGAAAACGGCGACGTGCAGCCTAAAGATAAAGATAATGCTCAACAGAATGAAGAACAATGGCCTTAAGAGGCTCTATTCATTCCACGTGTTCCGTCAATTATTTTTTTAAACGCTCCATAATTTCATTGCTGTTCTCAGAAGGCGGATAATTTTGATTCAAAGCTAGTAGCAGCATTCTTTATTCAATAATTAGTACGTATCAGTAAAATAACACTTTATTGCATTGTTGGACTTTGTTAAAGTTAGGTCTGAAGTTTTTGCCGGTTTTTCTCCGTAAGAATGACATTTTGGAACTGCACAACTAGAGTCAGTAACTTTTTGAAAGTGCCTGAGAAGGCCTACTCGAAATAAAAACCTTTTGTTTTTTGTTTTCTAATGCTAAAACCTCGGTAAAACAGCACTATGTGCAACTATTTCTCTATGTAAGGTATATTAATAAGCTAGTAAGACATTGTTACCTAAACTACGGCAGCTCTAGCTAGTAAAAAACCTAAAGAAGGCTAAGATTACAAACTAAATTTTGCTGTTCCCACACGTTATGTACTAATAATTGCAGGTGCTACTATCGATCCCACTTACAACACTTAAGCAATTTTCAAAACTTAAACACCAAAGTATAACTAAAAGTAAAACATCAAATACAGGAGAAAAAGCTGTTCACGTTTTATAAAGTGTAACGATGATTGTTAAATAAGCGTGCAAAACAAAAGAAACAATGCATAACCTTCCGGCAAGCGAGGGTGCGACGAGAGTGATTAAAACCTCTTGAGACGTGACGCAGTGACGTCACATCGAATCGGGGTCCCACTCCACCGAGGGTATCACCCAAGCACAGCTCTTCCTATGATAACATGAAATGAACAAATTAAAACGTGCCACAAAATAATGGTTCGAAATAAATGTACGATATTTCAAACGAAAATGTGATTGGAAATGGGAAATCTCTTTTGTTTTATGTTGAATGGACATAATTGTGGTTCGATGAGTGGTGTTTATAAATTTTGCATGAACTGCTTGCTGTAACTGATACTCTGTTGCCAAATTGCTGCCGAACACATTAGCCACTAAGTTGATACAAAATTGTGCTCTAGGATTTGCGGTAAATTTCGAAAAGAATATTCACCTATGTGGAACCCTGTGCGGGGAACCTGGAGGCGTCGAGACTGGCATCAGCTCGGATATAGTAGCGCAGGCACTTGATACATGGAATATAAACATAAAGGGGCATTTCATCTTTGCTCAAACTCCAGCATCGTTCTAGAGCACAGACAAAACAACACCCTGCAGTGCCAACACATTAAAGACTCTCAACAACTTACCTAGTGTTATAGAAACTGGTCGGCGTGTTGACAAGGCTCGTAAGAACGTCGTGCGCTTGACAAAAGTAATAAACAAGAAAATTATATTCATTAATGATCACCTGTGCGTTGTCCTGTGTAGGCTATGTGGCAGTGCAGTGGGACGTGCAAATAACCTTAGTTTTCGGAATCGATTTTGATGGGAATTCAAGAAAGAATGTCATGGTATAAAAATGTTCACCTATATCAGCTCAGATCCAAGTGGCAGAAAATGTTACAAGCGAGGTAGAGGTTCTATAGATGGTAAGAAAAGTTTCAGGTAAGCTATTGATGGTCACCTATGCTGTGGTGCTCTGTGCGGCGACCCGGGCGGTGACGACGCTGGTGACAGCGCGGGCGTGGCTGGCGCGGAGGCGGCTCGGCGCCGGGAGTACTCCGTGCCGCCCACCGCCATCGCCGTGCCGCCGCCGACCGGGTCTGTTACCCGGGTCATGCTGAGACCCGACGCTGACCGTGACGGTCGAGACGGAGCTGGAATAGTAAACTGGTTAGACTATTGAAGACTCTAAATTGTACTTAAAGATATAATTTTAGATTCAGGCTACGATTCCAGAAATGCATAATTAGATGTGAGCCGAAACGGAGACCTTATTTATAACCATTCGCTCTCCTCCGATACCCTTGACGAAAAGCACAGTTTCACAGTTTGAATGTCTCAAGACAGATATAAACTATTTATGAGATAAGAGAAGTTTTCAAAATTATTAAATAAGTATATCTCCCAAACTTATCTTAGCAAACCTGTTGAAACTTTAAAATTAAGCTTACTTATTAAATTTCTTGTAAAGTAATATCGTCGACAAACCTCCAGTATAACTATAAAGTCCAGCTGGTGAGGACCTAGGGCGGTACCCTGAGGCAGTCGACATCGTGGACAGAGTGGACGGCGACCGCTTCAGCCCTGGGCCTTCTCCAGCTCCTGCTGCCATTGACGGCTTCCTCGGTCGCGGTTGTCTCTTCGACCCTGTTCTGCATACCCCTGATGTGAGAGACGCAACAAATACCTCTATGTAGTGGTGAACACGTGCGAACATAAACTAAGTGCTTTAGTGAAATCAATACATGTCAGTCGATTGCCTTTTGTAGTGTTAAAGCGATGCTTTGCTAGCGTTAGTGCTCGATGGAGATCAATACTTTTTACATTGGGTTTGTTTGCTTTCGTTTTAGAGGAAAGTCTTTGCTGATAAATGGCGCAGTAGTTTATACATGCCGAGGGAAAGTGAAACTTTGATTGATATACAATGCTACTTTTAACTTTTCCAAAGTTTTTAAGTAGCATATTACGGGTTTATGTGTTTAAGTATTGTGCACTAAAGCATAAAATACACATACATTTTTTATACAAATAATATAAGAATTGTTTTAATGAAGGAACAATAACAATATCGAATGACTGCCTAAGAGCTATTCCCACGAAGCAAATACAAAGAGGAGATGGCCTAAGCAACTGTGCACTGTGACACTCAACTAGGCCCTGACGTCATCATTTGGGCGTGGCTTTAGTCAGTGAATAATAGTGCGTTTCCAAACATAATCCGACCCGACACTAGATGGCGACACTTGGTGTCATGGAAATTAAAAATATTTAGGTATGTAGAGCTAGAACTAACAAATTTTAATAATATTAATAATGAAATTTGTTCAACATTCATTCCTAAAGATCCTTTTAAGGCCAAAATGTTCTTTTTGTAGTTTTCATATCATTTTATAAACACGTGGCCATCTATCGTGAGATAGTTACGTCACTACAAAACGAAATCGACAGAAGGAGCGAATAGTTTTGCTATAGACCGATAGATGGAAAATAGAGAAGTGGGCGGGATCTAGCACCCCCCTCACCCCGCAAAATGTCACGCGTTGTTTCCTAAGGAAATCGTGTTAGAACATCTCCTCTTTGTATTACCTCCGTGGCTATTCCAAACATCGAAAAAAAATCCATTAGGATATCGATACCGACGCGTAGGTCTATGACGAACAGTTTCGTTATGAGATTGCTAGACTATAACCAAATTATGTTTGGGTGTGATACGCTGAAAGTAGGGCGTCTGGCGATTGAATTAAAACTACGTTCGACCTTACTACGTCAAATGGAACTAGGTATACGTGAGGGGGATACAGATAGTTTTATTTTAGAGTATTTTAGGAGCTGCGCTCGTTGCTAAGAAAGTTTTTCTGCTAAGATTAACGTTTTCAGCGACATCGATTTATCAACATAAGCCTTTAAGATGTTTCGTAAAGTTTGGCAAGGACGCGTCACTGGATCTTGTGATAAGAGGATACTAACCTCATTTCCTAAATCCAGTCACAAATAGGCCAGAGAATAAAGGGAAGTTAAATTACCAGTGGGACATTGTCGGCCCATGGAGCATTTTCCTTCGCAGATTGTCCGTTGGTTCAGCATCGTTTGGTATGAGTCCAGCATGACGCGGCACTCGGAGAGGTCTCGGTCAGCCAGCGCCAACGACGGGTACCGTTCCTTAAGTCTTCTTCTTTCCTTGAGAAGAAAAATGAGAAATAAATAACAATAGTTTTTTTGCTAACCATCCTTTATTATGATCCACTAGTCTTCACTATGCATTATCGTGAATGCTAAAGTAGTTTTGGATAATGTCACCCTTTGCTCAATATTCTCCCTTTTTCGTACAACCATTCCTAGGATTGTCAGTACACTAGCATTTACATAATAATTCCATTGAGCGTTTTCTATCAATGTTAACGATGATTATAATGTTATTTGGCTGAATAGGTAGAGCTTGTCCTGAATAATAATGGTACATAATGTTATGTAAATGTCGTTAAATTATATACGAGTGCTAATATAAAGTATAAAAATAAAAGTTTTGACTGAATAGCGTGATTAAAACGTTAAATATCAGAGCTATCTTTAGTGCATATCTGGATATTTGCCTGTCAATCGATCAGTCAGTCACGTAAATTATACATCTTAGCTATACCAGTCAGGTTTCCCTAGAAGTGACTCGATGGCTGATATTTCGTGATTACTGTACTCAATTGTTCTATTATTTAAAATACCAAGTACTAGAAATGACTGTGCCAAGCATCGCTGTTTAAAAGGTAATTGCCGTTTGTAGGGATGTGACACAATAAATAGAATAGTAGGATGGGACAAATGACTGCGAGTAACGGCGGTCTTTTTCTTTTTCTATTTTCACACACCTAGTCTCCAACTAAGCAAAGCTTGTATTATGAGTACTAGACAACTGATAAACATACTTATATAGTTACTTCTAAATACATACATATTATAGACAAATTACACCCAGACAAAGAACAAATGATCGTGCTCATAACACAAAGGTTTGTCCTGGGTGGGGATCGAACCCACGACTTCCGGTATAGCAGTCAAGGCCATTAACCACTAAACCAACAGGCGATTTTTTTTATAACGACAGTCCTACTTTAAAGGTCGTAGTCATTTTTATCATTATTATAATGTAATATTACTTAACGAGGACAATACTAATTGTAAATATGAAAGGAACATTTTTCTGCATGTCATTCGGTAGCGGTTTGGGGTGTATTGACACGCGAGAGTGTCACGCAAGGCGATGGCAATCCGGCCGTCGGTTGCCAACGCATAAATTTACGTAGATTTATACGAACACCTGCCACTTTGGGACAATGTATTCAATTCTTGTTCCAGTATTTCTGACAGACTGAGGATTGGTTACGTTGCTCGATATTAAGGTCTGCGGACAAGTTACGTTTCTCCGAGCGCTACTGTTGGTTGAAGCATTCTAATGTATTGTACTGACAGTGAAATAATTTTAGCGAAAAGAAAAACCGACTTTGCCAACGCCATATATTATATTCACATATGTTGAAAAGTAAAATACCAATGTACATTCCAAATACAGGTACACACAGCACTTTAAATATCATAAAAAGTTTCTTATAAATATATAAAAAAATAACACTGAAGGAAATAAAATCGTAAGTTAATAAAGATAAACAGAAAAAACACTTAGTCGAGTGTTTAAAATTAATCAGCTACTTGTGTACCTGCTTGTTGAGAAAACATTTTTTTCTGAACTGCTTTGAAAAGGAACGTCATTCCCATACATGTATTTAAGCGATCAGTGCTATCACTTGTCCTAACGTAATTTATCTACAAAGGCAGGCTTTAAAGGCAAAAAGTACGGTTGACCTATTTTTTGATGTTGGACGTTTTGGACGGTGAGCAAAAAGTAAAAGAAGATTGATCCGAGTCCTTAACGGATAGGGGTAAAACGGTGTCAAGTCACACTGGCTACAACCTAAAAACTATGTCAGTTGTGAATGCGATGAGACGAATATACGTAAGGTCGTAACACAGATACCTAGAGATAGACATCGAATCAAACCTGATAGGTCTTTGAAAAAAATTTTATGCCCAGAATTTGTAGAATATTTTTACTACATAATTACGAAAAATAATCACATTCAATACACAGGGAATAGAGAATGATTTTTAATTTTTATTTCATTCATTCTATTGAATTCATGTTACTGAAAACTTGCAGTGGGCTTTTCTGAATAGTAATTGGAACTTTCTGCAATCATTTTCACTCATTTTATGCTCGATTTAAAAGCCTACTATTGTCTAAATAACCCAATTTATACACAAAACTAGCACTTTAAACACTTACATGTCATCCTTTTCCTAAAACTTTTCAACAAGCATATTCAGAATTCAGAATTTCAGCCAGTTTCTTACCTCAACAAGTTTATAAGTCTCGAAGTCTTGCAGCTGGCGCTGGAAGCCGAGATTAGGGTTGGCGACTGCGCGGCCGGCGCGGACTACCTTCAGCGCCTCTCGCCACGTCAGCGGCGTCACCGACATTATGTACGCCACTGCCACTGTTACGCTGCGAGACATCCCTGCCAGACTGGGAACAATACAGAATTTTATATTAATACTAGCTTTTGCCCGCGGCTTCGCACGCGTTAAGAAGTATTATTGTTTAGCAAGTTAGTGTAAAAATTAGGGCCTACAAAACTTCCTTGTACACAATATTCTTAACTAATTTGTCATTTGGCGCTAAACCTATCAGCTACTGGGAGAACTTACTCGTGAGCAAGCAACATAGAACTGCCCATGAGAGAAGCAATGTTCTCTCAAGTCAATACCCGCAAATTTGAGAGTTTGCCCCTGAGACTTGTTTATAGTCATGGCTAGTCAAAAATCTAAGAAGATTTCTACAAACATCCCCTATTTCATCCCCTTATGTGTGGAATTTATCAAAATCTTTCTTAGCGGATGCCTACGTTATAGTACCTATGTGCATGTAAAGTCTCAGCCCGATCGGTTTAATTTTGACAAAGTTTCATAAAAAATTTCATCCCCTATTTTATCCCCTTGGGGGTAGAATTTATCAAAATCCTTTCTTAGCGGATACCTACGTCATAGCATCTACCTGCATGCCAAATTTCAGCCCGATCCGTCCAGTAGTTTGGGCTGTGCGTTGATGCATTAATTTCGATCGAATTTGATTACCATAAAAACGGTTCTAGTGAGTTAATCTTAAAAGATAGACATATACTGTCGCGGACATTTTTTTAGATCATTTCAATAGGAATAATTCTTACATACATATATTGTGTGTATCTTGAACCGTTTTCGCAGCGCACGCAACAGAAGCCCTCAAGGATGAAAAATTTTCCCCGTTTTTTTACACATTTACCATTATTTCTTCGCTCCTAATAGTTGCAACGTGATATTATATAGCCTAAAGCCTTCCTCGATAAATGGTCTATTCAACACAAAAAGAATTTTTCGATTCGAACCAGTAGTTCCTGAGATTAGCGCGTTCAAACAAACAAACAAACAAACAAACAAACTCTTCAGCTTTATAATATTAGTATAGATCAGCTGTTGCCCACGACTTCGTTGGTAAAAAAAAAATTGGGATGAAAATTTGATGTTGGCCGATTCTAAGACCTACTTAGTCCAGTCATTTGGTAGTTTTACCTGGAAAGTTTTCCGGGAGTTTTGAAAATTGGATATTTTATAGATTTGAATATGCTCTTTTCGAATTTCAACTTTGCCACCTCGGACAACCGCAATTCGCGCCGCCATTTTGAAAAAATGGCGCCCAAAAACGGTTTTTTGACAATATCTCCTTTCTGAGGCATTTTACGAAAAAAATATTTCTACAAAATTAAAATAGAACAAATTTCCTACACTTTATGCCTTACTCACTTATTCATAAAATCAATAGTTTTAGACGTACGAGCGCCGCAAAGTATTACTCATTTGCACCACTACGAGTGTTTCGTATATTTTTCTAAACTGTTCTGTTACGTTAGGTTAGGTTAGGTTTTTACTTAGGTTAGGTTAGGTTTCTAGTTAGGTTAGGTTAGGTTTAATTTTTATTTAGGTCAGGTTCGGTTTTTAGTTAGGTTAGGTTAGGTTCGGTTTTTAGTAAGGTTAGGTTAGGTTTCTAGTTAGGTTAGGTTTGGTTTTTAATTAGGTTAGGTTTGGTTTTTAGTTAGGTTAGGTTCGGTTTTTAGTTAGGTTAGGTTAGGTTTGGTTTTTAGTTAGATTAGGTTAGGTTCGGTTTTTAGTTAGGTTAGGTTAGGTTAGGTTTGGTTTTTAATTAGGTTAGGTTTGGTTTTTAGTTAGGTTAGGTTAGGTTTGGTTTTTAGTTAGGTTTGGTTTTAGTTAGGTTAGGTTCGGTTTTTAGTTAGGTTAGGTTAGGTTCGGTTTTTAGTTAGGTTAGGTTTGGTTTTTAGTTAGGTTTGGTTTTTAGTTAGGTTAGGTTAGGTTAGGTTTTTAGTTAGGTTAGGTTAGATTCGGTTTTTAGTTAGGTTAGGTTAGGTTTGGTTTTTAATTAGGTTAGGTTAGGTTTGGTTTTTAGTTAGGTTAGGTTAGGTTTGGTTTTTAGTTAGGTGAGGTTAGGTTTGGTTTCTAGTTAGGTTAGGTTAGGTTTAATTTTTATTTAGGTCAGGTTCGGTTTTTAGTTAGGTTAGGTTAGGTTCGGTTTTTAGTAAGGTTAGGTTAGGTTTCTAGTTAGGTTAGGTTTGGTTTTTAATTAGGTTAGGTTTGGTTTTTAGTTAGGTTAGGTTCGGTTTTTAGTTAGGTTAGGTTAGGTTTGGTTTTTAGTTAGGTTAGGTTAGGTTCGGTTTTTAGTTAGGTTAGGTTAGGTTAGGTTTGGTTTTTAATTAGGTTAGGTTAGGTTTGGTTTTTAGTTAGGTTAGGTTAGGTTTGGTTTTTAGTTAGGTTTGGTTTTTAGTTAGGTTAGGTTAGGTTAGGTTTTTAGTTAGGTTAGGTAAGTTTCGGTTTTTAGTTAGGTTAGGTTAGGTTTGGTTTTTAATTAGGTTAAGTTAGGTTTGGTTTTTAGTTAGGTTAGGTTAGGTTTGGTTTTTAGTTAGGTGAGGTTAGGTTTGGTTTCTAGTTAGGTTAGGTTCGGTTTTTAGTTAGGTTAGGTTAGGTTCGGTTTTTAGTTAGGTTAGGTTTGGTTTTTAGTTAGGTTTAGTTTTTAGTTAGGTTAGGTTAGGTTTGGTTTTTAGTTAGGTTAGGTTCGGTTTTAGTTACGTTAGGTTTGGTTTTTAGTTAGGTTCGGTTTTTAGTTAGGTTAGGTTTGGTTTTTAGTAAGGTTGGGTAAGGTTTGGTTTTTGGTTTTTAGTAAGGTTAGGTTAGGTTTGGTTTTTAGTTAGGTTAGGTTAGGTTCGGTTTTTAGTTAGGTTAGGTTAGGTTTGGTTTTTAGTTAGGTTAGGTTAGGTTTGGTTTTTAGTTAGGTTAGGTTAGGTTCGGTTTTTAGTTAGGTTAGGTTAGGTTCGGTTTTTAGTTAGGTTTGGTTTTTAGTTAGGTTAGGTTCGGTTTTTAGTTAGGTTAGGTTAGGTTCGGTTTTTAGTTAGGTTAGGTTAGGTTCGGATTTTATTAAGGTTAGGTTTGATTTTAAGTTAGGTTCGGTTTGGTTTTTAGTAAGGTTAGGTTAGGTTTGGTTTTAAGTTAGGTTAGGTTAGGTTTGGTTTTTAGTTAGGTTAGGTTAGGTTTGGTTTTTAATAGGTTAGGTTAGGTTTGGTTTTTAGTTAGGTTAGGTTAGGTTTGGTTTTTAGTTAGGTGAGGTTAGGTTTGGTTTCTAGTTAGGTTAGGTTCGGTTTTTAGTTAGGTTAGGTTAGGTTCGGTTTTTAGTTAGGTTAGGTTTGGTTTTTAGTTAGGTTTAGTTTTTAGTTAGGTTAGGTTAGGTTTGGTTTTTAGTTAGGTTAGGTTCGGTTTTAGTTACGTTAGGTTTGGTTTTTAGTTAGGTTCGGTTTTTAGTTAGGTTAGGTTTGGTTTTTAGTAAGGTTGGGTAAGGTTTGGTTTTTGGTTTTTAGTAAGGTTAGGTTAGGTTTGGTTTTTAGTTAGGTTAGGTTAGGTTCGGTTTTTAGTTAGGTTAGGTTAGGTTTGGTTTTTAGTTAGGTTAGGTTAGGTTTGGTTTTTAGTTAGGTTAGGTTAGGTTCGGTTTTTAGTTAGGTTAGGTTAGGTTCGGTTTTTAGTTAGGTTTGGTTTTTAGTTAGGTTAGGTTCGGTTTTTAGTTAGGTTAGGTTAGGTTCGGTTTTTAGTTAGGTTAGGTTAGGTTCGGATTTTATTAAGGTTAGGTTTGATTTTAAGTTAGGTTCGGTTTGGTTTTTAGTAAGGTTAGGTTAGGTTTGGTTTTAAGTTAGGTTAGGTTAGGTTTGGTTTTTAGTTAGGTTAGGTTAGGTTTGGTTTTTAGGCTTACCTAGAGATAGCCGGGATAGCTGGGATAGAGTTCCCTAGGGATAACCGGGATAGAGTTTTCTAGGGATAGCTGGGATAGAGTTCCCTAGGGATAACCGGGATAGAGTTCCCGAAGGATAACCGGGATAGAGTTCCCGAGGGATAGCTGGGATAGAGTTCCCGAGGGATAGCCGGGATAGAGTTCCCGAGGGATAGCTGGGATAGAGTTCCCGAGGGATAGCTGGGATAGAGTTCCCTAGGGATAGCTGGGATAGAGTTCCCGAGGGATAGCTGGGATAGAGTTCCCTAGGGATAGCTGGGATAGAGTTCCCGAGGGATAGCCGGGATAGAGTTCCCGAGGGATAGCCGGGATAGAGTTCCCGAGGGATAGCTGGGATAGAGTTCCCTAGGGATAGCTGGGATGGAGTTCCCTAGGGATAGCTGGGATAGAGTTCCCGAGGGATAGCTGGGATAGAGTTCCCTAAGGATAACCGGGATAAAGTTCCCGAGGGATAGCCGGGATAGAGTTCCCTAGGGATAGCCGGGAAAGAGTTCCCGTGGGATAGCTGGATAGAGTTCCCGAGGGACAGCTGGGATAGAGTTCAGTAGGGATAGCCGGGATGGCTGGTATAGAGTTCCCGAGGGATAGCCGGGATAGCTGGGATAGAGTTCCCTTGGGATAGCCGGGATAGCTGGGATAGAGTTCCCTTGGGATAGCCGAGATAGCTGGGATAGAGTTCCCTAGGGATAGCTAGGATAGCCGGGATAGAGTTCCCTAGGGATAGCTAAGATAGCCGGGATAGAGTTCCCTAGGGATAGCTGGGATAGAGTTCCCTAGGGACAGCTAGGATAGCCGGGATAGAGTTCCCTAGGGATAGCTGGGATAGAGTTCCCTAGGGATAGCCGGGATAGCTGGGATAGAGTTCCCTAGGGATAGGCCGGGATAGCTGGGATAGAGTTCCCTAGGGATAGCTAGGATAGCCGGGATAGAGTTCCCTAGGGATAGCTAGGTTAGAGTTCCCTAGGGATAGCTGGGATAGAGTTCCCTAGGTATAGCTGGGATAGAGTTCCCGGGGGATAAAGTTCCCTAGGAATAGCCGGGATAGAGTTCCCGAGGGATAGTCGGGATAGAGTTCCCTATTGATAGCCGGGATAGAGTTCAGTAGGGACAGCTGGGATAGAGATCCCGAGGGATAGCCGGGATAGAGTTCCCTAAGGACATAGTTAACCGAACCTAACTAAAAACCGAACCTAACCTAACCTAACTTAAAACCGAACCTAACCTAACCTAACTAAAAACCAAACCTAACCTAACCAAACTAAAAACCAAACCTAACCTAACCTTACTAAAAACCAAACCTAACCTAACCTTACTAAAAACCAAACCTAACCTAACCTAACAAAAAACCGAACCTAACCTAACCTAACTAAAAACCAAACCTAACCTAACGTAACTAAAAACCAAACCTAACCTAACCTAACTAAAAACCGAACCTAACCTAACCTAACTAAAAACCAAACCTAACCTAACCTAACTAAAAACCAAACCTAACCTAACTAAAAACCGAACCTAACCTAACCTAACTAAAAACCAAACCTAACCTAACCTAACTAAAAACCAAACCTAACCTAACCTAACTAAAAACCGAACCTAACCTAACCTAACTAAAAACCAAATCTAACCTAACCTTACTAAAAACCAAACCTAACCTAACCTAACTAGAAACCGAACCTAACCTAACCTAACTAAAAACCGAACCTAACCTGACCTAACTAAAAACCAAACCTAACCTAACCTAACTAAAAACCAAACCTAACCTAACCTAACTAGAAACCGAACCTAACCTAACCTAACTAAAAACCGAACCTAACCTAATCTAACTAAAAACCAAACCTAACCTAACCTAACTAAAAACCAAACCTAACCTAACCTAATTAAAAACCTAACCTAACCTAACTAAAAACCAAACCTAACCTAACCTAATTAAAAACCAAACCTAACCTAACCTAACTAAAAACCGAACCTAACCTAACTAAAAACCAAACCTAACCTAAGGACACAGGGCCAGCGTGTGCAGTGCGGTGTCGTCAGGATCACCGCACTGGTGACACGCTGTGGTGGCCTCACTTCGGGCCACCCGGCACAAGTAGTGCCCGAATGCCCCGTGTCGGGTCAACACCTGCGTGAGGCGGTACGTCAGTTTCCCGCCCACTGTTGCAGATGTGGGCGGATCGCAAAAGAGTTCTAGCCTGTGAGCAATTTTACAAATGATAAAAATGATATTTTTTGAGTTTTGAAACATTCTTACATGCTCTGCTGGCACCAGGACGTGAGTTCTGGACTCGAATCGAATTGTGCATTGCAGTTCTGCTATAGTTCTGTCTAAAACAAAAGAGTTCTAGGCTGTGGGAATATATTATAAGGCAATGAAAATGATATTTTCGAGTTTTCGATCTGCTACTGGAAGATAGCAGACCATTTTTGAAATTGTCTTTTTTTGGGACAAAAACGTCAGAACTATTTTTAAAAACGAACGGAACACACTTTTTTTTTGATCTGCTGCAAATTGATCTGCTACGGGAAGTTAGCAGAGCATTTCATCAATTTAATTTTTTGGGGTAAAAACAGCAGAACTATTTCTAAAAACTATCAGGAACTATAGAACTCAGCTGCATGCGAATAGAACTCTCTTTTTTCTCGTTCACCCACATCATTAAATTACCATCCATAATAATTGGAGAATAGTATTTACATTCAAAAGATTATATTTTGAGAATTTTTTGTCAGGCTTTGGTTACGAGGCGATTTGGCGAGGCCTTAGGAGTATCTAGCCAGACTTTTCTGTGCTTGTGCAGTTGACGTTATTTGTAGAAAAAAAAATGCAAAGCAGTCAAAGCTCGAGATCTTGTGGTGATTAAAATGGTCTTTTTACGAAAAGTCTTTTCTCTTGGCGAGTTTATTACGACAAAAACTTTTGACGTTTTCTCAAGAGCACAATTTTGTGACATTGATAAATGCGATATGCCTCTTACTAGTTTACTTTATGAAATATTTAAATCTCTAGTTTAACTTTTCAAATTTTTTGACATCCCTGCCATTTAGACTCGAATTCTAGAAATTGTACTTAATTTTAGTTGAATCTTTCATATCGATAATTGGATTTTATCATTTCTAAGTAGGTATTTCTGTGAAATTAAATTTAACCGTCTGGTTTTATTTAAACAAGTTTCTTAGACGCTATTTAATTATTTTGTTCCAAACAAGTAACCGCAACCGACTTGACAGAAAATTGAACAGCTTCTTGTATCACTTTGACGTTGATAAAGCTCTAAAAAAGCTGAGGCAAGTCAAGTATGAAATTAAGTTTCAAAAACACATCCCTAGCACGTTTCAATTAGGCGTGTGTGGACTTTATCTCGTCGGTCGTATAAGATCGCGGGTGTCAGCAACAGGCTCTCAATCGATTTCAGCTGGTCCCGATGCCACTGGCACTTGACCGAGAAAGGTGAGCACTTCCCACTACCCAGGGGACCTACTACCACCCACCATCGCTAAAAGTAACACTAGTGTAGTCGTGGAAGCGTGACAGCGCATTACACAGCGTAGAGCAGCGTCTCTGTCCCACAACTCCAACAGCTTACTTTATGTGGTGGTGATAGCCCCCCTGATATCGACGAACAAGTACTATCCATAAGAACCTCGTGACTTCCTTTTGAAGAGCACGATAGACATAATTTATTACAACGTTTTCAAGTCTATTCTTTGCACCATTTTTTTATAGAATGCCCTTAGATTTTTGTGGGTATGGAAATAGATAAAAATGTATTGGATTGTTTCGTTGACCTTTGTCCTTTAGTGGAAATAAACCTTATATCCAAATAGTTTCGAGCCGAATATCTAATGCGATTGTGAATTTAGAACCTTAGATTCCAGCCTGGTTCCCAAGGGTACAATCATTTGAATATTCCAAAATACTGGAATATTTGTAGTTGTTTTTTAGCAATTTAAAACTTTGCGCGTTACGAAAGAAAACAGGACTCCAGTACAAAGAAAAACTTACAATTTGTTTAAGTGGCAAGTGGGTCGGAGATAAGAGCATAATTACATGCTATATTACCGAACTTTGTAAACCGTTGTTTGCACTCACAACTTTCCCGACATTACGTAGACGTATCTAGGTAGACGAACCTTGTATACTTAGTTGTGTAGCCCCTAAGTCATCATTATCTCCGCTACTAGCCGTTTTAGTTGGGAACTAGAGACGCGGCAAATGATGTGTCATTAAATTCTTGCACAGCTCGCTTTGTTGTAATTCCAGTGTTTTCACAAAACATTTTTCAAGCTGAGCGAATATTTTATACTGTCTGCTGTTCTATGATGTTACTTTTTAATGACGTCGTTTTCCCTAGCGGTAAGCAAAAATATCAAATTTATTTACATGGCACGATAAAAATCTGATATTTTTGCTTTTGCTCAGCACGAAAATACACTGATGTTTCATTTCTTTCTTGAAAATTTCCACAGCTAGTTTACTGTTAAGCGATTTTGATCACGAATTTTAGTTAAGAAATATGCAGGCTATTCACCTCTTGCCCAAAACTCAATTATGGAAGTTATAAAGTGCCTTTTGCATTATAAATATTCTAGGCGTGGTAGAAGGCGTGACAGTACCATGAATATTGTGGAAATGCGTTCTTTGCGTGTAACTTAAATGGATGTAAATGACAGTGCTCTTTTTCGGCCACGATTCTCGTAATGTATACTTACACCAGCATTTATTAGGGGTTTTTCGGCCCCAATGACCGAATTTTAAGAAATAAGATAGCACATTAGCGTTATGACGGCTTTAATTCATTCATCATCCGCAGAGCTTATGAATATGGAATACCTAATCGTTACTTTGGGTTAAAGTTAGTTGTTTTTGGCATTTTTCTATCTATTACATTAAATTGGGTACACTAAAATACCTTTCACCAGTTTTCCAAGCGTTTGCCCTTATATTTCTCTTCGTGTGAACAAAGAAAACGCCTTTAGTATAGGGGAGCGAACTCTGAGCGATAATTGTGTAATCAAGTGATATGGCGGCGTTAAAATAACCAATTAATCGATAATGATGTTCTACCCGACGCCCTTCTAACGTGCTATCTTCGTTACAATGTTATTTGAAGCTTTCGCTTTCGCAAAACTGAATAAAATTGATTTATCATTGGACGATTTTTTGTCTGTAAGTATAGTACGCGACGTATAGCTAAAATAAGTAGGTAATCTTAAATACTATTTAAACTCACATGGACATAATAAACTTTATGCAATTATACCTATTTAAATACATGCATCTTTTTTTATTAAACCTTAAGCTTCACAACTGAGAACTCAGAAATCCACATTCTATTTAATACAATAAACTTTTTATTGATGCACGATCAATAAACGCCGTCAAAATCTTCCTAAACTAAACAAAAATTTTATGTGATATACACCGTGACTTTTAGGTCGTTTTAAAAAAGCAGCCCAGTTCATGTATCCAATGACTAGTAAACGTTTATAATAAAAAAATATGTTTTTTTTAAGATTTGAATGAATAAAAATATTATTCATTATTATGACACAAGGCAGTTTTACGAACACTCTGTAGTGAGCGCGGTCCGAACCTTGTGCCAAAGGGGCCGCGCGGGCGGCGCGGCGGCGTCTTATCACAGGTCATTCACCTTAGCGTAAAACAGCTGTCTTACTATTGCAATCATAATGTTCGCAGTAAGTATGTAGCATGTATCTTCAACAGTTTGATACGTAAACATTTTTAACAGGATGTTGTGATGATGTATTATTTATTTTTTTCATGCATATTATTTTAATTAATGATAAAAAAATTATATTCGCGCCTAGAGGTATTTTATGACGGATACATTGTGTGGACGACTTTTTTAAAACGACCTAAAAATCACGGTGTATATTACACACAAAATGTACATTTGTATAATATTGTTTTGCATTGGTTTGTAATGAGTTATAAGTGTGATCGTTGTACGTTGTAGCCTTCACATAAATCTGAAATGTGCATCAGACGCTTGTATAAGGCACATTCTCATGCCGAGATCTAGCTGTGAAACTGTGATCGATACTCTAGACAGTACATTGAAGGTTAGTAGTTTCAGATTCAAGGACCTATTAGCGTATACACGTCGTTATTTAGGTGTAGTTTTTTAACATTTTGATTTGAGCTTAGCATCCAGGATGTGTTGAATCTTAGCAGTTTTTACCTTTACTTGCGTAGGTAAACGTAGCGGGTAAAACTACCGGCTGTCTTTTCTGTAGTTTCGAGAAGATATACCACATTATATCAAAATCGGGTCAATGGTTCAGTCGTGAATGGATAATAGACTTATATATAAATAAACAGACCATCTGTCTGTCTTATATTAAGGTCTATAATATTAGTATTGAAAGGAAAAAATCTTGAAGTAAGAACCTTCCTCATGTTATAGTATTCACATGACAAGTAAATAAAACTATGAATTTAATATCACTAAGTTATCATAGCCGTGTCGACGCTCACTCCGATATATAATGTTATAGCTTACAAAGAAATGTACTTTATGTATATAGTTATGTACACAAGCCCGTAATAGACTTTGTGTCGTTGATTTATTATATTTCGCCGCGCCTTAACCGACACAAACGCTTTGTGGAAATAAACTATGTTAGTTTTTGTGTGAATAGGCAGACATTTTTCCTAACAAATTATTTAAACGTACAAACTAAACGGTTCTATGCTGAGCAGCGATGGGCTAGCATCAGAATGAGTTGGTAGGTTGAACTGGATGTACTTATAAAATAAAACTTGCCATGAGAAAACAGAATAAAAGTATATCACGAGTAGAATAATTATGGTAGAATTTAAACCTTTGTGTCAGAGTGGGACAACAGAGACCAAACAAAAAAAACTTATTAAGTCTCATTTATTTCTAGTGAAAGTTTACGTTATTTAATTTTTACGATACGAGTTTAATACACACGGCGAGAGAAAACGCGGGGCACCGCTAATCTATTCTAATTTAACAAAGTTGAAGAGGTGTTTTGTTTGATGCGGTAAATTTACGAATTTACTATACTTATTTTGAAACTACTTTTACTAACTGATAAGGCGCATAATAAAGGATAGATATTTATTATTGACACAAGGACAACTTTACGTGGTACTCTAGACTATTATAAATCTCTAAATCATCTTTCAAATAGATCAACCATCCCCCGTTTCTGGAAGGCTTAATTGAATCTGCTGTCATATCAGCTGATCACGACTGTAATTGGTTGACTATAAAACTTACAACTAATCACAGAGCTTGACATAAGCTTTGACTGACGATTAACAAATGGGAAATCAGGGGTATGTTTTAAAAGGTGTATAAAGAACCCGTAAGCTACATGAATGTACTATTTCTGATTGATATCGCTTTTCAATGAAGTGATCGATGATTATACGTTGCATTTGATTGATGTTAGGAGCTGGCTATTCGATTGATGGCTTTCAATCACACCCATCAATCTAATATTACATGAATTGCATTGAAAAAGGTTGTACTTTAAGGTCTTTATTGAACGATGTTTTGAATAGGTAAGTAAATTCAAATACCATTATTTTATTAATATTAACTTATTGGATTTTTTTTATTAATTTTCTGTATTTTTCTGTAATTTCTGCATTAATGTACATTTACAATAAAAAATATTCTATCTATTTAACTAAGAGTTCATATTCATTTTAACTAGATTTGTTTAACGAAAAACGCATAATTATGTTTTAAACTACTTACATAAAATTGTAATCCATACCTTGATTTAAGAGCTGGAAGAAGGCTAACAACATCCTATACGTCTACAATATTAAATCGAGACTGAATTTCGAAAACGCCAATTATCATTGTACGCGACGTGTCACGGGTTCGATTCACGCGTAGGACAAGAATTAGTGCGATCTACAAAGGCTTGTTCTGAGTCTGGGTGTCTTTGTGCATATTAATTGAATGTCTGTGAAACCCCCCGCGATACAAGGATTAAACTCCTTAGTGCAGGAGTGAAATAAAAACAAAATATTTTATTCCCTTAGCAGTAACTAAATCTGTGCCTCTAATAAACTCGTTGAAGGTGACTCTGGCTAAAACAATGGACAGTCGTCATTCAACCTCGCTAAAATTAGACTGTAGGAGCTGAGCGCGACTTCTCAACGAAATAAATGCTTCAGATTAAGATGAAGAATACTGTAATAAAATGCGAATGTTTCGCAGGAAGATTACGAGAGGGTTTTATAGTCGCTCAGCGGGCCTAAAGCTTGGTAGTTTATACCTACCTACTGTCCATACTTAAAAAAATACACAAATATCTGCTTTAAAAGATATGTTTTGGTAATTTGTAATAAAAAAAAAACGAATAAGTTTAGGAGATATACCTATCGGGAAATTCTAAGCCAGGTCTCGCAAGATCCGTCACGACTTTTAGTTTTAGCCAATCATTTTTAAGTTGCGTCTCTTATAAGGCGTAGCCGCCGTCTACTCTTTTTGGAAAAACCTAGATTTCAGATCCATACGACGTCCAGTGGCTGTACATACCAAGTAAGTACCTTCCTATATTTTTTGGCCAAGGGCTAAGAAACCAGTGGTTCAGGAAAACGCGCTCATAAACCTTTGTCTAACGTTCAGATAAAGGAACACGTAGCGTATGAGGGTGATGAGTAATGATGCCCTTACCTTATGAGAGACCTCTGTTGTGAGATTTACTAACCAATGTTAGGAAAAAGTAATATTTGGGCAAATAAACGTGGATGGTCTTAGCAATTTATATAATACTAGCTGTGCCCGCGACTTCGTCCGCGTGGAATAATTATTTTGGGCATCATTTATTTTTGCGGACAACCTCCTTAGTTTTATAAATTATAGCTGTTACTCACGACTTTGTCCTCGTCATTTTCTGTTATTATTTTAGACAATTTAGTTTTTAAATTTTTAAAAGAACATAATTATTACCTAAGTATAATTAGTACCTACTTCTGCGTAAATTATATTTTTAGTTTTATTTTCTTGTGGCAGAAGTACATATTGATTTTCTCCACAACCTGATACGTTGATACAACTCTTAACAAATGCATTAATTTCGACCGAATTTGATTACCACAAAAACGGTTCTAGTGAGTTAACCTTAAAAGATAGGCATATACTGTGGTGGACATTTTTTAGATCATTTCAACAGAAATATTTTTTTTTATACATAGGTATATTTTTGGTATCTTGAACCGTTTTCGCAGCGCACGCAACGGAAGCCCTCAAGGATAAATAATTTTCCCCGTTTTTTTCACATTTACCGTTATTTCTTCGCTCCTAATAGTTGCAACGTGATGTTATATAGCCTAAAGCCTTCCTCGATAAATGGTCTATTCAACACAAAAAGAATTTTTCGATTCGACCCAGTAGTTCCTGAGATTAGCGCGTTCAAACAAACAAACAAACAAACAAACTCTTCAGCTTTATAATATTATAGTATAGATCATAATATGGTATCGTAAAGAAGCAATACCAGCAATTTTCGCGGGCCCTTTTTTGGTATCCGGTGGAAATACTTCATGGACTTCCTCCGTGGGGAGGAGACGGAGGGGTATGCCGGACTCCTACCGGCTAAAACCTCCGGAGTGCTTCTCCGTTCCCTATTGCCAGGGGCCAGGCGGCAACAATTTCGCAAACTACCCCTGAATTTTAGCAGGCCTACCACAACACTAAGAATAACGAACGAACATTAAATGAATCAAATGTTAGTCCCATTCAAGATTTAGCAGCGTAGCGTGCAAAAAAGAAAGATCTTTCATTTAACAGATGCTTTTAAACCGAATTAGAACCTTATTGGTGTTCATAAACGAGGTTTGACGTTTTTATTACCGCTCTTACTACTAATTAAACTAAGTAGCGAGTAACTTGCTTTAATCACCTAATAATGGTTTCACGCGTTGTTTCTGTTATTTAAGCATTTGTAACTCAATCCTTCATCTGAAAATAGAAATAAATACTATTTTTTTTATACAAGTCCCGCAGTAGAAATTTAATAAGTTTATTTTGTTGCGTGTTACCAAACTACCAAATTATACGCACTAGAATACCCAGACCTAAATGAAACATTGATAGAACTTATTACTGTATCATCATCAGCCTATCGCAGTCCACTGCTGGACATAATTATGCCTCTCCAAGTGCACGCCACTGAGATCTGTTTTCAGCCACTCGCATCCAGCTCCTACTAGCCGTCTTGCACAAATCATCACTATCGTGCCTGAGGACGTCCTACACTACACTTGCCGAGGCGCGGCGCTCTATTTCTGTATGCGGGCATCAAACCCGCACACCACTTTTTTTTTCCTGGGAAATCATCAAATGCCCCCGCCCGCTGTGGGTGCAGCGGGTGGGAGTGTCAGACTGTTACTGACTAAAACCCACTATGTTCCTTCTGGAGCACTTTGGGTGCCGGGCGAGCGGTAACTCTCACGAACATCCCGCAGCCCCGGCAGACGACCCGCACACCACTTGCGTGCACACCATCCGTGGTCATTGCCGTGGTGACTTAATAACCTCGGCTATACGTGCAGTCTGTTTTATGTTCATAATAAGCCATTACGTGCAAGTTAGAACTAATAAAGTCTAATATAATCACATAACTTTTTATTGAGAGTCAAGGCACACATTACCACTTTAATGGCGTTTTTTTTTAATATCAGCTATATCGTTAACTCTACGTAGTAAGCACGCACGCTTTAATAAACTTTATTAATTTAAAAGAATACACTTTACTACATAGTATAAAATAAAAATGAAGTCGATTCTCGTTGTCTTTCTCTATATATGCTTAGATCTTTAAAACCACGCAGTGAATTAGAATGCAATTGTTTTTAAATAGAATGTAGTTTAAAAGAAAAGTTTATATGTTTGTAAACAAAAGTGTAGCACCCGTGCAAAGCTGGAGCAGGTTGCTATTTAAAAAATAAAATAAACATTTCTTTGTAATCATTGACTTTTAAATATTCATATGTATTAACATAACATAATAGATGAATAAATGTTATAAAAACGTTCTCGAGAAAAATATTCCAGTTGAAGTAACGGATTAAAGGCATGAATACGCAACGCTGTTTCTGAAGCGAAAGATGATTGAAAATTTATTATTTGTACCCATAAAATATGTGTTATATCGGCGATACATAAAAAGATCGTGGGTTTTTTCATGCATACAAACTATCTTCCACATAAACTTCACATTTAAATAAATAATGTGAGAAAATTACAGGACAGTAACTAACTTGCGTGCATTAAGCGAATTAATTTTCTTTTTAATTTATGTTACGATAGCAAAACAACGTTACTATAATCCTCCGTAATCAATTTAACCTTAATAAAAACTTACGACTAAGCGAGTTTCTTAATTTTGTACCGTTACACAAGCTATTAAAATATTCCAATATTGTTACGAGTTTGTAAATTGTCCTTTCTAGGTAAAAGCTCTCTCATGAAGCGAAGGATCTAGCATTAATGTCCACTATTGGGGGTCCAAAGTAAGATTTAAATATTGGAAACAAAGGGTGAGATATCATACCTCAAAATGCAAGTTTATATGGTTAGACTTTAAACAGGTTATAATGTTATACATTCATTATACAACGGCCAAAACTTGATGTGAAGTTATAGTAGCGATGTGTAACTTCAAAGTTCAAGTGCGAGATGCTCTTAGGAGCATAGGTCAATCATATTACTAAAGTGAATTACCTCCTGTCTCACTGTTTGTGTTTGTACCTTGCGTTTGCTTTGAGATCTATGGATTGGATAGTCATGTTTAGACGTTAACTGACAACAATTAAGACATTGTTTCGAATTAGTACCAAGGTCATGCTTCTGATTTGTTTCCGTAAATGTATATTTCAATGTAGGTATCTAGATTTAAAAACTCAAAGATGAGATAAAATAGAGATTCCTCTTGTTACGCATTGTTTTCTAGACTGTGATTAAGTTTAAATATTTGTTATTGATACTGTCACGTAAAGTAACGATAAACATATTTATAGATTGTAAAAATGTTTACTATTTATTGTGTACTAGCTTTTGCCCGCGGCTTCGTACGCGTTAAGAAGTATAATTGTTTAGCAAGTTAATGTAAAAAATTAGGGCCTACAAAACTTCTTTGTACACAATATTCTTAACTAATTTGTCATTTGGCGCTAAAACTATCAAGCTACTGGGAGAACTTACTCGTGAGCAAGCAACATAAAACTGCCCATGAGAGAAGCTATGTTCTCTCAAGTTTGAGACCCGCAAATTTGAGAGTTTGCCCCTGAGACTTGTCATGGCAAGTCAAAAATCTAAGAAGATTTATATAAACTATTTCATCCCCTTATGGGTGGAATTTATCAAAATCCTTTCTTAGCGGATGCCTACGTCATAGTACCTATATGCATGCAAATTCTCAGGCCGATGGGTTTAATTTTAACAAAGTTTCATACAAAACTTCATCCCCCTATTTTATCCCCTCGGGGGTAGAATTTATCAAAATCCTTTCTTAGCGGATACCTACGTCATAACATCTACCAGCATGCCAAATTTCAGCCCGATCCGTCCAGTAGTTTGGGCTGTGCGTTGATAGATCACTATGTCAGTCACCTTTGAGTTTTATATACAGTTTTATATACATATAGTAGGCAACGAACAATTTAAACAACAAATACAATGAAAACAACGAAAATTTTCTTGTGCAACGAAAGTACAAAGTGAAAAATCAAGCTATTTTATTGCGGGGTATAACACCTCGGTACGCGCGATCGCAAGTTCCGTCGTGGTACCTCGTCCCGCGCCCCTCACTGCAACTCGCCTCGAGAGCCGCGTGCCGTGTGCAAAAATATAAAAAAATATTCGTGCGTACTTTTTAATTTCACGATATATCAGAAACTATTCATCCGATTTATAAACTGTAAAAGACAAATATGATCTCCATGATATGACCTTTTTTTAAAAGTAAGTTTTAGACGTAAGAATTAATATGGTAGTACTAAAATCATGCTCAGAAAACATGTCTTATTTTTCTTTATCTATTTAGCCTCATCATGGATTTCCCCTGAAAGATAGATATAGGATATCGCGGACTTTTTTGTAGATCTATTGGAGCCCTACATTTTCGTAGTACATAGTATTCATATATACTTGAGTATTTCGGCAGCGTACGCGATAAATATGATTTAGCGGTATTTTTTTTCCGACTTACTTGACTAATATCCTTATTTGAAGATAACCGAGAGAAGTAGGGTGATTTCATATAGCCCATGGCAATTCGGAATGATGTAGCTTTCTAACAGTGAAAGAATTTTTAAAATCGGTTCAGTAGTTTTGAAGATTAGCGCCGACAAACATACAAATATACAAACTTACAAACTCACAAACGCTTACCTCTTAATAACATTAGTCTAGATTACATAGTACTAGATACCTATAAAAGTAGTTTGAGTTAGAGACAATGTCTTTCACGTATTTACACCCTACTATTTGTATTGTAAATAATCGCATTTTGCATTCTTTCCCTTAACTATTACACAAAGAATATTCACCTTTAAAATCAAAAGGTTTTTATTTCGAGTAGGCTTTTTCAGGCACTTTCAAAACCTCACTGACTCTAGTTGCGCAGTTCCAAAATGTCATTCTTATGAAGAAGCACCGGCAAGAAACTCCATGAATTTTGCGATCTTGAACTTTGCAATCGAAGGTACACAAACATGACTCATTTCGCAATCTTCTTTATCATTATATCTATTCTACTCACCAGTGTATAAGAACGTTTCCGTCTCTGAGTCGCGCGGCGTGTATGAAGTCGTTGCACAGGCTGAAGTACTGCGTCAGGTTCTGCTCCGGAGAGTCTGATGCCATTATACAGAGGTAGTGCTTGTCCTGTTGACAAATAATATTAAAATTAAACACAAAATATTTTAGACGCTTCTTTAAGTACGAATAGGTTGACTAGGCATCATTGCAAAGATTTTTCAGCATGGTGACAAGAGAGCATATTTTTGCAGTGCATTAACATGGTTTGATTTTTCTCCGCAACTAAGTTATGTTTTTATGGACAAATACTAAGACAGAAAAAATAAAACGAGTGCAGGATGAAAGTAGTTTTCTTTTAATATCTAATAGACATCAGATATAATAGACGTACCAATTAAGTTAGCAGTGCTAGCAATGGAACAACCCACAAAATACGAATTTGTACACATCCGTGCTCGTCAAAGTTATAAACGAAGTAACAACTAACTCAATAAAACTTAAATCGGATACGCCGTACTAAAGGAATTTGAAGTTTCACTTAATTCAGCTAGCTCCCAACTCCAAAGCTATTGTAGTATTCTGTGGTACGTCCGAGAAACTTGCGATGGGACAAAAGTGTCCTACTAACTCGAGGACGAAGCATTTTCGAGACTTTTCAACAACAATTACAATAGCAAGATATTTTGTATAGCTCAGATGTTTTTGTTGTTCTGGACTCTGAAAGATGGGCTGTATTTCTTATTTTTTTGCTAAGTTTGGCTTCAGATGTAAATGTAAGTGCTTACTAATGTGAAACATAATTTTTGTTTCAAAGCGGTATTTGGCAAAGCTGGTTGAGTAATTTGGAAGTGGACCGCGGCGGACACGTATGTCGCTGGCCTAATAATATGTGGGTCAAAGTATTGATAACGAGGAAAGCCCCAAAAAACAGCAGAATGGATGGACTAACTGGATGCAAATGGTAGCTTTTTACACTGGAGCATCCTCATCTGCCTTTGATGAAAATTGTACCTAATGTGATAATCTAACAGGAGAAGTGAAAGAATGGAATGGAGGCCTTTGCTCTGCATTGTACATCGAAGTCTAAACAAAAAATAAATAAGTTCGAGGTTTCGTGTGGAACCGAGACGGCGCACTATGTGACGTATAGAATACGTACGTATCTTTCTTCCTCACCAGCCATAATATTACATAAATTGCATTTCAACGAGAAACACCACCTCGGTGAAAAGCAATTCCGAAAACAGACAATCAAATAAACCGCCATAAATAACAAATAACCAACACTTCGCGAACTAAATAACGTATTTGTTATTCATAGAGAACTGCTCTATGCTCTGATATTTATTACAGCGCCATCAGAGCGGGTTCAATCTAGCTGGCCTGGTCCCGGGGGCCGCAAAACTTCACTGGTTATAACTCTCTGGAGCGAAGTAACCGGGAGCGATGTACAGGGTGTGATTGTACGAGCCATTTGTGATGTATAACCTTGTTTGGACAAGTTTTATTAATGTTTAAGATTAAGGGAGTATGTTGTTTGTGATATTAGTCAAGGGTCCGTGACTGGAATTCTAAGTAAGAGATTGTTACTTGAGAATTTTCTTACACAGTGTATATTGTTAAGTCTTTAAATTAATTTGCTTGATACCATTTAATTTTCAGACATTCTTCAATGTCTTTTTGTTACCACTTAGCATTCTAACGTGATAGATATGTAATAGGCAATGTGTATAATACGGCATTCTGTACATCTATATAATAGGAGAGCCACGAGCGACTAGATCGGTTCGAGTTCTTTTAGGCGTTTTAAATATTGTATTTAAGCAGTACCTACACACACCGTTTCTACCATTAATTCCTATTTTACTAAGTTTTATTGAACTTGCGATTTGATTGAAATAATATTATAGACAGCAACACTACAGAATGATGACGTAAACGAAGCAATTCAAAAGCGATATCGTTATCGGACACCAACCGCGGACGCGCGCTGAATACCAAACCTCGCTACGGATACATTTTAGATAATTTATTGGAGTAGTCGGTTTGTTTGTTGAAGCCTGTACACTCAGCAACAGAATCCACAATCACACACTCCTTGACTGCACGAATAGCCGAGTGGTATAGGTCACCATACCAATTACCACTGTACGCGACGTGTCGCGCGTTTGGTCTCCGCGTAGGACAAGAATTTATGCGATCCACAAAGACTTGTTCTGAGTCTGGGTGTCTTTGTTGTTGAATGTCTGTGAAACCCCCGCGATACAAGGATTAAATTCTTTAGTGCAGGAGTCGTATTAAAAAACAACAGAACAATAGAATCCTGGGGGGGGGGGGGGAATCCAACGCCACCTCTTAACGTATTGCAGTTGTGGAAGCGTGACAGCGCTCTACACGACACGACGTAGAGCAACATCTCTCTTCTGCTGTTTTATTACTTGTAGAGGTGATGATAGGCCCTCTGATTTACAAAGTGCTAGTATTTTTCAGTGACGTTTAGAAATTGGTGTTTATGTTACCTAATAGGACAACAGAAACGCATTGATTTTGATTTATATATAATTAAAGAAATTACAAATTATGAACTTCGAAAATCAACCGCAACCCTTTGACATACGGTTGAAATTGAACATAAAATTGTTACTAAACTTGTGTGGTATTCTGTACTCGATGAACCCAAACCACATTCAGTGAACCGTGATGCCAATAAATTTTGTATTGAGTACGTGATTCTTTAATGGATTGAATTGAAATCTATATTTTATATAGTACCTACGGATATAAGAAAATGTAGGATTTATTTTGTTTGGGAAAATCAACGATAATAGGTAATAGGTTTTATACAAGCTACACGCATTGAGAAACGAAAGATGAAATAATTTGACGAAGGAAACTATGTTTGAAATACAATATCTATGTTAAATAAATCTTAGAAGACCAACCATATCATTAACTGAAAGACGAAGAAGTCCGAGAAAGGAAAACTGTTATAAAATAATCTAAGTTTCTAAGTGAAAAGAAAAGCACGCAGTTTAATTAAAAGAAACCGTATAATTGCTTTCCATTTAAAGTGAATTAATATCGCTTGCATTCACAAACAAACATTAAGTTACACTTTCCCAAGAGACAACAGAACGGATTTTCACAAACGCAATGAGAAACTACAAATTGCACGTAAAAGCATCAATTTAAACCTCACACCACAATATAAATATAAACAGTAGTTTAAATTCCGCCGTTTCTAAAAGTATATGCCTACAGCCACGCCATACGTAACTGCGAAACGGCTGCTTATCTATAGCATTTTAAACAAATCAATAACACATAGTCCATTTGTCACTGCGACACGCTTGCGGCTGTATCATACCACGGTCATGCCTCGATCCGATGGTGTAGACATAACTCACGCTGCACCCGTTTTTATGAAGACTTCACTGTATCTATTGTCATAAAGTGCGTTTACTATCCGTAATGGCTTATAATATAGGTATTGAAATTTGATATTTCCTTGAATTATATTCTTGTAATGTGACCACACTTCAAATACAAACATTGAAAAAAATTGTCAGTAAGTACAAGTATGTAGGCATAACAAAACGTCCTCATGAAATATATATGTATAAATATTATAACGATACGGCTGCTTTTAATGCCCAGCAGACGCATTACCGGGCTTCTGAAAAGGTTTTAAATGAAATATTCAGGCGATAACCTTAAAAAGTCCTTACTCGTAGCGTCGCTAACGGAATTACGGAGAAATGAATTATACTCGCACTTGAATGTCTGGACCATGGAACTGAGAAAAGAGGGAGAAAGTGGTAGTCAGGCTATGTGCGTGTGTCATTACTAAGAGATGATCAACCTCAGCATAAATGTTGTAAAGTTTCCTCTATTCTACGTTGCTATGCCTTACAGGGTCCATACTGTACTATATTATAATATTATGATAAAAGTATTGAGTAAAGTCCATCGTTTACTTAAATAAAGCCTAAAACTAAGTAATCGGACTAGTCTCTCGTGGCTCTTGAGAGAGACAAGTGGAAGAAGAGTAGGAAGGCTTTCGTCCAGCAACATCTCAGGCTAGTAATAATAAGACTAAGGGTTCTTACACACGAGCAGCATGTTTCCAACGGCAGAGGTAACAGCAGCCGACGACACGCTTCAGTGGCAACTGTCGATGTGTCGACGGCTCCTGTTTTTCGCGTCGATGGCAGCCTTCGACATTTTAACTTCACGTTTAATAGTCGACGGCAACAATATCTGCCGTCCGCCGCCGTGCTGTTACCTCTGCAGGTGGGAACATGCCGCTCGTGTGTAAGAGCTCTAAGTAGTACTTTCTGAATATAAAGTTTAATAAGACAGAACCATTTCGCCTACCATTAATCGCTTCATAAGTGCTCTAACTTTGGAGAAGTGTGGTCTTCAAAGGTTTCTTTCTTTCATGATTTTATTTTTCATTCCGCCATCGCTTAGCCAAAAGAGAATATTAGCATATTTGACGGAAAACTAACAGCGACGCAAATCAGACAGTAAATGAATTTAGTGAAGCACTTCCTTCCACTTCTTATGTTCTATGGTTTGAGCGTTTTTACGATAATGCGTTGGTTAAGATGGCGCGTACAGTTTTGAGCAATAAATTCGAATATCGTTATGTAATTGAAGTCATGAAGTACATTTTTATGTCGTGTAGACAGGAAACTGAAAAAGGTTGGATGATTGTATATAATTATGTATAAAAGAGTTATACTTATATCGGAAATTTATTTACAATTAGACACATTTGTATTTGGCTTTTCATATCATTCTATGTTCTTTTCATATCACAATTACGGTAATATAAAGTTAAGATTACACCTGATTAGTTTAATGTCCTTTGAATTAAATACATACATATCTAATTAATTACCGTATTGCTTCCAAAGGGAGGAGATTCGTTGTTCCACAAAAAGGACTCCAAAAGTTCCACCATCAAAACAACCAATGAAAACCATAAATTGAACGCCTCTAAAACTCACATATTCGTGTCCACATGTCGTTATACGTGGCCGTAAAACAGAAGCTCTAAATCCAAACAATAAAAACATATTGCACTAACAATACTACAAACTGTAGAAAAGATAAAAACAAAATGGATTTTTCCGTGGAAGCGTTCGGGAAGCATTGTGTCCCAAATGTGTCGTTTTACTTATAACGAGCGTTTTTGTTTATGATTGTACCAACCTTAATATTTTGCCATAGCAATTGACCGGTACACAGTACAAAACAAACTCGTTTTCCGCGTCTGTTTCTATGTATGCGTAAACTACGCAATGGATTTTGATACGTTTGTCACAAACTATTTCATAACGTTTCTCTTTTGACGTACAGAATTTAAAAAGTTTCTTTTTATAGATGAGTATGGATGTAAGGAAAAAAAAACACTCTTTACACTCTGAGCAACATCAGTTTCAAGGATCATTGTCCTATGGAACGTAGTGAACTTAAGCCCCAAGAGAGGTTAAAGTTTTCTTCTAACCACGATGAGTAAAATACATATGGGCGAAGCTGTGGCTAAAAGTTAGTACATAACAAGTGCACCATAAAGTTTGATTTACTCGGTGAGAACTAGTGCAACGTGCGCTACGTAGGTATCCATTTTTCATCGATGATAGATCGTTTATGGTAGCAGTCGCGCACCCGCAATGTTTTTACCTTTTTCTCACATTTTTACGACTTATACATAAATATCTAGACTTTATATAACATAACCTAGAATCTAAGTGATATTAGTCTTCTGATCTTATACCTAGCGACACAAGATAACCTACAAGCGAGAAAGACAATAACAATTCGACGGGTCCTACGTATACTGGTGTAACCCGCAAAACACCAAAATACGTTTTTTTGCACCAAAAGCCTTAAAATTACCTTAACTTTATACCCTGTAAAAATTATATCATTTTATTCAGTAATTTCAGAGATACAAACTTGTAAACTAATATAAGTGACATGATTTTCGGCCACACTACCATCTACACTGATGTAAGTAACTTGCACCAGTGTAGGTAGTCGCGTGCGCCGCGTCACGTACGCGCAAGTGCCACTTACTCCAGTATGCGCGTTGCGACGGAGTTGGGAGCACGTTAACACTGGTATAACTGCGTTAACTGCTAACGTATTCTTCTGTATCAAAACTATTCCGTGGCCTGTTTTTAGGGGTTGCGTTACTTTTTTACATATTTAACTAGTTTTGTTTGCTTTTAGTAAGTAGTGGTGAGAATTTACAACAATTAAGGGCTCACGAGGTCAATTATTAATAAATTTATGCGTTAAAAATTGACAAACAAATTACTAAGTTGACAGTACTAATATTTCTACAAAAGGGTTTAATTAATGTTCACCTAATGCAAGATACAGATTATACTGCTTGTAGATTTGTTTATGCCGCCTGCATTTTTTTTTTACGTATAAATTATATAATGTAGACGCACGGTGTACTGCATACTCTTCACACTAAATTATAGAGTTTGTTTTTCCCTTTTTAGTTAGTGGTTGTTTTTTTACAGTCGGGTTTTTTTGTCTTTTTTATTATTATTTTATTCTTTCAATAAATTTTACACTTATATCAGTAGGAATACAAAGTAGTAGTATACAAAGTCACATGTGACTTTGTTTTATTTTTTTGATATTGTTATCTGACGTAACCTACATTATTTTAATAATAATATTTATTTACTAATAAAATAAAGAGCGACACTACTTTTAATACATTTTTTGCAGCAATTAACGTAAGAACTTACCAAATTTTGCTACTTGGGAACTGACGAGACAATTTTTTTTTTATGTGCCTAGGTACATCATTTTTAAAGGTGTAGAAATATTCCAGAGGTAAACAATATTACAATATTCGCAACCTCAGTTTATTTTGGTAAAGTTGTAGCATTGAAAAAACAATTAAGTTCAATCAAAACTTAAGTATTGTAATACAAAAGACATTCAAATTAAACTTATAAAGGACTTAATGGTCGCCCGCAACTTCGACCGCACGAGTGTCGGTTATAACATTGGAAAACATTGCCCTCCTCTGACGCAGTCGGTTAAAAAGTCTATGTTTTAGTCCAGGTTGTCAGCTAACTCCATACGAAATTTCTTCAAAATTGGTTAAGTCGTTTGAGCGTCAAAGAGTAACAAACATCCAATCCATACTTATGCAACTTTCGCGTTAACTATATTAGTAGGATATTTTCAAAAATATAAAATGCATATTTAAACAATTATGACGAGTGTGGTGATGTGATGAGGCATTCGTATGAAGGGTGACACAAATCACCATTTAATACAAGTTGTAAAAATGTAATTAGGTAATTTTCCATCATCTGATTTGGACTCTAAGGTCTCATGGGCCTGTTTTTAGGGGTTGTGTTACTTTTTATACATTTAACAAGTTATGTACACAACTATACACTTAATAGAAGCACATAGTTCGAAAAGAGTTGCACAAAGGTTATACTAATTTCTTTAAAATACCTTTTCTAGAGGATCTGCAAAGGGAGAAATAAATTAGAAACATCAACGTACAAAAACTAGTGGACGTAACTGAACAGACGTAACGTACGTAACTGAAAAAAAATAGTGGAAATGCTATTTATAAGAAAAGTGACATGAAATTCAAGACTAGCTAGTCTTAAAAATAAAAAAAACAATTAGGTATTATCGTAAGAAAACCTCTTTAAAAATTAAACCTTTTTTACTTAAAATAAGAAGATTATTTTTTGTTTTATTATTTTTAGGATTGCAAGGCCAATGATTTTATTTTTCATTATTAAGAATGCTACTATCTAATAATAAAGTGTTATTTTGTATTTTAAATGTTTTTATTTAACTTCTTGCAACACTAATTTAAATATTCACAGTTAATAATAATACAGCAAACTGTTGCAAGTAGCTTTCCAGTACTGAGTAAACTGTTGTAAGTGTTAAAAAGTCGATAAAAGTAGATAAAAGTAGGTATTATTTTTAATATTATAACCTCATATTGGTCAATAACACGAAAATACTATGTTTAAAGAGTAAAATTCTTCAGATTTGCTTTATTATAAGAATAAGCAAGTACACTATATACTGGTATAAGTGGCCACTTGTACCAGTTTACAGGTTCTACTGTAGTAAAAAAAACAAGCTACATCAATGCAAGTCAACCTATTTTCCAAAGTATAAAAAAAGAAGAAAAACCAATAATGCAGTCTTATTTCTTAAATATCAAAATATAACATACTAAAATTTTAAGTGTTTTTATTGATTTACGACAAAGTTACAAGCTTTTGAACCTTTAAACCGCTCTCTTGAAAAGTTGCATTTTTGCACTTGTACCTACTAGTCTACGTAGGACCCGTCGAATTGATACTTTAGCACACGTCCGTACGAATTTCGTATACAGACGACCGCTTATGCACGATCACACTTTGACAACGAAAACGCCTTTATGTTGTATGACGTAAGGTTCATTTTCGAAGTTCAATGTTGGCGTTGTTGCGAGGAGGAGCGTACTAAAGGAAAGTTAACTCGATTTCCCAAGTTCCAAAGGGTCCGAAGACCTTTGTAAACTCGTTACCTCTGTCTGTTGGATCCGTCGGAACGTGTCTTGTGAGCTTGTGACATGGTCGCAATATCTTTAGGTTAGCCAGAATTGATGGCACTTTACGATCGGACGACGTTCCAGTCCGTGACAGGAGAGTCGCTAATCTGGGCTGGAGAATCTTGTAATGTGCTGTCGTTAAAGTTTTAGGTAACAGTTCTGGTTACGAATTGTACAAACACGCAAAAAACATGAAAATCTGAGTATTAATCTAATTCTGGTTAAAGCAAAGACGTTAAATGAATCAACCCTCAAACTAAGTTTACTTTTGATGATTTCTCTATAATTAGGTATGATATTAAAGTTATATCGGTCGAAAGTACTACGATAAAGCAGAAATTAGAAGGACTCTTGCACAAAGAATTGAATTTCTAAGTGCGGGAGTCGTTAAAAAACAAACAAAAGAAAATACAATGATTGATATTCTGGCTGTTATTATTGTCGAGGCGAATTGTGCACTACACTGCGAGTAGCGGCATTTTCCTTCAACATTTACAGCAGAGCTGATAATCAGCCCAATACGTGAATCGAACTTCCTCCTACACAGAACTCAGTTACAAATCAATCACGCTGGTATTATCTGTGCCATGACGTACTTTGATTTATCGCCGACATAATTTATAAGCATTCATCGCACAATACAATTGATATATAGGTACTTAGTAAGTTTCGGCAGATAATTATTGTTACACTCAGATTACATTGATTGATTTGTTGTGCATCATTAATTGTGTCTGTATTGTGCGTTTTATGACTATTAAGATTGTTTACTTGTGGAATTATTAATAAGCATGCAAGTAATAGTTTCCGTGTTTCGGTAGGCACGTAAAAATGTGGGTCCTGCGACTGATCTCTCTCCGGTCGTGTCGGATTGCCGTCCCATTAGGCTATGAGAGTTAAGGAACAGAGAGGGCACCTGTGTTTGCACATACGCTTGTGCACTATGATATGTCCTGCGTAGCTGGCATAGTAACACTAGCCGGTGTGGCCGAAATCGGTCATGAGACATAATTTATAATATTTTTGCAGTTGTGGGAGCGTGACAATGTACTACACGGCATAGAGCGGCCTATCTCTTTCACAACTACAATAATATTACATTTAGTGGTTGTAGTAGGCCCTCGGACCTTTGCAGGGGGAGCTAAAAACAAATAGTTTCTTCCCTTACCCGATTGTGGTAAACCAAAAAGGTTATATTTTTAGCTCCACAATACTAGAGTGGTTTGAGTAAATACGCAAACATTTCGAACCCTGCTCAACCGCAACCTTTGAGCGTGACGCCGAGTCGTGTCAATTTATCAGAGCCCCAGGTATTGGCGGAAAGATTTAATCTCGTTACAGACTCAGGAATAACGACGGTAAAGCCTGCGGCCTTTGATTCGTATTACAGCTTTATTTTACGTTTCTCACGTTAAAAGAGCGATGAGTGATGTGTTTATATGTCGGTACAGTTTGAACAGCTGAGTTGGTCGGCTGTCGCAAGACTTAAGACCGTTTAAAAAAATGCAAAATGAATGGTTTCATTTTGTTCACTACTTATAAAAACCTGTTTTAGCTGGGTACTTATCGATAAGGCCGACCTAAAATCTACTAGGTATTATTCTTTTCTGAAGTAACAAAATATGAAAAAATTTTAAAGAAAATTGCAAAGTAAGTCATGGGCCTGTTTTCCACAAAGGGCAATATTTTTTTATGAAATGTAATCGAATCACGATAAAAGTTGCCTCATTACGCCCCTGTTACGGCTCCATTATTCAAATATATTTAAACTCGGCTCACTAAACATCAATGCCAACAGTATTAGGCCATTATTATAAATGTATAAGGAGAATAATGCCAGAATAATACTGTAGTATTCTTGATCACCCTTAGATGCTAAATATGCAATTGATTCATCTACAAAATTTCAACAGAATAGGTCAAGCCGTTTTGGAGGAGTACGGGAACGAACATTGTGACACGTGAATCCATATAATAAAAATCTTCCGTTACTGACTGACAGACAACGCACAGCCAAAACTACTGGTCGTGAAAAGCTGAAATTTGGCATGTAGGTTCCTTGAGATATGTAGGGACGCATTAAACAAGTTAATTTCTTTCATTTCGCCCATTTCATTCCATTTCGTTCGTTTCGTTCATTTCGTTAATTTCGTTAATTTCGTTAATTTCGTTAATTTCGTTAATTTCGTTAATTTCGTTAATTTCGTTAATTTCGTTAATTTCGTTAATTTCGTTAATTTCGTTAATTTCGTTAATTTCGTTAATTTCGTTAATTTCGTTAATTTCGTTAATTTCGTTAATTTCGTTAATTTCGTTAATTTCGTTAATTTCGTTAATTTCGTTAATTTCGTTAATTTCGTTAATTTCGTTAATTTCGTTAATTTCGTTAATTTCGTTAATTTCGTTAATTTCGTTAATTTCGTTAATTTCGTTAATTTCGTTAATTTCGTTAATTTCGTTAATTTCGTTAATTTCGTTAATTTCGTTAATTTCGTTAATTTCGTTAATTTCGTTAATTTCGTTAATTTCGTTAATTTCGTTAATTTCGTTAATTTCGTTAATTTCGTTAATTTCGTTAATTTCGTTCATTTCGTTCATTTCGTTCATTTCGTTCATTTCGTTCATTTCGTTCATTTCGTTCATTTCGTTCATTTCGTTCATTTCGTTCATTTCGTTCATTTCGTTCATTTCGTTCATTTCGTTCATTTCGTTCATTTCGTTCATTTCGTTCAATTCGTTCAATTCGTTCAACTCGTTCATTTCGTTCATTTCGTTAATTTCGTTAATTTCGTTAATTTCGTTAATTTCGTTAATTTTGTTCATTTCGTTCATTTCGTTCATTTCGTTCATTTCGTTCATTTCTTTCAACTCGTTCAACTCGAGCATTTCGTTCATTTCGTTCATATCGTTCATTTCGTTCATTTCGTTCTTTTCGTTCATTTCGTTCAATTCGTTAAATTCGTTCAATTCGTTCAATTCGTTCGTTTCGTTCATTTCGTTCAATTCGTTCAATTCGTTCAATTCGTTCAATTCGTTCGTTTCGTTCGTTTCGTTCATTTCGTTCATTTCGTTCATTATTTATTTATTTCGTTAATTTCATTCATGTCACTCATTTCATTTGTTTCATTTCGAAATGAACGTAATGATCAAAATTAACGATGTGCCTTGTCTGTCAGTCAGTCTGTAACGGAAGAGTTTTATAGGGTGACTTCGAAGTCGTGGGCAATATTTTAAACTAAGACACTATTAATGACACTTATTTATACTTTTACGCAAAAAAAAGGAAGTAGTATCTCTAAGTTCCGCGCGGCCGTGGATGATGCAACGGCCGCGTTTAAATATTTTGATACTTTAGATCTTTGGCATTATCTGATAAGTTTTGTTTTTTTTCAATAGTAATTTATTACGGTAGTATGTTACTTATTATTTAAGTATACATTACATTTTTAATAACTAGGTAACAACCTACGTTATTATTATTTTTTTAGGTAAAAATAGCCCTAACGCATTTAGTATCATTAATAGTGTCTTAGTTTATATAAATTATTTGTGGGCGAAGCCGCGAGCAGAAAGCTAGTTTATGTATAAGAAGATATAGATTTATCAAAAGCATTTAATAAAGACCCACGCCACTAATACCTTCACAAAATACACTTATATGAAACAATAGATCCATTTTATACATTGTTACGCACTCTCGAAAACCTTTTATGTTAAGTATTTCTTCATTAAGAGAATACTTTTTTTGGGTCATTTACTTTTCCTTTGTCGGTATTGAGTGCTCTTGACCCGATCAGGTCTTCAGAATTTGAAGACAGAACATGATCGTCACTTGTTTCCCACTTTTCATTTGTTTCGCCATTGAGTGCCGCAAAGGACTGGCAAGTATGCTTATTGTAGCTGTATTATATAGCTACACCATATATAAAGACTTCAAATTATTTGTTACAAGGAGATTCTTCACCTACATACGATTTAAATCTAAAGGATCTGAAAAACCTGCATCAAAAAATCTTGTAATTTATGTCCGTTTTTTAAATACAAGCTTACTCCGTAGTAAGCTTATGTAGAGTAAGCCTGATCTGACCTCTAGAGCTTTACTGTAGACAACGTACATTATTCCGAGCGCTAACGTTGATCGAAGAGCACTAATGTGTTGTACTGGCTGGACACTGGTCACTTGCCGAAAAGGAATATCACAGATTTTTTCTGGGTGGGAATCGAAGCCGATCTTTGGTATAGCAGTCAGGGCCACTGACCAATAGAATAGTCAAAAAATAGTTCAGAAGCATTTGTTCAGTTAGATAACTTGACAGGTGTACTGCAATCCAAGTCGTTTACCAAGTAGTAAAAGTATAAAGTTGTCGTAAATATTGACGAAGACCGACTGTCGCTAGAAAATTGATGTTTTCGAATATTTATAGCGAGTCTTGATCGGATTGAAATCAGTCATGCAACGGTATGACGTCGGCAAAATAAAATTGAATTCATAAATGTTTTTAGATTTACTATGAATAGATTACGACCTAAATCGGCCTACACCCAAATATACATTTCAGTATTTGTATAAACATCTTTTATTATCTCATTGAATGCAAAGAATTGGAAGCGATATGTCCTATTTAAAACTTGACTAATGAAAAATGAGTTTATAAAGTAATACTTTCATATCGATCGGTTGTCTCCTTCCTACCACACTTTCTTCTTTTATTTTTTTTTTCCTAACAAAATGAATGACTCCTCATTCGTTTTGTTAGGAAAAAACAAAGAAATTTCTTTAACAATTATAACTATATCTCTATAGTTATAATTATTATTGTTATAGAAATTTCTTTGGTACTAACAGGAACACCAAAACAGCCACACATCATTAAATACTCCATAAAATCAAACTCCGCTGTAAAGCTCTACAAAAGCCGTTGATTTGTAATTCAATATTGAAGAGTTGTAAAAGCAGAGTTGTGGAATAAGTTACGACGGACAATTCCAGGTCCTTTACTTTAGGAGTGAAATGACGCTATACACTGCGTAGCGGCATCTCGCTTCCACAATGACAATAGTATTAAAATTACAGCTTATAGTACAGGAGAGCGCGTTGAATAAGTGATGATGCTCGAACCAGGTCGGAAAGCACACACCACACTAAATTCAATTCATATTTTATGAGAATTATGACAGATTATATGCCTGTATTGCTTATTAGCCGGTAAGCTGTGTTTAGTGTCGATATTTAATAATATACTAGCTGCTTCTAGCGGCTTACTTGATTTCTAAGCAAAGCGAGAAAAGACTTATTTCGGAATTAGTGGTTTTCGTATCTTGTCGCTCGCGTCTAGATATATGCGCTTCGAAAGCATACAGATATAGGGGGTTGGGTTTTTTTTTTAAGTAAAATAGCCTCCTTGCGTTTGACCTAGCAACAGCGACTGTTGGTACGTTCCCACGGTCCGAATAATTGATATGAAAAAAGCAGAAAAACCTTTTAATTAACAATGGAATATTCCATTTCGGGTCTCATTCAGACATACTGACCATCTACCGTACTAAGCAAGAGGCATTAATTTGCATACTAAAGCTGTGTCGGACTGGGCATTGAATATTCAAAGAGTTCACTCCGCCCGCCCGCCAAATGTTCGTGTAGGGAACCCGATGATTATTTTATGTAACCACTTAAAGTAACTCGTTATACGAGAGCCACGAGGGCCGCCAAGGCTTTAATATTTTGACAGTTGAACCGCAAAGGTCATGGAAGCGCGACTTGCAAATAACCGCGCTCGATGAGTTGTGAAAATTATATTACTCTGTGGATTACGAAAGTAGGGGAATTTATTACAATTCATTGGGCTAATTATAATGGCTTATATAAACGTGTGGTGGTCTTTGAAATGTATGTAAGTAATTGTGTAGAGTCGACCCTGCAGTATGCTAAAAGTTCCTAGCAAAATCAACCTTAAAATCATTAAGTTGCATAGTTTTGGGCACAATAAAGTAAGTGAAAAAGTTCAATTATCTGGTTAAAATGTTAATAAATAAACAGATTTCATATTCCACTAATTCACATCTGTACAGCAAGATTTATTTGAGGCTTAACGTATCAGTGCAGGACGGCGATAGTGATAAATACAACACTTAAGCTAATAGATAATAAAAAATAATCCCTAAAAACACATCTCACACCGACTCACACTTGCCACTTTCATATCCGAGATTGATTATGCTAATAGAGCTTCAACATTTTGTGCAGAAATTCGTTGGGAAATGTAGGTGAACGACAACCGTACACCATTTGTCCAATAAAACATAAACGACAAGGCAGAGGCGTGTCCTTTCCTTAAGTTATACGACCTGCTGTCAACAATGCCGTTTATGGCTTATAAGCAGTAAAAAGTATGAAGATTTTTGACTAAAATTAATATATGCTGTCTGAGTCCATTGGACTGAACTGGGTTCCTGCCGTACGCGCCGCGTTGGGTAAGACTCCATAATGTCGTTGTTTCCGATTTCTTCTTGGTTTGGACCAACTTTTTTACTTTGAATGTGTAATACAGAAAACGACTGTCAAAAATCTCCTTTCAGTTGGTCTTTTTCCCCGGAAATACTTGAACAGCGAAACCAGTATCAACGGTTTCAGAATTGCACGTACTCGCATTTTGCGTCATTACGAAAGCACTGAAAAAGTGTCTTCATTACTATTCAAATAATTATTTTATTAAAATAAGTGTCAGACTAACAACAAATTATTATTATTTGATAAGTAATTAATTTAACAGGATGGTATACATTATTTAAAGGAAATTCCAGCTCATCACCATTAAGGTTTAATTTATTCACAGATCAACACATAATTATTTAAATTGCGCTACAAATCGTTAAATAATTATGGTATCAACGAACTAGGACAGCAAATTGACTGTAGTTAACTGTCATTAAACTGAAACTTTCATGATCGTTCGAAGTAGTCAATTATAGTTGTAAGGAGTTAGTCATACCTTGTTGTTTCACTCGCGTTTGTCCGTCCTGGTTTTAGAAGATTATTTGTTTTTCGATTTCAAGTATAAAAAGAATATATACATTTTCGCTTTTCTAATTAATTCTAAAAGACCCTTTCATGAAACAAAAAAAGTTAAAAGTAAACGATGAATGGTTTCGGTTAAGTCATCGTCAAGTTATGGCACGTGGCGTGATTAAAGGGTTACTTTTTATCAATTCATAGCACTCGTATAAATCAAAGTCATTTTCTGCCTGTCGAGCCATATGTGCCCTATGTATCTACCTTTAAAACTACGCAAAGCATTTTATGTTCTTTTTTGTTTAAAGAATGTTTCAAGAGGAAGGTTTATACATATGTGTACTACATCTGTATTAGTCTCTTGCGAAGCTGGGGCAGGTCACCAGTGATTGATAAGATCAATTACTAAGCACAGAAAAATACTTTTTTCCTAAATCATTAGTTAACAGTCTAATCTTTTGTAGGTACTAAATAATATCGATGAGACGTCAACGATAGAAATCTAATAGAACAAACTGATATTAGTTCCCACTATTTCTGTCAGTGGCTAAGAAAATCCGCCATTAAAGTGCTTCTGACATATTGACCTATTTACCCATGTTAAGGTAGAGAAAGGGCTTATTAGTTAAGGGCAGGACTCGTTTATACTTGGATTTTTTACTTAAGGTTGGCTAAGATTATTTTTCTATTCATAGCCATAGAGCCTTACTCGCCCCATCAGTTTCGTTCGTTTTTCTATGTAATAATGTCTAAGATTTTGAATAAGCACAAAGTATACCGAGGTATATAGTTAATTTCTTAAGATATCTCAATAATCAGACCTGCGAATAATAACAACTGGATTTTTATTTTTTTACATTGTGACGATACGATTGTGATATCTGCTATGACCAAAACACATTTAAAAATGTTATATTACAATTATTTATATTCAATCATCAAATGTGAAGCCAATTGTCAAAACTACCACTAGTCCAAGTTTCACGTAAATAGAAACTGTAAAAAAATGTGTAGCTCACTTGTTTCAAAAGCAATACTAGGTCATTTCACATTATTGAGGGCGAGGACGGTACGTATGCAGATATTTATTCTCGGCAGGACGCACTGCAGTGCCCTTGGACTGAGGAGGCGCACTTACTATTGCAGAGCATGCGCGAGCGATCCCGTGGCACTGGTTTAGGTAGTAGAAGGGGCCCGGGGTGTTTTTAGACGGTGGGAGTCCGACATATCCCCACGCCGTGCCCTCGGCGTGGGTTGAAGTTAATAGTGTTTCACCACGAAAAAAAAAATAAGGGGCGCTTACTGTAAGTTTATAAAGCTGCTGTTGTTGTGGGAGAGAGACGCCGCTATATACAGTGAAGTGTCATCCCGCTTTAGCTATGGTAAGTTTTGGTTTAGGAGCGCGTAGTACTAGCTCTAAATCTTTTTATTCACTGGGTAAATAAGTTATATCCCGCCAAGTTGAGCAAAAAGAGCGGCACGGCCGTACCGTCCTTTTCTCGAAGCAATATTTTCGACCCTAAGGTCGAAAATAGCCTGTATTGCTTATGCTTATTATATTTTATGCAATACAAAAATTATATCAAGGGCATCCAATCTATTTTTGAAAATAATATCGGTAACCAAATTGTAATCCGTAAAAAAGGAGCCATAAATCAAAATAATCAAATCAAACCCCATGATTAATGACAATTCATATTGAAACGGGCTTAATTTGAAATGCATTAACCCAATTTGTAGGGGAAGGCAGACAAAGAAAGCGATAGCATGCTTAACCATACTTTGGTCGGTTTTCATGGGAACGCTACGGAAATAGTTGCTAGCCTTGGCTCTGCAATATTATAGTTTGTACTGCGATATTAAATCTATCGGATGCGACAGTTTAAGCGTTGTATGAATGATAGTGGATAAATAACGACTGATGTAAAGTGTCAAAAGAAAATTGTTACGTAACTTGTATGCTACTACAAAAATAAATTGTTTATATGTAATGTAACAATAATATGTTGTTTCAAATTATAGATATTTATTTCTTAATTACTTTATGAAAGATTTACAGCATTTAGAAACTGTAAGTCCTTACGCATAGAAATAGATTAGCAATCATGTGAACATACATCAGTACGACATTTATTTTAGTATAAACTGAATTAATTTGGTTTTTGCAATATTTTTACTTTATACTATAACCCGCTTTTGCCGCTATATAAAATCGTAACTTAATTAAATGTTTTTATCAAAACAAAACGTCCTTTCAAAGTCACATCAACAGCAAATATTTATCAGGTGCCAACAAACCTACTCGCAGTAAACGAGTACCACTAACTAAGCCCACAAACTAAAGATTACCAACGAAACGTCTTGGATTAGCGCTGTCAAAGGTAAACTAAATTACAGAAGTAGGTCTCGGCAGAATAATTAATTGTGGCCGTCAGGTAACCTCCTTGCAACACAGCTTTGCTTTTAGTAAGAGTTTTAACCCTCTACTATAACATATACAAACTCTTTAACTCAGCCTGTAGTCGTTGAGCAAGCAGGACATCGCTCTACAAAATGTAGAGCGCCGTCTCGCTTCCACAATTGTATTAAGAGTTTCAAGAGTTTTTAGGCTTGTTTAGAACCCTAAAACCGCGTAAACTTTTTAAAATGTGGCAAGAATAAAACCTCTATGTTTATATGCTTTTTGTTAATTGAAATTTTGCTTTTATTTAAGGCTCTTTAGTGTTCTGTCTTGTTTCGGATTTTATTTGTAATGTAGCTCATTAGATTAGTGCAGAACAATTTTCGTGTGTATTTTTAATGCTTTAATGTGACTAGGAGTTGCAGATTTTTGAAGCGTACGGAATTAGGTTTAGCTTGACTGCAGGAACTTGTATAAAAACATTTTACTGTGTGTTATCTTAGCCATGAATTTAGATAGATAACAAGACTTACCTATTCACTGCATTCATTTAAGATTTTCTTATTTTTTCTCATAAAATGTCATTATAATAAATATCTCTCATAGTGAAATATACGACACTTCAGTGACTCTTAAAGCAGTGTTTTCCACTCGGATATTGTACGAAAAATCGGGACTGAATTTCAGCTTCGGGAATATATTCAGCTCCTAACAATGGAGCAAGTCAAGCAAGAGAGGCGTTCGTAAAATATTACACTCACCACTATTTTTAGGGGTTTTGTATTAAAATATATGAATTGAAAGCAAATAAAAGACGACCTTTTTTTTCTATCGGTCAAAACAGAATTTAATAAATGTTATTTTTGGATATTCCAGAATCAAATATGTAAGTAAATATATTATATTATATCATAATCATTTGCAGTCTTACAGAGCGAGAAACAAAATTATTTGCTTGATAACAATGATTTTTAAACTAACTCTACTAAAAGCAATTTAATATCACTTTACTACGTCCTGTTACCTTATCTGTAGCGCAACAGCCTAAGTGGAACTGTAATGAGCAAATCCAATTACCTATTACACTTTCTGCAAATAGCAAACTACATAATTTCGTAGCGTTGGCGTAGTCAAACTCGTAGTACTTCGTAGACGAAGCATTTCGCTACGAATTACCTATTTGTGAACATTTGGGGTGAAACAAAAGTGTTGTGTTAAACAAAGTGGGTATTCTAAGGGTTACTGTAACACGTGTGTTTTGTATTAATAAGTTTAGGTACCTGCAAAAGGGTCAATATGTATTGATTTCACAGTATTTTGTATGCAAGAGGAAAAACGGAGTTGGCTTAAAATTATAAATAAAGAATTCGATATATTTTGAAAGTATAGACGTGTATATTTATATGTGTAACGCTTGATTGCGTTGTTCGTGGCAATTAGCCAGTTACAAAACAAATTGGATATATTGGAATGAAATCAGCAATGACACGAAACATGTACATAATAGAGACGATTTCCCTTTTCAAACTTGATTACCCAATCAACAATCCTACAACTCATTCATATTGCGAAGGGGAAATAAATTACCATCGTTTCTTTTCAATAAGTAAGAAATACATTAGCATAGGTAAAAGAGATCACAGGAAGGAATCCTATAAGAGGTAAATTTACCTTACAGCCAACCCTCGGAGTTTGTTGAGAGATGAGCAAATATCCGCTTTTCGCGACGTTTTTCTATCAATTCTGTAGCTCTACCAAGAACATACTAAGTATCATTGCTGCAGATGCGGAAGCGAGACAGCGCTCTACACGATGTAGAGTTTTCTCTCTTACACAATTCTAACAGTTTTACTAGAAGCGGTTTTAGTAGTGTTTGTTGTGTTTGTGTTCGTGAGCCCCTATCACGCGTTATTTATCGTACCGTTTATTTTACATTCAACAAATATTTGACGCAGATACCAGTAGAAAATACAATCTGAATTGAATGGATGAAGGTTTGTTGTAGTATTTGCATATTTGATTGGATGTAAACCATTTTTTATGAAATAAATAAATCCTCGTATTGCGGGGTTTCATAAACATTCAATTCACGTATACGATGAACATTCAGACTTGGAATATGCTCTTGTGGATCGCATATTTTTTTATTCCATGCGGGATTTAAAGCTTACTAATTAGCAATCTATGCCATTCAACACTCAGTGCAGGTTTATAAAAGTTATTTGCTATGAAACTCTTTGCGAATTCGAATGAAACCATATTTGCTGGTTTTTGTATGTTCTATTAAATAACCAGAATTAACATTCTGTATAATACATAAACATGACGCATTACCCTTGTTTCACTGGTAAGTATAAGTTGTATACAGTGAATGATCGTATAACAGCACATAAATTACTCAATAACAGCTTTAATACAAGGTCCTTAGGTTGCATTTCCTAAACCATAATTTTTCCACTTAAGTCTACAATATCGTTCAAATTAGTGAACACAAACAATAAATGCAGAAGAATCTTTTCATTTAATTGAGCGCTGGAATATTGAAGCATTTTATTAGTCTTTTGAACAAGTCAGCCTTCTATTGTTTATTGAAGAATAACCAATTAACTCGAGAGCGGATCTTGCTGTTTTAAAAGTGGTCTAATATTGTGAAAGGAATGTTCGTTATTTAGTTTCTTGCACGGGATACTGAGACAAGCAACCCGACTTTTGAGACTTTTGAGTCGATTCTGTTAATTAACAAAACTATATGTAACATATTTGTATTACAATTAATCATCTGTTTTCAACAAATGCTACCGACGTCAATATTCTCTTTCTTTTCTTTACTCTAGCCCCGTTTCTTTGACTTTCTCATTCTATTTAATTCTGAGTTTATTGTACATAGATATAAAATAAAAGCTTCCCTTACATGTATTGACTAACCTTCCTGTAACATTCATATATTTACAAGTTCAATAAAAAACTGGAAACTACCAGTTTTAAATACTGTAATTAATTTCTAGGACACGTCAGAAGGCTTAATTCAAGGATAAACTGACGTGGTGAAAGTAAAATGTAAAAAACAATTGCAAGCGATACTTTTTCCCATACAATTAGTTGTTGAAGGTACAAAAGAAAATGAACAATAAAACCAACCTATAATTTTATAGATTAATATCTCGAAACAAACACTTGTTCAAAACCTTTTATTTTTTTACATTCGATATTCCAGTAGTAGGTACCTTGTTATTATTGAAATATTAATAATAACTCACAGTTTAAAGTTTTAACAGAAAGAGTCAACTTGTTTTAGTGATCTACATATCGGTATCAAATATCTACTAACTGCTATTAATATGTGGACCAATATGAACGTATAACTTTGTAAATAATTTTCAAAGACATATAATGTTTCAATACTGTAGTTTTATATATAAAATTCATTTCGGTATTACTTCATGACACAGTATCAAATATTGCTCCGGATGGTCTGGACCCAAACGAATATAAACTTAAAGGTTCACGAACATCCAAAAATTAAAATATACGGTGGAAAATGGAGGTATTAGATACTTTACAAAAGCAAAACTGAACAAAACGCTACTTCTTGTTTGTATCACCGTTATTAGTGGAGGAGGAGGTTATTAGTTAAGATTGCACGGATAGCCGAGTGGTATATGTCACCTCGCCAATTAACACAGTGTATGAAGTGTCGTGGGTTCGATCCCCGTGTAGGATAAGAACGTATGTGTTCTACACATACTTGTTCTGAGTCGGGGTACATTTGTGCATGTAAATCGAATGTCTGTGAAAGTTCCCCGCAATACAAGTATTAAATTCCTTAGTGCAGGAGTCGTTTTAGAAAGAAAAGAAAGCAAGAATTCTTTATAACAATTAACAGCGATTCTTATCGTATAAATTGTAAATTTGTCTATCGCTATTGCTTTGCTCTTACCCAACACGTAATAGGAACGTCGGTTGGATAGATTTCTCACCATCAACCCTTTATAAAACCTCAGAGGGTTCAAAAGGTAACGTCAGCAGATATGTTTATTTTAGACCGAGGGTCTTTCATCTACGTATAGTTTGATCCCTTGGTTTCTGCTGACGGTACACTGTGCAAACGATTATGTAATGTATTCTGGGTTAGTTTTAGGGCACCTAACGGAGTTTTAAGCGGATTGCTTAATTTATTAGACTTGGTTGTGGTTGGTGGAAATATTCTAAAGTTTTTGTTAAATATTGATACTGTAGGATGGATATCATACACTGTGTTAATAGAAAGAAGGGTAGGTACTAAGGTAGCACTTTATCTTACAGTGTAATAATTAAGCTTCTTCGTCTTCTTTTCTTATTATGGTTCGTTTAAAACCTGCTGTCAGAGTTTTAAAGCCATCATTAGGCCTCGGGCATGGCTCAACACACCCTGGACATTTTCTCAGGTGTGTTGGTTTTCCATATTTTTATTTACAGATATTGGCAAGTGACAATTACTTTACAATTCGCTCATGAATTCGAAAAGTCATTGGTGCGTGCTGGGATTTTAAACCACAACCTTTGACTTGGTAGTCCTACGGACTTACCACCAGGCTATCCCTGCATCGTAGCTTTTCTTATTTAATTAAGCTGAAAATAACAATAAGTTACGGAAGTAACTGTTACTTTAACTTCACCGCCAATTGAATTGCATTAAAATATCCAAATGATCACTCAAAGTCACCTGTCAAAAAAGAATGTAATTTTCAGATTGCGGTTCGATCCGACGCTTATTAAAGGGTTTACTTCCAAAACCACTTTGAAACATAGTATGAAACAACAAAATTACAACATCCCGAATATCTTAATGATAACGTAATATCTTCGAGGTGGTTTCAACAATATTAGCTTGTGGTGTCAAGTGAATTACCTTCGCAAAGCCGGTACTCCGCACGTAATATAATTGAGTTCAAAAGCAATGCCGTTGATAAATTACAATGAATATTTTATGAGATGTCTAGTCACTGTCTACCACTCAGCAAGACTTACTTAGTAAAGCCTTTACTCACATACAAATATACTTTTAAAAGTAAATTATCTATAGAAACAAAAGTGAACACTGCGTTTAGATTAAATATAGAAAAAACTGTCTGATGTACTTAATGTCACTTTTGCAGTAAAGGTTAATGACACCTCCGGGGTACGGAGAGTGCCAACGAAATAAGTTTCGTAAAAATTGGTTAGTAGTTTATTAGAGATATTTTTCAATAGTCAGTGATAATTGTACTACAGTGTGCTTATTCCTTCCTGTGGCGTGTTTCAAACCAGTAGGATTGGCTTATTAATTGCTATGTACCTATCGTTTGAGTAATAGAAGCATATTTCCCCACAAAAACAATCAACAGAGGTTTCTATTTGAAGGTAATGTTGTCAGTCAACCACAGTAATTGTACCTTAAGACTGTTGCAATTATGGAAGTGAGACTGCACTACATTGTATAGCGGCATCTCGTTCTAAATCAGCAAAAATTTTGTTTCTCTCTGATAGTAAGTCCACAGGTGACTTTATAGAATAACTAATGAATAATATTGAATAATAAATTCACATTCATGAGAATTACGTGCAAGGTAACAACATAGAAGCATAAATTCGAATACATATTGCTCGAATCGAATTCTAATAGAAATTACTCGCTATAAAAGAGAGAAATGTATTTCCTTTGAGCAGATTGAATGTATCTTGATTGCTGAGCTTGAAAGTGAGATCAAAGGAACCGAAGCGTCTTATTTAAGGCTACATCAAATTAACTTGAGGTAATTTGTAATTGCTAAATTAAATCAGATGAGTAAATCAATTCGTTGTAGCAACCACCCAATTTAAATGTAAATTAACTTCTACAAGAAACAAGAAAATTGTGTTTTTTCTTTAATGAATGTAATTACAAAATCAATGAATAATTAATGGTAGGAAAGCATCAAGAAAACAATCAAACTTTAGTTTGAAACAAGAAATATGTAATTGTTGTACATAATTTATCGAAATTCATTTCAAGGCAAAAAAAATACATTGAAGAAATCAATTGGAGCTCTCAGAAACATAAATATCTACTATTTTCACGATTCTACGCCGTGTAGTGCATTATAACGTTTCCCAAACATCAGATATATTACATAAAGTAGGTGGTATATTGGCCCTAGAGCTCATATTATAAGTTCAAAAGTAACTTACGGAATGCAATCTTCTGGCCGCGTCGTGTATGGACAGTATATGTGTTATCTTGTACTTGTCAAGCTGCACCGTATCTTTTGAGTCCCGGTAATTGCCGACGTAGAGCCCGGGAAGCACCTGTCAACAAAACACAACATATAAAACGACAGGCTTAAGAAAAATCAATACAAATTGCGTGATTGAATGTGACAAATGTTTGCCCCAACATTTATAAATTATCCCGAATATTTTTACGAATACCAACATGGCCAATAAATTGATCTGTTTGACCAACTATTTGATGAATTTGGGATAACGTTATCGCTACTTATTTGCCTGTTTCATATCCATATCGAAATGTGTTCGAAAATATTGCCTCATTAGAATAGAGGAACAAACACGTTCATAAAAAGGAATGATATGCGTTTTACTCTGCCAACTACTGCTATTGTTATTGGTTGAAGGCCTATAATTATTTAGCAATAAATCAGCGATATATTGATCATTATATCCACAATGACTACAATATTCTACCATACTTAAAAACGCATTAACTAAACTTGCTAGATTAACTCCATGAGACGGTAAACTTTAAGCTATAAACCTACGGCTTGAAATCATAAATTTCTGTCACATAAGTACGTCGAATATTATTATGGTACCTACGTTCCATATTGCAGATGAATAATGCATCAATTCATTATGCCGCGTGTAGCTCGCCAATGCGTCCGCAATCACGACTCGTCAATATTGTTAGCGATAAAATCCGCTTCTATGACACAACCTATTCGATACTAATTGTGCGGGATAATCTCAATACAACGAGCCGATGTCAAAAAACTTTAATTCCACGTAGTGCCAATTTAAGCTGTCACACCGAAATAACAGTCAAATTTAAAGGCAATTCTTGTACTTTTAGTGCCTGTTAACAAAAGCTAACAACTGATTTACAACTTTCCCCTTATTAAAACAACACAATAATGAGTTTTATAGCTTTGTATTACAATAAGCAAGCTTAAGCATCATTGGCGACTTTCGCGAGAAATTGCTTCGCAGAAATTGCGTAACTTTGTGTTTGATGTAAATAAATCTTATTTTTTTTGTTTATTGAAGCTCGTCGCGTGCTCAGAATGTTTAAGGGACGACAGCTGCAGAGTAACAACGCCAACAACTTTTATTTAACCTACATATTTTTAATGTTTTTGTGGCGCAATTTCGTCGCCAAAATGTGGTAAGTATTTTTTATGCATACTTTTTGCCAGTTTATTTCGGTAGCCTTTTAGGCAGGTAACCAAATATACGCAACTAGAAAGTAAAATTAATGGAGTAAAAATAATATGAAAAACGAAAATGAAAAATGATTATTTGTTGTTGACAATATTAGTTAGGATGGAGTTATTCTTTTAAGTATACATGATACCTGTGTTAGGATACCCCTATCTTACATAGCAGAGGTTACATAATTATGATCTAATAGTTGATATTGATAAATGAAGCTCTGTGTTTTTAAATCCTATCAGTAAACTGTTCAAGATAAAAAACAAACAGTTTCAAAGATATAAAGCTGTTCCAAGAACGTACGTCACTTAGCTGTTTCATCGCAAACGATTCCTCCCATCGCTTAGGTTTATATCGTAATCCCCGTTTATAAAGAAATACGAAGCCGTTGAAGATTATAACAATGAATATTAAATCGGATATGCGCATAAATAGGATTATCTAGGAAGCCGGAAAGTTTTGCATTTTCACTTCGTATTTCTAAGGATTCAAAAACGTTGCACTTTTACTTTATTAATAACTAGCAACCTGCCCCAGCTTCGCAAGGATGAAATATTGATGATCTATTAAAAAAACGCTTAAAAATCCGTTGTGTAGTCTTAAAGATTAAGCGAACAGATAGACGTAATAGTGATTAGTTAATTTACTATACTATACGTATATACATATTATTATAGTATGTAATATGTTTGTATTTTATTAACAACAAGTCTTTGGAAGGTTATTGTCGGATGTGTAGTCTATGACATTCACAAGTTCCTATTGGTTAAAGAATTTTCAAAACCAGTTTTATAGGTCCAGAAATTACATGCTAAAATCTCCCAAATTTATAATATTAGGTAGTACAAAAAAGCCACCGAAAAGGGTCGATTATCACTACGTTTTTTTACGAGAGTTGTCATTACTTTTTGGTATTCTGCCATGGAAAAGAATAAAATAAAACCGTAAAATATCTCTTTAGCGCCATTTCGTAGGTTGTAAAGTATTGGAGCGACAAATTAATTGGCTCATAAACTAGAATTTGTGCCAAAATAGCGACACAAGGCTCTCAGAGATAAACGGGGCATTTAATTGTGGGTAGTGTTCAGAACTGTGATTATTTTGGTTGAATTGCAATAAAATGTTATTGAATTATACTCTGGAGAGAAGAGATTCGAACGTATCATTTTATGTGCTCTATCTGGCTTAGTTTTATTACAGAGTTCTCGTAAAACGATTATTCTTCGAATCAATCACGGTATATGGGTGTTTAAGGAAGAATATTAATACAGTACTAGGTATATTTATATTTGTATTCTGAATTTGATTTGAAAGGACAGACAATATAGACAGTATTTACCTATACATGCACAAACTTTCATTTAGGTAACAGCATTTGTCCCCTTAAAAATAAAAAAAAATATCGTTAAACTTTTTATTCAGTAGTAATCTCAAAGTAGGTACCGATAATTAATAGTCGTGTATAAATACTGCAGAAGGCTAATATAGAACAAAACCAAACGCGAAATTATTGTTAACCCTGTTAAGAAACTCAATATATACTACAGGTATTTTATAAGAGATTTCCTATCAAACGCTTCAACTAGCCTACGTGACCTAGTCTAGTAGCTACACTGAATATTTCACCGAATAGAATGTCGATTCGAGACTATTTCCCCATGAGAGCACACAAAACCTATCTAAAATGAAAGCTAAAGAAAACTGTTTGCCCAGTCGCGTTCATATTTATGTTGTTGTAAAGTCAACAAGACTGATGGCTTACCGCTACCTCTTGTAGTCACATTATTGCAGTTATGAAAGAGAGTTACCGCTCATCGCCCGTCGTGAGCTGTCACGCTTCCACAACTGTAAAAATATTACTTTAATTTTAGACAAGAAACGGGTCTTATTCGAAAGAAACGATGGATGGATTGTGTGAAAGATGATATGGCAGCAAAGAGTGTAACTTGCCAAATGACGTCAGATAGGAACGTGTGAAAGAAGACATGCTGCGCCGACCCCAAATAATAATTGGGGTAAGGGCAGGGGAATGATGAAACGGGTCTTATTCGCGATGTAATTGTTGCACGAGAGTTGCACTGACTTTGGTCACGTGACCACGGTGGTTGGTGCAACTCGCCCGAAACGTCGGAAGAAAAGAAGTATCGAATTATATCGCGAATAAGACCCGTTTGTTGTCTAAAATATGTGTACAAGTTTATAAATAAATATTCCTTAACATTCCCATAACGCCATCTAGTCAAAAATTAAGTATACGAGAGTAACTTGCGTTATGAGTACTAGACAACTGATAAACATACTTATATATTTCTAAATACATATTATAGATAAATTACACTCAGACACAGAACAAATGATCGTGCTCATCAAACAAACATTTATCCCGAGTGGGAATTGAGCCTACGACCTCCGATATAGCAGTCAGGGCTACTAACTACTAGAACAACAGGCCCGTCGCGTCGTTTGAAACATAATATTACTTTAAATCATGGTGGCCCCTAGGTTCACAATTTATCTAAGCCTTCTTGATTCATGATTGTTTGGTGACAGGTTCTTGGCTGTATTACAGGAGTGCAGGTATGTCGGTGGTATGCGGTGCTGAACTAGCTATTTGCGAGTAGGATGAAGGTATTTGTTTACGTAAGTTAAGTAGGTAACGTCAATTTGTTATAACTTATAGTTCGCTACCAAGTTTGTGACGATTCAAAAGTTCTGATTTTGCTTTCTTGTTAATTATGATTTCACAAGCTTGGTGTTTATTTGGCAATTTTTTTTTACAGTAAAATCTTTAATATGTATTAATGTTACTGTTTAGGTATAGAAGGAAATATTTTTTAAAGCCTACAGAGATTCATGAGAATGTAATACAACATTATAACAACAATAAAAGTCGTTATAAAATAAAACAGACAAAAGTACAATCCTGCGTCCATTTAATGGCCGTAATTTATTTTCGCAGAGAAAAAGCATTCAAATAAAACTAAGTTAAGAGATATAATATGAGTTAATGCCACTTTCTGGTATATTTATTACCTCTTTTAATGTGAGGTACATACGGAACAAGTATATATGTTTTTATGACATTTTATACGTTTTGAACTGCTAAAGCCATCTTATGTGGAGCCGTTAGGTCATATCTTCAACTCTTTATACCACTCTTCACGAATTAGGTAAAAAAATCATCATAGGAAAAAAAACAAATGAATATTATTTAATGAACTCTCTCTATTTTTTAAAAATAGGGTTCACTCACACTTATTTATGGGGAATGCCAGACCAGTTTGACCTAATCGTAATCTTTAATATCATGACATCACGACTCTACCTAAACTATAACTAAATGCAATGTCACATATCTTGTGCCATGCTGCGACGAAAACAAAAATATTTGTGACAGAACGTAATCTCTCAATCTTGATTTATGAATATTCTTACCCAAGATATATCTCATATACCTTGCTGCTGTTATTTTTGAGGCTTTCTGAAGGATAATCCCTCATATAAAGCCGTCTCATCTCAAGATATGGACAAAATCCCTGGTGAATTTCTAAATTCTGTCAGGGATTTTGGGCATACTTACCTACCTAGTAGGTACCTACTATACCGCAGGCGATGTTATACATATTTAATTTCCGTACCCAAAGCACGTTTTTTATATGGAACAAGAACATAAGCGTTACATGGGATCACAAAAATACTTCTGTCGTATGTGGGGATCGAACTTTCAACACGTCGTTACATGTAATTGGCGTGGTGAGTTGGTGACTTAAACTTCTCGGCTATCTTCACTATCACTACATAGTATAAAACAAAGACGCTGTCGCTATCTGTCTGTATGTCCGCCTAAATTTTGAAAAGTACGCCAATGATTTTGAGCCGGTTTTTTAAATAGATAGAGTGATTTAAAAGGAAGGTTTATTACGTATAATACATCAGTATTTCACCCGTGCTAAGTTGGGACGGCTCGCTAGTAATAATTAATTACAGACTTATTGAGCATACCTACTATGCCGCAAATGTCATACTTATATCATAAAGCAAACACACTGTATTCACAACGTATTGTTGATTAAGGTTCTCTAATAAGATTATAGTTGTATTTAAGCCGATAAGCCTGATTAGTATGTTAATACAGCTACGGGTTAATCTAAAGCCGATAGGTAACTCTTTGAAAAAACATTACACTGATACATACTTAACTTAGTAACCTACTTAGTAGAAGAAACAGTTTCTTTCAGAAACCCTGAACTTGGTTACCAAAAATAATAATTGGTAAATAATAAGTTAATGCAAAAACTAAAACATTTTTTTTCAATCTAAAAATTGTTTTCAATATGGTATCACTCGTTTGGAAGCAACGATGCTACAAACTGACACTTATCTCATGATCAAACACATTTTACTGTTTCCTAGTCTATATGTCCCATTGCTGAGCAAAGACACATTAAACTTTTAAAATTTAAAAACACTTATTTTCTTGAAGACTAAGAAGGTTTCTGTAACTTGCACTACATTATACTATAGAAGACATTTTAAAGACGTTGTCATTCTAACACTTATTGATCAAGACATTTTTTTCTATCCAAGTTTAAAGTTTCCTTGGAAACGTCTGGCCTCATTTAACTTAGCCCCAGTTTTTCCGTATAGCATGTGACGGAGCGCATTTTCCTAAAAAAAAACATGGTTTATTCAAAACTACCACCTTTCAGTTTTTGTGCGGCTCCGGACCAACTTTCAAACTTTCGTAATCATTTTTTGGCACTTTGACTCGTTTTGGAAGCCATAATATTAAATAGGGATAATTGTAAAAGTTATTAACTGCGGAATATGCTCGTTATACAGGCGTTTTAAATAGACTTTTAAGCAACTGACAATTTTTAGTGCCTTTTAATTAAATTTATTGAGGTATTATCTGATACAGCGATTCTATTGTAATGAGCACTGATCCGTTTTATCATATTCGGGAATATTTGCCACATAACACTAATATGCAACTTTACTTACTCCTTTTAGGGGCAAAACCAGCGTAACATTAAACAGAGACCCAGTATTAATCAGCATGTCAATGCTATCAGTATTCCGGTCCTACACATTATAATTACGCGATTAAATGTAAGTCTGGTCCGTGTCCTTCCAAACACGTGTCAATTCCGTCCCTTTTTAAAATAAGGGTCTTATTGGATTTAGGGAGCAAGCTCAGAGAACCAAATGCTTTGACCTTTCTCATTTTATGCATAAACCCTATACTTTAGGATCCCTCAGGAGCACTTGGACCTCGATAAAGGTATTGGATGGAATATTTAAATCCTTTCAATCTAGAGTATTTTGAAATCACAGGGGAAAGGTGACGAAGTAGGCAGGTAAGAGCTCTATTTGACAAAATTAACATTTTTGATTTCAAAGAGTTGAGTAGGTGAACTATCGAAGAGATTTCAAAGAAACACCCACAAGGGAATTAAGTCTGTTTACCGTGGGAGCTACTATTGAAATGTAATTCATAGACCTAAAATAAAAACACTTGTTATATTTTGCCTCTGTTTTACCACTTAAGAGGAAAGGGACATCGTCTCGACAACTTTAAATGCCCCTCATAGTCACTCAATTTTAAGTTCCCGACAAATAACCTAAAACCAAGTTACTTAGATGCAAGACATCGATTAAATGTTTCAAACGCTAGCTTGAGGTTATAAAACAAACGCAAGGCGACAGGTTTTTTATCGTTCTAGCAAACATAGTCATCATAAAATTTTCTAGAATTCGCGTGACTGAAGCTTTGGCATTATACATACAGCTTAGTCACCCGTTGTTTAAACTAGACTGTATTAGGTACTTAAAACTGTCGTCGCCACAAATGAGGCAATTTTAGCAGGTGTTTGGGCCGACCGGCAAGAGTATTATAGAACTAGCAACTGCCATGCGATAGCTATGTCTGAATGTCGAAAATGTCATCCATACACAAAAAAAAAATGGCAGCGGCTTTGGTATACATGGATGAATACCGTCTAGTATATCCCACTGGGGATATGAGGTGGCAGAAAAACTCATTCAATATACTATATACCAATCCATACTGCAGCAAGATTACCAACCTCCACGAAAGCATTGGGTTTTTACAAATCAAGCATGTAAATTATAAAAAAAAAACAAATGGTACCTACACAAAAACAAGCCTGTTTTTAACGACACAGTATCAACAAAAAAGGTTACATTAGCATGTTTCGATATAAAATATGGGGGAATCAATCATTTATTGGCTAAACGCCAAGAGCAGAAATAAATACGGAATTAGAGGAAAAAATGTAACATCAAAGTGGTATCCCGTCACGCAAGTGTGAGCGATGTTTTCTAATCGAAAATTTACTCTTTGAAGATTCTTGGCACAATTTGTATCGGATTTCTGCTTTTAATTATCTTTGTTATAGAATGTTTTTTATTGTAGGTTACGTTTTAATTGCATCGTGGGAGTCTTTAATACGCAGTAACGGTAAGTGCAGACTACCTATTAGTCCACGGGGATCAATAATAGGGACCTACTATTATATCCTGAAGTATGATTGTTGCAGTTGTGGAATCGTGACGCGGCTCTACGCTTTGTAGTGTGCTGTTTCTCTTCCACAACTGCAATAAGACCACATTAGGATGGTGCCTCAGGACTCTTTAGAAGGTATTTAACAGTAGGTGGTGGGTGGGTAATGTTTTAATTTTACCTCTTTTTTGTTCAATCTATAAGCAAGTGTCAATTAACTCACAATTTAGAATAAATTAGCGCAAAAAAATGACAGTTATTTAAAAAGCTAATAAAGTTTTATAATACAGTTACGGGGGTACCTGGATGACGAAGTTATACCAACAGTTTATTTTTTAGCTAACTGTAGATTTTAATAGCCAACAAAAATATTTAGCCAATAATACTGGTCTTCTATGATTAAAGTTACATTCATTCAGTTTTTACAAAATATTTGAGCATATAAATAAACAATACCTCTCTTATTGTAAATGATTTTCTAATTTAAAAAAAAATCTTTAGCAGCCCTTCAAAAAATATTTTATTGGATCAATATGCCAATAGCCATAAACAACTGCAATAATATAAAATGCAGTTAACCTTGAAAACTGTAACTGCTTCAGTAACCTTGATCGGTAGGTACTTGAAAGAAAGGCAAACTTTTCATTCTCATGGCATAAATGTTGCTTTATTGCACAGTTAGTAGAAATATAAAGGAGGTCATAATGTCGCAATCATTATGAATACTTAACATAAGGATGAATAATGTTTTTGGTTGCTTTTTAATACTTATGAGGACACACACTTATCCTAGCTGAACGAGTCGAACAATTTTAGAACCTTACACATTTCATTTAACATTGTTAACACCTACTTTGTACCTGTATTTGCAAAAATAAATAACTTTGACTTTGACTTTGACTTTGACTTTCGAATTCGGATGGTTTGAAGCAACGAAGAGTGCGAGGTTTCGTGTGATTTCAAACAGATTATTCTGAAATTCTTAACTTTCGACTCGTTCGAGGCGTTTGGTTTAAATAAATGTGAATTCAAATTACAACATAAATGTAATAACTTATAATAACTAATTCTGAATGAAAAAAAAATACAGGAAACAGGGACAAGAAAGGACAGCCTAATTGGAAACTATCCATTTTCATAGTACCTAAAACATATTTATGTTTAACTTCCACAGAACTGGGCCTGAATAACCGACACAAATGGAATAAAAACAAACCCTGAACAGTGGTAATACCCAAATGTACACTGTACAGTCGATCAGAAAACCGTCACATTATTTGTATTGTGTCAAAACAGTTTGAATTACTCACAGTAAATTTTTGTCAAAGAAAGATATAAAACCTCTATGTCATACATCCCATGCAGCCTTCAGATAGATAGGGATCGTTCCGAATTTAATTTGGCATCGTTTGAGTAAACATGACCAGTAATATGAGCTCGGAAAACAAGACTTGCCTTTGTGGGAGCGAGACGACGCATAGCATTACGCATAGCGGTATCTCTCTTACCCTATGTAAACAGTCCTGTTTTCTAAACTCATAGTAAACGCACAGGTAGGGATGAAGATCCCGATACTTCCAATGTCGGTCACCATCAGGTAAACAGGTCTTTTTGTTTACACAAGAGAATCGAAATTGCGCCTTTGTTGACATTTGATCTAATTACGCATTGATTGTACACTTTGGCTCATTATTGGTAATTAAGGCTCATTCTGGAAAGGTCAATTAGGTCGTGTTGCTTTGAGTTTTGTATTTCAATGTTTTATTAAAAGTTTAGGTCGTTTTTGTTTAACATTGTTACAAGATTTTGGCGTCGAATTTATAGTACCTATCTAGGTATTTATTCACTTTAAATATACATTTAAACCTGATCTAAACGGTAATACATTTAGAAGACAGTTGGTCAAGTTGATTTAATAGACGCCATTTAACTTACCACTAATCGTTTTGGTTTGTGAGTTGTGACTAAATAGCTTACTTGCGCCAGCCACAGATGCTACAATATATCTTACCTATTTATTTATGCAAGTAATTTAATTTAAACCTTGGTAAAGGCAAGCGACAGCAATTAACAGCTGTATAGTTTTGCTACTAAGTCATTTTGATATAAGCCTCTTTTGCAAACCCTTGCGGTCGCTTTATTTTAGCTTAAGTTTTGTTCGAATTTACTTGGAACTTCAGAATAAAACTGTATGAACTTTTCCCATGCAACTAGCGAACATACTTTCCTTTCCCATGTTACCCCCATTTGATAGTGTGAGTAGTAAATAACAGATGTAGGGGAGGCAAGTGTCGATTCTCACGCACGCTACGTAGGATACTTATCTTGCAGAACACGCTATGTTGACGTTATGTATTATCTTTTTTGATTCACGGGATAACTTCTAAGGAAGAAACCCGGTCCTTTTTAACACACGGGGTTTACACGGGGACACTGGTCCAACATGCAGAGGCCTTGTTGAGAACTTTAACCTAACCTATTATTTGATGGGGCATCTACCATATTACTACAAGCCTATATTGTTCCACTGCTGGGCAAAGACCTCCCTCTCATTTTTCCATTTCTTTCTTTCGAAGGCAAATGAGCGTAAGTGACGTTACGCATGCCGGATATTATTGTCTCCACATTCTCATACATAGTGTTAATAAGCTCAGTTAGACCAACAATCTTATTAGTTTAATTTTAATCATATGGTTTGAGTCTGCTGTGGTTTGTGGGACTTATATAAGTTATACGCGACGGTAAATTTTAGAGGATAAACTTAAGTAGGTAAGTGAACTAAGCAAAAGTGTTACAGGCAGCAGAGATCAATGAAAGAACTTTAGAAATACACAGGGAATCATATGTTATAATATCTAAAGGTTTTTCTTATTTTTCTGCTGTTACGGTTGCACTATTTAAAGACACAGATTTACCAATTAATACCAATATTTTTAAATCTGTGAAAAAAAAATAAATTTCCAAGTTTTAACTGGCACCTAAATAAATATGAAGTACAGAACAAATTTTAAAAGGTCGGACTAGTAAAGTTCGAAATACAAAATGTGTTAGTCCCGTCCCTGGGGTCGGCAACAGCCCGAGGCTTGTCAGAGCTCGGGCTATCTTTAGGCTGGAGAATGAAGCCTTCATAAAAAAGTCAGTGTTCTAGGCATGAGGGTTCCTGCCCTAGGGTTGATTGCTGTAAATTGTGTGTTTTATGTCACAGATTTGCGTTATGACATTTTGGTAACGGAGATCCTTATCATGCTTTTGGTAAATTAAACTTAATGTAGGTATGTGATTTTGAACCGACTTCAAATAGGAGGAGGTTTCTCAATTCGACCGTATGTAATCTTTTTTTAACTCTACCTAGCTCTCTTTTTATAATTCTATGCCTATTTGTTGTGTGCTCTGTTTGTCTAGTGGTTAGTGGCCCTGACTGCAATGTCTTTGTGTGATGAGCACGATCATTTGTTCTGGGTCTGAGCGCAGTTTATCCATAATATGTATGTATTTAGACGTAGGTATATAAGTATGCTTATCAATTGTCTAGAACTCATAATACAAGCTTTGCTTATTTTAAGACTAGATGGCGTTGTGTAAAATTCGTGATGTATTTCTGAACTAATTTATTTTAACAAAATTAGATACAGTAAAAGCTTAAATTTTATACAAAGGACACATGCTACTTTTTTCTACTCCCACACAGGCAAAACTGCGGGCAAAGACTAGTAATTTAATCAAGGAAATAATTTGATTCTCGCTGAAAAGTTCAATAGATTAATGTTTCCATTTTTCGGTATCGGAAAATCGTTTCCGCAACTTTTAAATTTTGTTTCAACTTCCCCGTTTTGTCGACTTATTAGATAGGGAAGTCGAGATTAAGAAAATGTTTGTGTTTTGTAATCTTTCACGTTAAGTACTTAAGAACTTTTTTAATATGCTACTCATTTGATTTCTTGGCTGAACTTGAGTTTTTTACCTTCAAATAAACGCATATGCCACGTATTACGAGGAGGTAAAGTTTGAAATGTAAAAGGTAATCTCTGGATCTTCCAAAATCTTTCAAATCCTTTAAACAATCGAAAGCCATGATAATAAGCTTGCCAATGACTTTGCCACGGTTTACCTAGTCACAGCATACTTTACTTAATTATTTTAGCTCTTTATGGATTACACTATTTTAAGTATGCTAATAAATCATTTTAACTACATTGGTCTTAAGGTCATAGACGGACGTCTACCTAGGTACCTGTTCTTAAATGACCTTATTTAATTACCTTCATAAAGTCTCTAGGTAACTGCATTTGACGTAATCAAATACTAATACGCCTAAAGCGGTATTATTGACTCGTAACTACGATTTACGATCGCAGTTATAGCTTTTAGGCCGATTGCCAACTTTACGAGTTGCTTATGAAAAAGTATGTCAAAGAAAGATGAACTGTTTCTATAGAATGTAGACTTTGCTGAGTTAAACTGTTTTTTTTGCAATTTATGTAGGCTGTTTTCAGTTGAGGGATGTTTTTTTTTTCAAAATCAGTACCAAGGCTTTATTTATCTATTCTAACACAAACTTTGTTCTTAAAGCAATTTAATTGGTTGTTAATACAATTATTACCTATAATAAATAAACAGTGGGGAAAAGTTCAAAATTAATCCATGGTTCATCTAAAAAAATCACATTTTAACGAATTTGTTTCAAAATATTTGTGTACATTTACTTAAGCATACCTAAATAGATTTCAATTATATTTTTTCTTCGTTATGAAGCATACTTTTAAACTAATTCTGTAATAAAATTATCTTTTATAACAAAAATTAAAACTTAGTTTATATTTATTGCGATAGCTAACAACATTTACAAGTTTAAAACTTTCCATGATACAGTAGCTATCTATAATAATATCGGACATTGACAAAACACAGAAGTTTGGAGTTTGGCGCCAACTCAAGTGATCCGTTCAATGACCTCTCTTTATGACGTCTACCAGATACCAAGTTTATTTCTTGTTTCATACTTATATTTGAGAAGTATTTCGTTCACTTATACCTTTTGGAAGCAATAAAAACGAACCTTCATGGTGTCAATTTGCAGCCGGTCCGCGTTAACTCTTTAACTTATTTTGCCCGAAGGTGTAGCGAAAGGAGAACAAAAGGAAACGCTGTAGGAAAAATATAATAATACCTACGTGAAACTGCGTCCTAAAAACTTCTAGAAAATATTACTTTGTACTGTTTTTAAATGCGGGCCTTTCTTAGAAGCGACACACGCAATTACTTCGGGGGCGAGGCGAATGTGTCTCGCACCTGTCCACTTTTCTTTTCTCCCTCAATTTTGTCTCATATGTAATTGAAAAGAAACTTCGCAGACAAATTGAGGCTCATGAAGAAAGAATGTTACTGATAGATTAATAAATGTTTATTGTTCAAGAGGAACGTAACAAAGAAATTCTAAGCATTTGTGAAGGTTATACAAATTGCAATGAAAATAAAACCATCTAAGTATTTATTGTGACGTAAATGGTACCCACAGATATTTTATGCGCGACGTTGTGAAAACAAAAATAATTGAGAACTAAGTAGGGTAAAATACTTATAATTAATTACCAGTAATAAAAAACTTATGGCATATTTTAAAAGAACTAATATAGAAATAAATTGAAACATTCTTAGAAGCTGCTGTACTAGTCAGAAAGATGAGTTTCCTGATAAACGAGCGACGATGGACGTTGGTGTAAAGAAGTCAGGTACCGTATGCATCCCACGCTTCATTCAGTTATTATTTTATCTCTATTCTCTCTAAAGATACACCCCCCGTGGGTGTATTCAAAATCAATATTCAAGGAAAGATTATTGGGAATTCAGATCAGTGGCTTAGTAAAATTCAGCTGAATCGTAAATGACGATACTTGGAAGCTGATCCGATCTGAACGTGATATAATGTTTCATATTACGATTCATTTGGCATTCAAGGAAATATAAAATTTTAGTATAGGTATGGTATGCTATAATGAATAGATCAACATATTGCTAAAGTGCACTTATTATAGGTAGACTTAATAAAGAAGTGTTAGCTAGTCTAGTAGAACAGTAATAGTTTAGCTTTTGTTTCCTTGTAATAACAACTTATTGCCAATTTTTTGGTATTTCATGAATTTGAAACGTGTTCAAAAGCTTATATTGCTGATTAAACATAGTTTTAGAGAGCGTTTCCACGGATGAAAGGCTGGACGTAGTGAATTGTAAATTGGCCAATCAATTTCCAGTCCACATCAGCAGAATCTGTGTAAAAAAACACTTGATTGGTCAATTCACGGTCCTTTCCGCACAACTAGGCTTGCGACGGCTTTTGACGGGGCTGTTGGTCTTGTAGTTAGTGACCCTTACTGCAATACCGACCGTCGTGGGTTGATTCCTACCCAGGCCCAGCTCTGCATCATATTAATGACACCCTTAGTGGATTGTATGAAACTCTTAACATCGAAAAACATATCTAAGAACAAATCTTTAGCATGTCGCGATTTCAACATCATCCTTATGCCAAATCACCTGCTTCTTCCTATATACAAACATACTACATACCGAAGAATTATACAAAGCCAAAGTACAAGGGAAAATGCCTTAGTACATAATTATATCCTCCTTTGAGTTACAAGAGGTCTTTGCCCTGTGTGGGACAGTTATATAGCCACACATACTGTATTATAATATGTGGTAATGAATATGTATGTGCCCTGGTTCACTACTTTGGTTATTAGCCAAAACTATTGTTCTAGGACACTAATCCAGTAAATTGTTACTTTATGTATGTCTTATTTAAGACTAGATAAATGTCTATGAAAAACTCGGGGAAATTATGAATAGTAAAAGTTATAATCTACACTTTTATTAATTTATACATGGATTAAAACGACACGTTACCAACTTTTTGATTTTGGAGAACTCAAAATTGATTATATTAATATTGTTGTTTTTGATGCATTTATTTTACAGAAATTCATCGTTTTATAAAACGTATTTTTTATTTACACAGACGGTATAGCGTACAGTTATTTTTTTACAATAGTTCTGCGAATATAATTTAGTATTCCAAAGTTTGATTAATTTATTATTTGTAGGGTAGAACAAAAAAAAGTTTTAAATTTAGAGCAAAAGAACTGAAGTTGATAGTTTAAATGGAATGAATTGTAACATAAGAGCCTTCGAGCTTTACAAAGAAAAGTAGGGCTTCGTGTAAAGTTCTTGGCAGTAAGTTACAAAATAGCTCTTGGCTAAAACTCAACCGTCCATGAAGCGCGGGCTTTATGTGGCTCTTCACGTGTAACGATGAAAAACTTGATGCAAAAAAAAAAGATTAGCAAAACCAGGAATATAAAACATCGCAGCTTTATGCTTATCGATGGCGAAAACGAAACCAATTTTAATATGTTGGTACAAAAAATGCAGGTAGTTTAAAAAATACAGTTACTTTCAACCCCATCGGACTGATCAAAAGTCAAGTTCATAAATTCTATGGGATTATAAGCCCGCTCTCGAACGTAGACATAACTTGCATCCCGCTACGATCGCTACACGGACGCTACGAGCTACGAGCCGCTACGATATCGTTACGTAACTATTACCGCTTGCATATTGCTTCTATATTGTTAAAAGCCTATCTTCTACAATGCATTATTTTGTAACTAATAAAATAATAATGAAAAATTACCTTGTTCATTCCATTTCCCATTTTCGTATATTTTACAAACTATTCAAACCAACAAAATTATTGTCGTCATCTTAACAATATTCAACAATCAACACACAACGTTTTATAAACATGTTTATTTAAAAATCAACGGTATTTTAGCGTCATGTTTAACTGTCAAAACGCTAACACGATCGCGTCACTATGACTACATTGTTGACGCCGGTGCGCCACGCGTTATCGATGTTGCCATCTGTAATCGGTTACATAAAAAAGTGTAACATGTTCGTTGGGTTCTTGAGCACTGGTTGGTGGGGCTTCAACTTTGGTGATGGGTTTGAGTTTTGAGCCGGGGTTTGTGTTATCGATCGTGTTTTGTTTGATGCGTGTGTTCGCGGCGAGGTTTGTGCGGCGCGGGCGGACGCGTGCGGCGTGCTCGGCTCGCGGCGCGCCACTGCCGCGGCCCGGCGACACTGCGTCTGTAAAACCCTGGAGGGAAGGCACCTTGTCGATCTATTCAATGTCGATGCCTTGTTATATGCGATTCATCCTTGAGTATTTAAGGAAAACTATCGGTTAACACTTTTATTATACATGAACATGAAACATAGTACTTACTAGTTTAGTTATTTCTTTTGTATTGAACAATATCGAGTACTAGATAAAAAAACACGAACGGGCAAACAAAAAAAAAAACATTATTAGCAAGTCATTCCTTTTCCAAATTCCATTAAAATGTGGGTACCTACACATTAAATTAATAAGTGACATTATCGATATGAACTCAGTACAGCCCATAGCGGTTGGTGCAGATGGACGGAGAAATACGCAGAGACAAGTGAACGTCTTGACGATCCGTTAACTGCTTTAATCAAACTAAGAATCAGGACAGATTTTATAGGAATTTGTATTCATAAAGCGGTAGATTTCTCACTATTAAAATAGTGCGTTTGCGACTGCTATAGGATAAGTTATACTGTTTGTTATACTGTCACTGTCTTTTTGTAGCAGAAAATAGTTTACTCAACATAAAAACCTACTTTATTAATAGATATAATTTCAAATATCGCTCGAAGATTAAACATCGTTACAGAGGATTACAAACAACTTAAGGAACGAACAATAGCCGCAAGAATTTAGCTATAATACCTCGTCAAAAAGAAATCTTTTATAGCAAAGAACATAGATCTAAATAAAACATTTTTATCTTCATAAATTCGTAAGCGAGTCGTTGGTTTTCGGGTTGCAGATTATAATTAGCCCATGGTTATGAGCAATAAAACAACTATTTTATGAGTTATTTACTGTTATATTTTTGTACAATTATTTTTATTTGTCTTATTTAATAAAATACACTCTTTATCAGTATAAATAAATAACGGAATTATATTATCACATGTTCTTAACTTACTGAACCTATCTACAAAAGGATTCTTGGAAACCTACACGCGTATGATACGTGTATTACATTATTACAAAGGTTTATTATAAACCTTTGTAATAATGTAATTTATTAACACAAAACAGATTTCAATACATTTACGAAGATTAGGGAAAAAGTAAAGTTCGTCGTAGGGTAGGGCGGGGCTAAAAGGTCCGTGGGTAAAAAGGTCCACCATTAAAATCTCAAAACCTAGTGAAGTTACGTCTTTCCGAACGCTACCAGCGAAAAGAAAAGTCCGCGCGGGGAGTAACGCGCCATCACTGACAGTTGAGCGACTTCGCCAGCCGGAGATACAGGACCTCACCTTTAAATTTCGACAAAAGTAATTATTTCCGCTGTTGATTGTTTTGGTTTGGAGAACTACTACTTAGGCTATGATGCCTGAATCTAGTTTTTAAGTATAGGTCATTTAATTGTATTTCAAGGTTTATTGTTATTTTTAAGTTCGATTCAATTATTATTTTTTTATAACCTATCTAAATTCTTACACGTGTTTGGGGTAAAAAGGACTTTTTTAAAGTAAGACTATAAGAACAATTTTATTTTTATGTTATGTTTAAAAAGACATATTTAGTTTTGTTTTTGCTTTGTTTATATGTGTAACTGTGTTATTCGAGTTTTAAGAATCACAAATTATTGACAAAAACTTAAAATTCCTTTAAGACTGATTAAATTCCTGTGACAGATCCTAAACTATCAGAAATAGTTCATGTTTTTAATAATTATAAGAGTATTTTTTACTTTTTGTTTTTCTAGATTAATATACGTTTGATTTGCATTGGATCCTATGTAGTTATTATTTTATAAAACCTTTTAAATAACAAAAAAAAATGTATTGGACCTTTTTGCCTCTTTGCTGTCCCTTTTTACCCCTACTATGGGGCAAAAAGAACCAGACGACGAGGTCTACAAAAACAGTAAAAAAACATATTTCTACAATGATTAAATAACTGAAAATTTAGCCAATCATGCTTTGATAACAGTTGGTTCGGTACGTGTTTTTTGTTTTGATGTAGTGGCTTTGGTTTTCACAGCATAACTAATAATAGTCAAATTGGACCTTTGTGCCCCGCCCTACCCTACTCGTAGAATAAATACTTTTAACAAAAACCTTAAAATAAACTTTGTTTTTTGATGTTACATACTTCAAATTCTTGTTGACTTGAGTTTAAAGTATTTATTTAAATATTAAATAAGAACATTTAAAAATATAAGTACTGTCCATTCTCCATCAATGTCTTAAAAAAGATGATAAGGTACTTTAATCTTAACGTATTACATAGGCAAATCTGGTTTTCAACTGGCTATATAAAAAGTTGTCGAGAAATTTGTGAATATCTATAATACAGTAAATTTTAATAGTCTTAGTTTGCTTTTAGCTTGGTCCTTGGTTGTGCTACTAAGGCTAGTCCTATTATTATCAGCATGGCGCCTGCCCACCACCGTACTGACGAGGTCTCGTTGAATACCATTATACCTATAACACCCTGGAAGAAAAAAATGGTATAAGCTTAGTCACTAATAAACAACGAATAAAAAAGTTTTAGAACTGCGACAAAGTAAAATTATGTTATACGTCAATTCGAGTTATCAAATTACATAATTTTATAGGAAACCTTTTTTTTAATCTTTGCTTTAAGCATATAGGTTTGTAATTATTTGAAATGGATTCTATCGTGGTTTATTTCGATACTTTGTACACAAAGGCTCCGTATCCACTCGGTCATACACCTCAGAAATCGTCATATAGGTAGGTACCTAAGTATTGTTAGTGTTCTCAATGACCTGAAATTGTACATACAAAAACTAGAACAAAAACTCCGCTTGGAGTTCCAAGAATATTTGTCGAATAGCCAGAAAGCTAAGCGATAACATTAATTAGTTGTTTAATGACTTCAAATGGCAGTGTAAGTTTCTGGAATTCCATTCACGGTGAAAACTTTCCTTTGGATTATTCGGCGTATTATTCGAGGTTTGTAATTGAGAATCGGGTAATAAGTGCTTCTGTCGCTGTAGGCGTATTGTAGATAATAATTCTAATAACACAATTTGTAAAGGATGCTATAGAGATCTGATGATGATGTACCGGGTGAAGGGTAATTTGAGATCCTTATGAATAATTGGAGTTCACGGGGCCTTAAAGTAATATTATTCCAGTTTCGGAAACGGACCACACAATGTAAAGCCTCATCTCTCTTCTACTACAATAATATTTCTTTAAGATGTGATGGTAGGCCCGCAGTAGTTAATTAAAAGAAATAATGTCAATGTTACGAGATAAAAATAACGCTCATAGGCCTTTTTAAATGAGAAAGAATAGGTCTCGTCGAAAAAAAAGTTATATTCAAATTATTTCATTTTACATATATTTCGCAGACCAATAAATTGGTAAAGGTAAATTAGGTACTAGAGATAAATTTACCTTATTTTGCTACCCCTTAGAACAGTTTTAGACATGTGTCTAATTGGTCTAAATTGTCCGAAGATGTTAGACTTTTGTTTAAAATTATCCTAATACATAACAACAACCATAAATAATAATGTAGGTACTTTCCTCTTTTCTAAAGTCGAAAGTCACGTTGGTACATTATAAATCAGAAGGAAACTACTTTCAGAGTCCAAATCGTATTCTTGGAATTGGAATCGTCAGTTGCACACGTTTCCCCACTTGATCTTTACAAGATTTAAGCTTTTAAAGCCATTCTTCTATTTGCGATACGTCGGGGGAAGTAGCTTGCACATTACGTAGGTACCTATTATTCCACATGATGTACCTATAAGTATGTATTGAGTGATGTAACTTTTTAAATGTTTACATAATAATGTATTTATTATTTTGTTCTTATATTGTTTGATGACCTTATGTTATCGATTTCATCTAAGAAGATTATACGAATTATTTTTGCACTATTTTTAACATGATGTACATTATTTTGCAAGTACTTACTTTTATTGACATAGGCGAAGAAGTAGGTTACTGACTGCAGTGTCATTATAAAAATGCTAAACTTCTTAAATTAGTTTTTTGATGTACCTATTACCTAAGTAAATTAATCATGGTTTAATTTAAATGATTTCACTAAAATGTTTTTGACAGGTTCAATAATAAACTTTTAATTTATTATGTAACATCTTTTCGTTTACTGTGCCGCCTACTATTAATTATAATCAGTGCCAGATGCTTCTCTAAACCAAAAATTTTATATTAAGACGTGAAAATCACTCATATAACTAAGTATATTTTTCACTTATTTTCTAGTGACGTTGAAATACTATACTAAAAGAGTTTCGAGTGGTTATTTTACTGGGGCATGTACCTACTCTTATATTGGACTTCTATGGGAAGTGTACACAGCGTTTCGGGAACACGCGTCATTCACCATCGAACTCTTTATTTGTGTTTTCGTCTGGCTCGCTTTTGTATTAAGTGATCGTGTAAAAAAAAGCGCGTTTTAAAAAGGCAATGCATAAAGGGTCTGAGCAGAAAACGTTTCTTTTGAATCTCGTTTCCATTTCACCTTTATTTATTAAATATTCAGGTAAAACTCCTATAGCAACGCTGCTGTAGATATATGTATAACGTGTGTATTCGTGTACGTGAAAATTGGAGCAACGTGGCTGGCACAGAAGGCCATCCTACGATTTGGTTTGACTCATATTTCATACAAATATAGGAGGTGCGCCGAAGGAGTGCCCCGTTGTATGTAGTTCACTTTCTATTTTAGCTGGGAAAAAATATTGGATCGCAAACTCGCACACTGCGCCCTAAACGCATTTGCATGCATAAAATAATTTAGGTAAATTATTTTCATAAAATATGCAAAATGCGTTACAGGGTATAACGAATTTTGCATATTCACTAAGCGAATTGCATACTACAAACGGTTTATGAATGGCCTCGATTGCCGACAACTAAATCCGGATGACATCATAGCCATTGTGGTTAAATTGCGTCAACCGAAGATATACTGGCCATTGAACGATTATGGTTAGTAAAATAAAATATAACCCTAAAATTCTGCTCAACGAAATGTCGTTTTGATGTGCACCTATTTTATCTTTTCTCACTGGCATATCTAGGTACTTACAGTTGGTACCTTTTGGCCATTAAAATACAGATTATTATTAAATAACTTTAATTTTGTACGTAGGTAAAACTTTATCGTCCGCATCGAAAAAAAAAATCCACAACCACGATAAAACCCATTCCAAATGTAGTCAGGGCCTACTTGACGTGGCCTCTTACAGTACATTATTGGAGTTGTGTAAAAGACATCGCTCTATGTCACGCTTCTACAACTCGAACAACTTTAAGGGTTGGGATACTTACAGATATGACATAACTGGAGGCAGCCGATATGACAGTGGGTGCTGCCGAGTTGGAGGCGGCGTCAAGAGATCGCAAGTAGTGTCTAACGCCCCACGTATTCACTAACACCATTACTGCGAGTAGACTGATCCATATGAGGTAGCTGTCGCCCTGTTTTATACAAATACTTGAGTGAAATTGAATAGTCCGTATTACTTGCACAGGTCTGAACAGTCACGAGCAAAAAGATGTATACACGAGCAAACAATTGATGTTTAAGTCCTAGTCTAATGATTTATGAAACCTTGAAATTTTCTTTCAAGTACAAATATCAGGAATATTCCATAGCAACTTCAGAAATTTCGCCTAAGAAATCTACTGCACAGTTTGGTCTTGTATACGTGTATTGCTCGTGACTGTACATTATTTTACATGTATCTTTTATACAAAAGGGAGAAATGTACGTAAGCCAAGTAGGTAACTAGATAGTCAAGCTAAGACATCGGAGGTGCCCGAATAGTTTGGGATCAAACGAATCCCTTTATTGCGAGCTCCTTATGCGTCAGTGGGTATCTAGTGGAGGTGTGATAAACAGATTAAGATCAAGGAGTCCGTTTGATTACCAAACTAGTCTGTCTATTTCGTCGCCTGGGTACTTAAATATGGGTAGTACTTTTAAATCGTGTGTCGCCATATGGACTTAAAACCAAAAGCATTTATTTGAGACTTTAATCGAACTATGCTGTGTTCGAACCTGCCTTTTTATATAAATATTTACCTAAGTTATCTCTTTAAGTACCTACCTAAACGTTGTAGGTACCATTGAAAATACTTAGTAAATATGTTGTGATTAATAATACCTTACTTACGTAATGAATACCTAAGCATAACGATTTATAAACTTGAATTGATGTAAGTAAATAATATGTTAAAGCCTTTATTTATTCAGTTGTAAAACAGTCTGTTAATGAGTTATCTAGTCAAATTCTACTTAAATAGATTATTATGATAGGCAATCTAGGAAGCTTAAACTTAGTTATTTACTCTACATGAAGTAGGTAGTGTAGGTACCTTCCTACCGGTAGGTACCTGCTTTAAGTAGTCCTTCCTGTCAATAACATTAAAAGAGGCAGTGTTGTAATTAAATAGAAAGAAAAACGAAAAAAAACAATAGACTACCTACCTACTAAATTAATCAGATTTTTCCTTGAAATTTCGTCAATGCGAGGACCGAACTCGAATGCTCTTAATCAGTAATCCTACAACACGACCACTGTGCTATTTGGATTTCCAATATCAATACTGACGTCACGTGAATCATCAGTAGCTTAGGCAAAATACGCATTGCGCAAAATTAAAGTTACAAAACTAAAATATTGATAAAACTGAAGTTTTACAACTCAACTTACAACTAAATAAAAGACAAAGTGGGAGTTAAGTATATGAATTACACACAATAACTTACTACGACGCTAGCAGTTCCTGATAATTTTCCAAGAGTACTCCCAATGGATGCCCATATTCCGGCTAGAAATGCTTCATAAAACATTATTATTTATTTATAAACAAACGAATTATCGTTTGTAGGTTATAATTATTTTTTAAAGTGATGACTACGTTTCGTTGTACTGAAACATTCTCTGGAACAAATATTTTGCGGATGTTAATATTTCTTAAATGTTTTTTTAATTCTGTAATTAAACTACAATTTGTTGGCTTTATTCACATTGCAGCTCTAAGAACTTCTAAATCCATTCATTATTTATAACAGTAATGCAGTTTCCAGCGTGAGCTCTACTGCATAAATTGGAACCTTTTCTGTTTATCTAATCTGTGGGTTCGGATGAAATCACGTCAATCTGTCAATTCAAAAATTCTTGGATACATTCATGTCATTGTACTCTACTCATAAGCATTGTACGCACAAGTTTTATCATTGGACACACGGGATAACTGTTAATTTTATTTTAATATTGAACATAGTGCGTTTTCTTTTCTAAAAGTGTTATTAGTAGTCTCCTTTTAATAGTTTTACTCTTGCCGAATCTGATTTATTTGACTGTGAATATAGAGCGTTATTATAATAGGCATTTCGATCATTGCTGTAATTTAGACACGTTATATTAAATAATAGACAAAAATGGATAACGTGAAGGCCGGGGACAACGTCTTAGTAATCTGGAACAGTGATAACAACAGCAGCATTAGCAATTTAGTGGAAGAAATAAAAGCCGTCATAAAAAATGGGTCAGTCGTTCTGGAAAACTCTGAAATGATAACGGAATGTAAGTGTTTTTTATACTTTATGCGCGTTAAACCATAATACAAGTTTGATACTCAAATTATTGTGGCGAATTTGGGTAAAAACAAAGTGATCCTGAATATTTGCATGTCTCATCACAAGATAACTTCATCAACTTAGCTTATCATGATCCACTGCGAAACTTATATTGTAGCACCTAGTTGTGCTACTATATATATAAGTTCCTATGCCGTGTGCATCATCATTCATACTAACAAGTAAATTAAACAACTTCTCATACTGAACACTGTGATTCTTGTAAAATTAATGCCAAAAGATAGTGCTAATGGAATTAGAGTCATAAACATTTTACTTTCACACTAGTTGCAATCGCAGAATACCAAAAAAAAAATGATTTAAATTGTATTTTTCATTAATTTATTCATTCACTAGTTGCAATCGCTAAATGCCTAAATAAACAGGCTGTGATTTTCTTAAATTCGTTCATACACATCTGTTTTTCGTGCAACTGTATAAAATTTATGTTCTTTTTAGCCTCTCGACCTCAGTCATCATTTGAAGCTGTACTATCCAACTGGCTGCCTCCACACACAGTGAAACATACTGACAACATTCTGGCAATCATTGCAAAACTCCTCAAGCCCAGTGGAAAACTAATTCTTAAAGATGAAACAGATTTAACTACATCACTCAAATTAAATGGATTTGTTAATGTCACAAAGTCTTTGGATAATTTATATTTAGCTGAAAAACCTAAGTTTGAGGTAAGTTACTTAATAAGTACACAATTCCCCCCTCCCCGTGCCCCCTAATTTCTGATGATCATGATTAGTTGTCAAACAAATGTCTTTAATGTGATTGGTTGCCTAAAAACCAATCAGAGCCCTTGACGTAAAGCTTGACAGATAATTAACAATTTTAGGGTTTCAGACCAATGATTTCTCACAAAACACATATTTATTTAAGTTAGTGAATTAACCTGTAGCAATTATGAAAATATTCATTGCCCTTGAACTATATTAAAGTTAAAATAAATAATGGTGTTCCATGCATAACAAAACTTGTATAATTCACACAGATGTCCAAATATTTGAATGTCCATGATTTTTGAAGTTTTGTTAATTATATAAATATTATTTTAGAATTGGTCCATTAATATTATAATATCTATTACATTTAAGTATGAATGGAAAATTATTTTTACCTGTTTAGCTGTATGTTCACTGGCCAACTGAAGATACAAAATTTTAAATTTATCTATCTATATAATATGAAAATATTGAATAGTTTAATATGGCTTAGAGTTTATTAGCAAATTTATCGTATTACACCATATTAATTATTTATATGAGCACAGAACTGTAAAACTATTTCAGAGTGAAGCAAAGACCGACCTGTCCGTAGCAAGGTTGGCAATAAATACCAATACTTACATATACATCAAATATCTTATCAAAAAGATCTTGAAAAAAAAAGTATATTTTTACTCACATTAAACAATTGTTTATGGTTGGACCTAGACGTCTCTCCCTACACTCCAAATTTATAATGTAAATTGTTAAATACTATACTCATAGTGATAACTAAGGATTCAGCTATTAAGTAATTTTTAATTTGACATTCATCCTTTTTACAATATAAACCTCTTATTACAAAGAGGTTTTATGCAATAATTGACATTCGAATTTACATATATTTATTTCTTTTTCTAGGTAGGTTCCAAGGCATCGTTAAAACTAAATGGCCAGGCAGCTGTATGGAAAATTGAAGATACGGTTGAAGAAGCATGGACAGGTGTTAATGATGATGACATCATTGATGACAACCAACTCCTGGATGAAAATGATCTGAAGAAACCAGACCAAAATTCTCTGAGAGGTATTGAATTTTTTATTTAATTACAAAGCATTTCTTTCTCTTACAATTTGTTCCTATAGTGAAGTTGTCAGAGCCTTAATGCTAGCTGATTACATAAATATTACTTAGTCCAAAAATATTTTATTTTACTCTTATTATTTTATATTTAATTATTTATAGGTCTGTAAGTTGCTCCATTAATATAAAAAGAAGGATCCTAGATAGATAGTAGTCCAGTTTATTCCTATTGAATAGTTCAGTTAGTAATTATAATCACTTGTATTTTGAAGCCTACCTAACTAAGCCAGTATGTTGAACGACCTTTGTTAAACTGAATGATAACAAACTCATTATGCAATGTAATGAACATTGTTTATGAAACTAGGTCAGAATATTACAACAGTGGTGTTTAACTTCTTACGGCAGAAAAATGTAGATTGTTTTAACTAGTATTATGATGGTACCTAGAAAAATATGCATTTGTTATATGTTTTTAATCTGTAGGCAATGTTTTTTCTAACTGCTTAATCATGGCCAGGACTTGTAAATTTTCAGTAAAAATATACCAAATTGTATAAAAAATACCAGTTAATCTTTATCAGTACCAAGCCTTGTTAATATTATAACGTTTCGTAAAAATATCGATTACACTGTAAATTGTAACACAAAATATAAATACTTGATAATCGTTTATCAGTTGTTGTTCACACGCGTCTTATCTTGATAACAAAACAACATCACTCAGGTGGAGGTGTTGTGTTCCGAGCGAGTTTGGCTCACAATGATTAGGTTGAGGTTTTGTGTTCCGAGTTCTAATGACGCAGCCCATTCATGGAAGGTCAATGGCATTGTAGTTAGAACTTGACAAACGAGTTTGTTTTTATAAAGGGAAACTCATGCTACCTGTTATTTGAAATATTGAGTGTTATCATTTTTATAAATGAGTATATTTTAAATGTAATCATTAGTAGGTACTTGAGCTGCGACTCCTGTGATGATTATAAGATAATGTTTATGAATGGTTCTCAAATAGAAGGTCGACAGTGTACTCTTGAATGGTGCCATATTATATTATTAAATGTGTCTATTCTTGTCTCATACTATTATGCCATCGAGTACCTATATCTTACATATCCCTTTATATATGAACCTTATGCCTTCCTAGCTTATGTGATGTACGTGTATGAATTTCTCACGATTCACGACTTGAATCAATAGGAAATAGTTTCTACTCTGTCCAATCGTTTCTCAAAACAAAGTCAGTAGCGGTGTCTAACTCTGTATCCGATGAATACCATTTTACTTAAAGTATCACCCACTTGTAATATAAATGTACCTTAGTCATAACTATGCAAGAACAATGCATCATCATTGTGTAAATGTCATTTTATCCGAGATATCGCAAAATTTTCCTTGTCATTTTGCTCATGTAAGTTTAAAGTTAAGTAGTCCTTATTTGGCATATAATTAGCAGGTGCAAGTCCCGGATAGATGCTTATCCCTCGCTCTCGATAGAAGACGTAAAGTGTTTTAGCTAGAGAAATAATAATATGAAAAGTGGAAGCTGATTAGATAACGACTATCAAATGCACTTTATAAAATATGCATAAAGACTTATCTTAACGACCGTTAGTCCCAATTGTCTTATCATTTCCGTTTTATCAAATTCCTACAGGTGGTGTGATGATATACTTAGATACAGCTGCCGCGATAAGGTACAGCGCAACGGATGCATTTGGTACATCTGGAAAGAGCTACAACATATCTCCTTCTCGCTCTCATACATCGTGCATGCATACTTTGATCTCGCTCCAACAATCTTTTCACTTTCTTCCGAAGTACCAAGTTATTTTGTATACTATAAGAATGTATATGAATAATATTATGTCTGTTTCCAGTATGTGCAACTACCGGTAAAAGAAAAGCGTGTGCGGATTGTTCCTGTGGCCTGGCTGAAGAGCTACGGGGGGAGGTCAAGGAGACTCCGAAGTCGTCTTGTGGAAGTGTAAGTATCTACACTACCTACTGAAAATGTTAATAAATTAACAAAAATATGTAAATCTAAAGTCGGACATTCTGCCCTCGTAGCTATTGTAGAATAGAAATCTTTAGTTGATGAAACGATGCTACCACTATCAATCGTTAATGTAACATTAAGACCTTAAGTTAGGTAACTACTAAAAGTTGACTAAAAATAAATACGCGTGAGTAAACCGTTATATCATTTAAGTTATTAATCATCCTCATGAAAGTTACACTTGGTAATTAATCAGTCACCAAAGTTATACTATTCTGTACAGATCTTAACAAAATCAATGGACCTGAACGTGTCGTCAGTGCTAATATAAAATCCCTGTGCATAAACAAATCGCAGACAAAACGCTACTGAACGGAACAAGAAATAAAATAGTTCATGATCACGCGAGTAAGGTTAATCTAAAGACGCTTGCGTGTGTGAAGCTAGTTAGACGAGATCGTCCTAATTGGTACCGCAATGTACTTCCTCAAGATTCAAGTCTTCCTTTCTTTTGTGAATTTAAAAACATCATGTATGTATGACAAGGTTTTAACGACTGCTAGATAGGCGTAAATGTTAATTATAGCGGAAAACTTACTACTAAACTTTACTGACTACTTACCCCTTAACCGATTATGATCAAACCTAGTTCCAACTAAAAAAAAAGCAAAATAGTTAGGTAAGACATAGAGCTACTTTCAGATTTCTAATGTTATGTTTTAGCTTTATTGAATCTGTAATTAAGAATGAACTATCAACTTTCGATATTTTTAAAGCACAGCTTGTATTATTATTTATTGGTTGATTGCCAAATGCCAGTCGATGCAATGCCGGCGTTTGAATTCATTCATGATTGACGATAGTCGTTATATTTTTATAATTTTCGTCTAGATACTTCTTTCTATTAGATAGTATGGCATGGTATTTAAATATAGAAAAAAGTCATTGAAATAAGTAAGAAAGACAGGTAGGCCTTTGGTCATCAGTGGGACAACTATTGCAATAATAATAATTATTGTAACACATAGTAGTTAGCAAAACAATATATGCAACTTATTTCCAAATTCTATCACACAAATCTTAAAAAGCAAACGTACCTACATAACGCGAAATAATTTAAAAAGTAGCAGGGTTTTTGTTATAAAGCAAGAACATTATATTACAATCGAAATTATGAGTGTATGTGTGTGTGAATGTTTGTTACATCTTCACACCTAAACGACTGGACTGATTTTGATGCAGTTAGCGGACACTCCAGATAGATTAAAAATAAAATAAAAAAGCGAGTATATTATCTAAATATTTAATTAATTGTTTCCAGTGTTACCTCGGCGATGCGTTCCGCTGCGCTACGTGCCCGTACCTGGGTATGCCCGCCTTCAAACCCGGCGAGAAAGTCAAGCTCGATCTCAACTCCGATATATGAAGTAAACAATCTCACTCTAGCTCCAGTGTACTAAGTATTAGTATGTATAACAGTTGTGATTCTATGCTTTCAATAAATTCATAAGTGATATTTGTAAAAATATTTTTTTTATTTGGCAACCCACGTTTTTAGAGGCTGGTCAGTTTAATCTGTAGTCCAGATTTAATCTGTGGATTTAGCCATCTCTTGAAGTAAGACTGTAAGAGTTGTGTAAAAATATCAAATATGAGTATTAGTTAGTAGATCATGTAGTTATTGTTTTAACTGAATATGCTTAGTATGCTTACTTACTTAGTTACGTAGATAAAGTACTTTTAGAATAATTTTATTACGAATTTGAAATGTGTCCTCTTGTTAGGATTTTAAAACCTCTTTTCTAAATTTCTGAAACCGATTTCACATAAGTTTTTTTTTCCATCAGTGTGACATTCTAATGTGTGTCCAGCCTAACATTCTAATTAATAAAGTACCACGTAATTATTGAACTTTGAAACTGACTGAGCCACTTACCATAAATCAGAGTGCTCCTACCCCATGTGCCAATGATTAACAGGCATTACATAAAGTTGCAAGGCCTAAACCTAGTTGTAGGATTTAGTTATCAATTATCATTATCATCATCATGAAAGTCGTTTCCCTATAGACTGGAGATCGTGGCCATCATTAGTCCTTGTTAGCATTGAGGCTGGGCCTTGAAAATTGTCTCCTGGCGCTCCTACATATATTATTAGTATAGGTATTAATAATTATTTTACCCTTGTTAAAATCAAAATGAAACGTTTCTTCGACAGTAAGTCTAAGATTGTTCAAGCCAAGACACAGGAAGTGTATTTTGACCACTAGACCAATGTGGTAATAAATATTGTTATCATTTACAAACTAGGTTGTGGTCGACTGATTTCCGTGTCGTGAACTTATTTTAGTTACTGTCTTTATAGGTGGTTTGACCTTAACATAGATAGGTGTAAGGCTTGTTATATTTTGCCTGCGGTTTCCCGTTTAGATCACAAAGATATTGTTAAAATCCCAAAAGTTCTTGTAACTCAATTCCCTGTGTGCTAAAGGTTGTAAAGAGCCATTCAGTGGGTAATAAAATGAAACAATAAAATAGCAAATATTCAATTATACATATTTTCTCTTCTTTTTACAAACAGTTAACTTATTTAACATATTTCGATCTATAACATTTTTCCATTTACAATAAATCTGAATAGTAGTCATTCCGCTATACAATAAAATATACATATATATTTTTGCGATATCTGTCATATAATAACAATTTTTATAGTTATTTATCTATTAATTTAAATGACACAACATTTCCTGTTCTCTACTGTACGCTATTACATTGGAAAGTGTACAAACTTGGTACAATTTTGGTCTGGAATTTCCACGGATATAGCTATGTTCCCGATTGTAAGACTTTCCACGGTAAATATCCTATTTAAGTTTATGGCTATCATTGAAATGTTTAGACAACAACTCCAACTCAATAGCAGTGGATTACTAAAATATTGAAAATCTGTTAAGGATGGCACAATCATTTGTGTCAGTGTGTGCCCGCGGGGGTCATACCCCCGCCGCACGGTCTACGGACCATTACTGGCCTTGCCCGACTTGGCAACAACTATAACATTATGAATCTCTCTTCATACATTATCAACTATTGTCACTATATTTGTAACACCTAAATATCGTTCAATCACAATTAGAGACGTGTCTCCACCAATTAACACTCATAGTAAATAGTCTTGGAAGAAACAGAATGTGAAATGTAGATATTTATAAAAGTCTGTAAACGGAAGAAATTGGCATAATAAGAGTTACGACTGTTTGCAACGCAAGTAACAAGGAGTTGATGTCAGTCTTAGGATAAATCTGTTGGTGGATCGTCGGCTATAGTAATCTCGGATTACATTCATAAAAATCTATAAAACGACCGCCATATATTTTAAGTCATAATACGACTTTTATATTATAAACTCTCACTGGAAGGATTGTAATGGAATAGATATTTTCGCTGTTAAGTTCTTGCAAACAATCATCGCTGTTATTGATGTCAGCCTCTAGTTTACGTATAACGAATCTATCTGACGGAATCAAACGTATTGCAAACAACATTTGCATATTGTCTAATTAATACAATTTACAACAAACATCGACTCACATAATAAATTTGATGGTAAATATAATACACCTTAATAGTGTAGCATATAATCAAGTAACAAGTGCTGACTGAATATGTACCTACACATAACGATACTTTAACGTATAATTGACTCACTAAATCTACTAGGAGGCGCGGAAGAACATCGATTGTGCCAATATTATACATGGATTGGCTTATTACAACATAGTACTCCTTAACAAAATTTTCTCTATAATATCAATCATGATTGTGCCTGATTTACGTCCATAAAAATAATATAGCACCTTTTTGAAATTAAATTAATACTTTCTGAATTTGGATTTTGGGAAATAATACTTTTTGTAACGAATTTTGTACTAAATGATTGTCCAGCGTTGATGCGGAGCTTCTGTGACGAGGGAACGACTCGCGCCCACAAATAAATGCTCCTATCTCATAATTTAAGTAATATCTTCAAAGAAACTACTATCCCACAACATTCAGTAAAGCGTCCCAGTCTTTTCAAAAGTTTATTTTCATCAAATTGAGATCTTGTTTAGACTTGATTGCGACCGGCTCGCGCGTGACGTCACCGCGCCGCGAGACACATGTCTTATAGTTTGTGAGGTAGGCTTAGTCATGATCTAATGAAAGCGCCTTGTTAGAAAATACCGATTAATAAAATGAGATCTTTCATTACAATTACAAATATTAATATAAAGACGATAAAACTAGAATTACATACATTATACAACAAATTATTAACTTTTGTACAACACCTTCCGCCGTCGATGAGGTGTCCGTATTCTATGGTCGTCGGTTATCGTTTAACACAATAATGATTAATAGCACGTAGCATTTGTGGTACAATGAAACTAACCCTTCGCGAACCTGTCCGTACCTTACTTCCGCAGCGAGTGTGCCCGCGGGCCGCGTGTACACTGTACAGTCGCGCACAGGACACACTCTTCTCTGTCTAACAGCCGAGTGCGATAGATTTGTAGAACATCCATGACTCATTTACATCTGACAACGTAATTGTTCGAAATAAACTATTATGCCAACAATATATCGATTTAAATTTGAAGCAATACGAAAATTATGTTTTTGACTTAGTATTTATATATATAAAATTAATTTGATTTTTGATATGGCCATGCGTTGGTCGTTATTTCCATAACGATATATGTATATCAATCACAGACGCTACATGTTGTGTTTGTATCTAGTTTAACTTTTAGTTTTCCAGCGTTTCATTTTTGAGTATACATCTATACATTTTCTTACCAATAACGCACTTATTAGTCTAAAACATATATTTCTTTATTCAAGCAATACTCCATACCTACTCTGACCAATAACTACAAAATATCACAGACTGTGTGTTTATTATGTATACATCTTCTCATAGAAAAGTTATGTGTATCACACATGGACGTCAAAAGCAATAGAGATGACATCTATATAACCATGATCATTATACATATTTCAATTTTATTTTACAATATATAACTATCAATTATCAACATTTATATTAGATCAAATTATTTGTCAGAAGAGTTTGCCAGCACAGTTCAGCTAGGCGCCCCGCGCGACGCCGCGCGGTGACGCGGAGACAATTACATCGTCATGGATATGTCTGCAGTCACAACCATCGGAGGAGAATGGAACTCTGACCTGACTGCGTCCTGAACAAACATAATCATTCAGAATACTCGTATAGAAAGAAATCAGTCGAGATTTAAGCACACGTCAGCCCATTACTACTACCTACATCTAACATTCATTGTACCTTTAGTTTTGTTTTATATATGCATTGCCACGTGTCCGTTCAGACTGGCGATAAAATCTCATTGGTTATCACAATATCTAACCTACTTTAAGATCTGGTACAAACTTACACATGGTTATTTTTGTGCTTATTATTTAAAAATGTTTAACTCCATGTTGGTGGAATATAAAATATAATATTGTTTAAAGTTTGTCGTGTAAGTATGTCTAAAGCGTTTTACTTTGTATGCCGTATATCGTAGTATATCATTCGTGTACCATAGAGGAATAAGAACTTTGTGAACGTGCGGCGTGTGGACACCGCTATCCTTTCCCTTTTGTGACACATGGGTTAGTCATGGAGCGTAACGTTCAACTTCAATCTAAGTTACATACATTATTTACAACATCGTACACGAACGCGTACAGAAGCACCCGACAGTAAAAAGCACCTAGAGTTTTCAAATAGAATTTCATAAGCGTACCATTATGGACTGTCGATCGCTGCAGAAACCGCGCAAATTAACATAAAACAGTAGTGCATGCCGCGACATGCAACTGAACTCACTGGGGCCGTTTGTTTATCTATCTACACACCCTTCCCACGAGGAAGTCAACCTTCATCACACTGTCCACTGTCCATTCCACTTAGAATTCAGCAGGTTCGGCACAATAACGTAACTGAGTCAGAAACGAGTAGCGAGTTGCAACGATCACAACACGATCAAGACAGTTCTCCTCCAAATACGAATACGAAGGTTTTGCACGCGGCTACGTCTCAGCGTTTCTTGAGGGGCGGAGGGTTATCCTCGCCGACGTCGGAGGCGGACCAGCGCCGCTTGCGCGCGTCCTCCTTCACGCTGAGGTTCTCGGGGTGCGTCTGCGGGGGCGCGGGGGGCGCGGGCGGGGGCGCGGGCGCGTGCCGCCGCGCCACCAGCGACACGCACACGTCGCCCACCTGCAGCCGCTGCACGCGCAGCCCGTACTGCGCCAGCGTGCGCTCCGGCTTGCACGACGCCCAGCCGCGCCCGTACACGAAGAACGGGTGCTCCACCGTTGATTCCAGCTCCACCTGAAATGCGCATAAAAAATGCATTAATTATACTGATATTTAGATTTCTTCAAATACAAGAGATTTCTTTGAAAGAAAATGCTGAAAACTTGGCGGTCAGTGTAAGGATCTAATGGCATCTAGATCTTAGGAATGAATGTCGAGACATGTCGAATTGGATATAAGCAGAGTACTCTTGAGTTTATATTTTCAGATATTTGACCTTTCAAATATGGGTTTAGTGGACGAAACGTGATGGCAAGATGGTTGCTCATTACCTGAGAGCGGTTTCTATCGTAGGTGAGCGTGAGCGCGAGGCGGTCGCCGCGCTCGTCGAGCCGCAGCAGCGTGCACTGCGTGAGCGCGAGGTCGCCGCTGCGGTCGGCGCTCATCACGAAGTCCTCCGTTCGCATCTCCTCCACACGCCGCAGCGAGCCGTCCTCGAGCCGGATCAGCGCGCCGCGGCAGAAGTACGGCGCCGGCGCACCTCGCTCAGGGGATGTTGGCGGTTCCTGGAATCATGAAAGGAATCATTTAGTTTCAGGGCATATTGGTATCTAAAGTTTGCTCTCTGGGGTATCCACCAGTTCATTGTAGAAAAAAATTGCGATTTACTTGAAAATATGGACAGTTACCTCTCTTGGCGGTGGAGCAGGCGCTGGTGCAGACATAGGAGGCGAGTGTGGCGCAGGCGCCGGAGGCACGAACCCGGAGGTGGCGCGCGGCCGCAGCGGGAAGTTGGCCGGCGGCGGCTGCTGCGGCGCCCGCGTGCGGTACAGGTAGGACGCGTACGATGCCGGGTGCGGCAGGAACGGCGCGTAGGCTCCGGGCACGGAGGGGAACGGGGGCGCGGAGGGCGCAGGGGGCGCGGGCATGGCGTCCCGCGGCCGCCGCGGCGCGTACCGCGCGTACGGCCGCGGCGGCGGCGCGAGGAACTCGGGCGTCATGCCGGCCTGCGGCGGCGGGTACAGGTTCAGCTGCCCGAGCTGCCCCAGCTGGGCCAGCGCCTCGCCGGGGAGACTCGCTGAGATCATCGGACGGGCTGGAATCAAACAACGTCTCTGTTAATTATCTTGTCGATGTTTTCATCAATGAATTAAGTAGGAAAACATTGGCACACATTCAAAAAAGATGGCGCGTAAGAAAGAGGCACGCGTGCCTACAATGAAGTAACGTAGCCAGAAATGATATTAACATATCAAACAATGTGTCTACATTGAATTTAGGTTGTTCACATGTCAACATCTGCATTGTAATAAAATAATAATATATCGCCTCGTTAAAACTCGTGGAGCGTGGAAACATTAGCACACTGATTAATTTTGAGATAGTTCAGAAGTCTTCGCTTCCATGGGCTGTGAGTAGTAAACGTCCAGCATCTGCGTTAGATTGCTCGAGTCTTTAGTATTGCGACAAGATAAGAATGTGGAGCGGCCGACGTCAACATTATAAATAGATTTTATTCACGTACATAAAAGTTAGTAATTCAGTGTGCACGCCACATGACGTGTAGTAGTCTGTCGTATAAACACCGCTTTTGTTCTATTTTTAGGGTACGGTCTACCATCACATAAAACGATCTTTGTTGCTTTATCGTTGCCACTACGCGCTATCCGAGCAGCACCAACTGGACTGGCGTAAAACAAACGTTGATAATGATAATATGTAAGTTGTTGCTCCCTAGCTTAGTTACGTTACATTCAAGTAATATCGCTCTTCTCTCACTTGCTTTAATTTCGCTGTTGAATTCTACTCCTAGTTTTACCCATAAAAAGTTTCGTTATTCAGACTTTTTCACTCATTTAAGTTAATGTAAGTAAATATATCGATTTGTGATGTATTTCAATTCGATTTACCTCTACTTCTTTAAACAATAAATACTCATAGTTTACTATCAAACCGCTTCAGTAAAATGATCTTATAATATTATTCTTCGTTGCTATGGAACGAACAGACTCGGTAAAGTACTATAACTGATACAGTTAGGCAGTAAAGCAGGGCAACAATATTGAAGATAAATAACTTCTAATTTTAAGCAGACGTACGTTAACACAAGGTTATCACAATACCGATACAAATGTTTCTCAATTGTTTGGATACTTATCACGATTACACGAAACACGTGTACACACGAGAGTAAATATTTTTCAACTTTGTTTGAAAGTACACTAAGCCTATTAGTTTCCTAATGTTAAATATACTTTAGTGTTATCTGTCGAAGTACCGTTAATCTTTAAATGGTTAAACATTAACGGAATAATTCTTTTGTTACAACAAAAGAATTATTCGTATAGATAGTTATTCTTTCAGAATATGTCAAATATTATGTCAGCCATCTTTAATTTTGTACACACGAAATGCTAGCGTATTGAATTCGTGGTAAAATATTGAAAATATAGAAATCTTTTAAATAAATATTTGGTTGAATTACTCGGAAGGAAATGCGTACAACTTGAGGGGTCGTCAACATTCCACTGCGTTAGTGCTGCAGGCGATAATTTAAAGAACAAAGAATGCGCCGACGCACCTGCGCAAACAATAAGCTCTTTTCGAGTTAGCATACCTCTCACTGTGGGGGATGACTGCTATACATATACTTACAAAAACTTGTTAGCGAGGATACTACACACTCAAGTAATAATCACGCACGCGCGTTAACGACAAAAAAGTTGAAGCAACTGTTGAACCATTATTATCACACTGAGAAATTTTCATTTAACATACTGTATATCCCATAAACAGAAGCTTAATTTGACGTAGAAAACGAGAAGAATAATTTATATCTTAAGTGTTCTTGACAGACTCCGTGAATGTTAATCTGCTACTGTTTTGATTCTTAGAAACGTTACTCAATTATTTATTGATAAAAGCCGTCCAAAGATGTGAAACTCGATAGGTATCGGAATATTACACAAGTAGGCTTTCTAAGCTTAGTCACGAATCTATCGCGGCCTTGTCGAGTGAAACGGTTTTAGGCACTCCGAAAAATACTTAGTCATTCTATTTTAGAGAAATTATTGCTCATTTTATAACAATGACAAGTTAAGAAAACATCAGATAAAGTAGTTAGTGTACAAAGGCAACTTATTTTCCTTATCTGGTTTCATGGAAAATCGAGAAACAATATAGAGTATGAATACATTACGCCTTCGCTTCATATCGCATTCTCAACACATTCAACACATAACGCATGTAATGTGTGCAAAATTACACACATACTTAATTTTGTTACGTAATACTTAAAAGCGTGAAGTTTTTACTTTACACATATAAATAACGTACGTGTGAAGTTAAATTTCGTGAACGAGGAAACGAGATCGCATTGCCACTGTGACTCACAAAAACAATGAGAGATGAAGAGACGTGACTAAGGCTTTAAAAATTCAAGTCAATTAGTTAGCTCTTAGCCACGGTTAAGCGTCGGAACGATGCGCAACGAACGCCATATTGCTGACAGACATTTTAAAACTTTTCACAAAAAACACCAAAACTAGTTCTAACAATGATAGGCAAATAATTATACATTTTATTACAATGTTGTTCAACGCTAAAAATATAGTTTAAGTCACGATGTAGAGATGACAGAAATCATTACAGCGCTAAAAAAACTCGATTCATGTTTCTTGCCGTTTATTTCAACGGTCGAGTGAATGAGGATATTTATCAAACTGTTTCTTGTCAGTATGTGTGACCTTTAAATAGTTCCAGAGGCCGAATACGTAAATACCGTTTGATCATCGGGATATAATGAAAATATGTTAGTATAAATAAATTAAGTGCGTTCTAATTTAGATTTTGTGGCGCGCTGTCTGTCGGTTTGATCGTATGGACGTAGGCGCAGGCAGCAAGGCCGTGGGTTCGCCGGCCGCGCACTAAAAAACCTCGTATGAATGGCGAGCCAAATTCGCGAACGATTCTCGGCGGAAGCGCTTACATCACGCCTTCAACATGGCCGCCGTAACGCTCAGCTAATTATTATTTGTTAAAACATTTGTCAACCTTTTTAATTTTTTATTTAAATAGCGACAACTAGACCGCATTCACACGTAGCATCGAGTGCCATTCAAAATGATGTCATTGGACTGTTACAATTGATAAAATATTTGCACCAATTTTCTATTCATGTTTTTTTATGTCATTAAAATAGATACGTCTATAAATACAGCTTGAACTACCAACGCGGCATGAATATGTATCAACTTTAATTCCTCAAAGATAAAGTAAAATTTACAAACAACACAATACGCGAAAAAGTTACGAGTATTTATAAAGTAGTAGGATAATAACAGTATGGTGTTATTAGGCGGCGTGGCGGGCGCTGGTGGCGGGCGGCGGCGGTCGATAGGGCGCCGCCCGTAACCCACTTCCGACGCCCCTGACCTTGCCGCCGCCATTCACGCCGCGTCTTACAGCGGCCGCCATCACAACCGCCCCACGGCCCCGACCACCCCACTTCGCCTGCCACCACCCACCCCACACGCACACCACCTCGCTTCAAACTTACAAATGCTCAGATTATTCTGACTTTACGCTTGATTCCACTGACTGGGATGTTTATCAAACATCTGTTTACACTAAGTTAGTGTTATATAAGTTTAGGAAATACTGAAACATTGTTTAGAAAAATAAACAGTTTTGCTTTGAGTTTAGAAAAGCTGGTCAGCGGCGGTGTTGTTTCAGATAATAAAGTGATGAATAATTTTGCTTAAAGGTAACCATGTAAATAATAACTTAAAGATAATTACGTATCTCGTGTACCTACTCAAATTGTAGAAATAATAACGAACTGGTTACTTGTTGACAATATAAACAGAGCTATCTGTATAATTAGCTTCACTGAGCAATCAAATCTTGTACGCGATTGCAAACATTTCTATTTTCATTACTTATTAAATTAATTGTCGTGAGCGTCAAATCGGGAATGCTATAATATGCTCCCACCTGTCCCGCCCAGCTGTCGCAAACGTTAGACTGTGTAGGGTTGCCAGACGTGTGTATATCTCGTTTGCGTAATGTTGCATGCCCTAAATAATCGAAGACATTCATAACTAACCCTTCGTGGAATCGATAGCCGTGATCATTTTGGGTTTTCATGTGATTAGATACAGATTAGATTGGTTTTGGATGCATGTTTGATGTAGGTCTACCGTAAGGATGTATTTTTTATGTTACACCGAATCTGAGAGAAGTGAAGTACCCAGTTATACTGGTATCCGTGTTTTGATAAGCCTTTGCAATATTTTGCCTGTGCGCATAAAATTTTGCTATCCAAAATTTCGTTGTTAAACTCATTTTGGTGTAAGATTAAATGTCTCTTTATTCTCTTCATTGTTATGTCTAGAATCCCTGAAGGATAAAATAACAGTCAGTCTGAGACTATAAAAATATTACAGCTTAGAGTTCTCGATTCAGTGATAACCCTATTACCCTTGAATAGAAAAGTACCCAACCCTAACCAATCTAGGCAGTCAACATGCAAACATTACATGTAATCGGTAATTACGTACATATGTACGATAAGCATAACTTGGCGGAGTGTGAACTCAAGAATAAACAGTTAATTATATCGACTCTACGTATTGTTGCGAGTGAATATCGAATTGTGTTCATCAAATCGATTTAGAAGTCTTAGAATCGAGAGAGATATGGCCGAAATGAAATGGCAATCTGTCTTTGGACGCTATTAAGTATCTTCATGTCTCTATAACTTCATGAGAGGCATTTAAGAACGTCATAGTTTCTGTGTCAAGGGATAAAATAGCCAGATTTATCTCTGTATCTCAATAGACAGAGGAAGTTGTATATGTAGGCCTTTAGATCGATCTAAACTCAATGCATAACTATCCGATCTGAGCGCCCCAATCGCCTTGGACCCAGCAAGGCCCATTGGCTGATTGAGCCCGCTTGCGGTCACGGCTGTAAGGATATTTTTAGTCAATGTCCCTGCCTGTTACCTTGTGCACCGGCCAGAGTCGCATCCCAACTGTGTATTGTGACATTGATGTATTATACCTTTTAACTGTACTGACTCCGTTCTATAGAATGTAACCTGATCCATTTTATGACTGGTTGTAAATCAGTTTAAACGACTGTGATAGTTTTGTTCTTTATACTCTTGAGGACTAGATCACGATACATACTACTACTCTAGGCTATTGTATTGAAGTAGGTAGTTAGACTATTATTAGAATAATCTTTATTAGAATGTTTCAAAAATAAATTTAGTTTTCTTAATTACAGTGGTTAATTAATAGAACCTCAAATACACATAGTAAATTAATTATCTATTCTATTGTAACTTCAATGGAATTAAAATATATGTAAATTTGATTAGAGCATACTTTTACTAAAGTTTTAGTGATGTATCATCTTTATCACAATTTCTGTCAGTCACTTTACGTAATACATTGAGAAATATGTACAGTATTAGCATCCATTAGTTTAGCTAAACATACTACATACATGATTGACGTCAATGTAGCTATTGTAAATGAAACATACCTAAATTAAGTCAGCCCGGTTGCTAGTCGAGTTTTGAGTTTAATTTCATATGATTTTTCAACGATTTCACGCATAAAACCGTGTCTATGTTATCCATAACATAAAGTGGCTGTATCATAGACAAAAACTGTTATTTTATTTCGGAAACTATGATCTCGAAGTTGCACAGACATTTCATTTAAGTGAATAAAATTTTACGATTTATACTCCTATTTAGAGACGGCAATTTAGAATGTTTACATGTTTGTTATTTTTATGAAATAATAATTTGATTACAATACAATTTATTCATTACCTCCGACCTCCTGAGATACAAACTAAATAAAAGACTATCCATCTTCATAAATGCGGCCTTGGCTGAATGTAAAAGTATTTCACTTCACGGACTTTCGTATAAGTTGAGGAGTTTGATATTAAATAATAAGTAGTGCTGCAATAAAGACGGACAATTTATAAATGTGTACGTGATGTTGGGCTCTGTTGCGACGCTGAATGAACCGAGGACTAGTCATGCGACGCCAGTTACGTAAACCCGAGTTTCCACAATATTACTTAGCTTACTTGTTTGCGGTAAAAAGGCAACTGACGTGTTAATTGCATTGCAGTATTGCTAATTATAATATTAACTTGCATTTTGATTCGTATCGAGAAACCGGCTCCGGTCTGTTAAGGACAGTTATTTCGAGTTTCGTTTTGCAGTTTCGCACATACCTATATTATGTAGTTACAGATTCGGGCAAAGGCTGCCGCAGGACGTTTTAATAATTTAGCAAGTCGAACCTCTCTTCTATTAAAATTGAAGAAGAATATTTTTTCTTTAACATTGTAACACAATAGAGTTTTTCAGGGCAAAAACGATAATGCGTTATAAAATCGCCTATTGTGGGAGAAATCACTCGTTCAATCACTAGTTTAAAAATACTTTTAACAAGGTGGCGAACCAAATTATCCCGCGTAATTGCCTGTTCTGATGGCCACAGTTCGCGTCGAAGTTACAAGGAGGCGGCGTATTCGTTTAAACGACCAATTTGGAGTCCAACAACAGTTTTATTGAGTGTATCACGCAATAGGAGAGCCGAGGCAAACAACCCCGCCTACACTCGCGACTCGCGACGTTACACCGACTTCTATTTACATACACGTCAGGGTTGTCAGATAAATCGTGTGTAAAAACGTAAATAACGTGTATTATGCGGTGAACGTAAAATGTAAAAATATAATTTCAGCATTAAATCAGTTTTAGTTTATGCTGGAGTTACATAATCATCGTATTCGAATCCGCTATGGAAAACAATATTGAACGGAGATTTTCTTTTACATTTTCCTCATCGAATACCGTAGAGACAAAAGTTTAGGAAAGTAATTTAAGTTGTGACAACCCTGTAAGTGTCCATTATTGTTAAGTTGCGGCCACCGTCGCCCACGCGGCAACACACCGACAATGTCGTGTTAATGTGTACCCCACCTGTGTGCACAGGCGCCATCAATATGCCGAGCGAATTGTATGAAAAACTGAGCATTGATTAATTTGTATTTCCTAAGGCAGTTTCAATTATCTAGTATAATGCCTACTCGAGACGTATATAAGTACGTAAGGTCATGTTGTTGCCGACTCTATCATATTTTTTCTAGAATAAATTCTTAGAAAGTCTAAGACTGGATAAATCCGGCTGAGTGTGGGTTTTCGATGTTAACTGTTACTTCAGTCGCTCTTAAAATACTTTTTAGGGCAAACGATTTTTCATGGCTGATTTTAAATTCAAATATCTACTTGGCGTAAAAATTTCGAATTGGTGCAGCATTAGCATCAATTAGTGGGTTCAACGACCGACGTTTGAATATTAGATTTTTTTTCCGAATCTGGATTAATTGTGTTATCAATGACGCGACGCTAATCGATTAAATTAATTATTATGTGATGCGAACAGTAATGTAATCAATAATTCCACTTGTACACGTAAAATGTGGGCCAATATTTGAATGTATCATGTGATGTGTAAATTCTTATTTGAATAATGATGTGGTCAATACACACTTGTTCCATTGAGCGAGTGTGAGTTCACTCGACATTGTAAATTGTACAGTTTTTTTGAACTTGTTGGAAATAAATGTTTGCTGGCTATAATTAAATGAGTTTGTAAGTTTAATCGTGGGTATGATACTGGATCGTAAAGTATGGCTTGGCGTATAATTGGTTGGCTAGGTCGCCCACTCTTCTACGTCAACCAGAATACTATGTGTGTTATACGAAACTGTTTTTACTTGTCTCGACGGTTTTCTTGTACGTTACAATGTAAAAAAAAAAAACAAATTCTATATATAATATCACTTTCTGGTATGCTAGAACTGAATAAACAATTGTTAAAATTACCAATCTTCTAATTATGAACTCATGGTAAAGCCCGAGGGTATTTCAAAGGAGTTTCTACAAATTAGCTTCGCTCAAACAAAACCTTAATGTCAAGGTTTAAATGTAAAGCAAATGTTTAATTTGCCTTTTACTAGATCAAACTCTCTGACCTTTAACTGCTACATCATTATAAAGTAGCAAAGTTATTCATATTTTTATTAAAGTTTAGATTCACATAATTTTATAGATAGGCTACATAATTGGTAACAAATATTGTCCCTAGATAGAAAAAAGTACTTGGAATTTAATCGCAATGCAGTAAAAGTATTAAAATAAAAACATTCCTGTCTAGAGAGAAAAAAGGTACCTTTGAAAAAGTATATTCGTGGAATTTCCGAGTAAACAAAGCATTAGTTTAAAATGTGTGGATGGTGGACGAGTGTCGGGCGTGTCAGCGGCCGCCTACACGGGCCGACGCTAAATGGACTTTATTTTAGGCTGCACTGGATGGATACACGAAAACCGAACAGAAAAGCCTTTTCAAATCTAGGTCACGTCTATTTTAATTCTTATTTCCTATGCCGTTTTGTATAAAATCTTTTAGCGGCTGCCTCTGCATTGAGGCTATTTAGGAATGGTAGAATTTGAAGGCGAATGGTATTAAATAGTTACATGATTTGCTTATGCTGCTTGGGTATATTTGTTTGTTAAATGGAAGCTAGTTATAATTAAAAAAACAGCTCTAGTACAGGTCTATCTAATCTTATGTAATGATTATTTTAAGAAGTGAATCAGTGCGTTAACTGTAAGGACCTACTCGCTATAAAAAAGGTATGCCACCAAATTTTCATTGATCCTAAAGCTGAAAATATAATGAACCATGAAAATCTCCGCGGCACGGCTTGGCCCTTCTACTTAAAATAACATTAACATGTTACGACACAAGTAAAAATACTTGTAAGCACTTTAGTCGCGGACATTGACGTGTTAAATAAAAAAAAGAAACACTTTTCTGTCAAGCTTGATGAGTTTTCTCACGAATACAGGTAAGCTATTTTCATACTGCCGCAGAACAATCTTGATAAATGGAATGAATATTTCTGAAACGAGACAGGTATTGAACGGACTTACTGTCTAGTTAAATATTTGAGTAATGAGCAATTTACAAAGCGTGATATCGATTTATTGAGAAAATGTTTCCCCACCCACTTTACGGTACACGATAATTAAGAAATTGATGTAACTTGGTTATAGATGATAAACTTTTTTGATGTCGCAAATAGTGAAATGTGTATCTAATTATATAACATCTAGAGTCACGTTTTTAATGTACAAATACTATCTTATCTGGTATTCAACGATTTGTAGCAATAAAATAAAAGGTCGTCCGACATCCATATTCGTATGAGATTTTGAATGGTGACCTGTAACTCTGTAGAGTGCGAATTCATTTGGAAAAGACAAGATTTGTTAGAGGACAATGTGAAGGCCACGAAATGCGGTTCGATTAAAATAAAGTTGATTCATTTCACGAGTTATTCGGTGTTAAAATCAGGGGTGATCAATCATCGGGATGTGTGTGACGTAATCGGCGCGCTCCCGTCTCCTCGCGCCATGAGTGACGTTTGCACTATAGTACATAGTACCGTGCCAGTGTTCACAGTAGACAACCACTTACATACAAGATAAGTAAACATAACGGCACGTGTAAAGGTGTTGTACCCCTGGAAAGAACTGTGACATTAAGAGCTTTACGAGAATAACTATTTTTCTCCGTAATATTTCAATGCTTATTTTTGTTCGATCTTAAAACATTGTGTTTTCATTTGAACCTCAGTTAGCGTGTGTATAATTATGCATATTACTTCTTTAATATGTCGGTATCTACTTAAGTATGTTAATTGATTAATTATCGAATATTATTCATTTTTGCATACCTAACTAATTTAAGAATAGATATTGTTATCATTCGATTAATAAATCGAACTCTCATTAATTATGTTGGCTATTATCATATTGAATGGCCGAAATCGATTTCGTTATAGGCAGTATATAAAATGAAACTTTATTTTGTGTTATCAGAATATTGATAACGCGAAGAATGTACGTAATTTATAATAGGATATTCTCTAGAATTATTATATTATTGTATTTGTGTATTAAATTTTGATTCTAATCAACAGGCAAAATTAAATATTTATTTAGATATGTTCAAAGGTAAATTGGCTACATTATAATTTAATATATCAAAATTAGATAAATACCTGCCACACGATTTTATAAATAAACGAAATTTTCCTTATTTTCGATAGGTACAGCCTATTGTTTAATTACGTAAACAATTCTCTGAAGAGATAAACAGTTTTATTGTTATGTAATCCATGAAATACCCTTTTTCATGATACTGATTAAGCTATCTAAGTATTAAATTCGTCTGTATTTTTTATTCGTGGTCTTTAGAATTTATCACACGATAGTAGATATTATAGTAAATTGTTAGTAGTATTATAATAGTCGGGTAATTCCCTCTAATATGTAGCAATCTGTTCTAATTTACGGTTATGAATGATTTTATTGCTCATTAATAAGAAATATTCAATGTAAAATTGTAAACCAGAATTCAGAGCAAAATATTTCACAAACAATGTATTTTGTTAAAAGTATCGTGACTGGTTGCCAAAGAGTTACGGATAATAAGCGCACTTATCCAAGAATAGTGGACGATCAATCAAACCGTCGCGTCAATGCTCAATAGACGGTGTTTTTGCCAAAGTGCCAAGTGCTTTCCCTTGGCTCGCGAGCTTGCCAACCACGCGGCGGCGGCGCGGCGCGGCCGTACCAACTAACCAACACACCTTCGTTCACTCCTCACACAAATAAACAATTAATGTGTACGGCTGTCTCTACAAATTCTATAGATAAATAGTCGTGCATTCAGACGTGTCGCTATAATACCAAGTATTGTTAATTCGCAAAAGGTCACACCTCTTAGGTATTCAACACCGATTGTTGTTGCTAATTAAAATCTTTATTTCGGTCCAATATGATTAATCAAAAATCGAGACACGAAACAAACAAGTCACTATCGTGCTCGCTTTAAACTCAGTAGAAAGTAATTTGATAAATGTCTCTACTTTGCAAGTGTTCGCGTGTCCTATTTTGCAACACCTATAAGTATTTGCAAACATATCGGCGCTGACCTCGTGTAAACAGTTATTGCTTCTCTATTTAGATTCCATTCGTGATTGTTACACGCGTAGGCTAGCGCTGTCGTCCCTTGAATATAAAGAGCAGATCTTAGTGGCCGCGTGACTAACCTGCCAGAAGGTATTACCATCGATTGTATGCTAAGCAGCGGTGACTGCAGCCACGCCACCGCAGCCATTGATCGCCCGACACCCGCCGATAGGAACCGACGTGATTAGCAAATGCCAAATTCAATTACAATGGCCTTGTCGCCATAAAAGTCTTGGTATACCAATAAGATGGGTGCCAATTGCGACGAACGAACGGAACTTGTGAGTGTCTAGTTCCGAGCGTTTATTGTGAGAATACCAATTGTGGATCTGTTAGCGTATTTAAAGAGTATTTAGTTGCGTAGCGTAGGCTTGTAATTTACCAGCTGTATTTAGCTTGTATAGAAACAATAGTACAACATGACAAAATACCCAATGTTACGATTTTGTCTACCTAAAGGAACCAGGTATTGTTGTAAGCGATGAATAGTCATCATCTACCTATTACGTAATAGTGTATTTGTGTGCTATTATGCATAATATTGTGGCTTGATTGAATTTGCACATTGTCAATATAAATAGTCAGTAAATGAAATGTTGAATGAGGTTGACCCCGTCATTATTGTTGACATAAACGAAAAAAACTGACTTTCAATCGGTCTAAATTGGACTTTCGACTTTACAACTTGATATTAAGGCAATTAACACTGCTAAAATGTAGAGTTTTATTTTAAACAACCGATGTTGTTAGTACTTGTTGTTAGTATGTAAAATAGTTCGATTCCGATAAAATACCATTTTATAAAGATATATTGGCATTTTCTATTACCAAATTTGGTCTAATATTGAAATATCAACCCACGGGCTCTACAAACTAGATATCTACAAAGTTCATATTTATTTTAACTTTTTTGTATTATAGATTCAAAGGTCAGTTGGCGTTCTCTAGACTACGTATTAAATTACTATTTTCAGTTATTTCTAGTGCTATACTTTCTGGATACATTAGGTAGTTACACAAATATGACACTACGAAATCAGCGTAGTAACCAAGTCGCATACATAATAAAAAAAAAACCTCAATGTTACACGGTCCAAAGGCAACTCAAGATCAAGTGAAAGTTACAGATTGATTCCGCGTTTGAAAATGAATTTATTTTTATACAAAAGTTACATACAAACTCTTTTAGTGATGTAACGGACCATTTTGTTTTCATACATTTACCCGTTGCTATTTATCTGTATACTGAAAACAAATAGTGTTATCAATGTTTATGAATTCGGTTTTTATTAAAATAGATTTCGCCGAGGCACGTGTTCAGATGATGAAGACCTATTCATAAACAAACGGTTTAAAAAGTGTGATATAAAACTCTACACCTTTTCGTTTAGCCAATAGAGTTGATTCGAGAAAATTCCTTACTCATGGTAATAATTTTCAGATTTAAAGTGTCGTCTTCGCTTGTGTAGTAGGTACCTAAAGCTAATTGAATAACAAACAATGCGTGATATCCAATATATGTTTGTTATCGGCGGCTGTTTGTGCACTTCCCGGGTTAATTCGACAGAATTCGGCCATCGCTTAATATCACTTGGTTGTTTTCGTAACCAGCATCGGGTCAGATAAGATAACTCGTGTAACAGCTGGTTGCCAAGTGAATATTATCAACTGGACCTTGTTAGCTGATCATGTGACTACACTTCTTTGCCGACTGTTTTTTTATTCATTTGTTTTTCTCGTCTCCGTTCTTATGCCGATGTTTGAGCTATTGCAGTGTTGCGAACTTTGAACTCTGCTCGGTTTGCGGAGGCTAGGTTTTTATTATTAGCCTCTTTGTTATTGCTCGAATTACAGATACGTCACAGTCCACAGCTGCGACGTTTTTTGTTAGTTCGGAACAGACTGTCAGTCCGCCTGGATGAAGATAGATGAGTTTTTCTTTTATTTTCCTCGGCAAAGCACACTGTTGACTGGAATGGAATTAAGAGACTTAATTGTAAACAGTCTCGCTGCTCTATATTTTCGCTTGACTGAATGCGGTTTACAGATATTTTGTAATTAAATATTTCACCGATAAACTTCTGCCGCTTGATATCGCTGGTCACGTACACACTTGCTAACTTATTTACCTACTAATGTGCCGAATGAAAACAACTACATACAGACTGAACGAAAATAATCTATCAAAAACAAAGTAGTGATTTGTGTATCAAAGCTCAACATTATTGTAATCACCTTAATGATTGATCACACGTTTAGTCCATTCAAGTACTGAAATCATCATTGTAATGTTCCAAACTAAATATGTATTAGGTATAATATAGTATGTCAATGTCAGATGTCGTGTAATCTTCGGAAAGTCCGTTAATAAAGGAAACCTCGTATCGTTTTCCGAATTAATAAAGGTTTGCATGTAAGTGAGCCTTCATACTTTTTGAGAAATAGTTTGTTCTACTGACATATAAGGGGTTCAACCGCCGAAAGAAAGGCTTTGAAATGTCGGAGGCCTCATACAAATGTACTTGTCAGCTGTAATTGCCTCAAAACATTATTTTTGTGTTCTTTAACAAATTGCTTGTACTACATTGCTAACAAAAAGGGAAACCGAACTTCCGATGTTAAACGTTTAATTTAAGATAGCATTGACAGCTACATGGATGAAGAATCGCCTAGTTAACAAGAAATTGTACTTTTTACCGGCGTTATAAACAGAAACAATTAACCAATACATTTTAAAACGATCCTATCAACAGAGTCGTCTACTGGCCGAGGTCGACATAGAAACAAGGTGCGTTGTCAATTGGAAGCATAAATAATAAATATTTGGAAGTGAGAGCGACGCACGCGGATGTGTGGTGACGTCACAATGGAGGCACACGCCGAGCGCCTGCGCCGACCGCCGCTATGCGCTTGTTGATACACGCGCACGCGTTCTTCGAGGAAGACCCTCTTCAATGGAGCGAGGAAGATGTCGCAAACTGTTTTCAAAACGATACCCAGAATCAGCAATACTGCGATTCGAGAGAACGTAAATATGTTGTGTCAACAGCGAAAACAAGCTCCGGAAACAAACGATTCACGACGCACGAAGCATGCGTGCCGAGTTCAGTTTTCACCTTTCTAAACGCTATTGTAGAGCAAGGTTTAGCAACAGTATAATATGTTGGCAGACGACCTTGCGCGGCCTGGCTCGCAGTGGACGATTATTGCTAGTGCTAGTTGGTGGTAAGGCACGGTAAAATTAATAGGCAACATTGAACTTGAACGTGTGTTGCGGTGCGTGCGGGTGACGTCAGGACGGCTCACACTACACGTGCGAGGCTGGCGCGGCCGCCGCAAGGCCGCTCCGCCTATCGCGCCAGCCCGGCCGCCGTGCGCGCCTAACTAACCGTGAACACAGCCTCACATGCACAGACAACGACATATACACCACTCATACACACTACAACCATCCTACGTTAAAAGTATGAGAAGCCTTGCTAGGGCTCTTTGAAATCCACACCTTTTAAATCAAATCACATCGGCTTCTAAATGCTCTAATATCAAGTATTAACTCATTCATCACTCTTTAATGTATCAATGAGAAGTGTGCGTGTTCACATAATATCTCAAAGGCTATATCATAAAACTCTTATGAAATGTAGAGTCGTTATTACAACTGCAATGTAGTCTTAGGTATATTACATTGATTCATCGCACTGGCAACAACTTCCCGACAGGAAAATAATTATTGACGTTCATATAGCTATCATGTTGTGCCTAATTTAGCAAATATAATAATATGGTCATAGTACGGTTTTATGATGATTTAAAAAATAATTTTAAGAAGTTACTTCAGGTTGAAACAATCACAACATTTCTCAGTAATTTAAATTCTATCATTATCCTATTATTTTATAATCCCGTAAACAGAATCCTATAATTCAATAAAGTAAGAATTTTGTAGAAATTGTTGCTTTTACTAATTAGGCAGATTCGAACGAAATCTTTTTTCTGAGAAGCCAAATCAATAGCAAACAAAACCTTTTGAGTATTGTTAAAGAGGTATTTTTATTAACACAAAATAATTATTAATAAGAACTTTACCTTAATAACAATGGTTTGTTTACTTCATACAAACTAATTCACAATCTCATACATAGATGATTTGTCATTAATTAATGATAAATGTATGAAGCAAATACCATTTTATTTCGTAATGAAACGTCTAAACAATAATATCAATTATTTCCATAATTAATGGTAAATTTAATTCTTGTAAATAATTATTCATTTACTCTACCTATTTGTATAAAGAGCAAAACATTATAAAATGTGTCATGACTTTACAAAGGACTTAGGTATTACAAATAATATTAAGCGTGTAGTTTATTTATCTGTATTTTTTGCTATCAAAATTCGCTCTACAATTTTAAATTTGCTCTACATCCGGTTCGGCTGTAGGCTGCCTATCAGATAACAGGGTGTAAATTTAGCTATCAAACACACATATTACGTACAAGTCTCTTATCTATATATCCAAAAATCGATAAAATATTGATAAAGAAAATTTACACTAAGGTTATCGGATCCATCATTGATACCGGCGATAAATAAATGCAACTTAATGTTCTGGCCTAAGTATTTATATCAAGTCTGTTAGTCACACGTGATAACAGCGGTTCGTTTTTAAACTATATTACATATTATTGAATAGTGAATGCGGAAGAAACTGGTTTATACACACTTGATGATATTCGAAAGAGAGACAATGTAGCCGCTCTTTCATTATGTAAGTTCACTTCATTGCCAAAAATGAAGGTTTTTGACACGTGGATAACTATTTTGTTTGTAATTTCCAATATTGGTTTTAAAAGATAGCATGGTATCTGAATATCTTTGATAAAGCACAATTAACGTAATTATAAATACTGATAAATCTGCTTGCATGAAAATACGTGATCAATTAACAAATGATTGATTGCAAGATATGTCAGAGTTCTCATAGTAACACTTCTATTGTTGTATAACACCTAAAACAGAACTTTTTCTGCCAAAGCGCTGCCTTTGACAGTTTCAAACTACACAAGTGACATTCCTGCAATCGCTTCGCACGGATGAATTACTGGTGTAATATACGTATAAAACTTCCTCTTAAATCACTCTATCTATTACAAAATACCGCATCAAAATCAGTTGCGTAATTTTAAAGAATTAAGCGGACATACAGGCAGACAGCGACAGCTATTATATTATTTTATACTTATACAACGTTGATAAAAGCGAGAGGCATTAAATGAAACCACATATTCTGTATATCATTATAAGGCTACACAACAAAAATCAAATCAATGTAAGCAATATTTTTATAATAACTTTCGTGAGGATGATTCATACTTAAAACGTTATAACGGTTTACTCACGCGTATTTATCGGGATAGCCCGACTAGTTTCGGACCCAACCGGAGCCAACTAGATAACTATGCCTATAAAACTTAGTCACCTAATCAGGAAGATACAGCATGTTCAAACTAAAAAAAAACTAAAAAAATATCCTGTGACTAAACTATTGCTTACATTGATTTGATTTTTGTTGTGTAGCCTTATAATGATATACAGAATATGTGGTTTCATTTAATGCCTCTCGCTTTTATCAACGTTGTATAACAAATTATGTACTAAAACCTTCCTCGAGAACCACTCTATACATTGGTGGAAACAGCGTGAAAATTGGTGCAGTAGTTTTTGAGTTTATCGCGAACAGACAGAGAGACAGACACGGCGAAGAACTTTGTTTTATAATATGTTGTGATTTTATATCTTAAGCACAAACAAGGTTGACTGAACGTTATAAAAAGCCTTTCTAAGGTCGTAGTTGAATCTATTACCGAGGTGTCGTAACGTATCGTTAGAAACTCATTTACCTTGCATAATACACATGATTGCACGTGTCATGTCTTATCCTAACTGTTCACTGCAGTAACTAACTTTCCATTAACACGAACTGATGGCTTGGGGCTTGCGTCTGCTCGTTTAATTCTACCTTCATTTACTGCTTACAAATTGTTATTTTACTATCACTGTTTAGTATAAAATGTAGTCGCTTTTCGTCTCTGTTAGTACCTATGAATTCTTAAGTCTATAAAAGTACGCATTGGATTTTGATTCGGTTTTTAACAGATAGAATGCTTTAAGAGATAGGTTTATATGTCGTGTATTAATACGTCAGGATTGCACCTGTGCTAAGCTGGAGTTGATTCCTAGTTATCGTATAAAAACTGTTTATCTTGTACTAAAGAGTCCGTATATGAATAGCAATTCAATTGATAGAAATAATTGTTTAAAGTTGGCTATGATTATACAAGTATACAGCTGCGAATATGTTCTAAGCGTAGTTATCAATTAGTAAAGGAGGAAAATTCGCAAATATTTTTAAGGAAAACCTTCATATTTCCAAATAATCTAGCTAATCCTTGTCATGTTGTAAGCGTATGGACCGATAACAATTAAGTGCATAGTGATAAAACACATAGAAATAGATACCTGTTGATATCTAGCTTGTTTCCCTCAAATTGTAGTCTTCAAAATACTTTTTAAGTGCCAAAATATATTTCAGATTATAGCGAAAAATAACTATTACCTGTTTTAAGAGGACAACAGCGAAATTTTCCTGTCTCCAAGTCGTCAAAATATCATGAGGTTAAAACACCTGCATGAACTTAAAACGTAATTAGATTTTTACACGTAAATACTTAAGATATAACAGATAGTTATATCATAATAATATCGCGGAATACGTAAGTTACAAAAATACCACACTCAACTCGTGCCAGATAATTTTATTGATATCGACTTTTCTGATAACTATTGATAAATTGTAATTGAATGTTTTTATCAACCATTGAAAGTACACTTTGTATATTTTTCAACTTATTACCTACGGCAAAACCGTTTAATATTGTCAGTATAAACTGGATACGGTATTACGTTCGAAATAGATACAAAAAAAACGTTTAATAGATATTATTTTTATAATCTGCTTAATCTATCTTTAAAAAGATTAGCATTTACGTCTCTGTTTTATAAAACATTGCTATAGGTAAAATATGTTATCAAGAAGATTATGAAAAAATATGGGCGCGATTTTAACAAAATGGTCAGAATTTTATAAACTTGAACCACACTATGTAGTATTGTCTTTTTTCTGTCAAGCGATTGGACAACTAACAGAATAGGACGGAGTACTATCTTGGGTGACGTTTTCTAAGGAAAATGTAGACGAATTTAGTGTTTAGAGCGCGCATTGCCTACAAAATACATACAACCTCCACGCTTGATATTTAAACTTCCTTAAATTGATGAATTCAATAAACCAAAGGATTGTATGATAGTAAAAGAATATTCAGCATTGTTAATAACAATTGGTATCGACGTCAAAACAAATCACTATCACTGTATTAAACGAATACTCAGAGCGATAGAACGGAACGGAATACTTCTGAAGATAAAGAAAGAGCGTTTTTCACGCTTGCTTATTGCGAGTTGGTATTCAAATTATTAATTATTCTAGGTCTCTTTCTATCTTAATTTTTAGTGTTTTATATCAGATTTATGTAGTTGGCCTGAGGACAGACTGACTGCTTTAAAGGAATGTTATCGTTTCAGTGCAGTGTTTGAAAAACTTAGGAATAATTACCAAAGTCGCAGTTTCTTCGCGTCGCGTGGGTTCGAACCAACCAAACCCGGTCATTGAACCACTAGGCCAACACGACAGCAATGCATTACAGCAACATATTAACACCGGGCATGCAACATTCGCTCACTTGGCGTATTTGCGTATCGCGTACTTCTTGCATAAGTGGCGTATTTCGCAACATCTTACTACAGTGTAGTCGAAAGCTGTGACGTAATCGCTGCGCCGGCGCTGCGAACCCATTGATTAGACTGACGGAGCTGTGAATGTAACCAGTTACTTAATCCTAATCATTTTATTCAATTCTTAAGAGCTTTTATTCATCTGAGATACAGTAGTTCTGTATTGTTTGTACACAAGTATCAAAGACTATTGAGTGTGTATAACACTGTTTGTTGAAAGTTATACCGTTGTATAATTCTAGTAGATATTACAATGGAAAAAAAACTTGAGGGCTTAAAACGAACGAGAGTTTCGGACGGGTAAAAAACAGATCGATAAAATACCCCAAAACAGACCTTTTGAAACGTGTATTTAGAAATATTGCCGCTGGCAACACGCTAAGTAACAGCGGAACATCGAGAGGTGGTGTAAAATATTCAGAATAAGGAGGTTAGCCGTATTTTTAGATCGGACTAGTGTCAGGGAGATCTCGATGGCGGGTCAACAGCATCGATCAAGTGCGTTCCGAATAATTATGAGAGTAACGCAAAGTGCACACGAAATACTAATGGACAATTTAAATTCTGAATAAATTTGCAAGCTTACCGTGGAATCTTATGGGTGGAAAGAACTTTGATACGTTTCTATTAAGCGAAAACAGACTTTATTGTTTCAGAATTAAGATCTAAGTTAGTTTGTTGTGCAAGCATACGAAGGCTGCCGAATATTAAAAATAAGAGTCTTTGGCTTAAAAACAAGACCGTTGAAGCTGGCAAAAGTCACAGAAACTTTAGTACTATTTATAATAATAAAATGAGCTCATAGTAGTAGAAATATCAGTTATTCTTTTGTTTACTGATTTCCGTCTATTCTTCTAAGGGGAATACCCCATGCCATACAAATGCAATGACCACTTAATTAAATGTGTACATTTGTGTATTCCTACAAAAATTACCGCCTGATAGTTACAATTGCATAGAATAAAATAAATGAAGCACGCAATATATTTATTTTTTCTAGCCTATAGTGTCCCACAGCTGGGCAAAGCGCTCCCCCGAGCCCTTCCACGATTCTCTATCTTGCGCCGCTTACAAAATATGTACATTGCAAGTCATAAAATGTACATGATAGATCAGAAATAAAAATATGTTGGGAAGACTAAGGCTACAAATTACAAATCGAATACATAGTTCTATCCTATAAACCTCAGGTATTGATCGAATCAAGAAACGTTTCAAGAGCGAATAAATACGAGCTATTTTCATGAAATTTGCAATCTCAAACACAGGAATATTTGATTAGAAATTTCTTCGGCTTTCAGACTGAAAACCGTCCTTACTAGCCTAGCCACACATAGCTCATATTTATACCTACCTATATAAAAAGATATCGAGTTATAATATGCACCTCAGTAAATTGAATGCATATGAGAAAATCTCTCCTGATAATTTAATGCTAAGAAGTTTGTTAGTTCGCCCTAATTTGGAAAGTACTGGTTTGAATTTAAAGTGTATTTTTTATCCGTTCATCAAGCAAAGTTACAAGCTACATAAAATCAAGTTAGGTAAAAAAAAAAAAGTTACTTAAATATGAGCGGTTCGAAACCTGGGCCAAACCGTAAGGCATAACTAGTCTATAATAAGGTTACAGAAAAAGGTTTTTACAATGAACATAATATAAAAAAATAGTCATCCGATTATAAGAAACCTACGTAAGATGCGGATACTTCTTGAGAAATTATGTGAAGAAAAAATCTCGGTAACAATTAAAATGTACCAACATTTATTTACCTACGCAGTTAGTTAAAATTTTCTTTTATCTCTACAAATACCGGTTCGATAATCACAGTGTAATTAGTAATTAATGTTTTTCAAATGGCTTTGTATGGCTACGGAACTGTCTAAAAAGATAGCAACAATTACGTCAGCCGCGTAGATAATTGTCAAGTTAAATACGTGACAATTAACAGTAAATAAACAAATGTGACGCTCAGCGAAAGGTGTTAGACCTTTGACGGTCGTCAATTAAAGAAAGTAAAACACCCTGTATTGTTCGAGCCAGATGTATACATTGGCCGAGACGAAGGTAAGTACAAACAAGCAAGCAAGGGCCGTGTTGACAAACAACACCCTTTAATAATCATTGTTTACCTTGCAACAATGTGTGTTTGTAATGAATATTATTTAAATGCAAATTGTTTCACGATTTTCATTGTTTCAGCCGAACCAGAAATAACTCGTGATTAAAACTCGTCGCTCAGGTTTTTGTTAAACAAATATCCGAGTCTTCATTCAGATTTGCCTCGTGACAACTCTATGAAATATGTGCATGTTTCTTACGCCAATTTACACAAAAATAGGAAATATATTATCATATTGGAACTGATGTTCGTTATTCCAATTCATTGCTGTGATAAATGAGACCAATGATCAATTATTACAAAAGGCGAATAGTTTTAGGTACATCATAGTAATTACAATCTAATATTATTTATTTGGTGATTACTATTGACAGTTATAATAAAGGTTCCGTTGGGGTCCTTTTGAAAACAGATTTATGGGTCCTTGAGACGAATAATGGGTCTATGACTGAATCGTCTAGTTTGTGGTTTTGCTGAAACAAGTTTGATCGGATCGAGAAATACAAACGTGTTTGAAGTTATTTTGATACAATTTTTAACTACTTTTGTTTTTACGTTTATACGTTTCCAACAAACTTAAAATTCGAGTTGAACATATTTGAACATGGGACCTTACTGAGGAAAGATGTAAAAGAGTATCAAACCTGCGTCTGAGTAGACTGATTTGATAACAAAGAATCGCGACTGAAGCAGCTCGTAACATGAAACACTGAAGCACTTTGATTGTTTATATATCGCAATAAGATACCGCCTCTTTACGCTCGTGAGAACGTTCCGTTAACATGATCGGTATTGTGAGTTCACCGTATAACCGCGTGTTACACACTAATTATGCGGTGTATAACATATCAGACTTATGTAGGCTTAGCACTACACCGGCTTGCATGGAGACGGAATGTTTGAAGTAAAAATGTTGCTCTTTTAGAAAAATATATAAGATTTCTCCATTCTATAAATTAACTAATATAACTGTCAGTACTTAGATATTTTATGCTTTTATGCTGAACATTAAGATATTAGATTAGTATATTAAATATCTACTAAAGTACTAAGAGTTTAGGAGTATCTGTTACGCTCAATATAAAATACAATAATTTTAATAGGAGTAATCAGTTTACATGTAGAAGGAAGAAAGGATCTTCTTCCTTCCTGGTAGGATTAGCAAACTAGCTAGAAAAGAAAGAGATACAACTAAACCCAACTTAAAGAGAACCTCTTTTTAAATTAATTGTAGAGTACGCTCTACAATTTTTACAAAGAAGGTTTATGCCGAGAATAACATTAAATGTTCATTAATTTTATGATTAAAATAATTAGATTTTCCTAGCTATACAAATGAGAAGCAAAATTATAATCTGAATCAATATCTATACATCCAATAATGGCGTAAAACTTATCACAATACTATGATTTCTCACGTGACTCTACATTTTTAAACCCTTTTGAATAAAAAAAATCACCGAACAAAAATACTAGGTATCTTTAGTCTTAACTTAGTACTAATAGTGGTGTTTAATTAGTGTTAGCATGTTAGTTACAATTAAATCTAAATTATAATAATAATATAAAATATTCCATGAAACATCATTAGGTACATAAACCATTATTATTTATAAATGGTATTCGGATTTCCAACTTAATAATACCATGCATAATAAATACTCGTGTTATTTTTTTTCGCTAATACATCGTAGTATCCTTCCTTGTATTACCTAATATGTAGTTTTAATTTTAAATTATTAATATTATTATGTATCATGCATAACTCTTTGTGTTTGTATGTTTGTGACCTTCAATCTGAAACCACTGTATCGATTTGGATGAAATTCGTCGGATGGTAGTTTGTATTGTATGTTATGTGATTTTTTTTATTATATTTAGGTAAAAATGTCTAAAATATTGAAACTAATTCATACTTCAGTAGTGACAGACACTATTGTACGGTAAAAATGACGTTACAAATGTTAAAAATGATTGAAAATTGATTGTTAGACAGTAAACGGCGATTTACTCTTCAAACCAACTGAATATTGCTGTGAAGGTTCGTGTAAATCTATCAACAGAATTGATAGCAATAAACATTTAAATTTCTATTGTATAACCTCTCAACTACTCCTCGATACAATGATAACATTCCGGCTCCGACTGCACGAACAGCAACAGATTAACAAAGTAATCAGATGGTATTAGAGCTCTGTTTGTTCGACCCGCTCATTATTTACCGAACATGTTTTATGTACAATTGAAACGTAGCGTTCATTCATGTCTGTTAACTATTTATATACATGTATGCGCCTATGTACAAAAATAAAACGTGTATGCATACGAGTACAGGTATGCGAGGTATTATCGTGGCTAATACAGCTGATAGCGTCAGATATCAGTACGTAGGCGGGCGCAGTAGCTGGAGCCTGATAACACACACACATGCACACACACGGCCCCTACGTACACATGCGCACGCCCGCGTGTGAGTGTGTAACACTATCTGTGACACAAGCTATGATATCTCTTTGTTTTCTTTGCAACCGCCGCTTGTTATCCGACAAATGGTCCTCGTTTATTTAATAGGTATCATGCACCCTTAGCAGAGTACGATTACGGCTATTTTGTTAATTCGCCGACGGTAATAACATGTTACACGACAATATATACATGCAAGTTTAATATTATATACAAAATGAGTACAGAACAAATTCATTTAAATGAATGCCGTATGCATCGTGAACTTGTTCAGATAAATATCAGTAATTTATATCAAGTTTATAGATAAGCCTTTTTTGCTGATACTGATTACCTGTGTAGGCCAGATATTAAAATCATTCATTTAAAATATTATTGCTAATTTTTCAAAGAGAAGAGATGCTAACTCTACGTTAGAATATGTTTTCCAGCTTGGTATAGATAAATTGCTGATAAAAGTGTGTAAATTCTTTTGTATTTTATTTATCAACATCCTGAGTGTAATCCCACGGTTATGTTATTATAATTAAAACTGTAAATACTGACTGGAGTGCTATTCTTAAACCATACAGTATATTTTTCTATTGAAAAGATGTGAAAACTCTTTCTTAATATTTCCTAGTTATAGTAGGTATAGAATTTGTCTCATCATTCATTATGGTATAACGTAAACTATCCGGTTCCCATAACGACATTTAAATTAAATTAAATTATGTTAGGTAACTAAATCTCACGAAACAAAATTGTCATCACTACCAAGAAATATAAGAGGAAATATAAATTTTAAAATAACCTCCTGTACTTTGCTTAGTTAAATTTACAAATTGTCAGTTGAGGATATTTTTACCTGCAAAAGGAGAGTTCTAAATTCTTTAGAAAACTTTATGGCCTTCTTGTTTAGAGGTACAGGTGATATTTAGCATAATGTAGCCTGGGACCTACCTCACGTCTTTATTAATTCATATTATTGCAACTGTGAAAGCGAGATAGCCCTTTGTGAGCTTACTTCGGCGTCTCTTTCACACCTCAAGTCTTACTTATGGACGTAGTGGCAGATCTTCTAAACACATGTGCGGCTTACATCTTTTTAGATTTAATCTAAATAGGACTTTGGGAAATATGATAAATTATGAAGTTTGTATACAAATAGTTTTGATTTTGCGATTGATATCATGCACGTATAAACAATTATTTTTTGTCTACAGTTTGAAAATTATTATTGTTTTCCTATATTATGGGAGTTTTGTTTGAGTGTGTATTTCTCTGAATTGAAATTTGAAAAGTATTGTATTTTTACCTAAAAGTTTTTTATATGCATTTACAAAACACCCAGATATTTGTAGTTTTAAAAAGGACCCTGAAAATCGATTCACATATACACCAGTCTTGATATATAGTATTGAGTATTACAAGATCACATTTATCACTGGTTTTTCCTATTTATCCATCTTAAACATTCACGTCACTTGAAAGTATCTGAGTATATGTATTTGTAAGGATTTATCTCATATAGATTTGTTTGGTCCATGTTTGACGTACCGATGTATTGTATGATAAAGTTAGTTCGATTTCTACGAATATTATTTGCATTATTGCAGATTGCGTGCTGAGTTCTATGAAACCGATAATTGCGTTACAATTGCTGTTCTTCTATACTACAATTTATGTTACTTATTGGAATTGAAGGATTTTATAGAATAGTTATAATTGTCGATGGATTAATAAGGATTAAAGTTATTTTTAACTGATAAACCATCTCTTAATTCTGATATAAGTAGAATTAGCTGTGTTATTGAAATAGAACTAAAACTATTATTTAATTAAGGTTAAAATATAAGTAAATACTTTAATTTCAAAACGAGTATTGTTAATACAAGCTGAATACATTTGAAAGGTATTACTTATATTATTAATTAGATTTCTGAGTACTGACTCTACCATCTTTTATTTACATTGAAACAAGATAACTATCAATTAGTAAACTGTTAAAATTCAATTTTGTAGTTCGTAGAACTACTAGTTTTAAATGAAAATCACTTAAGATCTTTAACAATTTTTTTATCTAAAAAATATTAGTCTCTACTTTATATTTATTGAGATGTTTAGTTTCATTATTTGTGTTTCATTTATCATCAACAAAGATATTTAAATAAGCGGTAGTATATAGTATTGCGTGTACACTCACTTGTGAGGTTAAAGTTTATCACTCGACCTAACTCCCCGCTCCCCGTACTTTTCCTACTTGGTCTAATTTTAACTCATCAATTATTTAAACAGTATTGTAGTATTGATAACGAATTATCATATTGTCACTAATTATTTAACGATTAAACCTCAGGATTTACAAGGCATTTATTTGTATCAATAATTATAATGTTTAATTAGTAATTTGTACTGTTATTGTTCTATATACTTGTATGTAGGTACTCCAACGTCGGAGATAAATAAGGTTATTATAGTAGAGTCGCATGAGAAAATAAATACTTTTTCTTAGAACATAATACGTTGAGATTCTTGGGATTGTTCAATCAAGAATATTTATCTTGGCTTAAATGTCATCTGCGAAGGTTTATTATTGAGACTTGAAGATATTTTTACCATTTACAGGTAAAACGAGAATAAGAAAATGGGCTGGGATCTTGCAATACAATTATGGTTTAATTTTACCTAGCAGTAAATTTGTTTTTATGTGCGAGCAATTAATATACAAGTGGTTTTTGAAAACGAGTACCTATTAACTTGTTGTATGGTATCGTATGGAAGTTGAATAATACTTTTTATACTTATTATCTAACTTGTACTTAAAATGTATTACTAATAACCAAAATAGCAATAAATTGTTTACCAAACTTTTTCAATTCAACGTTCGTAACTCTACATAAGATTAGACTTAGGTTGTTTTGCACAGATACTTGTAAATAACTTAGCGGCCTATAGCTACGTGTGTAGGGCTATTAAAACGCCGAATGACCTAAATCACGCGAGAGACACTACTCTGAGGTCATGTGGAGATAGTAGAGCATGTAGACACATAAAACAGACACTCAGTCATATGTTAATTAGCTGACATTAATGACGGACTATCACGTGGAAATTAATAAGAAACATTGCCTCGTCACACGTATAAGTGCAGGTAAAAACGCCGTGTCAGAACAAAATTGTAGGTGTACACACACTTTGTACGTGCAACGTATAAGATCATTGACATGTAACGAATGCTTAAAATTATAATGTTTCCAACATATTGACATAATATAAGACCGGTTTAGTTATTTTCACGCCACGACGTGCCAGATATGAAGACACGTTACGTCTAAAATGCTACCGGTGTCTTATGATAAAATAATGATCATGTTGAAAGTTAACGCGTGTCATTTAGGTAGAGTGCCTAATGTTTCAACGTTGTTGCCACTGGTATACCTACGACCTACGTGTTACACTGACTGAACTATTCAGTTGTTTTCAAGGTTAACTTGGCTGGGTGTAAAGGTAGAGCAGAATGTAAATATGGGAGGAATGATCGCCTCAGCCAGATAGTAATAAGCATAACGCATGTAGGAACAGTGGGCAGTGGGCAGTGAGGAGCAGGCAGCAGGCGCCAGAGTAAGCTGGCTCGAGGCGAGCTGACGACACGCTCGGAAACAACCTAAATAAAGCGGCCAGCAGGGAGCAGCGCCTGACGGACGCGGAACACGCACACACGCGCGCCGCACACACCCGCGCCGCCGCACACACGCGCGCGCCTCACGCACACACTGCTCCCCAGACGAAAATAAAATCCACTCGTATGCGCCATGCAAATAGGAAGGCGGCCCGTGCACGCGAGTCGCCAAATCAACTAACAGATCCTTACGTTTCGTGGCACTGTCGCAAGACGGTCACGGGCGCAGCATCGCAGGCCGCGGGTCACAGCAACGCTTGCCGGTCGGAGATCTCATCCGAGGGAAGGCGCCGCCGTCCGCCACTCCGAACTGGTTTCGTACGCTCGGATTCCGATGGAAAAGTACACGGGCGTAACGTCCACGAACATTCGGCACTCGCGGTATAGCGCGCCGGTTTCACTGCGGTCACTCGGCAGGAAAATCAACGGGCGGAGATTAGCATGAATGATATCATGGGTCGATGTGACGACGAAGCAACGGAATAGAGTGCGACGTCGGCGCGGGTCGCGCTGCGACTGGCGGCGGCACTACGCGGAGCCCCGTGCGTAGTGAGTGGCCGTGAGGCGCGGGGACGAGGAAACCCGGCGCGAGTACGGAGCGCCCGGCGGCGCGGGGGGTGCGGATTAATCACGTAGTAAGTATGCCCTCCCCCTGCCGGCCCCGGCCCCGCGCCGGGCCGCACCGCCCGCGGCGCCGCCACCGATAGAACCTGCGCTCCACCGATACATAAATAAATACTAAATGCAATATGAGCGCTCGTCGTGCCAGACTGAAACCGAACACTTCTCGAGCGAAATGAATTCTTGTGTGAGCGTTGGCCGTTGCCACCGAATGTTGTCGGCACCGGCAGGGCCGCAGGTCCGGCGTGCGCCTCCGCCGCCGGCCGTCGCGCTCCGCCACGTAAAGCCGTGATGCAATGCAACTGTTAAACGCCTCGCAAGTTATCAATCAGCCCGAGAGATGCTGTTATGTAGAGTTGTCGAACGAGTGCTCGCCGTTTCAACATAATATGAAAGTTTACTTCCGCGGTGATGGTGTGTTTGGTTGAAAACACTCAATCAGGGCGTCAGCGGTTTCCTCTCGTGGTAGTCTATCAATAGGCGGCCGTGTTCATCGGTAACAATTTTCTGGGTAGTTTGTAATTGCATCAACTCTCTACAACAGGTATTTCCCACACACATCTCCAGTGGAAAGGTTCTGGAACCGGTTCTATAATTCTATGTCGCTGACGTCACGCCGTGCCTCGAGCTCATGATACCTACCTTTGAGACCTTTCTACTTTTTATCTCCACACTTAGTGCCTACTCGATTTGAATGCTACCTTACACATTTATTACAAGTTAGTTTGTGTAAAAGCATTCCACATAATTCCGACTACACAATGATGAAAGCAAAGCTTGTAAAAAGCTAAAATGTTTGAATACATTAGTCCTTGCACTTGAGTTAATTTGAAGTTGTTACAAAAAAGGGTAAAATAGTTTTACTTGTAAACACAATTGTCAGTAGCGGCGCACTTGAATATAATCCTGGTTGTTTCCATTGTGCCCGAGAAACAGTTACCGAGATAAGCCTTAAAAAGAATTATCTTACAATAATGGAAGGGACCCTAACGACCGGTGTTAGACGTAGTTATTGTCACAGAAGTGGTTTCATTTGTATTAAACGTTTGGGTCATAGAAGTATTTAAAAATAAGTTGTTAATGGAATTCCCAGTTTCGCATAAAATTAAGTTGAGTTGACATTGCCCTACAACAAGAAATCATTGGGTTTTTATGTTCAACAAACTTTTTTCTTAATACTTTTTTAACGTAAAAATATCCAATAAAGCCTTAATAACTACAGTTCCTAAAAATCACAAATATAAACCCTCTCTACAAAACTCTACATTGCCTTTTTTCAACAACTCGTTTGAAAAACTTTGAATTTCTCGTAATAAATAACCGAGAGAAACAGTAAGTACCTACGTACTATAGGGAATGACCATAGTAAAGTGTAGAGTACTATAGCGTTGAACTCGGGAAGGGCCATCGATCGATTCGCCACACTCAGGCGCAACTGAGAATCAAACGTGTTTTTTTTTTCATCTGACGAAACCTTATAATGCATTTCGAACTAGTAAATGTTAACTTAAGTACTTTTTGGAGTCGTTTTAAATTTGATGTGATATTAATTATTATTATTACGTTCTTATTTGTGTTTTAATTTAGAGGCCATTTTCTAAGAATCAAGGATCAAGAGGATTACTTCAGTTGCTTTAAACGTGTTTTTTTTTATAGTTTTACACATAAACAACAACTTTAGATTATTTGGGTGATGTAGTCGGCTATCAGGGTAGGATTTACAAAAAAATGTTGAGTAAAAGATATGGCTAAAGTTACGACCGAGGTAACATCATTGGCTACCATTATGTTCTCAATCAATTAAGAACAAGAATTTATACTACTAATATTTTATTGATAAATTTTTGGAGAATCTGGAATCAAGTGGAAGTACATCCATCAAATATTTGAAGGCGTCGTGGTCAATACACAATCTATCTTTACATGGTTAAAGGTACCCAGCAGTGGGGCAGTTACTGGCTGGTATTATTGTAATTTAAATACACCATGTTTACTCAAGCACTAAGTGCGTGTGCGCACAATTTAAATGGCGGTCCCATCGTCGCGGTGCGTGACGCGGGCAGGTGCGTTGCGCGTAGCTACCATGTGATCTACTATTTAATTTATGTTATTATCATACCCATTGATCAAAACGAAATGCAAAATTCTATTCATAAATATTTTTACACGTATATTTGATTGATAAAGTAACCTGTAGAAGTTTTTTAGGTTGATGTCTTTTCCCCTTGGAAATAAGGGTCAACATTTGAGCCATAAAACACACTACTGTTGCAGTCTAAAAAGGATGCTACTATTGTAGATCTAAAGAGGGTGCCAATTCTACGACATATTGCTTAGAGGAATTTTAAATTAATACTACTTTTAGTGGCTCTACCTTTGAAAAGTTGGAGAAACCAATTGTTGCTCTTTGCTGCTCTACCGAAATGTATACCTTCAACGTCTGTAAAAGATACTCATAAAAAATAAATATTTTTCTAATCCCACTTCCCTTTGAGAAAAACACTTTTTCTTAATAAGGCAATTATACAGAATTATAGACAATCAATTCTGTTATAAGCCTAATTGAAGGATTCCTAAGAAATCGCTCTTATATTATGTACTTGATTCTGAAGACGAGCCTTTTTAAGTCTTATTATAAGTGGTTCAAATTCGAATAAACAAGTACTTGTCTTTAGGGTTACGTACCGAAAAGGCAAATTTTCTCTGTCTAGTTGTTCGATTCTTACATGCATTTATTGAAGGCTATAAAAAAAAGGTCCTAGGAAAATAAATAAATAACGCAAGAACTACAAGTCTCACTCTGTCTCAGGGTTTACTGGTAATTACTCATAAAGAGTTAAGCTCGCATGTGTATATTTTGTTTCTAAACTGTTTTTTTTTATTATAAAAATCTACATGTATAATTAAGAATCAAAAGTTAAGACAGAGATTTTCACTAAATTTTTTTACATAAACTGTCTCCTGTATTATATCCTATTTTTGTGAGGCCGGATTTTTTAGTACAGAACCACCGAAACTCTACAAACTCAGACTGGCAACTAGCTGGTAATGTATATGTTTATTTTTCGAAAATTCTTGGTATCAATTTTCAGACTACTTGAATAGATATAATTTGTAATTGATCTATAGAATCGAGAGCAGTTTGTTGACTTGTCTGCAGTAGGCGACAGGGTGCAGACGTCTACCTACCCACGCATGGAGACTGCATGTAATGCTCTGTACCTATGCGGTTGGATTGACAAGCTATTTTCAACATATCACTGAGTCTCTCTTTTTACTTCTTTTTGTATTGATCAGCCTAAGTACTACCTTTCCTGCCCAAGTAACATTGATTGATTGTATCGCACAAATGTATGAGAGTGACATTCCTTTTCACTAGTGACATGATTTTGACTTGTCATTTAAATACATTTTATCGATTTGATTAGATTAGGTCTTTAAAAAAACGTGGTAACTAGGCATGTTGGTCATCCCCAGACTTTTCCAATAAAATCTTCTTTTATTGTATTGTTTTAAAGTTCTGTATTCTAGAAGCCTAGTTAGTCTTGGTGTCAGCATCAGAATGACAAATATTTAAAAACTTTTAACCAAGTTACGATATTGGGTAGCGACACTGGATGCTATTTGACCCTGAATTTTTAGAGAATTTTATACAACGTACCTAGTATTGCACCTTTGTGCTTAGGAAAGGTATAAACAGGTATAATAAATAGTCTCTTGACAGCGATGACCCCGTTTTATCACAAATTTCGTACTTCTTGGCACGATTTGCACTTTTATTTGTTGTAGACCTGTTAACATATACTTACGGTACGTTATATGTTGAGTTTTACGAAAAATATTTACTTTATTTAAATCAATGCTCAATTTTTGGACCGAATCTCTTCGCGTGACCTATTGACCTACTCATACGTCGAGCACAGTGTTTTTCTCATTTTTTTTATTTCAAGTGGTTTGTTTTCAATTTTCCGATTAAGTGCTCAAAAGTCTTTTACTTTGTTTATCGATGATATTATTTTTTGATTGTTTTCAGGAATTTTTTAAGATTTTAAAGGTACGAAAGCTTTGTAAAATTAGGAATTAAGTTACACAATTTCTTCGTTTTTTTTTAATCTTATTCGTTTTTCAGAAGAACAATACACAATCAGCTAGCATTTATTTATTAAATTTTAACTCATCACAACATAGTATGAAACAAAGTCGCTCCCCGCGTCTATTTGTCCCTATGTATGCTTAAATCTTAAAAATTACGCGATGGATTTTAATGCGGTTTTTTAATAGATAGATTATTTCCAGAGAAAGATTTATATGTATCCACACACATACACCAGAGTAGCACCCGTGCGAAGCTAGGGCGGTCCTCTAGTATTTTTTATTATGTATTAAGTCACAATCAACGATGAAAAGATTCTCAGTGGCACAAACAGTATTTCAAGTACCCTCGCTTTCCAATACACCCTTCAATAAGATGCCCTTCCGTAACATCCTGTAGCAAAACAGTATTATATAGAACAACTTGTTTACTTCTGCTTACAAGAGAATAAATCGATTCTAATGCAGTAAACAGCCAGTTGTGTTATTGTGTAAATACGAGTATCGCTGATACCACTTGGCCTATAAAGAAACTCCGAGCTTATTGTGCTTTGATACTCTTGTATATTTAGTTGAAATAAAGTCTGTTTGCAATCTAAGTTTGATCTGAAGTAGGTAGAAGAGAATAAGGATTTTTTCCAAGAGCTTTTGCAATACAAAATATGGAAATATATTTTTCCTTGTACTGCTTTGTTTAAGTTTTGCACTAGAATTATGTACCTCTACATCATCTAGTGTTTCGAATGCTCTCGTCCCAAATATTATCTCTTGAGTTTGGGTTTTTTGGAGTTAGCTACTATTATTTTACAAATTTAGAATCTTTTAGTTTTTCATGATACAACATATTAGCTAAGCTTTTAAAAGCGTAGGCTAACTTGAACTTGCAAACACAAAATGAAAAGAAACTTCTAAATAAATGTTTTCAAAGTTAGTCGCAGCTTTGAATCTCCTTACTCTAAATTAGAGTAGAATAAGGAGGTTCGTTTCATCTAAAATATAACTGTATGAAACTAATAAGGGTCGTCCTTTTATCTCACCTTAAATGTATAATTCGAGAACAATATGTAAATCTAGAATATCAGTAAAATAACCCCCCATATGCCAAATCAATAAATTATTAACTAAAATACCCAGAACCCGTAAATCAATGAAATTATTCAAAATGTATGTAAATGACAAGTAAAAGGTTTATTTCTTGACCTGTCGAAAAGAAGAGTCATTTCCATACATTTAAGTATTTCAATTCACGCTTGTAATAGGATATGGTCACATTATTTAACTATTTAGACAAATACTTTTTCTTTACGTAAGATGTGTTTGAGGATATTGTGTATGGAATTTTGTCCAAGTTCCCTAATAAAATCACAGTTGCTGTATTATTTCAGTTGGTACGCAGATGAACAGAGACATTATTCGTGGAGCATTTCAGTTTTATGATCGCCTCGTAAACAAAATCAGCATTTACAGTGTCGCGCTTTCACAGGCTAATCTCGAACGCGTTACAGCATAATGTTATCACATTTCTATCGTACAGTCAAGTACAATCTTAGTACAATCGTATATTACCCCTTTCCAGCATCAAGAATAAAAACTTCAAATCTTGTAACAGCGTCAATAAATTGTGAACAAAATTAAATAAAAGTAGGTATATGTGAGCTTTTTTTTCCGTGACACTCGTCTTATGTAAAGAAATACCTAAAATGTTAGAAATGTCAATTCATTTCGATTGGTTACTTGATTGAGACCTGCCATTTTCATACATTTGTGTCCGTTTTATCAACTCTAAAAATTCTCGATAATTCACGAGACTAGAGGGCAGCTCATATATATATTTTATGAGTTATATAGATTTATTAAGCCTTCCAATGCAATGCGCACAATGTTTTAAATCCCTGAAACAGTCAACACACTAATGGGCTTAACTGTACCTGTGATAATTTACAACGTAGCGGATACATCGAGGTTTATTATAGCCTGCCATTTGAACTATTCCTGTACGGGCAAGCGTTATGCCGAATTATGTGCGGTTGTGTCGACTGCATGCAAATATGAGCGCCGAATACATGATATGCAACGAATACATTACATGTCTACTGGAAGCCGACTGGTCGGTTGGATTATTGTAAATGTCGGGAATACGCCTGTGGTCCAAGCTTTCCCGGAACTGATAACTAGTACCGTGTATTTAGTAAACAAAGTTAACATGTTGAGTATACAAAGTTATTAAGTAATTTAGTTCGACAGTGTTTTTATCACGCCTCTCGTTTATTTACTGTCTTTTCGTACTTTTATATTCTGGTCTGATGTATTTATGATGTTAAGTTTCATGTTCATATAAAATGCTGACACCAGTCTCACACGTGTCGACCTGGATATCGAACTGGAATTTAAAGTTCTTTTTTAAAGAAAACATCATCCCTTAAGTCAAAGTTTAACAAACTACATTTGTAAACTCCAAGTTGTTGTAAATCGAGTAAACATGAAGTTATGTCGATCAGCCTCCGACTCTACACAGAGAAAAACTTCATCCGAACTGTGAACGTGTTAGAATAGTAAAAAGCTCGCTTCATGCGTACGTCCGTAGTGTGTAAGTCTGTTCTGTAATTTTCGCGCTGTCACGGCCACTTTTAATAAATGGGAAGGCATCCGAGGTGCGTGACTGCACATGCCTGCAAGTCATTTGCAGGAATTACTCGTATGCTAAGTGAGTGTAGATAATTAAGTTGTAAAGCTCTATAGAGAGTGCTGGATACCTCACTACGTATGTTATTTAACGTCTATTGTCACTCGGCCTGTCAAAGTCCTACTTAAAATTCTGCGCATTTCTAAAAGGAAACATCGTTGGTTATACACAAGCGCGTACGCTTCTTATAAACAACTTCACTGGCGCACGCTTTGCATCTTCCGATTTGCGATAAGTGATGGCTGTCTATCTGCTGATTAATTTAAAGACGCTTGTTCTACTTGATACGGCGCGGGTAATATAATTTTATACTGTACATAAATTCCAAGAGGCTCTAGCATTCCTTGTAGATCTTAGATACGGTCGCACGGCAATCTGCACCTGTAATGATCATAATCATCATTAACTCTGGTCTGAAATAAATACAGATATATTTAGAGGAGAGTAATGTAGGTAGCGCAGATATTCATGCAGCCATTACATGTTATGACATAATTAATCAGGCGGGAGGCGGCGCGGTGCGTGGTGCGGTGCGTGGCGCGGCGCGGCGCGGCTCGCGGTGGCAGCGCGCGCTCGTCTTATTGCTCCGGCGAGGGCGCTCGGTCAGTCTGGGCGGCCGCTAGTCTATTTCCGACCAAACCTACGCATCGCCGTCTAGTTTCTATTTGTTTGCCATATAAATTGCTATCATTACATTTGCACTACAGTCTGGTGCGTGCCATGATATATTTTTAACGACGCGTTGAGAGAAGTGGTTCGATAAACATTTTAGTTTCACTATTTGTTAGACTGTACAACATTAGCGTTTGATTTTCTATCAAGGCCTTACAAACGAACCGAACGTAAACATTTATTGGCCACTCGTCTGCGTATACTTTGCAATGTGCCAAAAAATTGTGTTAGTTGTGTGGGCTCGATAGATAGACGAGTAGTAGATAGCTAATATAACGCGATGTATAACTGTAAACCGAGAACGTAAAGAGGATCTATAATGTCAACTGAAATATGTAACAATAGCAATACTGCAAAACCTATACGTGTTGTAACGAAAGAAACACGAGCCGCAAGTTTTCATAGTAAACACCGCGACGTTGAACCGTGTGAAGATTTATTTTTCCCAGAACGACAAAGCAACATTGTTCTTTGACTGAAATAGGTACGAGTTCAAAGCGACGAGCAGCTCATTAGGAACGAGCCAGCGTGTGTACGTGCACCCTTACTGCACTTCCTTATATAAATCTTGTTAGATACCCAGCGGAGTGTAAGACCACCCGTAGTAGTAGCCTGTATCGTGTTTATAGTACTTGATTCGTGACACAGAAGGTGGCGGGGAATGTACGAGTACTGGTAATACATCTGTGTCGTGTCCACGACTAAGAATGCGCCACTCATTACCAGTTATTTTAATTACAGCCAGCGACCTGCGTTCAAACGACAGAGCATCGAGGAGCCAAGTCCCGCCACGCCGCGCCCGCGCCGGCGCATGTGAATACACTGTTACATTGTCACATTGTATTCCGATTTCGAGTTCATTAAGCTTCAGGGATGTGAATATTGTTGCGACTTGTCAAAGAAAGGATATTTTTAAAGTAACAGTTGTTTATGTAACTGTATAAAAGCTGTTAGTTATGAGATCGGAAGACAATAGGTCGTTCCTAAATCCTCCCAAGCCAAGCTCTTAAATTATTTCGTAGATAACTGAGACGTAATTAGTCTGCAGTTTTAATCAAGAGACTTTTATAATTGAGATGAGTACATAACTTTTGGGTTGTTGGGGTTTTGTTGTTTCTTTATGAAAGTTTTACTGAATTTTTATAGAACTTTTTCCTTTACCTACGTATACATATACGTATCTCATTTCCCTAAGCACAAATTATTATTGATAGACACTAACCATTAAAATAGCGAAACAAAAATAATCACCAATATTTTTTCAAAACCTTTTGAAAAAATGTTATAATATTATGTCATATTCGAGCTTATACGAAAGCCAAATAATATAACAATTAACCTTACATATTGACATAAAATCATACGTTTTTCCTTACAATTTAGTTCTAACCAAAATCATATGACTCAGCTTATTAAAAGTTATTTATGTAGATATAAGTATACGTAAACAACAAGCACATGACCGCCATTGTTCTGCGTGCGAATAATCTGTGTAAATGTCACGTTACCGGTTGCGCGTGCGCAAGACACCCTCGCGCCATGAAAGTATAGTAAGTAGGTGAAATCTGCACATAGCGTAGGATGATAAAGATGGATTTTCGTCATATCAAGAATATTTTCACAAAAAGCTTTTAAACAATTTTCACATTTTTACAAGTTTTAGTTAAAATGGATGCTTTTTCCCGCCGTGTAGCGTCATATTCAGGCTTTGACATTTATGAATTTTTTACTCAATCCCCGCCAAATTTAGTAGTACAGCAAAATGGTGATATCGACCCGCAGTTCCAAGAATACAACTTCCCAGTGATCGAGTTCTAAAATTTAAAAGTGAAACTGCCAGAACTGTAGGTAAAATCTAAATATAGTATCAAACTCAGTTATGTTTTATGTAGCAAATGCAAGAACCAAGATTACTTACATCCGCGATATATTTCCTAATTTGTAATTAGGATTAAAGAGAAGAAAAGTAGCCTATCTAAAGCATGTATTAAGCATTACATGCACATATAATGACATGAACGGTATCACATTCTCAAGTCAATAATGATAGAAAAATATTAAGGGAAAACACCCGTCGAAAAAAGAAAGTTACCCATAAAGGTACCCATCCTTTTTTTTGGCAAAAAAGAATATATTTTGCCCACTGTGGGTACAGCGAGAGGGAGTGACAAAAAAACCTACTATGTTCCTCCTGGAGCCCTGATTTCCAGGGTCAAAGTTATCCTGGCTTCGCAATTTCAGACAGTGGACCGGTAACCCCAACGTGTAAGAGCTCTTTGGTCTTGCCAGAGATAGCGAGTGGTATGTAGAGCTGACAGCCAACGTCTAGTAGTGGAGTGGCACTAGAAGAAAGAAAAATAAGGATTTAGTTAAGGAATGCCCAAACAAAGCCTGCTTTAGACGATCACGAAGTAGGTCAGCTGTCATCAATTAACTCGTGGCATACTAATCACGGTATAATTATTGCCAACGGATGATTGCATCCCACCGGAATTATATATTACAGCTAGCTATGACAGTTAGCCGCTATTTTCAGACGAACTAACATTGTTTGTAATTAAATTATTGTGCATGAAATTAGGTTGCGTTTAGATAATTATAATTAGAGCCTTTTTTACTCCTAAGTACCATCGTTGATTGCTAATAGTTTTTAAGATTTTAGTGATTACCTGTGGTATAAGGGTATTTAGTATAAATCTGCCTAAGTAACATTATTTTAATCTTTGTTTATGTTTTACATCTTTTTGCACGATTTACATTTAATCGCGACGGCCACCTTTATAGCTACATTCTTACCTGAATTTATTATTTCGGAACCCAAACCAAAGCATTTGATATTTTAGGTAGGTAATGAAAAGTATCTCATATTGAATAATCCCTTTAACTCAAGCTTACCTATATAGCAAACTAATTATAACAATACAGTCTCTAAAATAGTTATCGTAAAGAAAGAAGAAACTTATCACTATTAACCTTATCACCCATAATTAAGGGCAGTCCTTACGTATTTCTTTTTTCATTCTCGGTTGGTCGGCGAATTAATCGTGCTATTATCGTGTCTCTGTGACAGCCACTAATGTCGTCTGGCCTGCAGCCGATGCCAACCGTTTGATACAACCACTGATCCATACAGCCCCGCTATTAATATGTAACCTTAAGTTAATTAAACATATGAGCTCACTCGCTTGGTATTTATTTGAATGATAAACGGAACGGTTCATGTGATACAAATAATATACATTTTGTGTAGAAAAATGTACTAGATTTTTCTTAATATTATTTTTTTTGAATGAAGGAAAATGTTTTACTCGTATTGGATTGTAAAACACACAATTCACGGTCAAAACTATTGAGGAAAAATAAGTAGAAAAAACAGACATGTAAAGTAAACAGTCTTAACGTTAATTTCAATTAAAATAATAATATTCCTGTTCCGTTTATAGGTGCACCGAATCACAACACGACGTAGTGGTACGAGTAAATATACACAAAATAATGAAAATATCCTTGCCAATTAATAACAAAGTCGCTGAGTAATAAACTTAAAAGGAGGATTTAATTTAATTTGACTTGCGCTAATTCGTGCGATTAAAATTCTTCGCGCAAGTGAGATGCATCTGTGATAATCCTTCGACGTTGACAAATATGTCGCAAGTGCACGCTGTGCAAGATTTAATTCAATTGAACTTTACCGATACTAAAACAATCTATTTAAATAACGTTAAATGTCTCATCATTCTGTCTTAACTATATTGCTTGTAAAATTGTTGTGTTCTGATGTTAAATCGCAATTAAATTCCGTAGGGTACTGTATTTTACAGTCCCAGGATACACTTTCAGCAACATGAAGATATGATTTATCCGAATTTATCGCTCTAGTTTCAAACAATTCTAACTAGCAGGAATTGAGCTCTGCTAGTTGAAAATGGCTCCTTGGAAAACCGTTTTTTAAATCCTTTTCTATTATTCTAGAGTACTACCAAAAAATACAAAGTGTAAAGGTTTTCTACATAACTGTACACAGACAAGTTGTTTACGATAAGAATCTTGTATAAATTCAAAGAAAAATGTTTGCGGCGAGCGATGATTGATAAAATCGGTCGCGTAGACCGCGTAATACAGAGCAGTGGACGAGATCTGAGTTCCTACCACCATCGTTCCAGGCAACATTATTGAGGGCGTGGAAAAGAGACGGCGCTCTACAATGTGTAGTGCTTTGTCACGCTTCCACAACTGCAATAATGTTACTTTAAGAGTCGGTGGTGGTGAATGGGTCTAAACGCTTTTTAGCAAATCTTTATGTATGATAATGTTGGAGCTTGATGTATATCTAATGCTGCAATCGTTGTAGAGAAGAAACTTTGTTGTTTCTGCCAATAGAAGGTGTACAAAATATTTCCTGTTTTTGCACAGTTTGCTTTTTTAAACAGGATAAGTAAAAGGCTGCACATTTGTATCAACCTGTACATTTCCCGCTGCCAGGCAAAGGGTTTTTCGCTTTTACTGTAGTTTTCCTTCACTTTCTTCAACATTTTTTACCTGCTAATAGATTTTTAGATCGTTTGGTGTATCCTCAATCACACAATTATGAAATGTGTATATCATGTGTTGGCTTCGTAAAAAAAGCCACTAATATTTTTATTACGTATTTTAGCGGTAGTGTAATATAAAAAAGCTGTTATTCAGAGAGTTTTACCTACTTCTTCTAGCGCTTGTACGTTATCTATTAATTAAGTCTTCCATTCGTAGAATTATAAATATGTTTATTAGCTATACTTAGTTCGATTTGAATATTTAAATTAACTGTAGGTGTTATATTACATTTACATAAAACCAGCCTAACAAACTATCTTTTTATTATTCAATCAAATGTTAAGGTTGAACTTTTAAATATTTTGAGGTTTATAAAGTTGTTTTAGAATTTTCTAGAGGCTTTAGTTAGGCAGATCGTAAAAGGCTAATTGACTTAACATACCCCTTTGGCATGACCTAGTGGCTACTTTCGAAGCGGTTTAGTTCAAATAGTTTTATCGTAGGCATAATTAGTAGTTGAGTACATTACGTAATAACATAGGTACCTGTATAGTTTATAAACTTGGGTATAGACTTGAGAAGTTATAATTATAATAGTTCCGTGCACGAAATAAGTGTATTATTTTTAAAGTTACAACCAAGTACCTACTGAAACGTTACTCAAACTTAATAAGCCGTTAAGTGTAATGCTGTTTTAGCCATTTTACAGTGTAATGAAGCGATGAATAGACATTAAAAAATTTACTACAGTTAAACATTTGTGATATCATAAAACTACGGGTGGCTCATAAGTTACAACTTACTTATATTAAACAGGCGAATTTTACTATTTGTGTATGTTTGTTACCTCTTAATGCTCTATCAGCTATTTTAATTTGACATAATAAACCTACAAATGGCGAACAATACTATGAAGCAAAGCTTGTTGCCTATAAAACAAATCAGATAATCAGACAACTGAGTAACATCACAGTGTCTATTAGTCTTCAATACTAAGATTTATATCCACATGGCATGATGTTAATCGATAGTTTCTCGTGTCAACAGGGCCAGGCACCGTGACCAGACCTGTCCGCAGACACTAATGGATCGCACACCACACACTTCACAATACTCCAATAATAGCCTATTCTCTTCAAACACTCGTTAATTCTACAAGCTTGCTTCTATCGCGTTCAAATTATACATTTACTGTCAAGAAAATTAGCTGTTTCACGACATGGGAATGAATGTTGACTTTACTCAGTTACAATGATGCTTATGCGAGTCGATTTTACTAAGGTTTGTTAGTAATTTGTTGAAATTCAGATTATGTTGTAATCATTTAAGCGGTATTTGTTTATTGATTGATTTCCTTGTGATGATTCAACAATGAAATCATTGTAATCAAATCCTTGGATGGAGTATGATAGGATATCACTATAACAGTATTTTTTTCCTATTATCTATTTTTCATACACGTTCCATATTTCTACGTTTGACAAACTACGCCACTTGATTCATACATTTATTTTATGTTATCAATTGATAACACATTGAATATTTTGTTCACAAACATTGATTATGATTTATTTTTAAATTGTTTTGAAGAGGTAGGCCTAGTAGTAGTCGGCGATGGGCTGATATGATGATGATGCAATGTTTTTAATATTTTACTCTACATTTTTTTCCTTATTTATACATAACTTAAAAGTAAACCTTTACTGCTAGATTGTTGACTGTTATTCTTTTAAACAAATAACCTATGTGGCCTACACTGTGCGCTAACGCTGTTCGAATCACTAAAATATGAAAAAAGACAAATCATTTCAATCAGTCATTTTCATACATTTCAACCATTCAATACAAGACTGGATCGTCACTGATAATATAAAATAACACCATCTTACCCAGTACTGATTTATTTTTACGTAACAGGTACAATAAATTACTTGAAACGGCACAACGCTAGTACAATTATCATTACGTCACTACTCTACTAGGTTTTTTGATGTGCGGCTTGCATTTTCAGGGGCACTCTGCCTGCGACTCGCCCAGGCATACAAATCCTCCGCATCGAGGGGGTAACCCTCCCCCCCCCCCCTCCTAGTGCCCGCCGGGGTATCATTCATACCCCGAAATTGGGTCATTAGAACGATCGGGAAACATTCTATTCTTTTGTTTATAACATTCAATGAGTTTTGGGAATTTAATGAAAAAAAAATGTGTTTTTATTGTACAGGGGGTGGGTAAAGGTTATATTTATAAAAAAAATGTTTTAATTTTTATTATTTGTTTTGGTGATTGTCTACGCAATAACGTTGCCAATAATGTAATTAGTCACTATATTTATTACTTTTCGATATGAAATTATCATTTTAAATCTATTTATATAAAATTGTGTTTGTCGTGTATGCGTGTCTAAATAATTGCTCAGATAGCGTTGAAACTTTGATAGGCCGAAATAATAAAAAAAAATGTGCTAGGTTTTTTGTTTAGAAACGTATTTACTTGATGACAAAAACTTGCAGTTCTTACTAATTTGTAATAGAAGCCTGTGTTTGTTTAAGGATTATCAAAGCAACCGTTTACAAGACATTAAGTAACATAAAACGAATCCAGCAAACAAAAAATGAAATATATTAATTAAAAACTTGTATAATGCCTGCATTATCAATTATCAAATATTGGATTTCGTCAACCTTCCTCAGACATCCATAATATTACTTATGACGTCTTATTTCATAATTCCTTACTACTATTGCACAACTACTAAAAACTGAGTAAAGTACGCTGACAACAATTTGGTCACATTTAAATTTTACTCTATTTGGGCTTAATTAGCTTAGTCCGGTCTCTGAATAAGGTTTATACAAATCCGTCGAATACACAACATTCAGTACATAACATTCGTGCACGTGTAAGTCCACACTAGCACCATATCTCGAGCGGAAACCTATCTCAGTCAAATACCTATTGACCGACTGTAGATAAAACATCTAAATGAAAAACAGAAAGGAAAAAACTCAGTTTCCAAACGTACACAAAACAGGATGGTAAATATTTGCTTTAAATGAGTAAACAAGCTCTATTTGTATACCTTGTCGGAATATAGGTCAGGTCACGGGATCTCGCAGGGGCTGGCTGCAGCGGCGCCCCGCTAACCCAGATGCAACGCAAGGGCACACCCACACCCTCGGAACGAACCACTAGACAAGAGCCCCCAGACCTATTACATCATCTTCCCGTAGGCGGAGGAAAGGGTAGCTCACAATATAACGTCAGTTCAAGTTATACTGGTCGCTCCAAAATGACAAGAGAATGCATTTCCTAATGACAGTCCGGAATAAAAAATGCTTTTAAGAGCCTTGGGTTTGATCAATTTTCAAAGGGTTTCATACTTTTAGGGTGAGCTAGCATTATTCAGATTGGATTAAATGACAATTACTGACAAGACGTGTTTTGTAATAAATTGAATAGAATATAAAAAATACATGTAGTAGCTTTGAATGAGTAATGAATACTTATGATAAGTATTATTATTATCTAAGTGTAGGCATAGAACATGAGATAATACACGGACAAGTCACAACATGTTGCATTGTAGAGTTAACGGAAATGCGGCCTGTTTTAAACTCGTTAATTAAAAAGCTTTATCTGTTGGCACAGTAAATAAACATCCATTGCAAAAATACATTTTTTCCTCTTTGTTTAAAACTTTGAGTTCAGTTTTAAAACGGTTCATACTTATTTCTGAAATAATGGACAGACTTTATTTCTGTAAATAAACAATACGTTTTAAGAATGTTTTTGTTTTATTTACTTTGTTGTTGAAACGTAAATGTAGGTACTATCGCTACCTGAATTGTTATCAGTCGACGAAGAATTTTTATCACACCACTAATGTGTTTCTCGATGTCCAGTCGTATGACAAGGAAGAACGATCAACGAAATTCAAGCCAGATAAACCGCACTGGCATTAGTGTGATTCTAAGAATTTGTCCAAACAAGTTACGAAGCTCGGAGAACAAACACACATGTAAACAATCCATATTTTACTCACACAGAGGCGTCGGTGTTGTGATCAGAGGCTACACAATGAGTACGAAGCCTGGCAACAGAGCCGGTAAAGGCTATGCACGCAGACGCGGGCGCGGCTGTGTGCGTGCAGGCAGCGTACAGCTGTGTGCGCCGAGCGGAGCGCGAGCGTGGGCGGTATGTACACACCGAGCTTTCACGACGCAGCCTTGGCCGCGAGACACGTGCGTCACTAGGGCGGTGCCCGGCCCTACACAGATCCACTATCGATACTCACTAGACAAAACCGTCTAGGGCACAGCGAAATCGTGAGCCGTAACATAAATATTAAGCCGTCGACAAATTCAATTAAAATATTAACGCCAACACAAATGTTGTTGTACAAGTTCAATTCAATTTTCGTGAAGAGATATTTATTTACTTACGTAATAATTAAGGCGATTCAGAATGTTATGTTAACTAATATTTAGACTGCATATCAATAAAAAAGTTGTTTATCTCACGGTACTACCGGAAGTAAGTCATATAATGATGACATTAAAATTTCAATGAAGTACCTGTTTCCTAGTTTTTACGACAAAGTATACTATTACTTAGTGATGGCTGTATTAATATCATTAATTACTGCCCTCGAGCTGAAGTCATAACCGTGGAAAAAAAATAGAAATGTTTCTTTCCTTAAGTGATTTGAGAGCACAGACTGTCACAGGTAAATACTGATCATTTGTTGATATTAATTACAGAAAATAAGGATACAAAATCAGTCACACCAGATCTTCTTTGCATACTTGTCGATTTTTTAATACCCACTCCCTATATTTTGGGTAAAGCTCTATTATTAATGCGACCAGATCTTTTACAAAACAATGCCAACATAAAATCCTCATTGCTCTTAGGTCTTTAGTCTAACAAAATACCCTTTCAAAAGCAAGCCGTGACATTCGATATTCATAGCACAAGTGCACCCTAAACCAGTTTTTCGACAACAGGCTAATGGATTTCGAAGAGAGGAACGAAAGCCCTCGAGGCATGCACGAAACAGCGCTTTTACTGCACTCTTGTTTCAAGTACCTGGGGGCTATTAGAGCAGGGAAATACGTTCCCAAATATTTCCAGATTTCCCAGTTATCGATAGCGTGGTGTCGCCTCCCTGGCGGGCGGCGCGGCGGGAGCGGGCGGGTGGAGGGTGTCTTCCCCTCGTTGCTCTCGCTCTATCAGCTGAGCGACACGTGCACGGCATATACTATTTCGTCTAGTGTACACTAACACAACAGTACAGGTCAGCTCGCCCGGCCGCTGTTTGCTTACCATCGCTTCATCGTGTGGGTACACGGCAACACTGCGCGCCATATTTACATGTTATGTAAATTATTAAGCACCATTTGGGAAGCATTCGTATTACATAAACACCTAACATATGGATATGGGAATACTTAGGTGCTACTAGGTGTGAATTTAACTGAATCGTTGAATAATATTGAAGAGCAAAAATAACAAACCATTTTCTCATTCTTTAATAATTTTCTCTTTTGATGTAATAAGATTTAACATACAACAATGGCTACATCAAGATGACTTAAGACAAAGCTGGAGAGAAAATTATGAAGCATTTATTCATCTATTTTTGATGAAACATGGAAACTCACTTACCGTTTCGGTGGAAAAGGTCAGACTATAAGCCGGAGGCATCAAGTGTAGGAGTTCTATCTAAAATTTGTATGAGGAAGTTCTCGGTAAAGCCATACCGAATATTGCCGAGTTGTGGGCAGGCTAACGTCATTGGCTCTCAGTGGAACCAATGTTGGTCAAAGAGCGGGTTAATACATTTCTAAATGGGTTACACGAGGTATTCGATGAGAGCCAAAACAAGTAACCTCGTTCCTACATTTTGTAGAGTACCTATACCTACTATAAATATTATAAGACCGAGAAAGTGGACACAATTGCAAAATACTTTACACCCCTTCGCTAACCCTTGCCTAGTTTCGAAGTTCTATTTATCTTTTAGAGTTTTTATCAACTGTTATGTAAAGATTAAGTAATTTTTCACACTGTGGCTAGGGGTACAGTAGTACTCTACATTTCTGTCCAAAATACTATAAAAGGCACTATCACAAACTCTTAAAACGTTAAGTAAGTAGCTACGAAAAACTAGATTTTAAGATGTTTTTTTTCCTTACACGCTATTACTGAATACGACAAATTAAAAACATCTCCATATAAATAATAACGCTTCGAACGGACGAATAAGTACACTCGACAAATTTTCTCTTTGAAGGGCTCTGAAGAAAAGTAAATGTAGCACAAAATGCATTCGCAGTTTAAATTAAATGAGGAAAGAATCATAAATTTTTTATAACCCTATTTATATTTCTTTTCCCCTTAGTTTGCTACCGCATATTAGATCAACAATATTGTAGAGTCGCAAGTGGGTTTTTCTTGACAATAAGTTTGGAAGTACTTTTTTCGTATTACATGGACTTTCGTCATTTTATAGCCTTTTATTTTATTATCTCGTCAGAACATACTTTGGTATACGACCTACTTGGAAGGGACGAGAATGAAAATATAAGATAATGTAGTTAGACTTTATGAGTAATATTAAACTAGTTTGCCAATTTTGCTCTAGCCTACAGACCTTGTACAATGTTTTAATAATTATGTAACTCAGACTAACCTTAAACAATAATGGTAGTATATTTTTAAATTGTAATTGTAGAGGCAGTCCGTTCTATAAATTAAACATCGAGACTAATGAATTCTATGAAGTAAGATTGAGCAATTCAATGAATCAATAAAGAAAGACGTTGTAATTATATTTCTTTCTTTTAATTATGGCCTTCTTGAGAAGGACGTAGTTTTTCATTGACTTTTCCCTATTATTGAGAAATGTGGGCAAACAATAGCACGAGATATCACATAGGTATAACAAATTCGCCCGTCACTTTGTTTTGTAACCCGTCGATCTGATATGCGCGCGCGCATGAATGCATTCGCTGTGTGACGGCTTCCCCATATGGCCAAGGCTAGGCCTTTTATGGCTCATATAAGTGGCCACTCACCCACCGCCTGAACGAGCCAGCCATATCAATGAACTGGCCATCAATAAAACATGTGGCACTAAGCCAGAAAAGGAAACGGCGAAATGAGAAAAAGAAATATTTGAAAAAGGAATCCGATGCGTACATTCGATTGTTTGTGCGATTTGAAAGCATTCAATGTAAAGCTGAGCGCACACAGCATGAATTATTCGCCTCGATTACTTTTTGCTTTTCGCGGTACTATCTTCCATACATGTCGTAATTGATTCAATATCATTACATAAGTATCGTTGTGTGGGCTTACATAACAGCTCGAGGGGTGAAGACGTGCGTTTTATACTATTAATGATAATGAATGAGTTTACAATTGGATTCATCAAATCAGTGTCGAGACGTGCATGTTATTTCAATGAAACCTTTATTTCCAATGAAATGAAAAAACGTGTTTGCTTGCTAAGTAACACGCCCTTATAAGTAAAGTTGCAGACATAGCAGATCAAGGTGGAAAATTCTTGAATAGAAAGCGCATTAGGAATTGAAATCAGTCCATTTCTTTTCTTTCCATTACCAAGTTATTTAAATCAACGAGACTTGAACAAATGCGAAAAGCAACAAGTAATCTCCGGGCGATGTTCCGACATGTCTCGACTAGTTCTGGACCGACCTCTGAACCTAATCTCGGGCTGTAACACGAGATGTAGCGATAGTAGACGTGAAAATAATAAATAATTTATTGAGGAGGTCTCGAGTCGTGGGAAGATCGAACACTGACCGGTCGGCACATTCCTGATACAATGCTTATTCAACTATAAGCACAACGGCGATCATATGACGTAATGCCTATCCGATATGTCTGCCAGAAATGGAAATCATTGAGGAAGAGTTTATTTATCAATTGGACTTAGTGACATCAGTTTGGCTTTATTAATATTTGCCCATCAATCATTAATCTATCGCGCGTCATTGTCACGAAATGAACGTGGTTTGATGCGAAACTAGTCGAGAACAGTGGATTTTTAGATTTAACAGCTCTATTCAAGTAAAATTTTGTTAATTTATAAGGAACCGTATCGAACTAATCGAACCAAATACATCTTACAATTTTTCATCCTACTCTTTTTCCTCAAGATTTTCCACAGTAGCAAGAACCACTCCAGCCTGCAACTACCTCAATGTTCGAAGAATGCCTCTTCTAATGCATAGAAGGGACAAGCATTAATCACACCACAACAACCGCCACTACATAATTAAGTAGCGATTGCGTGTTAAAATTTGTATGCAGTGAATCTCGCTAATCAACAGTTGATTACACTTGTAAGCTTTGTACCTAGGGTCGGCAAGTAACATGCACACCGTCACTGCATTTTTTTAACTCTACCAGGTGAAAAATCAACTTGAAATTTTCTGGTTTCTTGAACGTTTCAGAGATGCAGGACTAGTGGTTCTGGTTTATAATTTTTTTAAACATAACTAGGTGGTTTTTTTTATATTGTTTTCACCTAACATACTGGGTTCTTGGTCCAGTTTAAATAATGCGTGCGCAGAGGTTTGCTCGCTGCCCGCGGTCCCCTAATGAAGTAGTTTGCACAGCTGCATTCCGGGCACTCATTTTCTGGGAACATACATCTTTAATGGTAAGGTGGAATGCAAGTTTTTAACGTCAGTGCGTGTGCGTATGATTTTTCATTGAAATTTAAAAAGAAAACGCCTCGCTCGTGAAGTAATAAAAGCAGCACTGAGCACGCCGCCGGCGTTTGTGCCATTCTTTTTTTTCTCGTCTGCAATCCTTAGCTTGTTTTATTATGTGATGACAAAACAACTTCTATTTATGGTTTTGGCCGAGCAATGTTGCGAATACCGAGCAGCTTAGTACTATTATCTCTACATTTATGTGTACTATAAATTCTATTTCGGTATTTGCGTGGCTACGAAGACCATAAATTTGTAGCGAACCTACATTAAGATCGATCGTGTGATTTGCTCCCGGCAACAGTTTTAGTCATAATAAACCGTTTATAGTTAACACGTAGGTATTAGATATATATGATATTAAACTGTCTTGGCGAACAATATGTTCAATTTATTAGCTAATAAAAGCCAGGGATTTGTGTAATTACCTTGTACCTTGCAGTTTCCCATGAGATAGTGGGGAAGCCTCACATGCGCGCTCACGCGATGTGCGCCCGCGCAATCCGCGTGAGAATCTCCATAAAAGGATATCACTAAAATTCTTTTAACCTCGCTGTGTGTATGACAAAAGCTGAATTTTGAGTTATTCTTAGTATTTATAATCTGAGGCAGTTAAAAGTAAAAACGCTACCAGTTTTTCACGCAATGCAGAACTTGAAGATAACATTAAAAGTTATAGTCGGTTAATTTGAAAGAATTTGCTGTTCTCTTGAATTTAAAGATACCTACTTTAGTTTTAATTTGTTGAAATCTGTGAAAATAAAAAGGGGTTATGGGAGGCGTCAGTTAATTCGCGTGCTGAGCCGATATCGGCGGCTGGCGGTAACATGGACACGAACAGGTTGGCAGTGTTTGTTCGTTTAATGGGTCACATCGCGACACACAAGTGTAGTCCTTGTTCTGCCCACACGAATGTGAGGATCACGTGCTCTGAACACGCAACGCTGTGGCCAATTTTGTACTCGACGTTTCGTACCAAATTGAGACTAAACGGTTAAATTTAAAATAGAGACAGATTAATATCATTGTGTTATGTGCACCCTGCTGCTGAAAGAATATAAATATTATTTATTTTGATATAGCAACCTTACCGACAGCTATAGAAAAAACCATTGTGCTTTACATATAATGATCGAACTCTTTTTCGTTTTACAAAACAAACAAAATAAATTATAATGCCTTAGTAATATCTAGTAATTAATAAGTATGTTAGATACTTTTTTTGGGGTTAATGACTTCAAAACTATGTCAAAGGCACGGCGATAAGTCGGAGTTGCATCTATAATAAACTTTCAGATCTCTTTCTTCGTTATTCCAGTCTAGGTATCTAAAATGATGACTAACCATGAATTCTTATATCTAATTTCGACCCCTTAAAATAAGAACCTTATACTCTTTAGAGCATTGGTCTTATCAGTTTTCTCCTTATTACAACATTCTATTTCTAATTATTAGAACTCTCCCTTTTAAATTATCTACCGTTTAAACATAGACTAGAATCCTAATACACACAGTTGTACTGTAGTATACGTGTTTGTGTATGTATATCTACAAACATGGGTTAGTCATAGCATGATGAAACAACTCGTCATGTTACTTCAGAATAAGTAAAGAGCTTGTTTCCTGAAGGGCTAAGGAATTTCAAGGCATTTTGTAGAGCTGATTAATTCATTTAGGTACTTGTAAAAATATGAACATATTTCTTAAAGATATCGTCATAAACTATATGATTTCGATGTCTTTTAAAATATCTACAGGTGCAGTATAAAATATTTTACATAATAAAGAAAAGAATTACATCCCGTACATATCAATCTGAAGCAATATGTGTAATTTCAGATTGAGCATACATACATATAAGATTCCTGCCCAGTAACCAACATACTTATATCAACATGTTTTTTTAAGGTCACGTCACATGTGAAAAGGCAACAATATGAAACCCATTTAGATTCAACGTTTTCTATTAAAAAGTTTGTTACTTCCGGGTCGAGACGCCACAAAGAAATTCTTAGCGCACCTAATAGTCTATGCAAACAGACCTAGGCGTTTCCACAATAGCTAACCGAATTGATAGCTATTACATAAACCTGTTTAGATCTTTACGTAATACCAAAGTTTCTATTTGTGTAAAATACAATTTTATCACCGGTTATAACAATAGCCGACAGATATTTTAATTGACCTACTCTTTGAAATTGTAGGAAAGATTACCGATAGATAGGATTGAAATAAACGAGTCTTAATTCTGTGGTTTTCTGGTCTATAAGGAAGTAAAATGTATACTATTAAATAAGTTTAAAACGCCTAAATATAACACAAAACGGTTTAATTCCTCTACACCACGATAACCAGAAAAGAGGTCACTATTTATCTAACAACCTAATTTTAGTTAACTCACATTTATATCAATAGTAACGTAGAGCGAAGTGGGACAGACTAACAGACGGTTTCTTAAAATAGCATCGTTAATGAGTGTAGTGCGAAATGATGAAGCTTAAGCGCCAATAAACAAATGATTGCTGACAATTATGGCGGCTCTCGCGCGGCGCGGGCGCTGCGTAGCGCGGGAGTCGCCCGCGCACCTCAAACATCGATTTATATTTTCTATTAAAATTTGCTAATGCTAATTTAGAATGATCATAATTGGCTATCGTAAGGCTACGAATATATTTGTAAGTCAAGGTAGGAAACAAGTTTGAATACCGCGTTTAGAATTGAGATAAAAACTAGATCGATTCATGCTTATGGCACGTGGAAAGTTTTCAAGAATACTACGATGTTGGGAAAGGTTTTATTCACATACGGCAAACATAGGAAACTAAGTAGATGCTTAAATTATTTAATATAGCTTAAAAATATAAGAATTTTAACCACCAAAATGAAAGCATTACTATTCCCCCGTAGAACGTTATTCTAGTTTGATTTCATCAATATTTCCTGTCGAGAAGTTTTTTTTTACTAGTATAATAGTGATGAGTCTGTGATCTCGGTGTATTGTATCGACACACACGCGGTCACGTCACTGGGCGAGGTTAGCGGCGCGCTGCGTTTGCGCAGCCCGCAAGGACATCGACCCCCGCAACCTTGGCTATGCCAATTAATTTCAACAATGTTCTTACTATTATGTGGTTAAAATAATCCTGCATTATACGCATTAAACACACGATCATTTTGCGGTTAATTGTCAGTAACCATTATTTAAGATGAAATATCGAGATTAAAATGCTTTGGCTTCCTGCATTTGGCCGTATATAATATAGCAATAGGTAGTAGTACTTAAAAAGATTGTGTCGGTCTCTTTATGTAATTATCTTGTAATATAAACTATACTTTTTTGTTTTAATATTTCTTCATCCGTAATCAATTTAGGTACCTACTCGACTTAGGTTTAAATAAATTGCTACACATTATTTATTATCCGTTTCAACCAGCTCTTGATTTACACAAAGAGGAACTCATTTTAAATCCGACTCTACATTTACAATTTCAGGTTTGTGTACTACATGTCTGTACAATATCGCAGGCTCATACGAGTTCAAAAGAAACGTGTTGAGCCTCACCCATGATTGTATCCAGAATATAGAATACACAAGCGAGTGAACATCAACAAGGTCGCCGCGTAATCAATTCCCTGTAAGTTAAGCTCCAATGATTTACTCGAATAAGTTGTAAACACGCCATTGTGTACGCAGGGCAAGCGTAAATACTACAATTTTACTGTATGCTGTACTACTGTGGAGTGTGCAGTGCGGAGTGTAGCCAGTGTGGCAGGAGGCGCAGGATAATGACCCCCGCGCCGCGCCCGCGCACCGCCACAACACTGCGTATTTGTACTATAAACCACGACGAACAATACCCACTTACACATTTATGCCACACCTACTTAATATTGTGTAAGTGCAGCCAATATACTGAGATCTCCCTATACTAAGCGATGCGTATCATTTCATTAAATCATCTCCTGAACCTCTAATATTAGTGATGTGTCAATGTAACCGCAAACCTTGTTTTCAATTGATGGTGTAATTAATTTAGTTGGTAAAGTAGTTAAACTATAAATAACAATGATGGAAAACCCTAGGTGATACGAATGAGGAAATCCATTATACCGCAGTATCTTCACTGTAACTTATTTTGGTTGAAGTATATTTTCAATGCCTGCATAACTTTTCTCTCTATTTGGACGGAAACTCTGGCCATATTTTAGCTTGACTAACGATGATAATAACAGCTGTATGGTAAAGCGTGCACTGTGTCTATTATTACCCAATATACATGTACATAATAGTTGACTGTATTTACGATCCTTAAATTACCGTGTCTCTAATTTACTTTGTTTACCAGTAATATACATATTCTAACATTTCTTGTTTCATTATTAACTACCTTACCTCGTATACTGCGTTTAATGGTAATAATTCTACCTAATTATAAACAAAGCTTTTATTTTATAAGTTTCAGGTAAAATATACAGAAGCCCACTGCAAGCTATTAAAAAATGGTTCCGTATTTATATCAGTGTATCGTAAGATCTCACTTTATTATCTTGTAGATATTTAGTTTATAGGAGCCTGCTGATGTGTAATACTAATAAGAAATAGGAATGTAGCGTTTCCGGAGTTCGTGAATCAGTGTTTATTTAAACACGGCAAGATCGCATACGCTCGAATATCTCCAGCTAGTTTTATTTTCTGATTCGCTCTAATTTTACTGTCTCCTCATTTAGTAATATCTTTGACATCTCTAAAACGTTTGTTCTTAAACATATTTTGTTATTCTGAGAGCACCGGCAATATGAATGGCGAATTCCTCGCTGCCCACTTACTGGCCTGAATGATTTCGACATTCTTGGCGCAGCTCCGATAATCTGAGAAAAAAATAAACGAGCGCCAACGTAAATAAGCCCACTCAGAGTTGAAAGTGCGCACTCCGCGCGACAGCGGCGCGGCGCGGCGCGGTGGCGGCGGCGGCGACGGTGCCACGGAAAATAAATCACGTCGATATGGTACGCTCGGGATAACGTATTTTTACGCAACAGGCTCTCTGTTTATAGCTAGTAACGTCGTCGAACAGTCGGCTGGTTGTTCAACCGGCGCATTCCGCGACGGCCCCACTTTTTGCTCGGCCTCGGCCGGCGGCCGTCCTCCGCCGCGCGCCGGTGAAAAACGACCAATTAGAGCTTTTACGGCAGGAATTAACATCGCGCATTGTCCGCGACATCACGGCTGCGCCTGCGCAGCGTGCCGACTGCCACTGCCGGAATACATATATCTACATGACTACCTACAGTGCAGTCTGCCCCGCAATGAATACGCGGACAATCTTGGCAGCGCTCAAACAAAAACAAATATACTCTCTGAATTATGCACATTTTGTGTTCGTTTATCTGAAAGAAGATGTTCCCATTGATCTGAGGTAATAGCTATGGCGCCTGAGCGGCGACACGACACTATTGTTTACTCTCCGTTTGACTATACACTGGACGTTTACAGACACCTCATTGAAATGAAAAAGTACTAACTTATTGTTATTGTTACGTAAAGAACAATTGGCAAAAAGGTAACACAAAGACTGAGCGTGTATTGTAGGTTAACGAGACAAAACTTAAGATTGACAATCTATTTACTATGATTTTGGACACATTGTTATATTCTTTTTCAGTTAAGATACAAACTTACTGACTGCTGTTTAATGAATTTATTTATCAAGAAAATATACAATGTATTTTTCCTTAACATTAGGTATACCTCGAAAATTAAAAAAGAAAACAAATAAACTATTGAGGGTACCCTTACGAGGAACACGGTAAAAAATAAGTATTTTAACACATGTATTCTAATTTTGGAGTATTTTGATTAGTCACATCGGGTCACTTTAATCTCGAGGCCTACTCGGACAATGTATTGTAAAAAAAAAACACTTTACGGCCGTACGTGGCTCACGAACACTGACGCCAATAAAACCGATCAAGCCAGACTTAAATGTTGCTACGACATAAAAATAATTACCCGTTATTATGTTTTTAAAATTAACATGAATTCTTTTTATATCCTTTGAATAATAAACAGATTTTTGTGTTAAAGAGCTTGCATTTATTAACACAAGTGAACAATCTAATTTACTTTGTTACAAGAAAATACTACCTCCATTCAGTCTGCTTGTGTTACTGTAGTCTATAAAATCTACATGTTCTAACCATATTTAGCAGAAGCTGGAAAGGGTGTGTCAGAGACAAAACCATATTTGCACGACAAATGCCGAGTAAAGCTACGTAGACAAATATTCAGCTACATTTAATTTTACTAAAAAGGTTTTACTACATTGTAACTTTTTAGTTTTTAGTCTCGACGGTTGGTAACCCCACGGCCTCGTACCACAAAAAGTTAACTCCTGGGGCGCACCATCAACATTATTTACATTTTTTTTTCTCCGGCAAAGTGGTGTCGAATTACTATCTCGGAATGTTTAGTAGTCAGACACTAGCCACGACGGGACGCAGGAATGTGCATCTTAAATTCTCCAAACGAATTATGTTACATCTTTGTATTCTATTAGCAGTATTAACTAACACCTAAAGTACTTTTAACGAGAATTTAATGTACTGAAACCTCTTTTAAGGTAATTTTGTTGTACTAAAATGGCCCCCAGTTGCGAAAATCACGTAATTAATCCTAAAATGTTTAAGAAGGACGAAATCAACATGGACCTTGTGTTTTATTGTCAACATATTTCAAGTTACTTGGCCGATAGCCTTATTACTAATGTAAATCGATGTTGATACATAATTATTCGGCTAAATAAGACCTTATTGCCTCTACGTGATGTAATTTTGAATATATCACTGACCGAGGTTTAAATTAGAGTTCCTTTCGTTTAGAAAACCCATCTTAGAATATAAACTACGGCAATTGTATATTTGACAAAAAAAAATAGTAACAAAAAATAGTCCGTCAAATAGATTTCCAAAAAACACTGGACATGTATTTTTTTCTTTTATCAAATAAATAAAAAAATACGAAGATTTAACGAATAAAAAATGGTGAATCCAACGGAAGTGGGAGCTAGTAACGACACTAGTCATTTAAAAAGTTTTGAGACAAGGCATCACACGAGATTTGAACTCACTGTGTCGTCTCCATTTATTGTTTACGCGATAAAAGAAAAAAACGTGTACAATATTTCTTGGAAATCTATCTAACGGAAAAACAATATATCCAACGGTCCATTTCTTTACATTTCAGAGCGATATAGTACTTTTATATAGGTGTTAATATGGGAAAATACGTGACAAATAAAAAGCTTTTACGTTCATCTATCGCTTTGGATTGTTTATCTCAATGCCCTTTAAAAGTGCTAACAAATCATGACTTTTATTTTCTAAATAATGGAACAATAAAGGTCTTACTACACTACCTATCTATACCAACTAGGAGTACCTATTGTTCAAAAATGTTTGAATAATGTGAGTAACAGGGCAAAAGTAAATTCGGGTTTGTTTAAAAAGGCTACTTACCGCAAAGGCCTGGACCACTCGTAATGGAGTTTTATTCGCAAATAGTTGATTATGAGGTAAAATATTGGCCACTTTTACTATCGACAAAGAATTACGGTTACAAACAACACACGAAAGACCGATAAAACTAAAACACGTAGACGAAGTCGCGGGGAACAACTAGTTTAGCCTCGAAGGCGTGCATTTAATAATTAACATTTTCTAAATGTATCGTTCAATTTTAGCTGCGATCCCGTTGATACGTTCCACACCTAATTAATAAACTTAACGTTAATTTGATCCTACAGACTTAACAGTGGATGGTAGAGTTAATTTATTATAAATATTTTGGATAATTAATTATATTCTATTCTTATACCGCGGAGTCCCAAAGTCACGCTTACGTTATTAATTTTAAAAGCTATTCTCGTACAGTTTATTTTTATATTATTGTGATTTTGTTTAAAATACTTGTTATTTTTTTACATGTCTCTTAAAAGAATCTCAGACAGGACTGTGGTTGTTACCTTCATATTGAGTTAAATCTTTAGTATTTGATTTTTTATGTATCGAAGTAATTAACTCTATCAATTAATTGACTCTACAATAATGAAAGATGACTTGATATTTCGTTCCATTGATTATAAATTATCAACACGAATCCTTTACGCAAATCAGTCACTACCTGAATCTCAAATATTTTGGGAAAGACCCTTCTAAAAAAAATGTTACCTGTCTCTTGGCGTCACCGAGACCTGTCAAATTTTACTACGAAAATACGTTTATAGTAAAAAAAACTCATCTAGTATAAGGTGGCGCTTAGTTCTATGTTATTGTGTTGTATACAATAAGAAGAGTGGCTTGAGAACGGCGCTATTCGGGTATTATGAAGTATCGATACAGGGGCTTACCCCTTAAGCTTTTATTGCAGTTGTGGAAAAGAGACGGCGCTCTACATTACGTAGAGCGATGTCCCGTTTTCACAACTGCATCAGTCTACTTTAAGAGGTTTTTGGTAGGTTCCCAGGTACTCGATCCTGATGCCCGTCGGCCCGTTAACAACTGTCAGTGACAATACTCGCCGTGTGGGTGTGCCCCACAAATAGATACGGATAATTGAAGCCCAACTGTGAAAATTGAACTCATTGTATGAAAAGTAAGTGTGGAATAGACACTCGTTTTTAAGAGCCCATGTCGCTATTGTTAGTGACATTCAATTATAACTGGTACCGCATTATTTGTAGTGTAAAAGAATATTTCATAAGGCGCAGTGTGTAGACGAAATTCATGACAACAATAGTTATATCGAGTTCGTACTAATAATCTAGAAATGCCGAGTTTACCAAGAGAAACGCTTAGTTTAGTAAAAAAATTGAGCTTTATTTCGAAGTATTTAAAGTAACTAGGTAGTAATACTTTTCTGGATTATCATTGTGAATCTGTTTCGTAGTTATCTTTGTTAGAATTGTTTAAATGTCAGAGTTCGGTTCCTGAACGGTTGATAAACTTGATTACACGTGGGTGGTAGAATTACCAGGAAAATTAACTTGCGTAGGTATATGCTGGAATGTTTTGCATAATACTGTCTTCGATCTTTAATTTCGGGCCTTAAAAGGAATTTAGTATTGAGCCTTTATATATGTACCATAAAATCACAAAGACATAAATACATATATCCATGTGAGATAGTGCCAAAATGTGAATGTAAATGTAGATGTAAAAAAAACATCAGCGTCATTCGCCAGAAAGGTTATGACAGTCGATTCACAAAAAGGTTTATTAAACAGAATGAAAACTTTATCCGTATCATCATGTGAACTCCATAAAATTTTATGACAAAAAATGTGTGTAAGCGAGATTCTCACACGGGCGTTCATTAGGCGAACACAGCACAATGGGCAATATGGACATATTGGGCCCATGTGTGCAGAACCCTTCACGGACGATTGTGTCCACATTGTTCCCAAATCACAAATTTTACCGAGACCCTGTCAAAAGACCAACACCGACTTTTGCACTTCATCAAAAATAAATTTATCTCGGAATAATGCAGTCCCAACCTGTTGGACCCTTTTTGTTCACATCTACACAATGCCTTGAAAAAAATTGCCTTCAGCGTTTTTGTATCCCATTGTTAGCTGTAAACTAAACTGAATTATTGTTTTTAGCCAAGTTTTTATGAGAAGTTTCGAGTGGTCTATGAATAGATTCCTTTCAAAATGACCATCTTATTGTTTGTTCTATTCAAAATGCCACATTACTTGTTCAACATTTTTTTTTATAAATAAGTTCTTTGAAAATGCGAATTTAGTTTTAACAAAGATTTAATTTGAAGCATTGTTAAAAGTTACTAAGTATTTTTTAATACCTCATAAACTTCGCGGTCTATTTTTAGATCAGCACGGGGATTTTCCTTAAATAGTTCATTTATAAGTGTTTTGTTTTTTCGTCTGTGATAGCGTGAAGTTTCACGATGACACGATTTTTCGATGGTATTAATTGCACCAGCATACTTTAACAAGGAAATAAATGTAGTTTCTATTCCTTTTGAGAAACTACCTAACTTGGCACCTATTTACATTAAATTTAAGGTCCCATTAAAGAAATAACTTAATTTTCATAAACCATCAATTGTGTTAAAATGATGATTCTCTTACATTATAAATTTTACCACTACCTATGTTTACAAAAGATACCTAAACGCTACATACAAAGGAATAATGAATGCAGCATTAAGTTTGTGCATACTAACGCCCTCTCTCGAAGATGACATAAACTATCACCTTTCAAATAACACTGCCAAACTGCGACAGTCTCTGCTCTCATAGAACTAACAATATTGGATAGATGGCGCTAGTATGACAGTATTGCAATACCTCAGCTAGAACCTCTTTAGTACAGAGTAAAGAGTGAATCAACAGCTCTACATTTCATTCAACTTGACGTCAACTAGATGTCAGCATAACATTTCAATTTGTAGAAAATTGATTACAAAATATGAAAAAATACTAAAAAAAATATTGTAACATGTCGGAGATCTTCGAAAAAAGCTGCTACACAGCTCGGAGCTCCGGTTACAAGTACCGGACATTGTCTACAAATACTGGTGAACAGACAAGACGAGACAGTCGGGACGACAATGCCTTCGAGAAGAAATTCAGAGAGCTGAGAAGAGCAATCGTGGGGAGAGTGAACAGGGAAGTAAATGACACGCATAAAGCGCGCGTATCAATCCTACAGAAATTCGATAAAGTCGACGCCAAGATCAACGCGATGTTGGAACTCCAGAACACGGTACAGACCTTGAGAAAAGATCTCGAGTCAGCAGCGGACGACCTAATAAACATGGTCAATAAAATTGACGTACTGGATGTTCACACCGAAATGTACAGCTTGCAATCACAACGGCCCTCCTTTAGATCCCAAGCCCCTATTGAGGAGGAAACGGAGGACAGAGATTCAATCGTCACTCATATATAATAACAATATTGTGTCCACGATTTCGGCCACGGTGGCTAGTGTTACTATGACACCAGCCAGCTACGCGGGACATATTATAGTGCACAAGCGTGTGCGTAAACACAGCTACACTCTCTGTTCCTTTACTCTCATAGCCCGATGGGACGGTAATCCCACACGACCGGAGAGAGATCAGGCGCAAGACTCACATTTTTACGTGCCTTCCGAAACACAGAAGCTGTGATATTTATTTCTAAAATGCACACAACATTCGAAAAGTAGGTGCGGGCCATGGGGATCGCACTCGAGACCTTTGACTTGGCAGTCCTAGGGTCTTACCACTAGGCTATCACAGTTTCACTATTTGTTATACAACTATATTTTTTGTTGTCGGTTGCTGTGTGAGAAGACGCTCCTTCATTATAAGGAAACTTTTGCGTAAATCATGTTTATTTTTGGATTTACGTGAAATCCTATTATTCGATTGTAGTGAGGTGGATAAAAGATACTTTTAAATAACTTTTACGAAGTTAAGCTCAAGAAGCAGTCCTGCAGAAGTTTGGAATACGGTATTTATTTATTGCTATATTTTCTGTTATAGTTTTAGGATGTCGGTAGTTAAGATCACATTCATAATCTAGTTACGGATTTTTACAACCTACAACTTTGAAAATATTAAAACCAGTCTATAGTATAATAAATGAGTTACAGAATCATCTATGCCTACTTTATGTCACCCCATCATCGCATAACTGTACATTATATTATACTTTCTTGAGAAATACTAGTCAATATCAGTAGTACCTAATACCAACCTGAATCTTTACTCATCCGCAAGATATACTTAATCTTCCTTTAAGCACCACTCCATACTCTAATTCAAGGCTTTTATTATTTACATACATAGTTTCACCTGTTTCTTTGCCTGTAATCAAATCTTTCAAGATAATTTTGACTCACCAAAATCCAATTGAGCTGAAGTTTTGCACTTATATTCATTTTACGTGACATTTCATTATTTTGACAGGGCGGAATTGATCAATTGCTGGGGCCGAAAGATAGCCAGAGGAGCTCCATTATAAAACACCCCGGCCGAGTAGGGGCTTGTTTGCTTCGTATTGACAGATACTTTGAACTCAAATAAAAAAAAAAACCTGAAACCTTTTTTTGTTATATTACCTTGTTTAAATATTCCTCAACTCAAATTAAGTATAGTGAGTAACTTGTGATATAAGTACTGGACAACTGATAAACATACTTATATATTTCTAAATATATACATATTATAGATAAACTTCACCTAGACAAATCATCGTGCTCATCACACAAACATCTGTCCTGGATGGGAATCGAATCCACGACCTCCAGAACAGCAGCCAGGGCTACTAACCACTAGGCCAGTCGCTTATTATATCACTTACTATGTTTACACATGTTATTAATAGTGTATTCTCCACCAAGTCTTAAGGGGATAATAACCACGAGAACAGACTACTCGTCTAGCCAGAAATCCCTAAGGATTAATGTTATCATACAAAGTAATGAACCGCTGACCACTTGCAGTACATAGTTCCCGTGAGGGCAAAAGCGGGGGATTGTTGGAGAATATTCAACAACTTTGTAAAGTCGTATCTTGTATTTTTTTACTGGTTGGGTTTAAACGGCAATGCTGCGATCCAACTGGGCATGCGTAGGATAGGTTGTGCTTTAAAAAAGAATAATATCATTGCATCAGTAGATGCTTGTGAAGAAGAAGAATTTACATATAATATACCAAACACAAGCATTGCTATTGGTTCTTAAAAATACATCAGCAAATCTTCGCTAAAAATGCAGCCTTATCCAGGACAGGCTAATGCTCTTATATGGTCTGCCTACCGTTTTCCCAGCCTTTTTGTCTAACGATGAAAAATTTATCAATCAATATAGTATAAGCTTCTCCCATAGTGATTTTAAATCTGTTGATACTCCGCATCCTGTCTGCTTTACCAACCTTTTTCAGAGAACCTAACTCCTATCCTAAAGTAATATTATTCCAGTTGAAGAAGTCGCCACTCTTGTCACGTATAGACGAACTGTGACTCCAATAATATTTCTTTAGGACGCAGTAGTAAGGTAAAGGGTTGGGGGTCTAAAGGAATATTTTTGCATTGTGAAAGCGAGACAGCGCTTTACACGTAATAGAGCGATGTCTCACTTTACATCTGCATCTATTTATTATGTAGTGTTAGGTCCTTTGGCTGTCAGCTCCTGCGGTATTAGAAATGGGTACATATTTTTCTTCTTATTTGACATTTCAGAGGGTGTAATAAAAGACGGTGACCTTATTTTAACATCATATAATTGTCTCGGGATGGGTTCCTCATCGGACAGCTCTCAGCTGAACACAGTTCATGGATACAATAACTTAATTTATAATACGCTTGCGAACAAATTTCGATTACAATTTATTTCAATTCACATTTAATTAATTAATCGTTTAAAACGTCACAGACATACATTGAATAAGTAATTTAATTACATAAAAAGCTTTAAGACAGTATTTACTTTTTTATTTTTCTAAACACGCAATGAATGAGAGTCCCTCTCTAATACACATGATTGGGTACAGAAACACATATTTTTTTTAAGTTATTTCATAGTTAAAAGCCACATCCAATATGGCACATTTAAATTTGATTACAATTGAAGCTATATTAACTTAACTCGTTCTGAGAACGTTTGTTTCAAACATATTCCTATACACATATCTATAATCTTGACATATTTATGTACTTGGTATACGACTAGTGAATATTTAGGTAACTATTTCTCTATGGAAGAATTATACTAAACAATTCAACTATTTTTAACTAAGCAAACTATTAATTAATTTAGGTTATCTAAAATAATAAATTTGCAATCGTATATCTTGGTTTTAAGTTTTTATATCACGGTATTCTTTTATTTTAGATAACCTCCTAACAAATTTAACACAGAATCGTCAATAAATGCAACAAAATTCAGTTTAAAACAACTAACACGAAAATAACTACGATGACAATTTGTGCCTGAAATAATTTCACAATCCTTCGTAAATGCAAATTGTTCAACAATTTGATATGTGAAATTAACTGCGTTCTAATAAAAATAAACATTAAATATAAATATCACAACATACAATACTCTACTAAGAAAAGATCCTTAAGTCACAATTTCACGTTAAATAATCAATTCACTCTATCGACGCACTTACAAAGAACACTTCGTCATAAGCATAAACTATAAATTGAACACAGACTTAAACATGGACATTTTACTTAAAATCTCTTAATTTCAGCTGCAAAACAAAATAATTACACTAAACTTAACAAATAAATCATAAGTACCGCGTCGCTAACTCATTCTGCTACTTAATCTCAAGCATGTAATACAATTATAATTTAATACGAATAGTTTCAATTTTGATTCGTAAAAAAATACAAAAGATGGCATTCTCTCTTTCTCATCCTCTCCATGACTATCCAAGAATCTATTTTAAAGGTATAATTGATTAAATCGAAACATGTACTTACAAATACTGTTTGTAATTATGTATTTCAAAATGCACATTGAAAAGGACAGTAAAATAGAGAGGAAATAGAAGAGGTATATTTTTTATATTTTAAAGTTTTTTTGTCACGTCAGTACTTAACACTCAGTCGAAAGTCTTATTTATTATTAGTGTAAACCACAGTGTAAACGTTGTGTGTCTACACTTTAGTAACAATGCGATGCCCACCTTACACGTAGGTCGGCTCCTTCTCTCAGTCGAACAAACAAATGATAGCCCGCAGTAGTCCCTCGCAGAAGCAGGCGCAGCAGCCGCGCTTCTTGCGCTTCTCCTCGGGAGCGAAGCTTGGCTGCTTGGGGCGCTTGGGGCGGCGCGCGCACAGCTTGCTGGGCTGCGGCTCCTCCACCGGTGGCTCGGAGCGCGGGCTGAGGTGCACCGGCAGCGCCGCTGGCTCAGCGGGGCGCGGCCGGGCCCAGCGACGCAGCAGAGCTTCTTGTTCCGCGCCCACAGGCACTGGTGCCGACAGTTTGCGAGCACGTGCAGTCACAAGAGCACGCTCCATTGGCTCCAGTAGCTCGAGGGCCAGAGCACGATCCAGCTCTTCGCCCGCAAGTAGCAAGTAACGCGGACAATACGCCAGTTCACCCAGCGCCGCTCTCTTATTACCCGGCGTCAGTTCCCGCTTGGTACGCTTGCACGCCGCCGTGCTCCAACGTGAGAGAGCCTCTGCTAGCACGAGCTCGCTTGACACCCGTAGCGTATCACGTTTTACTATCAGTGCTAAATCTTCATACGTGAGCTCTTCAAGCCTTTCATCCGTAAGAGCAACATCAGCGTTTTCATCAAGAACCAACAAAGCGTTGTGTGCCAGGGAGTCGCACCAACGTGAGCACTGCGCTAGGGAGCGAGCAGCGGCATCATCGGAAAGAGCGGGCAGAGGTGGTGCAGAAGCTGCTCCTGGCAGCCGCGCGCATAGGAAACGTAAGTCACGCAAAATCTCTAGTGCGACTCCAGCATCTAGCATTTCATCAAGGCGACGAGCGCAGCGCTCCGCCAGTGGCGGGCACAAGAACTTGTAAGCGGCGTCGAGGGCACATCGCGCGGTTCCCACTGAATTGAGCTGGGTGGGCTCGCAGTAGTGGTAGCGGAGGAGTTGTTCGAAGCCCCTGCGGTCAATGTAGTCGACGACGATGACGTCGGTCTTGCAGGAGAGCAGCGCAGCGAACACGGGGCTGGTGGCGGCCAGCACGCGGCGGTGGCCGGGGTAGCGCCACGTGTCGCCGTTGATGCCGGCCACGAACACGATGTCACTCTGTTTCTCGTCGTCATACAGCCGCGCGTGCTCGTCCAGCTCGAGCCCGCCGCCCGCGTACTCGCCGACATCGCTCTCGCGACCCGACTCTATCTCATCGTCGGAGTTCGTCCGCGCTGGGTTTGTTACCACCGTCATGATGATTCTCTTTGAATTGCACTACCTGGGAACAATCGAAAAGAAAATTTAGAACAAGGCCGCAGGAAAATGTTTCAAGGCTTTATTCTTTTATATAGGTCAAATTTACAAAGGGACTATTACTTCAAAATATGCGCACACACAGTGCATTTCCGATACACATATAAAAAATGTTTTGTTATTTCTTGTTTCTTTAAGGTCCTTCCTTAAGCGAGATGCTAAGTAGTGCTACTTATCGTACTGTTAATGGCACTTATTGTATCCTGTATGAAGGTATCATCACCATATAAAGAATCATTATTACTCAGTTTGTATTACAAATCACGTTATGTGTTAAATACTCCAAGGGCAGATTATTGTGGATGGTTTTCAGTAAACACAAATATACACAAAAGGAACAAATAAACCGCAATATTTTGTTTTGCAATCTTTGAGAGATAAATTATGAACATGTTAGTATAAGAATATACCTTTATACTGTTAGATACTTTGTAATATCAAGCTTTCAACGGTCGTTCGAAGTCGTTGTATTAAATATGCAGTGATCTAGTATCGGTGCGGTGCACTTGCGGGTCATCGCACCGCGATCCACTTTGTTAATTAGCCTGTTACTTTATACTCCACCCTTTTAGTCTCACACCCTCTGCTGTAACCGCATTGTTTTTAATTAAATGCTATATTTACAACGTGGTTAAGACCCCGGTCATATTTTCATTAGCACTTCTCTGCATACAAATGAATTATAAAAATAACAGTTAGTTTTAAAACAAAACATTGGGCTTATAAAATATTATATCAGCTGATCAATGTCTTCCATACATTTTTTTTCAGAATTGAGAAACAATAAAGTTGTTTATAAACAGGCACAGAGCGGTATCTACTTTAATAATATAATATCGAACTTCGCATTTAACAAACACAACACATATTTAAAGAATAATATCTTTTTGAATAGACATTTTCAGTTACAGCTAAACAATAGATCCCCAGACAGCAGACATTTCGTTCCAATGAAAGTCACTTCAACATGAAATAAAAGGACACTCGTATTGATTTTCCCTGCAATGTACTTCGGAAGCTTTGAATAGATGAGCGAGTTGCGCCGATGTATACAAATACATTTCACATTTCTGTTTATTCCCAAACTTTCCTCTGGGAACGAGTTATTAGTTTGTTTTATTAAGACAAACGCAATTAGCTGGGTATAAACAAACTTTAGTTATTTGATATCATCAGGGATTACTCGCTAACTGACGTCTGTCTTCCAATTAGCAAGTTGCCAATTTAATTATAGGGATCTCCATTAAGCGCGTAATATTGAGTTATTGACGCACTGGTACTGAACAATTGACTCTGTGAAGTAAATTCCAGTATGATATTTGCTACGTCCGTTTTGCGAAATACTCGCAAACGGGTTATGCGTCACCACGCGCATTCCCTAGCGCGTAAACAAAAATACACATTGAAACAGTTCTGAAGACGATCACGCTTCTCGCAAGTGCTTCGATAAATAAATAACGTTTAGCACTAAGTTGAAGACCTGTTGAAGATCCTTCAATCTTGATATTTGCCACATTGTTGCAGTAAAATGGGAAATTACTTATTTTAGATCATGAAACTTGATTGGTACTTAATCTGTAAATACAAACTCTATTTTTTCAAAATGACACAATAGTATTAGCTTCTATCTATAGACCATTTAACTTATTTGACATACAAATCAAAGCTGTAGCAGTGGGCTATGTGTATACCCACTTGAAATCAGCAACAGAACATTCGTATCAAAACAAATATAGCAGACCTATATTCCCATTGAAAATGCAAAGCAATCTAATCAAACCTTGTCAAACTAATAGACGAGTAAACGTGATGTATCTGTTCGTACTTATCTATTGATTCAAAAGCCTTTCTTTCTGATACGTTACTGTAAAGTATTTTTCTGTGTTTCATTTGTTTTCAATGTCAATAAGAGCCAAACAGCCAGTTACATTATTAAACCAATTCAAACCATGTTGACTAAATCTAACGGTGATTTTATATGATGTTCAGATTCATTTTCATTAAAGTAACATAAACATTGCTCGAGCGATTTGATTGTGAAACATCGCATTCCAGTTCAATAGGCGCTATTTCCTCCAAAACTATTTTGTCATCAAGTCCTATTTCTCAGTTGTGCAATGGGATCTCGCGAACGGATCAGCTTCCTACTTCGCTAGAACTGTATATTGCATCCAGTGTGGAAACATAGGGACATTTTACGATAGCGCACGGTTATTTGTGATGCCCCCGCTAACCCATATACATTCGCATAGCCGACGCGAGCTGGATTTGCCCTATATTTAGAGACAGTAAACCATTGGTGCAATGTTACGAAAGCTGGTGTTATGGACGCCCTGTTTGTTAATAACAGGTGAAATATGAGTTTATTAATGTGTACATACTACATATTAATGTAAGTATAATGTTCAAATGATGATAAACTTATCCACAATGTAAGAGCATATACTTTTACAGAAATAGCTATGATATTGTAGATTTTAAATGTCCTCATAAAGCCAGTTTAAAACGTTTATACGCGTGCGTAAAACCAAATTGAACGTCTTGTACGCGTTATATGAAGAACAGCAATAAGTCTCTACTAATTAATAATTAATTAAGCTATCTAGTAAATAATTGGCTACAAATATTGTTTCATCTCCAGCAATCCGACAAGTTAATTAACTTTAATATTACTAGCTCTCAAGACCAGATTTTGCCGTCGAAGCAAGACGGGTCTTTCGAAAAGAAGTTACGTTATATTTACATTACATTAAAGACAAAAAAACAAAAGACCTTTTTCCTTTGAAAGAATTCCTTTATAAATATTTCTTTAACACAATATATATTGTTTTTGTAAAACCCAAGAGCCCTTTATTCAAAACGCCTTCCAATCTCATGAAAGTTCACGACGGCTTATGGAATATAGAATTCTATTTGATATCTCTTCAAAACGTTTTGCTTAGAACTTATATTATAGGAGGCGACGTACGCTTGGAAAATTATCCTTCCCTCGAGCTAGTACAAGTACTTCAGTAATATACATTCGATATGAAAGCTGCATGTTGGGAACGTTAGAATACACGCTTGGAAAATCACAGAGATACAAATTGTTATGAAATTCTAGGAAACTCGGAGCATGTTGACTGGGTAAAGTAACTATTTTCTACGTCTATCGCAAATGTGATATTAAAAGACTTGAGTTTATTCTTTATGAAAATAAAAAAGTAACTATCTGGATAAAGCGGAATTGTCCTCCAGCCTTAAAATTCCTTAATAATTAAAAGAAAGTTATCTGGATTAAGTGAAATAAATTTTGTAGTGACGTCATAGGTCATTTTATTGTATGTTTAATCGATTTAAAATTATCGATATGACTATGTGAAAAAGAAAATAAACTTGGACAATACTTTTGATTAGTCTGCATGACGGGAATAAACAATAATGTAATAAAATATAACATAATTACAGCCCTATTTCTCTATTAGATTCTAGTATGAAAGCCAACAAGTAATAAAAAAGATCTACAAAGAGCTTTAAGAATAAAGCAATTTTCTTATAAGCTGCTCAGTAAAGGAAAGAAATCCCTTTATGTTCTGTGCTCTTTTATTATTAAAGGGGCATGCCAGTTTTAGGCCCAGATATGCACACGAACTTGACTATGTTAAAAAACTATATTTCTATTTATCGTAAAACTTCGTTGTATTCATTATTCTGTACAAGTCGGCATATTGTTTTCATAAATATTAAACAATAAAACGACTTACGTACGTATTTGAACAGAAAAGAGCCATATTGCTGTAGAAATGTTGCCATTACATAAAATAACTTGGAAAATTAATCAAAATAATAATTTACCATTGCTAATAACTGTATTATACACCGTGACTTTTAGGTCGTTTTAAAAAAGCCGCTCAGTTCATGTATCCAATGACTAGTAAACGTTTATAATAAAAAAATATGTTTTTTTTAAGATTTGAATGAATAAAAATATTATTCATTATTATGACACAAGGCAGTTTTACGAACACTCTGTAGTGAGCGCGGTCCGAACCTTGTGCCAAAGGGGCCGCGCGGGCGGCGCGGCGGCGTCTTATCACAGGTCATTCACCTTAGCGTAAAACAGCTGTCTTACTATTGCAATCATAATGTTCGCAGTAAGTATGTAGCATGTATCTTCAACAGTTTGATACGTAAACATTTTTAACAGGATGTTTCATATTTCCAATGTATTATTTATTTTTTTCATGCATATTATTTTAATTAATGATAAAAAAATTATATTCGCGCCTAGAGGTATTTTATGACGGATACATTGTGTGGACGACTTTTTTTAAAACGACCTAAAAATCACGGTGTATACTAGTCAAATTGTTTTTTTGCCCATTTAAGCGTTGTTGCACAATAAAAATGCTATTACTATTTTTATCCTTACACAATGACATTGAATATTTCAATGTTTATTATCGATTTATATTTTTTGTTATTGCAACATATTTCCTTATTTGTCGTTAACTCGGATAAACGTCATTGCGACATTGCTTGTTTTGCATCTTTAACGTGACACTAACCGTATTTGAGTTTTGCGATTTAAATCGAAGATTTTGAACTATGAATACTGACTCTGGCGATTCTTTTACCCCCGACGACCACGGCTCTATAATGGATTATGCTTCCACTCCTCATCAAAAATACTGGCGTGAACTTGGAATTGATATTTTGGATCTAGTGTGTCACAACAGTCTTCGTCCGTCCGTTAAGCCGTCAAGCAATATTGCTGTAACTGCATTGTTGGCCATCGTACGGTAAGATGCTATACCCACATCATGACAGTGATATGGTATTTAGGATGGGCACGCCATCAAAGTAATATTTTTCCACCGGCTCAATTTCTGGATGATGTTTTAGTTGTATATAATCATGAAATCAATGAATAAATCTTTAAAACTGCAATATATATCATGTTTTATTTAACTCCTTATTGGTTATTCTCATAAATAAATTCAAATGTTGTACAAAATGTTAAAAACCATATTTAATATAACTTACAAAAATAAAATCTAAAAAATGCAATAACTTTTAAATGCTAAGTTTTTTGTTAAACACTTCTTTTACTAAATTAATATTGCCACTACCTACTATTAATATCAATAGCCTGTTAAGGTGGGCACTGTGGGCCTAAATTACTATGGAGACCTGGCATGCCCCTTTCTTATAAAATTGTGTTACTCGTTTAGTTTGAAGACAATAGATAAGTACCTATAATCTTGAATGAGTAAACAAAAGTGAGGCAAAGAAAAAATACAGTTTATACGAATTTGAGTGTCTGACAAAAAGCATAAAAAAAAGATTCTGACTTGATGAACAACGAATTAGTTTGATTTTCTGTTTTATTCGCGTAATCCGAATATAGGTGGTAAAAGAGGGTATATACCTATATCCGTATAGATTTCGGACTAAAATGATGATGATTCTAAGAAGTACTTTACATATAGTTTCTTTTTGTTTTCCGGGGTGAACCGCTAATAACTTCAACCCTCGCCGAGGGCACGGCGTGGCAATATGTCGAACTCCCACCAACTAACAACACCCCTGCGCCCCTTCTACTGCCTAAGGTAGAGTCATTGCATCGCTCGCGCATGCTCTGCGTGACTCTGGCTGGATTTTACATATAGCTTGCGATGTCCCACTACAATTAAACTTGAGCGCTAAAATTGAGCCACAACTGCACAATGCATTTATTTAATTAATATTTATCATTTATATATTTTTATAATGATTGACACGGTCCGGTAGCGCCCTCAACGGCCGCCATGCGTGGATCCTATCTATTGCCTAATAGCTCAGTGAGTGGCGGCCTCGCTACTCAAGGCGTCTTAATTAAATCTCATTATTTAATTCATTGACAGGATATTATGTTCTACATTGTAAGACTAATATAATAATACTTCGTGAAGATCTCCCAGTCACGTGAGTCGTGACAACTTGGGATAAACATCTTCTTTCTAGGCGACTGATGTCGGCGGAAAATTGATAAATATAAAATATTAGCGACCTGCCCCTAGTCTAGTCTAGTCAACTAGTTTTACTCGGGTGAAATACTATTAATAAAATCCTCTTGAATCACTCTATCTATTAAAAAAAACCGCATCAAATCCGTTGCGTAGTTCTAAAGATATAAGCGAACAGACAGACAAACAGCGACTTTGTTTTATACTATCTAGCGATTAATAATGGCTTACATTCCGCTGATAGCGATATCTTCCAGACAGAGTATACTAACAATTCAACTTTTGTTTTAAATGCATTTGGGAGAAAATGAAATGTTAATTTACTTTAGTCTTAGAAGTCAATGTTCAAAGCATGTTATTGCTTACTCATCCTAAGTCTAATCTATATATATAAAACTCTTCCGTTACTGACTGACTGACTGACAGACAACGTACAGCCGAAACTACTGGTCGTAGAAAGCTGAAATTTGGCATGTAGGTTCCTTGAGATATGTAGGGGTGCACTAAGAAAGGATTTTTGGAAATTCAACCCCTAAGGGGGTAAAAAGGGGTCATAACGTTTCTATGAAAAATCTTATTCCTTGGGTTTATAAACTTGAAACTTAGCACAAACCCGTATATGGTCAAGTAAATAAATTTGGCATTATAATTTTTTTCAAACTACCCTCCAATAGTGATTTAGGGGGTTGCGATTGGGTGACTGATTGACTTACGCGCAGCCATAACCGCTTGGTGTAGGAGTCTAATATTTTGAACAAGGCTTCCTTTAGTAACACAAGTGAGCACTAAGAAGGGATTTTTGGAGTAGCAAGCCCCTAGGTAGCGGGAGGGGGGGGGGGGGAGATCAACTGATACTTTTTATTCTTCTAGACGATGTTTTTGTCTCGCTTTACTTTTTGTTGCATAACGTGATCGATACTTATCGTTTTAAATATTCACCATTAGAAAGCTACATCATCCCTGAGTAACTCAAGCTGTATAATATAATTCCTGTTGTAACAAATTTTTAGCCTATGAAAGAAAGCCCTGTCGAAATCAAAAAAATGCTACAATCCCAAATTACACGTGGGCGTAGCCGCGAGCGGAAAGCTAGTTTGAATATAAAACAAGAAACACAGCAGATTGTTGCAGGAGTGTCGCTGAAATAGAACACGGCTGCGACATGCGGAAATGGATGTGCAGTGAATCGACTCCGGCGCACCGTACGCCGCCTAATGTGCAAACTTGGTGTTATTCACGGTGACATCTACCGGACGGCAAGCGCTTTTATAGCGGTCACGATAAACTTTTTAGTTTTGTTTTTTTTTTTTTTATTACAGGGAATGCCTTTCAAATTATTTTTAATCAATTTTGAGTATTTAATCATTTAAAATGTTAAAATTCAAAAAAATAATATTGTACCTAATAGTGTTTTCTTTTTAATCGGACCAAAGGCCTTTGAGACAGGTTTATTTTTAGTTAATTTATTGTGATTTTTATGTTAACAAATATAACAATTCAAAATAATTTTATAAGGCAATTATTTTCAATTCGATACATGATTCAAACGAAGGTAACATTTAAATAAATATCTGCAGTCTTGTTTTGCAATGCGTAATTCGCTTTAGCCATAAATAGGTAACAAAATAAAGCTAACAAATCCACTTAGCTTGAAGCTTCCTGCAATCTTAATGAAATTAGTCCTCAAGAGACGTATTCACTTTAAATGTATGCTACACGTGTCCTGAATCTCGTTTCATAAGGATTAGAATATTCTATTACATCGCGAACTTGCCTCGAATGGATATAATCCGAGATTTAACTTCATAAATGGAAACGTTTTATTTACATGCTCATGTTACAGTCAAAGGCAAAGATAAAATGTACAATAATACAAAAAAGGTTCACTTTGAAAGTAAAGACTGAAAAAACTAATTACTTTTTCTAAATTGAACACCTTCTATAGATCAATCTTATAATTCGATAGCCGTGAAACTGTACCTACATAGTTGGACTGACCTGGGAAGTTATTTGTACGCATAATTTGTTATTGTTATTGTGGTTTTTGCTCTACCTACTCAATGATATGTTACGTCTACAAAGGTCACAAGTACAGCTCTCAATATTTACATATTAGCTGCACAAAGGCGAACAAATAGCATTATTTTCAGTATAACCAAATGTTTGTTCAAACGGCTCTAGGTTTCGTAATAACACATTTTTACGGAGTTTGACATTGAAATTGTAGATGAGACTAGCCAACAGAATGCTTGTGCTAAGTAATCTATTGTAAGAAGTATTTAGTTGCTAAATAAGAATAATACATATGATTGAGTGATGACTGGCCACTACGACAGTGCAGGCATTTGTTTTATTTTTTTAACCGACTTCTTTTCTAAACCATTATAATTATTTTTCGATAGTTGAGAATTCGATGTTTAAATTTTAAAATAGAATTTAGTTTGAAATATTCCAACTTGGAACTGTTTTAAATAGTTTTTTTAGAAATTTAAAAATGAAAAGCTACGGTTATTGTTAGGTAGTCAATCGCTTTTTAATTCCTTTTTAATCGATGTGCTGGACAACTTGCTTTATTTTCCGGAAACTATCAGACATTTAACAGTATCCCATAGATGTTTACATAATATTGAAAATGGAAAGCTAAAGCAGGAATAATTTCAATAAATAATGCTGCCTTGCTTCCGTCGCGAGCTGCGATTTAAATGTGAACCGATTCATTTACCTTCGCCGCAAAACCTCCGTAACGGAACAGTTAAACTAAACGTAATAATAGTTACATAATAACGCGTAACTGTTACTTAACACGGATTTTTAACACGCACATATTTGGACTTAATAGCACAAAACAGATAAAACGTAAACGGTACATTTGTACGCGTAGTATGATTCTTGAAAGTAAGAAAATTTTAGGATTCGTAAAAAACATATTTTAGGAATTGTTTTAGGTATTTAATAACTAAATTGTAAAAAGTATAAACTTTCAATATTTCTGAAATCTTTTTCTTTTTAATTCTGAACTTTTTTCTGGAAAGAAAAAGCTGTTGAAAAAGCTCTTCCTTTCAGCTGTTGTGCCACGAATAAACATAAATTGGCAACATTTTTAAAAATAACTTCTAAAGTTCCATCGGCTTCTGCCAAAAGGGTTAGCTTTAAAGGAAACAGTAAATACACATTTCATAATCAAAACCAACGATCAAAACTTTGGTTTTGTGAAACCATAAAATTCCTTTGATCCTTTCCCTTTTACGATCTAACTTATTTCTCCGAAGTCTTGTATTTACCTGGTTTATAAAATCTTGTGTTTCCTTAACACAAATATCAAAATGGGGTGACAAGTATCTTAATCTTTAACGAAACAAAACTTAGACTGAAAACTTGGTCATATCACAAGAGTATAAGCTACATAAATTTATTTAGAATCGCCATCATCTCGCGCACGAACAACAAAATCAATACAATGCATATTTCGTATTGAAATATCGAGAGCTTTCATACAGGATTAATTACGGAGTAGTCTATAAAGCGCATGGCCACGGCAGCTACCGGCCCGGCCCGGCCCGGCCCCGGCCTGCCCGTCCTACATACAGGGAACTAGGTCAAGTGTACATCGCCTTTACTGAACACCCTGCGTCATCGGGAATTTGGCAACCATGTATCTCTGGCTTTATGGAATAAACTTGGCCCAATTATTTGACATTTCAGTCCCATTTAGCAAATTTTGAAATTGATTATTCGGAAAAACTGTTGGCCCTTATTGGTATTTTCTCTCTATTGGCATACCTACGTACAACAAAGCCATTTTGAATTGAATTTTGTTGCGATATAGGATGTATAAGAGACATATGAGATCAATATTTGTTTTGTTCGTTCTTTTTCGTATTGTTTATAAATCTTATTTCCAAACAGAAGCATGACGAACAACCACATCTTTACAAACGAGTTTATTATACAGATAACCTTATTTAGAAACTAACCCTGTCGTTATTGTCAACATTACAACCGGCCAGTCATAAAACGAACATAAAATACATCTTATTTTTAATTTCTTCAATTTTTTAGAACGATGTGTCATTTTCGTTACTCATTTCTTTGTTTAGCTAGTGTCAAAATTTAGAATTCGAATCATGAAAACATCGCGAATGATTTACGGCAATCTTGAAGATTCTTAGATCAGTTTGGACGTAAAAACGGTAATAAAATAGAAGGTCAAAGTTCTGAAGTATTTGATACAGATCTGTGAAATAAATTCACGCCTCAGCAATAAACAAGAGGTGAATCATTGTAACGAGCATGTACTAGATAAGTGTGAACATCAATAATTTAGTTTCAATATCAAATGCCCAATAATGTAGCGTGCTAAGTATGCGGACTTCCGAATAACCATTTACTAAACAGTATTTTAGTATTGTTATTGGCATATATACGGCAAAAAATACTATGAGAAGTTCTATTGGTAATGCTAACTTAAAGGTTCGATATTTTTCATTCATCTGTAGGTTAGTCTACCTTCCTTATTTTTGGTATTATTAATTATTTCATTAAGTACCTACTTTATTTTATATATTTAGTACTTAAATATAGGCACATTACTTTAAAAGATACAGATACTAAAATTGTGTCCAAGTTACTTATACTATCTTTTATATATATATACTCTTCATTGTCTATGGAACCTAGAGCTTTGATATGAGTAAGTACATCCGATTGAAACTGCCAAATAACAGTAATCGATAACGAGTTCTCTGTGACAAATTAAAACATTAAATCAATAGATTTTCTTACTTTTCTTTACTAATCGCCTCAACCTTTGTCAAAAAGGTATAAGTCTCTACAAAGAGCTTTTTAAAGGGGACTTTATAAGAGCCGTTAAGAGCTTTTAGAACGCATCTCAACAACAGTGTTTACAAACTCAATTAACTCTTCAGATTACATTACACTGAGTAAAGAGATAGACTACGTAAATAATATATTAAGTGTAGAAACTATGGTACTTACAGAACTTTTAACAGCACAACGAAGGTTGATCACCTTCCCATTACAACATTTAACAACATACTAAGCCTAACTTTCGAAGGCACAGCTTTATAAGCCCCTATTTGCCCCTATATTAATCATTTTATTTAGTTGAAAGGAAACTTTTCATCATGTAGGTTAATTTAAAGTTTTCCATGGCAAGTTTCCATAAATTCGTCTGTATGAGGATTACGTAGAGTCGGCCTAGTCATCTCTATGTACATGCATTTACTTGTATTTGAATATTCAACAACATACCAAGGAATAACCAATACGGAAAATTAATTGATTCAGTCTAATGATGCGTGAGTAATACCCTTTAGAACTCATTTTAATACACACGTGATGAATTTAGTCATATATGTGACGTAGACGTAGATTTTGACGTCTAACATGTACCTATAATTATGAACGTAATATACATGTAACAAAAAAATCCAGCCCTCTAGCCAAGTACGAGTCACACTTCTACAATCGTTAACGTCAATGAAAAACGCAAAAAGGTATGGAAATGACAAATCACTTGACTTAGACCTGTCATCGCCATACATTTGAGCGTTTTCTATTGAAGTTAACGATAGTTGACGATTGCAGAAATGTCACTTGGCTAGAAAAGCAGGTGAGTTTCTAGTAGTAACCAATAATATTGAGCATTTAGTGGTCAAAGTATCCAGTAGGTCTAAAATGTTCTAGTTACGTTTGGCCCTTAAACAATAAAAAAATAGTTTTTCTCTATACATCTGGAATAAACAGCGACAATGTTAAATGAATTATTATTAAATTCTGTTTCCATAATTACCAGTAAATGTTTCCTTATTGTGTAATTTATACAATGTTTTACATTATAGAACAGAATAACGTTATTAATGCATGAATGTAGTAAATGTTGAGAAAAAAAACAGGAGCCTATAATAGGGATGATAACCACCTTTTTTTTAATATCTCTCATATAGTTTATTGAATAATAATGGTTACGCATGTTTTCTTTTATTCCGCAAACAAAAAAAATACCCAAGTACACTCAACGAAAGTTACACGTGCGGCGTGACGTCACGTTTTCGTACAATTTTTGCGAATACGTTACGTCACAAGCCCCCTCTCCGAAGCTTTAAAGCAGCAAAACTTTTCCACTATTTACTGTTCGAATAAACATCAAAATACGTGTCTAATAATTGCCCATTATCAGACGGACTAATTAGATTTTTACTTTTCGTAACCTGTCATCATCACTATTAAGTCCCTATTATTATACGAAAACGCAGTTTACTTTTAACACTCATAAATATCCATATGTGAGTGCATTATTCGTTTATGTAAGGAATAGCATGAAAGTTATTGACATTTCTGGACAAAATTGACTATTATCCTTAATATTGCAACTATGTATCTCTCATAACGACGCTTAACCAGCCAGTGTCCCGTCTCGTTTCCTCCACTACTACAGTCTTACTTAAGAACGTGGTGGTAGGCCCCTTTATCCAATAAAGTGTAGCATGTTGTCTAAGGCTAACGACCCTTTCCTTCATCGCCTTTAAAGCCTCTCCTGACATCTACTTAGTTAAACCATTGCTCATCACGTTAGTTTACGTGTTTCAAACTTTAAGTTCATGTACGTACTCTAAAATTTTCCAGCCAGGGCCGACAACCTTCAATGTACCTAAATGTACTTAGTTTGAGACTCACTTGTTAATATATTTCAATATTAGAGCTAAACTGTGTCATAACATGTTTTGTGGCAGAATATTATTAATGCAAACCGCAGTATTAATGATGATAGCCATAACTTCACTTTGTCATTCGTTTCTGTGGTCACCAGTTTAAAATATATTAAGTAAACATACGAAAATAAACAAAGAGTTTTTACCCTATTCCATTTAATATTTAGAACTTAAAAAAAAAGTTATCAATTAAAACAATAGAAAGTCGTCTGGTGTTCAATGAATTGGAGCTCGTATTATAACAATAATTGTGTATCTTTTTATTGCATTGATTTTATCACAAGACATTGCTTTAACTCCAATAGAATTATAACTATTTTTGAGGAATATTTCTTTAATACATCTTTTATAGTCTCCGCGAATTTGACAAACAATCTCCAATGAGCACTGATGCTTATGTTAAAAGTTTTCCAACGCCGTATTCACGCGATTTACGAGCTCCCATATGCATGTACATCATTCCATGCAGGTTTTGACCTTTAGCATTTCAGCCAACTGTGTGGGTATCAGTACGAAACCGAAGCAGTATTGATTTCAATGTAATTAGTTTGCATACCGGAGAACGGTGGCTACACCTGAGATTGATTGATCTCTACTCGTATATAACGCTGTGTTTCACGTTAGAAGCATATAACCCGTTACGAATAGGTATATGTATGGTATATACAACGCACGGGTAAATCAATAATGGAAGGCAGTATACCTATTTCATATTTTGGTTTTGACTCGATCATAGATGTTACAATTTGTTTTGAGGCCTGAGCGTATAAATATTTAAAATAATACAATTGTTTATTAGATTACAAATCTCTCTATTTTAAATATAAGCTAACTAGTACTCATCCTATCCAAAGATTTTCCTGTGAACGACATATTTCAAGAAATTTTAACTTTTGTTCCCTTTTTAAGTCATTGAATGATTTATATTCACATACCCATTATAGTACTTCAACATCTACACATAGTTTTCCAATTTACTATTTGTGTGTTATTTTATTTTGTGTGTCTTGTTGAGTTTACAGGCTTCGTATATGCAGAATTAGTGACTATGACTCATACCATATGAGTTGTTTTGTGATAGGTAAATCAAGCACATAATGTATCAGACACGAAAAAAATAATGCTCTACATAAGTATATGAGTATCGACGTGATTTTACGACGCGTGGCCTAAAAGGCACTTTGTAGTCAATTCAGTATGTAAGTACAGTCCGTCGTGACTAAAGGACCACATTATTGTGCGAAAGTCGTTAAAAAACCTAGAGATAAAAAATATTGAGCCAAGGTAAAACTTACTAAAGGCGAAAGAAAACCTACGCGGAATAAACTTTGCAATTTCTACAACCTACGAATATAAACAGATGAAGTGCTTTCTCTCAAAAACTTTTAATGAGTTTTTCGCAGAACTATTCGCAGTAGTTAAGGTGTATCTACTTTTGTAGTAAGGATCTTTTTGCTATATTCATTAACGTTGAAGAGTTTTATCATGTGAAAAACTTCTTTTCAAAATTGTTTAGAAGTTTGCTTCAGAAGCAATTTGATTGATTGATGATTTGGATCGACATGCCGCAAATAAGCAAGCTTGGTGATCAAGGCTCGTTCTCTGTACGAGAGGAGCCCTTATCCAGTAGGTCAGCTAAAGGCTATTTTTATTAAAGTTACTTTCCCTCTGGGTAGTGGTTACCTATGTTTCTGTAATTTGCATATTTCCTGCGACGTGTTTCATATCGATCATTTCCTTTAAATACATTCCGCGACAGGCTTGAGGTTCATATAAATTCTCAGAACGTTTGAATGAATGCTGATTCTTGAAGTATGATTCAAATGATTTGCGCTTTGGATAAGTGCCAATAAGAGTAAGAGTATAAAAATAAATTATGGTTATTAAGTGTTTGTTTTGGTACGGATTATTCATTCAAAAAACATAAGTCATGCGCCATCTGTGTAAGATCCTGCTCAAGTAGGCTTAAACGACTAAATTATGCAGATCCTAATCCAGACAACATTGCCCATTCTGTTGAGATAAGATTGACTGGCTTATCACATTTTACTTTATTATTTAATTGTATTATGTTGCATTGTAGTGAAAACTATTACTTTGTCCTCTTCAGGTAAACGTGGTTATAAAAATTACCACTACTCGATTACGAAAGTAGCTTGTGTTTTCATCATATTTTTGTAGTGCCATATGTGGGCGCAATAACAAACAAACAAAACACAATCACAACCATTCATAAAAATACATATTATATTGACAAAGAGAGCTTCAACAAGTGTATCTAGTATTGATAATATTATAGTAAGGGCCACGACACCTGATATCTCTCTCCAAGGCCTCTATACATACATAAATAGCCACATGCAACACACAGACGCTTTTTAATAACAAATGTGCTTCATATTGATCATAAAAAAGTCACCGCTTTTTACAATCAATTTATCAGCTTAATGAAAATCTGTATGATATCGCAACGTCACAAAAGCGAACCGAAGCAAGCACACAACAAAACAAATTTCATTACCTGTTGTGATGTGCGGCGATCTGTCAAACAGCAGGACACTTTTCACATTTCAGTAGTGAATCATGATCCCTACGCAAGTCTGAGTAGTGTCACACCGTGTATACTGAATACTGCACTTCACTGAATGTTACAGAAGAGTGTAGAGGGTTAAATATGTGTCTGATGTGGTTGTATCTGTGGAGCACTAGGGAGCACGTCCTGCCGTGTGTGTGGTAGTTATTGTATTGTCAGCAGGGTGCCCGGGGCGCACCGGCGCGCGCCGCCCGCCCTGCGCGACCTCGCCCGGAAAAACTCGCGTTCAGCGGAGCACGCGTCGCGTACAGTCGGCTACAGCGGCTCGTTCACGTACATGCTAATATTAGCGGCAGATTTTCGCGGGAAACGAGAGAGGCGCGCTCACGCCGAACCTCCGATGATAAGTGGTCGTTGGCCGACGGTGGGCAGCCGCGCGCCGCCACGCGCATGCGCCGCGCACACTTCACAACAAACAGTAGCCACACAGCTTACATAGTAACCTGCCATTATTGACTAAATGTAGTACATAAGCTTTATGAAGCTAGCCAGATGTTTCACCTGCACAGGTACATCTATCTCCATAACTTTACAACGTATTATGCATATTTGGTAAGAACATGTTTGTGAACTTTTTACGACCATCAAACTTAAATCAATTAAGTTAGTACAGTATAGGAGCTTGTTTACATACATTGGTAAAAGCATCGCGTGATTGAATTTTCCACGAGTTGCTCTATATACTACACCATATTAAAATCTGATTCATATTTTCGGAGATCACCGACATGCTAATATTCTGAAGGTTTTTATCGATTTTAACTTAAGAACCATATAGCCTAATTGCGCTATCCTTTACTTTATCTTTATAAAATTAAGGACCTATGTCACGTCAATTACCTACTCAGTGTAAACGAATTACCTAATGTAACGTAGAGTTAGTTATAATTGCTAGGCCTGCCAAAATTACTTTGTACTACTTACTAATTTGAATTGCGAAAATCGGACGAATTTAAATCCTACTTACGCAAATAATTTCGCACTATCAGCGGACTCTGTGGGCCATCTACAACCACTTCTGCTGCAGTTGCGGATGCGAGACAGCGCTCTACACGGTATAGAGCGGCGTCTCTCTTCCACAACTGTAAGTCTGTAACCATCTTAATTTAAGAGGTGGTGAAACCCCCCTAAACATACAACATTCATTTATTTCAAAACATCACTAATTATTTTCAGGTTTATAGCATAAAACAACACGTAATTATTTTGTACCTATTCTGAAGAGTCACATTCACCTTCATTTATGTAAAGAAGGGTAAATAAATTACAAAGTATTTCTCACATCTGTCATGCTAGATAAATATCTTTAATGAAGTATTTTAAAGATTTTCAAGGATTTGTGTTACGATTAGGGAAAATAAATTGTTTTATAACATTTTTATCTGGGTACAAATAATGAAAAAGAGTTTAAAAAAATCCTCTTCAAGATTTCTTCTGGTTTATTTATTTAGAGGTCGTTCTTTCAACTGCACGTGTAGCTCATATGGCAGACCTAAGTGTAACTTAAGAACTATTTACAAAAAGTCAATTGACAGAAAATAAACCCTGTTCTTTCAACTTGAACTTTGATATCGCAACAATATCACACTTTAGAGACCAACACATGCGTAATTATTTCATACAGAATTATCATACTGAGTCACGTTTATGCAAATAACTTCATTATACATTTATCCTTCCTTCCAATCCCCGTTTACAAAAAAGGGAGCAACAAATGGGGAGTAACTCCAAGTAACCAAATTAGTAAAATATGTTTGTAACTTGAACGAAACAATTAGGTTAATAAGTAAGAGAGCCAAACTTGCACTACATAAGCAATCACCGTAACCGAACAATGCGAATCGTCACAGACCTCAACCTTGCTTAACATACTCAGAATATTTCAAAGAACGCAATGAATCGCTTCCTTGTTTAATTTGTAAAAGGACTCTATTAGAAAAATGACGTATTTTACGTGAATGGAAGCCGTTGTAAGTTGTTGTTCAGTTCGATCACGTATAATGAACAAATAATGGTTTGTCGACAATTGTGAACTTAAGTATGAATAGAATTTTGAGAGCGATACATGTCAACGGCTATTGAAGGTTGCCAGTAAATTATTTTGTAGACAAAGTGTTTCTTTAATGACTCATAAATTTCATATCGATAGAGATCACCTGTTAACCTTGGAAATACTGAAACTAGTATGAGTCGAACTGAGTGCATACAAATAGGAGTGCTATAAATTATGTTATTTAAATCAAAACACTCGGTTGTCCTCTTAAATGCAAGCAAGACATATGTGGGCGCAGTTAACTATTACCTACGATTTTTAAATGGGCAAATCGTTTCAGGTCCCGTAGAATTAAGCCTTGAACTAAAATGTAAAGATGACATTTCACTTTGATGAGTTTTGATTATTGCTTTTCTCTTCCCTTTTTACTAGAGTCTATGTGAAAACGCTCTGGAAACTACCGCTATTCAGTACACACTTCATTGCAGATCTTTGTCTAATTAAAACAACACAGCAAAATGAAGATACCTTATCTCCACCTATTTGGGTCAGATTATTTGAACTGTTAACTTTATCCTCTTAAATACAGCTCTAATGCTGTTTAGTTAAACTGTATCTACATCCATGGTCGCAGTGTATAAATATGCGTAAGTATTTTGTTTGTCTTATTAATACTCGAAGGGTATGGTAAGAGCTACTGAGTACCGAACGCGTGCGCACGCCTCTGACTCACGTAATTTAAAATAATAACAATAACATTGTAGGACGTTCACATTCGTTCGAGGTTTTAATCTCGAGTCTTATTAGTGCCCTTAACTGGTTCACTTATAGTATTGTTGTAATATTATTTAATAATTTCACGCCTAAATAATTTTGGCGTTTGGTAAAGGTTGTTCCGGATATAACGGATATGTTATTGTTCGATGTTTTAACTTGTTTCTTGAAATATAATTGTACTACGTACGTGTTAAATTTTAAGGCAGGCCCTTTAAATTTAAATTATTTGTTTACCTGCCAACTTGGTTTTTATTTATTATTCCTCATGGATACCTGCCTCCTAGACCCTTTCAAGTGATTTAAGATAACTCTATTGGATCTATTCACATGGCTTAAAAACTTAAATGTTAGGTATATAGTTTGGTAGATGTTGCCTTTTATCATTGACTTTAACCACAACTGCTGTAAGTAGCATAATGGCTGACTGAAAAGTAAATCAAGGAAAATTATACAAACAATATTTTTTACTCTACGTATATTAAGAACGCGAATGTTTGTGTGGATGGATGTTTGTTACTGTTTAACGCCTTAATGACTGGATCAATTTGAATGAAATTTAGTACGGAAGTAACTGACACCCTTGATTAACACATAAGCTGCTATTTAACCGACTGCGTCAGAACAAGGTTATGTCTTTGCAACTACCTATAACCGACATTTGCGCGGGCAAAGTCGCAGCCAACTAACAAGCTAATTAACAATAATGTTTGCTACGCGTTTCATTTTATTTTAACCACTTGTTAAACTGAGTAAAATTATGTTCACCTTGAATAATAGAGAAATTCGTTGTGCTTAGATTAAGACAGAGTGTGAATACGAAACAAATTTCTCAAAAGCTAGGCTTTACAATCTTGTAACAATAGTTAGTCTTGCATTTAAATACATATTTTGTTGTTAACTCTACTGAATTACTTAAAATTTAAAGGTTTTTGACCCCAGTTCGTAGAAATATGGAATTTTAAAGAGACCCGTTAATCCTTCTGCTATACTTTTATGTAGGTTTTAACCGAAGTAAAATAAAAATGAAGTTCTAGACACTAAAGTGCGATTAAGTCCTCTATTATTTAATATGTTATTCATAAAAGGTGAAGGGTAGGCGATGTGGGTTCGAATACTGTTTATACCTGTTTCTTTTAACGTATTCGTTAGCCCATCCTGAATAAATGGAATTAAATAAAATTTATTCACTATTAGCCCAGTCAATTTAGACATTCGAAGTTACATAAAGTCCCAACAAGCTGAATTTCAGTGAATATAGTCCAGCACACGTAATAATTGGATAAAGTTCTAATGTGTGCATAATCTCATTTTATTACGTATCAATGTATCCTCTGAAGAAAGTATGAATTTGAGACAATGGTGCTTCACATTATTTGACAAAAGCAAACTGGTCATTTTAAAACCAGTACAACAGCTCGGTGTAAGAGAACATTTACACAAGATTTTATCTAATCGTGAGCTTACTACCACTGTGTGGTTAGTAATTCAGTAAACACTATTAGCCTATCGTAATCCTCGATTAAAAGAACTTATTTATTTAGTCCAGATCATTTACTGAATCTTAACATTGGAGCTTAAAATATAAATTTGTAAATCGCCCAAGGTTTCACTTAAGCCTTAGTTTTACGTAAAAGTATTCAGTAATCAAATTAAGTTTAAGTAAATCCTCTAAGATAAGTTATCCATTAGAAATTTTCTGAAATAAAATAATAGCCCAAGTTTTTTAATTAAAAACAGATATGAACAAAACGCATAAAATCCATAATGCCAAAAGCCAGAATCGAAATGTCACGACTGACATTTATGATTCTGACAATCTGTCAAACATCTTAAAAACAAAGTGTCGCATTGTTTTAATAATTCACTATAAATAGTATGTTTACAGGGATTTAACCTATTTTGTATTGAAATTACTAAACAGCTATACAAAACTATATTTACTGCAGGAAGATCAGGTTTTGACTTTATAATAAATAATGCATTGCCTTCAAATCGTTTTAATGTTTGTGTCCTGTTTAGGCATTATACTTTTTTACGAAATATAATACAAACCGTAAAGGATATGATTAATGAATTGTATTTCTTTGCAGTTAAGGACATCGCTATGTCGTCATTTCAAGAGCGGCAAAAAAGTCTGTTCAATCAGTTAAAAGTAGCAGAGGAAGAATGCAGTTTTTCAAAATCCAACAAGGCTGCACCACAAGACTATGGCACAATCGACAAATACACATACAAGAAACTTAAACATGAAATGAAACAGTTCAGAGGCAGGGAGAGCATTTACAAAAGGCCTGAAGCGAACATTCGCGAATGTTTACGGGCCAAAACTATTCCTGACCATATAAAGAACCCACAGAAATACAAATATTATTCCCTAGCCGATGTCACACCTGAACAGATGTCAGACTCGACAAATACTGCTACAGCGTTAGCACTAATACGTGAAATGGAAGAAAAAGAGGCAGCTGCATCAAAAATGGAACATGATGCAGACGATGCAGATGTTTTCAAAAAGCCAACCTTCCACATTTCTTCTGCTCTAAGAAAAACACCAGTCAACAAAACAGAAGAAAAACCTGTATTTAAGAGCAGTAAACTTATAATGCCTGAGTATGTTGTTGGAGTATCAAAGACAAAAGAAAAGAAGGTTAAACGGGATAAGACAGATAAAGCAGAAGTTTCTGATAAGAAGTCGCAACTAAAATTAGATCATCTCTTTGAAGAAGAAGACTAATTTATGTATTTGTACTTAATTTAGGATGTAATGTACATTAATATAAATTAAAAGTTTCTACATTGCCTTCTTTTTTCGTCTCATTCTAGTTGCTAATGAACCCAAACATTGATATTCAAATAAAATGGTGAAATAATTCTTTAGGCAAATATGTGAAAGATGGAATCTACAGATATCCCAAAGATTACTAATTAGTCAAATAATTTAGACTGATCAACTAATTCATTGTCATGTTAATAATAATAAATATCTTGGGACGTAATCCACACACGGCCATCTGATCCCAAGCTAAGCAGAGCTTGTGTTATGGTAATCAGACAGCTGATAGACATACTTATATATTTCTAAATATATACATATTATAGATAAATCACACCCAGACACAGAACAAACGATCGTGCTCATCATACAAACATTTGTCCTGGGTGGGAATCGAACCCACGACCTCCGGCTTAGCAGTCAGGGTCATTAACCACTAGACCAACAGGCCCGTCAAATCGTTATCCTATTATTCATACAAAAGCTGTTTTAGTTTTATAGATTTACCACTGAATCAATTCTGATATTACTTGGTAGGCGGCAGGCTTCTATCCTAAGCCGGGCCTGTTGGTTTAGTAGTTAGTGACCCTGACTGCTAAGCCGGAGGTCATGTTTTCGATTCCCACCCAGGACAAATGTTTGTGTGATGAGTACCATCATTTGTTGTGTCTGGGTGTGATTTATCTATAATATATTTTAGCTGTCTGATAAACATAACACAAGCTCTGCTTAGCTCAGGATCAGATGGCTGTGTGTGGATATAGTCCCAAGAAATGACATGGTTGCTTTTTACCGTGATAACTGCCATTCCCAAAGAACATAGTTGCAAGAAAATTACTCTAGACTTTTTCGTTCTGTTTAAAGTTACGTATTATTGAGATCCTACCGCTGTAGGGCCTTTCATTCCCTTTCTCATATAAATACTTATTATTAAGTTAAAAAGGAAAGGGGATAAGACAAATAAAACAAACAATTATAAATTACGGTTAAATGCTTTATTTACAATGTCAATCAGCACTGTGATATGACCGCAGATTCAGATTTGATTTCCAAGTTCTCTGTTTGGGGTTCAGGTTTGGTCTCGGCAAAGGCACTTAGGTCCCGCATCATGGAGTATGCGTCTTCACCATCAGCATAGTACTTGGGTTCAATTTCCAGAATCTTGAATCCAAGACTGTTGGTGTATAAGTTCAGTGCTGCTCTGTTACTTTTCCTTACATGTAGAGATACATACTTAGCCTGAAATAGTAATGTTTATTAGTATATAAAACACGTAAAAACTAATTTATTCCACTACAATATTCTGGTTTGGATATTTTCTTTTAAAATTTAGTAGTTTTCCAATTTCATAGTCCTGGGATAGCATTTAGGGGGCTTTAACCTAATGTCTTTTAGAATGCTGTTGGTGCCCCTTTTAAACCGGAAATAATCTTTAAACCAATTCAATTCACTATATGAATTGGTTTAAAGACTAAATGATAATAAATAGAATAAATTTTGTTTATCAACCATACCTGAAAACATTCAACCATAGCAAGTGAAGCTTGATTCATGAGTTTCTGTGCAAGACCAAGGCGACGGTGAGACCGCTTCACAGCCAATGAAGTGATGTGTCCATGGCGGTTGTCCTCACCATCTTCTTCCATTTTAGCTAGAACATAACCTGTGGAAAAAAATGGTTGACGTGATATATTTGTTTACTTAGCTTAGTCAGAAAACCCTTATACCTATGTCCTATAGTATTTAAAAATCTTTAAACAATAAACAAAGAAAAAACGAAACTGTCTCAAACTATTGTCTTTGATCAACCCTTCAAACATCCTAGTATTATACATTACACAACACTGGGAAATGGATTTTCTTGTCTCACAACAACAAAATCAAGATGTTTAGATTATCTGTCCCACTCACCAACAATATGTCCCTTTTCATCTTCAGCCACATAACTGAGCTGAGGCCAAGAGAGACCGTGATAGAAATAGTACTTCATCTGGTAGTTTTCTGGCAAGCACAGCAGGTTGCAGTGCTGCATGTTCATTAGATCACTAGGCCGAGCACACCGGATATTCATCTTGTGTTCTGTAATAAGCAATTAAGTTTTTTTAATTGTATTTACATTCAAAGAACAATAATATAACAAAAGAAGTTCAAGTATGGTACGATTGTTTTGATAATGAACACAAAGGGATAACAAACAACTCACTTTTTGTTACTCCCTACGGATTTTCCTTGTCTTATTAGGCTGTCTGACTTCAGATGCCGGGGGGCTATCTGACATACCACCTAGCAGCTCACGCACAAAACGAAACTTCGACAAACAACACTTCCACACAATGTACCAGCCTGGAACAAAGAAACCCACCATTATTTACATCGTCACTTCTCAACATCTTCCTACATCATTGTAATTGTGTTATTAAATAGTTAGTACTTATTTAAATGACAAGCATATTGGGCTACTTACAAAATAACACAAAGACAAAAACTAAAATTACGCTACATACGAAGGTTATAATAGCTAATATCGCTTCCTTCATATCTCACTAAGCATAGGTTAATAATAATGAACACGAGGTTAATGCATCCACTTTACCAGAACAACCACTATCTCTACGTAAATTATCAGTCGTAAGGAGCGTGTCAGATTTTTAATGTGAGCTATGTTATTGCTTTAGATTTTTACAGCGCCATTTTGGTTCAAGATGCGTATTAAATTATCTGAATGCTTAAAATCTTAATTGCTTCACCGTTTGACAGACCTAGACCATGTACAATTAGAACATTAAGGTAAATAATATGAAAAATTACATACTTCTTTTCTTGTTTTTCTTCAAATTAAAGTTAATTCACTTTATTCCGTAGTATTTATAACCTCAAATTATGACATGTACCATTTCGTCCTGAAATAATCAGGTATATTTCAGGACGAACTTCAAACTTAGTTCCAAAAGGCTTTTATTCGTTGATTAAAGTATGAGAAAAAAAAGTCATACATTACTGTCACACACAAACACAATTCTGTCATTTGTCAAAACAAAAACAGATTATTTTTATTTTTGCAAAGATTATGCTGTGATTATTCTATTAAAAGAAAAACCAGCATAACACAGGTTCTGATATAAAGTCCCATTAAATATGTCGCAAGAAATGGAGGATGATAGTCTCGACGAGAAGCCTACAGCTTCTGTCTTCTCGTAAGTAATTAAAAAATTGTGGGTAAATTTTTACCCAGCGTAATTTTTAAATGAAATGTACAACTTAATTATTATTATTGCCTATTAATGTAAGTAACTGATGATCCTGTTGGTCCATATTTGAAACAATGCAAACATATCACTTCGTAGTGTCGGCGCTAACTGTAACAGAATTCTGTTTCAAATAAGATTCTATTAAATCAAAATAGTAAATTGAATTGCAGATTAAATTGACGTAGTCACCTATTTTTTGTTAATTTGCAGTCGATTCAGAAGCCCCACATTCAGTAAAGAGGAAGTACAAGCATTAATGAAAATAGTTGAAAAGTACAAAGGCATAGTGTTCAACAAAGCGACTAATGCCGCAGCCAACCGCTCCAAGGAGGTTGCATGGCTGAAGATAGCAAAACTATACAATAAACTGGGTTTCAAAAATGTGAGAAATGCTGATACTTTAAAAACCAAGTGGGATAACTTGAAGAAGAGAACCAAGCATTTGTCACGGAATGTAATGGATGCTCATAACAGTGACTTTGATGAGGTGACCACTCAGTTTGTGACTATGATGTACGAGGCAGAAAACAACTCTGGAGCAGCTGAGCCTACAGAATCAGAGAGTGAAGTAATTGGTATGTCCTCACTTTATGGCAGTCCAAAGAGGATGCTTGTATAATTGTTATAGAGGTTTTCTTATGGGATAATATTATATTAGACTTTAAAAATGTTAAGAGTTGGTTTTCATTTCAGAATTTAAAATCCACAAGCAGCCTACAGTTGATATAACCTTTAATGGCAATGAAGACAAGGATTCTGATGTATCTTCTGTTGGTCAGTATTATTGTTTGACTGTTTTATTTCTTGGCATGTAACTAGGCCTTGTGCAAAAGGAATAGTGCAGACAAAATTGTGAATTTGGCCACTATAAATTGATCTAACCTTCTAAAAATCTTGCCCCCTTGTTTAAATATTTTTGCTTATAAATAATAGAGATCACTAAAAAATAACACATTTGTATATGCTTAGTCAATGGACATTATAATTATGTAATTCCAGCCAATCTAATTAAAGTGAAAAATAATTAATAGTTGCTATCTTTAAACACTGTTATGTAATATTTCAATTTTTTATTTTACAGATGGTGATGAAATAAAAAATAGGTAACTATGAATATTGTTTAACCCAATCTATACTTATAATATAAACGTGAAAGTTTGTAAGTATGGATGTATGGATGTTTGTTACTCTTTCACGCTCAAACGGCTAAATCAATTTTGATGAAATTTGGTATGAAGTTAACTGGCGCCGTGGAATAACACATAGGCTACTTTTTAACCGACTGCGTCAGAGAGGGGTTATGCTTTTGCCACTAAATCTGATATTTGCGCGAGCGAAGTCGCGGGCAACAGCTATTTAGTAATATTAATGAGGCTTTCCGTGACTTTTTTATCATACTATTTTGACACAGATCATTTATTGATAGTTGCAAGTGCCAATCAACCAATAAGCGAACACATTACTATTATTTGTAATGTAAATCAAATATGTATTCATAAATTTTCCCTGTGCTTTGCAGACCTGCGTATTTCCGCGCCATTAGTTCTCATATTGTGCATTGCATTCATCGCTTTTCCTGCCTAATAAACCATCATCGGCGGCGCCGTCCATCTGCTAACATCTAACTAGTGTTATAATTAAATATAATTATTGTTTTGCTTCAGGATGAACCGCTCAAGTAACTTTAGCCCTGAAGAGTGCAACCTTCTACTGCAGTGTGTAAGACCAGAGAAAAATGTAGTGTTGTCACAAAACACAACATCTCGTTTTATTAAATTAAAAAATCGAGCTTGGATGCGGGTAACTATGTCTTTCTTTTAATAACATTTTGTGGTTTGATATAATGTTATTGTAAAAAGATGTTCCAAGAACTTTGGTTTCAATCCAGACAATCCATCAATACATATAATAAGACCGTAAAAATCGAATTTCTGTACAGTTAATATTTTTCCAAAAAAAACTGATAGGAGGCAATTAAAGAAGAGTCATAGAAACCAAAAATATTTTTTGGAATTTTCGTCTGTCTGTCTGTCTGTCTGGTACGTTGTAACTTCAGAACTACTGAACGGATTTGAACGTGGTTTTCACAGTTAGATTACATATAATTAGGAGCATTGTCAAAACTTTGTTTCGTCAAAATTGGTTAAGGGAAAAAATAAGTTATGGTCAATTGAATATTTACTTCAAACACTGCTTTAAAACTTTTAAACACTGCAACTTAATATCTATTAGTTACATTAGTTATATAAAAATATATGTATGTATCTTCATATTAAAACTTATGAGAGGTAAAAATAATAACAAAAAAACGCCGTGCGCGCGGACGCGGTTGAAGTAGTGAACACTGTGCTCGATAGATGGCGTTGATAAAGTAAGTTATCAACCTAAATTGCAGTGTTAAGACTCTCAGTTATGTAATGACTACCATGTGGTTCGATAGTTCATTGTCGGTTTTAGAACAAAAGTTAATTAATTATCAGTATGCTTACATGGTTAAAGTATAAATTTATCTTTCAGTTTAAGTTTAGGTTATTAAGAGAGATGTAAGATCTATGACTGTTTATTGTTAGTGGAATGGTATAAAAATAAGTTACATGTTAGTTAGTTTTATTTAGCCGTGGAGAGTTGCACATGTAAATATTACTGAAGTATGGTGTGTAATATAAAATGACAGAAAAACGTAGTTGTCAAAAACGTGGTTTAATCAAGTACATAAGTTATGAGTAGGTAGTGTAATCCTACTAATATTAAAAATTTGAAAGTTTAGTTTTGAGTTAGCTTAAACCTTGAATTAAAACATGGGTTTTTTAACCGACTGCCTAGAGGAGGTACCTAATGAATTTTCGAATCCGTACTGCAGCACTGTTGCTTTTTTTATTGGTATAATATTAAGACGGTTGTATGAAAAAAAGGTCTGTTTGTTTGCGATAAACTCTAAAACTACTGCACCAATTTGCATATTGTTTTCACCAACTTATAGAGTGGTTTTAGTAGTTTATATTATTTGTTAAGTTTTTGTATATATTGATTAAAATATAACGATAGTTGTTGGAAAGTTATAATATTTCTTACGGCTATAACCGACTTTCGCGCGAGCGAAGTCACGGGCGATAGCTAGTATGTAATAAAACAAGAACATCAAAAGAATTGATACTATTAAACAGTACAAGATCCTAATTTATTTAAAATTTTTAGATAACTAATTCCTACAATCAATTGAGCCCTGAAAAACGTACCGCAAAAGTGCTAAAAACAAAATTCATGAACATGAAAAAAAGGGCGAAACGAAATGACTCGAAAATGGATTTTAAGGAATTGAGCAATGAAGACCACAGCGTGGAAAACTCTAGAATGGTAAGCTCATCTGCTTAAACTTGCAGACTTTCTCTCAAAACTGATTTTGTTCTCTAGGCTTACTCTCGACAGAATCGAGATCTGTTTCAAACGAATTGAGATCGAGTTAGCACTCTGAAACCCGACACTAGCGCCAATTCGTACTGTGGCCCGAGTTAGAACTACGCTGATCGAGAAATATGTATACGTAGTATTTAGCTAGATTCGGTTGTTTCGTTGGAACCGTTTCTGAATTAAATCGAGAACAGAATCAACATCATAAAACAAAACCAAAACAGTTTCGGGAGTTAGACGGATTTTTTTTTATTCAATCCCGAAGTGGTGCCACGGAACTAAACGGAATCAAATAACCAAGATCGAGTGTCGATCCAGTGTTAGATCTTTGTTAGCCTGGTATCATTAAACACTATTGGTCTATTAACTTTTAATTACTTGCTACTGAGGTTCGTGGTTTAATATCAAGCAGTCTATTTTAGTAAATTTCTTAAACAACTCTGGTACTCAACAAAAAACGATTTAGCTTAATACAGATATCTATATTATTATAATAACTTTCGTGAGAATGATTCATACTACTTCACTAGTCGGGCTATCCCGATAAATACGCGTGAGTAAACCGTTATATATCTCTGAAATACAGATATCTAATTTAAAACTTGTTAATTTCCTTAATTTGCCTTCACATTTACCATCATAGGGTCATAAAAATTAAAAACTAAATACATAAATTTTGTCTATTTCAGGAAATAAAAGTAGAGCCGTTATTCGAGTACAGAAGCAGTCTGGATGCGGACATTGATGACGGTGATGACCGTCTGGACCATGATGAAAAGTCCAACGGTGACATGAATACTACGCTAGACCCTTTGAGTACAGTACTTAATACGAATTCAGCTCTAAGTGAGTATATTTTAGAATGAACCTTAATTTTAAACGTAACCACGAAACCAAATTGTTTTCATATGTAGATGGCCTGTTTGCAGGCGCTTTTGAAACGTTACATTATTGGTCTGTTTTTGCGGTTGCTAAATGTTTTTCGTATGGAAAAAAAACAAGCAAAATACTTTTTTAATTTAAAAAAGTAGCCTAACTATTTTTCGTGTGTAATATTTAGCCTTTTAGGTACTTAAAAATGTTATTTAGTCTTTTTGTTCTTAATTATGCCTTGCAAAATTCAATCTTAATCTTGTTGTTTTTCGGTTTATTTTGCAGGTTCAATTAGCCAGTTCGAAAACAAAGAAGTTGTAAAATTAAAAATAGAATTATTGAATTATAAAATGGAGACTGCTAAGGTAAGGTTTTATGATAATAATTAAACATTACTCACAAATCTTCAGACATAAGCCATAAGCATTAATTTTTATTAAAAGCAAATGATATTCAAAATTATAGCTTGACAGTTACTGTGATTTGTCATTAAATAAATATCAACATCAAAATTCCAGTTAAAACGCCAACGTCTAGAACATTTAATGCAAGCCGAGGCGACCGATCGAGAATCGTTAGCTATCGAGAGATCGTTACGGTTACGAGCGGCGAGACTCGAAGCCATAGCCGCCGAGATGAAACTCCCCCCCGCGCACCCCGCACTCGCCTACACTGCTGACGAAGCGAGGGCACAACACTATATACACCAGTATCACGGCACATGAAGAATGGAGTGAGGTAACATAGATGGCAGCACTAGTATGAGAGATTTTATTCAAGTCATTTTGCTGGCAAAACTGGCAGTTGGAGCGCATGTGACAATTGTTATATTTTTTTATCATTAAAAAGCGTTTCCTAGCCAGTATCCAGCTTGTTGTATATATGATTATTTTTTAAGATAAATGAAGTTAAGGTCAAAATAATAATAACATGTGCAATTGATTAATTTCAGTATTTTATTCGTATTTTTGTTATACAAATAGTAGTTACGCTGTCGCTTAAGTTTAAAAATATTTTATCAAAATGACATAACAAATGTATTTATTATTTATAAGCGAGAAAATATATTAAATTTTGTATTTATGTATATTTGTTGAAAAAGTAATGGAAACTCAGAACAATTAAATATTAATGTAAATTATATTATTGAATTCATAAATGGTATTTTTTATTTAAATGTATTTTCAAATAAGATTGAAACACGAAAATTATGAGTGCAGAATCTGAACTGCTCACCTCCTAAATAGGTTTCGACTTTTTTTCTCCTTATCGCATTGTCTGGGACGATGTATTTTTTTCAATAGGTTTATGGGAATGTCTAGAATAAATGGATTAGGTATAATAAAAGAAGAGACAAGAGATTTAGATACGAAAATTTTGTATATTTTACTTGATTGCGTTTTACAGGATGATTAAATTATAATTCAATATTAAAATTATTAATATGCATTTGTACAATTTCATCTATACCTAACTAAACTACAACGTCTAAAATATATTACACATCGCTAATATACAACATGCTTTTTACATTGATATCATAACCTACGTCTATCTACTAGTGTCGTAAAGTACAAAATGTAGGTACGCATATACAGTAACGCTATCGCGGTAAGTAACGACAAGCCACAATCAGGCATACAGGGTGAGCGTTAACATAACTTTGTATAATTGAGCATATTGCTTTGTTGAGTCAGTCACGATGATATACAGACGTCGCACGCATCGCACGCACGACCAACGAAACGATCCGTCTCATCACTTGAGCCATTTTCAAGGAACATCCAAACAATACATTATCGTTCATAGTAAAAGAATATTGTCACTGTTAAATTCTTTGATGCGACGTATAACATGTCTTATTACGGCTACTATCATCGAACGCACGTGACTTAGGCCAGGCAGCCACAGTCCTACTCGTACGGTCCAATCGAATATCTCAACAGTGCTTTTAGGCAACATATTAAGTAGCACATTAATTTCTATTACAATTTCTGTCAAGATAACAGCTGTCTAAAACTTGAAACACGTTTGGCCGACACAGCTGTGCTAGCAAGCAAGCGATGACACATCGCAACAGCATACTTAGCACATGCATAACTAAACATAGATATGAACATTTGTGATTATTATTAACTTGCATTTTATGTGCATCGTTTTGGATCGACCCGAGATTTTAAAATACAAACATCACTTGGTAAATCAAACCGTCTGGGTACATCTTGACAGAACATGACATTTCACTAACAAATATTTTCTATTCTGTTGCAAAATTGTATAAAACTGGACGGACAACTCAACTCACTACGGCAAAATGAGCATCCAGCAACATTAAACTCGCCCTGCTAGTTCGCGGCGAAACGCTTCACAAACAAAAAGTCCTAGTAGCAGCCTTCGATTTATCGTAAAAGTATAAATACTAACATTTAAATAGAAACTCTGCGTCTTGCTCGTCATTAACCGGCAGTCTACGTCGACAGGCGTCGGGCCTGTGTCGGCTTCTTTGGTAATGCTACACTCGTAGGGATGCCACACGTCCACTGGCCGAAGCGAAGCGGACGCCGAGGCCTAGCGCATCTAAGACCCGCGCGGGCGGGCCGGGGATAGAACCACGGCGGGTGCCGGCCGGGGGACTATATCTGCAGCGCGGCCAGGCCGGCCAGCGCGCTGACGGGCGCGGCCAGCGGCGTGAGCGGCGTGGCGGGCGCGGAGGGCGGCACGGGCGTGGCGGGGGTGAGGCCCCCCTCCCCCGGCGGCGGCGGCGGCTCGCCCGCGCGCACCAGCACGCGCCGCAGCTCGCCCGCGCGCGCCGCCAGCGCCCGCGCCGCCGCGCCCATCTCACTCACGGCGCTCGCGCACGGGAACTGCTGCGCCGCCGCCTTCGTCTTGGCCACAGTCGCCGCTAACGCGTCGGACAGCGCGTCCGAACATCTAAGCGCTTGGGTTTTTAAACCTGCGTGTCGGGCGCTCCTGGTAAACAAAAAAGAGAATCTTAAGTAAAAAAACAAATACAAGTAAACTAATACTGTCAAAAATCCCAGTCAAAAATGTCCAGTAAATTATAAAGTGGCATATATTTACCTATGTACTGTGTCGCCGACATGCACGATCCGGTGCGCGCTGAGCACGACGAACTTGCCGTGTGCTAGGAAGACATCGGGCGGTTGGCCCATCTCGATGGTGCGCAGGAAGGCCTCCACGGCCGTGGCGAGGTGAGCGCCGTACGTGGCGGCCTGTGCGGCGTAGAACGCGGCCAGTTGCCGGTCGTCTGCCGGCAGGCGAGTTGCTGCAGCTACTGCACTCACCTAAACACAAAGAAAAGAACATTATACTCTGTAGTTCGTATAGAAAACTTTTTCTATTATAGTTTAGCTGAAAAAAGGGAAAATTGTAATCAGATCTCAAAAAAAATATTTTTGCGTATCCTCACCTCGCCAGCATGATCCGCGTCTCTAACGAGCGCGTCAAAGGAAGCCCTAAGTTTGTCGGGTAACGCGGCCCTAATCTCCGCGTTGCGACGCCCGACCGCCGTACAAGACTCGAGTCTCACGTAGTCATACTCCTCCGTCCATTCGTGTTCCGGTACCGGAACTGCTGGGGATCGCCTAGAAACACAAAAAACAGACATATTATTGACAAGTACAAAGTGACACTAAATTTTGGAACAAATACTTAGGTTATAAAATATAAGGATGTACAATGATGGTCATTACCTAAACAACAGCGATGCATTCCCATTAATAAAGGAGGCCGCTCTCCGCACATCTTCGGTAAGGGACCTCGCACACGACACGAGCTGGTCCAGCGCGTCTTCCGTGCCATCTGTAGGCTCCCTATCCCGCTCCAGTCGCTCGGGAGCCCAGTCTCCCGCGTCCAGGGCGCTCGTCGCCTCGTGTGTTATGCGTTCAGCGTCCTTCAACGCCTTCACTAAAGGACGTAGCTTTACCGCGATACCTGAGAAATATTAAGTTTCATGTAAAAATCGACGTTCCAAAAATGGTTGTGATGATACTAAAAAGAAGTTTCCAGAAATTGGCACTGACATTGTCCTTAAAGACAAAGTTGTGGCGCTTGACCTTAAGATGATTCAGCATCGTATTTTGACTTCAATATTAAAATCTCCGTTAAACACAAAGCTAACTAAAAGGACGTGTTACTCATCGTTGTTTGGTCATTGGCTAATTCGTCATCGTATTTATTGCTTACAGAAAAACAATATTAAACTGTTGAAGGTTAAAAGTAAACAGGAATTATATTTCTATCCTTGGCAAATCCGGATCATAATTCCGAAAGCCAAAAGGGCAGGTTCGAGATGGTATCAAATCGAGTTAACAAAAGTTCATTTGTTTTTATTTGTTGCTGTAGCTTAATTGTTTGTTACCTTTGTCTTGTGCATCGTGTGCGTTGGCGAGCGTAGCGTCGGCGAAAACGGCGAGGTCGTGCAGCGCGGCCCGCAGGCGCGCGCCCGCCACGCGCACGTCCAGCACGCGGGCACGCAGCGCGCCGCGCCGCCGCCAGCCCGGCGACACGTACGACAGCAGGCGGGATACTGCTGCCGATGCTTCTTCCTGAACACACCAATTACTCATGTTATTGAGGTTGAAAAAGCTTTCAATTTTGAAGAAAGCAGTGGATAGAGTTAGGGTTAAAGTAGCTACAATGAGGTACGACCACGGCGATTCTGCAACGTGCAGTCGCACTTTTGCTATAGAAACGATAGAAGCATAGTAAAGTGCGATTTGGTGCGGCTAAATGTAGTTCAACCCTTACAAGGTAAACTGGTATATACTTGGTTCAAATAAAACACCAACCTGTAATCTATCGAGTGCCTCAAGAGCCGCATCACAAGGCAGGGGTAGCGCTCGAGATCGGGGTACATCGTAAGTGCTGGAGGCGGAGGCAGCTGAATGCACCGAACTGCCGGAGATCGCCGAGGCGCTGGAGGTGGCCGAGGCCAGTGACCCAGTCCCGCTGCACGCCGAGTCCGCGCTGGCTGGCCTGGGGGCCCGGGGCGCGTCGTACCAGTCCACCAGCGGCCGCGGACAGTCGTACATGCCAATCCGCTGTACCGGCATCGGCGCACGAGGCACATCGTAGTGTGAACACTCCTCGATCTGTAACATCATTTGTTTTGTTACATTCTGACTCAGATTGCGTCATAAACGTTACATACTTAATGCATCTTTGCCATACGTGTCATGTAGGTTTCATTACATCACATAGAACTGCTATTTCTAGTTGTTATTGTTGATGATAATGGGAATATGTTGATTTTGCGGTTATTTACTTGTTCGTCTAAAAAGGAGATCATTCGTTCTGTTTCCTAAGCTTGGCTATAAATCATGGTCTATTTTAATAAGGTTACTCACTTTTGTGAAAGCCGGTGACTGCTGCGAGGGTAGAGGCTGGTGTGCGACGGGTGCAGGCGCGCGAGCTCGGCGCCTCTGCGTGGGACCGCTCGCGTCGAACACACCAGCGACGATCCTCAGTCTGTTCCCCGGGCATATTCCCTGAAAAGTACAAAAAACCTTTGAAAACCACGTTCACAATAACAAAAAAACATACCTAAAATCCTACTTATATTATAAACGTGAAAGTTTGTAAGTATGGATGTATGGATGTTTGTTACTCTTTCACGCTCAAACGGCTAAATCAATTTTGATGAAATTTGGTATGAAGTTAACTGGCGCCGTGGAATAACACATAGGCTACTTTTTAACCGACTGCGTCAGAGAGGGGTTATGCTTTTGCCACTAAATCTGATATTTGCGCGAGCGAAGTCGCGGGCAACAGCTAGTTCTAAATAATTTGATAGACGTGTAGGAAAGTCTAGGAATTAGTTTCAAAAACAATGTTATTGTTACTTTTGCCCTTGATCTGTCGTAAGCAAAATGTGTACGTGCCATGCGTCATTACAAGATTGCGCGTACGTACAGGAAATAATAAGCGTAATTTGCCTATATCATGAAATACGCAGATCCATTCATGAATGGATCTCATTTCGTAGGTACTTAGGTAGTAATGTGTAATATTATCCGCAAACAAATAAATAAGCATGCTTGACCATTGTTCAATAGACGTCTAAAAAGTAACCACAGTTTAAAGCTCCTAATGGTCACACCTTAAAGTGATAAATAAGCTACTCTCTGCTTTTCACATTTGTATTAACTAAGAAACGTGACCCGTTCATTGTTACTAATACTTGACAACTGGAGTTGGCTTGCGTCGTGGGATAGAAACAGAGAAATTTCGAAAATGTTACAAAATCAGGCTGGCAGGTCTACTATAATTGGAATTTCTCGACCTCATATTCAGGTAAAGCTCATCCATACTAAAGCTCTGTCCGTGCAAGGTTACGCTATACCACTGTCTGTTATAGATCTGATTCACAACACGCATGCAACCAATCGTCAGAAATCTCCAAACACTTCTCGATGACGTCATTTGATATTTCCGAAGATTTTGATTCAAGAGGTACACACTACACACCTTCTCTTAGAGTATTACCAACTCGTGCAGTTATCGAACCGAGACGTAGCACAAGGCAATATAGACCGAAGCCTCATTTCCACAATACTACATCATTACTTTCAGATTGCTATGGCAAGTCTCCCGATTCACAACCTTTCAAATCTATAGTCACGCAAGCAAGCATCAGAAATCTCCACACGAAACGATGACGTCATTGCACACTTTCAATACAAAAAATTGTCAGATGACGTCATTCTGGTGATGTTTTCGTTAGTTACCTGTCTGCCTCTTAGGGAGCACAGCCACCAGCCCTCGCTGCCTCCTGTATTCTGCTCCAGTACGGTGAGCAGGTCACCGCGACGGAACGCCAGCTCGTCAGGCGATTCCGCTATATTGTCATATAATGCTCGCGCCATGCACTGCAACAATTAGAAATCGAATATGAATATAAAGTTGAAAACTGAAAGTTATACTGTAAAAAAGAGTTGGAAAAGTTTCAAAATTCAGTGATCTGTGAGTAAATGAGCGTTTAAGCGGGATCCAAATGGACTTCTTAGATGTTTTAAGTTTTAAGAAGTTTTAGTAAAAAATAGGGATTTTCTGGATCTATTTCTTTTGGCGTTAAGTTCTCGGGATTGTAACGAAGTGAATCGTGTTCTAAAAGTAAATTCTTAGTCTTTACTCAATTTTTACGAATATGGAATCGTAAGCCGACTTGATAAAGTTTGTCTATACACCGTGATTTTTAGGTCGTTTTAAAAAAGTCGTCCACACAATGTATCCGTCATAAAATACCTCTAGGCGCGAATATAATTTTTTTATCATTAATTAAAATAATATGCATGAAAAAAATAAATAATACATTGGAAATATGAAACATCCTGTTAAAAATGTTTACGTATCAAACTGTTGAAGATACATGCTACATACTTACTGCGAACATTATGATTGCAATAGTAAGACAGCTGTTTTACGCTAAGGTGAATGACCTGTGATAAGACGCCGACGCGCCGCCCGCGCGGCCCCTTTGGCACAAGGTTCGGACCGCGCTCACTACAGAGTGTTCGTAAAACTGCCTTGTGTCATAATAATGAATAATATTTTTATTCATTCAAATCTTAAAAAAAACATGTTTTTTTATTATAAACGTTTACTAGTCATTGGATACATGAACTGGGCTGCTTTTTTAAAACGACCTAAAAGTCACGGTGTATAACGCTAATAAATTGAAAATAAGAAAAACGATCAGCTGAAACGTTTAAAATAAAATTCTTTGCTTACTTCCAAACTTCAGACTGACTTAAAAGAGTACGTAAGAAATGGCAACTTAAAACTTTTATGACTGGACTCAAGTTGGTACAATTTTCCGCAGAAGCTTTCAAATTAAAACTTCGTACATTTATTATGTTTTAAGTATGAGGCGAACAAATAACTTCACCTTTACTGGCAGTGTAATAAAGATTAAAAGGATTACGTCTAACCAAACTTTGTGTGTACATTTATGTAACTTATCATTGTCTAGTAAGCATCCTTACTTATTAGATAGGTAGTAAAAAAGGTAAACGGCATAATAAACTTTCGTTTTAACCGAATTCAAATTTAATTACAGGAATATCATGTATCTGCCTACGCCAAGCTTATAAAACAGAATCGTCATGTCTAAAACAGTCTACCATAAATATAATAATCCGAAACAGCAGCACATCAGGTCCCCATAATTTTCATATTACCATTCGACGCCCGCCCACGCGTCATTCGGCATTATGTGCATGGGCGCAGCTGCATAGCGCGTCCTAAATCATAACCTACCACCACTACTAATTATAACATTATTGCAACTGTAGAAGAGAGACGCCGCGCTACTATTTGCAGTGTGCTGTCACGCTTCCACACCCGCGATTAAATGACTTTTAGAGCTAGCGGGAGGCAACGAGCCGATATTGACGGATTGCATTGTGCAAGCCGTTGTGGGCGACAGTGAGGCAGGCCATGTCCGTTTCCGATCAACGCAATCATTTATGCAATATGATAAGGGGTCACATACGTTACGAACTCATTGTGATTCGAATTTCGTAGCTATTTGCCCTTTGTTTTTTTTTGCTATCGGTCGATGATTTGTAGATATCTTTTGTTTATGAACACGTATCTTAGTTGTTCTCTTGTAGGTATTACAATGATTTGTGAAAATCGCTTGAGAAAAAATCTTTATTATGAAATTTAAGTTAAGTATTATTTATTATGAAAAAAGAATCAAACTTTGTTACTAAATCGACTTGTTTGTAACTTGGCTGTGCGGCTTTGAAATTTACTAAAATTCAGCGTAAGTTTATGGTAGCTATGTTTTTAAAGTTTACGGATTTAAGCAAACAACCCGACTACCGCAGTATATTAAAAAAAGAAATGTTTTATTGCCTTTTGACCAAAATCAAGACTAACAATTAACAATAACGCTAGTCTTGTTTTTTTTTACGTAAAAGTAAACTAAAAAAAACCGCGAAATAAAACCAATTAGTCCAAAAGTTAATTACCGGATTAGTCCAAATGGCTGTGATTTTTCTAACTTCAATATATCTTCTACACCTGCACATATTTATACTTTGTAACTTCAACACGAATTAAAAAAATAAAAATAAACAGAGACGTTTATCATTGGTATTCACTTCACTCCGAATCACTTGCACATGTATTCGCGACGACGTCTCAAACCGTTATGATCGAAACATTACTTATTGAAAACAAGCTAAATATAAATATTTGTATTGAATTTATTAGAACTGTGCTCATGAATCAGGCTGGCTACGTCATAGTGTTGACACGATGCAATGACCCTATATCTTTAATTTAAAGGCCTCTGAATTATGTTATCATCAATTTGAGGTTGCAAATTCATTCGGTATAAAGTTGACAATAATTTGAATATTAACAATGAAAGCTTTGGTTTGTAAAGATTAATTCATGTATTAAAATACGACTTAACAAATGGTTTAGCGATTTTTGTCCGTTTTTTTATTGTGTATTATTTTAATGGAAAAAGTCGTTCTTGGAAATTTAAACAACATCAAAATTGTAGATGCATTGTGTTATTTATGGCGCCAAAAATTATTGCTATAGGCATATTCAAAATCTTTAGTGAGTACCCGAAAGTTTATGAGAAAGGATTGTGGAGGCGTAGTATTTTTACTATTAATGCCTAAAAATATACCAAATTATATAGTACCGCAACAAGAAATTAAATTATTGTTAATAATAACTGCCTAATTTAGTCACTATGAAATTTCCTCAATTTTATCCCTAAGTTACTATGACATCACGTCCGTATGTATATTTGATCATTTAATTAATTTAATACAATGGAAATTTTGACTTTTATGTGTGTATGATTGGGTCCTTTTTCATAATTTTAAATTAGGTTGTTGACTGCGGTATTACGCAGTTAATCCTAATTTAATTTTAAATAATATAGATATGAAACTAAATGCTAATGATAAACTACATAAATGGTTTAATGATATAGTTAATTAAATTATTTATGTTTCACCCATTTTATAATCTAATTAATAGTGAATCATTATACGTTGAGTAACAGAATTATCATCATAAGTTTAAAGGTAAATCTATTTCTAATCTTTTTATCTACAGTTGTGTCGTGGTGGCCTTGCAGTTTCTATGTATGATTTTTTATTCAAGAGGTGCAAGTTCGATCCCCAGCGCGGCAGCGCAGGCCTTACCTTTATGTAACTTTTTCAAAGTCATTATTATGTACCATCTTTTACTGTTTGTTTTGAATCCCCTGGATGTATCTATATGTATTTAGACTATTTAGAAATATATAAGTATGTTTTCGCTTAGTTTGAGACAAGATAGCGTTGTGTGAAAGGCGTGGAATATTCATTTTCTTTCAGTATTCATTTTTATAGGTACATTTTAATAAAAAACCCACTGTTGCACATTTTTAACGTCATCAATAACAGCGTAACAAAATGAGTATCGTAAAACAACTACGCAGTATTCGAAACAGACTTTGACCATTTAGGGAAATTACGTTCAGTGACAATTACCAACATTATGTGGTTTAACCAATGCTCACGTAATAGAAAACTAAACTTTGAAATCGTAAGTAACTATGTTTGCATTAAACTGTAAATCAAAATGATAAATAAACGACGATCGTACATCTTGACGTTGCAATGCCGACGCGACGGTGTCACATTTAGATATTTTAATTTATTTATTGCATATTACGTTATTACTGATAAAATGTTATAAATAAACAGCTGAAGAATACTTCTAGAAAGCTCTCCGATTAAAAGGACAATTTAATATGTAAAGAATAATAATTTTAATGCAACAGACACATTTTAATTTAACAGGAAGTTTTAAAGATTTTTTGTACATTATGTACTACATTATAAAACTTACAAAGCATCATTTTTAACAATAAATAATAATAATAACACTATTTCAGTTATTAGCACATTTTAGGAGAGCCAAGTTGAATACATTCTGGAGACTCCAATGTTCTTTAAACAAATACATATACATTAAAATTTTAAACAACACAATATTACTCTTATAAAAACCATTTTTCAAAAATAACAAGCCGCAATCGATCCAAGAATTGAATACCAACTCGAAAATCAATTGACAACTTAAAGTTACTTTCTCTACATTTTTAATTAACCGCCAAGTTTGATCAATGGATGACAAAGATGCTGTAAAACCGGATACCATGAACGATGACGCGTCGATTCGCGGAACTTGGCATTGTACGTACATAGCGTACATTGTGTACCTACTGTAAGTACAATACCGCACGTAACCCGTAAGAGCGGCCTGAGGTCGATGAGGTCATTGGCTTGACCTTTTAATAAATCCGAAGCCAATCAATGAATTCTTATAATTATTGTTTTCCTTAACTCTTACCTTACAAGGCGCCTACCAGTTCTTGCAATAAGACTGTTGTAGTTGTGTGAGAGTGATGGCGCACTACGGCGTATAGCGGCGTCTCTCTTCCACAACTGGGCATGGTGGTAGGCTCTCAGGTCATTTCAACAATAATGCCAAGCTGGATAACTTATTTTAATTAAATATGTATTCATTCGTCTAAAGTTTTTCGAACTAAAAGCAAGACATTTTTATGTTAATGATCTAGCTGCTCTACTTTTAATAATATCACTAGAATATATAAAAGTCGCCGCCAAAGCTTTTAAAGTCTTGTGGTTGCTTAAAATTTTGATAAATCGGATAAATACTATTTTTAAGATACTGTAAAACTGGATTTACACCATAGAATTGAACTTGAAATACAACCCGTTATAACTAACAACAACTTTAACTACTCAATTGGTATTTTTAGTTATAAAACCTTTCAAATTTATTTTTGTTTTTGATCAAGTTTCGAGGAAATCAATCTATAAAAACAACAGGTCATATTTATTAAAGAATACAATATTAAAAAATAGGTAATAACTATTCAAGTAATAACAAATAGCGCCAGAAGCAAACCACTGTACCGCAGACGCGATGACACAGCCACTAAAATAGAGTTGTTATTATTTGTGGTCCATCTAACCAAGGAATAAACCGAATTGTGTTTAATGAAACACTATTAGTACCAATCCAATTAATATGATTCATACAAGTTGAACATTTTGTTCATTTAAGGTCATTTCATCAGAACTATTAATTAACCTGTTTCTCTTTTGTTTTTATTACCTACGACTTTAGAAGTAAGAATAGTAATGACACCGCTTTGCTGTTTGAAATTATATTGAAGTTTCGTATTGTTACACTGGCTCAAAATTTAAATTTGGAATAATAAGTTTTTTATAAAAAAAAGAAAGAAGATTTTTCTAGTTACATTTGACAGATAAAGGTCATTGACTTTTCTATTTGATGAAACATTTTACATACCGAATCACGCAGCAATAGTTGCGTAGGGGAGGCGTTGACATTCCCTTTTTAAATGTTCACAGATGCAGTATAGAACATACAATTGGCACGTGCTTCTAATATTGTCAAATCAACCGTATGGCTGCTCTCTCAGTCGAGTAGACCTAGCCATGTGATAGTGGGTCGAAAATCAATGAGTAGCAGGGACTGAATGGCGGGGCCCGGGGCCCGGGGCGGCGACCTACGAAGGTCGCTGTCGTAGTACGCGAAGGGTTAGCGCGCATGCGCCGGCGGGACAAAAAGTGCATTCTTATGATAGTACCGTGTCTTGTATCTTTTTTAGGGCGATTAATGAATGTGTGATTTTCTATTGTATTTTTTTTCTTTAAATATAATTTGCACAAGGAGTAAATGATAGTATGACCTCTGATAGGGAAGAATGGAAGAAAAAAACATGTTGCACCGACCCCAAGTAAAATGGGATAAGGGCAGGAAGATGATGAAATATAATTTGCACTGAAAAGTTCATATTTTGTAACTTTTTACTAATGTATGCTTATAAAATGAAGCATCTTTTACTATTCTTAAATTATAAGATTTGTATATTCAATTAATAACTAAACAAACTGTTATTACATTTTCTCTTTACTACAAGGAAGTCAGTAGCAATTCCTTACTTGAAAACTGATTTCAATTACGAACGCAGTTACCGCGCTAAATGGTGAATAAAAAAAGTTTTTATTAATTTAACTTTCAACATCCGAGCAAGATTTCTATCTTCACAGTAGTAAGGACTGGGAGTTTTATACCACGGCACGAGGACCGACTGTTGTCACTGCGAAAGCGAGATGGAGATATACGCTGTGTAGAGCGCTGTCTCTCTTCCACACTTTCAACTGTTTTAGTTAAAGAGTTATAGTCCGTGCGTTATAGCATGGTGCGGGTGACACTTGCCTGTTTGACGTTGACGTCTGTCAGTGCCACATGATTAGTGATGGGCATTAGAAATATCTTTTTTTATTGTTGTCGATTTTCGTATATAACAATCAGAACGAGGTTTATGATTCTTTTTTACTCTTCTTTTTTATTTTGTTTACTCGTAGCAGACAGTACGAGTGCTAGCGCCTTGTATGCGACACATATTTTGTTCTAATTCATTTTTGTTAAGTTGTTTTTGGTTTTAGTTTGTTGAGTTTTTTCCTTAGCAACTTTATAACCAATCCTACAATGTTGCGTTATTTCATCAATATAATTAAACATTTTTTAAAAATAAAAATTGAACTACGCACGATATTCGTTTTTTATTCCAAAATAACATCGACAACCTGTCCATCGTAGCAGTAAATACCATCACTAAATACATCTATGACGTTACGTTATACGCATAAACTGTCACCCGCACCATGCTATAACGCACGGACTATAGTGGTAGGTTCAAGGAAGCAAGTTATCCAATCATAATAGTATTTTCCTCGGTCTTAATCGCACATTATTGCCGTCGCCTGGCGCCACACGAGTTGTCGTCTAGACGATACTTATTTTATATTAATTAAATGTTTTTCATTCATCGACTGCCGCGGTAATTGCTTGACTGTTATTAGTCAATAAGTAGGAAATAATGAATTATTTGTGATAAATATGTGTATTTGCGGTACCTACTAGAAATCGTGTTGTTTTTATTAGGGAAACCCTTTTTAATTGCTAGGTATTAGTGGAAAACATGTATTTATTACAAAAAAAAATTATTTTGTATTTAAGATAATTTCGTTTTAGACTACATAGTAATCAGACCAAGTATAGGGATAAAAACAACGTCATCATCATTTAAAGTCTTACCAGCCTTTGATCGATTGGATTAACCACGGGGATTAACAGTTATAAATATTTTTCCTTCTGCCCTAATCCATGCAGGTTTTATTTCCAACGGGTTTCTCCCCTTTTCTTATTTTAGTCAGATAAATAATGGCCATTCTCTTACATTCATGTTTAAAACTTCTGACAGTAGATGTCGTACAAAAGCTCAACGTTGCAACGTGAAAAATTGTTCCCCTGTTACAAATATGGAGACACGGTCGTAAGGAAAAGTTTGTCACTCCGCCACTTGCCAAGACTTTACGTAAAGGGGACGAACAAGGATGGACTTTTGTACGAATTACATGGTTATACCACCTACGTACTTAGTTATAAATGTATATTAAAATCAATTGCTGTTCGTTAGTCTCGATAAAACTCGAGAACGGCTAAACGGATTTATCTTATCTTGGTCCTGAAATGTTCGTGGAGGTCTAGGCAGCGTTTAAGAGGTGAGAAAAGCTCGAATAATTGCCGGGGAAACCCCTTAAAAATATCAAAGCATTCAAATTGTTTTGTGTATTTTTTATATTTGTATTTGTCAGTTCTTAACACTTTAGATAAGTATAAATAACTGACAAACTGACATTACTACCGTATTGTCTTATTGTAGATTAATACAGTTAGCTAGAACGTAGACATTGACACTTACAAGACTCAAAAAAGACCGTATACCGTTATAGTATATAATCGTAGTTCTCATGTTCCGAGTGTCAATTTTTCAACCAACAAAAAACGCAGAGTATCTCAATCCGGGTACATTTTCGTAGATAAAAAAGCGTAACCACTCAAGCTTCCATTTACATAAGTATGTTCGCAAGAAATAGAGTAGATCGCAATCAGTGTCTCGGATAAGACGAGACGCGTTTACAGTAGACACATAAGTGGCCGCGCCTGCTTTTTGGAATCCGACACGATAATCGCAAATCTAGATAAACTGCAAATGTATGCAAAGTACACTCAACTTGTTATTTTACTTAAATATTGATTAAATGAATGATGACGAAAAAAGGTTACATTTAAAGAATAGACGTTAAATTAAAAATAATTTATGAATATCCTTTCAGTAGGTACACTTGTGTTTAATGTACGACAATTAACTGTCAGGCCAAGGTCAATGAACTTAGGAAGATAAAATTTAAATACTAATGTATTATCCTCAGTCCAGGGAACTTCTTCCAATAGTGGAAGAGAGACGTCGCTCTACAAAATGAGGTGTCCCGCTTACACAACTACAATAATGTTCCTTTGAGAACTGGTGGTAAGGGGACCACTAGTTATCCTATCATGAATAAAGGAACAAGGTAGTATTGTTCAAAGAAAAAATAATTACAAACAACGTATGGTAATTAAGATAGCAAGGTATCCGTGAGAAAAGTACCGTGGGCGGTGCTAGTGATGTCCACACTCGATACAAAGCTAGTGTTGATATTCCCAGAGGTAACATTTGACATGTTATCGATATGTGACACGGGACTTGAGTAAACATTGTTCGGATACAAGTGTAGTGGCCATAGACAAACAAAGAGGTGTACAAACATGATATTATGAATACTGTTGTGTAATTAACTAATTGTTGGTTTTTGTGTTGGTTCAGTTATGTAAGCTGTTAGGTAAATGTTGAAAAGGAATGCGTTTGTAAGTAGGTTTTATACTTTTTTGTTAAGTAAAATCTTCTTAGAAAAGTAGGTATCTACGTAGCTAAAAATTTAGGTATCTACAGATAAAAAGTCAGATAATGAATACCTCTGTCTAAGATTATCTTCATTTTTGTTTTATCCAGCGATTATAAGTAGGATTTTATACTTTTTTGCTAAGTAAATCTTCTTTGAAATATACGAAGCTTAAAATATGGTTATGTACGTAGTGAATAAAATTTTCTATGTTAGCAACATCTAGGTCTTTGATCAAGGTATTTCCCGTAACTAGAATGATTAAATGAAGTAGCTTCAAAGAAGGTTATATGTATAAAAAAGTTTAAGATTTTCCTTTTTATTTAATTTCCATCTAATGGCTTGTCGAGTCTTTTATTCAAATGCCAGATATTGTTATTACCTAATTTTAGTACATTATTTTATGTTCGTTTGTAAGGTCTTCTTACAACCAGTAATAGTTTTTATATGCTAACTAACATAATAAATTCATAGATAATATTGTTTTTATAACTTCCAATAATCATTAACTTTAACTTGTATGGTAATCAGAGAAGGAATTGGCCATAAATATCTATTTACAAGTGACGTTACTTTCACGTCATCGGCTATTGAAATTATACGAATGTCCATCCTATTAATATCTCAGTACGTGGTCTTCATACTTTTACAATAATTATAATTTTATGATATACCCGTCAATAGTTAGTGGAATGTAGATATTCACTTGTTTATTTCAAGTCTTCGCTCATTGATAAAAACGAAACGCAATCATATTTTAGACGACAAACGGGACTTTTTTGCGATATAATTCGATATTTCTTTTATCCCGACGTTTGATCGATCAGAGTTGCACCGACCGTGGTCACAAGTTGCCGCCAGCCTAAAATATGTGTACGAGTCGCGAAAGTTTAAAAACAAAACGCAATCGTATGTGGCGAAGGCACAAAACTACAGAACGTCGTGAATATTGATTGAATTTATAAAAAATGCAAAACAAATGTAATCTAACGTATTTATCTGGTGAATTGAATAACATCACCGCAGGAGGAGAACGCGCAACGTTCGAGGGGCGAATTGAAAAGAATCCTCTCTTGAAGGGCGAGGGTGACTGAGGGACGAGAGATGCAATTTTACACTGCATTTTATAGATACGCAGGCGGAGAAGAATAGAAACGCTTTTTTACTTTCCTTTTACCACAGTTACGATTCTTTTATAGCGATAAAACACGTGCCAACCCGGTAGATACACTAGATGTAGATAGTTTGAAAATATTACAAAAATGCCGTCAGCTTTTTCAATCAGAATCGCTTTAAAATTTTTAATGGCGCCCCCATTTCCCCAATTATGCATGTGAAGTTACTCTACAGTTGACACTTGTAGCTCGTGTCGCAATCACCAAGATTTGGCAGACACCCAAACGACACATTCGTGCCGACTCACGCGGACAATACCCGGGCAACCTACTTGCTAGACGTGCCCCGTATATAAACGTGTTTTGGTCTATCTATAATGAATATCCAAAACAACAGCTCCCAAACCAGAGTTTGATAAACATTGTAAGTCAAATAATCCAAATTAAATTGATTGAAAATGTTGAGAAGTTCCGAAAAGCGGGCGGAACAGTAACTAATAGCATCATTATAATTTTAATTGCTACCATCTTTGAATTTTACATAAATTGGAATAAAAACAAGAAATACCGACAAAATATTAACGATTTCTACAATACTCTTATTATGTGGGATTAAAATACAGTAAATAGAACCCTGATATCTCTCCCGCACATGTTTTAGAAGCAAGGAGAAGGGTTACTGTATAACCAAGTTCATTTAGCATTATGAAACGGCACCCCGTTACTTTGTACACGCCTATGAATCGTGATTGACGGGACTTTGAGTCCTGATAAATTAATGTAACGAGTAGACGTCGAAACAGTTTGTGCCGAACACTGGAGAACTCTAGCTCTCAAACCAACTTCAAACAAATTCGTCTGATGCCAGTTGTGCCCTCGTCTCGAGAGCACTAGCTCTGATTAAACTCGGGCCTACTACCACCTACCGCGGACTCGTAAAGTTGTAGTTTCGTAGTTGTTTAAAAGAGACGCCACTTTACGCTGTGTAGCGCGTTGTCTCTCTTCCACGACTGCAACAGAATTACTTCAAGAGGCAGTGGTAGGCCCCTAGCCAGCACAGTCATACGACTTGCTTTATTTGCTCACTGTTTCATTAAAATACTCGATATTATTTTAAACAGCTGTGGAAGTGTTCGCGAGATTTTCATTCAGAATTTCACGACGTTTACCTACTGTTTTTTCAGCGTCTGTCGCCGATTTTTATTACTATTTTAATAGAGTGCGTTAACGCTTATAAAACAATACAATGTAGGTTAGTTTATCTTATCAGATTCAGTTATCAGTGGTCGTTTTAACGAGAAGAACAATGTAAAGAAAGGAGTTAATGTATTCAATGTCAATCAACGATATCAATTGGTATCATTTATATGAGGGAAGACAAACTGCTTATAACATTTACACTTCTTACCATACAATCTACATTTTTAATCTGTTCAGATCAGGCTTCAACTTTTAATAAAACTGTCACACGTTATGAAAAGTCGCAAGGCAATTAACTAAAACATTTATATTCGTTATAATGACAGACTTTAGTACAGTATGATGGAGATTCATAACGTGGTGTTATAAGTGCTGTTCCTTAATAACGTTTTAATCTAGATTAATGTGACGTGCAGCATAAATTTGGCGTAAGTGCGGCTCCCATGGCTTTAGATTATGCATTAGACGGCAAACACCAAATGCTGGGCAGTGTTTCTCAAGCACAATTAACACACGCAAAGTATTGCAGATTCTTATACAAAAAATCAGTAAAATGTTCAAAATGACGAATATTTTATTTGCTTTACGATGGAGTTTCACAGATGATGCTGATTACTTTATAACGAATGCAGAAGCAGAACAAAGCAGATGTTATATTTCCCCCTTTTGACCCGACTGCAAAGGAAAGGAAGGGTTGTGTTTTACGCGCGTAAAAAAATTAACTATTCTTAATTCTTTTTGTCAATTTTATCAGACAGTTTCCTAAATATACATACAATAAAATGTAACAGTGAGAAACTTAATTTTTATAGACGCATAAAAATATAAATATAATAACCGACAAGTCAGGTACTTGCAGTAAACAAGTTAACACTTTACAGTCTTCTTCCTAAAATTACTTTCTAACTTGTGTCAGAAAAACATTTCGCGATCATGTATTAGAAAGTTAGCAACAAACGATTTCATATAAAATAGCTCGTTAACATTATATACACATGTAAAATATAACTATTGAATCATAAAATATCTTGTTGGTCATTGTCATGCAGATTTATGTAATTTATAATTATTCATGTATGTGAGAAATAGAAACACAATAACATAAGTAATACTATTGCATAAGGTTTATTGATCAATTTCATAACAGCGTATTAACTTTCAGAATGACGGTATACCATTTTTTCAAGTAATATTTTTATTCATTTGCCAAATCATACCTATATTAAACATGATTTTTGAAGAAATTACTTTCAATAGAGCTTTATCATTGCTCTTCAAAACAAGTATCATTTCTACAATTATTATTACACTGATTGAATCATTGTTTTTAGAAATGACTTCACGTAAGTATCGGTCTTACACTTAAAGTAAGTATGTCGCAGTTTTGAAAGAGAGTAGAGTACTCTACGCTTTGTAATGTCATAATCTTACTACTTAATCAACATAGTCTCACTTCTACAACCTCAAAAATATTCTGATCGGACAAATATTACACAGAATATAACAGGAGGTTCGTAAGTTCGAGCTAATCAATGGAGAACAGATTCAACTATCAAACTTTCACAACAACGTTGTCTGTCCTGTCTCCATCTTCCCCAGTCAATACAAAGTTTGGCGACCGCTGGCCGCAGACTGTAAATGTCTCCCCAGAGAGAAGACTACGTCTCAACGTTATTACCTCTCTCGGATCCTGATAATAACTTCTAGTAATATCATCAGTATTTTACGTAATGCATACAACATAAGCTTGCAGTGTACAAATGTATGGACAGTAAATATTGTCTGGGTATCCATAAAATCTAAGATTTGTGACGCGTTAGATTGTTAGATTGTAATTGTACAATAGGTAATCTAAAGGTAATTGGTTTTGAGGTTAACGTAGTCAATAAATAATATTTGTTATTTAAGGTACTTATAGATATTTATAACCTGTTATTTTAGTCTCAGTTTATTCAACTTTGTAAATGATATTCTTTATTCACGATGTTTTTCAAAACAAATTCTGCTAGGCAGTTCTGATCCAAAATGTCCAAACAAATTATAATATTCAAAAAAGTTTTTCCTCCTAAATGTTATATATTTTTAGAAGTAGAAACACTTGGACAGATTGTGAACTTATTGGAAGCATGTCAAGTCATTGAACGGTGCTCCCTTGGCAAGCTGTCTCTCGGTGGGATAAAAGACTTTGGCACCCTTCGCATTTTTTCTAACAGACGACCGATGTTGAGAACTCTCATTACGGTACCATTTCTCTCCCTCGGGATACAGACAATAATGTATAGCCAGGACTAGATATGATGGTTTGTTACAAGCCATCGCACTTTATCTTCGGATTTTCAGCGCCATTCGACGATGTTTTGGGATATAAATCTGTTGAAGTATCAACAAAATCGTGCTCCGTATTTGAAGCACGTCGTTATACCATACAGGTCCCTACTTACGTATACCCTCACATTATTCCATCTTGCCAAGCGCTGGCGTAGTTAGATTACTTTCTTTTGTTTTACAAGTCCTTGATCTTTCCGATCCGTAACACAAAGGTGAGCTCCAATTACATTTTGTTGCTCACTCACTGGCTCTAATGAGCCAAAGTTACAAGAAAAAGTATTAAGTAGGTACGGTATTCAAGGAGTTTGAAGAGTTTTCTATTCTACCTTTTTGTATTATTAAGATAGTTCTTAGATTCCTTTTTATAATTAAGAAAACAAAAGTGAACTATTAAAGTTATTTACTACGGGACTAAACGTTCAAACTTTAGTCCATTTATCAATCTTACTTTATACAGTCTAAACCAATTCGGGGTAATTGTCTCACAAATTGTTTTATTTAGAGCAGAAAGGTAGGTATATAGACTGACGTATGCTCAACGCAAGAAATTAATTCATTGTGAATTGCAATAGTCATAGGGTACACATAAAATACCCATATTCAAAGGACCAATCGCTTAATTAAAGGTTGCGACTTGTATCGTAATAGGTAGTAAACATGTATCGTAACTTGTGTATATTGATAGTAGATTGTAATCGTTCGTGTGGGAATACAGCTACTTAGCGAGATCAATCGATGTGATAACCTATCGGAGTATCGGCTACACGTTTGGGTGTTCAACAAGCAAAACGGACTCGTGACGTTTTGATGAATAGCCTGTCGACTCGTCGCTCCTGTGCACCCATCAACGACGTAGTTCTAGCATGTTCTACTAGTGTTTGTTCTTGCCGACACGACAGTTGCCACACAGGCGACTACACCACAAATCAACCATGATTTTGAGTAATGACAAAGGAGGAACAAAATTAAACGGTCGCATCATTTATTTATAATAATTGGGCAATCTGTTATCCAAGCTAATGATTGTTGCGTGCTTGTTTCGGGACTGTAACAAAAATATTTGCCGCTGTTATTGTATCGTTCTACGATATGTTTATTAACAAGCGTACTGCAGCGTAGTGGATATTCCGAGTGATATTGCTCTCATCAATACGTCCTCCACTTCCTATTGAGGTCGAAATTGGATAGAGTTCCTTCGACGTCGATTTAATATAACTTGTGCGCTTGTTAGAGCAATAAAACTGCTGTTATTGGTACGATATAACACAATTTGCTCGCTTTTGAACAGCTCGACTGTTGAAAATTGTTCAAATAAATAGTATTTGTGAGTTATATTGTTCAGGTAGAAGGAAGACAACAAAACAGGTTAGGTGATTGATTTTATTTGTGTTATGTTTTTGTTAAGCAATGCCTTGTCTATACTAATATTATAAAGAGGTAAAATTTGTAAGTTTGTATGTAATGGGTAATCTCTGAAACTACTGAACCGATTTTGAAAATTCTTCCACCATTAAAAAGCCGCATCTTCACTGAGTGACATAGGCTACTTTTTATTGCGAGTTAACGCACCACGCGGGCGGAGCCGCGCGCGGAATCTAGTACCCGATATAATGATTAAATATATTAGTAATTTGGCAATATAATTGCGAGTTATTGTATTGTATTTACCTCCAACATATTAGGTACTTACTTTCAAATGACAAGGACTTGTAACATATTGAATATGACATTTTCTATTTACATTAGTCTTGCAAGTTGGGTCATATACCTAGTCTTGCATTATTACTGTAAATATTATCCACAAACCACGTAAACACATAACATAACGCAGTGTCAACGTAATGTACGAATTACATTCAATCGTCCCTAAACTGTCGTTAAAGGCAAAAGCGAGAATATAAAGGCTAGGGTTGTCCGACGCTCAATCGAGAAATCTAATATCCGGGACATTTGCAGTGCACGTTTCTGGCTCGGATGACTTTTGCTCGACTTTTTAGAGTAACAGTTCACTACTTTTTAACAGCGTTTAATTGCAGGATAAAAATACTTTGTTTACTATTGGTGTTTTAACTAATGGCCGAGCAGATAAGACCGTATATGTGATTTAAAATCTTTTAAAATCGAAAAAAAAGCATCACACGTGTTGCAAATATGAGCGACTAAATATGTTTCAGGATAGTGCAATGTGTCGTGCTCTTAAGAGCTGTAAGAACTTAAGAAGATTATTCGGGACGTGCTGCAGTCCTCGCATGTCTTATCTATATTTCGCAGGCTTATCTCCTCGGAGTGACAGCCCTGCATCAGACAGGAGACCAGAAGGGCCGGGGGGTGACATCGACGGCGCACTCATCGTAACGTGACAGCGACAGCCACTCCAATCTGCGATACGCACTCGAGAGCGACGCGACGCACTCATACTCACACTTACATATACTCATACTCATATATACTCACACACACTCACGCACTCAACGACACGTGGAAGTATCGCTAAACACTGTCATGCAAAAAAATTGCGATCGTTTTCATATTTTTTGCTTGAAAATGGGAATGAACGCTTTCGCAATTTGACGTGTTCTGTGCACGTCATATACGAGTACGAATATGTAGATGTATTTTTATATTGAATAGCATAAAAATGGATTTAATTAAATGGATCATTTATATTGTTAGGCAAATTAGTCATATTTGTTTTTTGAACAATGGATTAAAGTGTAGGTACATTGATGACAATCTACACTTTTGTATTAATAAAGGTAAGTAGGTAAAACTACAGTGAACTAAAATACTCGATTAGTCACAATACGATAAAAACGATTTCTGATAAAAACTGCATGCAATGACTTATTCAAATCTTTAAAACGAAGCAAAAAGTAGATTTCAGCACGTCGCTCGTTAGCTTACAGAGAGTTAGTAGAGCGTTACAATACCTAGGTCGTTTCTCATGTTTCAATACCTAATATTAATACCTAACCTCTTTTTGACAACCTTTTCTGTAAAGTGCATGTTATGAATTTACATTCAGCATCAAATGAGGACATAGACAAGATTTTACAATAAGGTATTGAAAACCATCGTATATACCGAAATGTCTTATGTCCAAGAGTGACAGGCATATTGCATGTATGTAGATATGATAAATAACAGTATTTCTAACAAAAATATGTTCTGTTAGTAACGAAAATCCAACTCAGATATGAATAAAACCTATATTCTGAAAGCTCATAAATTCTATCCACTAACGCAAAAACCGCTGAGAGATCGGCTAATCGACTCTTTTCGCTGTAAATAGAGATTAAATATCACTTCGCCGGCTCTCGCCGATCCCCTTTTAAAAAGGTTTGAAGATGAAAGGGGCCGAGTAGGGGAAGGAATCGCATAAGTATCCACAATCATTTTGAACGCGGATCGATTTTGATACTTCAGTCTACGGCAAAGATATTAATCTCTCCAAAGTATTTAAGTACCTGTTTTACATTTTGTATAATTGACCAAAAGTAGAGTGTACTTTGTATTGTTTTGGGTATTTGAGTTTCCTTGTTTTTCCATACATTCTCGATTTGTGGAATACCTTAAGAACGCATTACTCAGAGTAACATAATTTGTTTATTCCAAAAAAGAACGTAGCTACTTCGTACTACATAACACCAATTCCAAAATTTTAGAACGGATACACGATTTTATTGTTTACCGATAAGTGTGTGTTGATAAGTATGCGACTTATCACACAGATTTAAACTTCAAATCAAGTCTTGTCTCAGTCTGCAAAAGAAGGTTACCCAGAACATACTAGGGACAAAACTGTGATTGAATCTTAGTAGGTCAGTGTCGATTGATCGATCTGCTATCTAGTACTGTAAATATTATTGAATCTGAGTATGATAGGTCGTTGTATCGTTTAAAATGTACCGACATGTTGTATTTCGTTTGTTAGAGCTTGAAGGCGGCTTTTAACACATTGTAGAGTTACTAATTAGGTTCTATCAACCTTAAGACCTTGTTATCGATACACAGCTGCAGAGAAACTGACGTATCGTGTCCAAACTCTATAAATAGGTGCTTCATATAACGTTGATGTTCAATGCGCGTGTTATGGTATCGATAAAATATTGGTGAATACCTCACAGACAGTTTATGGCGTGTTCCTTAACCCAATGTATCGATAAAGCTTCCAGCGCGGTAGGAAGTGGCATTGTGTAAGGAATGTGATGCAACGACGTGCACCGCACATATTAATATTTTACACGCTATTGTTTCGCATGACGTTGTCCGACAAATTGTTTAACGCGATTTACATTTGACCGTTGACCGCGGCCGAAAACATGCGGGTTGTCAGATGTAGTTTAGCGGTATCGATCAATTTATTTCTATTAGGAAATAAGGATTGTGTGTACACTTTTCTAAACAAGTATTTTAAATAGAATATGCGAGACATATTTACAAAACACTCTTCATTTTTGTCGTTAATACTTGATGCTGTGTGACTCTACAAATTCAATATTTCGAAGTATAGATTTCTACTGTTACTCTTGATTACCCCAAATAGTTTTGTGGCATTAATTCTATTATATCATATTTAAATGATTGTTCTATATTTCGGTCAATCGACATATACATCAATGGGATACAAAATCTCGAAACAACGATTTTAACAACAACCAAAACGTTCGAAAATAAGTCAATAACTCGTAGCTCACACAGCGGCCTTTATCCATAAAAACACTGCCCTAATGGAACGAAATAACGTAATAAACGCGAATGTAATCACAATTTCCCCAGTCATGGGCGAGGGGTCGCATGTGTTCATTGAGCGTCAGCGTAATCTCGCTCGGCTTACCCCGGGCACGAGGCCCGAGCCGCGATTGATGGCAGAGTTACCCGGACCAATGTACACTGTATAAAAATACCCTAACCGTGACATGTAAGGGTATGTTGTATCGTTATAATTGCCTGCTTGATGCCTATCGCCAAATCTGAGATCATAATGGTCGGTTGGTTGTGATGTGAAACGAAATTATTTTTCAACCGGGATATTGTAGACTCTACGCTTTGGAAAATGACAAGAAATGTCAAATTACATTGTCATTTGTTTTATTTTTCTTTTCTTGTATTGTTTCCACACACAATGCGTGTAGAAATTATGCAAACACCTTTTATATCTCTCTTTGATTTACAACAGAAGACGCCCAATTAATTTCACCATAGTTTTTATTTCTCACGGCCTCTAAAATAAGATAAAAAGACTGTTCTCAATGTGACATTTATCTCGCTCACTGAAAGGGAAGTGAAAATAGATTTTTTTGTGTTATTTTTCCTCTGATTAATTTCGCCGCGGGTATTCCGGGCTTCATTACTCCGATGTTTTTTGGTCTTTACTGAAGATCCTTGTTAACAAAAACTTGGAATGAATAACTTGGGGGTAAAAAAGCCATAACAATTACCAGAGATTTCGCAGAAAAATAAAAGCCTGCAAAATGGAGAAGCGAAAAATTAGACTGCCAAGTGGTACAACGTTCAACAAAAACTGATCAGAGTCGAAACGCTCTGTACGAGATTCGAATGTTTCTGAAACCCGTACGATACAAGGATTAAATACTTAGGAGCAAGTTGCACTATACAAAACAGTACATTTAGAAATAGATCTAATAACATCTCCAGCATGTTTATAAACACGTTAGGCCTATAAAAAGCCAAGCAAAGGAATAAAAACACTTAGTCTATTCTAGACATGAGGGTTACTGACCATATTAAATCTCCAGTCAATAAAACCAATATGAGTCTAAGAAAAACGGCATAATTTATACAGGAATGCCTCTTGAATATCTAGTTCGAGTACCATGGACATATGTAGAAATTAACCTTGTCTCGTAATTAAAACTCGTTCAATAAAATGCTTGAGTAATTAAGTTTAATCTTATGATAAGTTCATTTAATAGTTACGTCACAACGGACCTACTATTAGCGCTTAAAGACGAAACTTTAAAAGGAATTGTGTAAGCGAGACGGTGCTCTATACGATGTATAGCACTGTCTTGCTTCCACAACTGCTCTTCTTAACTTCAAGAGTTGGTGGTTCTCCCTGCAGACTAGATTTTTTTTCTTATTAAATGACATTATGGATGCAGTTACATAAGTATGCATATGTAAATATAATGAGGAATTCAAAGACGTCAAACATATTGTGGGGATATGCTCATCCAGGAGTAGTTCGCCTTAAATTAGAAGCTAAGCATTTAATACTATTTTATTATTTGAACGTAATAGATACATTTTACATACAGTACCTATAGGTATAAGATTTAATATAATTTTTCAATTAACTTTGGTTTGAGATATATCGTTTGTGTTTTGTTTTAACAGAAATTGTTTGTTTCCTTGTTGGTTACATTCAGTATTTACTGAATAGGGCAATCCCGAATTAATTTATAATTAAATATTAATTAAGGTAAATGTATTCTGTTATTATTTTCACAAACATATAGTAACTTTGGTATATGTGTTATAAACAAGTAACAATAATAATTTTCAAGTAAAATTTGTTATTTTCTTGTTTATTTGCGGTTGAGAGGAAAACCGCACTCTCTGTTTGTAGCTTTGTACCAATTTTTTCCTAAGCCGTGAATGAAATAAGTACTTAGTCTATTGCGTATTGTGACTTAGTATAGACTTAAAAGTCAATGTCAAAAGGAAAAACTTAAAAATAAATGTATCTGTGACAAAATAATCAGTAAAATAAAAAATAAAGGATATAAGGAAAAAAAAAAGAAATATAAGTCGGTGTAATACTCTTAATATACACTTTAAATTAACTCGCTAAACAAATACAATTCGCCAATGAAACTAGTTAAGCTGGCTACACCATTTGCAATAGCAATTATCAAACTATTCCCGAAGGTAACCGATAAGGGCCTGCAATTGTATAACACAACAATTACTGATAAAACCGATCGATATTATACAATACCAATGCAGGATAAATTATACAACTATGTAGCGTGATAATGTATCTCTACGTTCGAATAGCCAGGACGTGTCCGACGCCGACGCCCCGGTAATAAGATACAACGAACACTTGCGCGTTATCTGTTATCGATTACATTCAATGCCAGATATTGGTGAAACAATAAAACTTTATTACGATTCATCTGCCTATTTGCGACGCAAAATGATTTATGTGTCCTTACAAATGCGAGCTCGCGCGTTGCAAACGATACTACGATAGCTCGAGAGAGATCGAATGTTTAATACAAAGCGACGTTAAAAGACGATACGTATGTAAAAATATCGAAGTGTACGACCATGAAACAACAGCCAACGCGACCCCCGCCTATCCTTATCCGCGTGACAAATAAGGCAGGGTAGGTGCGGCAGTCGTGAGTCAACGTCCTCACTGCTACAGAAACGATTTTGAGTCAAATTACTTAAAGCGGTAAATCACCAAGTGTGCCTTGAAAACAAGCCAATTCAAAATAGAATATGCAGAAATTCCCCCAAGAATAGCAAGGACCAGCTAGTTCAATAGCATGATCGAAATAGACCTAACGGCAGTCTGACGCAGAAGTTAACACCGTCATTGATGCATACGGATCCTGTTACTAAAATAGGACGAATTGCGAGAGCGAGGCGACGACGCGCTAAGTGGGCTGCAAATATGAGATAATAGTAATGGGGAAACACGCGAAACTCGCCTCTACAGACAAAGGATTGTTATTCGAGTGTCAGGACATGGCAGGCGCCGTCAGAGATAGACGCGCACCCGGCGACCTTGCGCGTGCGTCGTTTGGCGCGTCGACGACGATGTGCGTAAGAGAAATAGTCCAACGACATGCGATACAAGGCATACTAAGATACGCGGCGCCCGCGCCGGCGCCGGCCAGCGCGAGCCGCGAGCCACCATACCGACATGTTAAACACGCCATTGTATGCCAAAAGAATACAAACTCACGTTAAAAAGTAAACAAATACCCAATTAAAGTGTCCATGCATTATACAGGAACATACGCGAGACAAAGAGATAAACTGCTCTGTCGCAACTTACCTTAAAAGAATACGTGACTACATATTTTTGAGATTTCGCAGCTATTTTAATAAAACGGTGATAAACGCGAGACGCGAGACATAAGCTAAGATTACAATTCTGATACAAATCCGCTCAGTAAACAATAAAGCCTAATCGATTTTGTGTCAAATGTTGCGAAGTTTAAGTAAACCTTGCGAGCTTTGAAACAAGGTACATATTTACATGGCCGGGGGTGAGAAACAATCTCAGATAGAGACACCTGCAAGCGCTTTAATCCCTAGACGCAGGATTATTTTTAACCCCCAGCTCCTTCAGAGGGGTACTTAGTTAATACTGCTGACAAGATACGTTGACTAGATTATAACACAATCTAGGCACGGATCTAGCGAACCGAGCCGCCTGCGTACACCATTTTATTTTAGAAAGTACGTAAGTAATGTGAATTTATTTTCTCCCTGATACCGTATATAATCTTGAAATGGTTTTAACTGATACATAATTATATACAATATCGTGGTTCCCATCAAGCAGTGCAGTATATAAATTGTAAGTTACAATATTCGAACAATTAGCAATTAGTGATTGCGTAGCGGTAAGTCTCGTCTAAAGATTATTTAACAAAAAATCGTTAATGCGAGACGAATCCGTGAATGTTTTATGCAAGGTTATCGAATATGACGCAACTTGTCCTGTGCAATTCTCGCTAGCGTTAGATCATCTCATCTCTGAGACTGACAGTAAGACACAACCTCTTCAGAAAGTCCAGAAACTTTCTGCGGTAGTTCATGAAAAATAAGCTAAGCAATCATAGATAAATTAAAGGGCATCGACGTCCACGTCTAGACACAACGCAGATTTATTAAACCAGACGATGTAAATACCCATTTGGTATTTGTCATTGTCAGTAAACTAATTCTAGTGTTGACCCAACGTAATGAACCTTTGTAGGTACAGCAAATTAAACAAGACGTAAACCACGATTATATTTAGACTGAAAATTATGACAAACATTTTGAGGTTTCTACTCAAATACTGTTATGAAACAAAACATTCTAAAGGGTACGAAAACAAAAGAGAAAAAACCTCATTGTGCGAAGTTTCTCAACTTGCGTGGTATTACAAAAATAATTATAATCAAACACGAAATTATGGCTCATTCGCAGACGTACAGAGAAATCTGGAACGGTAATTAAAAGCGTGAAGTATTCTCGTTCAGAGGTTCTGTAAATGCAGCCGAGCATCGCTGAGTCAACACGGCTAGCGCAGCGGCGGCCGGGATAACGTCGCGTCGGGCGCGTCGCGCGGAGAAATGCTCCAAGATTTATACACAGCGCGTGAGAGTCCGACTCAGACTCTCGCTTGGCTGCCGCGTGAAAACTTAATGCTGAGAAGTACTAAAACTTGTTCGTGTCCTCAGATGGTGAGCACTTTAACTAAAGTGTTTCGAACTAACACGTTTTAAGTCCTCTCACAGTTATAATTCTTCTTTATGTCACGTATGGACGTCAACAGGACGTAAATAGGTACACACATACATAGTTATTTATGAACAGAAAAGCCGCTTAAAAATAAGCAAAAATTTGGGCTAATAAAACAAAGGCAAAATGGGGGTGAGGGTAGCAAAAAAGGGCGTCCGTTGAAGCATGTGCACTGCAAAATTAGCTCGTAGAAAAACAATTGGGGAATACACCCGGAGGATGTGTATATTAAGCTCTATGCAAATTAGTGTTCCGGAAATTAAAAAGGGCGTATTGTTCGTTGGTTTTCGTCTGAAGGCTAAAAATGGCAACAGTCAGGACAGCTTACGTAACCGCGCCGGCATTCACACTAATGAGTTCGGAAATCTCCGTCAACCGATCGCTGGACGATTAGTTGGCCACGCGCAATGACTGTAAACTTTAGGCTAGAGACTAATCACTGTATGTACACTATAAATCATGTATACGAGAGGAAAGAGGGTGGGGCGCCATTAAGTGTTTCTGAGTTCTAGCCATAACTCATTGCTTTCTCCGCTGAGAGTGTGCATTAAAATATTAACCCTTTCTAATGCTGAACAAGGGGACAACGGTGTCGATAATTAAGTTAAATTTATAACGTGGTGAGGGGTTGAGGGAGTCCACGGGAGCAGGGCGTCCGGGTGGTAAAGAGATGAGCGGTCACGCGCGAGTGCCCGCCGCAGATACCGACCTCGCCCTGCAAAACAAATTACAACACCCCGTCATGTTTACACACTTTTCACAAACATACCTATATCAAGCTTCATTTTAATAATGACTATTAAGAGGAGCTTACATACATTTCAACGTTTATTGCAACTTTTGTTCGTTTGGTTTCGTGTAAAATATGTTATTCATACACAAATGAGAAAATATACTTTGATTTCTCATACTCAGAAAAATATAAATAAGATAATTCTCATGGAAAATAGAGACAGGAAAACAAATATTAAATGTTCTCACAATACAGTTTACGGTCGCTATCTGGTATCTACGTTCTCAAAATATCCAGAAAATGAGCAAGACCGAAATCTGTTTGATCTGATTCACTTTAAGTACAAAATCGTGTAGCAAACATAAAATGTTTCCGTCGGAAGGGTTAACGCAAGGATATTATACATGTGTGAGCTCCGCAAATAAATGAAAAGATCCGCCCGACGCAATCACTGTTATTGACATGGGGTCGAGAAAGCCGAGCATCGCTCAACTTTATTTTCTTTTCCTACATTCAGTAACAATAGGTGGACTAGCCTGGACGTTAGCCAGACGCATTCACATCCAGATACACAGGTACACGATAAATGATTACGTGATAATGATGTCCTATTCAAACCTCTTGACAAAGATGAAGCTACATAAAACAAAGTGCAAATACACTTCACAATAAGGGGAAAATACTCGTCTACTAAAGCGATGCCAATTGATTAGATTATTCGATTTACGCATGCCAGTCATACGCCTTTATTCGAAGAAATGTTTATGTAGAACGTTTATCATTGGTGAGAGAATATGCATTGACTTTGTTTGAACAATAACAGACAATAAGAGGACGGAAGGGTTCGTAAGACAAATCTGATACTAGAGCACCTTCTCAAGTTTCAGGACAAACAAAGATCCTTGTGTCTGTCTCTACTCAAGACGCCTTGATCTCCGATACATATACGAACTGAGAAAGTCCAGTCCCGTATAACACCTCCCCGGTATATCTCCCAATGTTTATTTATTCGAAACTCCGACATTCAGGAAGGTTCTTGACCACTAACTCTCAACTTAGCTTTAAATCGACTGATGTTAAACAGAGTTGCGCTTAGTTAAATAAATGATAGTTGATCGTCCGATAGTGCCGCAGTTAAACGCCAATAAAATAAGTAAACTGTGGACGGAGATACGATTAAACGCTGCTATTTAGATAGAGGCGGAAGCTTCCTGAAAATTAAAGTTTTATGTAACAAACTGTGGTTTGAAACGAATGCGCTTTTGACTTCTCAAACAGCTGAACAGTTCCGTTGTTAAAAAAAATGCGAATACTTTTAATGGTGCTTTTACTTTTAGTAGTTAGAGATAAACTTGAACAACGGTTCTCGACGCTTGACCTCCAAATGTTATAATCAATGAACGAACACCAAATTCGAGACTGGTTTTCTCCTTGATTGGAGATTAAAATCTACAATATCGGTGCGAAATAATACAATGTGTTCGATTAAAATTAATGGCAAAAAACTTGTCTTGAGTAGAAATTGCGAACTTTTACTCGATAGATAATAAGTAGGTTCTAAAAGCTTTCCGTGTGAAATTTTGCAATGTATTACGCACGTTATACAACTCCATTCGACGTTTATTTACATTTCTCGGTTAAAATAAAGTTCATTAGGTATGCGAAACAAAACTGTTGATAGTGAGTGTCAGGAATAACAAATGAACGTGAATATTTCCCATATGCGGTCTGCAATAAACACGTGTGCACAAAGACGTCATGGAGCCGGCTTTTGCTTTTATTGCACTGCTACAGATTCCAACATATGGAGATGTCAAAGTATAAACATTGTCGGCTCCGAGGGAAATATCCTTCCGGACACAGACCGTATTTGTTTTGTTAAATAGAAGCTAAGTTGAACTAGCAGATGTACTTGATGAAATATACAGTATATTCCATTCTACAGTCGTTATCACTATTAGTTTATATGAATAAGTAGGTACGCTAAGATGTTTTTGTTCAATCCTTCAAAAATGTTTTTGACCCGAGTCGTGTTTGTAAAAGTTAGAGAGCAAGCTTTTACTACTTCTCCAAATAACAGTTCTTTATCGAGCTTTTATTAGGTTGTCGGTTGTTCAAAATACCTCGTTTTGTAGTACCGTGTTTTCAATGTTTCACAGTTCTGTCAATACGTTCCGTGTTTGCCTCTTCCACGAGTTGATTTATAGCAGAAAGTGCTATTTATGTAATAGGGTTGCCTTGCCACGAATTTTTCGCTCCACACGAAAATACATACTTATATTGACTGACATATTTTTGTCCCATCACTTTCTACAAAGTATTCTGTTTGGTTATTTAATGCTGACAGCAATTAACAAATCTTGTGTCAGTCAACATTGATTTGTGTCTTTATATTATTCATTTTTAAGAGGTTTCCCAAAAATACTTTGTGGTTTTTAAGTCATTATTAGACTCCCACGCTGATGATCAATGAATCACGAGGATACGGTACTAGAGAGCGCGATAATTAATATTTTAGATCCGTCCGGTAATCGAGACATTCATAGCTTTTTTTATTTGTTTTTAATTGATAAACGGCAATATCTAGTTTTTTTTCTATGTCGCCAGTGTTTTTATGATTCATGGTCTGTGATTTCATATTTTAAAATTTCTAAATTGCAATTTATGTTTGAGAAAGATATTATTTATTTTTGCACATATACGTTTTTTATGGACACTTACAATCTAACCTTGATTTGTTTTGCCACAATTTAGATAGCTCGACTATCAAGACTTAACGAAAAAATGCAGTTAAAAACTCTATGGTAAAAAAACTAGTAATAACCTTTGTACCTATATAACCTACTCTCTACAAAAGCAGTATTCACCAGTATTTACGGCCTTCCTTATCAGTACTCATGATTACCGTAGATTAGCTGTTTGAGTCAGCGGCAAGACGTGGCTGGAACGAATGCACACATGGCGAGTGAGTGTGTGACGAATCCGAGGTCCTACCACTACCTCTTAAAGAAATGTGATTACAATTGTGCAAGCGAGACAGCGCACTACACGGTGTAGAGCGGCGTCTCTTTTCAACAACTGTGATATTTGTACTTTAGCGGCGTGACGAATGCCTTGATTTATATGTAGAAATGGGATCCATGTTAACTACAACACTCTCACACTGACAGCAAATATACTTGAAGATGAAGACATTATTTATTTTGTTTCACTTTTTCTTATTTAATTTTGTTACTATTTTGGTTATCATATCAGGTATTGTATATTCTAAGTCAAAACTCTTCTTCTTTGTATAAATTTGTTCTTTTATTCTTCTTCGTACAAGCTACTACCAGAAAAAAAGGATATGATATGATGCTTTGCTACCCGTGCGAAGTTGGGGCGGGTCATCGAATCAGGGGGTTCACTGTAATCGGCGTAACTTTTCTGCCTGGCCCCCAACAGAAGAGAACGGACAAGCACCCAGGTGGTTTTACAAGGAATGCTTCGCCGTCTTCCCCGGAACGAAGATAGCCCATATAGGATATCAAGCAAAAAAGCGTTTGATATCGAATTATGAAAGTAGTAAGACAAAGAAGGATGAATAGCTCACCAAATCATTAAGGTAATTAAATTTCTCAAAATCCCAACATCGTTTCCACCTCCTACATTAAGAGCGAACCCTTTTCACCAATTAACACCGTGTTATCTGACGCAGCCTCCGTGTCTACTAATTGCTAGTCGTTATAATAATTATGCTATTAAAAATAAAATGACTTTTTTTAGTTAAGGGCTCGGTGACCTTTCATAAACGAGGTTCAATGTGGCGACACTTTGGCAGGCCTTGCCGCAGGGCGGAACTAAATAGGGCTGTCAGCATTCAAATTTTTAAGGACATGTCCATTCATGAAAATATTTCGCATGTAATTAAAATAACGCTAAAACAACTTGTATTTTTTGTGGCAGCGTATATTTACTAAGCGAAAAGTAGACCTTATGACCAGCTTATCACCTCACACAAAGAACTAACTAAGAAAAATGGGTTAAGCACTAGCCGTTTACGATAACCGGCACAAGTGTGTACCTCATAAGCAATTTACTGTACTATTAGTTTGCATTAACTTTAAAAACAATAACCAAGTGATAACCACGTGTTTAAACTTCAAAGACAATTTTAGCTCCTAATGATTTTATAACCCCGAAAACTGACAGCTAACAAACAAATTAACTTTTAAACGTTCTTAAATGTCTGTCTGTCACCTTTTTACATTTTAATTCTTAACGACAACTTACAACTAATTGATTCGATATTCGGACCTAATAAGTACATATACAATTTTAAACTTAGTCAATTCTCATGGTTAGACATTGCTCAAAAAAGCCTTCGTCCGTTTCACATGAATTGAGCTAATATGAAACATGGTCAAGAGTAGAAGCAAGACAAGGACACAAGGTTATTGAACTATCTAATTTTAGACCCAAAGACACTTAAATTCCCTTAAACATTGCCCCAAAGTTAATAAAGGATTTTGCTTCCGTTGCAGCCCTAACCAGGGTAGTTACGGGTGAGGTTCGCGTACATTCGACCAGCTGACTCACGCCCGGTCACCTCGTAATCTGACGTAATGCTATATATTGATCTTGTCGCCTTCCACATGAAAATAACCGACCCATTCACCTAAAGCGAAATGGACTAGAAGAGTATTGTTAACTCAACAAAGAATAGGTGTTGTAGTACATGTATACAGTGTATGTTTATGTAGATTGATAAGTACTTAGCTCTTTACTGTATAAACTGATAGAAAGAGCTCAGTTAGCGATTATTGGTAGGTAAATTCGATTACAACACGTGTGGTATAGATCTTATCAGTTAAAGCAATGTTATTCTTTAGGCAAAACATCGCAACTACGAGGAAAAGATTTTTAGAAAATGTTTTATCTGAATATAGAAAATACAGTATTCAAAGCTAGAAAATATAGTAGAAAACAAATAATAATGTCTAAAGGAACACGAAGAGACACATACACGACCCCAGGGAGCGCAGACGGATTTAAGAGATCTATAAACCTATCGCGACATATTTAGGTAGGTCCGTTCTATGTCAACCAGAGAGTTACATAACGACTCCTATTTTTGCTCGTTATATAAAAATCAAAGAGAAAAAGTCTTACATAAGAAATGCTGAATTTCGATTGCTCAGATCATCTAGGTAGCGATAAAAACCTCAGCATTCCAGGGAGCAATTCGTCAAACGAACATATGCTGCCATAAAATTTACGACTACACCAAAAAGCTCTCCGTTGACCACCAGCAAAGTAACTCGAAAATCCCTTATGTGCATCAAATTTCAACAGAAACCGCATGCCGCCTCATTTATTTTATCTTTGGGTTCGGAGGTCAGCGCAAAAAGTGCCAGAAAAAGTTTGAATGGGCCAAGCGCTAATGCGGCGAGTTTTAATGAATGAATATTAGCCATATACTCTGAGAAAAACTTCACTAAAGGTAATTAGAACTCAAGGACCAAAAAACATAAAAGATAACACACGTGTTTTATTTTCGTGATTTTTGCAAAGTCCAAAAATGCCAAAAAGTTAAAACGTTTTTTTTATTTACCATAAAAATTCTCGCGTATACAAGAACTCACTGCCGTGCTCTCTTAAGTGGGCATACTTCTGGGAATGCAACTACCTGCTTTTTATAGCTGAGATAAGGGCAACACAAATATGTGCCACCCGACCCTATTTGATTATCGATCAGTGGACCGTTACTGGCAATGGGATTGAACGACCTTTCCAAATCAATAGGATTATACTGTATGGAAGTGACCCAGAATCCTAATGGTATGACGTACAGATATAAATGCATATTCATAGCCATATGGTGCTATGCATGAAGCCGCGAGTAGGTACGTATATTATATGGGCCAAAATCGTAACCACAGAGTGCATGATTGCATACATTATCCGGCACTCAAGATATGATACATATTTAACCGTTATAATAAGCGATTCTAGGACGCTTCCTCCTCGAACTCGAGTGTTTATTGTCGGAATATATGTATGACAAAATAATTATTCATGTATGAGAAATACCGTTAGCATGTCAGCAAGAAAACGTGGTGTTACAAAAGATATTGTGGATAGCGTCACAAATGTGTGACGTCAATGTTGTAACGGAGGCGTGCGGGGCCGAGCACAAAGGACAAAGGTTCAGGCGGCGGAGAAATTGTCGCGACTGATTTGATTGTCCGCGCCGACGCGCACTTTGTCGGCGCCGAGCACGCTACAAGCTACAAGTCAGAGACAACCTCACAAAACGACGAACTACCAACGTCTATATAGCCCTCACCGTGTAACTCATACCTTTGAAAATATTCTCACAATAGGTATGCTCATAAGGACAGCTGGTTATTTTTAAAGAAAATTGTAAAATAAAGCTTTTTCTTTTTAAATTGCTGATAGCCGTGGCTACCTTATTTTTCAAAGTTAAGGAAGACATCAATTGCATAAAATAATAATATTTTTATCCCAACTACTCATCAGTATTAATAAATAACCTTGAATACTCACAGATCACCAACCGATTATCCAATGAAATGTTTCCATTTTATCGAGAAACGTACCTGCAACAAAGATCACAAAGAATTTTAATATCTCTAGTATTAAAAACATAACAACATTTGTATTGTGCGCGCACAAAGGGTGCGCTGGCTCGCTGACTGAGCTGGTACAATAAAAGGCCTCAATAAACAGCCTTTACTCGTGACAGTAAGCCTTAAGTTATATGGCATAAGCGTCATGGGGTGGCCGCTAGATTAGATGACAGATGAGAGTATTCCAATGCTTTATCGCTTCGGAGTTTTTGTAGAGAAACGTGACTTCCGAAGGGCGATGACCCGACTACTGATTCCTGTAGGATGTCGAGATAACTTGCCACCGTGAGATTGTTTGTGCCCTTGATTCATATCTTGCCGCCTTTTTGGAGCTTTTGTTAATCAGTCATCGTTTATGGCAACTAATGATAGTATTTAGTTGTTTTCCCCCAAAAAAGGTATCATCTTTTATAAAGATAAGTTGTTTTATGTCGCGCGTAAAAACCTATTTCGTAAGACGTGAATTAAATTAAAATAATAAATCAGTGCAATGTCCAGCCATCATAAACACACGCTTCTGTACCATGCAGTTGTTACGCCTGTAAATAATCATCGTGTCATCCAATTTGCATACAGCAATAAGTCTGGGAGGATACGAGCGGTTCCGAGGCGACTCGTAAAACGAGACCACAACCGCTTTCCGCAAAACTCATAAGGTATAATGACAGTGTTGTTTCCATAAATTAAATTGAAACATCCAGGCAGGCTCGCGGCGGCATGCTGTCGAAATAATGTCCACGTGTGACGTATCACCTTGTTACCGCATTGTAAACAAGAATGCTGGCGTTTCTGGCCCGACTGGGCGGCAAGCACGCGTTCTGAGAACAAACTATCCGTGTAAAAAGTTTGTCTATGCGCGGCCGCTCTACATAGCTTTCTCAGCCTTATAGGAACTGTACTGACCAAAGTCATCCGTTAGTGGAGCTTTACCATACATGTTATTTCTCGTATCTCTTTTCCTCAACACGAGATTACTTTTCGTTAATCCAGGCGTACATTTGAGAACGTTTACATTTAATCTCGGTTCATGGGCAATAGAAGCCCGAACACATAAACAAACAGTAAAATCACTGGCGGCTAGCTGACGGACCTCATTAACGAACTGAAGATGGACTTATTATCTGTACTAATAATAAACCCACTTTAGACAGTGCAGTCTACCGGTACCTAGTTACCAGTCCTAACGTTTTCTTATCCCTTATAATTAATACAGGAAATCGTTTATACTTCATGTACCTAATCTTTTTAATTTTATGTCAACGACTAGTAAGTACCGAGACTAGCAGCAATAGTTTTAATTGGTTGCAAATGAAAATAATTTTAGCTAGAAACAGACGTGTTTTCCCGGAAAAGCTCTCAGAACTAACCGGGTTTAATTTTAACTTTTCTTAGTAACTAGAAAGTCAAAACTAAGAAAATGTCACGTAATTGTAACTGGCGTTGTTTTGACGAACTATTTGGATGAAAATACATCGAAAAGGTTTGTTCTATTGAGTGCAGGGCAGAAAACAAGTGCGAGTGTATTTAAAAGCCGGTGGATGATATTTTCACACGCCACTGTTACCGTCGGAGCCGGTAGCCAACTTGGGCGGGCTCCAGACGCGGGCTATTTTAAATATAATTGCAGCCTCCACTGTCCGCAACATTTGTTGTCCGACCACTACGAATACAGATCTGCAATACTTTTATTGTAACCGCACGGATATAAACGCTCTCGAATGAACGCTCATCAATGCCATTAAGGCCCAAATAGATGTTTTTATTGTTGAAAATAAACCTTAGTAGATGTCTGTTAATCTCATTTGTAGATTTTCTGAAGATTGGTAATTGGAATAGCGTTTATAACTTAACTAAAAGTTAGTTCTAAGGTTTTATGATCATTATAACGATAAAAGACAGCTTTCAAGACAACTGTGATACTCTACACGTTTCTGAAGGTTAAGAAACGTGTAGAGTATCTTCTATTGGCATAATTAAATGATGTTCAATCGGAAACACATGTAGGACATATGAAGTTTTATGAAGTCAATATGTTAGGGCTCCCACGGGCGGATTATACGGCGACTGGCTTCGTTGGGTATCGATTCAAAAATGCAATTTATTCCCAGTGCTGCCCAACTTGAGCACCAATATTCAAATAAACTTATTTGCCTGCGAATAGCGGAGCGGACTTATACGAACTTTTATAGGTCACTGGTGTGTAAAAAACTGTATTTTTCCATGAAGTTTTAATACGGATTGCGCAAATTTAATCAAAAATCAAAAAGACTTTTCAATAATCTAATATGACTCTCATCGAATCGCATCCATACAAAATCTTTAAGAAAATTTTAAAAAATTAACTAGATAAAAAAGAATATTAAAATCCGATGACCTAAAAAAACAAAATGAAGGAGATTGAATTACTAAAAAAACTATCCACGACTTTAACAAATAATCATGCATTCTTGTCTCGTATCTGCTCAAATAACAAACTATTTTCGTCTTCCCCACAGCAATAAGTTAATTAGTTCGTCTGTCTGCGTGTGAATGGAGCACAGCTATCGATACGACTGGCATTCATATAATTACCTACGATACATGTATAGGCCAACCGATAAAGGACATGTGTCCCACTATTAAGAAGATAACTAACCCGACGGCGCCACCAGCAGTAATTTACTCTCGGCTAGTAACAATACTGTCCAGTGCACCGCCCGTCTACGATACGAAAATAAAATTGGTACATAAATCGCATCTGAAATGCATGTAATTTAAATATGACGAGACGAGTACTTGGAACTAGGGACGCATCTGCAAAGAACTGTGTTTTATCGTAGAGATACATCTTACGAGACAATATAGGCGCGGAATGGAGGCAAAGTGGTTGCCCTTTTCAGGAAGATAAATGCGCTGACAATATTAGATGCTTGCGTAACAAACAAATATAGACATACTAAACACAAGCCATTGACTAAAAAGAAAAGATTCTTGGAGGAAACCTTCGAGGGTAACTTTTTCCTCTACATTAAGTTTCTGCGCGATTAAGCAAAATGTATACAGTCTCAAGTCAAAAGCTCAAGTAGCGTATCAATTTGCGGCCGTACACTAAACACTCGGCGTTTCCGTAATTACTCTTAAGTTTTATTACGAACGACATTGCTAATTAACCTGGATAACTTCGCTCTTGGCTCTCATACACATTAACATGAGTTTTATTACTACATTTAAGTATATTTTTATTGTTTAGCATTTAGCATTGCCTATCGCGTTTCGACATGACTTTGCATGCTATTAAAATTTGTCGGCAGTCCAAGTACTGAATAATTCATCAGTTGTAGCGTCGATTGAATTAAAGTTTGTATCTCGGTCTGTACATGATACCGATGCTCTATTTGCATATCAGACATGTTTGCCAGACGTCGATAGGTACGTATCTACTACACAGCTTTGATTGGGTACTGTCGACGTACATGTTACTAATACTGAACATCTATTTGTCGTGTTAAAGATGTTATGAATAATAAAATGTTGTCTGTTCTCTTTTGCTATTGATATTATTTTATTTATGTCTTAGTATTTACGGCTTTTTGGGTTCGAGGTTTCGCTTGATTAGTTCCAGGCTTTCCGAACATGATTAAGGACTCTCCTTGAATCCTTAATCATGAGCTGACGCGGCGAAATCGGTGTTGAAATTCGAATTCGAATTTATGGTCATAAATTCGCTACGATGTCAGTTTTTGAAATATGCAGCATGTATTCCATTGTATTAGGTGTAAAATCACTTTGATAATATTTATAAATAATCGCTGGTCATGCATCCGAGGTCATTCAGGTTGTATTTATTGACGGTTATTTTTTACGTTGAAAATATGTTATGTCTGTTTCATTCCTAAGTTTATGGGATTACTATCTTTAATCATCATGTGGCCACACTCACAATGGGCAGGAGTTAAAAGAAACAGATGCAAGTTGGCCGTACAAAGGCTTTCACATAGATTAGCCTTCGTGATAAGTCACCTACCTTATTACGTAAACGGCCCTTGATTCTACCAATGTAAATCTAGTAACTGTACAACTGTGTGACACGCATATAAATAGCAAGTCGATACATTATCTCATTCCATCTTCCGCAATGAAATAACGATAAAACACGAAGATTAAAGCAGAGGCAAAAGACAAGACGAATGGTATCGATATTGGCGCCCAACGCGGGATTTTAAAAAGGCAAATCTCATTCGATTCAGTCGCAACAACGCCTCCAGCATATTATGCATTCAACGTGCACCAACGTTTTATCATTTTAGGGCGCGCTTCAATGTTAATAGACTCGGTAAAATGTATTTTTATACACGTCATTTCTTAAAATCGTGCGTTGATATCAATTTGTTGGGACGTGACTTGAATTTGATCACGACACGTGCGCTTGTGCTTCTGTTATTCAAAAAAATGGAACCACACCTAAATAGGGAGTACAAAGTCCTTATAGGGAAAGATATAGTCTCGTTCAGAAACTTCAAACAACATAAGAACTCTTAGGAAAGTGTAAGCCTACCTAATCAATTAATAACACCAAAACAACACTTAAAAACAAAAGACTGAAAAAACCATTTTACACGAAAAGAAAATTAAAAATCACGCAAAAACTCCTCGTGAAAAAGAGTTACGTCGACAAAGGAGGATCCTTGTCAACCTATAAAACCTCTTTCGCCCCTTTTATCATGGATGAAAATAAAAAACCTTCTTTTTATCAGAGAGGAAATTCAATTATCTGTAACATAGTTACTGGTTGGAACGGCAGAGTAATGTCCGGTCGAAACGGGGAAGTTGGTTGAGAACCCGCCCCAGGCTTCGGTAGTTAACATTTGTTTGCATACATCCCAAAGCCCCTTTTTGTCCCGATCTGAATAATGGTATTGTTAATGGCCGCCTACATGTATTCACAAGTTATTTGTACATACCCACAAATATTTACATTATGTAAATTGTTATTTACCACAAGTAGCGTTGTTTCGTGTGATTTTGATTAACATTTATTAATACAGATATAGATAGAATTATCTACTTGTCTGGAATTCCAAATAGTCAATTTTCTCTGCCAACACAATATCTAGCTATTTTATGACTATTTACGCCAGTTCAAGGCGAACGTGATAAGTTTTTAGTGTACGAAATTCATACGATATATTTTCAACGGTACGTGGGTCTTATCTGCCCACGTTGAAGTATTATTGTGTTATTGTCATAAACTGTCCAATACCTGGTGATGAAAGGTCCATACGAATGATCGGTACACAGATAAACGTGGTTTGGGTACACAAGGGAACATCATTTACTTACAGATTTCAGCAAAAACACTTGTATAGTTATTAAAAAACCGGTTTTATTAATAAGCTAGCGTATTTATTTTATAATTCACATTACAACTCGCTGCCAAATAATCGTTAATTTCAACATCAATCAACAATATGATTCACGTTCGCAAGCATGTCGTGTGCGCTACTAAAAGTAATTGTAACAGGATACTTAAGCGGAGCAGCCGGCCGCGAGCCGCACCACGAGTCTATCCTCTCCTCTATCCCCCGTGCACAAACACTTCGCCACCAGACCAACCACTTTCGCGAAACGTGGACCGGCTTTTAGCAAAAATTTGATCAGTGAAAGTCAAGTGTGATACGTAGCGTTCACCGCTCTCAGGGGTACATTTGATTAATTCAATCGATAGTTTCGCTAGAATGCAATACATCAAACTGTATCTAAATTTCGCGTGACTTTGATAAGTATGTAGGTGGCACTTAGTTTCGCAGACGGAGATCGCTTCGTTAGGTAATATCTCCGGGTCCGTGTTTTGATTTCTTTTTAATGCCGTCAGTGAAGCAGATTTAATTAACAAAGCTTAAATTTATGCGTCCCTGGTCGCCTCAAAGCACCAGACAATATTTTACGGAGGCGGTAAGACAGGGGTCATTTACATTTTTTCTTATCTGAAAAATTTCGAGCAGACAGGATCTTCGATGAACTTATGTCAGCTAGTGATTATGTTCGAAAACATCTCATTATATTTTTACATAACGTATTATTGCAACATGTACATACTTGAGAGCAACTTTTACTTTGCTAACAGACTTAGCTTAATGGCTTCATATCAATTTGCATTTCCATTAGCACTGAATTTAAGTTGTTATCGTTTTTAAAATGCTCTTATCGACTCCTATGTATGTTATTAAGTCGTAAACACATAATATTGAAGTATCATTTTGGCTAGTCTGCGTGGGTACTTTAGATTTTTGATTTCAGAAGTAGTTTACGTAAGAAATGATAACTGTTGTTTACAATTATTATTTACCTTAAGGAAAATGATAAGATTATAATAATTGTATCAATAAAATAGGCTTACTACGCAGTATTTACAGTGACATAATACTCTTTGAAAGCTTAAAAAATCGTATAAACTAGATGAATAGAACCAGTTACGGAATCTTAGGAGCTTAAACCACTTTAAAATAAATTTACGTGTAAATTGTAACTTTATTATTAGAAGGAATAGCTGGAGTTGAAAGCATGTCTAGTCTACATACTTATACGTAGCGGGCAGAAGCCGGCCATCGGCAGATATGGAGTCAATTTGCAGTAATGCGGCGGGCAGGTTCGAGTAACTTTTTATAACACGCCGAGGTCATTGACACGAGACTAAACAACATAATATTGTAGGTGTCAACGTACCATTCATAATAATTAGTTATTGTAAGGGCTAAACGATTGTTCGATACCACCACAATTGAAAACTGTTTTACTTTCTGATAAGCTACTTTTGTGCTTTGTTTACATTTTTTTCTTTCGTGTTTTTGTTTGAATGTATAAACGATGCCCTTTATAACTAAGTTTATTTTCGTTTGGTAACGCACAATGCACATAGTCAACAAGAATTTTACATTACCTACATGGTTAAATAAATCAGCCTTCGTTTACATTTAAAGCAGATTTAGACAGAAAACCCTAAAGCAAATCAGTATTTTTTTGCCCAGCAACGGTAGAAAAATTAACTACCCTTATTTAAATACCCTACTTTTATTACAAACCTACCTCTAGCTACCCACACAAGCAATTTTCTTTTAGCCACCTTAATGTTATCTTTTCTACGCTCTTTCTTAGTGTCCTCTTTTAAACACGCATCAAATTGATTCATGCTGGTCGCTTTCAGGGTGATCAATAATACGCCAAACGGCCAAAGAGAATTTACTTACTTAACTTAACAATATTATTTGTCATTTAGAACTATAATAAACGTATGCTTTATTAAAAAAATAATCTAGGCAATGTTGTTTTCATAATGCCTCGTGTTACACTTCATATCAGTTTTCGAATAGCTGATACAGACTGATTGTAGGGGAATAAAAAAGTGAATTTTACGTCAATTGTTCGCATTCCATTGTCATTACTAATTGTCACTAGATTGTGATGAGCTAGATGTTCCATGCGTTATTGTTCTGTGAGCACATGCAGCTAGACTTGCAAGTATCGGTTGCGTTTATAATTTGTATTATTATTAGATAAAGTGGATGTAGTTCCTAGTGTATAAATAAACACATAAATCAGATAAAACGGTACAAAGTGAATCAAAACGCTTGGTCTAAATCGACAACCAAAATCTAAATTGTTTAATAGACGAACAAGAGATTCATTCTCGCAAAAAGAATTCTATACAAAAAAATGCCGCAACGTCTTTCTTTCAAATTTAATAATTCTTAGAAACGCTCGAGCGGCTACATGTGGTTTTAGAAAGATCAAATGATAAACGACACCGCAGAATGGACCGGTTCAAAAGTCATCAGAACACAGCGAGTGTCATCCGCCTGTCGCGATGTCGGCGGCGGTGGACCGCAGCGCGATTTATCATCCTCGTGTATAGGCACTCTAATTGCGACAACTTGTCGCCATGTCCAATCGTAAAGACGATATCTCCCCTTATTCCGCGCCGCACAATCCGCGACGGCCCTTATTTCATTCCGACTTTGTTCCTTCACAATTGCAGCGCGATTTTCTAAAAGTGCTGTTTATTCCCCATTTAAAGGGCAATGAACCGCAATTAGCAATTAAGAATTGTTCTCCTAGTAGCAGTTGCAGGTTATTGGATGAATTTTAATGAGGTACTTTGGACAAAGAATCTAAGGGTACCTACACAGCGAAGCCGGCGGTGCCGAGTCGTGTCGACGCCGGTTTCTATTATAATTTCAAGTAGCGACAGCGGCTCAGACGAACTCTTGTTATTGTGCATTATTATGACGAGATTATGCTGAATGTTTGTATTTCACGTTTTACCTACCTAATAAATGACACACTATATACACAGAATACAGACAGAGGTCTGCCGCTAAATGTATAAATTAGCAGACGAAACCGGTTTTGGGCAAAGTGGACAGCGGTCTAAAATTAGGACGAAATGGAAAAGTTATGTACTAATGACGGTCACCACAGATAAACACTAAAACGTCTGATATGTACTAATTAGCCACTTATGCATCTAATGAACCGTATTGAAAATTAAGGAAACTATCACATACGAGTAATCTACTTTCTTCTTTTAAATCTCTTAGAAAAAGACAAAGATGCCTAAATTAGCGTTTTTAGTGGAGCATTAGAAAGAGCCTACTGTATGACCATTTCACATACTGCAAAAGTGAGCTCACGACCGAATTACCTAGATTCATAACACAAGGCTTATCACCGCGACGTCTCTACAGTCTTTTACTATTTACTCATTACGTTGCTAACATTGTTTATAGAACTACGAACCTACTTAGTCACAAATGTCGTCTAGATAAACGATTAAGATTATTGATTTATAGTCACCGTATCTAGGTCGATAGGACACGCTTGGCGCAGCCAGTAAGAGCCTCTGATCAATTGACCCGTCATATTAAACTGTCTCAGCGATTATTAGCAAAGTCAAGATCGGATAAATATATGTTGTCTGATCCCAACAATCTGGGTTAAAGGAGATACCATCTTAATGCGATCGCCGATCGTATGAAGTCGACTCTACAAATTATTAACATTACATATTATTACTTGTTCCTTTTTCGTCAATTTTTATCACTGTACCGTATAATAATAAAAGTTGGAGTATATTAATATTGTTTCATTGTATTGAAATTTCTTTGCAAAAGGTATTGTGTGGGCAGTACATGAGTCAATATTTTACCAATCCTTCACGGTCGCGAGTACTTTGTTTTGTTTTCATTTAAACGGGAATTGGATCATAAACGGGACTCCATTAAACTAACCGCAACGCAATTTTGGGCGGAGGTTGGCGAATATTTGCGATTTAATTAAGCCGGGGGCTCATTTAGTTTGCCGTACTTCATGAATAGTTTTGCATATAGAGTGAAGAGACAATCACTGCGACACGCGCGAAGCATCATCAATACAACTAATATACGTGTTGCAGGTGTAGTCGATACCACACGTACACATATAGGGCTAATGTATCTAATTTAAATTCGCCTTTCGTCGAATAACCATATGAAACCTAATAAGTAAGTTTCCTTATAAGAGATGTTTACTTCGCTCTTATTGCAGCAAAATCTAAATTTTGTAAGGCTTTACTAAGTAATCAAACAAACGTAAAGTGCCTTTATAATTAGCCCGACGAAAGGGGGATTATTCTTTTGTTTAAAATAAGCTTCCATAATAGACCCCTAAAAGTCTGAATGAGTATTGTGCTCTTATAGAATAGACCACATGCCGTGCTATTGCCACTTGTCTACATTAGCTTTTGAATGATGTTACTGTACTCCATTTTCAGCTTATTGCTCAAAGCTATTAAGTCGATATTAGATTGTCCGGCATCGACGTCGACGAGCCGACACGCTCCGGACGCCTAGAGTTTGATTAGTTTGTCATCCACAGTATTTGCTCTGGTTTCGCGCGTGTCTTATCTATGCAAGTCTCGCATCCCTTATCATCTCACAAGAGATCCACGTGATATGAATCTGTGCTGATGACAGATTATTTGCTACTTGACCTGAAATACAAATGTTTATCATTGAGAATACTGGGTTTAATTAAAAACGTTAAACGACTTAACGAGCAATATATTTATCCCAATGTATGTCTTTCTAGTGCCCTACAATTAAAGTTAAGATAGCATCGCGGCTATAATTGCCATGCAAATGAATGGTTCTTGAAAAGAATTGCGAGTAAAATTGAAAGGTTAACAGGCTTATTGTGATGTTTCGTGTCGATGTTTGTGACTCGTGACGGAGATGTCCTCAGGTCCTCACGCCAGGCTCGCGGCCGCGCGGCAGGGAGCGGAGTGCGCCCGCGCTGCGCCTGCGCCGGCCTCGGTGCGCCGCCTTATATGGCGCTGACGGCCGCCGAGCTCCACACCGCCTTGCGACAGGCCGCCAAGTATTTTAGGCTGCGACACAGGCCCTAAATTGTTTACGTACAGCTCGCGCTCATTTAAAATGTCATGGTGCTTAACAAGTGTTACACTTGTCATGTAATTCGCAACCTGCCGCATAACTACTCTGTATTAATAGCCCCAAATCACAGTAACTTGTTTCAAACATTTCAATCATGGCAGATATATTTGTTGCCTGCAAAATAACATTCCTAACGCGGCAAAACGAATAAATAAACTAAGGACAAATTCCAGTAGAAAGTCGTAGGCTTAAACAAAAACGTTTTATAGCATTGCCAAAAATGTCACCGTTTCCAAACTGGGTCGGACAATCGAAGCTTTAGGAGATACAGGAGCGATGGCTTATTATATAGCCTAATAAGGGTGTTGGGAGCATTCCCGGAGAGGTCCAAAGGACGCCGCCGAGGACGCCGCGTCGCGCGGAGCTGCGCGGGCGGCGGCGGCGGCGGCGGCGGCGGCGGCGTGGCGAGCAAGAACCGCCCGAATACTCGCCGAGGTTATTTAAGGAGCACTCAGTTCTGCGAATTCACGCACGCGATGTCCGTATAGTTATCGTAATTTGGATGCTTTTGATTTTTTGCCGTTCCGAACTTACTCCGCGGGAAAATCGCTCTAACATTTTTTACGCACGAATTCTCTTCAACTTCAACCTAAATGAATGCAATTACGACGATGCATAACTTTTAAAAATAACAGCGTTTATTGGAATGACGTATTACGAGCGTTACTTCACACGTTACTGAAATATCTGTCACAGTTACAATCGTAAAAGTTTTAGAGTTACGAAAGTTTAAAAAAGAATGCTGTCATATTAACTGTGACACGTAACGTACGTGTTTACGTTACCTACATATACTCGAACTATTTATTTGGTCACAAATATCTTTAGTACGAAAAGTATTAAATGTTTGATAACAAAAACAGTGCCGCGCACTTATCGGTTTATCGATACGTTATCAGTATCGATAAAGGAACCGTACAAAGTGGATATCTAGGAATCGAACGAGATAAGTGTGCAATGTAGCGTACTGTCCATTGTGAAGGTAACTGTATGGACTGCATCCAAAACACTCGATACATCGCTTGCAAAAAGGATGAAGGACGTTCCTACTTATATTAATAGCATGTTCTAAATGATAAAGCACAAATGACCTATACAGGATGATTATCATTTGTTATCAATTTAGGCCGCTAGCGGGAAGGCTAGGCATATCCTAGGCGGCGTTTTTGAAAACCATGCTGTGGCGGTGTTATTTAAACTGTTTTGTAAATGATAAGACTCTTCATTATCTAGTTAAGCACAAAATTGTTCATTATGTTGTATGCCTTCTCTAGCTATAGAAACAAAATTTTGAGGACATTAACTGTATTTAAATAAGTTATATTTAATGTAGACCTATGCTACAGAAAATATCGATGGCAAAGCGAACATACTGATTTAAAATGAAATACATATTCCCATGCATATCAAGGAGGCCTGTAGGTACTTATTATTGTAATTGTGACAGCTACAGGTTGAAATTGTTTAAATGTCTTACAATACAATTGCATACGTAGCTAATACCTACTCGGTCAGTCGTGTTTCTACAAATTCAATACAAAACGCTGCAACAATTACTGATATTACCATAATATGGTATTCAATAATAACAACCTGCGTACTCACTGTAATATCTTTAAGTTGGTATTTTGCGTTTAAAGAAGAAAAGAGACGGTATACGTATTGTAGAGCATCATCTCGCTGCCACAAACCCAACAGTCTTCTAAAAGCGTAGTACGTCCACTAAAACGATTGCCCAAGCGTATATTACACTACCCAAAGTAGGCAATATATCTAGTGGGGTCCACAGCAGGCAGCTAAAGTCCATTATCGTAATAAGGCCAGCTTAGATGCAGACAATGTAACCGCGATAACCGCTCCAGAATAACCTAGTTAGCAGAGAGACTTCTTGTGTACACGTGTGCACTATCCCTTAACATTGTCTAGACGTAATAAAACCAGACTTGGAATAAATATTTTGTATCCTTTATGCAGTTAAGGGACCTGGGGTTTACCTCCACCTCCTATAGTGGAATTTTTGAGGAGGTATCGAGATAGCGCTCTACACGGCATAAAGTGCTGTCTCGTTTCCGCGACGCTGAGAGTATGTCTCTCTCGATAGAAAAATATAACGAGAAATTTGTTTTGATTTTCAGCAAACGAAAGACAATGGAAGAACTGTTGTTGTTGTTGGGAAGCGTGGTCTCCAACGTAGTGTGCGTGGTAGAGTGGCGTCTCTTTTCCACAACGGTGTAAATCTTTCTCTCGATAGACAAATATGAAGAAAAAAAATTATGATTTTCAGCAAACGAAAGAACGTGTTATTATATGTCGCTTACAATTAAAAATAAATTTGATGCGAAGCTTGCATTGGTTCGGTTAACTGAAGTCTGAAAATGTCCGTACAAAAGTTCAACGTTTCTATAAAAATACTTTAAATGCTTTTTATTGCGTCTCAGTGGCTAAAGAATAAAGGTAACTCGGAGTTTTAAGTGCAACTTACTTCCTTAATGTTTTAAAAAGGCGTTTATGCTTAAACAAAGCCCACAAGCAGTTTAAAAAGTAACTACTCGAATAAAACAGCTTATCTTAACGTGATAAACATCCGTGCTGTTACTGGCCATAGATTTACACTACCCTTGTACATGTGAGTACATATTACATGTAATGTATATGTAAACAAACCTGTAATATCTACATACTTTATTTATTATTGTAGATATTGCGATGCGACGTGAAGTTCCGTCATTAACGTTGTAAACATTGTTAATTTACAACGATAATATACATAGATGTTAATCTTTATAGTAATACCAATTATACCTACTTTCAAACGCGTTTCGCATATGAATTGATAAATTACTCTCTTTTTTCGCTTTTTGACTAAATTGTACATTATACCTTAAATGCGACGGCATAGGACGTAATGTTAACCACCGATTCCTTAAATATAATTAATATTTTTTTTTACCATCCATTATCCATTTATCCAATTTTGATTCAACTTTTCAAAACGTTACGACCCCTCCTAATACGGTGCAAAAAATGCCCAATCATTCTCGTACAACGTTAAAAATGACTTGCGCGAGCTTCCATTATTTTTCAATTCAAAACACCGTGCAAAATAATATTACATCAAACCTCAGGGAATTATACTTGCAACTCCTTTCTTATTTCAAACTTGCGGCAATAGTTTTTATATAATCGTATTGGAGGACTGGCAATACTGGCATTCTTCTTCGCAAAGTCACGCGCTTCGCAGCTTACTTTTTGTTACGACCCTAGACGCCTTTTACAGAGAACAGAAAAACAAGGAGCTGGCTACCACGGCACACAAACACTGAATTATTCTACATAAAGTTTTTATGACCATCATAAAACATTTCACTTTAAAGCTTTATTTGAATAAATACTAGTCTTTTGTAGCTTATGAAACATCGTTTAAACCTGATATATTTATCGTGGTGAAATTCTTTTAATAAGTATTAAGCAAGAGATCATAATTGGTTTTCTTATTTTAGTACTGTTTTATGGGACCTTTATTAATCCTTTTGCCGTCTCTGTCTGTATGCACTAAAATTAGCAGCGAAAGTGATCTATCTTTGCTTATTACCAACAAACAATAAACAAATGAATGTATTTGTAGCGCGCGGGCATCGAACTACCAGAAGCTTGTAAGCTAGCGATCAAATCAAAGTACTAGCTTAGTATGTTATGTTAAGACCTCTTTGGTATTAGTCTGACTGCATAGAAAGGTATCTCAGCCTACAGATAATCGTCGCTTCTCGGAACTTATGAGTCACGGTAGAGCCATGAGGTACCTACACGGACGCTGAACCGGCTATCTTGATGAGGTGTGACCTTATTTGACTAGCCTGATTGCCGAAAAATATTAGTCAAACGTACCATTCGACCTTTGGAAATCAGTGGGCAAGTTTTGCATTGGCAGATACTTTTTTTACCAACCTGAGCCGTAATACCCCTGTTTTTGAGTACTGAAAGTAATTCGTCGGCCCTTGTGTATACGTAAAGCGATGTTCAACTTTAGTAAACGGATTTTGATGATGCTTTTCTTAACGAGTTTTAAAAGGCATGTTTCGAGGGTCCCATATTTTACCGCCATGCACTAAGCGCGAAAAAATGAGTGATGCTTTTCATTAACTTTGAAGTTGATTTTCCCCATGCAGTAGCAAGGTTGATTTTGTGGCTACCACTTACCACCACTCATATAAGTAAGACTTGCGATTGTGGAAGCGAGATAGCACTACATGCCGTTTTGCGGCGTCTCGCTTCCACCAATGTATTCAAATTAAAATATACGTCACGTTACGATGCCACTCGGCTTTCGTCGCCAGTTGCCACGATACCGTCTCTATTTATATTAGAACAACCAGTTTAATGAGCCTTGCAGATTCAAGTTAAGTGGGACTGCTACCGCGTGACATCCATTTCCCGTTTTTCTATCATACCGTCTTTAGTACTAGAAACAGGCTCTATACGTGTAACTAGACTTTTTAAGGATACTGTATAGTTGACGTGGCGCCATGTTGCAAAAACTTTGATTGCAATCTATTTGGTATTGTCTGAAGATTTTATTCAATATACCATAATTAGTTCTAATTGATTCGTCTTTCTGAGAAATACATGCACACGTTTATACACTTTCAACATTTTGTTGACTCACTTAGACGACTCTACCAAAACTATTAAGTTTAAAACAATTGACAATTACAATTTAAATAAAGCAATTCTTATTATTTTAATGCAATATATTTCTCTAAATATTTTATTGACAATACTCAGTTTACAAATCGAAATAAATTTGGAACAAACTTCCTTTTTCGTTTCCGTAAAAGGAACGTAAAAATGCTGGCCGAAAATAGCCGGTAACAACCTTGCACCCTGCTTGATGGATCAATAGAGCCTTGAACTTTGCGCGCACACCGAACCTAGCTACCGTACGAGGATTATAACGATAAGTAGAACTAAACCTTGGCTAACATAGTTATCGTAATTATAGTAGACATGCAATCAAACGTTTATAGTGACATGTATGTAAGTGATATAAACTATGTTGACCTCTTTTTTTGTTAGTTTGGTTAAAGGAGGTTTGTTTTTAACGTTTGAATAGCTACAGTAATAGCTTTTGATAAGCTTTTGGTGTATAGATTTACTTTTTAATGCGCCCCCGTTAATTAAAAAAAAACCTGTAACGCATTAAAATACTTCAAGCAAAAATTAGTAACATTTTGGAGGCTTAAGAAGAAAAAAATTATATTGTCTGCTACATAAGAAATGTGAAAAATCAACAAAATTTTGCTGATTCTGCCTAAGCTCAAAACCATCTTAGGCTTTTCTTAAACCTACCGTCTCAGCTAACATATTTCATAGTTAAATAATTACACAGTTGAGTAGGTTTAATGCCAATTTGGAAGTAGCAGTTGCGAATACAAGTCCCACGTCCTTTACACTAAATTAAAATGATTAGTCCCACGTTTCATACAGATTAATTTTCCACATTAGTATGAGGCTTACCGCATTCATCATTCGAAATTGTGGGCTGATACTTGTACGTACACCCAACCGAAAATCAGGATAATTTTCCAAAATAATTCTGGCCTTTATTCCAAAGCAGTTAGGTTGCTTTTCGTTAGTCCTTGTTACTTAACTTCGCAGTTGACGGTACTTAAGCCTTCTCGAATTAAATTCTAGAACTGTAATGAATACTATTGAAATGTCAACGGAGCATAATTCGGTGTTACAAAACTTCGGGAATATTTACTTCGTAAACGCAAAATGAGGTGTTATTGTTTAAGAATGTAGAGTGCAGAGCATTTTCCGGATATCCGCTTTAAAGGCAATTATGTATATTACCTTCTAAATGTGAATACTTAGTTTGTACTATCATATATTTATTTCTTTATATGATTTAAGGTATAAAAGGTCAAAAAAGAGTCCATGATGTTTTAAAAGTACTGATTTTTATTTTGTACTCTACAATTTTTTATGGTCTTCGTGAATATTTTGTATGTTTCGAAATTGAGTGTTGTATGGTTACTGTATTAGTATATTAATTTGAAAACCTGTTATCTTTCCGATAAAACGTATTTATAGGAATAGATAAAGGGAATCTAGTGAAGCATCGTCATGATAAACATTGCTGTAACCGACTTATTTTTAGACGTAATCAAATTCAATTATATACTTGCGTAGTAAGTAGTTTACTCTATTTTTTTCCTTACCTACTGATAAAATATCAATGACTCATTTCTAAATCTCTTTTTTTGTAAGATAAATATTAATAACATTAGGTTGCATTTTTTTATTTTACCTTTTATTATACACAACACAAACTAAGGTTACACTTTACGTAATAATGTAATCTTCTTTTCATAAATGTGTAATGAAAGCATGCTATTTTTAAAATTCCTCCACAACTGGTCGGTTTGTTATTTACATTATACTTATTTGCAAATCTGTACTTAGTGTTTATAGAGAGGAATTTCCAACTTATTACTTGATAAGGTCATTAGATAATAATATTATGTTATTATCTTTAAATCAGTTCCTTATGACTCTATTTCACCGCAAAAAAAGCGAATGTAATAAGGAAGGATGACTTTAATACATATTAACAACATTTTGACATAAATTATTTTAATTTTTTTAAGGGATTGTCATGGGAAGGAGTTATTTAAGTTTAGTTAATTTCATATTAAAGTAAAACAATGAACTAGAGCGAAAAAATATGTCTTAAATCGAGACGCTTTCAGTGGTAGAGCCGTTTATTCCTTGCTTGTCTTGCAGTTTTGATGGGCTAACTATTTTTTCTTAAGGGTATTTTATGGCAGCCCTAGACAATCTTTCTCCACGATCAGCCGCAGTGTTTACGCTGAACGCTACGCAACAACACCGACCAATGCTTATCGGTCGGTATCATGTGACAAGCCACAATGCCGACGTGATGAAACTCACCAATTTTATCAAAATTAATTATTTTAGATATCAAATAACGTACCTATCATGCCTTTTTAGTGTACATGTTTGGGTATGTTGGTAAACGACCGTGAAAATGCAACTCTCGAAGGTAAGTACGATGCATTCTCGTGTGTGATATGATGTTTTATCAATAAGTATAAGGAATTATAAGTACCTACATTCTTGTATTTTATACTTGGCTAGTTGTGTTATTTTTATTAACAGTTTTAAATGCCCTAAATGACAACCAATTAATTTTTTTTGAATATTAAAAAATGCAAATTTAAAAAAAAAACATGGTTTTCTTTTAAATTCTGTGCAACTTACAATTTTCTTAGGAGAAACCTAACCAGCTGAACTAAAATCTAACCTCATTAGCCTTACTCATATCAATAATAAAAATAATTGTTATCTTATAAGATTAACTAAATTATTCATCCTTAAAATCAACTGAATAAATTAAATCAATAGGTATCCATCACTCATGTTAGTCCAGCTGCGATTATAATGAATCAATCTTTACTTCATGTGTTAATGAACATGCTAAACAATACATTAATGCTATAAAACATTTATATCTATAAAGAAAACTTATTACAGCTCCTTGTATCAATATTTCAGGCCACGACTATACTGTCTCTACATTTTACAGAATCATGAATTAACAATGACGTAAAAGATTTCGTAGAAGCCGTGCGTGCGATCCGGCACCGCACCGGCGAGGGACCGGCCGCGAGGACCGGAGCTGGACTCACCTGCACCGTCTCCCGGCCCAGGGGTATCGACATTTTGCTAGCGGCGCCGCCGGCCGCGCCCCGGCGCCCGCCCGCGCCGCACCATCCACCGACCCGCTACTACGGGCGCGCGCCCGCTCCCCACAACCCACCGACGCTCACCACAAACAAGAAAAACACTTTCCCGATAACGCGATTTTCCACGAATTTATTTAATTCCAACACCTCAGCTGTTCTGGACCTCCGAGAAAATTCCACACATCACCAAATAATCATCCGTATTATAGATAATCACTTATAAAAATAACTAATTCGATGCATATGTATAATCAGAATACGGCAGTGTTTAAAAGTGCGATAATATTGGCGCACCGGACTGGCAGCTACCCCGTGAGGCGCGAGTGTGCGACTGGCGCGCCGCCACCGGCCGCGGCCGCCGCGCGCATCGCTCACCCCGCGCCTTCGCTGCGAGGCCCTCGCGCCGCTCGGTTCGCTCGCGAGCTCGGTGTATGGGGTCGCGGGCTCGCGGCACAGCCTCCTTCATCTCAGTCGGTACGCTCAGAATCCTTACGGCTGATCACATGGACACGTGCCGCGGACACGGGCGTAGTGCGGTTATCGAGCGCGCGTACACATGCGCACTTCGCAGCACTATCACAGCCGTGGCTCATTCATTTGTACAGGTCTCGCCTCGAGTAGCGCACACCTGAGCAAATATTATGGAACTAGACGACAATAGATTCGTTGTTTCGAAATGTTACAACTCACAATTACTGGAGCAAGGCAAACAATTCTAAAGCTTAATTTGTTTGCTTCATTAAATCGTTAAATGTTAAATTGGCATCAACTTAGAGCAAATACGAATAAGCTTTAATAAATAATTATAAATGTTAATAAATCGACATACATTTTTTTAAAAAGATATGATTTCATATAAAAACATTACGTAATTTTATAAAGAGCTTTCATGCTTCAAAGGATCGGTATTGAGAGCTTTAAAATTTTTTAGGAGTTACTTTCGTAGGCAGCAGCGATTTCGAATTTCCGAGTTCTTTCCTTAATTTTGCATATTTTGGAAGGGTGCAAACATGAAGCGGACGAGCGTAGGCGCAGCTCGAGGCTGTATGCTACTCAATCGGCAGCTCGCCCACTTTTCCTTTCTACTACGTTCACTGTTCCAGATTACGTCATTATCTATACTAGGTATTGGTGTTTAGTTGACTCCTCGTTACCTTTGAGGCGTGGGCGGAGACAGGTTAACGCAGATATACACTAAACATGACCACAGAACACAAGGCTTGCCACCTTATAGAAATTGTGGAAGAGAAACGCCGCTCTACACTTTGTAGAGCGCTATCACGCTTCCACAACCGCAACATAACATCAAGAGGTGTTGGTAGACCCACGGTCCCAAAGCTTTGAACCTACATATTTCTCATGCACTTCGCGCTTTGTATGGTAGCAAATAATTTGTTCAAAACAGCTACATCGACAGATTCCTTATATTGCAGGGTTCGTCGTTGTCTTTAGATCAAATCGCAGATGTTAATCTCTACCGCCGCCTACATTAAAACCTTAAAACTTTTACTTTTAAAGTGTCAAAACAATTGAAAACCTATAATGTTAAAACAATATAAAAATGCATTTACATTTACAACTATTAAAACGATGACTTTGAAAACAATGTAAAGTTACTTAGAACTCTACATTTTTTCCTAACACGGTAACTTGTTGCCTCTATTACGTCTGTCCTAGCTTTTGTATTTTCTGATTGATTTATCAAATTCATTCAGAGCCTTGTCTTGTAAGTATCCTGCCGCGTGATTTACGCACCTTTGTATAATAATGGAATGTGTAGTTAAGTATAAATAATAGACAAACTGATACCTACTTTGCAGCCAAGTTGTCTAGCGAGCGATTAACACATAACAAGTTACGTACAGTGTTGGTGATAATACAAAGAGTTTTTAAATAAATTCTCGTCGATCTTCATAATTATAATTTCTTGTCTAGAAATGAAAAAAAATATCCGAGAAAGTACCGTAGTATGTCACTCCTAGCCCTCCCGTAAAAATGTTGATCAGCTGATGAAAATTTTGGATGGCAACTCTATTTTAGAATTCCCTTTTTTTATTAACTATATTTTTTTGAGGATTTTTAAGTAATTGTTCCTGGTTTGGTTCCATGCGGAGAGCCCATAATATTTTTTTTATCGGAGTTAGTTGCAGCAATTTGTATAACTTAATTATTATTGTTGTAATGATATAATAACAAATTATACTTAGGTCAAACAATGCATTAAACCTTTCAGAATAAGTGTTTTGTATATAGGTCATGACAAGGTAAGTAAAAAAAATTGCTACATTGTTTCTCTTTTGCTGACCGTACAATAGACGTTGCTCGTCATACACTGTAATCGATATCTGCATTGTGTAGGTACGAACCGGTCAACGGTACATAAAGTATGCACAATACTACATAACAATAAATTCTTTTAATAGCGTGAGGCGTCGGTATAGATTTTATTGACCTATTTAGAATACATCTACTGTAAGTCTCTAACCGTATCTACTTATAATAACTCTTTGCTAAAAATCGTATAAATTTACTGGAATAAATAGTTTTGGGGGCCTACTTAGTTTAAGACTATAAAATGCCAGTATTTACTGTAATTTCAATACTATGAAATCGGCAATCCGGGGATTCCCGAATACCTCCTTATTTTTGACACTCAAAGAATACTTATGTAAACAAGATTGTAAACAAGTGGCACTTAAATATTATCTCTAAAAGCTATGCTATCATAGAGATTACACATGTTATTTTTACTTTATTAATATTAAAACATTTATAATTTAAACAATAACCGAAACATAATAAAAATTAAATCTTAAACTGACCTGAACCCCTCGCATTCCTCCGTCATACATTGTCCATCTTCCATAAGTAGTCATCGTGTGCACTTCACATAAATTGTCATTAAACCGTTTGGCACAATTTTTGAGTAATTAAAAAACAAAAACTGGTGACCGCTCTAAGACCGCGAACTTACTGGTTAGCTAGTCTGCACGTCTACGGCTATGTGACATTGCGGCCTCGGTAAAATAAACTGTTTAGTGCTTGATTAGCACAACGTGTGCAAATCGTTCGCCGACGTCGCGACCAAAGCGCTCACAAATTGAAATTGATTGTCTGCTCTCGACTCGCACTCATTGACGTGATTGAGTAGAATGGATGAAATGGTCCTTGCGAGTGGTTGCGAGACTGTTTGTTACCATTAAGGGACCACATTCGTGAATATAGGATGCACCTCAATACATCGTCCAATTATCTAACTACTGTGAGACTAGATTGTATTTTGTAGTGTGTAGGTATAGGATACTACTATACAGATTCAAACACACATATTTTCACGTAGCATCTGTTATGCTTAGCGTACCAGTGTTTTGTACGAGTAAGCAATATAAGTTAAAATGTTAATTTACTTGATCATGTTACTATCGATTATTAGATTTACATTTTCGTTGTCTATTCGTTCGTAAATTTACCAGTATCTACTGGCTAGTGTGTGTGTTTTTATTGATATAATATTTGTTTAAAACTTCTGCAAAGTAGTGATATTTTTATAAGGTTTCATAAATATTTTTTGTATAATTTTCACTACATAAGCAATTTTAACTAAATCTTTAATGTTAAAACTACTAAATAGACAAACCGCATCTTGCTATATTGCAGAAACCTTGGTCTCTGTCCGTACAACAAAAGCTTAATCAATCAATGTGGTACTACTGTTACGGACACATGGATAAATCACAGTTAACGGTCGTTACTCACTGTAACACAACCATAGTAGCAATATATATCCAGAAACTTGTAAGTAAAAACTATTTGTTCTTCAACCTGCTTAGACAAAACTAGAGAACTGCTTGTATGTACACTTCGGTCTAGCATGTATTATGATAATGATATAAATTCATGAGAAAAATGTTTTAATTTGTATTCAATTTGGTACTTAACCAATAATTAGTTTAGATTATGATGAAAGTATTAAAATCTGCAAATGATATTTGAGAGTTTCTGATGCCAAAAAGCAAATGAGAAACTGAACACATTTTTACTCATCATAGCAGTGCAAAGCATGCCAGGGACTCTAGTAGACAATAAAATACAATATTATAGTACCTATTGTTTTATTACGTCAAAGAATATTATGGCTAACAAATATTAACTATATTGTTCTAAGATTTATCGATTGCTGCGACGATTCATTCTCATTTCTCGTTCAATCTCGTACTGCCGGACATCAGCGCGTTCTAAAAAGTCACGACGTTCCAAATAACTGCAACAAACATTAAAAAAGGAATTATTATTACTGCATTTACACTATAGAAAAAAAAACATAAATTGGATATTTGTTTTAAAAAATCTAATAAGATCAGATATATTTAAAAAAAAAAACATTGGATACGAATTTTTTCTTTTATCGAATCAATAAAAAATTACGTAGATATCAATGCATAGAAGATGGTGAATTGTATGGAAGTGGGGCTCCCCCACGTTCATCACACATTAAAAAGTGTATTGCGACGTAAGGTTACACGAAAATTTAACACACGTCTACATTTTTAATGATTTGATAAAGGAAAAACTGTCTAATATTTTTTGGAAATCTATCTGACTGAAAAATTTTTAAACACCCTAGCCAGTCAAATACCCAATTACATAATGTGTGTATTGGTATAATAATTAAAACACACAAACTCCTAAAGGACGACGAAAGAGCATAAATCTACAGACAGAAACAGGATAGGTACGTACTCTAAATATCAAATATTTGATAAATTGGTAACGAATTGAATACCGTTTTTATGTTCACGCCATAAGGTTGATTTTCATATTTCTGACATGTATGGTCTCAATCAAAACAATCTGAACCAATTAAATACTACATTTATAGGCACTTCAAGAGCTATTTCATATGACTTCATAGCCTAAATAACTATGAGCTAAGAGTATGTGTTTATTTGTATAAATCTCCAATGGTTTGTATATTTAAATTGCTATGAATTTACTATTCAAAAAGCTAGATAACATATTTTTCATTCTAACTTAAAATGCGTCTCATCCTGAGAAGCTGTAGAAATGTGTTGTCAAGTATCTATTCCAATTTTAATCTTGACAACCCACTGGACAAAAAAGAACTCTGCTCCTCAAACTAATGGCAAATCAATGCTTATTACTTGTAGAAGTACTAGAAATGACCCATATAAGGGTATTTCCACTGGTTAAACATAATTTAATTGCATAGTAAAAATACACACCCATTTCTCCCTTTATTGTGACTCTGTATTTCTTCGTCAATGCCTTCATCTTGCTTGTACGTGGACCAGTCAAGTTTTGACTTTTCCAATGTAGAGAGTTTGTTCTTTTTGTTGAGCTGGCCCAAAACGCCGGATAGTCCACCGCCTAAACCAGGTCGGCCACGGGAAGGTCCATCTACTGCACTGGCTGAAAAAAACAATATACAATTAAAAAGATTATGTAAATGCGTGCTCTAGAACAAACTGGAAGTTGCTCTACTTTCCAGCACACTGAATTTGAACGATTTGTTTTGACATCCAGAAGATGTCCAGTGAAGTTTGAAAACTAATAGTCAGTGTTTATTTAAAAAACACTTTCTTTTTTATCACTGCCAACTTGGTGGTATGTATACAAATAGGATAAAAAAAGTGGTAGCGATCTCCCTTTCAGCGCATTTATTTTAATGGAGGCTATGTTTTAACCTGTTTTAGGTAGAGTATTTTGCAAAGCATTCGTTGTAAATTTCTCCAAGGTAAAACCACAAACTTCAAAGCGTTTATAATACAAACTTATTTAAATACAATCTACTTTCTCACACAAAAGTCGATAGGTAGCTTAGTGGTTTAAAGTTTTAATGGAAATCGGTTGCTAGAAACTTTAATATTATGCTTAAAAAGTTTAGTCTTGGAAATCGTTGGCTTTGTAACCATATAATTAAGGAAGTTTATTTAAACGAAAGTACCGTGAGGGTTTATAAAGACTAGGCCTCATACGATAGCAGGATAATCTGACCTGTGCCGGTACTATTAGCTCCTAATCCTATTGTGATAGCAAGACCGTAAAATACACTGAGCGACGATGTTTCGCTCCCATACTGGCTTATTTTATATTTCGCATTAAATTAGTAATAGACCACTCACCTGCTAAAGGACTATCAGCAGTTTTGATCTTCTCCTTTATTTTATTGTTCTCAACAACAATCGTCTCACCAGCGAATTCGAAAATCCTTTTTTCTCTAGCTTGATCATCATTTTTTTTAGGTTCGTCTTTCTTAACAGTTTCCTTATTTACTATAGTGTTAGTTGCAGAACTTGTTACTGTGGAGGTTGCCTTAGGTTTACTATCAGTTCCTTCTAGAAACTTCGCCCACAAATCATCTTCTTTTTTCTTCTCCTCTTCAGGATTTATTACTTCTTCGCTAACCTCTTCTTTTTCAGGAGATTCAACTTCTGGTTCTTTAACAGGATCTTTAGTTTTGCGTTTCTTTTTACCCTTACTTTCATTGACTATTTTCCGTTTCTTTGCTTTTTGTTCTAGTTCGTTCTCATATTGTTGGTCGGTGGCTTCATCTGCAGATTCTTCTTCCGATAGTTTCTCTGGTTCGCCAGGTACGTAGTCTTCGTCGCTCTCACTGCCTGACGACATCTGTAATGATGTTGGTATATGGGTAAGATTAAGTCGTGGCCCCTGAGAAGTATGACTTATACATGACTTATGACCCTTAAGTGGTAAGTAGTGGAAATAGTAGGATGTAGGACTATTGTACATCTTCTTTCTATAGCTACCAGAAAATAAGAAAATAGCGGTAGGTAAAGGTACTGGTAATGATTTTCATTAAATTTCGTAAAGGGCACTTTAGGGATTCCTAAGAACTAATTAAAATATAGTATCATTACAATTTTAGCAGCTGTCTTAATCTGTAATAACATTTTGACAAAATAAATAACAATTTTCGAGGACTACCAACTCTTGATAAAGCTAACTAAGACGCTCTTTTAAGTCCTTAATTAACTGTAAATATTCTAAGGCATTACTGCGTATTAGGTATCAGGAATATCTACGGAGAATATAAGATAAACACTAACAACTGTCTCTACCTATTGTAAGACTCACGCTTACTTGTACATGCAAATTGCCGACGGCAGGCCTCGCTCGGTAGCGCTATTTATTGACCTGTATTAGAATATTGCGTACCTAGGTACTATTGGTACCGAATGTGTAATTCAGACAGGGTACAAAATAGCAGGGTAAACTGAGTGCGTAAATATTTTGAGAGCTAGACTTTCGCATAACACGTTGCAGGTACTGCCGCGATACACCTATCAAATGAGATTAAACAAAATAATCTGTGACTAATATGCGTGCAGACTAAGTATGAAACGGAAAAATCGAATTTGTTTCAGATATTGCAAAAATATTGGGCACGTATTTATTCATTAGTTAATTTAAAAAGGCATTTGAAACTGTTCTTGACCACATCTGTATACTGACCCTTAGGCGATCAATAATTATTATGTACAATATTATTGAGAGTATGTTTAGCCTTATTATTCAATATTGCATAATGATTAAACCAAAGTTAAGCAAATTTTTTTGCGCAATATTTTACTGTAGTGTTGTTGTATGACTAGGGGCCTTTTGATTGGCCAGATATTTTTCAAAATGTGTGAAACATTTTAGACATTACAATAGGATCAAAAAATCAACAATTGCAGTAAAAATAATATATTTAAATATGTATTGAAATGATTACATTTAGTCCTGTGGTTTCTTAGACCTATTTCTGTTTTTAACATTAGACACCTCATAGAAGTTGCTTCCAGTTTTCGTGCGTTTTTGTGCTCTCTCTATAGCCCTCCTCTTCTTTGCCGTCATTTTCTTTGAACCAGTCTCATTGCCTGCCTTTCGCTTATTTCCAATTTCTTCAACTATGAATGCCCCACTTGCTGCCTCTTGTTTCTTGCGTTTGAGATCTTTAATGGTTTCTGGGTCATTAGTTAAGTGATCTTCTACATCACTACATTGGTTGTCATCAATATCACTGTAAATGTCACTAATATCTGAAGAATCTGGATCTTCATTTTCATTATCCACATTTGTTGATTCATCATTTTCTTCATTCTCATCATCATCAATTCCTTTAAGTTCTTCAGGGATTTCAACTTTGTCAAGAGGTTTCACATCATCATCATTGTCAAACTTCAGTCCTACTCTGATTTTAGCAAAGTCTTGAGCAACAATAAGTTTATTAATAAGTATAGGCTTTTCAGGAGGATTGTCAACATCATTTTCAGTTTCCAAATTAGCATCATCTTCTGTGTCTTCCTGCGTCTTGGTTTTACTTTCTTTTTCTTTTGCAGGTTCTTCTTGTTGTTTTGACAATGGGACTTCAAACCCTTCCGGAGCCACATAAAATGGTAGCTTTCCTCTCTGCCAATCATTAAGAACCATTCTAGCTACCTGACTGACATCAGGTTCACCTTTTTTTAATAATTTTCCTGTGCGGGCTGCTAATTTTTCTAAGAATTCAGTAGCTGTATCCCAAGCATCTACTTTGTAAGTTTTGACTAAATATTCCTTACGCACTCTCTTAATAACTTCTTCTATGTAATCTTCTGGATTTTGAACTAATTCAACTCTTACTACTCCTTTTAGTACTTTTTCAGTGTCTGTTTCAGCAGATGGGTATACCACACCAGGGCAATCAATCAAAAATATCCTTCTCATTAGGGTGATATATTGCCATACTTTTGTTTCACCAGCAATAGGGGCGACTTTACATACTTTTTTAGATCGTAGAGTATTGATGACAGAGGATTTACCCACGTTGGGGTACCCAATTAAACCAACACTGATTTGTTTCTTGTCAATATGCAATTTTGCAAATTGACGCAGCAGGTTTATGAGAGAACCTTTACCAAATGGATGTGTCAGAGAAGCATGGAAAGCTATTGTGGGGTACTCTGCACTAAGTATAGCTACCCAACGTTGTGTCACCCAATTAGGTACTAAGTCAACTTTGTTAAGAATAAATATAAGATGTTTGTGTTTCTTTTCTTCTCTCAGGAACTTTTCTACATGAGGGCATCTAGTACCCATTGGGTCACGGGCATCCAAAACCTGCAGAAGAACATCTGAAGAATCCACTACTTTGTACAACTCATTCCAGATTCTTTTACTCATACCGGCTCCAAACACCCAGTCTCTCTTTCCTTCTTTGACGCCAGTGTCTTCACGAACTCTGTCCACGTCTTTACTTTCATCATAATTCTCAGTGTTGTCTTCTATAGCCTTCGACATGGTACTTAGATCACTAAACTTCAAATTGACACGCTTCCTTTGTTTTTTGGGTCCAAATGTTTTATCAAAACCCTCAGTATCCAATAAATGCACTCTGGCATTCTTGGCCTTCTCATTGAGTAATGTGACTGGTAAATTTGTGGGTCTCATAATAACTTGATATGGATTCTTTACAGCAGCTCCGAATTCGTCTTGAAACTTCTGTAGAGCATTTTGTGAAATAACACGCGAGTTGCCGAACCACTTTTGGTTTGGTTCGACACGAGCTTGAGTGCCTGATGGTAACCAACCTTGGAATGGAGCTGGGGTTAAGATTTTACCAGTTTTGTCTCTCTTTGCTTTGAAGTTTCTGTACATCTGTAACCTCTTGATTGTTCCTTTAGTTCTGGGCTTAGCAACTCCTTTTAATCCTTCTGTAGGTCTATCCGGATTCATTGAATGTGCACCCTTGTTGAACCCTTGTTTACGGGGGGCCCCCGTGGCTGAGCGTACTTTACCCATTTCGATATTTTATTAAAACACCTCTTTGTCTTTTGAATACAATAATTTAACAACAATCACGCGGTACACGCAGAAAAATAAAGGTTATCAACACAAGGTTCGCGCAAAGCTCGCAAGGCTCGCTCGTGTCAAACGGTAACACGCTAACTTCAAGTCATTGAAACTATGAAAGAAATACAATGAACACTACAAAATTACTTACAATAATACTGGAGAAATGACTGGATATCGCAGAAATTGAAATTAGAAAATAGTTAGACCCCAAAATTGGTGCTTCTATTATATTTTAAACAGGACACACCCAAATACATTAACTTTTAATCCTGAGTCTATTCTAGTAAATATTCCGCTTTTTTTGTTTACTCATTGCTAACTTCATGATCGTCAAACGTCCGATTCACAGATTATATTTTCATTGATGCGAATACTATAGTCTTATTGAATAGTATTGACTGTAAACCGATTTCTAAACATATTATTTTCTAGTGCGAAGTAAATAAAATTAATCATGGGTATCGAGTAATATTATAGTCGAACTTCCTAATCCAATGTATTAATTTTATGAAATAAAAGTATAACGTTAAAATATTATTAGACTATGTAGAAACAAAAAATATTAACTGTTTGTTATTATACAAATACAACAACAAATACACAAGCTGCCTGGGGGCTGGGATGTCAGGTATGAAAATGTTCATACGTACATACCAATCCTTACTTTTTTTTACTTATGTCAAAATTGTCAAACAAAACAAAATGTCAGCTCCGAATCAGTTGGATTATTATATTTTAACAATAAATAAACTTAAAATAACTTACCGTAAACTTGATTAGTTTTTTTGGTATAGAGTTAGAACGAGTCAGTTTTCAAGTGATCAACGTGTACATTAGTAGTATAATTCTTAGCTACAAGGACTTAAAGAACATCCACTTCATCGTAAGAATTTTTCGATAATTAAAACTGCCCCGATGCCTTTGAGCTTTAGAAAACGAAAGACAACATGTATGACATGTTGTCTGAATTTCGAGTATCGGAATTTGATTCTTTTGTGGATATATTAAAATTGACTCCTGGTGATCCATTAAATACATTTGGTGAAATGTGGTATCCAGTGTTTTTGTGGTCTCTATTCTCTTCAGTGTTTGTGCATACGTGTGCGGCGCTCGTCGCTTTCGGAACATTAAGAAAACATAAATACGGGAAATTCTTTCCCGTGTTGTTAATTGTGATGGGTGTTGTGTGTCCAGTGACTTCAGGTGTCGCGACCAGTGCCGCCGTGGCGTTCATATACCGTGCTGCTAACTTAACTATGCCTCCCATACATGCTATGATATGGGGCATAGGTCAAACAGTACTTGGAGCCGGAATGGGTTTCACAAGGATTTTGGCCACATTGTAATAAAAGATGATTTTTTGTTTAGCTAATTACATTGCAATATATTTATGAACAATGTTATTGAAATCAAATAAATTCTGAGTCAATTAAACATAATTATAGTGATGCAAGGTAGATTAAAGGAAAGGTGCTGTATGTTGATGCATTATTCCTGTAACATGTGAAGACAACTTACAAGTTGGCATGTTACTCTCTATAGTGAATACTCGTTAGAATCTGCTGTAAATACATGTATAATCCTACTTCTGTATGTAGCGGCATATAATACACAATGTGCTTAATTTTGTATGTGAACTAGGTCTTTCAATCTTGAATATTTATATGTATAAATAATGGAAATGAAATAGGCAATACAAATATGATGTGCAATAAAATGATGAAATTGTAAATATGTGCCTACCTTTATATAATGACTGATGTTTCAAATAAAATCATTATTCTAGAATTAGTTTTTCTACTTGAAATGTAAAATCATATAGTGGTATTAATATTACCATCCTTACTGTAATAGATACCTATGCATTGGTTTTTTTAAAGAATAAGTTGGTAGATAATCAACCATTATTTAAATTATAAATGCATTCCATGTAATATTTTTTTTATCAAAAATGTTATCATATTATCATTGACATAGTCATGTAATTATTTGAATAATTGTATATATTGTGACATTAATTTATTTTGCTCATATTTTGTATTTGAGACTTATTAGACCCACCGATACCACAATTGACTCCTATTGATAAAAAATATTTTGGTAGCATCATGTTTAGTATATTCTAATAATGCACAAAACACCCAACTTTACCAATGATAAAATCTGAATATTTTTTTATTGAATTCTGTACTGTTGACATTGTCATAATATTTATTGTTTTCCTGTTTCTTGGAGGTCATTATGCCTGGTTTTGTACTTATGTGCATACACTGAAGTCTATAAAGATGAAATCATAAATCCTGTATAGGTAAACAAATACCAAAACCTGCAAATCTTCTGAAAAACTTGTTACTGAATAGAATATACTTTAATGGCTATCGATTCCCATAACTGTTAGACAATATACTACAGTCAATAAGTTTTCAATCAATTTTAGATATTCTGTTATAATAATATGGTGATGTATTACTATGTAAATGTAGATGACACATGTTGATGCCTATCACAATTGATAACACTTTTGTAAAGATAAATCAATGTAAGGTGATATGTACTTGTAATGTTATTTTCCTGTGGTTTTGATGTTATTGTAAGGCTTTATTATAATGGTGATGTGATATACAATGTGACATTAAAAGCTAATACTACTAGACATTAATAAACCTGTTGGTGTACACTCATACACTGAATGTTTCTGCCTGTACTGTCAAAGCCACAGCCTTAGCATATAATGTTAATGTGGTTTGTAAACTTTTTCATAAGTTTGTACTTATATTGTACAATAATATCACTTATGTAGAAGCATAATTATTTAAGTAATGCAAAGCTAGTATGATCATGTTGTAAATAGATGTATTGTAGAGGAATATTGGAAAAGGAGGTATAATTTTCCATACTTGAATATAATCCAAAGAAAATATATGGTTTGGATATTAACTGAATAGTTTAATTTTCCTGTTCAATGCTACCCAATATCATTTGAATACAATAGCTTTTCTATAACAATTGATGCTCAGCATCTATAGAAAACAGAACAAAAAAACAACACTTTACAATTGAAAAGTAATAATATATTAAGTCAATATTTATTTACAATTGACCTCTAAATTAATTCAAAACTCACATTGAAAGAAAATATTCTCCTAACCAACATGATGCTAAATACATAGTGTATTAAATACATATTATATTTGAATATATTATATTAAGTATACCTCTAACCCTGTACTTGGAATGGTCATAAATTTCAAATGCTACAGTACTAAAGAGTGCTACTACTGTGGGAATACTTTGAGAGACTTTTGTGACTTCTATGGTAAAGTGTAGTGTCCTCGTCTTCCTGACTCCCTTCATGAATCTCCTCTAGCATGATAGGAAGTACATATTCATGTTCTTTCTGAAATTTAAAAACAAAATCATGATTTATTAATTAAATAGATATTATAAAGATCTGTATCATAAAAAGAGGTTTCTACTAGTGTTAGTACCTCACGAATCTCGTCTTCTCGCCTGGTCAGCCTGCCAACACTTTCTTGCAAAGCTTTGGTTTCAGATGTAGCATCTTGGAGAGCGAGTTTGAGTTCAACAATCTCCTTTCTAGCATTGGATAATAACTTTTCTGTAGTCGCCAAACTGTGCCTCATTTCATCTTTCTCCTCTTCTAATTTTATTTTTACGTTAGATAGTGTTTTAATTCTGTTTTCATACAATTTCAATTCTGAATCAGCCTCACCGATTCCTCTTACGGTATTCGAGTTTTCTGTCTGCAAGTTATTGCACATTTGTTTTAAGTATGTAATATTTTGCTCCAGGATAGCTTTTTCTTCAGTCATTAATTTTACTTCATTTTCCAAAGAAGTTATTTTGCATTGCATAGCAGCAGTTCGCGCGGAGTGAGAGTCCAGCAGGTTTTCTTTATCTAATAATTTGCTCTCTAAACTTTGTATCTTACTGATGTATGTCTGCAACTGTACTGTTTTAGAAGCTGACTCACTTTCTAGTGAATGGTTAGTATTTTCCAAAATATTGGCCTCAACAGAGAGACTGGCAAAGTGCTCTAACATATCAGCTCTCTCTGCTTCCTTCTGTGATAATAGTTCTTCAATTCTCCTGACTTCTGCTACATAGTGCTGTAGCTGTGATTTTAAGCCGTCCACCTCTTTTCGCGATTTTTCGTACTCGATTTTTGTAAGTTTTAGAGTGCCATTAGCATCTGCCAAACTATTTTGCAAGTGTTTATTTTCCATAACGGCTGTATCAAGTAGGTTGTTTAGTCTCGAAATTTCACTATTTAGGAAATTAATTTGTGTTTCATGATCCGCCATCTTGTGTTCAGATACTTTATTTACATTTAGTTTTCGTTTAAGATCGGTTATTTCGTTTTCTAATTTATTTACTTCATACGATTGGGATTTTAGTTTTTGCTCCAACATGCTAACATTTTCTGTCTTATGGTCCAGTTCTATAACAAGTTTATCACGTTCTTGGTCCACTTTTCTAATAGTATCCATCATATTGGACTTGTCAGTTCTTAATGTTGCAATTTCAGATTGCAGCTCTTTGCATTTTCTTTCTAAAGTATCTATAGTATCATTAGATAAACTAAGTTTCTTTTGGAGACTTAACAGTTCATTTTGTAAGTCATTGCTACTTCTTTCAGTTTCTAATTGTATATTTTTAATTTGACTTGCAAGTGTTTTCTCCTTAATAACATCAGATTGCATTTTCTTCAATTGCTCTCTCAAAAACTTACATTCATCTTTTAGATGTTCAGTAGAAGCTTTTCCATTTCTATTTGTCATTTTAAATGAGCAATTTTCTTCTTCTAATTGGTCAATTTCTTTTTGTTTAAATAGTAAATCCATTTTTAATTTTTCTGACAATTCTAATGTTTCTTTGTATCGTAAATTATATTCATGCTTATCTTTCTTTAATAGTTGTATTTCATTCATCAATTCATTGTTTTTGTCTTTGAGTTTTTGCAGTTCAGATTTACTATAATCACCTCTATCATTTTGTTTTACTACATTAAGATTTTTCAACTGACTCAATTGCTGACTTAGAGCAATATTTTCCTTTGATAACTCAGCATTTTCAACATTTAATTGACTTATAACATCTTTATAATTCTGTTTGGTGCCATCTTCCAAACTGCTCATTTTTAATCTCAAGTCATCATTTTCTTTCTTCAGCATCAATATTCTTTGCTCACTTTCACACAACTGTGTGTGCAACTCCCTTACAAAAGCACTTTCTTTTGATTGATGCTTTGGGTTGACTTTTGGACTTTCTTTATCTATACATTTAGACATATGTCTGTTAAATGCACTCATTATTTCAGACATCTTGTCTTGGACATTCATCATATGCATGTCATACCTTCTTCTTTCATCTGCTAAAATTGATTGTAATTCATTTTTAGTGGGTAATTTACTTCTTCTAGGACTACTGCCATTATCCTGTGTTCTAGAACTCCGATTTATTTGGGGCAGGGACAAGATCTTGTCTTGTAAATTTTTGTTAAGGTCTACCAGATCTTTGATTTCCTTGTGTAAGGCTTCATTTTCTGTCAGAGCTGTGTTCAGAGATTCCTGTACTTGTGAGCTCTTTGGTGAAACGTCCTTAGAGTGTTGTGCTAATTGTTTTTCTAATTCAGAATTTTTCATAGTCAATCCCTCTATTCTGGTTTGCAAAAAGTTCACTTCATTCATCAATGCAGATAGCCGCTTATTACAATCTTCTTCAACTTTTAATGCTAATGTGTCCACTTTTTGTAGTTCCTCCTGTAAACTTTTGTTTTTATCTGCTAAACTAAGTGCTCGGAGCATTGCTTCATGTTGTTTTTCTAAGCCATTTTCAATTTCTTTTTTTAATGCCTCATTTGAAGATTCTAGTTCTCGTATTTCTTTCATCATTTTGTGGACTGTATCACTAGAGGTTTTTCTGCAGCAATCTTTACTTATAGCTGACAAGGGTCTTCCACCTTCTAATAGCATATTAAGGCGTATCATTTCGTTGTCCCTGTGCTCTACCTGATTTTTGAGAATTACTATTTCATCACAATAAGCATCATTCTTCTCCTCCAGCAAATGAATCTTATTGGTAAGTTCTGCTAAGGTGTTCTCATTGTAGGTACTTCTTCTGTCATGGCATGAACATGTTTTGGGATAGCTAGTGCCCTCCCCATCTCTTTTCTTACTTTTGATACGAGAGCTCGTAGTTTCTGCACACAGTCCTCTCAGACTTAAGTCTCTTAACTCGTGTTGCAGTTTGCTTATAGTAGAATCTTTTTTTATAAGTTCTTCTGATAAGCTCTTTTGCTTTCGTCGAGATTCTTTAGTAATTTTTAAATTCTCTTCTCTCAACTTCATAATTTCTTTGTGAAGTTGATTATTTTCTTGTATTAGCCTAGCGTTATCGCATTTGTATGGCTCGGCTTCCATCATAAGCGAATCGCGCTGCATTAAAGCTTCTTTCGATAAGTCCATGTAATGTTGTAAACTACGAGTGGTTTGTAACAAATCGGCTAGCACACATTCCACTAAAGGTACAGCGTCTATTGGTAAGGAACTGTTGTAGCCGAGATCTTCTAAATTCCGCTTTAGATTAAAGTATGCTTCCCCCATTTTGTATGATTTTTAAACTACTTGTTTCGGACTCTTTTATTACAATACATAGAAAAGAAATAACAATATTTGTTTCGAATTCCGAAAGAGCAATTCATATCCAAACTTACGATATTTCAAGTTTTGTTTGGTTTGATAATTTGATACGATTATGACATTTAGTTGACAATGTTGACAGTAATATCAGGTACAAAAGTACAAATTACAGTCATAGATTCAACTAAAATAAAAACAAAAAACAATGTACAAATATATGAAAGCGTCGCAAATCACATTTGTCGCATTTTCAATATAATATGTTAGCCTATATCGCCATCATATGCAAAAATGATCACTTTCACAATAGTTTTCTGCGATAATTCCACTTTTACAGCTAAATAAAAAAAGTAGTTATACCACTGTCATGAGCATTCTGTGGTCATGTCAATGACTAAGTGACAGCAGCTTGACGTCTTGCTTTGTTATTTGTCAAACAGATTTTGTGGGATATATTTTATTTTCCTACGAAAATATAGTTCTACGACTGTGAAAAAACTTGGATAGGATAAAAAATAATACATGTGGCATGTAAATAGTCGCCTATTGCAATATGAACCCGTATAAGGATATAGAAGAAAGCTCTTTCGCTGCATCACCTCATTTAGCTTACGAGGACATAGCTACGAAATTATTGAAAGATCATTACTTCCTGACAGCCTTGGAGTTACATACAGAGCTGGTAGAGAGTGGCAGAGAACTGCCTCAACTCAGAGAGTTCTTCTCCAATCCAGGAAATTTTGAGCAACATGTTTCTAGGGCATCCGAATTTTCCTCAATGCGTAAGTGCCTAATAGTATAATACTGAGATGAGATGAAGTTTTAAATGTGTAAGAAAAAAATCAAATTGGAAATTATACCTTAGCCGACAACTGAAATAGTTAACATTTATTGTCACTTTCTCATCATTAAAAAAAAGTTTATTACACATAACTTCAAGTTTGTATAAATATTAAAATCATGAATAACTATCTTAAATTCAAACAACGAAGGTGCTGTAGAATTGAACTAGGCACTAATATAAGTTCAACACTACAGATAAAATAACAAATGTGTCATTTAGATCGCACACCTAGCCAGGCAACACTTGATTCCCTGGACACTGCCCGGTACTCTGAGGACGGAGGTGGTGACCGTGGAGGTAGTGGTGGAGATGTTGCTGTGCTGGAGTTTGAACTGCGAAAAGCTAGAGAAACTATCAATTCTTTAAGAGCCAATCTAACACAATTTGCAGGTAATTAAAATGATATAATTATGTGATTATTTATATTATGCTAGTGGCACTTGTTGTGTAATAGTCATTTTTAATTACACTTCTAAAAATAGCAGGAAAAAATATAACGAATTTATTTATACATATAAGTGCATGAAAAACTAGTAAAGTATATTTTTTTCCTGTTATGATATCACAAGACTTGTATACTGATTCAGCATGCAAGGATTATTTATAAAAAAAAAGTTTTAAGAAATTGTCTAGAGTGAAAGAGACTTGCTTACACACTGTTAATTAGGTATAAATTAACATAAGAAACATATGAATAAATATAATTAAAAAGCAATGTAGGCAAGAAATAAAGTGACTTTTAATTCTGTCTCGGTTATTATTTGACTTGTAAGTGTATCATATTAATAGGGTACCTCGGGTAGGTAGGTAAGGGTAAGGCCTTTGCCCAGCTATGGGATATGCTACAAGAAAAATGAATACAACCTTTTTTCTGAATCTGGGAAAGTAACCAATGTTTCTAAACAGTTTTTACACAATTACAGGCTGATAATAACATAGATTTAAATATTTCAGATGGAGAATCAACTATAGACAAATCCTCTAAAGAACTGTTTGATCAGAGATCATTAAAACCCCATGAAAAGAGAGCATTGAACTTCCTTATAAATGAATACCTCCTCCTACAAGACTACAAACTTACTTCCATAACATTTTCTGATGAAAATCCAGATCAGGTATGTACAATATTGATTCAACTCTATGATTCACTAGCTGTCCGCTCGCGGCTTTGCCCGCGTGTATATTTGGTTACTTTGTTTGATTTTTTTCAGTTTGTGTCCGAAAAATCCAAATATCTTACGGAACCCTATTTTTTCCAAAATAAAATATAGTCTATGTTACTCATGGATAATGTAGCTTTCGAATGGTGAAATAATTTTTAAAATCGGTCCAATAGTTTTTGAGCATTTCATTACAAGCAAACAAAGTTTTCCTCTTTATAATATTAGTGTAGATAAAACAAAATCAGAGTAATAACTTATGCATTACACCATGGTATGGACTACACTTGCCCTTGACAGAGAGAACTGGAAAGATGGGAGGGAGGCCTTTGCCCAGCTGTGGGATATTATAGGCTTATAATAAAATAGTTATAATATACATTACACACAAAACCAGCTGGATCCAAGGGTTAAATGCATAAAAAGTATGTTACATTTGTGTCTATTCTAAATAGAATCAATAATATTTATAAATGTAGCATGAGTGCTTTAGAAAAATCACCCAAAATTTAAAAAAGAAAAAAAAGTTGAACCTTTTTACTGTGTATATTAACGGGACTAACGCGAAACCACGGGACTCGCCTAGTTATCATAGAACATTTGTGGTTACATTCTATACACTAGTCCTAACATCTCATGTTACATGTTAACATACATTTACATTTTACATACACAATTAAGGTGTAATTTGTTCATGGAAAGTAGGTTACATAAAAATGTATGTTATGTTGCTATTTAATTAATACAGGCCTATAAATATTCATGTTCAATTAAGAATGTTAGTGTATTAAACAAAAGAAGGTTGCTTATCTTTGTTCTGTAAATAGTAATTAATATATTTACTCAATTAATCAATATTTTGTAGACCCTACCTGTATCGCGTGATTAGAGATTGTAAGGTCATTATCTACTTTGATTGATATGAACAAACTTTGACTTTGTAATTAGATAACCCTAAAACAAAATTGCTTATTTTAAATGATTTTCGTATGTTAAAGGATATTCATAAGTTTCTAAGTAGTTTAGTAGTGTATTATTAGCATTCTGGCTATAGTTATGAAAGATTTAAATTTACAGTATGCCAGGTTCTCGATTGATCCGAGGTATCGTGTTCGAGTTCGCATCGCAAACGACCACACACACGCTTGCTCGGATTGTCAGAACAGTGCTTAATACGCCATACCATCAAAGATCGATTAGTCGTTGGACGGCGTCAATCGATGGTGAAATTAATTATTCGAGAAAGATCGAATGTTTTCACCACACAGATTCGTCGTTCGAAATTCATTCCTCACTATTTATAGACGATCGAATGATTGGGGTGGTACTACCTCGAATAAATGTTTATCACATTGAAGGATATTCACTACCTGTAGGAAAGTATGAAAGCAGCATATAAAATTCCTTGTTACAGGAATTTGAAGATTGGGACGATGTCGGCCTTAACATGCCGCGACCAGTTGGCCTGGTGTCTTTATTCAGAGGGAACACAAGTCATTTAAGTGTGCCCAAAGCAGATGCTTCCACGGAAACTGATTGGCCGTACGCAGAAGCGCACAGTCAAACAGAACTTGAAGAGGGCAATGTGTGTGTCAGTTGCCAGACATCTATTGAACATGAGACTGATTGGAGCCATGAGGTAAATGAGGACCTTTAAACCTTCTACATCTACAACTAAAATATAGAGAATTTGTAGACAAGAAATCTCGTAGAAAAAAGCATAGACAAATGCATAGTCAAAGTTGATAGTTTACAATACAAAACTGCGAATTTGGATAGCCTTACTAAACATATTTCACGTCTTTTTACAGCTACTTATTCAAGCCGAAGAAATAGATTTACTAAAGCAAAAAGTCATTGCATTAGAGACTGAAAAATTAAACTTTCAAAAACTGTATGATGCTGCCATTGTCAGTCTGAATTCTCTCACAAGTCCAGCCTCAGATAATAAAGTACTGGATCTAAATATACCTGAAGATAAATTACTTTCGGTACAAAGGGTGGAACAAAGCTTAGAGGCGAAGCCTATAACATGTACTGCAGCTGAGAATCACTATGGCAGCGGTAATTCCACTCACAGTGCGACTCCGGAGCAGTTTGAGATGATTGATAGTGACAAAAATAGTGCTATGTAAGTACAAAACATATTGTGCTAAAAGAAAAATAACAAAAATATGCTAATCGGCCATCACCGGTGGCTCTACTTGTGGTTGTTAGCGCCGATCTTAAAGCGAAGTCTACACCGCCATCTAGCGAGACAACGAGCGAAGCAAATTTGTTTGCGATTATGTTGGGTAGTGTGCACTGAAGTATGAAAAGAAATGTGACAATACTTACCCAGCAAGCTCGTTATCCAATGTATGTACTTCTTTTTAAACCACTCAACTAATAGCTGTATGTCTATAAAGTTCATTTTCGTTTTAACAGTACAAGAAAGGGCTCAAATATAAGTTCGTTCGAGGCGGGCGCGGTGGGTGAAGGAAGCACTCGCGGGTCGCCACTACGGCGAGGCAGTGTCACCACACTGGATGATACGCTCAGTATCAACGATGCCGGCGAGTGGACACGCCTGCACTACGATTATAATACTATAGAAACGAATAGCAAGGAGATGTGGATTGATAGGTAAGATAATATTTTAATTACCGTCATTAAAAAAGCCATGATATTTTGCTAATCATGGGATTTTATGCTAGACTAGCTTTTCCCCGCGGCTTCGCACGCGTTAAGAAGTATTATTGTTTAGCAAGTTAGTGTAAAAAACTTCCTTGTACACAATATTCTTAACTAATTTGTCATTTCGCGCTAAACCTATCAAGCTACTGGGAGAACTTACTCGTGAGCAAGCAACATAGAACTGCCCATGAGAGAAGCAATGTTCTCTCAAGTCAATACCCGCAAATTTGAGAGTTTGCCCCTGAGACTTGTTTATGGTCATGGCTAGTCAAAAATCTAAGAAGATTTCTACAAACAAACCCTATTTCATCCCCTTATGTGTGGAATTTATCAAAATCTTTCTTAGCGGATGCCTCCGTTATAGAACCTACCTATGTGCATGTAAAGTCTCAGCCCGATCGGTTTAATTTTGACAGTTTCATAAAAATTTCATCCCCTTGGGGGTAGAATTTATCAAAATTCTTTCTTAGCGGATACCTACGTCATAACATCTACCTGCATGCCAAATTTCAGCCCGATCCGTCCAGTAGTTTGGGCTGTGCGTTGATGCATTAATTTCGATCGAATTTGATTACCATAAAAACGGTTCTAGTGAGTTAATCTTAAAAGATAGACATATACTGTCGCGGACATTTTCTTAGATCATTTCAATAGGGATAATTCTTACATACATATATTGTGTGTATCTTGAACCGTTTTCGCAGCGCACGCAACGGAAGCCCTCAAGGATGAACAATTTTCCCCGTTTTTTTCACATTTTCCATTATTTCTTCGCTCCTAATAGTTGCGACGTGATATTATATAGCCTAAAGCCTTCCTCGTTAAATGGTCTATTCAACACAAAAAGAATTTTTCGATTCGAACCAGTAGTTCCTGAGATTAGCGCGTTCAAACAAACAAACAAACTCTTCAGCTTTATAATATTAGTATAGATTCGTTGTAAGTCTCGTGATTATTACTAATTAATTTACACTCTACTGTCTAGCACACTTGAAATTATTTATAAGAAATTGTCACACCTTTTTTTAAGTATAATGGGATACTTTTTAAAAAGCATTTTTCTTTTCCTTCCCAGCGGCATACCAAACAGTCTCAAGGTCTCCATATTGAACTGGTGCTGCGAGACACTAAACGTCAACGAGCCGCTAGCTAACGACCTCCTTGCTGAACTAGTCAGCAACGACAAGCCCATCACTCTGCCGGGACTACTCACACTTGTTGCCGATACTTTACCCAGGGTGAGTGCCTATAAATGTTGATTTTATTACATGCCCTAACCTAGTATAGGCTGGAGGAAAAAGTTTATTATATTCTGCCCGGTGTGGGATCGTTTAATAGATAGGTCGTGACATTTAATAAAAGTGATGGGTAACATGTTACTTGTTCAATTTAGTGAAGGATAAAATGTCGCACTGCTCGTACGACACTGGCGTCGTTAAGTTTTATGAACCTTCTAGCAAAAAGTCAAAAGAGGCGTCGCGCCCCCGTCCGCGTCACTGACAAACTCGTGACGCGTGACTCCAAGAGTCAAAGCTGCAGCACGAAGGCCCACTGCAACGCCTCGGGTGGCAGCGCGGTCGCCGGAGGGACCAAGCTCATTCTTACAGCCCCTTATTGTGATGCGTTTAGTCACTGTTACGGCTGTTGCGCGCCGCTACTCTTTCATCGTCGTCATCCTCCTTATTCCGCCTGTGGAATAGGGGGGATGATAGATAATTAAATAATATTAGACACGTATTTTTGCGTTTATTTAAACAATACAAAAATATCAAAGATAAACTGTTTTAAAATTTATGAGGGAGAGGGTTTGTGACGTAACACATTCGCAAAGTTTATACGAAAAAGTGACGTCACGTGTAAGTTTCATTAACTACACTTTAGTCTATTTGTGTTTGCGGTGCAATAAAAAAAAATCGTATCCAATATTATTCATTATACTACATGAAGGACATTAAATAAAATGTTGTCATCATCCCCTCATTTTGATTTTCACATTGATTTTCATCGCCCTCGGGAAATCGATGGGGTGTGCCGCCTAAGGCTAAGAACTCACGGAGCGATTTCTTACCGCGCCCGCAGCGGTTGCGGAACCGCGAATTTATTTCTAAACTCACGAGACCGGTATATCGCGCGGTCCCGCAGCCGCTGCGGTTGCGATCATCGCCCGCCACGTTTGCGGGCGACTATCGCAACCGCAGCGACAGACGCAAGACCGGCCTCTGCGCCACTGCGATCGCCCGCCAATCGACCGCAGAGCGCGCGGGCGCAAACCGCAGAGCTTGCGGGCGACCGCGGCCCGCGCGATTCTACAAGTTGCCCGCCGATGCCGCGGGAGCCGCAAACAATCGCACGGTCTGCGGGCGTAAACCGCGTCGTGAGTTGTGCTTTAATTTTTTACATGTAAATCTGCATTCTACAGAGGCTGCGGGCCCGCCACCGCGGCGGGCGCGGTTCAAAATCGCTTCGTGAGTTCTTAGCGTAAAACCACCGGAGTGCTTCTCCGTTCCCTATTGCCGGGGGCCACGGGAACGCTTTCGCAAACTACCGCGATCCCTAAGTTATCATTACCAAGTGCGTGTGTATGTGTTAGATCCTCCCCCACACGCTGGTCGCGCGGCGCAGCGAGGCAGCGGCGCTGGTGGCGGGCGCGGCGGCGCTGCTGCCGGCGGGCGAGCGGCGCGCGCGCGCCCTGCACGCGCTGCTCACGCTCGTCAAGCGCCCCGACCGCGCCGACACGCGCGCCATCTGCGAGGGTAACTATACCTGTATACATACCTGCGCGTCTACTTTACTAATGATATTTGTACTAACCCAGTGATTGAATTGTTCAAATCTTTGGAAATGACAAGTTTACGTCACGTGTCACACGTTAAGGCACTAAGGCCTGAAACTACGTTAAGCAGGCGTCTGCGCGGCTTCATGCAAAAATGCTCCGTCGCGCCGTTGCACGGAGGCGAACCCCGTTGGGCGGGTGCGGGACGCGTCTCCCCGTGACGGATAATTTTTGTGATGATGCGATTCAATAAACGGGCTTGCTACGCGCGGACGCCCGCTTAACGCAGTTTCAGGCCTAACTCGACATTGCGGATTAGGTAAAAGAGTAAAAGACCGCCGCTGAACATTAGGCGCTGGCACACGTCACCACGCCCCTAGAAAGTACCGACTCGGTAACTTTTTCCATGGTGCGTGGTCGTCGATCTGCTTTGCGACTTAATAGATCGTGGCAAAAAAGCCTTACTATTTACTGGAATTTACTAAATAGTAAATTCTAGTAAGTTTGAGTAAATATACGCTAAATATTTACTTGGTGCATTTGGAACTTAAAAGTGACGTATGCGATAAGGAAGACTTCTCTTTATCAAAATTAATTAGGTTGCATTATTCCCTATTGTGTTGGGTACAGTTAAAAAACAGGTTTTAAATATCAATTTCGTTTCAGCAACCTGTTTGGTGGTCAAGTGGGGCGGTAGTGGCGAAGTTTTGTCATCGATAGCTGAGTTAATGGCGTCTCGCTCGATAGAGCGCCGAGTGCTGGCCAGTCAAGTCTGCATGGCCATCGCGCCATACGTGCCTATCGAGCTATGCACATCACTACTACTCAGTTTAGTCGTCCTTATGTGCGAGTCCAATGAACTAGAGATTCGAACGCTGGGACTTAAATCCGCCTGTCTTATCTGTCCCGTAGCTGAGCATAAGTACAACCAACTCGAAAGCCTAATGTTCAACTTTTTAAAGGACCCGGTAGATAAATGTGTGAAGGATACTGTTAATATATTCGTTCCTGTGCTCGCGAGGAGTGCTTTGATTGCAGGTAAATTTTTCTTTATTTATTTTAAATATTCCACTTCAATGCCTGTACTGTGACTTCTTAAAGCAGGTCTGTTGAATTTGTGAGAGCAAGACAGCGCATTCCACAAGTGATATTGTCCTTTTCAGAAATACTACAATCATCATGACATATTGCAGCTTAACACATTTTTGTTCTAGGAAAATTCTCAACAGACTTATGCAGCCGCATAATGTCGAATTTAACGAAAGCGAGCGAGGAAAACGAATGGAAGACTGTGCTGTTGTATTTAGAAGTTATGCGAGTGTTAGTCTTAGCGAAACTGGCCTACGTAGTTAATGTACAAATAGTGAGGGATGTAACCCACAACAACTGTGATATGCAAACTGTTAATTTACAAGAGGTGCCGTTAGAGGAGCAAGAGTATTTTATAGATCTGCAGTGTTATGTTGAAACGAATGTCGACGCGAAGATATTGTTAGCGACTATGAATAGTTTAATTAAGGAGAAACCTGATGTCAGATGGTCGGAGTTAAGTTGGTATATAAGCACGTAAGTATGTTTATATTACAAGGCTTGAGCCCTCTTTCAATCTGTAGAAAACTAAGTGGCAAGAAATCAACGACTAGATGTTTAAAAAGTTAAATATGCATTTAAAAACGACATGTCTTGTCCCCCTTTTTTCGTCATCCCCTTATCCCAAAAGCAAAAACGCTTTTTTACGATAATTTTCATAGGTTATTACTCTACTATTACACTTTTTTTTGCAGAGTTAAACAAATTATAGAAGTGGCAACAAACTGTAAAGTTCTAAACCACACAGCGATTTACGAACTTCTTATATCATTGGTAAACAGTTATGTTGAGAACTTCGGTGCCACCTTCACTCTACACGTATTGAAACCTATATTTACTGACATAATAACCGAATTAGAACATAAAATGGAGAAACTACATTCTGTGAATGCGGAAAGTGTGATCGTTGTTGGAATTTATTTGGTCGTTATATTACCTGCGTTGGAAGACAAGATACAACATGGAGAATTTTTACAAAAGTAAGTAAAAGTCGACTTATTTTTTTAATGTATTATTATAAACGTACCTTTTTTTGCATTGTGTCAATACATAGTATAAAACAAAGTCGATTTCTGCGTCTCTCCGTCCTTATCTATGCTTAGATCTTTAAATTTACGCAATGGATATTAATGCGAAATTCGAATGGATATTATTTATTTATTTAATATGTATTAAGTGTTTATACTGTTTTAATATTCAAGCTGCAAGTATTAATACCAATTATCTGTTTAATATAGATGGATAATGTACAGCAGCATACGGGGACTACCAGTCAAATTATTCTCGGTGCCGCTAAAGTGGGTCGCGGAACACACGCAAGACTCCCTAGACTTCTATTTACAACATTTAAGAGAATGTAAGTGAATACATATGTTTTATAAGTTAGATGTACTAAGTTCCCCTTTTTTCCTTTACGCCACTCGTGGATTTTATTCTGACTTGAGCCGTTAACGCGTTTGTGCTTAGATCAAACGATTTTAATGTCTGACGACGACAGGATCCTGAAAGGTTGATCAGTCATAAAGGTCGATATTGGTTGATCATAAAATTAACAACCAATTCAAATAGGTTTAAAAGAAAATTAAAGTCATATAGAAGTTATATAGAAATTCTTTAAGTTTATATACATGTATTATTTATTAAAGTTTATATAATATTTTTAAGGTAAAATATATAACTATAAGTTTTTTGTAATTTGTAATTGTTACTAGTAATTTCAATAGAGACTCATAGACCCCACAGTCAAACCATTGCCACGGTTTTGTGGGGCTAAGTTTATAAGAACCTTACCTGTCAGAAATATAGAAATAAATAAAAAAAATAATGATCACAGAGCGTGATATAAGATTAACAAATTATTGTGTTGATCAGTGTACAAGAAACCACGTTTAGACTTATTAGTACAGTTATGCACCAAGAATTTTAAAATTACAATCTATTGTAAATGTTGTAAAAAATATTGACATATTATCGCCATACTTGACTTTTATGACGTAATAACTTCTTTGTTCGTTTTAACTACCGTGCAAAACGATTACTTTACGTGCTTATCTGAGCTTTATGGGTTTTTGGTACGTGCCGACAGATTTTTAACATAGTGTCAAAGACTGCCTTTTTAAACGACTTAAAAAAATTAAGGAGCTTAAAATGTACTATTTTTTTTTATTATCTATGTATGTTTAGCGATTCTTCGCTAACTGTAGACACTTTTTTGTTTTGTAGATATTTGTTGTCTCGCTACCCTGACTATAAGTATGAAATCAAAATCATTCTAAATACTAGAGTTCTAAGGCACATTTTCCTTTAACAGTCGCAGCGAGTAGCTGTGAGAGTCCCAGCGGCAGTACGGTGAGGGTGTACATTGCCAGTCTTATAACGGAGCTGTCGAATGCGACGGAGCTGAGTGAGAAATGTATTGAAAGACAAATGTTACCCGCTGTGATGGCCTTGTTACATGACGAGGATGTGTAAGTTAAAAAATAATTATGTTAAAAATTTAGATAAAATAATGAAGTAGCTAAAAGAACAGCAGAAAACATAGCGCTATGCCCAGCAGTGGGTGATTCAGGGCTGATGAACGAAACAGATTTAGACAACTGAAAACGCAGACCATAGGAGCACTTAGTTATTTATGTTTTTTGTTTGCAAAATAAGGAATTTTACCTCTTTTTCGCAATTGCACAAGCATTCAAATCACATTGTCCTGGTGACCTGTACCGCTTTGCTATCCGTACAGTAAATATAGTACCTAGGCGCACGGATAGCCGAGTGGTATAGGTCACCACGCCAATTACCACAGTGAGCGACGTGTCGCGGGTTCGATCCCCGCGTAGGACAAGAGTTTGTGCGTTCCGCAAATGCTTGTCTGAGTCTGGGTGCGTTTGTGCATGGGAATTAAATATCTGTGAAACCCCCCGCGATACAAGGAGTAAATTCCTTAGTGCGGGAGTCGTTAAAAAAAATATTGTTTGATTTTCTCCCCAGTTCTGTCCGTGAGGAAGCTATATCCTCATGGGGCAGCGTGACCCGTTCGTGCCTGATCCGCGGGCTAGCGTGCGAGGCGCAGTGCTGGGCGCCCGTGGACGACATGCTGGCGGCGTCACTGTCGCCGCGCGAGGCCGCACGCACTGCCGAGGCCCTGGCGTTGCTGGTGCTACCTACTGTGGATAACCATGCTGTTTCTGAGAAAGGTAATAAAATTTTTGAGGATCTGCCGCTTGTTACCTTTTTTTTCATGGGAAATCATCAAATCACCCCGCCCGCTGTGAGCGCGGCGGGAGGGAGTGTCAGACTTTTACTGACTAAAACCCACTGTTCCTTTTGAGTGCCAGGGTCGCGGTAACTCTCACGAACATCCTGCATCGCCGCTAATTACCTCGAATGAGCTTGCCGATATTAAATACGAATTTTGCTTGTTTCAACAGCCGAAAGGTCAGGAGTGAATGGTATAAATGTCCCCTGCGGGATTTAGACAATTAGATCAAATAAATGTTTATAATATAATCTCTTATTGCTACGAACGGTATTATAATGGGGCAAGAAATTGTATACTTTCTTTTTATTCTTATTTATAGTCGATTTTTTTTCATTGTTATTACTTCAGTCACTGTACGAGTATATGTACAATTATAGCGGTGTCCCTACTATGCACGCTGTCCCGGGCCTGCGTGTCGCGCGAAGGCCTGGCGGCGCTCACGCCCGGCCTGCAGCTCGCCGTGCATCACTGCCGACATCATCCCGCGCTACTGCCTGCGCTTAGGTGAGATAACCTTATGTGTAGCTTCAAACTTCTAATTAACATAGGAAAGAAAAGATAATAGTTGAATTTAAAAAAAGGCATCCTCCGTCGTTGAGATTCAAGAAGTTCTTTTAACGTAAATTGTTAAATAATTAAAGACAGTTTACAAAAAATAATTACAATTTAATGAATTCGACTGAAAGTGATGATGCATAAAAATGGTTACAAACGCTTTAGTTAATCTACGAAACATTATCCAAACAGGAAACTTGAAGAAGCCGTACAAGCACCGCCGCTATCCCAGTACAAGGCTGCGATAGAAGCGCTCATCCACAACGTAGCGGGCCCCGCCTCCGCCAGTGACGTCACAAGCCGGGAGCCCCCTCCCCGCCCCAACACCAACCTGCAAGCCGCACAAGAGGTCGGCAGGAGGGTCACGCAAATGTTCCAACAAAAAACAAATATGAACCTACAAAATATATTCAAGAAAAAAACTTAACGTTTAAATAAAACCACGAGGCCAAATTATCGGCGACGGAAATTAAAGGTAAAACGTGAAACAAGTTCGTTAGAATCGCAGAATTAAACCTCAAAAACTGTTTTGTGTAACTGTTTTAGAGGTCTATTTTTGTACTCATAGTTCATCTAGAGAGTTTTTTCAGAGTAATAACAATTACTTAAAGAATTAAAATACGTCTTCCTAGTTTTGTTCAATTAAATGTTATTAACTAACTACATAACATAAGACCAGTGTTGAATGTTATAATATTTTCTCTGACTAGTACAAAATTGTGCGCAATGAGTGATCGATGTTTAGCACTGAACTATTAGAGTAGACAGCACAAGGTAGATCGAGTTATGAATAAAATGTAGCGTTCGAAACTAAATTAATATACGCAAATCCATTCCATTCAATTAGTGTATAAAAACCAGAAAAATTAGGAGTAAAACCTGATAATTCCATGAATTTCCATGCCAAACTTTTTAATGTAAAATACCCTATTTCTTCTACTAAAATGTTACCAGTTAAAAAGGCTTGATATTTTTTATCAATCCAAATAAATCAATGATATTTTTTAACCAACGTTTTCTCTAACGCATGACAATTAAAAACTCTCTAAAATCACTAGTATTTTTTGGATTTTTTACGTTTACTGCAAAGGTAACTAAGTCAAATAACGATCGAAATTATACATTCCTAATGATATTAACTTTAATAACGTTTATTAATTTATTCAAGAGTAATTTTTAAGCGTGCAACTCTTTGCTTATCAATGACACTTTTTAATTATAAAAAAAATAATAGTTGTTTTTTCTTAACTTTTAATGTCAAACGAAAAAGGTCATACCCAAATCGTTAGATTGAAATTATAGACACGTTTTTTTATTGAACTCTTTAAAGATGTACTTAATTATAATTATAGTATTTGATTTAGATTAGGATAGTACAAATTAGTGCAATATACAACTCGTTATGACATTTTCTTTAAATATTTATATTACGTATAAATTTAACTAATGGTGTACTTAATAACATAAATGTATAATATAAAATCATTCGTGCCTCCCGGGTGTCAGTGCAAAGTAAATACTCTTTTTATGTAATCTCGTCTTGGTGCAAAATATATACTCAAATGTAGAGACATGAATAGTTCCAGAAATTCCAATTCATAATTCTGTATAACAATCTTATTAACATGTGCGCTTACGATGAGTTCTTAAAACGTGACTGTGGCCGTTGTAGAAACGTGACGCCATTATGTGCAATGTATATGTCTTCTCGCTTCCACAATGGCAACAGACCTGCTTTAAAGATACATTGTAGAGGTGCTTTGTATAATGATAGAATTAAGAATCTAAAAGCGATATTTTCAAAACATATGCGCTTAGGTGCTGCCGGGGTTATTTATTTATTAAACTATAAAAAAATATCCTAAAGACGAGTCATTATCGCTAGAGTTCACTAACATTATAGATTTTTGCTGTAAAATTATATAAAGTCACTATATAGGAAAGCGTTACTCAGCGTAGTTGTTTACATAGAAGTGAGCTTATTTATATATTTAAAATATTAAACAATACTCTCGACCATTAAACTGTTTAAACTAAACCAGCTTTACGAAATTATCAATAGGTAGTAGATAAATAATATATTGTTATCTAACCATGAACACATGAAATAAATCGCCGTATTAAATAAAACAATACTCGGAATGCTTATTAAACCGTCTTGTACATAAAATCAGAAATATTACTTGAAATCTATTTATTATAGTCACTTTATAGAGTTAGTCCTCTTGTATGTTACATACTCGTTGAATCTCAAGCGTAAGTGTTACTTACTATGTTACGGCAAAGTAAGCTGTGGGCAGACATTGGGATATGCTAAAACATTGTTGATTGCAGGTCTGTAGGCTAAACTGTGGTGAAACAGGAAGCATCACTCCTCTGTGTATCACCATATCTTTATTGTTAGTATCGAATACCTAATGTGGAAGCGTGACAACGCACTACATGGCGTAGTATGGTGTCTCTCTTTCACAACTGCAACTACAAATATAAGAGGTGGTGGTAGTATTCCCGAAACTATTAAGTCTCTAATGTAACTCTTTTATGTATGTAAATACCCAAATAAAATACACACACTCATACGCCCTCTACCCATACGCTCATAAACCACCCACCATACAGTAGCAGGCTAACATTAAATTTAGTACTTATTTAGTAATTGTTCGATTTATTGCATAAATTCTGATTCTAAAGAACGCCAAAGACACTGACTATTGTAACACAGGTCTTACCTAGGTCAGGAGTCAAGGACCCTTGCTAAAAATTAAATATATGACCTTTTTTATGTGAATAAACTTATTATTATTTAGGAGCTTAGCCTATTTACAGTTAGTTTGCTATACTTACATTCTTGCGGTGTTTCCCAATGTCTGTTCCCTTCTCTAGGTATATATATGTTGTATGTTACACTAACACATTCTTAGTCGGATGAGATTGGTAACAAAGTGCTTTGTATAAACACATCAGTGATTGGCACACAAACATTGGAGGTTGTGTTAACATAAAAATTATGAAATATATAAATTTTATTTTATAATATTGCCTTTTATTTTGCTATCAAACTATTTAATAAATATCCTGATCCCCATGACTGTAGGGCCACATTTTGCGGAAAGCCGCATTAGAGAACAAATTGTTTAGATTTTATTTAGGTCACTATCAAGGTGACAAATGATACGTTCGACTGCATATTAAGGTCAGTTAGATTTTTTGCTTGTCCTTGTTTACCGACAAAACACTGTCTAATTAGCCAAATACTAAAAGTTTTTCGACTAAGCACTATGTGGAATAAATAACAGTAACAATAAAATGTCACAGTATGATAAAGTCTGATTGAAGCTATATGCTCTTTCCAAGCCCCTAGGAAGTGGCCATGAAGATATCATTGGTAAAAAAAGGTTAGATGCTTGCCAAAAAAAAATGCTAAATATTCACTCAATCATTCTTCATAGACAGTCAAGATGATAAACTAAATTTCTCAAGTTTATGCAATAATAGATATTAAGTGTTTATGTCAATGTGAAATGATGACTACTCAGAATGATAAGTCAATAGCACTATCAATTAGGTACCTACTATCAGTATGTGGTAAACTGTTAAAAATAAACATAAACCATAGCAGATAAGGTTGCCTGATAAAAAAAAACCATGTACAAAAAATTGTACTTTAATAATGCAAAAGGAAAATAAATGTACTATTCTCGGTTAATATCATGACAATAATAAATACACATATTATTACTGGTTTGTGACATGGCTTTTAGTTCTTTATTCCTTCTTCTTTCTTGGGCGCATGCAGCAGACATCGCTGGTGTCCAACATGTTGTAGTTAGCGTCACCTTTGTTGCGAGACTCGATGAACTTGGCGTGAGTCTCCGCAGCAAGGTAATAAGACTTCACTGCTGGGACGGTCTTCATGGCGTCAATGTAGTTAACCTAATAAAGAAGTTCAATAGTAGCATTTATTTACTGATAGAATTTGATTTATTAAAATGTAATACTTTTATGAAATTACATGTTGTGGGAGGTGTTTTCTGAAAACAGTCAAAACCTAGTGAACTGGAAAAATATTATATGATACAATCAAGAACTTGGCAAATAGTCTTCAGAATGGTAAAAAAACGTTGGCTCAGCTTTACAATTTAAAATAAACATGAAACAAATACATTATGACTACAAAGTTAAAAAATAATATTACTTACCAATGCTTCATACTTTGTTTTGTCCAAAGCGAATTCCGGTTTGCCAATAAGTGGCAAAGCCTCAAAGCGCTCAAAGAATGGGAACAGAGTATAGTCCACTAGTCCAGGAGAGTCACCGTTTAAGTACTTGGTGCCACGAGCCACTAGCTCCTTCTGCAGGCTCTCGAGACCCTTGTGGTAGTTCTCCACCATGTTCGGCTGCAGATTTTGGGCATTGTAGGCAGCAGTGTAGAATGCTGACTGGACCTATTATAACAAAAAAACAGAGACTTAGTTACCTAATCACATGCTTTACATACAGGCTTACAAATAATTAATGATTAATTCATATAATCTAACATCACAAATAGCTCATACTTTTATTTGATGTAGTTCGACATCACAGTTTACAAAAGAATCCTAATTAAGTTGCCTTCAATTAAATAATTACCATTAATATGAAAACTTACCGAAGCAAAAAGCTCTACAATAATTTTATCCTCAGCCCTGCGTAATGGGTCAGATGACTGGAGGGCTGGCTCTGGGTACTTCTCATCAAGATAGAAGTTTATGATGTTGCTGTCGAAAATTCCTTTGCCCTGTTCATATTCCAATGCTGGTACAGTGCCTAGAGAGGGAACACAAAAATATTTTGTTTCAATGTGGATTTACACTATTTATACATTCTATAATACTAAAGACCGAATAAGACAATAGTTTTCCTTAACTATGTTCTCATTATACGTCATGACTGTCATAAAAATAATAATTAAATCAACATGTGAACAATCATAATAAAGTAGCATTTACAATCTTTTTTGTTTGCTTTTAAACTTTTGTTTCAGATGAGACTATTAATGTAATTAATTATGCAATTAATTTGTAACTGAGCTTACCTTTGGGGCTGAAGTCGAAAACCCATTCGGGTTTGTGATCCAAGTTGACGAAAACTAAATCGTACTGCAGGTTCTTAGCATTCAACACAAGGACAGTTCGCTCGGCGTAAGGGCAGAATCGCATAGCGAACACCCGCAGTTTGCCGTTGTACGGAGGTAAGACATCGCCTAATAACAACAAATGAGGTTAACCGGATTCCAACAAGACAAAAAGTTAAATTATTTTTCTTAATCGATGACATCTTACCGGTTTGTAAATGTTTCTCAGACATTTTGGGTTTCTAATGAAATCAAGGCGATAGTTTCAAATATAATTTACTGATGCGCTACACAGCCGGTCTGTAAGCCCGACAAGTTTATAATGTAACACCGAACACCTTTACCAAGTCGGCCGGCCGGAGGAGGGATAATAATTTCGATAGCGACTTTTGACAGCTCTATCACAAGACTACAGAATGACAAGAGATAATAAATAAACAATTTTAAGCATGAACGAGTACTGGCAATTAAAAAAAAGAAAGAAATATTTTACGGTATTTCCAAATGAAACCTTATTCAATTAATTAATTTGAGTTTTCTACGGTTGATATCGATCAAGTTTTCACGATGTTTATAATTTATGGACAAACAATTGACTTTCATACAAAAAAAAGTAAAATCATCATGTTTACAGACAAACATGCTCACATAGCAGCAAAAACTAGTCAGCAAATTTTTAGGTTGGATGAGGTGTTAGTGTCTCAGTTAATGCGTTACAGGAATTATACTATAGGTACATAAAAATATAACAAATTTAGTAACTCCGTATATTATAGCATAGCATTTTTTTTTTACTTAATATTACTTCTCAAGTAAGTCGTATTTCGGTTTTGTCCCGAGAATAAACGCGCTATGGAACTCCTTAAAAATTTCTTTGGGTAGCAAATATTCATTCACGACAGGGTCTTGCAACATATTCTTGATGTACGCCAACTGTAATAAAGAGTAAACAATGAAAAAAAAACTACTGAAAAATGATTAATGCTTCTATTATAATTTTTGTACCAAGCAAAGTGATGATAAAATCAATCCCACTAATATTATCTAAGCGAAAGTTTGTGAGTTGATGCTGGATGTTTGATACTCTACCGCTTAAACGCCTAAACCAATTTGGATGAAAATTGGTATGGAGTTTTTTTACCCGACAGCGTAAAAAGCGGTTAACGTTTTGCATCATCACGACATCCGCGTGGGCGAAGCCTCGGGAAAATGCTAGTTAAAAACATATACAATGGTCACTCACCATCAACCCATATTTCGGTTCATCCATCTTTATTCTCTCATCGTCCAAGGTAATGAGCCTCTCGAACCACGGCCAGATCATGTAATCGGCGTAGCCAGGTTGATCTCCATCCAGAAACTTTGAGCCTCGCTCTTTTAGTTCATTCTGAATGAAGTCTAATGCCTTGAAGTACGATTCTACTATCACATCATTCATGGCTTCTGGTGTCTTCACCAATCTTATAAAAGTGATGAGCACCTAAAATCATAAAGTCCAGTTGAAAATTGTTGAGATTGCCCGAGATAGTGTTTCGTAAATTTGTTTTCAAACTCTAAACTGAAAACTCTAAGATATAACTTACGGGTCCCATAGCTTCAATGAGAATCTTGTCTTTAGCCTTTAGCAAGGGATCCTTTGGTAGCAGTGGCCGCTGGGGATACACGTCGTCTAGGTATTCGACAGTCACAAGGCTTTCGTAAATAGAAACACCCTCTGCTATTTCCAATGCTGGCACTTTTGCTATTAAAAAAAATACGATGAGAAAAATACATTAGCTTGTCCATGGCCGGAGCCAAGCGGAGTGAGTCTGCGGAGCGAAGAAACTATGAATCAATAGGATTTCCAAAGTCTGCGGTTTTTTTCAGTCATGTAACCCTAATGGCAATATTTTACCGATAAAAAAGAGAGTAAATTAAAAATAAAAAAGGGTTCTTACTGAAAGCACTCTTAGAAGCGAGCCATTCGGGTTTGTCGTGGAGATCAATGTTGACGATCTCGAAGTCGATACCCTTAGCTAGCAGGGCGAGGATAGTGCGCTGTGCAAACGGGCAGTACCGCATGTTATACACCCTCAATTTCCCATTATAAGGAGGAAGAGGATCACCTAAAATTGGTAACTTAATTTAATAAATGACACTTGACTAGAAACGAAAGAAAAATCTATATTACGTATTCAAATATTAGGTTAATTTTGCGGTTTCTTGTTTAATTTTGCGACATGTTCAATTTATGGTAGGAAGGAAAAAAAAGGTACTACTTATTACCTATACCTAACTAGTTTTGGGCATGTCTGTGGGAACAAACATTTTAACCATATTGAGCAACACACCAATGTTTTACAAAACATTTGACTGCTTACAAACAATAGTTTGGCTCTATCTGGTCGTTTTAAAACACGTATTATTAAGTCTGTTCACAGCATTCTCTTCTAAACTCTGTAACTTGAAATATTATTATAATAGATATTTTCCTAGGTATTAAGACTATTCAAGTGTTAGAGAAACGAATGATAAACACAATCAAATGTTTGACAAAGATTCAAAAGCTATAATAAGCCTATAATTTTGACAGCAGCTCATACTAGCTTAAAATTAAATCTCGTGATAAAAATAACACTTTTATTTGTTTTTATTTCCTAAATTGTCTACTCACCTTTAGTTAGATGTTTTGTATTAAAGTTTTCCTTAGAACCAACAGTCGTCATTTTGCTGAGGAAAGCCAACACTCACTTTTACCGCCAAAACTATTTAAAAAGAAAATGTAGGTATACACTAATCTGTGTAACCAATCTGACTGCTAAAACTATTGTATCACACTTATTATAATGGTTCTCCCCAAATTACCGTATTGATAACGGATAAGATTAATGTATTATCTATATTACATACCATTAAGTCAGCTAATAAATACATAACCTTTACGTACCAATAAGTCTATAGTTTACCCTTTTTCGGCTGTTTTTAAACGAAGGAGGTTTTAAATACCATCGATGATGGTGTATTGGGGCAAACAGAAATCTACTATTATATGGTACAGGCGCCCAAAGGTTGTCCCACCAAAATTTTATTTATATCTTATGATGAACATTTCTCATGATAAGTTGTTAAAAAAAATATTAAAATAAAAAATAAGAATACCGAAAAATGGGTATAATATGTATTTATTATATTTTTTATCGTAATAATTTTTGATGACATGTATTTCACATAATGTTATTATTAAACATTTGTGTTCAGTGAGTCTACAGACCCAAATTGTTACAAAATAAACCGTGATCCTAGGCCCTGATCTAAATGATCATTCTTGAAGGAGCAGATCATAATTTGGTTTTTCCCCAACTTTGTATGCGTTATGGAAAGTCTGGAAAACTTCTTTAGATATCAGGTACTCGCTCACAACCGGGTCTTGCAACATGTCTTGTACGTACGCCAACTGCGAAAGTAGAAAATGCAAATTACACATAGGCAAGTAGGTTTTATACATGGCATGTTTTTAGATAAATATAGTTCCAAAGATTGTGAACCTTAATAAAGATTGTGGAGGAAATGTTTTAGATCCAATGATGATCGTTCTATTATTTTTTGTGGGGATGTGCCGCAAATAATCTCGAGGCTTTGCCTGTTTCCCCCAAAAAAAGTTAATAACGCGGCACGGGCTTGTAAATAAGAAGTATAAAAAAAACTATAAAACGGATTACTTACCAGCAGTTTATACTTTTGTTCATCCATCTTGATTCTTTCATCATCCATGGTTATGAGCCTCTCGAACCACGGCCAGATCATGTAGTCTGCGAATCCGGGCTGATCCCCGTCCAAGAACTTCGTGCCGCGATCCTTCAGCTCATTTTGTATGAAATCGGAGGCTTTGAAAAATGCAGCGATAACTTCATCTGTCACCGCTTCTGGTGCTTTTACCAGCTTTATGAATGTAGAGAACAGCTGGAAAAAAGACATAAAACTACTTACTTACTGGTGTTAAAGAATGAGCGCGAATTATGGATATTTTGCCAGGTATTCATTCTAAAATCGACAGCAGAAAACAACGATGCAATTTTATCAAAAATCACCATTAATACCATCGATGACCGAAACTCAATATGAATACCGAGTATCTCACAAACGTCCAACATATTATAAAACAATGGCACAAATTAAAATTTTGCGGCCTTTTCCAAACGGTCTCAAGTCACTCGCGTTCTTGCAAAGACCTTTTGACGAAAGAAATTAAAATGCTTTAGCTAAGATTAAATATAGCATAGAACTTACAGGCATCGAGGCTTCCACAATGATCTTGTCTTTAGCCTTTTGTACAGGATCTTTAGGTAGTAGCGGCCTCTGTGGGTACACTTCGTCCAAGTATTCTACAGTTACTAAGCTCTCGTAGATGGAGACACCTTCGGCTATCTCCAAAGCTGGTACTTTTGCTGCAAAAAAGAAGAAGAAACAAAATAAACTTCAATTATTACCAGTAATATACGCAAGAAAGGCACTTGCTAAGTGACCAAACGTAATTTTGCTAAGGGTCTGCTGCGAATTCGCTTGTAAGAATGTGTTTGTTTTTTATTAACTTTAATTTAACATGTAGTATTGTATACTTACTGAAAGCACTCTTGGATGCAAGCCATTCGGGTTTGTCAACTAGATCGATGTTGACGACCTCATAGTCGATGTCCTTTGCGTTCAGCGCCAGGATAGTCCGCTGGGCAAACGGGCAAAATCGCATGTTGTACACCCTTAGCTTTCCAGTGAATGGCGGCAGTGGGTCACCTGCCACAAAAAAGAGTTTTAAATATCTTTTTCCTTTACTTTTGGTTGTTGAATAAAAATGGGGTGGGCTTAAGGATGGATCCGAGATTCAAATACCTACCATGTTGGCTGGATTGAATACATTTACTTTATCATTAGACAGTAAATTTGGTTTCGGTCGGTTCCTAAGCCTATAAGCTAGTAAACTACAATCGCTTGCGTAGTCTAGCATGATGATTTTCATAAAATTATCTCTAACGAGCGTAGAGGTGCTCGTTAGGTAAACAATATAGATAACAATTTATCATTTCTATCAAATTAGAAAAAAAAAATGCAAATCATGTTTAATTATATTAAAGAGAAACTATTATAATATAATAAAATAAAAAATATTTTTTCTATTTAAACTAGCTGAATATTTTTTTTATTGGGAGTAGTTGGAAGTCTATGACAAGATGACGTAGCGTATTTTACATCTGTGGCGCAGCCCGCCTATCTAGCGCGACACAAACAATAATCAATTAATCAAGTTCTCAAAACGAGTCCATGGCATCAACATTAAAAGTGGCCTTGAACTTAGATGTGAATATAAATAATACAAACATAGTAAATAGTAAATTTGATAAAATTCTATAAATACAAAGGGAGTTTACAATATCATTCCATGATTTTAAATAAGCTTAGTAGTTTAGTAAGTAGCACTTGTTACTAACCTTTTTTGAGGTGCTTCGTATTAAAGTTTATTTTACTTTTAGCGGCCATGTTGCTGTAATTAACGTATCCTAGCACCCGTCTGACTGCTTGGATTCCTTGGAACGATGTGTATATATGCGAGGCGACACTCACAGCTGTTGATAACATGGCGATGTCTGACTAAATATCGAAGAGATTATATTATAGATTTGTTGACTCTTAGCACGCACGTATAACAACTGAGTCTATTTGTCTATTTTTACATTTAACTAATGTAGCTTTCCACCTTGACTCTTTACGATTAATATTTAGACTGACAAACGTGGATAAAGATACATATTTTGCCATTGTTATCACGTAGATTAAAATTGCTCAAAGGCACAATAAAACAGTGTCAAGATAAATAATATCTGTTTACTAATATAATGGCTATTTTGCAATCATATTGCCACGTTTTTTTGCGTGTAATGCGTCTTGTTAGTTCTTATAATAATTTTCATATTTAAAGCAAAAAGAAACACAGTAGGTTCTTTTCTATGTTAGGTCATTGAATGGTACTTTGGTGTTGCATTCTTATGGGTAGGTACATCTCAAGACCATAGATGGCGTAGTTTGTGCCGTCATGCATCAGCCGCGGGCAAAGGATTTTTAAACATTCGAATAATTTCGCGTATCTGCCCTTGGCAATCCTCCCAGTCGTATGACCTCCATGAGGCTACATGTATTATATTACTAACTTTTGGTACATTAGCGCTATACAATATATTATACCTAAAGCGAGGATCAGTAACCCGCATGTGATATAAATAAAAAGTTGTCGTTGGCGCGTAGTTTTCTAACAAATGTTTAAGAAGACGGCGCCTTTTGCACCCTCGGAGTAAGGAGACCTAATGTCACATCTCTCATAGTCATAACAAGACATCTTCGATTGTGTTCCAACAAACAGTTATCGGACAAAGCTGTGACAAAGCAAGAACTTATCTATATGATTCTATTATAAGATAACTATAAAATAAAATGGTGTGAAAGAAAAATAAAAATTACAGATTAAGGCCAGGTACTTTTATTTATCATTATAAAAAGGAACTCACTTTACCTTTATACATAAATAAGTCTTATTCTCAAAATAGCACAAAAGTAATCTTTGTATGATTGTATTACTTATTTAACTTAGCAAGAATTTGATCGTATTTTGGCATGCTTCCTGATTTGTAAGCATTGAACATTTCACGTGTGAGTTCTGAAGGTAACATGTATTCGCTGACGACTGGGTCTTGTAGCATGTCCTTTAAATACGCCAACTGTAAAGGTAGAAAAAAGAGATTAGGTATTTACCGATATTTCTGAAAATTGAAAAAAATCTAATATTTTGTCTAAATTGTTTGTTACAAAATGATGAGGAATTTTAGAGAAAATTATTTCAATTGTTTTGTCAAATTAGTTATAGGTATCGTTTGGACAGGAATCAAAATAGTCGCGGTAGTTTACGTTCTCGCCCTGGCCTCCGGCAATAGCAAAAAGAGAAGAACGTTGGTGGTTAGACCAGTTCTATTTTAGCACACTCCTCTATCACCTTCCTATTTTGGAAGAAGTCCATGTAGGATTTCCACCGGGTTAGAACATAAAAACGGAGCCATAAGTATATAACCACTTACAATCAGTTTATATTTCTGTTCATCCATCTTGGTCTTCTCATTGTCTAAAGCAAGGAGCCTCTCGAACCACGGCCAGATCATGTAGTCTGCGAATCCGGGCTGGTTTCCGCCCAGGAACTTAGTACCGCGGGCCTTCAACTCATTCTGTACGAAGTCTAATGCTTTGAAGAATGAATTGATGATGTCGTCCGTCACTGTATCTGGTGCCCATACCAGCTTCCCGAATGCTGTAGATATCTGCAATAAGAGATTAAAATTAATTAATTTTATTTGTTTATATAAAATCTGGAATGTTTTTTATAGCAATGGTTTGCCATAAAGCTAGTAGTCCCTACTTTCGGACATATTTTGAAATGTGTTAATTTGTGTCAAACAAGATTAATGATTGAAGTTCTTAAATAACCATCTGCTCCCAAGCTAAGCAGAGCTTGTGTTATGGTAATCAGACAGCTGATAAATATACTTATATATTTCTAAATATATACGTATTATTGATAAATCACACCCAGACACAGAACAAATGATCGTGCTTATCACACAAACATTTGTCCTGGGTGGAAATCGAACCCACGACCTCCGCCTTAGCAGTCAGGGTCACTAATCACTAGACCAACAGGCCTATTTGTCTCTAAATTCAACTTAACGCTGGTGAATTTCAACAACGTGTCGCTAGGAGAAAGCAAAAATATAAAATGGCCACATTATTATAACGTAGAGGAAGTCTACAGGGACTCGAACTTCAATGGAAACACTCTTAGAATGCCCGTAAATCATGCAAAGATACTTACAGGGCTAGCAGCTTCCACAAGAATTTTGTCTTTTGCTCTCAACACTGGATCTTTCGGGAGTAGTGGCCTCTGTGGATACGCTTCATCCAAGTATTCCACGGTCACTAAGCTCTCGTATATGGAGACACCTTCGGCTACCTCCAAAGCTGGTACTTTTGCTGCAAAAAAATAAAGTAACAATTAGTGAAGAACTTGTGAAAAATGTCATTCAGCACCTTCAATAAATAAATCCACGAACTCTATTCGATTTACAAAGTGTTTGAAAACATTAAATAATCCCAAGTACTCATTACTACTGAAAAACAAAGTGGCTTAAATAATAGAATACTACCGAAAACATTTTGCCCACTTTTCAAAGCGTTTTTAACATTTTTGGCATATCATAAATCTACGTTGGTTTATCGACTGTGTTACTGACCTACTTTTTTTGCAATATGCTTTAAACTACTACTATACTTACTGAAGGCACTCTTAGTCGCGAACCACTCCGGCTTGGCCGTCAGATCGATGTTGACGAGCTCATAGTCGATGCCCTTTGCGATTAGAGCCAGCATTGTGCGCTGAGCATAAGGGCAGAACCGCATGTTGTATACCGTTAACTTCCCATTGAAGGACGGTGCGGGATCACCTGCGAAAAACAAGGAATAAATTAATAATTAATTAAATGATTCATTATTAAATTTCCTTCTAGCTTGGTGCTGAAGAAAATTTGTGAAGACCGGGACCTGGATCCTAGGACCCGGTCCTCATTGTTCGTTCTTATAGATACGCACTGGGAGAAAAGTATTGAGAGAGAGTACAGGATTTAAAAAAAAACAATCACCGAAATTAATTAATATCATTACTCGAAATTACATTATTACAAATAACATCGAGATTAATATTACTCGGGAAATTGGAACTTAGGGTATTTTATGGGCGGAAGCACTATGTTAAATAAGTGCGATAATTTTGAAATTGCTAACAGGCACTTTAATTTTATTAATTTGTGACTGTTATTTAATTTTTACGGGACACTTCTCTAGGATAAATAACAACGAACCTTTAGTTAGGTGCTTTGTGTTAAAGTTTTTCTTAGCTGGAGCGACCATGTTGCTGTGATCAACGTTAGTGTCTGAATGTTTAGACTAACTGGATCGGTCAACGTTTATATACGAAGCAAGACCTGCACCTACTGATAACACAACGATGATTCGGACAGAAAATATCTAAGAGATTAGATTTGTTTGTTTATTTTTCCTAATTATATCTAATCATAAAAAATCCGAACTTGTTTGGCTGTGTGTATATTTAAGCAACGATTTTTTTTTTATTTTGGGGCACTTGTGGTTTATCAAATGTTCCATGTTTAGTTAAAATTAGCACGGTACGTGAATTCTTAGGCCTTAGGTGGGGGTCCATAGCTAGGATATTCTGCCCTCCTAGCTATACATCTGCTACTATCCATAATATTGTAATTCCGCTACCAAATCTTATGCTAAAGTGATAAAAAAAATTGTAAATTTTCTCAAAGTGGTGCTTTAAATATTTATACCTCCGGGATCCATTAGCACGATTTAGATTAGGACTCTGTCTACTTAAAAGTGATTACTCAACTAAATGTGAACCATTTGATACAAATTTGCGAAGGCGAATTCGGGTGTTATCATTGTGGGCGGAGGAAACGCTAACACATCATGACTTGCCAAAATTTAAAATCTTGCGCAATGTTATGAATAAAAAGACTCCCTGCCGTTATTTTAACTATTTTTATTAATGTTACATGCCCATTGCATAATAGTACGCAAGACCCAATTTAAAAAAATATATCAGTAAGTAATGGAAAGAGCTAGTTTTAAACGGACTTCCAACACATTTACTATTATAACCTCAGTTAATAATTACAAATAAGGTCCAGATTTTTTTTTGTAATAGTAAGTTCTTCAGTCTTCAACTACTTCTAAGTGACAGTGAATGTCTTATTGTTGTTATCAATTTTGTGTTCCAAAATGAAGTTCTTTATCTTTAAAGGAGTAACTTAATACAGAGGTACAAGAATATTAATCGAAAAAATTGGAAATCGTGAGGTATTTTGGTCGTAGCTCGCCTAGACTACAATTTTTTACCTATGTAAGTACTCTAAAGAAATTTTATTTGTTTATTTATTTTTACATATTCCAAATCCCTAAAATAGCGAAACGTACCTACTTAAAAAGATGCTGATATTTGGAAATACTAAATATGGTTTACCATCACTATCAACTTGGAATCATCGCTGGCTTGAAAAACGCTATAAATTTCATTTATTAAATAATGAATAGGTTAAAACAATAACATATTCGAAGAGACGAAAAAGAAAGTTATACTGTAGGTACTTTTATTCGACGGGCAACATGAACTTAAATAATTAGCTACTTGACTGACTAGAGTACTTAAAAAGTAAATAGTCCGTTAGAAAGATGTTCAAAAAATATTCGATATGACTGTATGCAGATCGTTCTCCAATAGCGTAAATACATCATTAGTATCTAGCTAAGTAATGTGACAATGCCGGTTTATTTTTAAGTTTTAGTGCCGTTATTGTTGAAGTCGATTTTTTTTTTGTTGAAATTAATTATGTTCTTTCTTTTTAGTGTTAGGATTTACTTCCTTCAAATCAGGTCAACCTAATAGTTTTAGAAGAACACAACTATCAGTAGCCTGTTCATATGAAATTAAGGTGTTAGGTTAATTTTTTTAACTCCTAACCAAATTTATTTATTATGATCTCTTTTAATTCACGGGATAACTTCAAGGAAAGAAACCCGGTCCTTTTTAAAGGCTTACACGGGGACACAGGTCCAACATGCAGAGGCCTTGTTGAGAACTTTAATCTAATATGTGATGGGGCAACTACCAAGGGCCATCCACCCCTGCTCTATGAAAGAACAGACATGGGCGGCCCAAGGTAGCTACAAAACTATTGTAAATTATGGATAAAACGAATTTGGGCTATGGATAGGATATGTTGGATGTGTTTATTTCTCAAACTATGGATAACTATGGCACTTGCCTTTCAACACATGAAAATGCAATTAAAATTGGCAGGCGGTGACTCGCCGACTCCAAGATGGGCCCCCTATTATACCGCCACGATAGGCAGCAGGTGGGCAACACCAGAGAGTAAAGGCTAAGGGGTGTAGAGAGGTGCGACACCGATTTCGCCATCGCGGGTCACAGACCCGGAGCGGGTTTCCTCGTTATTACGCCATTAGACACTTCCACCCCCGAGCATATAGCTCTTGCGACCCCTCTCTAGCCAGCCAGTTAAGGCAAGAAAGAGCTGGGAGTCCTCATGAAGAGTGACCCCCTGGGGCATTCAGGTTCCGTTGTGTCGCCACACACAAACAGCTCGCCACAAGCTGCCATGCGGATGTATGTATTATTATGATAATTATTATTATGTGAAGCTATAATTAGAAGGATATTAACAAAGTATCTAAACATATTTAAAGAAATAAATCTATATTTATTTTAGTACATGACATGAATTCATCTCACCTTCAGCTTGAGGAGTTCCCTCGACTGTTTCTCGACTCCATCATCAGATCTACTCCAGAATTTTGATAAATTGTAGTCTTTTAAATTTCCTAATGTTATATCGTACCCCTCGATTTCCCTAGTCTTCCATCAATCAGACCCTGACATCCTTATCATGGGACTACCTTGGAAATGTTTACTTTTTTCGTCGAATTGAGAAACCACCTCCATTTTGAAGTCGGTTAAAAATGGAAACGATACAGTCAATTGCACCACCCATACACATTCTTTGATTCATAATATTGTACGTAGATTGATATAATACTTGTAGATAAGAATAAATACGTATCCAATGTTTTTTGGAAATCTATCTGACAAAGTATTAGCACAGTCTAAATATATTATTGTCGTATTAGATAGTATTATTATTTGATAAAAAACCTGCAGAAAATTGTGGACGTACCAACGTCCTAGGAGCGTTGGTATTTTTTCGTGTGTATGTGATGGTTTTAAATTTTATAAGAAAATGACAATTGAAGTAACTACATCTTTAGTTAGTCTTTTATCCAATCAATAAAAATATGAATCACTTGTCATTAAAAGTGCATTGAGTTGAGACGTGAGCAAAGAAAGAAAAATATGTGTCCAATATTTTTTTGGGAATCTATGACTTTCTATTATTATTATAAATACCTAAGCCAGTCACAATCTTTGCGCAATATGGTCAAAATCACGTCCACATTCGAGATACTAATTGATTCATTGTAGCGACATTGAGATTAAATAAAATAAAATAAAAAAAAACATGCACTGTACTACAATGTATTTGAGTAATCTAAATGACGGACATAAAAATTGACAATTAACTCCATTTAAACATTGCGTAGTTATCTTTATCATGATAGGCAATTGATGTAGAACTGAACTAAACAGATTTGGTTTATTGTAATCTGCAGTTTTAGCGTGAGTACGCCTTTTCTGAACTCATTAATGATATGCCTAGCGAAGACAGGTGAATCACTGTTTTTGGACTAATCGAATGGTTGTGCTAAGTCATTATAATTCCTCTGCCATTAACCCAATTATTATTTGGGGCCGGCGCAGCCTGTCTTCTTCTTCCACACGTTCCTATCTGACGTCATCTCGCAAAAAACACTCTCTGCAGTCATAGGTATAATTTTTCACTGGTCGTGCTAAGTACGTAAGTGAATTAACTTTTTTTAGTGTTAATAAGTTCCAGATTGTAAATGTGCCACTGGACTTTAGCATGGGTTACCTAGCTTGCTCAAATTTAATATTGATTATTTCATCTGGATGAATCCAAAGGAATGGACAGGAATATGTAGCGCAGCAGAATTATACCGTCTTGCAAGAAAAGAATAGAAGAATGCGAATGTGTCTGCCAACCATAAGGCTGTCAAAAAGGAATGCAGTCGTGTCAGGGACTAGATTAAATCTAGGAACGACAGAGGAAATGAAAGTTAACTATTCAATCAAGTTTTTCTCCATCTTTGAAGCTTTCAGTCAAAATATTTTTATGGGGTTCAATATAAACTATGACTACTCGTGACATGGACTACGAAATAGGATTTGATTAGTAGGAAAACTAAATTAAATAACAGAAATATGTAGACAAATAAATTTTATTAAATTTCATTTTAATAAAATTATAAATAAATATAGGTTTAAGTACGTAATGCTTACAACCCTGCATAACAAATTCGTAATAAATAAATACAAAAATCAATAAGTATTTATGTTCTACATAATCGTATTTTGGCGTTTGACGCCTCAACAAGTAATAAATAAAAAATAATGCAGATTATATTAATTAGCATTTCGTACAGACACAATACGCGTCCAATTAATGAAGTGCATTTAAATAATAAAAATTACAATTGTGACCACATTATTGGAGGTAATTATTTATCACTTTTTTAAGTGATTAGGTCTAAACCTACGTATTTTAGGCTTAACTTTGGCCTATTTTATGTACAAATAATACTTTGGTTTATGCTTAAAACTATTACGTATTATCTAGTAGCGTATATGTTTGTTCAACAAATAAATTAAGTATCAACTACTACACAACTACAAATTTATGGCTTCTTAAATTAATGACGATTCACGATATTAAGTAGAAGACCAGTTTTCACTGTTTCAGTCCACTGAGGAACAAAATAGTTACAAATAGAACTACCAAACAATAACTCAATTTTGTAGAGCAACATTTTGCGACCCTTTACTTTTCAATTTAAATTTGTAACATTTGAATTATAAATCAACTTTTTAAATAGCTCACATTATAAATGGGCTCTACAAAAATGCCTATAGTACATGCTCTATGGTACTAAATGTACCACAGAGCAGACCAAAACGGTACTGAGTAAGTACTGAGTAGATCGTAAGGACACAATGACAGATGCTTAATTACAACACCACCTGCCAAAAGTTTTTTACAGACTATTCTAATTGCTCGATCTGATCACGCTCCTAAAGTCTTTTCCGGTAGGGAAGATCATTAAATCATTTCTTCATAGCCTTCTTAATATTATGTTCGGAATAAGCCCTGCTGGCTAGATCCCGGAGACTCTGTTCTGATGCTGGGCCAAGCTGCTTCACCATCTTCGAGAAGTGGCCCTCGTTATCTTGAAGTAACTCATGAGGATGACCGCTTTCTACTATCTCGCCTGCTTCCATGACCTGTAAAGATAATATAATATATAGACTCGGAAATTCTACCCTAAAATATACAATTGCCTTTAACCAATAAATTTTATAAACATCAATGGATGGAATATTGTACAATAATTTACGTTTTTAAATGTTTGAACACTCTGATCTATCATAAAATATCTATACTGTCTTAGGATATAGAAAAGCTTCTTTGGACATGTTGTTTAAAATGTTCGACTTATAAGATTATTTTTTTAATTGCAGTGAAATTTTGAATATTATCAATAATAAATAATTAGCTCTATTAACATCTCTTTTAATTTACGGGATAACTTCAAGGGAAGACACCCGGCCTACACGGGGACACAGGCCCAACATGCAGAGGCCTTGTTGAGGACTTTAGTCTTAAATGTGATGAGACATCTACCAAGGGCCACCCACCCTTGTTATATTATCATTATTATACTTACAACCACACTATCTGAGTCCGCGACGGTGTGCAGGCGATGGGCGACGGTTATCACAGTGCAGTCGGCAAAATGTTTGCGAATAGACCTCTGAATCAGAGCATCGGTTCTGGAAAGACAACATTTATTAGAACATTGCTAAAAACAAGTTGGCAATTACTAGGTACTTAGTGTTTGGGAACCAAGAACTCTTACGATTTCCAAGATAAGATCCGTTGGTAACTTACAAAAGTCGTTTTGAATAAAGAACTCGTGAAACTAAGTAGTCAAGTCTCAGTTACGCAGGTTACGCTCCGAGAGTTGCAACCACAATTTATTCATTATCACAGTTTATTTCCAAATCTATTCTAAAGTAAAGTAGCTATTGATACATACGTAGGATCAACGTTAGCAGTAGCCTCATCAAGCACCAGCAGCTTGTTGCGGGCGAGTGCAGCACGAGCCAGGCAGAGCAGTTGTCTCTGACCGGCACTGAAGTTAGTCCCGCCTGACGCGACCGGCGACTGCAGTGACGTCACGCTGTCCTTTAACTCCACCTGAATTGAAAATACGTTTCCAATGTAATAAACTTTATCATCTCTTTATGGTCACTTGGTGAACTAAGATCGTAGTAAGGAGATTTTGGCCGTAGTGTTAGAAGTTACGGCTAGTATAATAGCAAGTTTAGACTGAAATTCATCCTTTACCTGTTCTAAAGCCTTCCAGATTTCGTCGTCAGTGTGTTTGTCAAACGGATCCATGTTGTACCGCAAGCTAGCCGAAAACAGCACTGGTTCTTGTGGAATAATTGAAATCTTTGCACGCAGCTCCTGAAATATTTACAATTTGGTTAGAATATGCACCTATGAATATATTTGCGTTAAACAGATATGATGTGGTATAAAGCTTTCGCTTACTTTGAGTGCGATCGCTCCGGTCTCCACTTCGTCGATGAGGACTTCTCCTTCGATTGGTGCTAAGCGGAAGAGTGCCGAGATCAGGGATGATTTTCCAGCGCCAGTACGTCCCACTACTCCAACCTACGATCAAAAATATAAATGATGTCAAGAAAGTTCATTCAAAAAGCGACAAGTCCTACACGGAAAGAATATTAACAGCTTTTTCGAAGCATAATATGACAACAAAACTCACTTTCCATCCACTTTCGATATCAATGTTCAGTCTTTTAAGTACAGGTGCAGCTGCTTCGTCGTATCTGAGAGTGAGATCCTTGAATGTGATCTGGGCATTTTTCGGCCAGTTGCTCGGTGGGCTTGGGCCTTCAATCTTCTCTTGAGGCAAGTCTGTGAACTGTGTAACGCGCTCCACACTGGTCATCTGCGAGACTACTTCAGTAGCTTGTTTCACGCCGTATTGCACCATGTTGACTAGGATAAGACCCTGACTCAAGGCTAAACCAACGTTGCCTGACTGCGTGGTACCGTCATCCATGAGCAGGAATGTGTAAGCTACCACTATGATGTATAAGGAGCAGACGAAACTCAGCCAAATCGTGAAAGTGGTGTTGGTGACCAATGTCAAGTACCTGTTGAATTAAAAATAAGTTAAGTGATGTAAGTTAAGTCGTTTTAAAGGAAATTTGAGTAATAGTACTTACCAAGCAGCAGTGTGAACATCTTGTTTGTCGTCGAAATGGATCTTCAGCAGCTCTTCAGATTGGAAGGCGCGCACTGAGCTCAGACCAGACATAGTCGCCGTGACGTGTGAGAATACAGGACTACGGGTGATTCCCTCAACTCTATAATTAAGAAGTATTACATTTCATTGGCGGAAGGGTTTATATTCTGAGATAATTTAAGAAAATGGTATGTTATTAAGGTATTTTATCATATTATCCTTGGTGGTGTCGAATGCTATTATTAGTAGCAGTAGTAGAAGGAATCAGTCTCAATGAACAGTAGAACGGGACATACCTTTTAATGCCTTGCGCGGTGCTCAGGTAGATGAGCGCCCAGAAGTAGATAAGGGCTCCGCAGACGCAGGTCGTGACCAACATCAGAGGGTTAACAATGGCCACCATCACCAGAATACCAACCATCACCATGAAAATCTGTAAAACAAAAAAATATTAACAATCGATTCTTGATGTGTTTATGGCCAAATACTATTTGGATTTCAAATACATTGTTCTCCAGTTAATTAAAAAAATATATCGAGATATAATAGAAATATTCGGTACTTAAACTTAATATACAAAATGCTACACTAAACTTCTGTAATATCTGTTTTTCTCAACGTTTTTCTTGGCTATGATAAAAGCAGCAAGACACATTAGACCAACATTTTGCTTTAATTTCGTTCTTGAATACGACTGTTATTAAGAACGGCTTTCATTTCCAAAACTTTGCCTTAGGATCCTTACCTGAATAGTATCGATGTACATTTTCGGTAAGATTTCGTCGACGATACCCATGTCCTTTGAGAATCTGTTGAGGATGCGACCGGAGGGGTTGGTGTCAAAGAACCTCATGGTAGCCCCTAATATGTTACTGAACATCTGGTTGTGTAGGTTGATAGAACTCTGCATGCACACCCATAAGAACATGAAGGACCTAGAATAATAGAAGTAGTTAATAATGCTTTTGAAGACTTACTTTACAGATTTATGGCGCTGTTGCAAGTAGATAAAGGCGTTTGTATATCAGAATTTGTATCCTTAGTATTGGTGAATTAAGATATCGTAAAAAGAAATGTCACAAACCTGCCACTTGTGAAGATAATGCAGCCGAAAATGGCTACTGCCCATACGTAGACGTAGAAGGTATGATCAAATTTAAAGCCATCGGTCGTGGTAAGAACATCATCAACTGTAGCATTTAAGGCATCAAACGTATCGTTGACTAGACTCAAAGTGTTGTTAACAATGGCAGTAGTCGCAGAAGTTGTAAAAGTCGTAGGTTCTTCGGTGGTCGTATAAAGAGTGATATTATTTTCGGATAAGGTTGAATTAAAAACGGTGGCGTTGGATGTAAGTGCTGCTTCTTTCATGATATCTGATTCGACGTTGTTCATCCTGAAAAAAAAAACAAAAATGTTAAATTGTTCTTATGGCCAAGATATTGATATGATAATGACAATTATAATGTCCAACTTATGTCTGAAAATATTAATATTTCCGTGTGGTGTCCGGATATAAAGAATAGCACCACCCCATATCCTCCACTGGGTGTCGTAAAAGGCGACTAATGGACCTTAAGACCCAGTGCACTGTACCAAGCATCTTGGGTCACCCGAATGGTGGCGGGTAAACAACCAACAATCGCATTCCCAAAGAGGGTTAGTGTCAGGCAGGCGGCCGACTATAAAACCATAGCCAAAACTTTAAGCAACACGTCTAGAAGACGTGTTGCGCCGACCCCAAATAATAATAATTGGGATAAGGGCAGGGGAATGAATTATGTCTGAAAATAGTGTCTGCAGCAAAGCTAAAGTGGCATAACTGAGGCGATTTGAATAAAAATGGGCATCAATCTAATAAAAATCTGCATCTTCTAAGGAGCCAGACTATCTTTTGTTATTGTAACCAGTTGAAGAGTTTATCTCCATTATATAATTATATTATTTAAGATGTTTACGGCCCTATCATAATCGCTAAGACCCAAATAATTATTATCTGTTTGTCTGGCAAGACCCGCGTAGTAAGTGTGTTATATAGAGGAGAAGAGGGACACTTGGTGCGTATAGATATGGTATCTTGTAGTTTAAATGAATAGATATTATGAACCAGCAGACTGTAATAACTACGGGCTAGCTGGTTTCTCACCAACACGGCAATTTTGTATGACAAATACCCAAGGTATACCTACTCAGATAAATTTTAGGAAAAAGTAAAAAGTTAATATTTATAAATTTACCGTACTAAAATCTTAAAGCAAAGGGGACTAATTGCGCCTCTTGTCCCCTATCCAAAACTCGTAAATAGTTTAGAAAAGATTCGAAAACATTTCATAATATGGTTTCATAACTTTGAATTAAATGTTTGTTAGTTGTGAAATCTTATGATGTAATGAATTACTCAAAGATAAATGGAAAAGTAAATTTAAACTCGCGTTTTAGTGTGTCGTGTTATTGCTAACCGTAGATGATGACTTTTACATTTGTTTTAATGGTACATAATCTGGCGTCATTTACTACTTAAATAATGCCGTAAGCCTTTAGCTCTTAGATTCTATATTGTTTTATTATACGTATGTATTTACCAGTAGGTCAGCCATAGATCACTGAAGGAAGTCACAGCTTGGGCAAGAATAATTCCCGCAAACGTTGCGAAGAGCATGCACAAACTGGCGCCCGCTCGGAAGTATTGTCCATATACTTTGCCGGGAACACGACCTGCGAACAAACGTTAAATAAATATGAAATACCGAGCTTAATCACCCAATTAAAATCTACGAAAATGAGAAAGTAATCCTGTGAAGAAGTTTACCTCTACAAGGCAGAGAAAGGGGAATTCTACAACTGTTGCAAGTGTCTTAAGGGGAGAATATATTAGCCCGCATTAGGCGGCTGGATCTAACGGAGTAAAAGATAAGTTTGTACCTGTTCCAGCCATCTCCTCGACTTCTTCCTCTTCTAACGATTGATCCACGTCTCCAGCAGTAGTACTGGCTTTTGACTGGAATATATAATAATACATTAAACATCAACAATTACACAAGAGCAACCTCTAACACCACAAGTCAAGACATTCAGATAATGTCAGGCGTTTGCTTTGCATATATAAATACTTACCAAAACGGAAACACTTCGCATCATCTTGACGTGGTCTACAGGAACCACTTTGTCTTCGTTTTCATCTTGCAACAATTCGGAGAACAGCGGTGTATGAGATACTTCGTCAAACGATCCTTGGATTTCGATCTCGCCCTAAAAACAACATTATTTTCTAATTTATTAAATACTCCCTGAATCAGCAGATTCAGCAATCAAATAAAACTGTCGCATGATGTTTTTGTGTAACATTTGTAATTATACTGTTATCAGATCATATAACCGAGTGGTAGGTAGGTATATGGAGCAATGTGCGGAATCGTATGGAGGATCTCTGGGACAATTTACTTATGTACAAGTGTTCTTGTTGATCTTTGTGCGCGTGATCAGTCACTGTCGGATACCATACCTGCGTGTATTCACGTTTTGTATTTACCCAACCGATTAGATAATTGTAAATTAGATTAGGACAGAAAAAATACAGTAATTTTGCTTACCCTTCGAAGTATAACGACTTTGTCAGCGGTCTTGAGATGATGCAGTTGGTGGGTAACAAGGATCCTTGTGAATTGGTCCAGGAGTCCATTCACACATTCTGATACTATGTGTTTGCCCACGTGAGTGTCGACGGCAGAGAGTGGGTCGTCCAGAAGGTAAATATCGGCCTAAACAAAAGAATAATGCATGAGATTTTCAGAATGTTTTAACTTTTTTGGGTCGTTGTCGTGCCATTATGGCTTTTTGACTTTCTAAACAATTTCGTTGACTGATCGATCATTTTGTACATACTCTGGTCTTTTAAGGAGTATGCAAGAAGCAAAAAAGGGACAGGCGACTTAAGGATTTCACATTCGAGGGCAAGTACAAATAATTGTTCTTGTAATTTTACTACAATATTCAATGCGTGAATACTTACTTGTCTATAACACGCCCTCGCTAATCCTATTCTTGCTCGCTGTCCACCACTGAGACTGATGCCGCGTTCTCCTACGAGAGTGGAATCTCCATGCGGCAACAGTTCGAAGTCCCTTACCAAGGCACACGCTTTGATAACCTAAAAACAAAAATTGCAATGGTGAAAATACGAACATTACAATACGTGTGCCTTAAGCAATGCTCTGACACACAACGACTTCGTGAGCTTCATATAAGGACACTTGTCGCAAGAATAAAGGCCTCGGGTATAGGAGATACCCGACTTTATACAAGACTAGATGTGCCCGCGACTTCGTTCACGTGGAGTTCAACAAAAAAATAGTTTTCTTCTTAAAATAAAAGTAGCTAATAAGTCTCGTCAAAATTGGTCCAGATATTTTAGAGATAAGCGGGAACAAACAGACAATTAAAAAAAATGTTGAGTTGGTGTATATGCCGCTATTTCAATATTACATACAAACAGAACCTCCAATTTTATGTATATGTTTAGATATGGAATATCACAATTCTTACCTTTCTGTATCGAATACGGTCGTAGGGCAGTCCAAACAGAATGTTTTCTCGGACGGTAGCGACGAATAACCAAGGTTCTTGACTGGCGTACGATACCCTTGAACCACCCAAGTTGACTGTGCCTTGAGACTCTTTCAACTCCCCAAGGATCAGGTGCAGCAAAGATGACTGTTGAACAAATAACAAATTGTAAGCAAGTAATTTGGAAATATATGTTATCTTAAAACATGGCCCATTACAGGACCATTTTGACAATTAGATACTCGTCATCATAAGTTACAATGTGGATAATTAATGCTTCTGTTCCTATAATGTCGAAATTAAAACTATGCTTCCGGTTTTCAGCAATTTTTTTATTAACCGACTTCAAAAAAAAGGAGGAGGTTCTCAATTCGAATGTATTTTTTTTTTTCGAGATATAATGTAAATTTACCTTTCCGGCGCCAACTGGTCCTGCAATGCCAACGAATTCACCAGGAGCAGCTGTCAAAGTGACATTCCTTAAGGCAGTCGAAGCATCGTCGTCTGCCACCCAAGCAGCCGTTACATTCTTAATCGTCATTTCCGTTGGCTTTGAGACTTCTTTAACTTTCTTAGCTTCCTTCTCCTTACCATTGGCCAGTGACAATCTAGAGGCGTCCAGTAAAATGTTTGATTTCTGTTGAGCTGGTTCCTTTTCGTCGAGCATTAGGAATTCCTGAAAGTGAAATAAGTGTTATGACATTATGCTGTAAATTGTTATCAAATTGAAAATCAACATTGATTGCGCATACGTAGGATTGACATCTTTGCACTACTGGACATTGATGAACAAGCAAAGTCTGCTCAAGACAAGGTCATATGCTTATCGTGACATGTTATCATGAAAGGTGTTTTATGATAACAAAATACACACATCTCTTAAGATAATCAAGGAAGCGTCTAGTCACAATTAAGGCATTAGCAGTGTTTAAACTGCCTAGCAATCCTTAGGAACACATCAATAAACGTACCTAACCATATTCGCAAATATAACAACAATGCGTATACTTCCTCGGTCATGGTGACCTCATCAACTCCCTTTTAAAATGCCAGCTGTCATTGTTTTTTTTATGTTGTTTTAATAACACCTACCTCTAAACGACTTATGGAAACTTTTGATTCGGCCAAGAAAGCGAGTGCCATTGGGAAGGCGATATTGCAGGTCAGTTGCAGTAAATTGAAGTATTGTACTAAGGAGAAGGATGTCTGCGCTCTGATGTCGCCGTCGATAAACACAAAGGTTGTGATCGTGACGAACAGAATGAATCTCTCCGTGAACACGGCGAGGGCAGAACTGAACCCTTTCACGAACGACGTCTTCAAAATGTACCCGACCTCTGATCTGTAAAAAAATAATACTAATTTTTAAACAAACAGACAAAGATACAAACATTTATAATATTAATAAAGATAAAGTACTGATAGTAAAAATAGATACTATGAATATGGATAACGATATCTATAAGAGACATCGTTTTTTATTCCATAGTCATAAAAAAATTGTTTGCCATCATGACTTGCTTATTTAAATGTAAAACAACATTTGTACGACACAAAGTTCGGAAAAAATGACTGGCAACTTTGATTAGATTACATACTTTAAACATTAATAAATCCGTTACATTATCATATTTCTGTCAACTTTTTGATAAATTACTTACTTTCTTAGTTGGTCAACAAGTTTTTCAAAGGGTTTTTCCCAGGCGTACATTTTGATCACCTGAACACCGTTTACCAGTTCACTCATCACTTTTACTCTTTGGTCAGTACGTTTCGCGATCTTTCCACGAAGTTTTCCTTGGTAGTTACTTAATGTTACTGCAAATAAAGACAAGATTATTAGATGAAAGTTATGAAAGTCAACTCTACGAACAATAGGAGAAACGAAAACGAAAACGCAAGCCAAGCGATCTTACACTTTCCTTTTTACCTTTGGGAGTTAAGGAATTGTCCATAAATATTCTTTTCGGAAGATATTTCATAAAAAATATAACAATATAATTCGAGTATGGTATAACAATGATTTAATAAAACCTACCTTGAACGAAAATAGTCTGTACGAAAATAAGGGCGAGCCCGGCGAGTGTAGCCAGTCCGACATGCTGCCACACCAAGTAGGTGACGAGAGGCACCACGCAGGGTGTAACCCACAGGTAATGTAGGAAGTTGGTGACCAGGTCGAAACGGCTCACGTCATTCGACATCAGGTTAATGACCTGGCCCGGCTCTGTCTTACTCAAACCTACATGGTTCAGTTTCAGAATCTGTAAATAAGGCATTCAATAAGTCACACACTACATTTAAAAGAGTATGTAATTTAAGCATAGCGGTATAATTGTGTTATTTTGTCGATATATTCTTATTTAATGCAATTTTTTTCGGTGAATTTACAATTATTGATACCAATCTCACTAAAAGAGGATAATTGGTTATGATAAGTAATAAATAATAAAAAAGTATTGATGAAAAATGAGTATCAATAAAAGTATTGAGAATTACTGAGCTTCAATAATTTCTTCTTACCTTTCGATACAGCACAGAGCAGCTAGCTATCCTAATCCTCATCCCAACTCGGCCCTGAAGTAGCTGGACGTAATTCATCATGAAAGCTGATGTAAGACTGACTATGTTCATTAAGAAGTTGTATATGTGTGCCTCGCGGTAAGTGTCAGGGTTTTTCTCATGTGAAAAGTAATCGATAAAGAGGGCTAATGTGAAAGGAACTAGAGGCCTGTAACAAAACATAAAAATCATTAAATAATTGTCACAAAATACGAGGAAGTCAATACTTTTTTTTTTCGTAGGTACCTAATGCGAAACTATTATCTAAGCTAGCAAGGTTATGCGTGACCGTTTAGCTTGATGTGATTACAATGTGAGCTTCACGTGCGTTTAATAAAGAAATGGCATGTTGTCGGTACGTATCAATTTAGGTTTCATTTACAATATTAGTGCAAATTGAAGTTGAACCTTCATTTTTAATTTACTAAGACTGGCAGCAAGATAATTTACTACAACTTTAGTTACTACAACAACAACAATAATTTACTATTATTGTGATATCATTCGGACTCGCAACGCTCCCGCAGCATTAGCTCATGATTAAGGATCGTTGGGTTCAAAAGGAGTAAAAATAGGAGTGGGATAAACCGTTATGTCAAAAAATTCATACTCACCAAATAATAATAAACAAAATTCCGTTAATAAGTCCGCAGAACATGTATTCCAACCAGAAAGACCTAATAATGGCCTTTGAAAAGGAGGGATCCCCTCCTTTCTTTTTAGCATGTTCTAACTCATATTCCCAGGCCTCTTCTAGCCGGTCACCAAGTCTTCCTGAGGAGTCGGCCTCACGAGCTTGCCACAGGTCACTTACAGTGATACCCGTTTTGTACCCTCGTTTGAACAGACTGAAGCTCCATCTGAAATGTGTTGAAAGATTAGCTTGCGTTGTTCTGGTAGATAGCGACGGTAGAATCGTTCAGTTGACGATGTTTCGGCTATATTTATAGAAAGAGGTTAAATTAACACGACAAGAAGAATTTTGCTTTAGTACTTGGAGCAAGAGTGAAAACATTTTATTAAATCAAGCTTTTCAATGTGATAAAGGGTAGGTTAGAAAACTTCTATTAGTTAAAATCTATCTGATATGATTTAAATATAACTCTGCAAATAGACGAATGTCGAAAGGAGCAGTTTAGGTGAGAAAAATGTCGACTTTTGTCTGACCTTCTAAGATAAAAGTATGTCTAAAATATTTCCTGTATTTATACTTACGTTAAAAATAATTTTGAGAATACATTCACTCTGTCTTGTGGATTCACACTGGTTAATTTTACTTTTGACTCCATTGTAGAATATTTTCTATTTTAGACATCTAACTTCACAGGAAATTTTTGTATCTGAGGACAAAACAAATAATATTTTAGGAAGTCGGTAGGGACAAGCTTATCATTTACTAATTAGGATTGAATAAAAGCTGAAGGCAGATAAATTAAAACAGATTCAGTTACCAGATATGTAAATAACTAGACTCCTACCTATTTCATAGAATTACAGAAAAACATTTAAAGAAAATAATGATTCTAAACATAAAATAAGGCGTTCATTTTGTTAGTCTCAGTTAAATCTAAAGCCGAATCCTTGCGGAGTTTCAACGGTAGATAAAAAAATAATTCGTAAAGCAAACGGCCATAAGTAAATTACGTTATTATGTAAAGTTTATCTCAAGAAGTCTGTTGATTTTGCTCAGCTACCTCAATAACATGTAACTGTTCATACATCGTAAACTTTATTGTACGTCGAATTTACTTGTAATACTAAATGTTGTCATCATGACAGAAATCGCAGTTAGCGACAAATTTAACAAGCACAGGTATATACAGTCGAATTGAAAAACATCCTCCTTTTTGAAGTCGGTTAATAAACAGCTGACTCTCGAAACATTATTTTGACAGTCGTTGTATGGAAATGACATTTCGTTTCCATAGTCACGTGACTTCGAACTGTCACCTCCATACATTTAAACGTTTTCCACTGACGCTTACGATTGTCAAAATACCAGGATAGAGAGGCTTATTCTTATCAGATATTGATGTGATAAAAGGTATGGTTATTTTTACAAAAAAGTGAACAGATGGTCGTTTAAGCATGAGCAAGATTAGAACGTGTTCATAATAATCAATAAATATGAGATTAGTTATCGTTGGTTGATTACGAATCCTATCGCCAAAATAAATCTGAATTTATTAAGGTATAAATCAAGCTAAATATAGGTTATAGATAAGGTAGACATTTGTTTGGAACTCTGGATATATGGTGCACCTGCTTGCACATGTAACATATTGCAGTTGTGGAAGCAAGAAGGCACATTTCTTGGCGTAGACTTACGAGCCTCATTTGCAACTGCAACAGTTTCAGAACAATTTTGCAACAGTTGCTAAACAGTTTTGCAACTGTTGCTAGTGGGTCACAGAATGGTATTCACCATATTTAAAGAAGATATCTAAAGCCTTTTTACTTTTTTTTTATTTATAAATGAACCGTGTCTAAGAAGAAATTACACACACAACATTGAGCTATTATAATTATTGTACGAACAGTTCAATAGTACACCAGTTGTGTAATATAATAAATGTTATTGTTTAATAGTAATATTAAGCTAAATAATTTGTATTGTTAGTAATAGTACAATGATTGTTCTACTCCTATTTGAATTTAAATAATCAAAGTAAGGTTGTTGCCTTTTTGGTTATAAAGTCGGTATAGAAACGTGCATCAGATACATGCACATCATCCTTGAAGATTGGTTAACGCAGAGATAACCGACTACTGAAATATTTTAAACGTCTTTCCGCCTCTGTCGATCTTATTCTTACGTTATAGTGTTTTATGCTGATATTTTAAACAGAAACCAAATATTTACTCGTATTTAGAATTGTAATTGTATATTTTTTTATTAGGTACGGATACTAAATTGAATATTCTGCGTGACGTAAACAAGTTAATAGGAAAATTTATTATAAAACAGATACGAAACACTATGTTTAAATTAATAAATTAATATAAAGTGCTAAATCATTATTACTAACTAACCACAAAAAGCTACATAAACAAAACTGAGATAATATTGTTTAAGATGGCACAATTGAGTAATTTATTTAGTATTCAATCTAACGTCCATCATAAAGATTCAAGACAAATATTGTTCACGTTTGAGACCTATAATGAATAGTGCATTGTTTTGACATAAGGAATCGTGACGTCATAAATCTCTACTTAATTGTATTTGATTGTCAAGTTAATACACGTGATTCTTTTTAACTATGACCTTCTTTCACTTTCATTTCATAGTGCCTTATGCTGATACCGATGATAGTTTATCCTAAAAGTCGAGAATCACTCAAATTGTATGTCCGGTCTCGTTATGACTGAAATTGAATTTAAGAACGTCTCGAAGTTAAGTTGCGTTCTATTTACAGCTTTGTTGATGCTTATGTGTGTTTAAAATGATTATGTGAGGACATATAATTTTAAGGGCCGAAGGGCCCTGCCACTACAACCATATGCCGTAATTGAGTAAGATCGAAAATGAGACTCAATATTAAAATTCGACTAGGTTATAAATAAAGGTAAGGGTGCAATTTACCACGTGTTGGTAAAGTCTAAAAGACGGTATTCGAATATTGCTTCATAAAATATTTCAGTCAAGTTTCTCCAAGAAAACAGGAGTCATTATCTTAAAATTATATCGATCCTGTCTTCAAATTTCGGCCAAGAGGCCTACCCCATATGATTACTGGACTCAAACAATCATACTATCTAATATGTTTGTTGGAGTTGTGGAATACAGACGATGCACATGTTGCACATGCTGCAACAGTCTTAAGTTAAGACCTGGTGATAGGCCCTCAGCTAAAGACAATTTATTAAGGTAGGCCGATTTCGAATATCCATCCTTGAAATACTGAAAAACTGTCTTTTCTAGGCACTGAAAAATATTTAAAAATTTTCTTTTAAACGTATCTGAGCTTTATTTAGTTACTAAACTTTGCGTACATCTAAAATAATTAGGTTGAGAAAGATGATGATAGCATCCATGCACGCATGCATCAGCATGCTGATAGCACATGTCATGCAAGGATACCTATAGACCGTATTAGACATTTGCACTTGCCTATTTTAAAACTAGAATAATTTATAATAGACACAATAACTAACTGCAACGGTACGTAGGTACAAATGTAAATAAATCAGTATATTTACGATATTTGTTTGACATTGAATAGTTCATTATATCTAGAAAAACACATTATTTTTCTGGGTTATTCGTGTGTTAGTGTATATGCGAAAATTTTACATATGACAATGAAACAAATTAGTTCGCCGGTAATAAGTTCTGTACACTTACCGAATTTTGAGATTCACTTTATATTGAAGCAAAATTTTAAGATAAGTAAACCTCACAATATTATGATAAACGTTTAGTAACAAGGAGATAATTAATAAAAAACTTCACTTTTTTACGTACACTTGATGAAGAATAATAATAATATACTTTCAGTTATAATTGATCGAAGTTTCGTAAATTTTAATTTTTTCGACGTGTTTGTCGTGATTAATGTGCGTCCATCGGACGAGCGTGCACAGCGGCGACTGTACGTAGTACCGACGCACAATAGCAGTTATAACCCGAACACGGATTCGCTGTCAGTTATCAGCACTCGCTTTTATGCTGACTTTTCCACAAGTCGCTCCAACAATTTTATGCCAATTCATCATTATCAGCGGCTTACTAAACGACTCGCAAGTTAAAACTAAGATTGCTCACAGTATAAATGCAATTAAAGTACTATATTTTATATTTATCTAAGACTAACATGTGTAAGTTATAAATATGTATCTGTTTTATCAGTGACGGTATTTGCAAATTGCTGTCATTTTAATGTGGGATCTCTCTGAAGTTACAGCAGTGCAATGTTTTAGCATGGCGGGGTTCGCTGTAATTTGCGAAAGCGTTTCAGTGGACCTCGGCAACAGGGAACGAAGAAGCAGTCCGGTGGTTTTAGCATTTAAAAGTCCGACACGCCCCTTCGCCTTCCCCAGGGCGAAGGAAGTCCATGAGGATTTCCACCGGGTCAAAAATAAAAAACCGGCCAAGTGCGAGTTGGACTCACGCACGAAGGGTTCCGTACTATCATCTATACACAGCGAAAATTTGAAACATCTACCTGTTACCGTTTTTAATATTGAGCAAAAAATACGAAAAAACACGTTTATTGTTTTTAGACCCCCTTAAATTTTTGTTTATTAGATTTGTTGTTATAGCGGCAACAGAAAAAAATCATTTGTGACAATTTCGGCTTTCTAGCTATTAAGGTCAGCCTGGAGACAGATAGACAGACAGCGGAGGCTTAGTAATAGGGTTCCGTTTTGCCCTTTGGACACGGAACCCTAAAAACGTAGATTAGTGCCATATGTAGGCATAGTTATTATTATTATCTCTTTTAATTCACGGGATAACTTCAAGGGAAGAAACCCGGTCCTTTTTAAAGGCTTACACGGGGACACAGGTCCAACATGCAGAGGCCTTGTTGAGAACTTTAATCTAATATGTGATGGGGCAACTACCAAGGGCCATCCACCCCTGCTCTATGAAAGAACAGACATGGACGGCCCAAGGTAGCTACAAAACTATTGTAAATTATGGATAAAACTAATTTGGGCTATGGATAGGATATGTTGGATGTGTTTATTTCTCAAACTATGGATAACTATGGCACCTGCCTTTCAACACATGAAAATGCAATTAAAATTGGCAGGCGGTGACTCGCCGGCTCCAAGATGGGCCCCCTATTATACCGCCACGATAGGCAGCAGGTGGGCAACACCAGAGAGTAAAGGCTAAGGGGTGTAGAGAGGTGCGACACCGATTTCGCCATCGCGGGTCACAGACCCGGAGCGGGTTTCCTCGTTTATTATTATTATTATTATTTATTTATTATTATAAAAGAAATACAATATTAGTTTAAGACAATCTCCTACAAAACCGGTTTAGCGGTTTGACTGTGGGTGTTGCGCCGCATTGTTATACAAAATCAAGTTTCTATTATATACCAGTACAAATACTTAATTATTTATTTTATGTAAGTATTTTTTTAACTTAATTTTAAAAATTCTTTTATCCCTTTCCTGTCTAATGTCTGCCGGCAAACTATTAAGCACATAAGGTACACGTTTCTTTAAAGTTCTATCGCCGAAGTAATTATTGACTCTGGGAACATTAAATTTACCGGCAGTCATAGACCGTGTACTGTGGTTATTTGTCACAATAGGTAAGTCATGCTCCTTCCTGCTGTGCTGGTTTATAGCTAAAAGGTATGTATGTTTTAGATGAACCGGTAAGATGTTACATATTTTAAATAATTTTCTATAATCGCCTTTGCAACTTAATTTAGTTAGTTACTACACTGGGTACATAATACGTTCTTAGGTTTATGATAATCTTTAACAAAACGTGTTTAAACAGGTCGCGGTCATATCTTTTATACAACGTATGTGCTTGGAAAAACCTTCTTTAAAAAACAGGTCCATTCTTGAAACAATTTCAAACCTCCCATACAAAATTTTATAGTCATTAGCTGATCAGAATTTATGAGGGAGGACTAAATTGGTGTTCGCAAATTTAATATACTTTCTTTGAGAAAATTGATAATGTCCATGCCCTGAAGCGATGCTTATAATATTTTCGGGATAAGTGAAAGAGGGAATTTAGGGTTTAAAATAAGTTTTCCCTAGGCAGCTATTGGGTTTGGTTGTACAATACGCTTGACGCCGACTCCATAAATAGGTTAAAGGTTGAAGGGCTTTTTCCTACGCCAATGCCGACCAAAGTAACAATAGGAACAGGTCGAAAAGGGCAAGGAGGTGGGTTAGATTAGACAGAATATTTCGACATTTCGTGTCATATATACATTAGAGGGTATGTCCATAAAATGTATTGTGTAGATAGACAAATAAGTACGTTTACCCACAGTGTTTGCATTTCTAGAACTAGTGTGTATTTACTGTGGTATTACTGTCTATAGATGGTTGTGTTGAGTTCCTAAGAATATTGCCGCCTTTGTTTCTTATAACTCTGAACGGTAAAGAAAATATGGATTCAAAATATTGGAATCGGGATTCGACAACGATCAATGCTTACCTAACTGCTATGGGATATTTATACGTTGGTTTTATTATTGTACTAACTTGGTTTTTATTATTATCTCTTTTAATTCACGGGATAACTTCAAGGGAAGAAACCCGGTCCTTTTTAAAGGCTTACACGGGGACACAGGTCCAACATGCAGAGGCCTTGTTGAGAACTTTAATCTAAGATGTGATGGGGCACCTACCAAGGGCCATCCACCCCTGCTCTATAAAAGAACAGACATGGACGGCCCAAGGTAGCTACAAAACTTTTGCAAATTATGGATGAAACGAATTTGGGCTATGGATAGGATATGTTAGATGTTTTTCTTTCTTTAACTATGGAAAACTATGGCACCTGCCTTTCAATACATAAAAATGCAATTAAAATTGGCAGGCGGTGACTCGCCGGCTCCAAGATGGGCCCCCTATTATACCGCCACGATAGGCAGCAGGTGGGCAACACCAGAGAGTAAGGCTAAGGAGTGTAGAGAGGTGCGACACCGATTTCGCCATCGCGGGTCACGGACCCGGAGCGGGTTTCCTTGTTATTACGCCATTAGACACTTCCCCCCCCGAGCATATAGCTCTTGCGACCCCTCTCTAGCCAGCCAGTTAAGGCAAGAAAGAGCTGGGAGTCCTCATGAAGAGTGACCCCCTGGGGCATTCAGGTTCCGTTGTGTCGCCACACACAAACAGCTCGCCACAAGCTGCCCTGCGGATGTATGCTCCTACATTGACCTTCAGATAGTAGATACATTTTTTATTTATAAATCAAGGTTTGAAAAAGCATACTAATATGCTTATTATTATTATTTTTACTTATCAATACTTATGTAAAACCTATTCTAACGTAAGTTGTATACATCTGCATTTCAATGAATGAATCAGAGTTGAAGTAGGCACCAACAGAATTATGACGAGAAAATATTAGCAGTGCGATCAATATAAATTTTATCGTGATAGTAGGATCATACGTATATTATATCGATCACGAAGCACACGTCACATATTAGATATCGAGTTTTAATATATTTTTTCCGTAAGCACTTATTGAGATATGGGACTTGGTTTAAAAAGTAAAGATAACGCATTAAAATTACCTTTTTAGGGTTCCGTACCTAAAGGGTAAAACGGAACCCTATTACTAAGCCTCCGCTGTCTCTCTGTCTCCAGGATGTATCTCATAAACCGAGACAGCTAGAAAAATAAAAATACAAAAAAATATTAAGGGGGTCCAACAAACGTACCTAATTGTTATTCTTGATCTTAATAAACAGGTAGATCAAAAGACTAAAAATTAGTATGCCTACTACAAACGTGAATTACTATTTTAGATGTTAGTACGGGACCCTCCTTGCACAAGTCCAACTCACACTTGACCTGTTTTTTTTACGACTCCTGCGCTAAAGAATTTAGGCCTTGTATCGCGAGGGGTTTCACAGACATTTAATTCACATGCTCAGAAACACTCAGACTCAGAACAAGCATTTGTGGGACACACAAATTCTTGTCCTACGCGGGGATCAAACCGGTGACACGTCGCGCACAGTGGTAATTGGCATGATGACCACTCGGCTATCGTGCAGTCAATCGTTTAAGTAAGAACTCGACAAATATTTAACAATGTATGCAATGGGATACGCTTAATTTTAAATTAGTGATCGTTTAGCGCTTTAATAATTATTATTTTTTCCTGACTGCGTCAGAAGGAAATTTTTGGAACGTTTGAATGTGTGACAATTTCTTTAAAGGCTTTTGGCATAAGGTGTTGTGGGGTGTATGTAATTCATGCGTCTGTTTGTTAAAAGTCAAATATTAGAGACAATCTTGGATAAAGCTCAATTTGAGGAGGATCCGTGAATTGGCGCCAAGAGATTTTTCTGCATCCTCCAGCCAGGTTTTTCTCTTCGGCATATAGACAACCAGGTAAGTGAGGGTCACACTTGCACATCTCGGATTACACACCCGCTAATTGCATATTTTATGTACAAACATAAAACATATTTTACTGTGTTCAAGTTTCCCCTTTAATTTACTACCTACAATATTTTGGATATTGCCAAATTCTAGATCAACGGGAAGAATTTTCGTTTTAAATGTACGAAAATAGCGAAATAAACCTTTCCTGCCCATTGAATTTTGGAATCTAAAACATAAAAACGTAACACACGATTTGATTTGGTAAATCAATGTGTTGCGGCACAAGCAAAGAAGAGAATTAGGAAACCGTGTGCTATTTGTAGAAACAAACAAATAGATTAAGGATATAGAGAGCTATTTTTAAAAAGCTTTTAAATCTGATATATGTAGCACGGTTGTACCCCCTTTTCCTGAAACCCTCAGCACGCGACCCCCTTAGAAGCTTGAACCACAAAAAACCAGAATTTTCGCTGACACATCTCCACAAACACATCCTAAATAAAGATTATTTTTATCACACTATCTTGGAGCTAACGACAAGGTTGTAATAAATGACGTACCTACATTGTTTGTTTTATATTTACTCTACGGTAGATATTATTTTTGCAGATCAGGCAAGCACACAGAGATTAGCTGCGATATAAGAGTATTTAAACAAGCGACGGCAAAGCAGTAGTAATAATGATCTGCTACTTTGTGATACGTAGTTCCTACTTCAGGAACAAGATATGGCGATCTTTTTAACATTATAAAAGGAAAACTGGAAGAATGTATTTAGAACAGATAAATGAAAGGACAGGTGGAGGAAAAACTAACAAGGTAGGAAAAGCTTGAATAGAAGAAAATTTATTTTGTACAAGTACGTATACTTCTTTAGTCTTGAAGTAATGCAAGACAGCGCACTACACAGCATAAAGCGCCAGCTCTTTTCCACAACTGCAGCAGTTTAATTTTCTATGTGGCGGTAGTCATCCTGATACAATTTGGGTTTATCCGGGACATTTTTTTAAATTCTAGTATTAAATTCTTTAAAAAAGGTGTAATTACTTAAAAATAAAACACACGCTCGTTATTAATTAACAAATAGTTATATGCACATCTGTTTATCTTTAAAATCGGGATAGTGGCTATCAGACTGATAACCGTATGATTTGACAGCATTTTGATACCGACCTTGATTAATCCGCAAATATTTATATCAACCGACGACATCCTTAATATGCACCTTATCACTGTTGCTAAAAAAAGTGCTAAAAGCATGAATATGAAATTTTCGGTTTGAGCAAAAGACATGACGATTCATACGTAGCAATTAATTATCGTGAAACAGAAACACAAAATCACTATCAGACTGATAGTGGAAAACCTCCAAAAAAGGACTGATGTTGCAAATTTTTAAGTAGGTTGTTAATTTAATTAATTCACTATCTCAGTCATGATATCATAATTTGTTTTTCTTTACAACTAATTAGTTGCTATTTCATCACGTTTTACGCACGGCACCTTTTCGATGGGAAAAGTTGAGAAAGGTAATTGCCGCTCTCTGTCGCGTGCTGCGGCGTCATTTTGCTTATTATCAATGACGTGCCCAGTCGTGAGCGGCGTGCCATAGTATCGTCTCCCCTGCATTATAGCAACAGTCTCACAAGGGGGTGGTGGTAGGCCCCCAACTCTGCAACTTTGTTCAAGCAGTTGTGACTAAACAAAATTTTGTCAGTTCAAAAACGCTGGCCAATTCAAGGAAGGACTACGGTTTTGGTTACGTACGGTAAATTATTTTGATTTATTTTAACTAATATTATCATATTCACAGTTACCTACTTATTTCGTGCTAGTGTTTGCTTGTATAAAATCTTATAATTGGCATAGATATTTTTTACATGTTATTACGTTTTAAATTTGACAGTGTTTGAATTTCTTAGATGCCGAACAAAATGATAATTTTAACCATTAGCTTGAAGGGTTACAGTTTTCTGAATGGTCAATAGAAATAACCTAATTTATTTTTTAAATCTTATTGCTATTTACTTTAATCATACTTCTAATTCCCCATGTGAAGTCTCCTGATAAATGTATGGAGACCGATGAACAGCTACAAACGTGCCGAAACAATAATAACAAATGTTCTACTTGGTGCAAAGTTACTTTGTGGAAGCTGATTTTTGTGACAACACGAACAAAATTTTACTTAGATCCTTAAGTTTAAATAATAATCTTTAATGTAATTGATTTAACACTTTTCCCACCACTACGCACACTCTTCTGCATATTGGGGTACCTAAGTAACTAATTAAATAAACGTAGGTATTTGAAACACCGTTTTTTTTAAGTATGTATTTCTGCCGTTAATAATTTATTCTTTTCAAATGTAGATTTCCGTTTAATAAATTTCGACAAAGGAATAAAAAACATTTTGTTTTATTTACATTATCATTATTTTTATTTCAGTGAGGTTTCAAAGAAAAATTGCGCACACTTAGAATAAAAGTTTATTGTTTTCAACAGAAAAACAAACACATAATATGGAGGCTATAATACCGAAAGCAAACGATTTGAGCGTCAGCTTATGCTCAAGCTTCAGCTGAAGAGCCGCCAAGCGCTGGTTTTCAGCTCGAAATCTTTGATTTTTTTACCAGACAATTTACCCGTTTCCAAGAAAATTATAGTACAATATAAGGTCAATTTTAATGCTCTGATCATACATTACCAAAAAAATAATTCGAGTGGAAAAAAAAAGTTTATGTGGTACGTGGCTTCTTTGTTTACCTACTTAAAATGTATCTTTTAATTAAATTAGGATATTAGTGTAATAATAATAAGGGTAAAGAGGATAGTAATAAGGTTTAAAATTTTAAAATTTAAGGTGTTTTTAATATTTCTTATTGTGGATAATATTGTCTCATATTTTCGATGCGTTATTTTTGAAGCTACCCTTATCTGTTTTCTGTGTTTCGATATAATAAGTTTATTGATTATTCTAGATCTAGGTAGTATTTATGTTATGCGCATCAACACACCAAAACAGTTTTTTGTATAGGTTGTCACTTGATCTCTTTGACTCCATCTAGCTGTGTGTGTATACCTATGCTGAGTGTAAGTTTTATTCGTAGGTAGCGTGAATACGATCAATACGAGGTATGTGCTTTTATTAATACGAAAAAGAGCTACCATTCCAGTAAATGTATTAATAAAATTTATTGCACAAATTACATATTTAAGGACATATTAAACTTACCTAATTCAGTAGATACAAGACCTAGGTCAGCTTCAACTGATCGCGTTCAGCCGCAGCCGTGTAAAGGCTAGATTTGTGACCAAGAAAGTATATTAGATATTAGTAAATCTATAACAAGATTTATCGAATTGAGAAAAGATAAGATAAAAGATTACATATGACATCATCGTGATGTGATATAATATTTATTTTCGAGTAAAGACTTGAAACTAAATATTGTATCACATCACGTTTTATTAAAAGAAACGATGATACCTATTATGCGTAGGATCTGCCGTAGTACTTTTGAGATTGATACCGTTTTTTTAATATTATGCATAAAGGCAAATTTTTCAGACACAGAAAGAAAATTTCGCTAACCCTTTTAGTTTCAGAAGTGGTAATTATAGTTTAGCAAGTCAGGCTTAAGATAAAAATAAAGACCTGCTTTTATCCGACTGCGACACACGAATGTGATAATTGATCATTTTAAGCATAATTTGTATGATCATTTCTTTGGCAGGCTTTACAGTCCCCTCGGTCTGTGCGTGCTGAACTTCAACGCATTGCCACGCACCGACCGAACGCGGGAGTTGCATGGCAGTTCAGGTTGAGTTGGTAAGAGTCTGACACTACCCACTTCCTCCCCCGAGGAGGTGGGTGTCCATGAGGATTCCCCCGCCTTACCAAAAACAAAAGGCTTTGGACCAAACGGCCAGACGACTTGAGACTTTGATCTTTCTCATCGCAATTTCATATGCAACCTAATAAAAAGACCATTTCTGATGTACAAAAGTTAAAATTCACGTTTACCTATGGTATTGATATAAGAAAATTTAAAGTTTACCAAGTTTTGAAATAAAAATAATTTATTTTGAAAAGGATTCACACCAAGGTCCAAATAAAGAGCTTTTACCGAGATGGCATTTCTTTTTAGCTAAAAAATACGTATTGTGACGAAACATGTAGGTAACAGTTGCTTAGACATAATTATGCTGTCGCGACATTTCTTGTAGACAATTTAATGTTTTGCAAAGTTGTAAATAGTATGTACATTATTTTATCATAGAATCAATAGTATTAGCTGCCCAAAATATATCTACTGTTTCCTATGTTTAACCACCAATAGTGTAAGTAGCTTTCTAACAATAAAAGAATTTTTCAAATCCGACAAGAAGTTTCGAAGCTTATTCAATTCAAACAATGAAATCTTTCCTCTTCATAATATTAAATCAAGAAGTAGATAGGAAAACTATTTTTCCAATCTTCTTCACCGCCAAAAGAAAAGAGGTAGGTATGCTGTTGCAGAGAAGAGACATCATCAACTAGGATTGCCTAGTACCACGGATAAAGCCACATATCCATTGTACTAGGCAACATTGGCTTTGACCCTCAACATGTTGCGGCTAAGTCGCGGATGATGTTGCTCAATATTCGGTAAACTTGCTCAACACCGTACAAAGTTGCAAGATGGTGAAGTGTTGCATCCCGACTATTCCCGACTGCGTGAAAACTAAGTATGTATTCAAATAGAATGGTACACTATTTTATAGGTATTTTGATTTGAAGTTATTTGACGTAAATTAACAAGATGATATCTTATGATTTATCTACACAAGGCATTTACTATCTTGAATATGTTCCTGATGTCATGTGCGATAACTGGAGAGGAAATATTATACTTAGGTAAGTACTCACTTCAATATTTGTTTAAGCATTAATATATATTGTATTGACATTTTACATGGAACCAGACATGATCCTTGAAATGACGACTAATTTTAAGATACCAACGGATGTAATGCTTACAAGTTACGGTTAAAGTTGCTGGCAGGTCAAGAAACGGAAAAATGATCTCCAAATAAAAAAGAGGCAAAGCTGGTTTATTATTTTGGTTCATGAATACCTACCTATTGCAATGAAAATGAAAATTTCATGTCAATTTTTTGTACCAAAGAACTTTTGATTCTTCTTTCGTACCTTCAAGACTAACTTCTTATTTACGAGCCTTATTTTACCCATACAGTAGAACGCCATCTTCCTTTAAAAAATTACCAGACAACTGACGCCTGTGTTAGTGTGGGTAACTACAACATAGTCCAGTCATTTGGTAGTTTCACCTGGAAAGTTTTCCGGGAGTTTTGAAAATTGGGTATTTTATAGATTTCGATATGCTCTTTTCGAATTTTAACTTTGCCACCTCGTACCACCGCCGCTCGCGCCGCCATTTTGAAAAAATGGCGCCCAAAAACGGTTTTTTGGGAATATCTCCTTTCCGACGCATTTTACGAAAAAAATATTTTCTACAAAATTAAACTAGAAAAAAATTCCTACACTTTATGTCTCATTCACTTTTTCATAAAATCAATAGTTTTGGACGTACGAGCGCCGCAAAGTATTGTTCATTTGCACCACTACGAGTGTTTCGTATATTTTTGTTAACTGTTCTATTACTGCCGCCGGTTTTTAAGAAGTAGGTGTCAGGGTAATATGTCACTTTTAAATCGGGCCCTTTCTCTCGACTTTGAACGTAACTTCAACGAAAAATTTGTTGGTAGAAGCTATATTAAGAGAAATATTTAGTTTAGACTGAATCATCAATGTACGTTTATTGACGTACAGTGTTGATTATGTTCTTAGATCTATGGCTTCTTATACGGAAAATTGTTTTATTTGTGACAATTTACTTGAAAACCGGCGGCAGTAATGGAACATTTTAGAAAAATATACAAAAAACACGTGGTGGTGGCAGATGAATAAGTAATACTTTGCGGTGCTCGTACATCCAAAACTATTGATTTTATGAAAAAGTGAATAAGACATAAAGTGTAGGAAATTTTTTCTAGTTTGATTTTGTAGAAATTATTTTTTTCGTAAAATGCCTCAGAAAGGAGATATTCCCAAAAAACCGTTTTTAGGCGCCATTTTTTCAAAATGGCGGCGCGAGCGGCGGTCGTACGAGGTGGCAAAGTTAAAATTCGAAAAGAGCATATCAAAATCTATAAAATACCAAATTTTCAAAACTCCCGGAAAACTTTCCAGGTAACCCCCTTATTTTCTACCAAATGACTGGACTAACATACTTGTACGGAAATTAGGTAGGTATAACACCAAGCCTGCACAAATGTATTAATTGCTCTATCTTAGAAACCTATGCAATTTTAAACTCCAGAAGTTAAATGCAGATAATTTAAGTGGAGGTACCTAAACGTAAAATAAATGGAGAGGTTCAAATTTAATTACTTGAAGTAGAGGTAAACGTAAAACCAATTAGTAGGTACTAATTAAATAACTTTTGTAAGTATATTATTAGCAGGTAAAAAGAGGGGACTTTATTTCACGTTAGGTACCTACTCATAATAGGTAGGTAACATTATGTTTTGGACCTTCAATTATTATTTAATTTATAAATCACATGTTTGGAATAGAAGAGATTTCTATATTAGAGATTTCACTGCTTTAATGACTACACGATTTCATCTTAGGATTATAAAAACATCGAGATTTTTATAGTAGGTACCTAGTTACGTAATTTCGAAATCTCAGCTATACTTATCGAGATCAATCTGTTACTTTTATCTAGTCTGATATTATGGAGGACAAAGATTATTTTTCGTTAGTAATGCTGACTTTTAAAAATAAGATGTAGGTATGCAGCTTCCTGATAGTAAAATTGGAGTACGTCATCGCGTCACCGCGTTTCACGAGTGTTAACTCAGTGCATTATAAAAGGGAAAATATATAATAAAATATAGTATGATTTTGACCTCTAAGCTCAAATTCCTTGACGAAACTTGATACTATGGGTATGGAGGTAATAAACGACAAGGATAACACAGAGGCAACAGTATTCGACATCTACCCGCACGAAGCCGCAACTAAAGCTACTTCATACGAATTACAGTAACTATTTTTTGTTGTTTCCTTTTTCATATTATTTTTGAGGTTTTTGTATTGTTTTCGTAAGTATATTCTATATTCAATTTTAATTTTGCAGTAAGTAAATTTTCTTAGTTTTTATTATGTTTGCCAACATTGTAGCATTGGGTATTAACATAGAAATCGATTTTGTATTGATCTTTTTGCGTCCAACTGTCCTAATTGTAGTACATATGTGAAACCTTAATCGTAGGTCGCTACAACGTAATCTTTATTTAATCACATTCTTTAGAAGTCACAGGTGTACAGAATTACACTTGCGCTAACGTATCACCAGGTCACTGTTACAATGTCAGACTTTGTCCCCTAAACAAACTCGCAACAAATAATACTTCTATTACATACCAGACGAACAACGAATAAAAAACAAAGTTTATTGATCATTTTATTTAAAGAAAGAATACCACACAGTAAAGAATAGAAAATAAAATTATACTAAAACTTAATTAATACAAATAAAAAGGTTTAAAGTAGTTATAAAGTTCATGTCCTGAGAAATCATTTAATAATGCTAAGTAATGGTGTTCCTAATAATTCTAACAATATAAATAAAATGTCAGCTTAAAACTACAAATATTGAATCTTCACAATGTCAATACAAGTTTTTGGTATAATGGTTTGATGTTGGGTCATTAACTATTGTCTGGACAATTATCACAAACACTATTTTACTGACTGTAACTGTTAAACTTATCTACAAACCCGTTGATTTGTTTGTATAGTAAATTAATAAATAATACAACATAGTTGTTAGCAAACTGATTAAGAGTGTTGCTTGCATAATTTAAGAAAGTATAATGTATACTTACTCAGTCTTAATTTTTAATGTCAATTCACTAACTAAGTTATTCATTTTTATACTTTTCGGCCAAAGCATCTAACTTGGAAATTATTTTTTGTAGGTCAGCATTTTTATCTAGTTTCAGATAAGTACTGTTTCTTATTTCATGTAATTTAGCGAAATCTGGCATTTGTTCCGTAAGAACTTTGATATCTCTCTGTAAGTCGTTCGCCGACACATTCGCTTTGAAGCTACTATCTAACTTGGAAAGGATTATGTTCAATGCCAAGACATTCTTTCTTTCAGTAACGAAAATATTTCTAAGTGTACGAGCAAGATCTGGTAATCGAGAGTAGATTAAGTACTTTTGGTCATTTTCTGTAGATCTGGTCATAGCTTCAAGGGCTTTAGCTGCCTGCTTAGCTTTGACTTTCTCTAAGAGGGAAGTGGGTAAGTTACGAAGTGCGGGATTCAGTAATGTAACTGAACTGCTTGACGGCTGACTGGTTTGAGTGCTTATATTTGTCACTCCATTGACTGCTGTACTTGGCTTAGAATCTACAATGCCAGTTGCGGCCTTCTCTTGTTCAGTAAGTCCTCGCTCCTTTGCCTGAGCCAACTTTTGTAATGCCCTCTCCATCTTAGTATTACATTTGAATAATTCACGAGCTTTTGACAATACATCTTGAGCAGTTGAAAATTTCTCCACGTTGGGAATTTCAGGCAGTTTAGCACTGTCCACTTCAGGTACTTTCTCAATTTCAAATTCAGGATGCCAGCGAGTTAACTTGTCATCAGGGATAACCATTGGAGGGTCAAGGGTCTGCAAGTATTGTGAGTGATGTTTCTTAACTAATTGAAGTAAAATGTCGAAAAAGTATCTGCGTCTCTCCAACAACACACTAGGATTCATCACTTTTATGTCATTAGGGAAATTTGGTGAGATTAACAATTCATACTGTTCTTTGTGCGATGAGGTGCTGAAATTCTTTATCTTTTGCACTTCAAAATTATAGAAATCTGGCACCAGCTGTTTTATTTGAGCTAAATGCTTTTCAGTGAATGACCTTTTTAGCATTTCTTGGACAGAGGGCTTAAGTTTAGCGAAAGTTATCTTTTCGTTTCTATTAAAGAGTAAAGCAACAACAGTCTCCATGCCTCGGAAGATTTCAGCAAGGAATCTGTAGTGATGAGGCAGTGGCAGGCTGGTTGAAGAGGTGGCCAAAGCTGCATGGCGGATGTAAGCTGGGACCTAGAATGTGAAACATTTATACTTGAAATGGATAAAATAACAAAATCTCTCATTATTATGTGGCTTTACAGCTATGTTTTTCTTCAGTTGAAACATTATGCAGCTAGTGTTATCTAAATCTTCAATGTAACAGTTTGAGTAATTAACCTCAAAACATCTTAAAATTGTGATGTATGGATATCACAATGTAAACAATTTTGTGTGGTATACAGTTTAGACACTTATGTGATAAACTAATTAAAAATCTAGTTTTTTACAACAAATGAAACAATACACATACAGTCATGAGCAAAAACATGTAAACAACCAACCAATTGAAGTTTAAGTTCTCATTAAATGATTTATGAGATCATTAAATTTTATTTCAAATTAATCATTTTATGCTTACAATATCAGAAAGATTCCATAACATCTTTAGAAATTTTGCATAAGAAATCTACTGCAAATGTTTAGTTGTGTACAACATTAACACATAGAGAAATCACAAATTGGAAAAAAAATGCATTAGCTTAGTCTACATTTCAATTACCAAATAATTGTGTATTGTAAATAAATTTTACCTTGCTTGGGCTCTTAATAGGGCTGACAAATACTTTTCTTGGGGAAATAAGTGGCCGTTCCTGAGACACGGAGCCTGACACTGTTTTCTGCGGTGACAGCAATTCATTTTGTAATTGCGCCTTTTTGCTGGGACTGTAAAGTTAAAAACACAAGGCTATATTACTACCACATCATAAAATATCTAAAAATAATAACACCATTTACCAATGCCTTGCCATTTGGGTCAAAAATTTGTATGATTTGCAAATAGCATAAGTCTATCTGACCAAAGTGTGTTACATTGTACAACATTGTAAAAAATGTGTAACATTTATGGAATGATCAGCATATTTGTGACCCCGTAACACAATATAAAACTCCTTAGTTGGTTAATATTTAAACAAGGTCATGCTATTAGTAAAGTGACTCCAAGTTTATTGTTAATGTTGAACATTAACAAAGTCAAAAGATAATCAAGAACAGCCTGCTTTGTGGGTGATTAATGTAATGACATGTAATTTTTGTTTAATTACCTACATTCACAAAACTGAAAAATAAGTATTTTATTATTGAATAATTCAGGTATTCTACGGAACCCTATAAAAATTGGTTAGAATGCTTTTTTCTCTTTAGCTATATGAAGACTAAAAAATGGTTTTTGGTATTATTAGTGAGACAACTCTCGATGAAATCTTCTGATTGAGAATGTTAACAGTCTTAACTGATCTAAAAATTCATTAAATATTAGTAATCATACTGATTACGTACTTCAATTACACTCAGGTCATCCTAATGAAATAAGTGTGTCTGGTGAATGTTACAACTCCAATTGGATGAACAATCAATCTTTTTTAATCAAAAGCTCAACCCATGAATTACAGTGGATCCAGTTATTTAGACTTAGTCTCATGTAGCACTGCCGCTATAATATGAATAGCCTACTGAATGTTATGCTTATCTTCAGTACTTCACAAGAATACATGATTGTTATGCAGGTTGTAACTAGTATGCACCTTATTATTTAGATTTGTAATGTTACATTAAATGCACTCTCCACTAAGGGGAGTTATAGTACTCTATATTTCAACTATACAATCTGAAATTCAATAATATTACCACGGATCCAATGTGTGATTCGTACACATAGTAATCACGAATTATAATTACGATTAGTACATACCTTGATGGTACTTCCACATCAATAGATTTGAATTGCTTGAGATTCCGCTTTTCACTGGCTTCTTTAAGTTCTTGAATGCCTTTACTAAGACGGTCAGCAGTTGCTCTCAATTCAGCTAACCTAGAACTTCCCGCTAATTTCTTCCTTATGTCACCGAGACTCAGTTCCTTGCGGGAAGAGCTGATAGCTTCTAGCCGGGAGGTTTCTTGGCTCTTTGATGTGTTTGACGCATTAACTTTTTTAGCAAACGCTGAAGATACTTTTGGCAGAATCGGTGTAGCTTCTTTTGACGATGCAAGCTGACTATTTAACTGTTTCACTTCATCTTTCTTATTTTCAATGGATTTAATTGGAAGTTTGAACTCCTTTGTAGGAATTTCACATTTCCTAACTGCAGGACCCTTTCCACTAATTAAAATCTTAGCTTCATGACTGCGATCTACGTGTGGAACTTTGCTTTTAGAAGTTATAATATCGTCTGAGGCCGGTCTCTTTCTGCTATTGAAAAACGAGGTTATCGATGTTTGAGACATTATAAATAAAACTAATAAAAATTACAAACTATTTTCTATGAGAAGCTTGTTTCCAACACGCAGTAAAATTTTTCCCTCCAATTTGACCGTTAATATAAGTTGTCAAAAACTCAAGCAGATCAAATAACACACCAATTTAAATGTCATGTTGCTGTCAAAAGTGGCGGGGTGACATGCTAAGAAATAAGAAAGCTATCAAAAGACCACTAGACTATACTCGACTAAAAACAGTTATTTAATCACACTAAAACAACAATAATTTCATATTAAAATTGAAAGTAACCTAAATACTACGTTATACATGTTGAAATGCAAAACTAATTGAAAATAAATGTGCAACAAATGAAAACTGTTGCAGGATATTCAGAGTTAATTTTATTTAAATCGTCGAAATTTGCTTTGATATCATCTCAAGCTACATAGTCTATGATATCTACATTAAGTGCAGCTTGCGATTTTATAAGATTAGTACGGTAAATGTTAGTTCAAATGAATACAACAAGAATAGACAGCCGATTATTCTGTGGCTGTGGTGATGGGTAAACTCAACTATCAGATTGTTTTTGACTTTTTCAACAATTATGTTTCACATCGTCAGAACTCTGTATTTTTTTAAAGAATCAATACAAAACCTCCAATTATTACATTGCATGCGTTTTCACTATGAATAGGCCTGTTTCGCTACGACTATGAATAAGAACGTTGTAACAACCACAGCAAAGGATGCTAAGCAAAAGAGCATTCTTGTTGTTCCCAGTAAAGTTTATGCCAACATCGATCCTGAACCTGAAGAACTTGAAGGTGTCGAAGAAACTGAGATTGCAGCTCAAATAACCATTCCCGAAGAAGGAGGATGGGGATGGGTCGTAGTTGCAGGAAGCTTTTTTTGCATCTTCGTACTAGACGGAGTTTATTTTACGTTTGGCAGCATATTCCATGATATGGCCCATGACCTTGAAACGGAAGAATCCCTAGTGGCACTCATTAACTCCATAGCAGTTGCAGTATACTTCATAGGAGGTCCATTAGTGTCTGCACTCATTAATAGATTTGGATTCCGTGCGTGTACCATGAGCGGTGCAGTAATTGGCAGTGTCGCACTTTTGTGTGCATATTTCTGTCTAAGTTACGCAACCGTCCTCTTATTTTATGGATTCGTTGGAGGATTTGGTGCCTGTCTTGTTAGTATGTCTTCGGCATTAGTTGTGGGATTTTATTTTGAAAAACTTCGGTCACTGGCATTGGCTTTAGCAAGCATAGGCTCCAGTGTTGGTATCATGGTTATGTTTACAGTAAACACACATTTAGTTCATATGGCTGGCTGGCGTGTAACTACGTTATTTCATTGTGGATTATTTGGCTCACTGTATTTTGTTGGCATGGTATTTAGACCATTGCTTTCACTGACAGTAACACAAACAACAGAGGATCCTACTCGCACCGTAACTTATTTACCAAGCCTGGCTGCGATTAAAGCTTCACCATCTAAAGCCCGAAAAGAAGGAGTAATGCCCACTGCTGCAGAACGCCTGTTCAGTGCAGTATCTAACGTTCATTTCCCTACTGCAGCTAATGTGGTTACTGAAGGTGTAGTAACTAATACGGCATCAAATCAAGCGGGACCCTCAGTGGCACCTGGTGGTGTGTCGAGACTTACGATAACAGCTGCAGGTCCTTCAGGTGGAATTAGTCGGAGGCAATTGAAGCAAGTTCAATCCGTGGTATCCAGGGCTAGTGTCCAGGACAAAAACAAAGAACCAATACTGAATATTGAAGTGAAGATCGACCCTCCTAAAAAACGATCTTGCTGGCAGAGGCTATGCCACTGGGAGGAGCATGTACCCCAATCACGACCAATGTATCGCGATGATGCGTTCTATGGAGGCAAGCTTGAGAAATTACCAGCATATCAGAAAAGTGTGATGGACACGTCACCAGAAGCCAGAACTGGTCTAGAATACCAACTGGCAGTATCACGCGCCGTGACAGCAGCTGATTTAGGCGAAAAAAGAGGTGTTTTTACAACAGCAGTTAGAAGAATTCTTGCTACTATGATGGATCCAAAACTGCTAAAAAAGATTTCTTTCATGTTATTATGCTCTAGTGGTTTTTTCACATACTTAGGTTATTTAGTACCTTATGTTTTTTTGCCCGACCGTAATCTTGAAGCAGGTGTTCCTGCTGAACATTGTAGTTTGTTTGTAAGTGTCATAGGCTTTGCTAATGCACTGGGTCGGTTAGTTATAGGTGCATTAGCTTGCAAATACAGCCCTGTGACGCTGTATTTGGCAGCGTGTATAGTGGCAGGAATCGGAATAATAGCATTCAATTTGTCATTTAACCTTTACTATCAATACATATGCTGTGTTATATTTGGATTTCATATTGCGAGTTTAAGTAGTATACGAAGCATGGTCATCGTAAATTTATACGGATTAGATATGTTAACTAATGCGACTGGTATGATGTTAATGTTTCAAGGTATAGGAAGTCTTTTAAGTACACCATTCTCTAGTATACTAAAAAATAAATTCGGTTACGCCATATCTTTTTATATAGCAGGAGCGTTTGTCGTTGTAAGTGGCTTAGTTTTACTACCCATACAGAGAATTAGCGACAAAGAGAAGCTAGCTGATGAACAGAAAAATGCACCTCCTCCTAAACCTGCACCTGTATTACCCCCACAGCCACCACCGATGCAACCTTCACAATTCCCACAACCCTTGCAACAGGCCCCACCATACTCGCAAAACGCACAATACGCACAACAGGCAACGCAATATACACAAACCTCACAAATGCCATCGGCTTCAAAACGACCGGGTCCATCACAAAGGGACCCCCGTAAATTATAGCGGGATACAACGATATTTTTAGTTACTACTTTCATCTCCAATTTGATGTATAATTGTATTGACTAGCTTACTATTTTCCATCTTCTTGTATCTATATTATATGCTTATTTAAAAGTATGCTTAGATTGGTCTTGTTAAGGACGTGAATGGATTCTTTATTTATAAATATACGCCAGAAACTTTGCAATCTAGTCAAAGAAATCTATTATGACGGTGCTCTCGTCATCTACAATTCTGTACCATTTTTTATTACATTTTCACTTAATTGCTTTGAATGAGTGTAAGAAAGAATATATTATATTATAAGGAAGACTTAAAATTGTTATTACCTTTATAACCTCAGAAGCAATTTGTTTGTATAGACATAACTAATACCTATGGGTTCATTTAATTTGTTTTACAAAATATTATGTTTAGAAGTTTTTACTAATAAGTTACAAAATCTGGACAATCCTAAAGGTGACAAATAACGAGTTTATTTAATTACGATTTGATTAATTTTCTACGACGAAGTTGATGTTTTACAAATAGAGAAAAAGATATTTACGTATTTTCTTTTCCCTGTAAAGTTTACAAAAGTAACTTTACTAGATAGGTTTTTAGTTTTATATTTTTTTTACTCATAAGACGAAGTATATAGAATAAACCAAAAATATAAAGTATTTGATCAATTTCATGTTTCTTTAATTAAAGTAGACAATTAATACAATCATGTAAAATTTTACGGAATGCGTCCGTCATTATATCTCAGCTCGTTATTATAAAGGTCAATTTATATATTTCTTTTTATGTGACCAAAACTACCTAAGTAATCATGTACGATACATAATCAACAAATATTTTAACATAGCTCAGTTTCTATATATTACTTACTATGTTAGGAACGAGTGCAAAAGTTGGCAGTTACAATTATTATGGAAAAATTGTCTCTGGTATTTCGCCTTTACAAAATATTTTTGCTAGCAACATTTTGAGTTCATGTTCGAGCGCATTTTGTTCTGCGACCGGCCGCCATACTCAAACAAAAAGATTTGAGATGAAAAGATAAATTTATATATATATTGGCGTTGTTGAAAGTGTTTAATTTACTAAATGAGTTCTAAATCAGATGTAAATAGGAGAGTGCTCGCCATTCAGGCGAAAAAGAAACGGCATAAACTCGGGAAAAAGAAAAATCGCGAGGAGGACCACGGGGCTGGTGGACAAGGAAACGGTCTGCGCAACCAGAATCAGAATCGTTTAGAACCTACACATAGCTCTTCCAATGAAACTATCGAGGAGGATGAAGACGAACAATACACTAGCGACGACGAGGAGCAGGAAGACAGCGCTGACTATTGCAAGGGTGGTTACCATCCTGTCAAAATTGGAGACTTATTCCTGAATCGGTACCACGTCACTAGAAAATTAGGATGGGGGCATTTTTCTACTGTGTGGTTGTGTTGGGATCTCGTCGATAAACGGTTTGTTGCATTGAAAGTCGTGAAATCGGCACCACATTTCACGGAGACGGCTCTAGATGAAATTAAGATTTTGAAGGCAGTTCGAGACAGCGACCCAGCTGACCCCAAGAGAAATAAGACCGTGCAGTTGCTTAATGACTTTAAAATAACTGGTGTGAATGGAACCCATGTGTGCATGGTGTTTGAGGTTCTGGGTCACCACCTACTGAAGTTGATACTCAAGTCTAATTATAGAGGTATACCCCGAGAGAACGTTAAGACAATCATACGACAAGTGCTGGAGGGCTTGGACTACCTCCATACTAAATGTAAGATTATTCATACTGATATTAAGCCCGAGAATGTATTGGTGTGTGTTGATGAATCTTACATCCGCAAACTGGCAGCAGAGGCCACTGAATTACATTCCTTAGGCTTAAGGCTGCCTCTCTCCTTGATTAGTACTGCGCCAAAGAAATTTCAAGAACAGGTAGTCACTGCTAAGATGAGTAGAAATAAAAAGAAGAAGTTAAAGAAGAAAGCTAAGCGTCAGTCAATGTTACTTAAGAAGCAAATGGAACAAATAGAGGAAATAGAGGAACAGAAAAAGAATACTAATAACAGTGAGTCGGCTCCTATGTCACAAGACAATGATGATTCACCTCCAACTCCTGAAGAAGCCAGTGTGATTGAGACAACTCGCTCTGAGAATGAAACTAATATCAATGGTTGTAATGATCTAGAAGGGGCTGATGAGGAAGCATTTGACACTGATGCTGATGCTGTACAGGTAAGAACAAAGCAGTATGGCTGTGGAGATGATATAGGTACCCCCATGTCTGAAGGAGAATTGACTGATACTCCACCTTCTTTTAATTCACAATCTACAAAAGGTAAATCACTTGATAAAAAATTTGACCCTGCTTTTGATATCTGTGACCTGGAGGTTAAGATTGCAGACTTAGGTAATGCTTGTTGGGTCCACCGGCACTTCACTGAGGATATTCAAACCAGACAGTACAGGTCATTAGAAGTGTTACTGAGTGCTGGCTATGGAACTTCTGCAGACATTTGGAGTACTGCATGCATGGCTTTTGAATTGGCCACGGGAGACTATTTATTTGAGCCACATTCAGGTGATGGTTACAGCCGAGATGAAGATCACCTGGCTCACATTATAGAACTTCTAGGTGATATTCCGAAAAGAATTGCTGCATCAGGAAAATATTCAAAAGTATTCTTTAATAAAAAGGGTGAGTTGAGGAACATAACAGGTTTAAAACCATGGGGCTTAGTATCTGTACTCACAGAGAAATATGAGTGGAGTCAGATAGATGCAGAGGAATTTGCTGATTTCTTGAAGCCTATGCTCGACTTTGATCCAAATCGGCGTGCCACCGCATATGAGTGCCTTCAGCACCCATGGTTGAAACTTGCAGAACCTGAACAAAACGAGTCTGACAAATAATATTATATTGCTCTCTGAAATGAATGATCATACATTCATGAAATCAGTAGTGTCAACATACAAAGTATTTCAGTCTTATACAATTTTAATAAAAAGTTTATTTATGGATTTCTTTGTGAATAATTTACTTTGTATCTAGATTGTTTTGTTAGCAATCCTGAATTGTTTGAAAATAGAAATTGTGTATGACTACTTATTGGAGACATGTTGCTGAACATTTAATACACAAGTCCTATTTAGGAACAGTAGCAAAGTATATAATACACTCGCTGCTCAGCATAAAGTTATTATTTGGACGTAATGTATAGTAATTGGCATTATATTAGACATCTTAAATTACCCAAACTGTACAGATAACTTTAGGAAAAATTGTGATGTATGACATGTAGACAATATAGGTTTTGTCACATTAATCTTTTAGGAATTTAGTTGACATAATGACATAGCTCTGCACTTAAATACAACATCCTAGAAGGTGAGGAACCTAATATAATGGAGTCATGCATGCATATAGTAGCCATTCAGGAAGTAGAATGTTCACATAGTTTAAGTTTGTGTTTTATCACTATCACAATAAAAATCTCATTATGTAAACTTAGGAATAAGACAGTATTTGTAATGCCACACCTCCGAGACTGCCTTTTTATATTTCGATGAGTCATCAAAATTTAACAATGGCTGGAATCAAGCTAATTCGGAGACGGTATAAGACAGTGTCCTCTAAACCAGCTAATAGTATAATATTATTTATCATAGATCCCAATTTACATGACCATAATTTGTATTAATGATATCTGCAAATTTACATGAATAAAATGTCCAAACGAGCTTGTTACTATGTTTATTTTTTTGTTTTTATTTTAAAAATCTCGAATAACTGAACTTTCCTTTAGAGTATATAAAAACTTATTCACCTACATCATGGTAATAAATGATGATAATCTGATTAAAAATCATAATACTTCACATTAGAGAGATATTATGGTGTCATATATGCTTCTATTTAAATATTTACATAACATGCTGCAACTAAGGTGGGGCCGGAAATTTTTCTGTAAAGGTCGTGGCGGCTCCCGCCGATCTCATTGTGTCTAGGGTTCATTATTCTGATGCGAGAGTTACCTATATGAAATACCACGTTACGGTAGCGCGCACGCATCACTATAGGAATACATAGGCATGTTGAGTCGAATAGACAATGTTAACCATTCCTTTATATGCCACACTAGAACTAGATACGTCTTGATGTCCGTGTGATGCCGCACACATGTATACAACACTACTGTATAACAATGCGTGTCGAATTTCAAACATTTTTATAGGGTTCTTCCTGTTTATATAAGGTACATTGGTTTATAGGTAGATACGCAGTATAATATGAAATTTGAAATCGATTAAACGGAGCGCGTAACTACTAAGCAAGGAAGTAATGGCGATGAAAATCTATTCATAGTGCTATGTAACGATTTTGACTGCAGCGTTTGTAGTAGGCAGGCTCATTAGCTTCGTGACTCATACCTATCAAACTACGCACAAGGTATGACGTCGAGTGAGTGGCCCTGAGGTCTACTATAGGATAAATATTTATATGTACCTAAATCTCTAGCCTTTAATGAAAGTTTAAGAAGCTGGTGCACTTGTCACTCCCAATGTTGTAATTGTCTAAACAAGAATTGTAGTAATAAATCTAAAAGTAAATTTAGTTGCACCTTTTACAATTGTACCAAAATTAATGATAATAAATGCTCTGCAATAAAATTAAGGTAGGTTAAATAAGGTTTGAATTATTTAGGTACAGTACCTAGAAAAATATAAATTTAGGTGAAGATAAAAGTTCTAAGCACTAAAAATAATAAATACATGAATGATGTTCTTGGGTTATTTTTTAAACACCTATCTTTATTTATTTCTGTTACCTATTTTCTGACTTTGGAATCATGAGGTGTGCCTGTGCTGTTGGTCCTAGAAAAAAACAAATAAGTCATGGAATTGAATAATTGCAAGGTTTGAATTCTGTCTCTTATTAGATAAAAAAAATTGGTAGATAATCGCGATATTCCGTAATCCTGTAATCCATTGATGTTGCTTCACAATAATGACGTCACTGGATCTGAATAATAAATCTAATGGTGTATTGTTTCGAGCGACCTGTATTGAATTCCTCGTGGTTGCAAATAAAAGAGAATTCTTTACATATTGAAGGTTGTGGTTTAGTTGTTAACTACTTACCTACATACATTATTATGAGTAAGTACACAAGTGAAAAGATTATTACATCTGCTTTTCTTATCTCAGTTCGGGAGACAGTATTAAATATTAATAGGGTTCTACATAGGTGCTATAATATGATGCCGAATTGGTTTAATTAATATATTTACTAACAAAAGTTCATACTATGTGATGAAAATGGAACATAGAAAATATTCTTAATCTAACTACGTATCTACTTGCAATTTTATTTATCAATAAGAATTTAATACTACTGTGCTAGTACAGCTTAAAATTAGTTATAGCACAGCCAACATGTTTATTTTTTACTGGGAAAGTGTTAAAACGTCTAGATTTCAATAGGTACTTTAATACTTTTAGTTGTCTCACGGGATATAGTATAATGCGAGCTCAATACGATGCTCGGAGTGGTTTTGTGTTCAACAAAACCTCCGCACTTCAACGTTGCTTACCGCTAGCGCCATCTAGTGCTGCTATGCATATTGCAATGAAATATTAGTTAGGCGTTACAATTTCCGACAGGGAGGTTTAACACAAATCACGTAAATTAAATCTAATAACTCTTTTATTTGCAGAAGTGGTGTCATATATCAGGGCATTCTAAATACACTCCTTGATAGCCATTCATGACTATTTTGGAATAATGCCCAATAAATGGCACAATGCACACGCCTTTCCTACATGAGAATAATGTATGCATACATAACCCTAAGTAACATTAAATTTATAAAAAAAAAACACAAATTAGCAAAACATAGAAAAATCTCGATTATTTATTTAAATCGATAATTTAAATTCTCGATTAATTATCGATTTCGCGTTACGCAGTGTTAACTAGTATATTAACGTATTTAATGTAATATGATTCGGTATGACGCACATTGTTTAATATTTGTTACTACTTTAATGTTAAATAAATTCTTTTAAATAGACAAAAAAAAACTACTACTACTACTATGTAGGCAATTTAGAAAAATACACGATTTATCTTTTGTAGTGTTTCAATTTTGTTAACTGCCTAAAATATGTTAGATCGTGTGCCGGAAATTAAATTTGCTTGTAAAAAACTAGCAGGCGTTAAATAAAAATTGATGTCGACCGGTTTCGTAGTAAGGAGTAGGTAAGTAGGTTATGAAAAGAAATTATAATGTGTATTTTATGAAGATCATAAGATCTACAATTAGACGGTTATCAAAGGACATTAGTCAAATAAAATCTATTTATCCTTTCCAAATGATGTTGTGTGAATTATAAGTACATGGTAATCATGATTATCGCCATTTCTTGATTTTGGCATGCCATGAAATTTCTTAACCCTTTTCTTGGCAAAAATAAAAAACTTATACGATCGATTTTTTTTCAAATAATCTATTATTATATGAACATAAGTTGCAGGGAAAAATAATAAAAAAAATCACCGTGTTTTATATCCTGGGATACCTTCTGTATCCTGTGAGATACATTGCCTTGTTCGTAAGGAATAACTATCTCGGGCGAATGTATCTCACAAGACACACTGCCAAAAATAAGTAAAAACGGTTTAAAAATAATACATTTTAATGAGATCACACATTCGTACTAAATACAAAATTATTGGTGATGAAAACTATAAAAACAATTTCTACCAGGTACTAAACACAATCTGACTCCGCACTTAGAACATGAGACAGTGATTTGCCCTAAACTGTGTACCAAAACACAGTTTGCACTTTGGTTATACCCTTTGGTACTCAGTTTAGTCCGTGCAAAATTTTGGTGTTGCATTTTTGCTCTCGCCAACTGAGGACGTCGTGCTATAACCAATCTTGGTCGAATTGCTGTGGAGCGTGTTGACGTCAAAGGAGTCCTTGGAGACTGTGGAACTGTCGGAGCTGGAGCTTGCTGTGGAGTCGTTACAGATTGTGTCATATTCTGCGCAACTAGTGACCGCTTCTTGGACATCAATTATTTCATCGTCGGATAGCAGGTTGAGGTTTTCCATTGACGATGGCAGTGAAGGCGCTGGAGATGAATCTTCGTCTGTCCTATGTCGAATTGCATACTGCCTGATTTCATTTTCAGACTCTGTCGATGAATCGTCATTCGATCATTTTCTGCCCGATTTTAGGATAAGCGCACAAAGCTTTCTGCCTCTTAGATGGTTGTACTCCACCCTAAGAGAAACATGCTTAGTTAAATCGTGCTGCATGCAAAGCAAAAATAAACGAACACAATATATTCCATAAACCAGAAACCCACAGCCAGATTTCAAAGACGAAAGCATACAGTATACAAATAAAGCCCATAAATAAAAAAAACATTTTTGTTTCTCGACCGGGAATCGAACCCAGAACCTTTTATGCTTGAGCTTAACACCATCACCTACGCCACCGTAAACCATGCCATAAAATACCATACAAATAAAAATACTATAAACGTGGCAGCGTGCACTACAGGATACATTCCACCAAAATATAAGAAATCAGTAAACACGGCAGTGTGCACTGTGAGATACATAACTATTTGGCATTAGTTTAGTAAACCAAATATACAATTTTGCGTCAAAATTCACTAAATTGACACGTATACACTAATGTACTTTATCGTGATAAGCTCAATTATTACATTATTGAGTAAAAACAATACAAAATATCAATTTTCTTACCTTTTTCGGCGGGATCGCTTTGAGTCTTCTTCTTCTTTTTTTGTTTTTGGCTCCTTCGTTAATGTACGAAGATTTTGCCAATGTCAAGGTAGGAAATGACACTGTGGATCGGTAGGAAAAAAAAAAAAGCTCTATGACTAAAAGCCGGTAATTATCGGAGTTGTTAGTGTTGAAAAAGGACAAAAACATTTTGTTAGCGCTAACAGCACAATGGGAAGAGCATAACACACAGAATAATGGAAAATAAATAGACAAAATCTAAGAATAGATTAAAGTAAAATAAATATTCGTATGTGTTACAGATGGATATGATTAATATGGATGAATTTAATCAGGATCTTTACCATGGGAGAATGAACTAGGGTTAATAGGAATGGGATATTGATTGGGCGGGGGATATCATTAGGAAGAAGGTCATAAAGAGGGGTGACCAGACGAGGACATGAAAAAAATAAGTGTTCTAGAGTACCCTCCTCTAAACCGCATTCGCAAATAGAATGATCTCTAATTCTGATTTTAGCCAAAAAAACTGGGGTACATACAAAACCGAGCCGCAAACGAATAATGACAGAGGTAGCTAACTTCTCAAAACGATTGAATTTACTAAACCAGGCTTTGTAAGGAATAGAGGGTTGAATAGTGCCGAAAAATTTGCCCTTAATTTTGCAAGTTTTTTGCCATAGAGTCTCCCAGCTCTTTACCATAGAGGGTTTGGCGGTACAGCACAGGTCTCGAGGGAAACAAGACCTAAGGTATGAGTCAACACCACAATGAATTGCTGCTTTAGCAAGTGAGTCCGCTTTTTCATTACCAATAATCCCCGAGTGACTGGGGATCCAAGCGAGTGCGACTTGTTTACCCGATCGGTGACAAGAGTATAGAAGCTGTTTGATCTGTAGAATTATGGGGAAGTTATAACGAGAACGAAAAGGGGATTTAATAAGGTCCTGAAGACAGCTTAACGAGTCCGAAAGAATTAAAATTTTGTGTAAACTGTGGGATTCAGCGAATTTGACAGCTTCCAATAGAGCTATAGCTTCACCAGAAAAAATAGAAGAGTGTGAGGAAATTTGGAAGTTTAAGATAATTTTATATCTTGGAAACCATACAGCGGCACCCATAATACTGTCTTCAGAGATTCTTGAAGCATCAGTAAACATAGTGAGCCAATCTTGCCAGTCCTCAGATAGGATCTTGTTTAATTTAATATTAGCGCTAGGGTCGTTTTTGGAGATGCCAAGACTGAGAATTACTTCTGGTTGAAAGACCAGTGAATCGTAACTGAATTCGAATAACGGGTTGATATTTGACTGGGAAAGAGAGATGGGCAAATCATTAATTTTTCGGAAGCTGTTGATGAGGAGAGGGGGATCCTTGTGGGCCCAGTAGCTAGAGGACCGAGTTAGGTCATAAAGAGTTTGTACAAGGGGGAGAAGGGGGTGGGATTTGGTTTGGATGGATTTGAAAAAGAATCTGTCAGCGAGGTATTGTCTGCGTAAGGAGAGGGGTGGATCCAGGCATTCTACCTGTAAGGCATTTGAGGGGGAGCATTTCATTGCACCTGCTATAATTCGAAGGCATTTGGCTTGAATTTTATCTAATTTACAGATAGCGATTTTATTGCATGGCTCCAAGAGAAAGCTGGCATAGTCAAAATGACTCCGAACTATAGCGTTATACAAAATTTTTTGGGTGGCTGGGTGAGCGCCCCAACGAACCCCAGAGAGAGCACGAAGGACATTAACGCCTTTTTCACATTTTTTGCTAATATAGTCGAGATGATGGAGGCCAGATAGTTTTGAATCAAGAATTATACCAAGAAATTTAACTTTGTCAGAGACCAAAATTGGAAGATCCTCAATATAGAGGTTAACAGGAGGGATGTTACGTTTACGGGAAAACACAACACCACTACACTTAGGAACCGATAGGCTTAGTCCATGATCTCCTAACCATTGGTTTAGGTAAGACAGGGCAGAATTTAAGCGGGAAGAAGCCTCTAGAAGAGAAGAGGAACTAAGGTAGAGAGCAATATCATCTGCGTACTGGAGGATTTTACAGAAACAGTTAACTGAGGATTCCAAGTCATGGGTGTAAACGTTGAAAAGAATAGGGCTTAAGACCGAACCCTGGGGTAGACCTTTCCAGACTAAGTGGGGAGGAGAGACGGCGTTTTGATGACGAATTGAAATAGAACGAGACATTAGAAGGTTGCAAATGATGTTAACCATCCTCACAGGGACACTCAGCTGAAGCATTTTCTGCCTGAGAATTGGGAGGTCGACGTTATCATAAGCGGACACTATATCAAGGAAAACTTCAAGGACGCTTTCGTTCTTAGAGAAGGCAATTCGAACATCAGATGTGAAGATGCTTAGACTGTCCAGGGTACCCAAACCTCTTCGAAATCCAAACTGGGAAGCAGATAATATGCCTTTGGTTTCTAAGAACCATTCAAGCCTGTTCTTGATGAGATTCTCCATGATCTTAGCTAGAACAGAAGACAGAGCAATAGGTCTGTATGAAGACGAATCTTTTGGGTTTTTGCCAGGTTTAAGAATCGGAATAATTATTTGTGATTTCCAAGATACCGGGGTTACGCCAGAGAGGAAGAAAGAGTTCATAAGATCCAGGAATATTTGTTTACAGAAGGAAGAAGATTTACAAATGAAGGAATATGGGATGCCGTCAATACCCGGAGCCGAGTCTCGGAGATGCTCCAGAGCACAAGAAAGTTCTGACAGAGAAAATGGATTATCGAAATTATCAGAAGAGAGGGAAGTAGATCCTAGAGAGGGAAAGCATTCTAAACCAGGGACAAAGGGAGGGGCTAATTTATTAATGAAGTCCTCTAACCAGCAGCTAGGATCATTGGAGAGAATATCTGGTGAATGGTTGTCGTAAACTCTGCGATAGGCTTTGATTCTTTTCCAGACAAGGGAAAGTGGAGAGCGAGGGGACAGTGATTCACAGAATCTGGACCAACCGTCCTTTTTCTTTTTTGCTAATAACCTGCGAGTACGAGCAGAAGTCTTTTTGAGGTTTAGATAGTTAGGCATATTAAAGGAGGAAGCATATGTGTTTTCTGCCTCTTTTCGTTTACGAACGCTCTCAGAACATTCTGCATCCCACCATGGAGGTGAAGGGATAAAACTACGAGCAGAGTTCTTAAGGGGAATGGAAGAGTCAGCCGCTCGTGTTAAACAAGCGACAAACTCCTCATAAAGGGCAAGGGAATTTGAGGAGTTAACTTGGGGAAAGGCTTGTAAATCTAAATCCACTAATGAAGAGAATTTAAGCCAGTCAGCTTGTAGGAGGCGGAACTTCTGGAGAGGGTCAATGGGAGGGGATGGAGAGTACGAGTTATGTAAGGTGATAAGTATTGGGAAATGATCGCTCCCATATGAGTTGGGCAGGACAGACCAAGTCATACTGGAGATTAGAGTAGGAGAGGAAAGGGAAAGATCGGGGACGCTAGTATTTTGGGTAGGGGAAACCCTACGGGTAGCAGATCCATCATTAAGAACACAGAGGTTTAAATCATCTAAGAGGTCTAGTAAAAAGTTTGATGATGGATCATTACTATGAGAACCCCAAAGAGTGTGACGGCAATTAAAATCGCCTAACACTACTAGGGGGCTAGGAATAGAAGAGAGAATAGAATTCAATTCTGTGATGAGGTTGGCGCTGGGATGAGGGATGTAGGCGGAAATAAAGGAAATATCCATGGCTCTGATGGCGACAACATGAAGGCCAGGATTATGCTGAGGAATGGGGATTTGAGAAAAAATTATAGATCTGCTGACCAGTAAGGCGCATCCTGCCCGTCCGTCATCTCTATCGTCCCGGAGACACGAGAACCCGGGAACCCTGAATAGGGATCCAGGCCTGAGCCATGTCTCCGACAACGCAAAGACAACTGGGGAGTAGCGGTTAATTAGGTGCAGGAGATCATGTTTCTTTTGACGGATGCTTCTACTGTTCCATTGAAGGATCTGAGGCATTTTTTCTGGACCAGGACTTGAGCAGTTGTTCAATTAGAGTTACGACATTGTTCGGTACGGAGTCACTGAATTTAGACAGGATATTGATCAAAGAGCAAACTAGTAAATCAATTAGGTTATCATTAGGGGTGAGAAGAGGAGTAGATTCCGGGAAAGAGGGATCACTGAGAGCACATCCGTTGGGTTGAGAAGATATGGGAGAAGACACAATAGACCTGTGGGCTTGTACGTCGTAAGACTTGCCCGGCGCAGGTCTAGGCTTAGTAGAGCGGAATACAGTCTTAGTGTATGACGTTTTAGGGGAGGAAGAAATTGCAGGAGGAGTTGAGGAAGGACCTGAAAAGAGTTGGGAAAAGGCAAGGGGAGATGATTGGGAAATTTGGGACTGTGGGATGCTCGCTGTAGCGCTGGCATACGTACGTCTAGACCGAGGGAATCTAGCGGATGCCTCGCTATAGCTAACATTTTCTTGAGACATTACCATTTTAATCGATTTTTGTCTAGAATGTTCAGGACAGTGAACGTCTGTGGCCTTATGGTTGCCGCCATCACACAGGAAACACGTTACCTGTGAGTCAGGGACACTACAGGAGTCGCCAGAATGGGGTTGAGCACATTTAAAGCACCGGGGTTTCGAACGGCACTGACTGCGAATGTGTCCAAAGCGCAGGCAGTTACGGCACTGGATGGTAGGAAGGTGGTAAACAGAGACGGGGAGGGAGGCATTATAACAGTAAACTTTCTCTGGAAGTGTTTGACCAGAGAAAGTCAGAACTACGGTAGATGAGGGAGACCATGAAACTAAGTCATCCTTCCTATTCTTAAAGTTAAGGCGTCTAGCCCTGATCACTTCCCCACAGTTCTGAGGGGTTTCAATACCGCAAACTAGGTCCTCTAGCGTCCAGTCTGTTGGGATATCCCTGACTATACCCATTCGGGAAACCTGGAATCTCGGAATTTTGGCTACGTAATTGTTCGCGACCAGAATTTCACTGGCCACAAAGTTGTTGGCAAGAAGAGCAGATTTAAATTCGATGGCCAGTTTGTTGCGGCCAAGGGACTTAATCCCGCCTTCTGCGATACCATTAATTTTGTGCTTGTGAAGGAATTGGGCAAACCTTAGAGCTTTCAAGCTAAAACCAGCGGCAGGATCAGACTCTTCTTTTGACACAAAAACTGTGAAGGGAGCTCTATCACTTTCGCTGTAACATAATTTAGAGTTTGACTCAAAACCTGGTTTATTAAAAATCGACTGAATTGAGTCAGACGGAGGTCTATTTTTCTTAGACTCAGTGGAAGACACCGAGTCAGAAGGGCGCTTCAATGTTGGCCTCTCTACGGAAGCTAGAGAACATTCCATGAGGTCTATATCTGGAGAAATACCTCCGCCCCCGTCAGGGTCATCAGCACTCATAACCCAGAGAAATGAGGCTCACAATATAAAAGGGTCTTATATTAATCTTATAAAAAACCCTCACCTGACAACAAGACAAAAACAACACCAAAAATTAAATTACGCAAACAGACTTTTGAGGTTAAGAAAACACACCGTGTCAAAACCAAACCTCGAATCTTTACGTGTTCTCAAGTTTGTATCCGTAATTTCAGTTTTGAATACTCTGTCAATCTCGCTTTGAGTCGGTTCATCATTTTGAATGTGAAGGAAAAACGGTTATGTCAAACTGACAGGACGCGACGTAGATGTTTTCAGAAACAGTTATTTTCTTAAATAGTAACAACGTTCCGTTGCAAGCAAATGTATTTTTCTTGGTATGATTTTTCAAAGTAGACTGTATCTGACAGTGCACATCGTCAAGAAAAGGGTTAAACAAGTTTCTTTTACAGGAACTTTAAAACTTGTTTGAAACGCAAACAGAGAAAGTATAAACATGTTGTATCTATTTACTGCTAATAACTAGGTTCATATTTTATGTGGTAATGTGTATTCCGTGTGGTGTACGGATATAAAGAATAGCACCACCCCATATCCTCCACTGGGTGTCGTAAAAGGCGACTAATGGACCTTAAGACCCAGTGCACTGTACCAAGCACCTTGGGTCACCCGAATGGTGGCGGGTAAGCCATCAACAAACGCATTCCCAAAGAGGGTTAGTGTCAGGCAGGCGGCCGACTATAAAACCATAGCCAAATCTTTAAGCAACATGTCTAGAAGACGTGTTGCGCCGACCCCAAGTGAAATGGGATAAGGGCAGGAAGATGATGATGAACTAGGTTCATATTTTGTGTGAATGTTGCACAGGTTTAAAAATGAATGAATCTGCTGTTTATTTCTTACTTAAACGAAAAATGCCCAGTACCTAATTAAAATCGAATTGTGAAAATGCGGATCCCAAACGCAACATACGAATTTTTGAATTTCGGTACGATTTTTTCGGTTCCCTGAGTAAGGGGGGTTGCGAATTTTCTGACTTTGTTTTGAACCTAGCAATAGCTTATTGTCTACATATTAGATATTTAATATGTTAAGTACATACTTACATATGACGACGTTGCGGATAGCTTCATCCGCATACTGATAAAATGTACGGTCAGTAACGAAAATCAATGAACAAACGCTAATTTATGAATTATTTTTCATGTTTTGTAATATTAAATAAATAAAATAAATAAATAAATTATAGACCCTACACTAGGATATTGCATTAAAAAAATATTCAGTAACTCATGAGGTACCTATAGTGGCTTTTGTCACTGACTATACCTAATACTTACCAAGTTATTTGAGCAGATATCTAGTGCTTACAGATTTATCACCAATCTTCATTCGAAAGTTTCTAGAGAGGTCATGAAATTCTGAGCATTTGGCGGCGTTATGGTCATCACGACGCATGCGCAGCAATGGCGGGCGACCTTCCCGCGTCCTTACCGCCAGTCGACGGCTCACGCCGCGCGGCCACACATGTAAACACCGGGTGACAATAATAAACCGATACACTCTCGCTTTCGTCCGATACATCGCGGGTCTCCATACATACTTGGACTGAAGGTGAAGTGTTATGGTGATGTGAACTCGGTGTCTGTAGTGGCATTAACAGAACCGGCAAGAAAATAAGGTTAGTGTAAGTAAATTTCGAGTGAACTCAGCTCAGAATCATGTTGAATGCACGTACGCGAGTAAAGAATGCGTTAACACCAAACACTATTACATCATAAGTGACAGAGAGACATTCTATATTAAGATTAATTCAGATTGTCAACAAATATAGATTTCAAGCTTATAAGGTCATGACCTTGAACCCTTGGCATAGGTCAAGTAAACAAAACTTCTTGCGCTAAATAAAGCAAGGAGCTTTTATTATCTAATTACATCTACAGATAGCAACAAGGTAAGTAAGTAGAGTATATTAATAAACAATTTAGGTACTTACACGATAAGTAAATATTTTGTATCGTAACTGCATGTGTTTTTTTTCTGTAAATATTGTATCATGCTAAACTTTAGTAGCAGATTTATCTGTAGATTTTACAGTTAGTGTAAGCATCATTGTCATTAGTGACGTTGTAAGAGAACGTAAGTAGTGCTTTGGGCTGAATAGATTGAATCTAGAACTACTAAAATTTCAAATAACCCCACACATCATATCTACAAGTTCTGCAGCAGGCTGATCGCTATCCTTTACTAGTTGGAGACAAATCAAAGACTGGTAGGGCCATTACATTAATTGGTATTGTTTTCGAAGTGAACCGTAACCTTCCTGCAGCAATTCTACAAAAAAATAAATTGAATTAAATAAAAAAAAGGTTCATTGAATGTGTCCAAATCAAGATAAATCTCAAATCGATAGTTCATATGGAACTTATAAACTCTTCATTTGTTACAAGAATTGGTTACAGAAGGGTCTCGATACATTCAATCAGTATAATTTAGTCGGGCACAACTTCGTTTGTACAGTAGCCCACATATCAGTAGTAATCACGAATTATAAAAATAAACCTTACTACTTTACAATAGAGGCACTTTTAACATGGAAGTTATCATTACTGTGTGGTCTACTGTCCACAGGACAATGTCTTCGAAAGCTAGCGATATAATGACCCCCTCTGGTTTATGAGAGAGGAAACAACTGAGGTCAAGTAGGGTCCGATGATAAATAACAATTAAAGGGACAGGGTTGCAATTTAACCGACAATGAACAAGTGTAGCCAATCTGAGTTGTTCGCCAATTGAATAGCAATAAATTAAAATTACTTCGCTATATTCCTTAGTTCTTTTACAGGCTTTGTTACAATCAAAATAAATTAAAAGAAAAAGGTTTTAGCACCTACAGCATGTTAACACGAATCTTATAGTATTGGGGTTATTTAATTTCAAATTTACAAGTTTAAATTAAATAACTCTTTGCTTTCCAATTAACCCACCCTTTGCTTTATTTTCTGCTTGCCTTTTGCTATTTTATTATATTTTTAAAGCATTGAAAGCTCAGATCAGTGGAAATATCAATTCCTATCAAAGCAATTACGCGCTAACGATATAATCAGCTAATGGCTGGATACTAATCCCGTAATCTCGCTGACATGACACATTCAGGGGACCTATTACCTCTACAACATTATCTCTACAACAGTGTAGTGTCCTCCTGCTCCACACCATCAACAGCCTTTTCTTAATTAGTGGTGGTAGGTTAAGACAGGCAGATGCAAATATCTTGTAAGTTCCTTGATAAAAAACGTAAGATTGTAATGTCATCTCTTGACATGATGTGATCTTAAGGCAGGAAGTTCTTTGGTGGTCTAAACCTGTTTAAAGTTTATCTACTACTCGGTAATTACTAGCATCAAGGGATCTAATAAAATTCCAATCGGAATTCTAAATAGGTAGGGTTAGCTCGATGTGTCTGAATTTTATGATGTGCCATAAAACAAAAGTGTTTCTTTATTCGTTGAAGACCAAAGATTTGATATTGTTGGTACAAGAATATGAGAACATTGCCCTGTCTGGGTTAGGGTTAGTTAAATCACAGACGATCTTTAGGGATCATGCATTTTATGTGTCTGCCGTTACTCGTTACTAAATAAAATTCCTTTAATAGTCTCCATCCCAGTTGCAAATAACTTACTTTATTAAATAGGTAGTAAAAGTTGTTATTTTTACTTTATTGAGCACTTTATGGCTGTTACTTTTTTTGTTTAAAAATTGTCAGGGACTTTCTCCGCCCATGGAATAGTAGAGAGGTATATCGGACACTTATCCGTATCCTTGTATGTTAAAACCACCCTTCGCTTCACCCTATCCTTGAACCTGGAATCACGCGACGTCAAAATAAATCTTACATAACTTAAAATAGTAAACTGTAATACTCTAGAAAGGTGCAAAAACGCAGACGTCTTGTTTTTGTAAACAATGCTCACAGTCGCACGCTTGACGGTAACAATGTGTATTGCTGATAAGATTCATCAGAAAACGAAACGACGTTAGGACATTCCATAGATGCCTGCAAATACCTGGGCAGCATTCGGTTAGGCCACGTTAAAAACAATTGAATGACTTTCGTTTGTCCAATAGGAATGCATGGAAAATTCGGTACAGCAAATTCTCTCTCTGATTATTCCTGTTTAGCATGCATGCATATTATGTATTTAATTCTAACTTCTTAGTTTTCTTCTTACATTTTTAGATCAATTTGTTAGTACGGTATGCGGAGTAATTGTTATTTACGACGGTTATCGACAGATTCAATTACAGTCGAGTCCGCTCAAGTGCATGGCCATTTGGTTTATATGCTATTCAAGAATGCCCGGAGCTGCTTTCCAATACAAATCTTATCTACGCACTGTTTCTTCGATTCGGTGCAGGCCGACTCATAAAGTGTATGTGTTATTTATAGTAAGTGTAGCTACCTTGTAGTCTTCAACTTTGAATCACGTAGGCCTCAATTTTGAGCTCATTTGCACGCTACGTTTTTAGTAACATAAATGCACGTGCATGGTGACATGGTTGTATGGTTTTAGGTCTTTCTTATTTGATTTGGCTCCCTGGATGTATCTTCAACTACCATAACCTTTGATGTTATCACTACCAAGCTATCCCAGAATGTCTGTTTTCAAAACTTATAGATTTCGATTTTATGACGTGTTGCATCAATTGCATGTTATTGAATTTGTTCTTAGCCATTTCTTAAGACTTGATTTATATCGACCTTGCCACTTTTAATTAATCTATTGTACTTCCAGAGTGCGGGGCCCGATGTCGGCGTCGCAGTCCTAGAGGTTCGTTCAATTTAACGCGTATTACTAGCTCATAAACCTAAGTTTTATTCCCTTGTTTCCCACAAATAAAGTATACTGTAGGCTAGTTTTCTTAGAAACGTAGTGGTTTGCACTAAACGAATCACTTCTCAGCTACTTAAAATTGTTTTAGATTGAATTTCTTCGATTTTGCCTTGGGAACTGCCTTTCTTAAGAAATCCCAAGACTAATGAGAATCGGAGATATTATTGTACACATATTGAGTATAAAGTTCCGATCATTTACTCGTGGTAAAGTCGTTTTATTGAATGAGGCAGGTTTATTGTATAATAGACTTGTTTGCTGGACCTGTTAGGGGCGACAATCTGATTTCTCTGGACCCATTCTCTGTTACTTAGTACTTCTAGTTAAAGCAGAATACTTGCTAATACACTACCTTTTGCCTTCTTATTCTGCGCTTGATTGATAATAAATTCAGTTATTGATGTAGTTTATACAAAGAGGTAAATAAATGAATTATTTGGTAGATGTTATGCAGAATTCGAGTCATTCGATCATTGTGTACGAGTACAATAAAAATACCAATATGGGTAACTTCCTATTAAAAAAATGTCAAGCCTTATATTTAGAAATGAAAACCTTTATTCATTGCATCAGTTGTTAATAGTCGCAGCCTCGCAAGCCAGATGTCAAAAGTTATCAAGATAATTCAAGAATTATGCTTGGGTGACAGAATCTGAGATCAAAAGATACTTTTATTTATTTTGTGGATTTCACAAAACTTTCCAGATGAATGTGTAAGCTTTCGTAATTGGACAGTCTCCAAAAATGACTGGCTTTTTGCATTTACGTGCTTTTGTTATTCCAATTAATTTCGGCGCCGGCGCACGTCAACATCGTTACTGTAATATTTTAAGTTAAAGAGAATTTGTGAAAAGTAATTTGATGATAAATAGCCTTTATTATTCAAGTAGTAGATGAAATCTGGAAAACAAGTAGCTCTGGTGCCTTTTCCCTTCTGGATGTTGACCGTCAACTCTGCATATCGCTCTCTGTCTCTGGCGAGACGAAAGAGTTCTTCCACATAATTATACCGGCCCATTATCTGGTATCGGGTAATTTGTTTAGTTAAAAATGACCTTTAAAACTTTCAATTATTATGAAAATAAGGGAGAAATTGATGAAATACATATCTTGAAATACGTATCAACGATCGAAGTTTCCAGAATAAGATTTACATTTCTGAGGAATTCACATAATAGACTTCATGTTTAAGCTAATTATTTCCAATTAATTAACTGGAACACGAGTCACGTCCGCCTAATGTTTACGGCTAGAATTTAGGAAGTGCGTCCCTTGGCAGTGGGAGTCAACACGACGTGCCAACTATGTCGCCTGATCTGCTGAGATGCATCTGTATCTAGTGCAAGTGTACAAAGGATCACAAACGATCATTACATAAAGGGCTGATGAATAAAACTTCCACGCTAATTTCGTAGAAGGTGTGTCCTACAAACATGTGCCATGTGCCAGTCTCATACGCAGTTATCGCGCCAACACAGTAGGAATAAAACAAAATGTGGGTGTATTGTTGTATTTATTTTCTCCTCAGATAACCTTAGGGCTATAAATTAAATAAACAGATACTTATAATGTATTTTAGTTCAATGAGTGGTGATATTAATGAGCCGTTACCACGGGCAAAATGTTTCAGATAAGCATGTAGGACGACGTAGAGATGTTACTTGCATGTTAAGGCAATAATAAGAAAGTTGGTAGGTATGATTTCTATAGGAGAACTATACCAACCAGCCGTTGCCCGCGAACGTACGTGAGAAAAAATTGGGGATAAAAAAAAAGTTTGTTGGCTGTTTTCAGACTTACTGATTGCATATACAAATTTCATAACAATCGGTCGAGCCGAACGGGCCGATTGTTAGGAGGAGTTCTATTATGCACATCGTGACACGGACTTTTATATGTTAGATCACTTTCTTTTGTTTATAGTGCTTACGATTAGCTGTCATCTCCTTTGGTAAGGAAAAAATAGACTTCTTTACATAGTTATCGCTCAAGGCGCATCGGATCAAAAAGATCGACCGGTCACGAAGAGAACATAGAAGAAATTTAATCCTGTAACTTTCATACACTTATACGAAACATACTAAGTTGATACGAATAAAAAAACTAAATTCGAGTATCTATTTTTCTAGAAGACCTGTCAAACAATTTTGTTTATGACGATATAGGCTAGAAGGTAGGTAGTAGAGGTATCTAGAGTCACGGGTGACTTTCTAAGTAAGCAGTACCTAGCACACAACACAGCATACAAAACATTGATCTGTAGACGCATCTGATAACAATAACGACCGTAGACCGCAGTTCAAACATGCAATCTCAGTGCATAGTTTCCGAAGCCGTTAACAGCTGTGGTTTACGATAAAACGCTTATTTATATGAAATTGAAAAACATTACGATATGTTCTTTGCTATTTGTAGCTCTTATTTATTATATTATGTCAATAAAAAGTATGTACTTTATATTAATGGGATGATTTATTTGGATTTACAACTAATAATGGATGTACTTTGAATAATTATTTTAAAATGGAAAATAAGGAGTTCATTTACTTTTGAAAAAGCTTTTAAACTTTCAGGGGAGCTAAGCAAAAAGTAGAGGGGAGATTTTATCCAATACACAAGGTAAATTGTAAACTAATGATGTCGTCATCACTCGGTTCAACAAAATTCTCATAGAAATGTGACATTAAGTAAGTTTAAATAAAATGACGAGATGTTATGTAAATAGACGTGTAAACAAGAGCATGTTATTTACTCGGGATTCTTAGTTCAATAGTATTATCAATCAATATCTTGCGTGGAATATTACCAGAAATAACGACTACACATATATTTGTGCTGCCTTTAAACCGATACTTTCTTATTGTTTAGTCTATTTATAGTTTCAATTTTCGGTATAGATTTGAGAAGTCTATGTATATTTTATTTTTAAAGAATTTGAACGCTTGATCAAGAAAATGCATAGTTAGATCTCTACCAAAAAGGAGAAAAAACAATTTTATCTACGAATACATAACCTTAAGTAATGATGGTTAGTAGGTTCTACTTTACAGTAACGTTCAATGAGCGTAGACGTTTGGCTATATTTAATTCAAAATCTAAACTAAACTAAAACAAATATTTTTTTTAACATAATAAAGAAAATATACATAAAAAGATTCGCCACCGAAAGTAATTCTTATTAAGCGTCTTAAGCTTAACGACTAGGATTTAGCATTTACCCATGTAAGTTTATATTTAGTGGAAATAACTAAACATAAAGTAAAATATGACTAACAGCTAGTGAGGGCAAAATGTCCAGTTGTTATGTGCTTAGAATCGACTTAGCGAGTTTTTAGAATCATTGCAAGTCAACAGTTTTTCTGTGGATGACCAAATCACTTAGTTAAACTCTGCTTGTTTTGTGAGTTTACTCTACCATTTTTATTTGTCTGTTTTATTTGACGAATATCTAAAAGTATATGACGTAAAAGTATGCAGTTCTATTGCTATTATATTGTTTACATCTGGCTTCATAACTTGCTAAGACCCATAAGATGTAACGAGTATATACTATAAGTGGGTATAGTCACAAGCAAGAACATGTACATAATATACTCGACGAAACAATTGAAGTTAAAGTCAAATGAATTATGAAATCATGATATTTTTTTTTAAATTAAACACACTTAACTTACAATATCAAAAATATTCCATAACAGCTTCAGAAATTTCACATAAGAAATCTATTGTAACAGTTAGGTCGAGTATATATGTTTTTGCTTGCCACTGTGTCTTGGTCAAAGTAACTTGATTGTTATCTAAGGTGAGTAAACTGTTTATCGATCGGTGTTAACTTATCATAGTTTCCAAGAAACCATGGATAAAACCTTGACACGGCGTTATCGATTTGCAATTTTCACGCCATGAGAAAAAGTTATACTTATACACTAAAAGCAGATGGTGGTGTGTCACGAAAGACCTTTTTGAAACTGCTTATGCTAAGTTGAAAAGATTGGATATAAGTAGATAAAGACATACTTCATATAGCATGGACATGAACCGGTGAGAAATAATAATGTTTGGACCGATTTTGGCCACGGTGGCTAGGGTTACAATGATACTAGCCAGCTACGCGGGACATATGATAGTAGGCCCCTTAGTACCACATTAATACATAAATACATAGGCATTCCCGAGTTACATATAAAAACACCAAATACTCGCGTAAACCATAACCGATAACTTTTTTCTTGTAATCGAGTAAAAGACATTAACAACTTACTATCTATTAAACAATTCTAAAAGTAGATGAACCCAAGCAATTGCTTGTTATTGTATTTGCAACAAACCACTCAACATTAGTTAGTGGAAATAAAAGTGTTTGCTGAAATCTCCACAATGATAAAATTGTGTAATCATACCGCAACGGCTAGTGGACTAGATTAATGGAACAAAGTGGCCACTTCACCTTATTTGCTTGAGTCGCGTACGATCAAGAAAGAATTTACGCCAAGTGAGCGACGTACCAGAACACATAGAGTTTTCTTGTCATAACTATTTACCTATTTGTTTTAGAGAACAAACGGGTCTTTTCGCGATGTAATTCGACATTTCTTTTATCCCGACGTTTCGGCCGAGTTGTACCGATCGTGGTCACTGGTGGACTCTAAGACAACTACGCGAATAACAGCCGTTGTCTAAAATATGTGTACAAGTAGCGAAAGTTTAAAAACATTTACTGTTTTACTTATACGTGATATATGATAACGTTGAAAATGTTGAAATGAATATCTAGGTACTTGAGCCGAAACTAATTGAAAACTTCTAGCAGGTACAGTTTTAGCACCAATTTTGCAAAAGCGGGACAGTGCATAACACTGCAAGGAGCGGTGTCTCTTTTACAAAATGCCATAATATTAGAGTGACTGTTGGTCTACAGTATTCTTGTGATAGAGAGTCGGGTTGCACAATACATTTAAAGGTAGATGAAAATCAAAACTAACAAAGAGTTTAACTTAGCAACAGTCTCGGTTTTATTTGAAAAACATCTAAGTGCTGTCTAATAAATCATTTTGATAATGAGCAGATATATCATTGTTGCATCAGTTATTCAACTTAGCATGGTTTCAATTAATCATGTTCCTAATCTGTTATGCGGTGCGTGTAAAAGATGGTATCTATATTAAACTGTTAGATAACTGGTGCACATACCAACTGCATAAAGGTTTTATTTATTATTTTCTTCTTGGACGTCGGTTAATTAATCTTTATATTTGTTTGTTTGTATGTTTTGTTAGTTATTTTGAATAATACAGAAATAAGTTTGCAATGAATCAAATGTGACCGTATTTAAAACAACCGTCAATTTCCTTCCCTCATGTCATATTTAAAAATAACACTCGCTAATAAATAATAAGTGAAATTGCAATTGTATTGATCATAATGTGATACGAAATTGGTTCAGCAGGTCTTAATAAATATTAATGTAAAGATCTGTCAATTGATATTCAGATATTTATGGACGAAATCAATTCAGTGCAGTCAAAAGCTATTTAAAGAATAATTGAATGGCATCCTTTTTTTCAACGTATCCTACTAATATAAAAATCCGAAAGTTTGTAAGAATGGATGGATGTTTGTCATTCTTTCACGCTTAAACAGCTAGTTAAGTTTTGATGAAATTCGGTATGAAGTTGGCTGACAGCAGTGAAACCCTGAAATAACACATAAGTTACTTTTAATGTTTTCGCAGCTATAACCGGAATTCGTGTCTACGAAGTCGCGGGCAACAGCTAGTACTGCATCATTATGTGCTGCTTTCAATCATCCTTACTACTCACTTTTCTAAAAATCACAAAGGTTATACGAGAGAAAGTGGTTAAACGCTGGTAAATTTACCACTTTTTCTTGTATTATCATTTACATAATCCATCCATTAATTTTTCGGCCTTCCTCTGTTCACTTGTTGTCATCAAATTACCCTATTCTTCCTGTTAATGTCACTGTCATATCCCCTTATATTATATAGGTACACGTCCCGTTATTCTGATTATGCAACTGTCATACCTATACACGCCTATATCCTGACAGAAACAGATTATCTTTCAACTGTTCTATATCTGGCACCTACTAATTTTAGCCTTCCCTTTTATTTGTCAACATGTCATAACATATGACAGAAGAAGTATACTGACATTCGTCTTCTAGTCATTCGATACTGGTCGTCAAGCCATCTAAAATAACAAGTGACTACCGATTGCCTCAGGATAAATATGTCAAGGTATCTCTGAGGTACCAGTTATACAACATTCACCCTTATTCTTAAAGGCATAAGCAATAATTTGTACTAAAATAACAGTGCGATAACTCAGTACTACCGCACCACCTTTTTGAACTTAGAAAACAAACAAAGTCAGCTTGATTGATTAGCACGGTATTTAGTATTACTGAACGGGGGGCGTACCACAACCTCTTAAATTAATATAATTGGGGTAGTGGAAAAGCGATAGCACTACACGGCGTATAGCGGCATCTCTTTTTCACAACTGCTATTTTATTTCTTTTGGATGTGTTGCTTGGCTCTTAGTTAGTGGGTATCGAATATCGTAGTGGTGCGTGTGCAGGAGGCGTGTGGTCAACCGCACATCTCGGATTCGATTCTCAGACGATGCAACTTCATTACAATCAGTCTATTTATTGCGGCTGATTAATTATTATTTGCATTGTTTGACGTAATTTGTGTTGTCTTCACGGATGTATATTTTACTTCGATTCCTCTGTTACAAGAATGCTAAGTTTTTGCCAGTGTTGCTTAATGTTTCTTGTGCACACTATAGCAAGGCGAACTATGTCTACTTGCCTGTTACACTTACGAAAAAATCGTTGAAGCGATTTGACAAAACTTATGCTTAAAGCTTAAGCCAGCGGTTTGTCAGACCGTTTTTCCGATTTTGATGCATAATGGCGTAACATCAAGATTAACTTCCAACCAGTCTGTCTTTACACCTCACAAGCATACTTTACTTTAGTCATGAACTCAAAGTAAAGCCTATATTTCACTTCACTCTGATAAGTAGTTGTCTCTGGACTTTTGTATGCAAGTCGCGGCTAATATTTGCAGTGACCACAGTGACACATTGTTTGCTCGACTCTGCATATAACACGCGTGAGATTGTTCCCAAGTTTTGCTCAGCACTTAAGTACCTTACAGAAATGCGTAGGGTATGTCAGTAACAAATAAATAATATAAATATTGGTTTCGATGACTCTTGAGAAGTGATGGCCCTTTTATGTAAATAAATCTAGCGCTTTTGGGATCCGATGTGTGATGAATTGCAACGCATGGCCACGCACCGACCAAATGCGGGAGACACTGCATGGCGGTTCAGGTTTAGTCAGTAAGAGTCTGACACTACCCGCTTCCTCCAGGGAGATGGGTGTCCATGAAGATTCGCCCGCCTTGCCAAAAAAAGGGTTTTTAGGATTGCTATTATCATTTCATTTTAATGTATAGACATTTTAAATATCGGGTACAACCAAGTAAACTACAATTCTAAGAAAACGCAGGTTACTGTTAATTTTGGCAATCTCTATCTATAAATTACCGAATATATTTTGCCAATCAGTACAAGGAAAATATTATTATTTAGTTATCAAATTGTCCCAATCTTAGGTGACTTTGAAGGTTATAAAATCCGTTATTGTGGCAAAACATGTCTTATACTTATATAACATATACTTATATGCTATTAAAGACAGTGACCACTTAGTTTAACACATTTAATTTTAAGGCATTTAATAACCAACAATGGATTTTCTAGAGACGTTACTATTTTCCCAATTCTTGATGTTATATGAAATGTTTTCGGAAATAACAATTTTTAGTCCTGTTTCGTACTGGTTTGTTAGCCGGGCCAGTAAGAATTTTCTATCTGTCACATTGGTATGCCATTCCGAAGTACCTTTGAGCCTATGATGCGACCATTACAATCAAACAAGTGAGACTTGCATTCCAATACCAAAGACCGATGAACGTTATCTGATCACAGTAACTTTTGTATAAGCTCATTATAACTGTTACTTAAGAATTTATGAAACATTCCAGCCTGCATTTCGTGAATTTTATTGGTCATCATCATCATTGGCCTCTAGCATCTATGACAGATGATTGAAACAGCAGCCGTGTTAATTTATTTGATTTATTGGTCATGTCAGTCAATTTTAGATGCATGTAAAAAGCTTGTGCCAAATTCTCGCGCATGTGCGGTGGCGACTGCGACAACGTACGCCCGCGCAGCCACCCTGCATCTTGCGACCTACTATTTATAGATAAATGTGACATTGTTTTATTTGCTACAGGCGTAATCGCACGAGTACTTTTCCATGCGAAAATAGTTAACCCCGGCGATAACGGGAGAGAGTGCAGCTTGATGTGGCGCGCCTTAATAATACAAAAGTAACCTGGTTAAGTTGATTCCGGTGTCTAAACTGACAGGAGAAATCTGTGGAGATTATCAGCTTAATAAAGTTCCGGGATTAGTTAACTTAACTTAATAATATCATACAGGACAGTCTCTATGAGTACAGTCCAAAGTTAAGTTCAATAGAACAAAATTATCATTTAACATCCAAAATTATTATAAATGATGTATTTATTAAAGCGGGGTAGGGTAGCGGGAGGCGCGGTTCGGAAGATACATCCTTAGCTGTATCCTTGAGTCCTGCGCGCGCGCAAGTCAGACCGCATCCTGCCGCGCGACGCACTCCCGCGCACCACGGCTCACAGCTATCGGTCGTGCACTCTCACATACTTACTGATAAACAGTGTTGCTTATACATACAGAGTAATAAATACTGTGATGACGATTGTGCCTGTGTGAGTGACTTGTCATGAGATGGATCTTCGGGTGAGTGTACTATTTTATATACTGTAGATTTTCTTTTTTTTTTATTTATGTGCAGGTAAATTATTTATATATCAGTATGGTCCTGTACACCGCAATGATGGTGTGAAATGAAGAATATTCTTTTTATCTACAGTCGAGTACATCATACCAATGGTCTTCTAGAAAGATATCCTAGAGAGAGTAAAGGTTCAAAAATGTTTAGTATTTAAATAAATAGAATTAAAATTGTCATTAATTGATGAAGACAGGAAAATAATTTTAGAATTGTGACACAAAAATATTGATTCGGGAATACCTATGCGTATTAACATTAGTAATAGTATTTTTACCGTGTCCGATAATTGAAATATTTGGATTTTGCATGAATTTAAAATATTATTTCTTTCTCCTTTTAATTATTTATGGGTTTTTCTGACGTCGACAATTTTATATATATTTGGTCTTGAAAATCATCTATTTGTAGGTGGAGTAAGAGTTTTTCTTAGCCAGTTTTCTGTAAGACAAAGGCTATCATATATATTTAATATTTACTGGTTAATTATTTGAATATCAATGTCAGAGTACAGACGTTACATAGGTGGTCCATTACATCTGTACTCTCTTTACTGGTTCGATGATTGATACAATTGATGGTGATTGATAAAATTGCCTCTTTGATCAAATTTTCACTCTATCAAGTAGAATTTTGGTGCAGAATTCGAAATTACGCATTAACATCGAATTCAGTAGGAACTAAAGATATTTGACCTGTGTTAATTACAACTAAGGTCAAAAGATCGCCTACATTATATTTGGAATTATATATACGCATTTAACTACATGTTATACGGCTATATAATTGATTGGTTCGGCTATATAATTGGTTTGTCTACCAAAGTCCCCAAAACTTCAGATGAAACTTAGTGCCATTCCTCTTCATCAACAGATGGGATTTTGACTTATCTGTTCAATACATTTAAGTGTTACTTAATGAATCGGAGAAATGTCACTAATTAAAATCGGGCCCTTGAATATATCATCGTCTATCTTGAATATACACATTTTATTACAAGAGAATCATTTGTATTTGAGTGCGTCAGGTCTCCGTTACGTGGATATTTCAAAAAGATGTAATTCAAATATACTCGTATTTTTTTCGTCATCTCTGGAGAAATGTCACTTGTCAATTTTAAATTCGTAAAAAATGGTCATACACCTGTCAAAGTCCTTTGTAACTAATTTAGTCACAGAATCGAGACATCGACACATACGAGAGTCAATTACATAGTTTTAATGGACTTAAAATAACTAACTTAATAGTTATTATTGTTAGGCGAAGTTACCCAATTAATTAAATACACGTGATTGTAACGAAGTGATTAACTTTCGATAAACAAGCTTAATTTGTTTCTGTTTACAAACAAATACATGCCTTTGTACTTTGTCTTGGTTACTTGAGTACGGACAAGTTTCATTTTTATTAAATTTTTGCATCAATATAGGAACGGGGTTTCTTTCGAAAGCGTCTTACGTCAATAACACTTAGCATCATTTGCTTTTGTCCTTTAACTTAAATACCTTATTATAACTAGATTTTTTTTTTAAGGTTAAAACTGTATGACATTTTGTTAAGGTTTACTTTGTTCAAATCAGTTCTTCAGATGAGCCAAGCTACCTAAAGGTAGCCACATCTCACTTACGTCAATATTGAATAATAGGATTTTGTAAAGAATGTATATGTGATACAACCGCGCAATTTCAATCACGTTTCGTTGCTCTTTTTTATTGGACTGTAAGGCACCACGTGAATTTTTGTCAGGCGACCTTAGCCATTAGATACGGCTGAGGTCGGATGACAAGCTGAGACGTTCGATAACAAAAATCTAGACAAAACAGATTGCCTATTTATACATGCATTAACTACATAACTGAGCAAAAAGGATTACCCTCTCATGACACGATGTCACATAATCGTTTGACCTAGAAGGTAATCTGATAAATCCCTTAAGGTTCCGCGTTTGTGGAAAACAAATACAGTAATTAGTCATTATCTATATCAGACATTATGTGCAAAATAACATGATGTACTTAGTAAATATGATATCATCTAGTATCTCTGCTCGTCGTAGACAGTACCAAGTAGTGCAGTCGACCCCTACCGACCCATACACGCGATCAAATTTTACCTCATTATTTTACACGATACACGATAAGCTTATTATTGTGAGTAAAGTTCCACATTGCCCAGCATTTATAGAGTAGACCGGCCTATTCCGCAACAGTATAGAAAGTACCGATCGATGAACAGCACAGTGCAATTGAATTTATCAGAAGTCAGGATGCATCTCAATCAATCCACAGAGACGTTTTGCAGCAACAGTTGTGCGTTCGATGAAACATGGGTATGTAGCGTGCTAATATATCTAAGTAGACTGATTTGAATGATAAGATATACATTATCTTCTTTATTTTAAATCCAGTTCAAACTAAGTTAAGTTTTATAAACATTTTCTGATTTCTTTTATCAAGATTGTCGCGTCTATATTTCTGTCTCAAGGCCGACATCCTTGTGTTTATTTACGTTTTGATGTAAAAAAGTACTTACATTTTTATTGTTTGCACTTGTAACATTCACTTCAAGTTACTTTGGTAGCTATATAAGGGCGTTATAAAGGCGACGCCGACGGGAGGCTATGCCAGAATTGGAAGAAGTCGCTTTTACCATAAACGTCCAAATTATCTCTTGTGACATTACTTCGTGTTTACTGATCACGCAAGCAGATATTCGTATCTCTTAATAACGATAAAACATGACAATATAACTACGTATGTATCAGACGTCCTAAAGTTCTTTTAATAGATCTAGGTATTCTGTTTATAAAATCAGCTGTTATTTATGACAATGAATGGAAAACTCTCACGCGTTAATTTTGACATGAGATCAAATCACGTGCGCAAAATGTGCATGAAAATAAATAATTGAAATTCATGTGTTGGTACAATGTCTTGCTTGTAGACTGATGTTTAAAATCTATTGTTACACATGTCACCATTGACTTGATGACACATTAGCTGGCGCCATTCTGTCATCTTGTAAGATGTGCAGGTAGTTGCAAACCACACGTCAATGCTTAAGGCCAACGTGTGGTAGAGTACCTGTGAGATGGCGCCATAATGTTATTAGCCTAGTAATATTATAAACAGAAGATTTGATCCCAATTAATCTTTAGATCTAATTTAAAACATTGTTATACAAATTGCACTTGTATTTTTAATCTTTAATTTATCTCCGACGAGATCTGTATAGAATTAGTCAGGCAATAATGACGATTATGATTTATCACTGTTTTCTCTAACGACATAAAATTAAAACTTGACACTTAAGCGCCATGATGTGTAATGTAGAGACATAAAGGCGAATAAGCATTTAAGAACCTTAGAATGGTCTCGTTGCTCAATACGCCAGTAGGCTCAGTCTTAGCATCATATCACTCTACAAACTCCCATTGCTAAGTATTGCTAAGCATAACCCTCTTCTTTTCTTTACCACTCTAGCCTAACGCATAGGAATCTTTCTCTGCCAATCTTTAGTACCTTTTGCATGACCCATCCAAGTGTTTACGATAAACTTTATCATCTTAGCATATCAGTTCATACTTTATACTTAGGTGTATAGAGAGTGCAACTGTTATAGTTGTTGTTGTTACATTCGTAGGCGTGTAATAGTAGTAGGTGAGTGTGTCTGTCACGGTGCTGCCCGTCACGCTGCGCTGTGCCGCGTCACAATGCCGATTGCGGAGGCAGCCTGACACTCCTCTTACTTGCATTTCGGTCGCATAATCATTGTAACTTTGTTAGACATTCAAATATAATAGCAATGTTATTAAAAACATCGCAAATGTTTTAAATAAAATTTTATCAATCATTCTGAATAAGACAAAGCAGGAACTAAAGTTTCTAAGCACCTGGACTGAAAATTTGAAATCTTTAATTTTGTTACTAAAATTGCATTTGAATTCTAGTTCATGTCATCAAAAGTCAGTGTTAGTAGTTAATGCTTCTTCGAACTTAAGTTGTTCCAATGGCAGAGTAGATAATTAGATATAGTAAGTTCCTGGTTAAGAGCGCAATAGAGTAAGCGTAGCTGAAAGCTAGTTAAAATATTGTAATTTTTCGTTATATTCTGTTAGGCTGTGTCTGCACTTCATCATTCACAGTTCTCACGTCAAAATATCTCTCGGACTTATAAAACTAATGATGCATTTACAAAAACATGAAACGTCTGCCGTTTATTAATCCAGCTGTTCGGAAAAGTTTAGGATCTAATTCTATTTTTCGTTGAATGTCGTTGAAGGTCGAACGCGAGGTGCGCACGCGCCGCCCGCCCACACAAACAAGTAGAGGTCAATGACCACGCGCCAATATTAGACCCTTTTATATTGAACAAATTGTCTACGTCATCAATGAATGAAATCGCTTTGAGATTTATTGCTTCAGAGGGCCTGGTCATCTTAAAGTAATATTTTTGCAGTTGTGAAAGCGAGACGTCGCTCTACATAGAGTAGTTCGCCATCTTGCTTCTACAACAGTCACAGACTTAATATAAGAGGTGTTGTTAGGTTCCAGGACTGTGATAATGGTCGTTCAGTCGTTCATTCAATTGTTCACTTGTATTCTATTTATTCTACTAAGCAGGGACCGCAAATTTTATTACTTTCGACAGTCATGTGTCACTATAAAAAAGACATAAGTTTTCATTAGACGTAATACTCTTTTAGATTAATTTATATCGTGTTTACGATATATGAATCAAATTTTCTAGCTGTAGATAGCATTTTTCATTAAAAAGTAGATACTTAAGTTTAGATATGTATAAAAAAACTGATTTGGAATATTACTCGGAACATATGCACTTCATTTCACGAATAGGTTAATTAGTCGCTTTAATTGTAATACAATGGTCATTAGAAAAAGTCCTTCAATGATTTACTAATCTATGAAAAAATGCAACACAATTTATATGTCCTATTATCAAAACAAAACATAAATCATACCATATAAATATAAACAATGAGAGCTAACTATCTTAATGAAAATATTTTTAGTTTTAAATACACGAATATTATTATTATGTAGATAGGTGTGTTTGTAAACAATAATCGAATGAGATTGTAATGTTATTTAATAATATAGGAAAGTCAAGGGTAAGGCATCGGTACATACCCCAATATATACCTCAATGCGCCGAGAAAAAGCACAATTAATCACTATGTTGTTGGCATCAAAAGATTTTTTCCTAATGACCATCGACAATTAAAGTCACTAATTCAACTTTAAATGAAATTCAATTCTTATTATGTACAGAGTAATATTCCAATTCGTTTTTAATAAATTACTCTATCAACTTTTCAAAAATATACAATAAGTTAATTAACTACATGACGGACATTAAAAAAATTTGTCATCATCAAACACCTCATCTTTTTCATGTCATGATCTAATAACCATAATATAAGACAAATCAAAAAGTAATGATCTAATTTGAGCAATAAATTACGAACCAGGTTCTACTTTTATATAGGTACATAGGTCTTGTAGCGTTGTTTGTACTAATTTCAATCAAAATAACGTGGTAATTATAGCCAAAAACATAAATTACTTAATTGTTCAGACATACAGTCAATGCATTCGTTCCGGACACAATAAATCTTAGAAATCTAAGATTTATACATACATCTATTTGGCTAATGCAAGAATACATAAAATCAGCTTTCACGAATCAAATAGCTTAAAATATGATCTAATTCCGTTTACCGGACGTTTAGCCCAGAATTCGGCCCCGGAAACTTAATACATATATTACGCCAACAGTAAATTAGTACCGGCAGCATTTATGCTTCGTTTACACCAAGACACTAACTATAATGCTGACTAAAAGTTATAGTCGCTTTAGAAACATTAAAATTCGAAATCATTTTAGAAACTCGCCTTTTCACGTGCGTTTTCCACGCCGATAGTTTATGTGTAAAACTATAAACATGAGTGCCTAAGTATGATCGCATATTACAAGCCAGAGCACTCTATTGAAAAAACTATTCATAATTTCGTATCGAATCGTTGTTTCTCATGGATAAATTATGTCCCTACTATTTGAAACATTTTCGACAGTATTCCTGCCTACCAAGAAAGTATCGCAGTGTAAACTCAAGAAATTTGTTCCACATTTGTCTCGCAATAAGTTCCATAATGTAAAGCCTGCTTAGCAACAAGCATTGTAGCAGCAATACCGGCGCGTGCACAACTGCACATTCTCCAGTTTTCGGGATCGTGAGAGGGTCACGGGTCTCTGCGGGGCATAAATTGTGGACGACATCGTTTACCGGTGCCGGCTCATGTATTACCGGGTCGTGTACTATAAGTCACCTTACAAGCCCAGCCGACTAACAGGCCGGTATCTAGCCGCTTTAGTCCATATTTGACGCGGAACCAATTTATGTAAAGAGTTGTACTGTCACTGTGTTAGTTACAGTTGATGTTGATACCTTGTTTGAGCAGTTGCCGACACTAATATCAGTTTTGGAAGCTATATTGCTTTGTGAGTTGACGCTAATTTATATTCGTGTTCAGAGTTAAGTTGTAATTAATCTGTGCTATAAAGCACTGCTAGTACCGGTGACGCACTTAGCGCCAGTGCTCAGGCTGCATAGATTGATTAGAAAAAGTATCTACGTGTTGTACCAAATTTCGTTTTGATTTTCTTATTTGATGTACCTACAATATTCTGTCTATTGAATGATCAGATCATCGACGTGAATATAACACGCACAGACACCCAGACTCGGATGTCAGGCAATCAGGTCGTAAATTCATGTAAATATAAATTTCATACGTGATAAAATTTGGTCATCTAGCCAAGATTTACAGGAATTTTGTCCGAGACGAAAGTCGAATTAATAAAAATATCTTTGCATACAAGCGAACGAGAATAATTGACGTTATATTTGAATGGATGTAAACACTCCTTCGAGTCTCAAGTGTGATAAATGTTTTGAACCAATGACGTTCAGTTGCAGCGCATAGTTCGCCAAAAGCGTAGGCTTGGCCGCGACGGTATGTGACCAAAAATAAGTGCTGAATACTCTTCTTTGTTATTTGTTTTATAAATAAATTAGTTTGGTACTTGTTTTAGTTCGGTCTGTCTAGAAGATGTGTCATAAAAGCTAAACTAGAATAAGATTTTTCGTTTTACGTAGGTGGGAAACGAATCAATAGTTTATTAAAAAAAATGTAATGTTTTTTATGTGATGATGAGGTTGACGACATACAATTTAGTTGCACATTTTTTGCTCTCATAGATCTATAAAAAAAAACAATTAATTAAAACGGAAAATATAGTTTTCAATTACAATTCCAGCTGCCGCGATATGTTTAGTTTAAATGGACATGGTCTGGCATCAACTTGCGTCACACAACACTATTTTAGTTTCGCAGAAATTATGAGTATGAAAATAAACGAATATGTTGTTTATTAGTATGTTCGAACTACATCCTGAATCTTTAAAGCTTCAGGAAAGATCTGCACTAAAATAAAAATATTTCGTACTTAACTGGCAACATTTTTGCTAAGTCAGATAAAACTTAGTATTTTTTTAATAATATGCATAAAGAAAAATATTAAGCAATCAGACAGCGTCTGTAATGTAACGCAAAACTAAAATTCAGTAAAACGTTTTTAAATTTCATTTTGTCACACTTAGTTATTGTAGTAAAACAGTAAAAGGCCGATAATAATTCATTTGTTTATAAATTTTACACCAAATGCGCTTACAGTTCCTAGCACTAGCGGAGCCGGAGCATTCAATATAAACTGTAGACAAGAATCAAGATATATACGAAGTCTAGTAAACTCCAGTTCTATTATATTGGTAAGACATTCTTGGAACTAGTCCGTTCAGTCTGTATGAAAGAGTGCTGGCGTTGCGTGCCGCGACCGGTTCCCTACGCATTCCGGGCAGCAAACGCTGGACAGCTACTTGCGAAGGATACGATCACAAGACTCCACTTCACAACTACTCAGGGGTATGCTGGACAAGTGTGGTATTTGATTTTGAGGTTATTTGTTGTTGTTGATAATAATGAAAGGGCTTTAACGCTAAAAGGAAAAATGTATCCTATCCGTTTTTCTAAAAGATATAAGAATGGATTTTTGGGAAATGATTGTGGTACAAAACATGGTAGGGAGAACACAATACATAAATAATGTTTTTTTAGACTGATCCCAAGTTTAAATAATGTCTGTAATAAAGCTTACAAACTTTACCATTATAACTGGAATTCAGTCTACCAGTTGGTTTTAATTTTCAGTACACAATTGCGTTTTTTATTTGTTCCAAACAAGTTTAGTTTACACCTTTATAACTCCACCATAAAATCTACTAAATCAGAAACAGACAGACATTTCAGGAATTCACACCTAAGTAACACTGTCTGGACAATTTGTTATCTTGATTGCGAGTGTTATTCAATTCGGTATTTGCCTAGCGCCGCGCCGCGATAAATCTAAGTTCTGTTGCCTAATAGGCCCCGCAACCCTGTTGTTCAAGCTTAACACTAAACTGCATTTGGTCAAGTAACTTAAGGTGAACAATTTTGATATGTCTTTTTTTGTTAAAAAATGAGTTTGAATGTTAAAAAAGACTTAAACTAATGTGATTGGGCTGCCATTGTATCCTGACTAAATGTAATTAATTTTATTACTGATTCTATGAATATACCACATTAAGAGATACCTATTGTATTTTTTTTTATAAATCTTTCTTTTGTTTTCAATTTATTTGTTTAATATGTGTTTGCCTTAAGATGTCACATCAAAATTGTTTACCTCTAGTAAAGAATGCAAATATAATATAATTAGAAATATAACAATACAATAACTTTCACTAATTATTTCTAACGTATTAATTACCACGTACATAATCTGTTTGTGTAAATTGTAATCTTAATACGATAATCTTGTACTTACAAATATGTTAAGCACGTTGATTAACGAACACGTTGAAGTACTAATTATTAATAATGTGATTAGTAATTACTACTTCAAGTTATGACTGTGATAGCTTAGTGGCAAGACCGTAGGACTGCTAAGTCAGAGGTCTTGAGTTCGATCCCCACGACGCGCACCGACTTTTCGAATGTTTGTGTGCATTTAAGAAATAAATATCACAGCTTCCGTGTTTCGGAAGGCACGTAAAAATGTGGGTCCTGCGCCTGATCTCTCTCCGGTCGTGTCGGATTACCGTCCCATCGGGCTATGAGAGTAAAAGGAATAGAGAGTGCACCTGTGTTTGCGCACACGCTTGTGCACTATAATATGTCCTGCGTAGCTGGCTGGTGTCATAGTAACACTGGCCGCCGTGGCCGAAATCGGTCCGGACATTATTATTAGTAATTACTTTCTACTCGTTGCAAATCACATGTTTACTTGTACTACAATTAAGGAAGATGCCGTTATTTATTGGAATACCGAGTCATACGTATTATAGGTAGGTAAGTAGTACTTAGGTACTAATGAATAGAGGTTTGGTTTTGTATGCCTTTACATTCAAATTCACAATGTTCCATACTCGGTCTAGGTCTATAGAAATTGCAGTCTCCGTGGGTGGTCCGTTAAGATCCTTGCATTCGAATTGAACAAAATTTTAGTATCTAGTTATATCTTGTGTATGTCTAACATACTTAAATGCACAAATATTAAAACTGTTAGTTAATAGCTTAATAAATACTTGTGCATGGAATTTCTGGACATTTGTTCGCAATGGCTAATAAAAGTAGCATATAATTATCTCTTACATATTTTCTCCAGATTATCGTCCTAGCCTTGTCTAGTACATGAGTTTTGTAGATAACTAGCGACCCGCCCCGGCTTCGCACGGGTGCAATGCTGTATAGGCACGCTGCCGCCGCGCCGCGTCGCCGTAAACGCTACGTTCCGCAATTTTTAAATCTGTACATCTTCAAAAATATTGATTTAAATCAGATGCTGTAAAAGGCCAAATAGATCTATATTAAATCAACAATGTATTTAAGGTATTTAATTGCATAAGGATTAATGCTGTATTGGTTAAAATCGCTTCGAATATTAGTCATTATTTGTCGTAAAAAGTAAATGACAAAAAAATGTTATTGTGGGATATCCATAAGAGATAGACATATACCATCGCGGAGTTTTCTGTAGACCTTTTCATTGTGTACAATACTTAGTACATTATTTTGATAAATCTCGTAGGATTCAGCCTGCGTTTGCAATGTAAGCGGAAAAAATGTAATTATTTGCGACATCACATTAGAAACCTCAAAAATAACAGTATTTGTCCACTATTTAATGGATGATATTATACATAAAAACCTTCCTCATGAGTTACTCTATCTATTAAAAAAAACCGCATCAAAATCCGTTGCGTAGTTTTAAAGATTTGAGCGTTCATAGGGACAACATGACACATGACAGAAAAAGCGACTTTGTTTTATACTATGTAGTGATAAATACACGTTCGTTTCGTATCAGCAGCCGCCAGTATTAGACAGGTAGATATCGGCAACACCTGGCTTCATTTCACGTTTATCACAGAAACAGATACAGATACCTACCACTAGTCTTGAAGTATTACTGTTGCATTTGTGCAAGCGGGAGAGCGAACAACTCAATGTAGAGCTGCATCTCTCTTGCACAACTACAGTAGAGTTGTTTTAAGATGTCGTGGTAGGAGTGGTTACCACAAGCAAACTCTTTGTCGGCGTCATGACAACTAAATTCATTGAGTTCACTATGGGAACTAGTATCGGCTTTCAGCCAGATTGCAAGCCCAGGGCGAACGGCCGCGAGGAATTTATATCGATGTTGCGTTTGCGATGAATTCCAATGCCTTGTCTCGACAGTGACAGCTTACTGGCCTATTTAAAATTTAAATTCCTTTAATATCGATTTACGGTGAAAACAATGTCGTTTCATAAAGGATATAGGTATTAACTGTGTCACTTTCGACCTACAACTTTAAATGTAAATCGATTTATTTAATTTCGACATGAGGCGCTTAGTTTTAAAATATTCAATTTCCTAAGTCTTTAATTATGTGTTTCTAAACAAGATAGTATTTTTATGAATATTAGTATTTCGTCCTGCGGAGATTTAATAATATTTTGTATCATTTGCATAATTATACACAAGTTACGCATAAATAATCTATTTTGGAATAATTAACAGAAAATAGAAGAAATATCACATCAAAAGGGGTTTATTTGCTTGGCTCTATACTAAGACAAAATAAATGATTCCCATGTCTGATCAAAGTTCATATTATTATTTTTTCCTTACTACCTTTACTTACACATAAAGTTACTGCACTATTAAAAATCACAAAACATGTTTCAAGGCAGTCCAACCTATAATTTTAATAGGATTACTTTCCGTTAACGTACCCTAATCTAATTTTACAATGCACTAGAATTTTCCCAGTAAGTAGACATTTAAATTAGTTTTTTGATAAGACACAGATATCTAAGTCAAGAATTTGAGATAAATATTCCAATATCTATGAGTAATGAAGATTGAACTTTGGACACAATATTTAAAATTCTTATTATGTAATAGATTATGACGTATTAGAACTTTAATCGGTATAATAAATCATTTTAGAAAGTAACTATCAGTTATTCTTGTTTTTAAAAACCGTTTGAGGCTGGCTGGGAAGGGATCAACTTTTTTTCTTTCTCTATTCTTTTTCTAAATGGCCAGGTAACGGATTTTAAAGGAACGGCCTTTTTTCTAATAATACTCTTTGCGTTAAAACTTCTCACGTAGATTTACAAACGTGACAGTTTCTAAAATAAGGGATTAAAGTCTAGTATCTTATCGTACCTGCTTACAATTTTACGCTGACAGTTATATGGTAGAAAGGTAGTTGTAATTACATGTATATTTTATTATCACCATGACAGTTCAATTATAGAACTGTGTGTTTAAATTAGTCTTGGTCCACTTTTTTTCATATTTTATTGCTCATAGAGCTACATATATTATTTCATAGAACTGCTTGTAGAAGTTCTAATAAAAAAGGTGTTTACTTTAGCCAACCTCTAAAACAAATATTGAAAGAACTTTAAGTCCAAATTAAAAGAAAGATTAAAGGCAGAATTTAGAATACTGTTCACGTATTCAAATGCTCCCTAATATAGTCAAATAACACCATGTAGATTTCAAGTTCTATGAATATATTTAGGGCTCGTCATCCGTAGGAGCGGCGATCGCATCTTGTTTTGTTGCGCGTGCGCAGCAGGGTGTCATACTGTCATCCATCACTACTGGACCGAACGAATGTCTCTCAGTTAAATAAATAAAAAGAAAATAGTTAAGTGCATCCTGTATAAATAGAGGCTACTTTATTTCTTTACTATTTTTTTGTTTGGTAATAAAAATTATGCAGCATCATCTGTGTGCTAATGCGAAGTCGTTTAAAAATTTAAAAATAAAGCTTTAAAAATAATAATTTGCTGAAAAAGTGAAATTTGCTGTTGTTTCTTATTTTAATATTGTTATACGTTCATAGAGTTACTCAAAAAACATTAAGGTAGGTAATTGATAACTTCTTACTAACGAACGAATTACCTAAATACAACCTGTTGCAATACGTTATCTAATCGAATATAGGTTTAAATAACTGATAAATATACGTCTGCAAGCTATCAAGAGAGACCAGCTTTAGTGCATTGCACCCAAAGCTAAAAATACCGAGTTGAAAGCCTAAATATGGCATTAGGAAAGCGAGCGCCATCGCGCCATCGCATTTTGACTTGGAAACCTGCCGCAGTGGAAATTAAATTCTACAAAAGTGACAGATCGTTGACAGACACGTACATATCTCGCTCAATGTGATTGTCCTTTGGCGTACAAATTGAATACCTTTGCCTTAAAAAAGAAAAGTGTGCGGATCTCTTTACAATTGCGCATCGAGAAAGTGTATTGAGTATTAAAACCTCTTTGGACAAAAAGGTGTGATCAATCGTAGAATATCCTTGACATTGATACTAAAACTACATAAGAAGTCTATTGCTCTAAGATTACGATAACATTGTGCCTCCATATGAACCAAGGCAGGCCACATATTTAATTATGTTTATAAATAAATCGAGTGTTATTAAGTACTTCCGCAGCTTATAGTTATAAACATCAAAGTCGAATGTAAGGACAAGCCCTATAAAGATTCTTACCAAAATGCATTTGTATCGGTAATAGAAGTTAATGACCCAATACTTATTTATTTCTTTTTTAATCGTTTGGGAATCTTTGACGAGCTTAAGTATCATTTATAATGGTTTAACCTTCTGTAGTGTAGGAACTTAATAGGGTATAGAGCCCTGCATAACTAGAACACGCGATTTTTTTCTTAATGATGTTGTATTTGGACAAAAATATTAACAAATTATTTATTAATGCCAAATTGTTGAGCAAAACCCCTTTAATGAGCTGTTGAAATAGGAAGGAAATAAAGATCTATGCAGTTGTATAATTATAAAATCATGCGGATATTTAGAAAACAATATGGCTCCTAATATTAGTAAGGTGGTGACAAAGTAGAGTTCCTAGAATGGAAAAAGATGCTGTCATAAAAATATAGTTAAAATAAATTATTAACATACCTATATTATATATATTATAATATATATGTATACAACTGATTGCTTGAAAACAACATTTCGTAAACAGATCAAATCTCCACGTGTAAATGCTTACTTAGTTAAACAAAACAGAAGAATTTGTTCCGTGATAGAAAATAGGTGACTGAATCGTAATTAGTGAGTAATTATCATAATTTATATTAATTAATTCCTTATCACCCATACGGTAGTAAGATGAACACTGTTTACTATTTATCTTGCGTTTTAATTGACTTTCTCGTTCGTCATGAGTAAACAACATAAGTGGAAAGTCTTCCTGATATGGTGATTGGGTATCAGGCAGCATAACATGCGACTGATCAAAACAAACATTAATTAATCTAGTATAGAAAAAAAACACTAAATTGGTCCAGTAATTAAATGGCTAAAGTCATAATTAGGCCGGTAATGTTTACATCCATTATCTAGTGCTCTTTAACTGTTGTGTGTTATAAAAACTGGTTAAAATTAAAAATAATTCACGATAGGTGTAAGTTAAAATCATGTCAGTAATACCTCAATTCAGAACTGATGTAATCCGTGAACAGGTCAAGTGTACCGGTTAGGTGTGTGTTGCAATTGTTTATAAAAAATAATAATGTCTCAATATTAGGGAGCAGACGTCGTGTGTCGGTCGGCATGCGGTGATGCCGGCATTCTTACGGTCGAGACGTCGAGGTGCCGAGGGCGCCAACACATCACACGGACCGTGCGTGATGCTCACGCGCCGCCGGCGTGACATTATAAATATATTTACATGTCGCTCGAAATCCCTGTAACCGATAGTTTATCAGTAAGATCCGATGGATTATTAACTGTTATGTGCATAAACAAAGCTAACGAGGCAGAACATTGATGCTTAGGGTTAAATATCTGTAATAGGTTGTGTAGTGGTGCGCGGGCGGCGCACATCGGCCCGGGCGCGCACCTCGCGCCGCTCATTCGCATCAAGCGCAAGCGCCGGGTGGCTGCGCAACACGTACACGTTCAATTTTTAAATCCACCCTCAATATAATAAATAAAAAATAATAATAATTTCTAAATAAATAATATTATCTAAATAAATAAATAATACATTTTTATTTTAATACTAAGCGGATTACGTGAACACGCTAGCATCGAGTGACAGTTATCTTTAGTGTATTCGTTAATTATAAATGTAAATAAATAAATAACAGTAACTAAGTGGAACAGGACGAGACTAAAAGGTGTTATTAATGAGCCCGTGTTTGCCAAAGAGAAGAAACTCGATGAGTTCTCCAAAGCTGGAGATGTCGCTGGAACACCAGATCCCTGTGTTGATGAAAAAGGTAACGAATTTCTTATATCAGATTCGTCAGCTGTTATCTCCTAGCCTTTGACCCCGCGTGCTTTGGGTCACCTATTATAATTGTGTCTTAATATAGTTCATTAATTTGTTTACTCCTTTTGTAATGAAATTGTTTGTTATATCAATTACAAATTATGGTAATTGGAAGTGAATAAGACAGTGATTTTTTTCAACTTAATGTGTGATAAGGTGTTATCATCGATGTTGACAGAACATTGTTTACAAGTTTATTTTTGAATGAATTGTGGCATACATTTTCTGTGTAAGATAAGCATATTTTTTGCTTGACAACAATGTTGCGATAGCGGGTGCGATGCGTCGGGATGCATGGGGAGTGGGTCCGATCTCTGATACTACATTCCTGTGTCCGGCTGGAACTATTTACCGGTTGCACTACAATTTAGTATTCCCACCTCGCCGGCCAGTTTCAGGGACTAAATTATTAGGTACTCAACTGAGTTATGTGAAGTTATTATGTAGAAGACAGGCTGTAATGGGGTGGTTGTTACTTGCCGGAGTTATTGCGGCTTAGCGTGTAATCATATTGATGAACGACTCCCGGGTTCGCAAGTAATAGAGCAAAAATAAATAGCAGCTTTTGAATACTTTAACACTAAGGCATAAATAATCTCAGAAGCTACACCAAGATATTATTAGCAGTGACTTAATATTGTAATAAATTATCCTTTGTTTACAAGAGAAAAGTTAAATAGGGAATGCCCTCATTACCTTATCAATGTGTTACGGAAGATTTTTATTCTTGACGCCACTGGATAACGGTCATAAGAACGATTAAAAGAAAAATATACGTAACATATAAAAATATCAATTTAGAACGATTTATTACGTATGCTAAATCACACGAGAGTTCATTGATCTCAGCTTATTTTCTTAGAGGCGATAATATTTATATTATACTGCTGATCTGTGACAATAAAATACTTTGTAAACAAATAGTACAGTTGTTAATGTCACATTAGGTAATAAAGCTCGTAATACGTGATTATCAGACAAACTAAACGTGAAGGTTCTCTTATCTTCCTACTTTTAAAGTTGTGTCATAAAAACAGTAGGTAAAACACCTAAGTAACCTGCTTATCATGTGTATGTACCGAAAAAAAACATAAATTCAGTCAGAGAACGCCTAACTTAAAATTCCCGAAACTCAATTCGCGACTCATATTTGTAAACACTTTTTTAATTACTACTTGATAAGGATAACTCATATAAAACAGTTGAAGACTGTATTTGATAATGTCAATGCCTAATTCGTAATAGAAAATATTATTTTAACCTATTTTATTATCAATCCTTTTTACTTAACACTCTTATGACGAATTGATAAGCGTAGACTTTCATCAAAACTGATGTCACTTTCTATAACTCACGAGGCATCATCAGATGAGCTGTTATGTTTATTATCTGTACTAATATCTCACTAATACCTATACTATCTGTAGTGTAAGGCGACAGGTCAGATATTACGATCAATGCAGTCAGTATCACAGTTCCACTATCATCGTAAAAGCACGCGGGGGAACACATGACTCGCTTGAATTTGAAAGAAAAGACAACGTTTGGAACTGAGGTCGAGTTTTTATCGACTATTTTAAGATTACAGCGCTATTTTTGTTATGTTCAAGTATTTCTGTTTCAATATATACTCGTATAAAGTTGTTGTGTCTCCCTGAATGACGTCGATGGATCATCAAGTGTTTTCCCCCTTGCAATTTGGTATGACTGTTTTGTATCGGTATATTGGCACGCATGTCTTGATGTATTTTCTATTAAGAATAGTAGAATGTGCACGTCATGTCACCTTACCTCTTAGCACACGGGTTTCCACGTGATGATATAAAATATACATAGGTATATGTATAGTATACAAGTTTATTACGCTTGCGTATCGTTTAACATTGAGGTCGTGCCTCTTTTGTTTTTTATAGAGGGCAATGAAAGTTTACATGTTCAGATTAGATGTACGTTTTAAATATTAATTAATATCATTATTAGTTTAATTGTGGAATCTATATTAATTGATTTAACAGAAACAATACTAAAACAAGAAATATAAATATACATTTATAACTAAAGTTATGTAACTAAAAAAAAAAAAATACATATTTACAAAGCGTCGAATTGTGGAATTATTGTGTTATTACATTGGGTAATTAAAGGTCCGCGCCAAATAATGCCATGTCATTGGTGAATGCACTAATTGAATAAAACTGTATATAATGTAAACGACGAGAAATACTACAATTATCATTAGGGCAATTTATATACTTCTCTGCCAACTTTGAGCATTGACAGTAATTAAAATTTGCTCATACTGAAAGGTATTTGGGATTAAATCCAAGATACTAATTGAAGACCCTGAAAATGTGGCATTCCTTTAATTAATTGCAGAATATAGTAAATTACAAATGTTTAAAATTACATGAAATCAAGAGCACTTATTAAAAATTATTTGAGAAAACGACAAATTGACCGAAGTAAATACTCAATATGTCAAACAAATTCATGGATATTCTGCATGCTACAGTTACACAACAAAATAAATAGGCCGACTGTCTAAATATACCTTGAATCCGGAATGCCCCTGAATTAGTTCAATGTTAAATTTTATTGTTATTACGAGTATCGTTTGCATTTAATGTCACATAAATAAGTTAAGTAGCAAGCGGGTGTCATTCACCTCGATACCTCGCTCAAAATAGTGAGGAATCGTCTCCACAGTCTACAGTTAGGCTTAGAACATTTTTGTATCAAAAATAGGAAAATCCGACTCTATACGTTGGCGCCGAACGCGTTCAATCTATTTCAGACAACCGCACATTCGTATTCAGACTTGACATTGACAGTAGTTTGTTTGAAAGTTTAATTGATTTTATTAGTTGTTGTTAACACTAATCTTACTGATTGAACTAGCCAATATTATTGTTTGTCTGGCTATAGTAACTGTGCACAAATTCTGATAAGGGACAATAACTAAAAACATTCTTTTTCAAAATGTCCACCACTAACGAAACTTGGTGACTTTATGGTCCATTAAAAAAGATAAAAAAAACAGTTATAATGAAAAAATAAGCTTTCAGTTGTCAGTAAAAAGTTATGATAGAATGAGGAGTTATGTTTTAGTATGCTTTGCCCAGGTGAAGTCGCGGGCACAAGCTAGTTGTGTTTGTAGTATACTTTGCATTGAATAATGAGCACAGATTGTAATTGTAATATGTATAACAGTTTAAACAATAACAATGTCAGCAGAAGGTTACAGCTATTGTCCTCACGCGCGACTTTCTTAAGTTAATCGTGTTGTAATTATGCAATTTATTTGTTACTTAGTATCATTACATGCGAGTTACTGTTACACAATGATTATGTTATATATGTGTGAAAGTTTATCAGCAAACTCTTTGAACCCAGAATTATGTTTATTGTAAATACGTACATAGATACACAAGGAAATCGAGGGAATATACATTCTCAGGCTGGTAAATTTCTCAGAAATCTTAATTAATTTACAAGCAACAACCATAAAAAAGAGGACAACATAAAAAATAAAAATTGACACACTAAATTATAAATTTTAACTTCAACATAAAATAGACTTTTAGCCTTCACCGCGGTTATATTTTTATCCATTTCCATTTCATTCTGATTTTATCTAAGCCGTAATCTCATGACTGATGTCATAAACATGCGAACGGATTCCTTATAGGCAATTTGCGTATGGGGAAATATACTGCACGGTAGGTTTTTTATACGACACTTATTATTTTCCGCATATGATTGCAGGAACCTTGGAAAAAATATTTGCTGTATTATGATTTTTAAAGCAAAAATTCTGAAGAGAATGTAGTAATATTTTACAGCTCAAAATTTTGTACATTGGATACAATTACAATATATTTATTTACGTAACTATTTTGTTTTCGTCTAAAAATAAAGACAATATTCTTTCCGAGCTATCCATCCAGAATGCGTTTTAAGAATGCGCGTGCAAAAAACGCAATGGTATGGTATTATGCAAAGCACTCTAAAACTACTTTCTTTTATTGCGGACTTTGAAAAGTCACAGGTAGCTGTCAAAGGCGCCAGCTAGGACGACTTAGGGATTGTCCAAGGGGCGACACTACCGTCAGTAAAAGTCCTTTAAAGTAAGACTGATGCTGTAGTGGAAAAGAGACGCCACTCTAAACTATGTAAAGCGCCATCTCGCTTGCGCAGTACAACAGACTTACATTAGGATGTGGTGGTAACTACTGGTAACCCTATAGGATATGCTACATATTTTCGTTAGTCAGGATAAATTATAAGTAGCCATGACGCTCACTTGACGCAAATTCACTCGGAAATGAACCATAAAATAGGAGATTAAAGATAAATTTACAGGATTTTATTGCGCAAAATTTTATAGTGTGATGATCCAGCTATGTAAACATTGCATAAACATACGTTAGTAAATGTTCGAAAAGACGTAAATCAATGCATTCTCCAATTATAGACATTGATTGAAGAAATAAATATGGTACGTGGTACATGAATAACGTAATTCCAAATCTGTTATGAAAATAGTAAATGACATAAATTCTCAATTGCCATCCACGACTACTTAAACCAATCAAACCTGTCACAAATTTCAAAGAATTAATTGATTGTCGATACATCAGAAATGTCTTTAACAATGTTAGTATTTGAACGTCAAATTTTTCGAATGATATTTACAAATACAATAGAAAGGCGTCGCGTTGTGCCGTGCTAATGTAACCATAACGATCGTCCGGCGGCTGTCACTTCACACAATCAAATATTTATACTAAACACAGCCGTATAGAAATGTCCTAACTCTTTACGCTTTCAGTAAAGAGTCAAATTTGAAATAGTTTAAATATTTAGGTATGTTTTACGGCTTTTGAAAGTTTTCATGAGTCAGAATTGGGTCTATTATTGGGAATATTGCATAGACCATTTTCCAAAGCGTATTATCACCGATGAATACTCGAGTTTTCCTTTAAATCATTGATACATTTCAAGATATATCTACCTTTTCATAACGTACATAGATGGAATGTAGATTCATATCATATAAAATTCTTTATGGTAAACCTATAGCGAATTGTCGCTTGTGAAAGCGCATTGAATTTTCTCAAGAACCGGTTGTGGGCAGTGACAATTGAGCGCAGTTCCTGGACTACCACTGCGTTGTTTGTACTCCACTACGATGTAAATTACTGTATGTATCTGTTAGTTAATCCCCGCCTTACGAAGCAGTTATCGGGATATATAGTTACACCCTATTCGTGTTTAATCAACTATTGTAATTAAATTCCGGATTTAAATTAATGTGACATGCATACTCCTTGTTTAGTGCAGTATTCGCAATCGATTTTCGGTTCGGAGCCTTTGTTGAGACTGTAGTATAATAACAGTGTTGCGCAATGGTTTATGTCCCCAAGTAGACCAGGATCCCATGTTATTATGCTATTAGTTTCCTTATTTAAAGCCCTGCCATCTGACAGGCAATTCTCGGTAAATTTCTACCCTACTATTACTAGCGTTGATAGAATCATTGCGGTACGCTTTAACAACCTCTGTTATAGCTTGTCAAGCTTAAACTTTAATTTTAAACTTGCTCCCGGTGGTTTGAATAATAACGAAGCTGGTATCGTATACCGCTATGTCGTGGGCAAAGTGCCTAGGGATGAATGGACGACGGAATCAAGCACTGTTATTTTGTAAGAACATTTGAAATTGTCGCGTTTAACAAGACTTTTAGAATAAATCAGAACCACATTATAACGTGTAGTAAGTTGCTTCGTGCGTACCACATGATTGATTTCATTCATAACAACGGAAAAGATACATGTAACATAAGGCAATGTTTGATAACTTGTACAAAATACTTGGTATGTCTTTTGGCGACTATTTCGTTATTATTGATCAGTTATTAGCTGTGTGATCGGGTCGTGATAAAATAATGCAAAAAAGATCGATGTGATGAAAGCCAAGAAAGAACTAATGTCATAGGAACGTGACATGGTATGAGGAACATGCGGCTATCGTGGGTGTGACCACAAGTTCCTAGCCAAATTACACGTATGATACATGGGGACCATGCCCTATATGTTTACAAATCGTTGGAAGTATACAAGAGACTGATGAGTGAGAAACGAAGGTACTATATGTATGTTGCACAGTGCCAAGCGCGTGATCTCTACCTATTTATACGTTTAACTGACGTCTGGATGTGTCTGCGCACTATTTTAGCACACAAAGTGAAAGTCACGACTCAAATAACGTGGTCGAGGATGGTCCCGCCTCTGTAATTGTATTATTTAACGTTTTTACTTCATTCACGACTTCGGTTATTCTAATGGTTGCCATGGCGACGGCTAGAGCGTTTCTTGAAATACACGTTTGGCTCAAACTCGAGACTACTTTTCCGCAAACTTTTAAGATGATTTGAAGGACAGGTTACGACATGTGTCACTTTAAATAAAACACTTGACTGTGTCAAAAAGTTTCCTTCTTGTTTCTGATTCACTTTGTGATTGGTTTCCCTCAGTAGATAAGTTAGTAAAGAAATTTGAAAACATTTTTGTTTTGCTAGACTAGATCGAATCATCGAATGTTCCACAAAACTGCATAAATCATATAATGTTCAAACTGGTTTTGGAATCGATTCAAAACTCATTTTGTAATTGATGAATCCATCATCGATAAAAATCCGAATACGTCTATTTCTTTTGGCTAATAGCCAGTATCTGTAATAGCGTCATGAAAGCATCATATCTGCCGCTGACGATATGAGAGTGATAACATTTATGTATGGAGATAGGGCCTGACTGCAAATTGTCGGCGTAGGGACCGACTAATCAAGTATTGTTAAAGTGATAAGGTCGAGAGGCGGTCGGTGTCGGTGCGTATTGTTTCATGGAACTCGCGGTGTTGCTGTAGTGAAGTGACGTGATGGCAACACACAAACTCGATGACCGCTATTCGCCCTCTGCCGGACACACTTTCGGTCAACCTGTTTAATTGGTGCCTGGCATATATACGCTAATAGCTGTTAAGACTCGAGATATACCTAACTTTTAAATGTATTTTTTAATATTTCCTTAAATATGATAATTTTGACCGACACTGTTTATTTGTACGTTTAAAATCTAATCTTTGTACAAGTGGTATCAATGAAGTCTGTCATACCAAAAACGATCAGTATTGTGAACACACAGTATACTGGAACACTTGAGTAGTAGATTAATTTTAATAATGTAGTGTTAAGGAACAGTCTGTTTTTTACCAATAGGAAAATTAGCTACATGAACCGACGGTGCTTGAAAATATTTAGGATTTTTAATATAGGTGAGTCAGTACAGTATCACTATTTATTTACATAGTAAACCGTATGCCAACATAGTCTATCCACACGTATATTGTATACAAATTACCACTACATTTAGTAAATAAAACGGTTTTGAAAAAGTTTCTGGAAAATAGTTCTTATGTATGTATTCTTAAAGGTCATTGCTCACACGTTGTAATGAATATTTACCGCATATACATTTCAATCTTGTTTGCATATTTGCTATAACCAAAAAGGTGAGTAACCTTTAATTTCTATTGAAACAACAAACCACAGCTGGATTAAAAGAAATGTTTTACTGAATTTTGTCTAGGTAAATAGGTCTGCAAATTATTCAAAGATAAAGAAAGATATGAGTATAGTAACACAGTTATTATCTCTTGGCTTACTTTCTCGATATGTTATGAAAAAAGTTTGATTACGATGTTTTTGTTTCTTTGTACTTGTTATCTCTCGATTGCTTCAATAAAAATGATAAATATGTATTGTGGGAATGTTTAATTTTGATTGCTATCTTTGCTGAACAGTTGCTAAGCGCAGTTGCTCGTAAATTCTTTAGGTGATATCGACGGGTCCTACGTAGACTAGTACAAGTGCAAAAACACAACTTTTCAAGAGAGCGGTTTAAAGGTTCTAAAGCTTGTAACTTTGTCGTAAATCAATAAAAACACTTGAAATTTTAGTATGTTATATTTTAATATTTAAGAAATAAGACTGCATTATTGGTTTTTATTATTTTTTCATACTTTGGAAAATAGGTTAACTTACATTGATGTAGCCTGTTTTCTTTACTACGGTAGAACCTGTAAACTGATACAAGTGGCCACTTATACCAGTATATAGTGTACTTGCTTATACCTATAATAAAGGAAATCTGAAGGATTTTACTCTATAAACATAGTATTTCCGCGTTATTGACCAATATGAGGTTATAATATTAAAAAATAATATCTACTTTTATGTATTTTTATCGACTTTTTTACACTTACAACAGTTTACTCAGTACTGGAAAGCTACTTGCAACAGTTTTCTGTATTGTTATTAACTGTAAATATTTAAATTAGTGTGGCAAGAAGTTAAATAAAAACATTTAAAATACAAATTAACACTTTATTTAAGATAGTAGCATTCTTAATAATGAAAAATAAAATCATTGGCCTTGCCATCTTAAAAATAATAACACAAAAAAATGTAATCTTCTTAATTTAAATAAAAAAAAGGTTTGATTTATAAAGAGGTTTTCTTACGATAATACCTAATTGTTTTTTTTTAAGACTAGCTTGTTTTGAATTTCATGTCATTTTTCTTATAAATAGCATTTCCACTATTTTTTTCAGTTACTTGTTCGTTGATGTTTCTAATTTATTTCTCCCTTTGCAGATTCGCTAGAAAAGGTATTTTAAAGAATTAGTATTACCTTTGTGCAACTTTTTTCGAACTACCTATGTGCTTCTATTAAGTGTATAGTTGTGTACATAACTTGCTAAATGTATAAAAAGTAACACAAAACAGGGCAATGAGACCTTAGAGTCTAAATCAGATGATGGAAAATTCATTACATTTTTACAACTTGTATTAAATGGTGATTTGTGTAGGACACCCTTCATACGAATGCCTCATCACATCACCACACTCGTCATACTTGTTTAAATATGCATATTATACATTTGAAAATATCCTGCTAATATAGTTAACGCGAAAGTTGTATAAGTATAGATTGGATGTGTGTTAGTTACTCTTTAACGCTCAAAAGACTTAACCAATTTTGAAGAAATTTCCTATGGAGTTAGCTGATAACCTGGATTAAAACATAGACTTTTTAACCAACTGCGTCAGAGGAGATAATAGGAGATAATTTTTTGCAGCTTTAACCGACACTCGTGCGGTCGGAGTTGCGGGCGACTAAATCCTTTATAAGTTTTATTTGAATGTCTTTGTATTACTACATGTAAGTTTTGATTAAACTTAATTGTTTTTTTAATACTATAACTTTACCAAAATAAACTGAGGTTGCGAATATTGTTCACCTCTGGAATATACTTACACCTTTAAAAATTATGTACTTGGGTAAATAAAAAAAAAATTGTCTCGTCAGTTACCAAGTAGCAAAATTTGGTAACTCCTTACGTTAATTGCTGCAAAAAATGTATTAAAAAGAGTATCGCTATTTATTTTATTAGTAAATAGATATTATTATTAAAATAATGTAAGTTACGTCAGATAACAATATCACGAAAATAAAACAAAGTCACATGTGACTTTGTATACTACTACTTTGTATACCTACTGATATAAATGTAAAATTTATTGAAAAAATAAAATAGTGATGAAAAAAACAAAAAAACCCGACTGTAAAAAACAACCACTAGAAAAACAAACTACAATTTAGTGTGAAGAGTAGGTATACAGTATACCGTGCGTCTACCTTATATAATTTATACGTTTAAAATTAATGCAGGCGGGACAAACAAATCTACAATCAGTACAATCTGTATCTAGCATTAGTCGATTATTAATAAAACCCTTTTGAAGAAATCTTAGTACTGTCAATTTAGTAATTTGTTTGTCAATTTTTAACGCATAAATTTATTAATAATTGACCTCGTGAGCCCTTAATTGTTGTGACTTCTTACCACTACTTACTCAAAGCAAACAAAACTTGTTAAATATATAAAAAAAGTAACACAACCTCTAAAAACAGGGCACGGAATAGTTTTGATACAAAGGAATACGTTAGCAGTTAACGCAGTTGTACCAGTGTTAACGTGCTCCTAACTCCGTCGCAGCGCGCATACTGGAGTAAATGGCACTTGCGCGTACGTGACGCGGCGCACGCGACTACCTACACTGGTGCAAGTGACTTACATCAATGTAGATGGTTGTGTGGCCGAAAATCATGTCACTTATATTAGTTTACAAGTTTGTATCTCTGAAATTACTTAATAAAATGATATAATTTTTTCAGGGTATAAAGTTAAGGTAATTTTAAGGCTATTGGTGCAAAAAAACGTATTTTGGTGTTTTGCGGGTTACACCAGTATACGTAGGACCCGTCGATATATCCTAGTAAATTATAAATACCTAGTATCATGTATACCTATGTACCATATTTATCAAACATATTATAGTTATGTCTTATAGAACTTAGTTACAGAACAGAATATATTTCAGAATTTGAAATTCAAGTTTTCAATTACTCATTCTTGTTTTAAAGTTCTATTCATCATAATTACTTAACAAATTAACAATAGGTCATTCGCATGAATCTCTTGTATTTGCATGGCTTATAACGTTACTCAGACGTTAAAACCTCACACACTTGCAAAGGCAAGTCGTAAAGACTTCGAAATCGTCGAATGGTAAATGTCACGTCGAATATTAATATTGTAATTAAATTTCCCTTTGACAGTCAACCGCATATCAAATTAAAACCTTGGATACGAAAATCAGTCTTATGCCAAAGCAGTAAAGCCAAAATTCTTGATTATTTTGTATCTACCAATTTTCTGCGGTTGAATCTATATCGTTTTACTTCGATTGCCAAAAGATTGTAGCTTGTAGCTATTCGTACGATATACCGCGATGTTATTTAGTATTTTTAATTAGAGTTTCTTCCTCTATTGTCCAAGACGTTCCTTATGGATTTGACACTGATTTTTGTATTAAAATATTCGTGAAAGTCCAGGGAAGTCCTAATTGAAAGATAATTGTCTTTCATCGATTGTTATAATCCTTAGAGATTTGTTTGAGATTAAAGTAGCTTAAGGTAAATCGTAATCGTATCACGTTCACACAAGTAATAGTATGTTATCAATGATGTCATAACGCATGATCTGGAAATGCTATTACGTTACGCCTAGCTCACAATATCTACCACTGAGATAAGCTGTTACTGAACGACAGTAGTCGCACGAAGTACGAAGGTTCTTTACAAGGAGTTACATTGTACAAATTATACATGCATATATGTGAGGAAAACATCTCTATTAAGAGAATACAAACTAATAGAAACAACTTCCTATTTATTCATTGAAGTTCGTACAAGTATGTTGTCACGCGCCATCGAGTGTGTTACGAAATCACTTATAAATTGCCTCGTTAAGTGCAGGCTAAACAGAGTCAAATGCACAATAGATTCGCAATACTAATATCGGACGATGTCGGCAATTGTCGCTTATCTGTGGGTTCAATGACCGCTGTTATCAAACTCCTTCATAGACCTCACATCAGTACATGTAGCTTCTAATTCGAGATACGTAAGCTTTTATCTTTACTACGGGTTTCTCCGGATTTGTTGATTGTTAAGGAAAAAAATATAGTAATAATACTTCTTTTTATCATACGCTAAAAAATAAATATAAAACAATGTAAACAGTAGCTCGTACATAGGAATGTGTTATCAGAAGAGTGATCGCTTCTAGATAACTTGTTTGTAATTGTTTTTTAGAACTTTAATAATAGCCCCCCTGGATAAGTGTCATTTGTATATTCGATAGCGGTGATCGAACGGCTCGAACATCATGAAGTACCATCTCTTTTTTAAGCTTTATACACATAGACACATGGCTTGTCGGAAATAATATAATTTGCACACATTTTAGGTACCAACTTTAAACATCGTCAAAGGGCCCTTAGACGTGTCTATCATACTATTCAGTCTGTAACTGTCATAGGTACTCGTACAAAAAAAACATTATTATGGTTTGGAAACTTTACAGTTAACGAAGGTTATAAAAGAAATTAAGGCCAAGTTTGCATGTTTTATTTTCTATTCCGAGTTCTAGTAATAAGATTTATCAGTTATGAACAGTTTTTACCCGATATCGATATAAGTCGATCGTTAGACTGTCATTATTCAACTTTTTATAAAATTGCCCTTTATAAGTTTCATGTGTTTGAGTGGACAACCGGCTCATTATTGAATACCGGTCCTTCAATGAGCTTAATGTAGTTTTTATACAGTTTGTGGAAAAAATATCTTATAAGGCTGGATTCTTTAGATGTAAAAGTATTTAAAGATTCCTCAAAGGGTCATGCAATTCGCTATGGTTCTAAATGACAACCAAAAATAACGTGAAAATTTACAATATTTCGTAAAATTAAATTGAATGTGAACAATCAATAATCGTTTGTCCTGAGTTAATCGATGGAGCATTGTTAATAGATATACTACGTACAGTAAAAAAGGTTTTCATTGGACCTTTTGAATAGGATGGACTACCTGAGTATGTTCTTATAATGAATATAAAATTTAATACCTCATAATACAAATTGTTTTTTAAGTCGGATTTTGCTATTTATTTGTCGTATATTTTGCACTGTTTTAGTATTCCCTTCAGTACCCTAAATAGTGGGTGTGCACAAGCAGTCACGCAATTGTTAACTGCCGTTCTATGAATAAATGGATGAGCCATTATAATAGGATCTGAGAATAAACGGAGCGGTTGTTTGTTCCAAAGCACTGGACGTAAGGATATAGCCATTATCCAATATCTCGACGTCAACTCACGTGTTGCCTTTATTTTATTCACCTTGTTTTTAAACTTGACACTTCTTTGATATCCTGAATATAGATCCTTTTTGATAGGTAAGCTTTAGACGATGATAATTTCGACTAGTACGTTTGTAAAAGGCGTTTGAAGATTTGTGAGTAATTTTGATATCGCCAACATGGATTACCTACTTGATGTTTTGTTCCAAGTAAACCAAAATAAAAGGAAGGATATCGTAGTTTTCTTATCGTATAATCATATCGGAGTTAAGTATTACAGAATTATGACGAATGTGTCACGGCAATGACGAATCCCGTAATAAAAATAACAGTTGTATAATATAATCAATTGATATGGTTTACTGCTTTCTGGCAGCGATTAAAAGTATAGAAGGTTCATTCATATAACAGAAATTACTTGCAATATCGCGATTACAAATTAATTTATCTTACAATTATCGAGACGTAATTGCTAACGATAGTTGCGATCTAAAGGAATTCGCTTGACTAAGGACATATACGGCCTATTTCAGCAAACCTATCGTAATTAAGGTTATCGTATGATGAATGACGCTTTCTCTGTTTACATTGAGTCACCTTGGACGCCAATCACCGGTGAAAGACGTCGGCGGTGTTTACAAACAGACCGCCACATGACTCTCTTAACATGGCGCACTTGAGAGATAATGTGACGCGCGATATAACTCTTTTGTTGGCTTTTTTTTAATATTAGCGACCCACCCCAGCGTCGCTTCTGATGTTTTATACGTATAAACCTTTCTCTTGAAACATTATATCTTTAAAAAACTGCATCAATCATAGTGACAGATAGGCAGACAGACAGCATAAGGCGACTTTGTTTTATACTATGTTGTTGTACATTACATATTTCCAGTATTAAAAACACTCACCTATTTATAATAATTCATTCTTAATATGGGTCATCGCAAAGATGTTCAAGAATGCAAGTTTAATAAGATTGATTTATTGTAATTTTATATTGCGGTTATTGTGTACGTTTGTTGCGGTTGACATATTTATTTACAAACTTTATCTAGGAGTCATTTACTATTTATTTTTACTAAAACGCGAGGACTGGTTCAAGGTGACACAGGACAGACAAACGTGGAAGGATTTGGGGAAGGCCTTTTCTCAGCAGTGGGATACAATAGGCTAGAAAATAAAATCACTTTGTTTGTGAAAAAAGGGGATGCTTATAATATTACCTATAACCAGCATTTGTTTTAGGGCAGAAATGAAGATAGTTAACACGACTTTTACATCGTTTATAGACCACCGTCATAGAGCCTAAGGAAGAATTTCGGTTCTCGCAAATCATATAGTAATAACACATTATGAGGATTGACTCGTGTATTATTTATGAACAATAACGAGTGGCGTGGCCACTGCTGGCCCGGAGCGCTGACCGACTCGCCTCGATTGGATAATAGCTCTAACCACCGATGCCACGGTGCATTACTGAACTATATTTAACTGAAAACGCACTATATGTAATTGGAAAATGGAACGAAATGCGTCATTAATTTATTCTTTACATTGTATTATAACAGTGTCTCGTATAACGCCTACGATATTAAAATGCGTCAGTTTAGTTTGGTCACGTAACGTTTCCACGTAAGCAATTTTAAATAGAAATGATAAAGAGGAAGGTTTACTCATTTGCTAATTTAAATTCTTGGGAAATCTTAAATAAGCTGAAACAAGTACGAGTTAGCATACTGACTGCGTACGTGTTGAATTTAGTGTATTTCTCATTCTCTAAACATTAAAACGTTTATCATCTTTCGGTGTATCTGTACTTATATGCTAAACTAAAGATAATAAACTGTATGTGCAATTTCAAGAAATGATTTTGCTTATTTTACCAGCTGATATATCGTCCTTTAAAATTTTGTTATTCGAAATTAAAAAAAGATCATTGACGCAATGCAGTCGTGATGAAAGTTTTATATGCTTGCGTTTGCATTACATATACCTACCTACATACATAGTCTAGTATTGATTTTGCCCCATCCAGCCTTGTCTAAACAAACCGAAAATAGTTTTAGAAATGTAATCTCCCGTCATCCGGCCGGACCTGCGCCACCGTCGCCAACGCCGTCACGCCTCTGCTTAATGACGTGCATTTGGCACGCCGATTCAATTACGAAACACGCTCAAACATTATATACTTCCGAAATCAAGACGTGACAGATATAACAGGATAAATGAGCTGTTGTGTATGACTGCTTCATTCTCATCAGTGTCACGCGCATTCAATTCAATTTCACAACAGCATACAGCTCATTTTAATTTAGTCCAATTTTGTGGACAACAAATCGTTTGCAAGTCAGCCGTCGTGACATCGGGCAAGTCAGATATATTTGTAGTGCTGCTAATAAACCTGACCTTTTGTCATTCTGGATTTTAACGATCTAATTAGATGCAGGCAGGTTATCATAGTCATTATTCAATCAATATGAGGTTACAACAGACATTTTGACATTGATCCCATTATTGTTGATATACCACGTTATGTCATAGAACTTTATATGGGTAGAGGTCACGTGTATTGCAATGAAATGAGAACAACGGATCTTTATCGGGTTCATCGCATGCACTGTCTTGTTAAGATCGAGGTCAAGGTTAGATGACCCACATAAAGCTGTTTCTAAAATAGGTTGGTCACCGACCTTCATGCTTTCGCACACCTCTGGAAACGGACAGTTTCCTTGGAGCACAGGTGACATGTGACAAACTAGATTGCCAACACAAATATTCATTGAAGAAAATGTATTAAGGAATTATTTTGAACTTCTATTTTAATGATGACTTCGTTTTGATTCCAACTCAATGCAAATGAGTACGTCCAATTACAATTCGGTCCCCAGTACTGATCATAGAGAACGAATGTAGTCGCATTATCTTATCGAGGTTATTCACACTTGACATTCAACTTTCATGTCCAGATAATGTCGAATAAATAGCCGATGCCTTATGTACCTAAGTACCTATTAATATTTACAAAAAGAAATTTAGCGCCCAGATTGTACATGTACCTACATTTAATGTTAAGTGCCAAATTAAATGTTCTTTGTAAATACATGCACTAAAAATAAACAGTGGCTTTCGAAACTTAAAGAGATTGGAGTTCCAAATTCTTGCATATTAGATACAGCTGTAAACTGCACTCACGTTGTTTGTCGGTGCCAAAATGAATAAAATTGCCTTCTAGGTCACCTTCGTATTGCATATGTTCAAAATGTTTATTAAAAGATTTGAAAATGTGCGTTCGATGCTAAACGTTTGTTGTTGTACGTTTCAGACGCAGATGAGCGGAGATCGCGCAGGGCCGCAGTGTGGTCTGACCTCGCTGCTGCCGATGTCGTGCGGGCGACGCGCCGCGGCGTTCGCGCGCGACCTGCACTCGCGCCTCAGCAACCTCGGCGGCGCACACGACGACCACTGCGAGAACAGCTGGTTGACCCGTGACAACACCGCCGCACACAGGCCCACCACATCCAACAACCAGAGAGAACTCGACACATTCTACGACTTTGAGCTAGAGTGTGAGAGCCCATCCAGCCCCGTCGACGAATATGAGCCCGCGTTCCCAGAAAGGTCTCCCACCGAAGATCAAGAACAACCTTTCTATGATATTGATTCTGAACCAGAACTGTCTAAGGAACAAAATAAGTTAGTACAACAGCAAACGGATAAACCGAAAAATGGATTTACATTTTCTACGGCTTTTTATACAGAATGTTCTCCAGTAAAATTGCAACCCATTCCGCGTGAAAATGGGCACGCATCTGATAAACGGCTATATTCTGCGATCACATTTGAAGGTTGTGCACGACAAAATAGCTTCGATGAAGTGGACTATGTCGCCAAACCTATCACGTCTCTAGAAACCGACCGTCTTAGTTTACCAAGCTTTCAATGTGCCACATTAGATAGTGACTCGGAATTTGAATCTGCCAAAAGCGACCCCTCTGATGTTGTAGAAGTTGAGGAAGATTTTCAAAATGCACGAATTACACAAGTTTGTGCCCCAGAGTTCTTGGAAACCTTGTCGCTCACGGAGGTCGAATTACCACTTGATGAGCAAACGTCGGCGCCATCGTCGGCGGAATCATCACCACCGATAATATCCGAGCTAGAGGCAGCTGTATGCAAAGAATTCAGTAAGGAAACTTTAGAAATAATCACCAGTGATGTTCCTGTTGAGGCAGAATTAATACATCCGCCGGAAATTGAGCCGTCCACTATAAATGCGGAGGTGGAGGATACAGGTGATAAACAAAATGAAACAGAAGTAGAAGATGATAGACCTCAACGTGTTCGGCGCTGCTCGTCGCTCAAAACAGGAAAAACGCCACCCGGCACGCCAGGCCGCAAGAAGATCGTCCGTTTTGCAGACGTCTTGGGGCTTGACTTAGCTGATGTAAAAACTTTCATGGATGAAATTCCCGTTATTCCTAAATCCGCCTACGATGATCTTACTGGCTGTGACGTACAAAGCTCTCCACCGGTCAAAAGTCAGCCGCGACTCGGTGCTCTTACACTTGTGCCCTTGTTCCAGCTACCTGCGGAAATTACGGATAAACTAGAAACACAAAATGTTTGCCTAGAAAGCGCACGAGTTTGCGACGGCGTGCATGTCACAGTGTGCGGCTCCGTCCGCGTTCGAAACTTGGACTTTCACAAGACTGTACACATACGCTACACAATGAACAGGTGGAAAACGTACACTGACTTGCAGGCGACGTACGTGCAAGGTTCGTGCGACGGTTTCTCTGACCGCTTCCAATTTGTGCTCTATGCACCGGCGATATCTTCGGGGCAGCGGCTTGAGCTGGCCGTGCGATTCCTGTGCAAAGGCCAGCAGTTCTGGGACAGCAACAGCGGCAGCAACTACTGCTTCGACTGCCTAGCGCTGGGCACTGTGCAGCAGGGGAGCACCGGGGCTGGGGCGGCGGCGGGCCCGCTGCATCCAACGGTGGACTGGCACCCGTCGTTCTACTGAGCGCGCGGCGCGCCGCGAGGTGTCAGTGTCGGGGCGCCCGCCGGGCGAACACATTCCTGTGCGAGCGGGCCGCGCCCCCAGCCGCGCCCCCGGCCGGGCCGCGCGCCTAGCCGAGCTCCTGGGTCGATGAGGCTTCACGTTGTAAAGCGTACTTGTGATATAATTAGACTAGGCGTAGATATTGTAATCCGACGAGTGAGCGACTCGTTCTCAGAGTGCCATTTTGCAGTAACGACGTTTCGAGTTATATATATTTTATCGAATTTTTCGTTTTGTACTATGTTAATTGTAGAGTAGCGTCCCGTAGGACAATAAAATGTGATGATTGTGCAGTGAGCGCGGCCGTGCCTCTTCTCCTTGTACATATAAGAGAGACGAATTCTGAATGATATTAATTATTTTAATACAATTTTTATGACATTAGACCTTTGTAATTGTTAATGTCGAAATAGAGGTATCAATCACCTAGATAGCAAGATTTTATTCACATAACATCATTTTGAACTGTAGATAATATAATGTGTAGTACTAGCGTCAGTGGCGCGTGGTGACGCCACAACCCTTGTTAGGTCGTTATAAAGTTTCTGGAATTGTTACATGTAGTTACGAAGTAATATTCATTGAAACGTTTCAGATGAGCCTATTATTACTATTGAATACTATGCGAATAATAAATAATGTTACTAAAATATTTTATATCGGTGTTGTAATCTGGATATATTTATATTTTATATTTTTATAATTACGGTATCATGACATACTTCCTACAAGAGAACTGATAAATAATAGCCAATTGTTGATTCAGTTATGAGATTTTATCAATGAGACTATTAGAAATTACGAAATTAAATTATTGTTACTTTTAAGCGATATTATAATTTATTTATTAGGCCGATGTTTTGTCTATTTTGTATATGTACCTGAATTCTTAAAATGTGGCCATATTAATTATACACAGTTTGAATGCTACCCTTATGAACTCTTATTGTTATTCTTATAATTGACTCCTGTTTTATATTAAATACATACCTAATAAATTAATGTGCATAATTATCAACAACTTGTTTTTCTGATTACTAATTAAATAAACAGTAGTTTATTTGACGTGTGTCTTGTGTCAAATTTAATAGTTTATTTCTACTACTTTATTACCTACTTATGTTATGGGTTCGAATCCCTGTCACATCATAATTTTAAGGAAATAAAAAACGTCAAGTAAATTTAAAATTTATAAGTACTTTAATAATTAGGCCCATAGCACACGGCGTATTTTATACGCACAGGCGACGCGCAGATGACGCGCGTATACGCGCTTCATACGAGATTTGAACGCAACCTTGTATCCTAAGCACACAATGCGGCCGTGAAACGCGCTTCTACTGCGCGTATACGCACTTCTACTGCGTGTATACGTGCTGTAGTCGCTCGTAGCCTTTGCGTTTTGATCAGAGACTCCTCTCTCCAGTTGTACAATGGCGTCCGTTGATATAACACTGGGTACACTGGCTTTAGTACTTCTTTTAAAAAGAAAAAAAAACAAAAATAAACGAATCTTTTGGATAGACCCATTTACGAGTGAAAGAAGAATTTTTATGTATTCATTTGTACGCGCTTCTACTGCGCGTATACGCGCTTCATGCGCGCGCTTGTATCATCGATGCACACGCAAGAATCGGGGTCTACGGCGCCGAAGACGCGCGTTCCTAATACGCGCGTCGCCTGCGCGTTTAAAATACGCCATGTGCTATGGGCCTTACAGTATCTTAATAATAAGCGAAATATATCACAATAACACTTTACTTTGATCTCGTAATAAATAAGTTGAATGCATGATAAGTACACTTTATCAGGCAGAATAAGATCATACCAAAGTACGTAGAAAGAAAAAAAGTTAAGAAAAAAGAATACGGTAAACCTACTGTCGTAAAACTAAGAAATTAACCTAAAAAAATATACAATTTAGTGTCTAATAGTAAAAGGAAGCTGTACTTATAGCAATTTCTATTAAAATAAGAAATATGGACATCACTTAAATATTCAAAATAAATAGTCACAATTTCCCGCCTAAAAACCAAGATGGCGGCGCTCATTACTCAACAAAATAATGTAACAATTGTTCGTAAAAAACAAGTTTCTTTTATTCCAACTAGTCTATGGTTACATCAATTTGCTGGTATTTATTTTATTTCCTACCCTTGTTTCAGTTTTAGCCTGCAGTTAATTAATATATGATGAATGATATGATCAATAATTTACATAATTATTGTTACATTTATTTACATTAAAGTTCTTATATTAGGAAAATTTTGCCGGCGCAGACGTTTTGGTTGGGGTACAATGCATTATAGTCCAACAAATCTAAGAAGTACCGTTTGACAGTTATGACAAATAGGATAATAGGGTTGGGAGTAAAAAAATCGATTACTATAATATCCGATTTTTATGAGATCGATTACTATAATATCCAAATTTTAAGAGATCAATTGTGATAATGAAATAAAAGTTATGTTTAGGATATTTTATTTGTACACTACTAGTACTAGAATCGTCATCGTCATCGTCATTTAAGTTAATGACTAGTTGATTATCTATGAAATTATCAAAGTGTACGTCTCTGTCGAAGTCGTAATTTATTTTAGGGCACCTAGGTGTTAAGTGCATAATGCGGTCGCGCAGTAACGTGTCGTCAATTGATAATTTGAAAGTAATACATTCGATTTTTCATATATGTAATCGATTTTTTTGCATACAAGTGTATCTGAAGAGTCACAACACTACAAGCAGTGACCTAACTACGTGACTTTGCAATGAGGTCAAAAATAGAACTATTAGAAATTATTTACTATGTAAATATGTGTTATTTTACTTTGTTTGAAAGTTTTCAATTAAATTAGGATATTAAAAATTGTAAATTTTTAGATACAATAATAAATTTTTTCTAAATTCATGGTTTTATGACAAAGGTTGTCGAAACTGAGTATTGTACGCACGAACAAAGTTGTTTCGGTTTGAAAATGATGAAACGTCAAACGGTACTTCTTAGATTTGTTGGACTATAAGGTAAGTAAATAACTAAGGGGTACAATATTTAAAAGTGTAATGTTTACAATTTTCATACTTTGCATGTACAGCCAAAATAAATGTCGCCGTATTAGAAATACGAACGTGAACATTCAGTGTAACAGACTGTGATTGAGATTCTTTATCTCGTTCTTTATTATATTACTCCTCACGATAAAACGCGGTTAACTTCTAACAGTCTAGAAGCGATGGAATACCCATCAGAGTGGTATGGTTAAACAATCAATATTGTTAGACTATAACCCTGATTCGAAACAGGCACATGTTCTATGCAGCGATTGTAAGACAAAAATCAGGGATCAGAGTATCCTATATTGCTGCATTTTCGACTGGTTGTTTCATCGTTTGATAATCGCCGAATGTCACGGTTCATGTATTGCACTTATGATGTGCATTCCAAAGGTATTGATCTAACTAGGCCTGTAGACAAGTTACATTACTGCGAGAGCAAAGGAGATGAATCGATCCTGTGAATTGGATGCTCAAGTCAATCTCACGTCTCTAGTCGAAAAGGAATTCTATTCTATTTCTATTCTTTAATGTTGTAACATTGTTTAGGCCGACTGCTTGAGGTTAGGACATTACTTCGGATTAGCACCACGCTTGAGAGTAACAAGATCGTTCAGAAATACGCTTCTAGTCTAACACAAAGCTCTACGTTACACTCTGTTCTTCTGTGCTCTCCGTCTCCTACTCCTGGGGGTGGGGACTGTGATGGTGGGATCCCGTAAGGCCCTCAGCTGCATATGTAGCCTCTGTTTGCAGAACTCATAGAACTCTATCTCTCTTGTGAAGTTCGCGCGAACTATTTGTTTGACGGCTTCAGAAACGGGCGGCTTGAACGCGTTGCGATTTATACGGTTGAAGGTGTTCAGTTGATCTGTAAAACGAATATAGAAATCATCATTTAACATATGCCATAGTTTTTCGAAGGCTGACCAACTTAATCTGTTGTCAAATCTATTGATCAGGACTGAGTTTTGTAATGAGGGGAAGAAACAGACGTTCTACTCGATTTTTGGCATTCATAGCAAGGAGTGATTAATGTTCTCAGCAAATGGAAACTACAATGTGTTGCGAATGAAACTGGAAATTTGTATCAAATTCGCCGTGACATCGCAGCACTCTTAAAAATAGTAGTAAATGAGGTTTGACGCTCGTGTATGATGGGACTTGACTTTCGTAGCAATTTGGGCGTAACATTCGTAGCAGCGTATTTTTGACAACGATAGTGATAGCGCCTGTTAGGAATTTCCGAGCAAGCAACGCCAGATTGTCATTTTTTAACTCAATAGGTATACTAACCCCAGTAAAGGTTAAGTGCTCCTTTGAAGAACCTGGGCACGTATTTCTCGAGCGCGAGCAGCGTGGAGTTCATGTCTTCGAGCACGCCGACCACCGCGTACTGTTGTTCTACCACACGTTTGGCGCGCTGCAGAGCCTCTACGCTGTTGAATGGCCTAAAACGTAAAAATATGGTGTTATTTATAAAGAAAATATAAGAAGAATAGTCATTGGACTGATAGTTTGTGATTCGTCAAATTATGCCAACAGTTTTTAAATGAGCTAGATACGCTATCCAATGAAAGGGATCCTTAAAATAGTCCTTTTTCAATTCAACAGGATATCGCTACAACACGAGAATGGCTGGACAATTTTATAAGATTTAAGTTTGGTTTTTAGTTAGGTTAGGTCAGGTTTGTTTCTGAGTTAGGTTTGGTTTTTAGTTAAGTTAGGTCAGGTTTGTTTCTGAGTTAGGTTTGGTTTTTAGTTAGGTTTGTTTCTGAGTTAGGTTAGGTTAGGTTAGGTTTGGTTTTTAGTTAGGTTAGGTTAGGTTTGTTTCTGAGTTAGGTTAGGTTAGGTTCAGTTTTTAGTTAGGTTAGGTTAGGTTTGGTTTTTAGTTAGGTTAGGTCAGGTTTGTTTCTGAGTTAGGTTTGGTTTTTAGTTAGGTTAGGTTAGGTTTGTTTCTGAGTTAGGTTAGGTTATGTTAGGTTTGGTTTATAGTTAGGTTAGGTTAGGTTTGGTTTTTAGTTAGGTTAGGTTTGTTTCTGAGTTAGGTTAGGTTAGGTATGGTTTTTAGTTATGTTAGGTTTGGTTTTTAGTTGAATTAGGTTAGGTTCGGTTTTTAGTTAGGTTAGGTTAGGTTTGGTTTTTAGTTAGGTTAGGTTAGGTTTGTTTTTGAGTTAGGTTAGGTTAGGTTTGGTTTTTAGTTAGGTTAGGTTTGGTTTTTAGTTAGGTTAGGTTTGTTTCTGAGTTAGGTTAGGTTAGGTTTGGTTTTTAGTTAGGTTAGGTTTGGTTTTTAGTTGAATTAGGTTAGGTTCGGTTTTTAGTTAGGTTAGGTTAGGTTTGGTTCTTAGTTAGGTTAGGTTAGGTTTGTTTCTGAGTTAGGTTAGGTTAGGTTTGGTTTTTAGTTGAATTAGGTTAGGTTCGGTTTTTAGTTAGGTTAGGTTAGGTTTGGTTTTTAGTTAGGTTAGGTTAGGTTTGTTTCTGAGTTAGGTTAGGTTAGGTTTGGTTTTTAGTTAGGTTAGGTTTTGGTTAGGTTACGGTTAGGTTAGGTTAGGTTTTGGTAAGGTTAGGTTAAGATTTTGGTTAGGTTTTTTTTCTTCCTTCAAATGAGCTAGATACGCTATCCAATGAAAGGGATCCTTAAGATAGTCCTTTTTCAATTCAACAGGATATCGCTACAACACGAGAATGGCTGGACAATTTTATAAGATTTAGGTTAGGTTTTGGATATAATAGGTTAGGTTATAAAAATGATTATGTTTTAGTTAGGTTTTAATTAGGTTAGGTTTATTGGATAGCGTATCCACCTCATTTGAAAGAAGAAAAAAAACCTAACGAAAATCTTAACCTAATCTTACCAAAACCTAACCTAACTAAAAACCAAACCTAACCTAACTTAATTCAACTAAAAACCAAACCTAACCTAACCTAACTAAAAACCAAACCTAACCTAACCTAACTAAAAACCAAACCTAACCTAACCTAACTAAAAACCAAACCTAACCTAACCTAATTCAGAAACAAACCTTACCTAACCTAACTTAAAACCAAACCTAACCTAACCTAACTCAGAAACAAACCTAACCTAACCTAACTAAAAACCAAACCTAACCTAACTAAAAACCAAACCTAACCTAACCTAACTCAGAAACAAACCTAACCTAACCTAACTAAAAACCAAACCTAACCTAGCCTGACTAAAAACCAAACCTAACCTAACCTAACTAAAAACCAAACCTAACCTAACTTAATTCAACTAAAAACCAAACCTAACCTAACCTAACTAAAAACCAAACCTAACATAACCTAACTAAAAACCAAACCTAACCTAACCTAACTAAAAACCAAACCTAACCTAACCTAACTCAGAAACAAACCTAACCTAACCTAACTAAAAACCAAACCTAACCTAACCTAACTCAGAAACAAACCTAACCTAACCTAACTAAAAACCAAAACCTAAAACAAACTAAGAAGGCTATCCCCGCCGAAAAGAAGACTAAGTTGCCTCAGACCGATGACTTAGAACCGCCCCGTTTAAATTCAAACGGTGACCGAATGGCTGAAGCGAGGGAGTGCATGCGGCGCGCGAAGGAGCAGCTGGACATGTCGGGTAATATTAGGCGGGACATAAAAAACGCGGTAATTACAATATTGAACAGACTGTACCAGCTGGTCAAGGACGCTGACGCCGATAGTAAAAAACCGACTCAAGAGGGTGCGAGGGTACAAGAGAGCCTTAATCTTGAGGATGGAGACGACAGGGTTCACGTCCGTTACCGGAAAAAAGCCCGGAACCCCCACACATGCCATGTTGTCTTCGGCGCTTCTCCGGTCATCTGGCAAAGGGTGATTGTGGCGAGAGAGGTTCGCATAGACCTGCAGCGACTTCGAGCTGAGGACCAGTCCCCGCTGGTTTAGTGCACACGCTACCTAGGCTATGGCCACGGAAAACGCTTCTACACTGAACCGGCGGATCTGTGCAGCCACTGCAGCGGGCCACACTTAAAGGCGGACTGTGCGGACTTCCTTGCCCTGTGGTGAATAACTTGCAACTGAAGATGATTCAGCACATCGTGTTAATCACCACCAACAAAAGGCGTGCTAAAAACCAAATCGGAAACGAAATTGCTAACGAAGGCTAAACAAGATAAAAACTATGATGTCCAAATATTTTTGAATATTTCAAGGAAAACCATAGGTGCTAAAAAGTACAGCATATAAATCTTTGTTTAGACAAATTGGAAACAAAAATAAGCAAAAACTGAAGCAAAAGCGCAAAGCGAGTTATATAGGCATCCCACCCCCTTGGTACAATAAAAGACAATGTATGAATGTAAGAATGTATGAAAGTATGAAAGAGTAAGAAGAGTGCGTGAATATGAAAGGGTAAATAGAGCATAGGCACATTAAAGAATAAGAATAAGTATGAAAAAGGAAAGCGTGACGAGCGTATGAAAGAGTAGGCATGAAAAAACCAAAGAGATAATAGAACGTAGGATTATGAAACAGAAGCAAGAAAATCTAGATAGTGGGTACGAAAAGTATCATTGTATATAATAAATACATAAGCAAATATCAAATAGTATAACAAAATAGTATATTATTATAAATTATAAGAGTACAATGGAAAAGTATAATATATAAGAATATAATAAAATAGTAGAATAAATAAAAGTAAATATAGAATAATATGGGAGCATATAATGTAGAAGAAAATAACATAGGTATGTATGATAGCAAAAACCAGAAAAATTAAATAGAATAAAATGATCAAAGCGCAAAAACAGGCTCCGATCATGTTGGAGGTACTCGAAACAGGAGTGTGGTTTTAGCCGGTAAGAATCCGGCACTACCCACACGGCCTCCTCGGGGGTCGTGTGGGTGTCCATGAGGATTTCCACAATGCTGCACAAAAAAAAAAAACCTAACCTAACCAACACCTTTTTTTTAACCTAACCTAACCTAACCAAAACCTAACCTAACTAAAACCTTTTTTTTAACCTAACCTAACCATAACCTTTTTTTAACCTAACCTAAACACAACTAGACTGGTTGCGTCGTCGTTCAGTTCCTGCTAATATTTTTCTCGGAAATTATGATTAAAACGATTGAAAATGTTAATGATTTAATTATGGTAGATGTTAAATCAGTAGTGCAAAACATTACACCATTCAATACCAGTACCGACTTTTTTAATCAAACATTCTTTTGTAAGATCTTTATCTGGATAGTTTTAATATCACTGTTTGGTAGCGCCTCAGAAGTCAGGAATATCATACGTACGTGCACTGAGGCTCGTGCCCGCAGAAGAACAGCGTCTGGCGGCGATGGTCGCCGATGCCCTCGTGAGTCTCGCCCTCCACGTAGCGGCACTCACGGTCCCCGCTTAGCACGCACGTCTCGAAATCCTGGAACATTACATAGTACAATTATAATAATATAATATATATAAGATTAAAGTTCTCAACAAGGCCTCTGCATGTTGGACCTGTGTCCCCGTGTAAGCCTTTAAAAAGGACCGGGTTTCTTCCCTAGAAGTTATCCCGTGAATTGAAAGAGATACTAATAATAATATTCCACGACGATTTTATACAACGCCATCTAGTCACAAACTAAGCAGAGTGGTTATAGATACAAGACAACTGATAAACATACTTATATATTTCTAAATACAATATAGTATAAGATAGATTACACCCAGACACAGAACAAATGATCATGATCACACAAACATTTGTCTTGAGTTGGAATCGAACCCACGATTTTCGGCATAGCAGTCAGGGCCACTAAACCCTAGACCAATTACAGGCCAGTCATTCAATTATAAAACATTTATTAGGCACGTGAGTAGGCAAGACCCTCCCATTTCCTAGATGCTTTTACCGTGAAGAATCGGCGTAAGTAATTATTTTTTTAAGTATACTTGTTACTTAGAAAGGGGTTTGTACAATTCAATGAATCAATTTAAAATGATCTTGGTCACAGCTGGACATAGAGCTCTATAATTAAAAAAAGAAAAATGATTGAATGCAAAACTTTGCTTCAACAGTAAATTTTCTTATTTCAGAAAAATCTTTAAATGACATCTTATTATCTACGTATAAAACCTTCAAAACAAAATAAGGCCAACATAAAGTCTATCTATTTATAGAAGACAAGTTAACACATATTGCTTACGCAATACTTCTAAGGTACCTAGCATTCGCATTTCCCGGCGTCCACTTCCCAACAAATAATTGATCATCCGAGATTTCCCTGCGGCAAAACAAAAGATAAGGGATCATCTCTAGAGTCTTCCTAAGGTCAGTCACTACACTGTGAGAGGTTAACTCTACGATGATCAATTCGTTAACCCTCGTTAATCATTTTAGTTTCTAATACTCCCACGTGGGATTATTTTAAATAGTTTGATATGGGACGAATTATGAAGGTACTTCTTATGTGAAACCATGCGTAATAGATATCAGAACAGTTACAGAAAGAGGTATCTCCAATAGGATTATTTTGTGTTCCTACAATTTCTTTAAATTGAAAGGAAAAGATTTGCTGGTGTAAATGCAATTTTGGTGACTACACTTTATTTCCTGCGCTGCTGTTTGTTCCTCCCCAGGTATATAAATGTACAGTAATAGAGACTGAGGATATGATAGACTACTTAAATTTATTTTCTTCATTATCCTGTTTGTTCCTATAGTCTTACATTTTTTCTTTTTTTTATGACTTAAATTTTTACGACGTTTCATAGACATTCAATTCACATGCACAAAACCACCCAGACTCATAAGCCTTTGCGGATCGCAGAAACTCTTGTCCTTCGCGGGGATCGAACCCGCGACGTAATTGGCGTGGTGACCACTCGGCTATCCGTGCAGTCTGAAGTTGTATATGAGTATAAATTATGTTTTCTTTTTATGTTTCTGCGATATGACCTGCGAAGACCCTAATCACCATCATAGTATCAATTAACTCCACTTATATTTTTAATTACGGCCGTGATTAGCACGGGTCATCCGAAACAGAACACAAATTGGACTTAGTTTTTTCGTTAGCTAATTATATCGTCAAGTTTTTGTTGACGCAAAACTAATTTATTTTTTACTGATTGTTGTTAGTCACTTCAATGGGTAGGCGTAAGCTGAAAACTATTTTACTAGGCACTAGTTGTTTTATTTGTATGTATGTTACAGTCATAGTGATTAATGAGCGATTATACATAATGACTAGTCATTATGGATAATAGCTAAATTCACTAGACAGTGTAATAAATTAATCACATTATCTAGTTATTATTCATAATATCGTGTCAAAGTTAGCCAAAGTAATAATACGGTCTTTATCTTAGGTTCACCCTTGTTTGATCGAACAACGTTTGATATAATATTACTCAATCGAACAACGTTTAAGAAAATCATCACTTTGTATAATGTCGTTTGACATAATTTTCAGTTCGTCGAATATTTATTTGCTATATCAACATTTGCGCTAATGATCAAAAGGTATAATGTTCATTTGATATCCATACTCCTGCCTAAAAAAAAAACCTAACCTAACCTAAATTAGGTGAGGTTAGGTTTTTTTTTTTATTTGTTAAAATCTATGTTTATTGAGGTGAAAATATTATCTTATGTTATTTTAATTGTTAAAATAATCTTTCTGATATGTATGCTTAAGGAAAATTGAAATACAAATTTATTCTTAAACGAACATCTACCTACTTGTTTTATCACTTTATCCAATTCTTTGAAGATATTATGTATAATAGCTAGTTAATGTGATTAATTTTGTGTGAATTATCACTTTATCCAAATTGAGTAGATATTATTCATAATAGCTAGACAGTATACATAATATCTAGATTAATCACTTTGGCTGTAACATGTATATTTACATATGTTCTGGCGACTGGGGTCTATTATCTAAATGAGATCTGTTGGTTGAGTGTTGCCCAATCGTCAAGTAAATGTGTTTTGTACTTGTTTTCTTAGAGCAACCTTGAACTTTTTCGTCACGAATAAACTCTAGATGTTCACAAAAAATATAAAGAACGATTCTTAGAAGATGGAAGCTGAAAAATAAATTGAAGTCGACGTACAGGTATTTAAATGGAAAGGATGACGAGTTTCTCTTGTGTCGTGTTAAATGAATTATTAGAATACTATATCTAACAAGAAAAAATAATTCTCAAGCAACGGCTGTCAAAATATTTAAAACAAGATTTCGGAGACTGAAACATAAACATAAGAAGCTGTGACAAAAAGTTTCATTTTTTCTAATAGGCAATTTCAACAACTTTTTGAAACCAATTATAATTCTGTTGGTAACACAAATAATATATTACAGTTCATTTCTCTCCAATCTGGTTCACATATTCTGTATTAAATTATTATTTAAGTTTTTATTATTATTTTTCACAGTACAGAGAATAACAATAAGGATATATATTCATTATGACCTGGTTTAGTTAACAATACGCTAGTCATTACTCAAACTTCACACTTCATCTCATTGTGCTCTTGCGCAGATGATAGGCAGGTACATATTGTTAAAACAAAGTTGTTTATGCTATGCTTGCATGGATTTTGCAGACACGAGATTGCTTTAGGGGCCTTCTACCACCTCTCAAAATAATAATGTTTAACGCGTGGAAGAGAGACAGCGCTCTACATTTTGTAGAGCGCTGTCTCGTTTCCCTAATCACAACAATTCTTCTCTATCTTACGTTAGGGTATGGTGGTAGGCCTCCAAACATCATTAATTTTCTAATATATAGGCGCTAATTGTTTTGTCAGAATAATTCAAAGCCAATTTGCATCTTGATGAATATAGATCTAGGTTTTAGGCAATTAAAGGTACCGGTTCATAATAACAAGCTTTTTTGCTATATGTAAACGATGACCGTTAATTGTTAAACGCGAATCAATCAGCATTTATAGAATGTGGTGTTTGCAGAAGGCATACATACATCGCAGTGATTAGAGTCTTGCGTGTTTAGTTAAACGAACTACCAGAATATCTTGAATCTTAGTAAAACCATTTGTTGTGATAAGTTTGATGTGAATTCACCGATCTCAATAAATACCAGTTTCATACGAAAGTATTTTTAACCGTCCTCCGTTCCGTTCTCGATTTATTGCAATCTTTTATCGTACTTAAACCGGATTGTTGAGGTAGGTTCTTTAATATCTTCCTGTTGCGTTTCCTCTTCATTCATAGCATTCTCACGAGCGAGAATGTGCCAGTTTCTTTTCGAAAAGCAAAAAAATCGCAGAGCTAAGAAAAACTGCAAAGGTTCAAGTTGGAAATGGGGCCTACCCCCTCTAAAGGTCAGTCTCACTGTCGTGGTAGCATGAAAGCGCCCAATAAATGCCGTCTCTGTTTCAAGACAGCAACAGGGTTACTTTAAGAGGTTTAGGTAGGTGGGCTATACAACACTAGTTGGTTAGCAAAATGTACATAAATATTATATGCAGACATAAAATACCATCAATCCGACACGACCGGAGAGAGATCAGGCGCAAGTCCCACACTTTTACGTGCCTTTCAAAACACGGAAGCTGTGATATTTATTTCTAAAACGCACACAACATTCGAAAAGACGGTGCGCCTCGTGAGGATCGAACTCGATACCTCTGACTTGGCAGTCCTATGGTCTTACCACTTGGCTATCACAGCTTCAAAAGTGGGCTATACAACACTAGTCGGGCAGCAAAAAGTATAGATATAGCATACCACCAGACTACGTGGAGTAGTTCCTTATCTCGCTTTCACAACTGCAACAGTCTTAGCAGACGTGGTGGTAGACCCCCAGGTCTTAACCCAAGGACTATTCATTAAAGTCTTCACGGCCTTAAAGCCTTCTCCGGCTGTAAGTATCCACAAGACAATGCGCGCAAATTTAATTTAAACGAAACAATTGCAGTTGCATTTTAATTGCGTCGCTAAATAGGACAAAAGCTTGTGAAGCGTGAACTAGATCTTTAATTATTATTTGTTGTCGAAACTCGTTATAAAAATGAATAAGGAATTACTTTTTTAAGAACATCTTTTGTTCACAAATAAGTAACTGACAATTGAGGATATTTTTTGGATTGTGCTATGTTGTCTGAATAGAAGCAACATTATATTTTGGAAGTTGGTATCTTTAAGTAGCGTTATAACTGATAACCATATATGGCTTAAACTTATAAAATGTGAAATCAAGGTAATTCTTTATAAAATCTTATGATACAGCTTTAAAATATGCTATAAAACAGCAATGATTTGATCAAAGCTAAGATAAGTTTCCTGTGGTGAGAATTTGTAAGGCGATAACTTGATGTTTAAGATTCTATTGAAACCGACAGAGATACAACTATTCTATAACTTAGATACTGGTGGATCGAATCAAAAAGTTCATTCCAAGTTATTTCACTGATAACTTTTTCATTCATAAAAAAAATTTCCATCATAAAAGTTTAATAATAGCATGAAGTTGTAATAACGCTTTTGATTCGATGGAAATAAAATTTTATTATTATTAGTTAACTTCAAGCAATGTTTTAATTGCTGACATGCAGTAGCCGATGTTCTTCAAGATTGGATAATAAAGTTAATCGGTCAATGCGATGAACTATTAATGTAATACGAGTTAAACGCATTTCCAACGCAGTTACTGCAATGTAAGGTCATAAGATTATAAGAGGAAATAAAAACCCGATTTAAAATCCGTAATAAAAGTACAATTATGAAGGGGAAATAATCTACGAGTAAGCGCAGTGAAGCAGCTCGTTAACTTGTAATGTATCAATGTATCATTCCTATCAATACATTAACCCAATTAATTCACGAGTCGTTAGACGCTTGCTTTAATTTACATTTGGTTTGAGCATCGATCGTGAGCATCGATTCGTGTCGTGTTAAGCGATCGCGGAGAGCCGGGCGGTGCGGCGTCGGCGTCGTGACCGACTGGTCTGAACTCTTGACCATCGGCTTCTACTGAATAAACGTTTAGACAGATCTAACGGAACACGTCACACTTTAAAAATGGCAGATTCGACATAGTCGGTAGTGTAAAATCGAAAAAAAACAATTCGTAATAAATCCGTGTAAAGTCGATTTATTGCTTGACCATGAAGTAGGTTTACAGAGCAAGGAAATCACGAAAGCTTGGGAACGAATGCTAGCTGGTCAGTGTGTAATGGTTATGGGTACCATGGCGCTAACGGTCGCATTCGAAATTGATTGATACAGTAGAGAGGTGTAAGACTATTTAATTGTATTCCCATTGTATTCGCGAGCCGAGTCATAAAACGAAAACCGTAATTTTTGTTTTGGCTCGAACTAAAAACAAGTTTCTGCTCGTTGATTTTTCTCTTATTTTAGATTGGATCAACTCCTGTTACGTTAGATATTTCACGCTCGCTAACCATATAAGGGTATTAGTAAGAAATGTATCTACCATTGAATGTTGATTTCTTGCAAACAATCCGTCGTTAAAAAAACGTTTACTCATTCAGTAATGTTCATTTTTTATAGGAAAAACAGAATAATTGCAGTACTTTTGATAGAGATGTTTTAAAATAGCCTTTTATCAAACGAAATAATGTTGATTGCGTCAATAGATCGATTAAGAACAGCCTTCAATCAGTTTTATCTTAAAATGTCAAATGTTTTCTGAAAACATTGCCTGCTTATACAACGTCTTCACGTTACGGAGACCTAATAGACTGTTTTAATTTTCTCATTGTGGAAAACTGATAAGAATCATGCAATACAATTTTATTGTTCGGCAACCACATAAATCTTTTAGTTTAACATCTAAGTACTTAAATATACCAAGATTCATGATTTAGCATCTCATTGTTGGTATAAAAATATTGTCAGAAATATAAACATGAAAACGGTAGTTTTAGAACAGGCAGAACTTGTGATTAAGGACCTTTGTGAATATTCAGAAAAAAAACTATATAAGCACAATTAAAAAAAAAAAACTCGACTGATAAAATTAACAAGAATCCAAGTTAGACATTATTCTTATTCAAAAAAGCAAAGCCAAAGATATTCGCAATGATTAAGGAATTCTTACGCAAAATCTAGGCATTTAGAGGTTATGGTGGAAAAATAAACTTATAAATAAACCCGAAAACATGACTCTTTTTACTATTATCTTCTACATTACCTAAACAACCTGCTTCTATCTCTAAAACTGTACGTCTTTATAATACCATTACGTTTTACATTTTAAAACCTCGTAAATGACTATCTCTCATGGTTACCCTATAGAGAGCCGAGGATCAAGTTCCTGCGCCTGCGCACATCACAGCCAGGCACGTGACCAAATTTCGCCGTTTCATCCGCAAATTGGCGGCCGATCAATTCGCTGTGACGATGCGTGGCAAACGATTTAGTTACACAACAAAAACGATTTTGACAAAAACGTTTAGCAAAGTTTGGTAACGATATCCTTAATAATAGTAAGAAATGATTGTTGTTGAAATATTTTTTCTTTTTTTAAACGTCTCCCTCACTAAGGAATATAATCCTTGTATCGCGGGGGGTTTCACAGACATTCAATTCACATGCACAGAGACACCCAGACTCAGAACAAGCCTTTGTGGATCTCACAAACTCTTACGCGGGGGTCGAACCCGGGACACGTCGCGTTCTGTGGTAATTAGCGTGGTATGACCTGTACCACTCGGCTATAATGGATTAGAATATAAATATCCCACGGTTTGGCAAATGTCTCTTTCTTTAGACAAGTATATTCTAATATTTGAAACCAAGCTTTCCTCCTGAGATTTCTCCGTCGTTTTTTCAATTGTATAAAGTTTCAGGAAGGAATATAAACGTACAAATTTATGAGAAGTATTTAGGCCATAATAATGTCAACGGACGCGTTTTCATTGCCGAGGGATTCAGAGATTGAATTGATCAATCACAATTCTTAAAATCTGGTCTCTACATTAGAGAAAATATTGCAAAGGAATCGATTTTGACAAATTTACAAATATATAGTCGTCTCCACTACATACCATCTAATCTAGGTCCATGTCATGTACAATGAACATTCACCCTAAGCTTGGAAAAAACATAGAACATTTTTTAATGCTTGTCCATACTAGGTATATTGTTGCTGCGCAATTTTTATCAGGTGCTTTAGCCAAGTGACATATCTACAGCATTAACTGTCAATCGAAAAAACTGAAATGTAGAGACTTAGACCTATCATCTTCATATATTTGAGCGTTTTCTATTCACGTTTACGATCGCTAACGATTGTAAAAATGTCACTTAGCTAGGTAGGAGATAAACTTGCAGTTTATTGCTTCAATACAGGACGTTACGCCTAATAGGTTAATTATACTTGAATCATAGACAAGAATTTTATTAGCCGTTTAAATCTAGTATAAAACTACGGACTGGATTTTATTAGCTAGATTAATTCAAGTAAATGATATTAGAATTATCTTTTGACGTTAGTTACTGACCATGAAAATAGAATTACGAAGTAATATAACTATAACAGTAACTTATTGGAAAAGGAAAAATATTTGTGTTTTACACAATATTGACATAAATAAAATGAGTAACCATAAAATATTTATTACAATAGATCTTGTAATGGTCTAATCCGTTTATTATTAGCTTCGTAGCTTCGTAGCGTAACGAAAGAACTACGTACAATCATCAAACGTTAACCCTTCTTTTATAAAGTCAGTAAAGAAGCGATTAGCCCTTGTAAACTGGCCTTTAGTTTAGTATATCCTGATGCAACTATCTTTTACAACTTAATACTAGTAAGAGAGGTTATCTTTATAGCCAGCATTTACCTGGTTACGATAATCTTGGTGTAATAATACACATTGTAGAGTGCACTGAAGGGCTCAAGCAGTTTGATACCAACAACTTATTTCTCACATGTAGGTAAGGTCAATTTCATGATCATGCCCAAATAGAATCGCGAAAATCAACCTTATTTTGCTTACACACAGCGCATTAAATCGCAAACAAATTTGTGTTGATCGGCATGTTAAAATCGACTCTTACAGTGCAAATAATTAAGAAAATACATCAGTTCATTACTCATTTATAACATAATTATCTATGTGTGATCTTGAGTATCCCAGTGGAAGCTATATTTTTAAACGTCATTTGTCAATTAACGTCTCAAAGTAACTGAACAGCACAGTATATAGGTGTTATAACTGCTGTGGTCAACTGTACAATATGCTACAGTTAATACAGCAATCATCCACACATGAATTGCTTCATCTCAAACAAGATCTAAGGCTCATTTTCACCGTTAGCAAATAAAAACCCATCTCGTGAAGATCATGTCACGATTACAGAAGAATAACAATAAAAAATTAATAGCCAACACGTTCTCACGACTATGTAAGAAAACTATGAAAATGTCTCGGTACCTACGAGATCAGAATACCTGGCTATTATTCCGTTTCTTTTTATCCTGTCACGAAGCGAGTGACATGCATTATGTACGATAAAAACTTGATAATTAATGGTTATAAGAATTTTAAATCAATCTTCAATCTGTCTTAGAATAATATAACCACAATTACAATGACATCTTGAACTGTATAATTTGTTCGTGGATGTTGTTCCACAAAGGCCTAAATATATAATGTATTGACGTGTAGTTAATGCTAAGATATCGGCATCCATTAGTCATTACTCCATTTTGATAGATGCCTATCAAACGCCGGCTATTTATCAACGAATGTTCGGAAATCCGTCATCATTAGCAATGCAAATGCTACATTGTATTCATGTAAACGTTTTGTTACAAGCGCTATTTAGGCAATACAAGAGTTATCTTTCAAACCACATCGATAGATAGATAGAGCTTGTTAGGAATAAAGCTAAGTCTTCTTACAAGTCAAGTACTATTTCTCATTTGTTAACATGTAGTAAAACTACTCGTAATAAAATTTTGTTATTACCAATAAAATTTAATTGAATTTGAATAGCTGGAGTTTCTTGACAGTTCATTATTCTTTCTTGTTTATGCCGCATTCACAAGGATCCAGTTATTGTTAAGAGGAATGTAAAGACGACTGTTAAGAACATTACTAAAGAGTAATCTGTCGGTTGTTGAATACAGATACGAGTAGGTATGTGTCTTAGTACAAACCTTTTTCAACCACGCGGGATCTGGCAGTGGCAGGTCGGGGAAGGCCCTCTTCCTCTCCACGTAGTACCAAGGCGCCCTCACGTAGTAGTACCAGGAGATCACTCGCTCCACAGGATCACGGACCACGTTCACGTATATTGGAGACGGGAAACCCATCCTAAAGGATAATATAATTGTTGTATTAGTCGTGTTAATTGTCTTGAAGAATTATGCTGACTAAATTTCAAGCTGTAACCGTAAAAGAGTAGGAGGGATTTTCACATTTCAATTATACAGCCAATACTTGAAATATGTAATATAATTAACTAAATTACTCCTATAAATATACCTACGCAACATTTTCATCAAATTGTGTAAAGCGAAAAGTCGACAGTGTATCAAGCTAGCATCGCGAAAACAAAGTGCATCGCGTTCTATTAATGGGCAACATTATTAGAGCGTCGAGAATTACCTAGCTTCATCGTCCACTACAATTAATCCTCTAATTTACTATCGACATAACCTATTTACTCACTGGCTGATAAAAGATTAGCAAGATTAAAGTAAACAGTAAATATTTACGACTAAAATGGAAAACCGCAGGAGCGCGACGCATAATTCCGTTCCCACTGGCGTATCGGCCAACAGCGGCTTAACAATAGCAATTCAACGGAGTTTTTGCACGTGCCTTGTGTAATTATCACTAACAAGAGAGTCGCCTATCGGATAATAGTCGGAGCAATTAATGTCTATTCATTAATCATGTTATATTTTCCGTCCACGTCTCACAGTTTGGTGATTGATGTTCAGCTTTTTAGTACTAAATGGAACAATGTATGTACATATTAATATGAGTATCGCTCGATAGTCGGTCTGTTTTTGTTTCACATCAATGAAGATTTAGCGCCAGATACCGCTAGTTTGTGCTTGATTTGTGGCTTTCAATGGTCTTCAAGTCCAGCTATTGCATTCCAATTTGTCGGCTGCATTCACTATTGTTTGATATAATGAGGCTGCGCTTTGTATCGGTTTTGTAAAAGAGATCGCAATTTCGTCTTACATTATGTGATAATCGTCGTAATAATGAAATGAATCTTATAAAATTTAATGTCATAATAATCTTAGATATATTATGTGATCGTTGTTAAAATTAAGATTCAAGAAAAAAACAAAATTTTAATATTTTACAAATATACATCCCGTTGTCCAAATATAGAACAGCAATCACAAAATTCGTTAGTTGGAACTAGGACTGAATAATTTAGCTCTTGAAACTTCACCCATTAAGGCTGTAACAAGTTGCAAATATGAATAGCCGAGAGGCGAGGTATTTATTTTGGTTCGGTTCGCTTTGCTCGCTCGTTTCACGGCCCCATCGCCCGCGGCGATCTGGCAGCCTACCACTACATCTCAAAGTAAAGCTAGCTCCTATAAAAGAGAGACGTCGCTCTATGTCGGTAATGCGGCATCTCTTTTCCACAGTGCGAATAGTCTTACTATAAGGTTTGTTGATAGTGCCCTGTGCTTTAGTAGCGAAGTTATTTGTTACTCTTACAACAGCCAGCGCAAACTTTAATAGAACTCGGAAAGGATTCGATCCTGACATTCTCAAGTTTATACGCCAATAACTTTTGATTGTTTCCTTCGTACTTCTGTATACTAAAGCCCTGAGGACTACTATAGGTAAAGCATTCGCAACGAAAACGTTAGTTTCAATTAGAATGCAGATTTTTAATTTAGGACTGGAAAATTTAATATACTTTTCTTGGTTTATGTTAACTTTGACACTAGGTAATACGGATACAATTTGACAACGTTTATGCTAAGAGCTAAACTAGATTGTAATTAATTGTTAACATAACTTGAGTTTAATTAAAGCTCTATACGATCTTATGTCATTCTTTTTGGTTTCAATTTATTGATCTGGAACCTACTTTCAACAGCGGTGCGTACCAACCACCAATATCGTAGATCCACAAATTACATTGCACTGTTTTAATGAAATATTGCTTACAAAATTACCTTCCATCTATATAGAACTCCCGAACTCTATTAATTCTATGTATAACTAACAGTAGAACATATCTTACAATATTGTACTAACCTTGTAAAGTTAGTATAACAGACATGCTTGATATACGAGGCGGGGGGCTCGTATGACGTCACGATGCTGGCGAGCGCCTGCTGGTCTGCCGGCGCCAGGCGGATGGTCTCCACACGCTGCACTGTGTCGCGGTGGAAACCTGGGAGGTAAGGGTGGATTGGAATTGTGAGTAAAGGGTGTTCCTTTTGGGACATTTGTGCTGTACATGCTCTTGTAATGTGGTACTCTTATTATATGCGTAACATTGCGTAAACTCTATGAAGTGTAAAGTCCAGTAAGGCACTGAAAACTGGCTTTCAGATTTGTATGCTTTATATATCTATCAACTGGAAGTAAACCTTTATTGTAGAAATGAATATAGCTAACTTTTTTGCTCTATGATAGATGTATTGTTATTGTTGGCTTGAAATCAGGTTATAACTTTCAGGTTAAGTTCAAAAGAACTGTGATGATGTGTGTGTGGGATACTGTAAGCACCGAATCAATATATTTACTTTGAGTTACCAACTTATTTAGTATGACAGTCAGTATCATTTTCTATAACCCAGTTTACTGTAAAATACTTCGTATTTTCTAACTATGTAAATTAAATCCTTTACTTAATAAATCCGTAATAAATTACTTCACTCAGATACAGAAGCTATAAAAATACTTAACACTAATGAACAGTAATCAACAAACATGATATCGACGTAATTAATTCAGCTTAATTAGATATCTGCTCTGAAAATTAAAGGTTCTGAGTATTTTAATTTGTAAGGAATGCATTTTTAATTAATCTGGATTAAACTCAAGTAAACTTTGTAATGTACGTGTCTTGTTACTGCCAACATCAATTAAGTAAATAATTTGTAATACGAATGGATTAATAAGCACATCAGTTTAAGGCTTAAGGTAATTACGAAATGTAATTGTTATATTTGGAGCAATAACTCATGATTTAAATATGTATTCTTTGAAAAACTACCTGTGTCACTCGATTTTCATTTATCATATTAAGTATCAAAAAGTGTAACCTGATTTCTTTCTACTGAATTTATTTTATTGCAACAATATTAAAAAAAATCTTAAAATTTTATAATTTGGGCGAGGCCGGTCTGGTTGGGGCTATCGCGGGTTAGACTTTCATTTAGGGATTTGAAAGAATCCTTTGCCCAATAGCATAATACAGGCTAGAAAAAAATACTGCCAAGACATATACTCGTAAGTATACATAAATATGACCTCACCAAACCGATTTCTATTTGACAGTCTTCTCAGCAGCTCCATGAAGGTTTGACTGCCGACCTTGGGCACTCTGTTGAAGAACAGTATCTCAGTGCCAGCTCTCGCAGTATTGTTTAACTCCCAGGGTTCAGGCACCAGTAGCTCGTCCAAGTACTCCTGCTCATCTTGATGGCTCTCCTCGGGTTCGGCTTCTAAAGTACGCTGGGGTTTGCTGCGTTCCTGTAAGTAAATGGTAAATGAGGTTGTCATACGATAGAGATTTCAACTGTACTTAGAGAAGAAGTTGAAGTGTGAGGCGTTTAATAGCTTCTTTGGGGTAGGAGATATTCCAAATATTAACAGCAGGTGTAAAATTATTTTAGTAGGTAACTATTTTCTAGGTGTCGTTCATTTTTGCGGATTGGATTGAATCACAGTATGGAAAGACAGAATAACATTTAGTATTCTGACTCAGACTCTCTCTCAGACAGATCATTTATTTGATTACTGCAATTTTGTTTTGTTCATTGTTATCCATCATATATTTATAATAACTGATCAACAATAAGTTTTTCGGCTAACATTTTCTTTGGGTCATAGCACAAGCAATGATTTTACACGCTTTTGTTTTTTTCATTTCATCAAACGTACCAACATAATAAAATCTTTGTAATATTTTATATTGCTCGCTTCAAAGAAACACTATTTATCGTGCACAATTTCTTTGGTATTACAATAAGAAATAGTAAATGTAATTTCACGCTTCGCCATAGCTCGAGGATAGATCAACTGTAGATCCGAGATTATTAAATAATCGCGAAAGACGTATAAACACCTACCACCATCTTTTAAAATAAGTCAGTTGTAGTCGTGGAAGAGAGACATCGCTCTATATTGTGTAGAGCACTGTCTCGCTTCCACACCCGCAACAGTTTTACTTTTTAGAGTTGGTAGTAGGGTTTTGGGATCTAGCGAGACGTTTCAAAGATGGCCCCAAGCCTTGTTTAAAATAGACACTGTAACAAAATTACTCACAACCGTATGTAAATCTTGAGATGTATTTTTCGAAGCCTGGATAAAGTAAAATAGATTATTACTGAGAAAACGTATAGCAAGCAAAATCAAAGAAATTAAATTATACCAATGTAATATTCTGTTCTAAGATCTTTCACATTTTTACAAGCCCTGATTTTTTACGATATACACTATGACAAAATTACTTACAACCGTATGTAAATCTTGAGATGTATTTTTCGAAACCTGGATAAAGTAAATTACATTATTATTGAGAAAACGAATAGTGAGTTAAATCATAGAAATTAAATTATTAAATCTAATAATATGTAGTGTAATATTCTGTACGAAAATCTCTTACATTTTTATAAATCCTGTTTATTTTTAAAGATCGCTGCAGTTACCCTGAATACGAGTTTTAATTAAACGTAAAGCGTGTTTATATCGTAAACGTTACATTTTATATACGCCACAGATAATATATGCTTACACAATATTTCTGTGTTCTTTATTGTAAACGGGCAACACTGCAACAGTCTATATATTTCTTGCAGATATGAAAGCGTGAAAACGCATTACACAGCGTAGAGCGGTGTCCCCTTTTTATGACTGCAATAATATATCTTCTTATATGGTGGTGGTAGGCTGTCAAAGTGACACAATCACAAACACAAAAAAGTTACATTAACGTTACAATTTAGTACGGTGTTATTGAATTTGAATTTAGAACACCACTTTTTAGACTACTTATGTCATTTAAGTCACGATTTTTTCGCATTCGTACTAGGGTTGGCTCAAGTTGAATGTGTACGTGATTGTGTGTATGTTACTATGTTACGTAGGTACCATTTTCACATTAATTTTGTGTATCACCGAGCCTGTGTATTGCTGCGTGTCTGAATTCAAGAGGTTTTAAAATTTCATTGTTCTCATTTTTGTTACTATTTCCACCTCATTTTTTTTCACCGACCTTAAACAGTAGGAGGTTTCTAAATTCGACTATACAGGGTGACTTTGAAGTCGTGGGCAATATTTAAAACTAAGACACTATTAATGATACTAATAGCGTTAGGGCTACTTTTACGCAAAAAAAAAAGAAAAAAAAATGGTGTAGTGTGGGGCTTAGGCCGTGAGGCGGCCCCGTACCCACTAAAACCCACGGGTTTTCGGCGTGCGCCACCATGGAGGGGTCACGGGAAACCAAGACGATTACTTCCGCGACCCCTCCGGCGCCTGGCCTGGCCCCGCCTGGGGAACTAGGTAACTACCTGCATTATTTTTTTTTTTTAAGTAAAAATAGCCCTAACGCAATTAGTATCATTAATAGTGTCTTAGTTTAAAATATTGCCCACGACTTCAAAGTCACCCTGTATATGTTTTTTCATGAACGTGAGCCCTAGATGTATAATGTAAGTTGTATGTGTGTATTACTTACGGCGCCAGTGTGCCTGCGTATTGCCTCGAGAGCCTCTTTGTACTCCTGCGCAGATGCGAACGCATGCTCCGTCCGCTCCGTCGGCATTCCTGATGACAAACAAATGAATACATTGCTATTCAGTGTGGTGATTGGTCGATTAATTGTTATTTAGCATATTGATTTCGATTTAATCTGTGACGGTTTTACAATAAATGTACATTTTTTTAGTCACCTCTATTAGTTTATATACAGTAGGTAATTATTACCTGCGACAAATTATTGGGTGTCGGAGACTTATATTATACGGACGACAATAGTTTTGTTAGAACCAAAAATATTTAAAAGTAGTAAATGCTTTTTTAAATTTCAACAGGACTCGGGTTTAATAAACTTTAAAACTATAGAAGAGTAAATCGTGAACAGGTAATTTTGAAACACATTTAAATACATTTCCCTGTACATACAAATTATATTAGTGGTTTTGAGTGCTTTGCGGCTGATGACTCTAGAACTAATCGGACGAAATAAAATTACCAGTTACGTACCAACTAAGTAATTCTTTAGATCTTGGGAGTTTACATTTGAGGTAAAAAATCTAACTATTCACAAAAAGACGTCGAAAAAATATAAAGCAACACTTCCGAGACACTTTAGGTGAAAAAAAAGCTTTTATTGGTGTGTAATTTGTTATTATTGGTCGGCAAATTATGGAATCCGAAACTTATATAAAAAGGCAATGTTATGCTTTACTTACGTTTTTGCATGAAATTGGATTGTTAATGGGCTATGTATTACGCTTGGTAAAGAGCACGCAACAGTGAAAAAGTGTAATCGTTTTAATTTGTTGTTACTCCATGAATGTATAGGCTTATTGTGTAGAACATTTGTGTTGGTTTACACTTTATATTACTTACTGGCTTGTAAAAGATTAAATGTATACTAGCTACTAAAAGTTTACTTTATTTCTCAATGCATTATGATATTAATTATAGATAATATTTAATCGCACAATACTATCAAAGGCGCCCACTTCAGCAGTGCTTGCAATCTAGAGCTTACGTAGGATTTAAGTCTTGACTTCATTTGTTTTAAAGCCATTTTTAATTTAAGCTCCTTGGCCTTGAACTCAATATTTTTAAGATTATTATGTTAACGGTTAACTAATACGCATATTTATCAGTGTAGTACTAGTTTCGGGCCCAAACGGAGTCCTTGATAATGACATGACTTGGCGGGATCGCGAATTTTTTTTTTTTAAACTTAGGTATAATAGTAAATCTTTTTTTTAATATATCATCATGTGTTTTTTCAAATACTAATACATTTTCATTTAATGTAAATAGACTTCAATAAGAAAGCATCCTATCTCCTTCATCTTTACATACATTGCAGTAAATTTGAACTTATAAACATGATAGAGGCAATAACTTTCCTGTTAGATACCGCGGCAGTAATATCGGCGAGATTGCGTTTCCTTTGCACGACCGACGGATGGAAATTGTCTTTCACAAATCGGTAATGTACCTTTATTGTACGTAACTGTATGTTTCTCTTGTCAAATAGCTCTTTCGGGCTAATGTATGGCTATGATATTTATGGTGTGAATATTATGTTGTTTGTTTATTTAATACATGGGAAATTTGTTTAGTTATTCGTCGAAATTAAATTTAAGAATAACGTAAAAGACGAGAGAATTGGCTTGAGAGTCGGAGTAGAATCTGTAGAATTGCTTAATATGACGGTTTTGTGCCCAACTTTGGGCAGGACTGAACGTGATGATGAAAAGAAAAAAAAGAAATTCTTTTCTGTTTTTTTTTTGTTATTTACAGGCATATTTACCTAGTAAAAACAAATGAACATAATTTTTCTCCATACTTCCTTTTCATGCTTGACTACTCGCTACAATTGTAGTTATATCTTTCTTTTAAAAAAATATTCATAGAAAATATATGTAACAATTACAGTTGAAGAGATTAAAAAACAAGTAGGTAAGGTGCCTATATTTTGTAGTTAATTCATTGAACTCTACAAAGTTCACAAAGGATTTGATTGGTAAAAGAAATGTGCACGGATCTATTGATTTACGAGTAAGTACCGGTACAAAACACGTAATTGTATCATTATTGGTATCGTAACTTTATTGTAAATTATACGATCTAATAATTTATTAAATTACAGGTATCTGAGTTTCAAATCAATTCCATTACCTCTGTTGCAATTTTTTTGAGTATTATCTACGGATTGATCTTTTAAATGAGTTTATCTCTATCCGCCTCTTTTTTACTAAATTCCGTTAGTATTTTTATTCCTTTTCTGCAACTGGAAATAGATTCTACGTAATTTAATTCGGACACAATTGCAAGAGTATTTTTCACTGGAATTTGTGGAGCTTTGTCCGCAAACACGGTAGCCTGGAGACCACCTACAAGTCTCGATAAAAACGAATAAAAATGCAGCGAATCACGTCCAGATTAATTAAAATAAACACCTATAGTAAAAGCAGTGAATCTTGAAAAACAACGTGCGTCGTTAAAATGCAAAGTGCGTTTTTGTTCGATAAGAGCAGTCACTAAAAATCGATTATCGTTCAATTGTAGGCTTTTTCTAGATTGTATGCATACATAATAAAAATAAAATACTGTTTATTAAAACTGCCTTTTTGTTTTACCGTCAGTGCCTCAAAACTTTCTTATTATTTTAAGGTAAAGGTCAGTGAAACTTTCCTATAGACTTTTATGAGTGTCACGTATTATTTATTACTACTTTAAGCTATTCTGACATGCAATCACCGTATTGAAAGCACGAGACAACGACTTGTTTATAGCCTTTCATTTGTAAGCACAAAAGTACACACATACATAAAGACATACAAACAATATAAAGTAGCTGCTGTATTAACCTAATCACCGGTAATTAACGTTCTCCGTCTCACGATCGGACAACTTTCTCCCTAACAAAGCAAAATATCCTCTTTAATAGCCTTTTGTATGCAATTCGCCACTGAACCCATTCGAGTTACCCGAGTCTCCAGCTAAAAATGTACAGAATGCCCAGATTCGAACTGATAAGAAATGGACCGTTAGATGATTGTTCACGAGTATTGTTACACTAACAATGGACTGCTTCATGCGTTTGCAAATGCCCAAATAAAGAGCCCGCTTTGTCATGTAAATTGATTACTCTATGATATTCCCGTTCGACAAAAGTCTACCGTTGCTTTACCTATTTCGACCCATTTTTTATGTCATCACATCACGTTTGCTTTCAGCACTATTGCTTTACAATCACTTTATTATCTTAAAAAAGTATCTATAAGAAATATAACAAAAAGCATTTGGTTACCATTATAGCGTGAACTGTACTAATAGGCTCCGCGCGGCTGTGCCTGATGGAATCATAAAAACCACATCTTCATTCTAAATAATAACGGCAACTAAGAAAATAAATACGACGGTCTCTTTGATAATGTGTGTTATAATGATATTAAAGAATAAAGAAAAAAGTAGTGGAACAACGAATCAAGTGTAGCGGAGCACATCCGGCGACTGGGCCGGCGTGGTGACGTCACACATTGTGACCCCAATGAGCATATATACCATGATCGTCGTGACATGAAAATGAATACCTGAAGTTCCTAAACGAGATGCTCGCGAAATCATCTCGATACCAATAATCATACGCCAATAATGAGTGATTAATTTCATTTTAATGCGTACAGGAAAGTATATCTACCTACTTGCAAATCATGACCGCAACAATCAATTTGCCACTTAATAATGACTTGAAAGCATTTCAACGAAACATCTTGGTCCCGATAATAGACAATATGAATCATATACCGATAAAACAGTGTGATTCACAGAATAGGGAATGTTTATTTAGGCACTGGCCGTTGCTGTAAAAAATGCAATAGACAAATTGCAAATAAAACAAAACAATACAAAAATTTAAAAGACAAAACTAGGAACTGCAATAAATTAAATACAAAAAATAACATACACCGTAGACTAGAAGAGTACGTGCGCAAGAGTCGTTTTATTCATAAAAATATGTATTAAATGTGTTCGCGTGTCCATTAGAAGCGTAATGACGTTACATGGAACGCAAACAGTTTTAATTCTTAGCTCCAGGCAATAGACGAAGGTCAGGAGAAAATGGAAATCTTTCATGTAATGCCACTATTACAATTATTGCGATAATAAAGCGAAGTATCTCTTTCAATTTAACCGTCTATCCTATGTAATGGCGTATACGGTAAAATTGGTACTTAATGCCATTACTAGCATGAAATAGTCTGTACACTCTGTACCTAGTATATTGTACTCTGTCTATGTAAAAGAAGATGTCCTGACTGATATCTCAACGCAGAGCCGAAACCGCTAAAGTGAATGCAATAAAATTCTGCATGTAGTTTACATTTACTTCTTAAAGGGGGGTACAAAGTATGAATGGTGCCGTCTATCCTACAAATTTTCGGTGTAGTGCTCTGTTAAGCTTCCTTACACGCTATAATACCAACTTCAAGATGATGTGGTAGGCCCCCAGTTCCATACATAGATAGCATTACATGTGGGAAACTCCACAAATATTTTTATAGCCCTTTAAACACCAGTTATGTAATGAAAAAGGATGCATTACTTAAGCTTCTTATATAAGCTTATAAAAGCAATTTTTTCACACATATCTGTGTTACATAAATTTTCCTATTAGAAGCTATCCGGCTGTTAGTGCCCTGCGCCTGCACTGATGTGTACCGACTAGTTTTTTAACTTTTCTAATTGAAACCGGACCGTTTACTTTACATGGTGTTTTGTGGATACTATCACGATGTATCCATACTTACTAAGCAATTAAGAAATAATTAGAAGTGTGAGTAATCATTAACTATTAAAGAGGTTGCATCCTTGTTCATAAATGTGTGTTTATAAATACTTGTTTAAAACGACACCAGTAATTATAAATACCGTTTCAAGAGAACTATTCTGAAAAAAATTACAGCTAATTCTAAAAAAAGGTTTTAACACTGTCACAAGCTGATCAATATTTTGTAAGGAAGAGCAAACCTTGAAAACTTGCTGCCTTCTAGTACCTATGTTGTTTTTCTGCAAGCTCAGAAGCCGCATGCCTTATTTACCGAACTTCAGCAAATTATATTGCTTATCTAGATATTTATCTATCAGTGCATATCGACTACAAGAGGAAGTATGATTAAATGATACATTCAACCTATTTACGCCTATCCCCTCACGTTTGCTGCAAGTCTAGTATAATGTGTTAATAACACCCACATTTTGCCGGGCGGTGTACGTCCAGACATTTATCGGGCCCTTATATCCTGTCATAGAGCAACGTGGGCGTAACAACTCACTGAGAATGTACAGATGATTTACATAGATACGGATTCTGTCGTACTTATAAATCACTTATCTTTGTGTTCTGTATTATAAGTGACTGTATTCTTGTCTGACTGCATTAGAATGGTGTAGGGGAGGCAGGAAGAATATTTTGTGTATAATTGTAATAAATATTTGAACATTTTTCGAGAATCGGCCAAGTGCGAGTCAGACACACGCACCAAGAGTCCGTAGATCAGTACAAAAAAGGATTTTTGAATTTTATGTCTTTCAACATTAAAAAAAACATTTTTTTTGGGCGGAAAGCCCGCGAATACAATGTTTGCTAAAGAACATTAAATCAAAAGCGTCATAGATTCTTTTTGTTTTCCTTTTACTTATTTAAAAGCAATAAATAAGGAACTCATTACTACATCAGGCTCACAGACAAATCCCTCGTAAATCCAAGTGATTTGTGCCGACACAGATCCTTGTAGTGCAGTCAACTAAAATTCTTGAAACATTCCGTCCTATGACATAAGATATATTGCTTTCTTCGGGAACAAGTAACAACTAAACTTCAGACCTCGATAAAGGTCAAGTCATATTGTGCAATCAATTTTAAGTATAAGTTTTTCAAATACTGCTTTTTATCTTACAGCTTTCAATTGTTATTTCTTAGAAAAAGTTTCTACTTAAAACATTGTTTAGCTGTAATTGCCTAATGGATATTATAGTATAGTACCTGATATTATAGTACCTGCAATAAAATTTAGTTATTGTTTCTAAGAATTTGGCAGTTAATGTTTAGTTAACTTTCCCTATTTAAGTAATATCGGAAACATAAAAGTTTCCATTTCGAATAAAGATTTTATTGTTGCGACATTTAAAATGAAATAGCATTTCGGGATGGCGAGTAATTCCAAAAGTAAATACAAAAAGAGGCCAGATATTCTCAACACTTTCCAGTATTTACTTTTCACTCAGTCTAGAGCCAGCTAAATCCTAAAAGCCTCTTCTATTCCAGCTCGGACTTAATAAAATAAACCCCGGTATAGGATCGTGCAGGCATTGAGGAGTGTTATCGCAGCCATTGTGTACTCGCCCATTATGTCGGTATCAAATGCAGTCCGTCTTTGTTTGCGCTTACATTTAAACGGTCCTCCAGGATACACAATCAAGCATTACAGAGCTACAGACATCTAGACGGGAACAGACTCAGATCCTTTACATTGTAAGGCCGCTTGAGGCTATACGCGATTCTATCGCGAATTATCTACGCCAGCCATTATTTATGCAACCAAGTTCAAGATTATTGTTTGAATTTTCCCACAAGCACAAATCCATAGATTTGCTAACAACAAGTATGTACAATGAATTCTTTGTTTCATTCTCTATTTACAAATATTACGTTGATTGGACATTGTTTTAACTGTTTGATTACAACATAGCAAAAGCAATACGGTACAAAATAAACTTTTAATATCTACTTAGCGTAAATATTATTTTGTTATTTTCGGGAACAAATTACAATGAAAACTGAATTGAACGTAAGTGCAACAATGGGTTGTAATTGCGTGTTGACATATAAAATGTGTTGGAATATACACAAGTGTTGTGGTTTGGACTAATAAATGTTTATAAAGCAATTCATTATTGCGTGTTAAATTATGTTTGTAGAGTCAGTAGCATTCATTTCTGAATATTCAAATTGTATTGTACAATGTCGGTACTACATGTATACTAATATTTTTTCCGTACATATCTCTGTCTGTTACACTTCACAAAACAATACACAAGCGATATCGATAAAATTTGGTGTGGAGGTCGAAACGTTAAGGAAATCGTACCAAGCATTAACGATTATTTCAAGATTTTGAAATCTAAGTGATCTGGAAAAGAGGTTTGCTAGCTATGACGAAACCCATTAATTAATGTAAATAATAGATCAAAATAAATGTTTGTTAAGGATTCCTCTACGCAAACATACGGGGCGGCGTAACAAAGTCAACCGGTCTCATGGCTTTAACGTCCTTAATATGCGTCGTTAACCATCATCTTTTTAGTACCCCATATAAAAACCAGTTTTTACATACGTAAATAGATACACTGAAGAAAGCTTTCAATAAACCAGCAATAAGCATCAATAACGATAATAAAATTGGCATAGAAATTACTTTAACAAAGAAAAATATGGGCAAAGAATAATTGGCTTTTTCCTTAGAGCTGGCTAGTTCCTTGCTCAGAGTGCCTTAGAGCTAGCGGCTCCAATTATGCGCATAATCAGCTGTCACTGTTATACAACCTTCAAGTTATATCTTAATGGATGATCTTACAGGAGCCATTAAAAAGGTAAGAAATCCTCGTGAGAAACCATTATCGTGTAATCAATGCATACGCATCGTTCATTATCTAATGCCTTGGGCGTCATAAGCGTAAATATCAATACGAATGTACTGAACATTCGTGTTTTAATGATTCATGTTGAGGCCAACTGGCGAGATTTCCTTTTGCAATTAAATGACAGTGACAGTTTAACATAAATTGGGTAAAGTGAAATGCAAATACAATTATTTATTACAACGACCTAACCAACGTTGAAGGAATTTGAGATTTTGAACATTGCGAAATAAAGTATTGAGTTTTGTATATATGAACACACTGTGTTGTTTTAATTTGAATATTCGTTACCAAGTAGGTATGAGTTTTAAACATTCTAATGAAATCCTTCGATAAATAATTTATAGTCAATAACTCACAAATTAGCCTACAAAATGCCTTCAGTACATGAATATATTAATTAGGCCGGTCAATAAGCGGTTGTTTCGAAGTAATTCACTTTACTTGCAAATTATTGTAATGAAAACTATTCCTATCAATCTACATGTTTTTTCTACTGCTTAGTAAGACTGAGCATGGAAAGATTTCAATATTTAACCAACGAAAAAAATTCAAACAGTTATAGTATGTAGTTATATTTTATTGCACAAATCCAAAATCAAAAGGTTTTTATTTCGAGTAGGCCTTCTCAGGCACTTTGAAAACGTTACTGACTCTAGTTGAGCGGTTCCAAAATGTCATTCTTATGGAGAAGAACCGGCAAGAAATTCTAATTCCGCAAAGGATCCTAGTGTCATAAAGAGTTGACAATGATTTAAAGCTAAGTACCTAATCTGAACTCTTAACCTAATTGTTTACAGAAAAATGGCTTTACTGTTTGTCTATACGTAACATCTACATGAGATAATGTAAGCAGCATCCAGAGCGTTGTATCGTGGAACGGTACACGTAGTGGCTAGTGAGGCCTGTGTAAGTAAGACAACTGCGTTTCCTGGTTGTCAACTATGCCGGTACAAACAGCTGGGGGCTGGTTAAGAACACCCAATTACTTGACTAGACTGGACTAGACCTAGCCGAAAATACACCGATTCTGTGAGCAATTGTTTGAAAATAATGTTTCAGAATTTCAAGGAGTTTACGTGTCCAGATAGTAATGATACAGTTTGATCACTTTTTCACATCGGAACACATTTCAAATAGATTACAAAAGCGTAGTAAAAATAAATAAACATTGTATTCAACAATCCAAAACATGAAAATGACCACACAAAACAAACAACCTATAACCTCGCCGACTTAATTCCTTAAAACACCTCATAATGACTAAATTGCATATTTTTTGGCTCCCAAATACAATAGCCAACATTCAGCAAAAAATAATAATTGTGTTTCATAGAGCATTAAGTTTTTTTGCGAGAGACTTGTAAAAAGTGTAGTCTGTCTACATTAGAGTAACGACATTTTAATGGCCGCGATATTTCGACGATGACATATGGAATGGGCGGCTAACTAGTCAAATTACATCACTTAGCGCGATGGTAAAATATGGAGGCTTTGTTAAGATGTTAAGATGTGGTGGTAAGAAGTCTTTAAGACGTTGAAGCATAATTATGATTACAAATGAAGTTGATCTGGATTTTGTAGGACTCACTTGTTGAGTAAGAGATTACCCGGAGGACAATTTAATACATCAACTACATAAGTAGTCTGTACTGCCCAAGCAAGCTCTTGTCAAGTCGTGTTTCTACAATCGTTAAAATCGTAATATTTGACCGAAGTTTCATATATTAGCTGCACTAACTTCATCAGTATTGGTTCTGCTTTAAAAAAAACAATACACAACCTTTCACGTATTCCTCAATAATCCTTGTCAGACCAATAAATTCTACAAACACTAACAAGCTATAAATCCCAAACGATCTCAACACAAAAACAAATAACAGTACAACACACATGAAACCGTACTGTTTATCTTAAAACCAAATTAACTAACAGTAAGACAGAGGTATAAAGCCGGGGTTAGATGGGCCACGATACACGGTCACGGCTAACGAGACAGCCCACTCGCCGCCGATCTAGCCCACCGATGGGAATAACAAACACTGGTGTGGAATACCAATGTTTCCGACCCCACGTCATGCTGCCAATGCAATGTTAGCTTATCTAGTATTCGTGTAGACATTTTAATTGGTAGGAATGTTGTTTTCCTAGTAACGGACGACGTATCCTTACAGCTGAAACAAATGAATGGGCTTGTTCTTTCGGTGAATATTTAAATTGACAAAGAATGGCGGGATTTTATTTGTTACATGCAGTTGCGGTAATCTTTATTGTTTTAAATATAACAAATGACTATCTACACATTTAAAAAAGGATTATTATTTTAAAATACTTTTCGTGATCAAAAGTCATTTAGCGCGGGGTAAGGTCCACAAGGTAAATCCACTGGCAGAAAAATTATAATTTCGATTTTAAAGAGAATGAATAGCTTTTTTGATCGTCACCCTATACCTGCATACTCATTGATCACAAAAGATGTTACAGTAAACTTTCAATCAACATTTGCTTTTGTTACCTCGGTAGACTGTGCTAAGTAGGGCATTAAGTCGACGCTCTAATCAACAAGGTACACTGGTATGCTAAGTAAATCTTTGAACTACGTGAATTAGGAACACAAATGTTAATTTGACTGAGAGATGCTAAGATAACAAGTCAATTGCAATAAATCTGTCACACACTTACTCGTAAAACGTTTTGTTTACAGTAATCACCGAATACTTTTTAAGGTCGCCGTGGAATTGAACTTTAATGTTTCTGATACTTATAAGTTGTACCTACATTTTCGACGGATAAACATTTAAGAGTATCAAAATTTGAGCATGGTTACAGTAGTCGGGTTTACAAATCTCACTATGTTTGTCTCTATTGAAAAGCAAATACATACCTATATACTATGAATATCTTCGTCCTTTCCACGAATCAAATTCTAAAACAGCTCAAGCATTTCTTCAATACATTTCCTTGCCGCTCCATCTAGTTTTCCGTATAATGTAAATAGCTACGTTTTATTCTCAGAGCTTTAATAATAGATTACATCCTCGGCACGCCGGCCGCTCTTATTCTCCAAGAGGTCAACTTCACTTAAGTCAATCGTGAATTCTGATTTGAATCATTGGAACCACGGAATAGAACAATATTTCGATTTAAATTTATTATATAGAAGGAAATACCATAAAATACCATATTATTGTCCATGGAAAATTTTCCATCGATATTATAGAGGCAGTAAAACGCAAAATGTATCTTCTTTATAAGCTCCAGAAACATAAACATACAAAGTAATACAACCTTTTAGCTTTTAGCCTCAATTCAACAGTATCTTATCACGTTAAATCCACATCAATAATTTCCAAGTATTACAACGTGCTCACCATCAGGTGAAGTAACAAGTATGATGTTACATAATTTGCGAGCGCAGCCGGGCGGCGGCGGCGTCCAGCCGAGATAAAAGAAGCAAATATTCCGGGAACCGGCGACGACACGTGCTTATGCAAAGCGAGGTGTTTTACGATGAGATTTCACAGGACTGTTCATGGTAATGACATTTAAAGGCGTGACTCGCTGCGGCCTGTACCGTACACCGACCACAGATTCCAGGGACGGTACTACACAACTTTCATGAGAACTTAGACTATGAATTTATTACTCGCTAAACTGTTGTAACAGTTTCGTGCGCTAATTTTACTAAATCGTGAACGCTTTATCGTCTTTGGCATCGCTATCCAATCTGAACTAAGATCTAACGAACGGGACTTGTGCCTACACTGCCTGCTACTGAAAATGCCTGCATCTAACTAATGTAACACAGTAATGAATTTGGATGTTTGTTTGCCGTTCTCACCCTGAAGTAGGACGACTTGATTAGAACAAGCAATAGGTACCTACCTGTAACCAAACAAGGCTTTGAAAGCTATCTAGAATATTACTTTCTGCATAACTGTAATTTATATTAACCATAACGACACAAATGTTTACGATATATATTCGACAGCCAAGGAAGTAATCAGGTTTTGAGCTCGTAAAATGCAACTAAACGTCAAGTACGACGATGTATGTGTCCATTTCATACAGCATATGCATCATTTTATGGAGGATGTAATAACATATCGTTCCGGCTATAATAATTTGTATTTGGTTCATTTTAACTTAGTATTGAATGGTCCCAGATTCGCGTTCGATCGAGTCCCTTAACCAAAAGAGAGTCGATATTATCCAGGAGAATACTATAGGATTAACAATTTCTGACATAATTATATTTCGTATATTTTGTATCCCGATATCTAAAGGATATCTAAAGCTTAAAAATCCTCCATATTTTTACCTGCAGTGCTGTCAGCGGTGAGAGCCCTGTGCAGAAGGAATAATGGCATGCAACTATTATGGGCACTTGCAGCTTAAGTGTCAATAAAGACGTAGTAATCATATGCGACATGAGAATTCGGCGTAAAATTGTTGGCAAAACGCCGATACATTATCAGTGTGGTAATCAATGCCCGTTTACATGGATTATGTAACCTTTTCAGACGAAAGAAGCTCTTTATTTATTTCCTTACTTTACCTCTGAATGGGGAAACCTCAATGTCATATCGTCTATTCGCTTTTAGGAAGACTATATCCGGTGCTAGTCTTACGAGTATATGCACTTTCTTAAATTTAAATTCAACTGAATTAATCACCCTACATCTTAGCGTCTGGTGCATCTGCATGCTAATATTTCCTGCACTTAAATTACGTAATCTAAAATTGATCGAAAATTGATAGCCATTCAAATAAATTAGCAACAAATAAGGAAAGTGGATTATGTAAGTAATCTGCTTTGTTACGACTCATCGAAAGTGGGTGACTTCAACAAATCTATTAGGGTGTGACCAAATGAATGCGATAAATTCAATATTTGTGCATCACCTTTTTGCAGAGTCCTCGTTATGTCATTTCTGGTAACTTATGTTACGAACATTCAACACCACTTGATTTATTAAACAAAAGTAATAACACGTTCATGTTTCAGTCTTTTATAACCAGGTGTTGACATGTAAGCATCAAACATCAATCATATTTATTAAACAAGTTATAAAACACTTGTGATGCAACCCTGTTTGTTGCCAGGCGCTGACCACTGAGGATCGTAAACCACAAAGAACTGCTAGAACAGTAAACGCAAGAAACGCGCGGGAAAAATCTTACGCTGACCATACACAGATACAAGGAGGTCCCAACATCCTAATAAAATCATTAACCTCACCGACATCGCCCTTAATATACCTCACAAACAATAGATCGTATCACAGCTATCGTAAACTATTTCAAACCGGATAACAAACAATAACCCTGGCTGACCCTAAACATAATTCATATTCTGCGAGCGTATCCGTACTTCGGGCTAGTTTGTGCATAACGTTAATGGCGTAATACACTGGGCGCTTGTACACTGACCATGTAAGGCCTGGCCTCAGGTTGGCCTGGCCTGACACAATGGTACCGGCGTCGGGACGATAAAGGAGTCACGACAAGCCTTCCGGGACTCGGCCCGGGGCGAGAGTTTAGAGGCGGCCTGTGGCGTGTCAATGAACTTGCTCAAATACCATTAAACTGCTAAGTAGTCTTGACACCCTTATGTAAATGGAGGTTGTAAATGTTATAGGCTATGTTTCGCTCTTAATGCGCTTTTAGTAGCCTTATTCACAGGTAACTATGTAAACATTGTAAATGTATCTTGAAATATGGTTTTAATTGAAAGGTAGAAGTCATCAGCGTCATGTCTACTCTGTTGATAGACTGTTAACATCCGTATTGGAACTTATCAATGGAAAACAAAAGAGTGTTATCTCTTATCTTGTTTGCACTCTATACTAATTTTTATGATAGATCTTACTGCTACAGTGTACAACTAGCTGACGTGACGTTACACAACTCAAGAAACACTTTTAATGACGTTTACCTTTCAGTATGTATTCCAATACTCAGAAGTTACCGCTAATAATCGATATCTAGTAATGACGAACTGTTATCGCTATTATAACTGCAGTAATACCTGTATTGTGGTAGCAAAGCACGCAAACGTCAACACACGCCTGCTACTTAGAAAATTTACGACTAATAAGTATGACAAAGAGTATGTTTAATAAGTATAAGCATAGATGCGCTGCGGTATTGTCACAAAGGTCAATGAAAGTAGGCAAAGTTTATATGTACATTGAAACAGAGGCTTACATTCCCACTGTGTTTATAAATGAGTATCATTTCACACATATGGTAATGTCTATGCATTGTGTTGCACTTTCATATTTTTTGTCTGAATATTGTATGAATATGAAATTCAAATTGGATCACGTCATATGATTTGCTGGCCGATTGTGCTGTCCTTATGGGACTTTCTCTGTCAATAAATTCTCCATTTAGATGCAAGATATGTTGCTTCAAGTACGACGTACGTAACAGTCTGGTTTTTGAATTGTACGTATGCAACACCAATTTAGGAAGTACGGTATGAAGTTTTCTAGATTCCTAAACTTGCAACACCGGTTGTAAAAAGTATTTTCTCTTTTCTTGGCCGTTAATCTTCCGCGAATTCTTCCTGTTTACTTTTATTAGCCTTACATGCATTAATGACTTAGGCCGAATGATGCACAAAAACTTTTCTTTTAACCAGTTATTTTTGATATTTTATTTAAATAATTTTGATACGCCAGTTTTTAGTTGTATCTTCCAAAAAAATATTTACAAGAAGACTTTTAGAGTATTTTTGAAATTCAAGCAATTTCCGAACCCAAAACCAACAAACCTCATTGAAAACCAAACTTTTATCTCAAACAGCTTCAGTTTCCCACGGCGTAATCCGTCGATAGAAGTTCACAAATTAAATCATTACACAATATATAACCACAAACGATCTTCGTACAGAACAGAACAGTATCTATAACATGTAATCTTGTAAGAAAGCTCTGAATCGAGGCTTTCTATACAATTAACGTGATCGTCTTTTATTTGTTTCCGGACCACTGCCTTTACTAAGCTCTTAAACCAAGTACTGTTACTGATGTGGAAGAGAGATAGCATAATACAATACATAGCGTTTTCTCGCTTCAGTCCAGTCCAGTTTGAAGCGGTTTTGTTAAGCTGCCAGCGTTGTACAATTACATGTTACTGGTGTAAACATGATGCCAACCTACGTCTACTATTACGTATCTATAAAAGGTGAAAAAACTATATCCCCCTATTTGGGAAGGTTGTGGGCTGATGAATGGTCGGATTTGAGAAAGTTTTAAATACCTTTACAAATGAATACAATAACACATGTATGAGCTAGGTAGTTCGATCTATTCATAGTAAAGCAACATAGTAATCGTTTAGCAGCGTAAATAGGACGGAGCTTGAAATTCAGATATTTTTAATTAAGTTTGCAAAATTATTAGACAAATCTTTCTTTTTCAGGAGTTCGTTGACTTCAGATATCTTAATCAATATTATTGTAGTGTGTTTTCCTCTGAAACAAGTTATAATGCTCCACTTTATCTAAAAAAGCGATCATCAAAAAGTACAAATAAAAATGAAAGCAAATGCACTTTGAATAAATTCTCCATGCTTATCGATCTTTTGAAAATAAATAGTCAACAAAACATCAACAATATTACCTTCGTTTATTTATACTCTGTTATACCCAATACGTTTATTTACACCGCTTTCATTACATTTTTTTGATAACACACTGAGGTCCCAGCATATCAGATATTGTCACGTTTTCCAGCCTGCATACAATGAAGTATACAATTAAAGTTTTTTCGATTATTTGTTCATATTTACTGTTACTACACGCCCCGTTATCAGGCCACTATAGAGCCTGCAATTTCCGCACAACTGTGTTACTTTTTCACAAACTTATCCAGCTGCGAATTGATTGATTATATCTTAAGCTTCACGAAATTCAATATAACTTTTTGTGTGGTTGAGAGTCGTGAATACTTAAGTAGGTAGTGCAAAACCCAGAGATAAAAACGTCAGGTGGCTGTCAATTTGGGCAGGAATCTGTTGGCTAGTATAACTGTTAAGAAAGTCGAATCATTGACATCTTACGCCATAGTTTAGGCCTCTCGTTTAGCCATTCACTTTGGTCCTTTGCCTATATTAAAGGAAGACTTAATCCGTTCACTTACTCTCCCTTTGTAATTGTAGTTGCACGAGTATGAAAAGTGTTAGACAAAACATGCACAGTTCAGCGTCAGGGACTACTGCGCACAATTAAAGTAATAACACCAACTATTATATAATTTACGTCCTCAATTCCGTATTATACATAATTGTTTTATTTCAATGTCATCGTGCCTTTAACCATTTTACGACAACTGAACGTTATTTTATAATCACTAAATAAGTCCTTTGTTTGTTTCTTCTACAATCATGTCTGTAATCTCCATATTACGTGTATAACCAGGGTTTATAATACGGCGAAGTTAAATTAAATTATTCTCAACACTGGCTCCTTGAAACAACAATGGAGTTTGAAACAATGTGAACAAGTCATTAAACTTGGAACTATTCAATAAATCTTGAATATTATCTGATAGCTCAGACCCTGGTAGTACGAGATTATCTAAATTGTTCTCAAGGTTTCGACATTCGAATCAAAAATCGTCAAATTGTACTTCTACCGTGATAGGTAGTTGCATAAGAACGTAAGCGTTGATTGTGGTGGTGCAACTCTTCATTTGGAGCTAATAAGACACGTACGCAGGGCTCGGCCTATATACCGCGCATTGTAATGCACAGAACTTAATAAATCGTAATGTAGAGCGCAGCATGTAACGGGACGGAGCAATGTTCACGCACGCGCGTTATCATAAAATGTAACCGCGTGCCCTCCTGCGCCCGTGGACTACGGGCATTATACTTCATTTTAATTCTATGTGCGGCATTAACACGGATTTCTTTATTCGTCTATCGGTAGTCCAGCAAAAAGTATAATTGGATTTTTATGTTAGGAGAATTATCTGGTTTGATACGTGACTAGTGACGGTTGTTGAAGTGTCATAAATCGTAGTCGTTTCGTACTAACAGCTTACTGCATTGAGATCTACATTGGTATACCAGTAGGTATTATTTAAAAAAAACCTTAACTAAGTTATCTTTAGAGTACAGTTTTTTGTTTTTTCAAACTTGTAACTTATTAGGTCATTTTAAAACAAAATGTAATCGAAAAGTTTTTTTATCTTTTTTCAGGCGAAGATTTTCTTATAATACCTAAGTGTTAAACAAAATTAAGAAACAGTTTTGAGTAAACTTTTACGTTTCAAATTTAAATTATGCACTTTATCTTATGCTTTTACTCAAATTTCTCAAATCATGCCTTCACATAGACTCCTGATATTTTGAAAGCGAAATGGTACACCATAATTTACATAGTGGCATATCTATTCTACAATAGCAACAGATTTTCTTTCAAATCTCATAGAAAGCGCATTCTATGTAGCTTTATATGCAACCGTCTGAAGCTTCGAGTTATAAAGAAGCTCGCTTACAGCTGCTTGTGCGATTATGACCCGTTACAAATTTGATGATATGTCTATTTCCTTTCTCCTGTAAAACTAACGAGGAACTGACTCGTGTGAGTATTTTTAATGGTTTTCATAATATTCGGGACATGTAGACAGGTCATTAATGTCTTGTATGATTAAGATATTACCTTGCAGTTTGGTCTGTTATTAGAATGGGTGTTTCTGTTTTCGACCCGAAAATTTCTACACCCGAGCTTTGTTTATTTGAATGTTTTTGATTAGAAAACGAAATTAATACTCGGGTGTTGAAAATGCGGGTTGAAAACGGAAACACCTATTAAAATTACTGTTGAAATATAAATAAGTCTTTTTTGGAATTAAAATGACAAAATTAGGGTTAGGTAAAACCTTTTCACGAAGGTTAAGAAGAGTTAAAATAAAGGCATTATACATTTTTTTCTTTAATACTCTTCTTCTAATATTTTATGTCGGTATTAATACAATGGAAGTTGTATTATAGCTGTTTCACACAATTCAGGGTCCCACATCTTCTTAACATTGCACCGAGTTTGATAAACAATTCAATTCACTCTGACCAAATAAAGCTGAGTGTATTTTACACGCGATTGTTGACCTTTGCTCCCAATCACTGGTTTCTGTCTCCCTTTTAAGGAATAACAGGGAGCATTGGAAGCCAAGTTCGAAGCTCAAAATGGTCTTATCTGAGATTATGCTAATCTTACAATCAATCGGTGAGTAAAACCTTTTTGAGTTGAGAAAACATCAGCTGCCTACAGCATTCAGTGAGATAATTGAACCGATATAACAATTTAGTAGGCGTTATAATATAGATGGGTATCGGAATAAAAAATAGACGATCAGTAGCAATATTGGAGTGAAACTTTTGATCAAAGTATGGAGCAATAATTTAATAAGATGTTTTAGTATGTTATAGTCACCGATTTTCCCTTTATGTTTGATATTAAAACGTTTTTTTTTGTATTCCAGTGGCAATCTTCATGGATTGTCCCTCGTCACGACGGGGTTGACAAAGGGGTGTGCCGAACTTGTACCGGCTTAATCCACTAGAGTATGTTCATGTGCCCATGGCAGGGGGTACGGGGTTCGCTTTCGCATTCACCGCACGACGTTAAACGCCTACAATATTACAACACAAATTATGCAGCAACAACAAACTCGGAAATCTCCGCGAACCACGATCCCGCTCCCTTATTTGTTCAACGACCTAATGTTTACAGATTCACAAATAATACACGAACTGTTCACGGTTTGGTCAGCTCTACAACCGCATTCATTATCATAATGACCAGCGTTATACAACAGAATCATAGGGTAAACCGACCAAAAGCTGCAATTTACACCGCCCGATACATACACACTGCCCCGGCATTGCCCAGCAATCATAACATAATTACACAGTCCAAGCGCTAAGTATCGTGTATACAATAATTTAATAACTATTAAGCATTCGCTAATGTTTAAATTTAATTCGCTGTAATTATGTAGATTTAGTACTAGTGTAACTGTATTAACAAATTATAAGGTTCTGTGTTACTTCAAATGGGCATTTAGAACTTTTATGTTAGTTTTATAACTTTTATATTCTTCAGGTTGCAAATCAGATTTCATTAGAGAATTTTCTTTTAAATTAGGATCACGATACTAGTGAAGACATATAGGTACAACGAACCAAAAAAATTGTGTTGATTTGTCACCAAGTGACCACCAAACAGTGTGGTAGCCATCATTACAACACTACCTTGGTGGTCATTATATCAGCAAAAAATAACAAACCTTTTTACATTAAATTTGTCTCTGGATCGAACCAGCACATCGAACTGTTATACCACTCGGCTATTTGCGTAATTCTAATTTCAGTAGATCTAACTCACACATACATACCTAAAAGCTCATACAAATGTATGGTACCATGAATACCTGGTTATATAACTCTTACTGTAAATAAAGAGCCTCGCTTACGATCTGTAGTTATCTGGTATAACCTAATCGAAGCTATTGAGAGCAGTCAATGAGGAAGTATTGCGATGTTAGTACGTGCGTATGCGCATGTCCGTCTAAACATTCTGCGGTTACCAGTACCACGTGGTAATACGTACTAAGTAACGGCAAATCTAACTCTTTTAAGTCTAGGAGAAAAAGGTTGCTATTTTTGGGTCCCACTGTCTTTGTACGATTTTGGGGATCGGAGGATCCCCAAAATAACAAGTACGGGGGTTTTCATATCGATCTATATTAAATATAATAAAAGATGTTAAATGTAATACTAATTATATACTTGGAGGTTATACTTTTCAAAAGATACGCTAAAAACAAATCAACAGTCGCCGGATATCACGTACAAATCGCAACAAAACAGAAGCGACTTGCTAACCTCTTCGTTTTCTAAATCACTTAAAAAATAAACAGTTCATGACAGGTGCACAAAGCACGCTCCTACTGAAACAAGATGCAAATAAATGCAATTTACTTAATTGTGTAACTGATCGAATAAATCATTGGCACGGAACGCTCTGAATAATGTTCAGCGAATCACTTAAAAACCGCAACCGCAGGGCTCAGTGAAAGAACGAACGAAAGTACGAAAGGAACTAGTGAACGGTATCGGTCCGGATCACTAAAGACGCATCATTCCATTCATTCCTTTTTTCTGAAGCAGTGAAAGTTCGGTCGAGTTCCCGCCATCAGCCATGCTCGTCCGATGCACGCGACAGACAATGGGTCGGCATTATGCGTAATGAAATAACCTCACGCACTTTCCGAGACCGACGGCGACGCCATTTTCGAATTTAACCCAATTTTTTTAATGTCTCTATTCAAACAGCTTTGGATTTAAAGTAAGAATTGTTATTATAAAAGCAGAAAAAAACAGCCAGATAATGCACGTTATTTTATTTGTTGAAATAACATTTGCACAAGCTGTTTTTGAAGAAGACTTTTCATTGCTTTATCTTTAATTCATTTTACAGTTTTTGCGAAATACTTTAGCGGATTGCAAACTATATTCACTTAACTGTATTAACAAAATCCTGTTATTTCAATAACAAAGAAATTCTGATAATAATTTTGAAAACCTTATTTCATTCTGGTACAAGAATGTCGTTTAAAGTTAATTAAACCATTACGGACGCCTGCTAATTGCGACTCTGAAACCGGAGAATTCCCATACACATTTTGATGTCATTATTTACGACACGCAAATATTTTACTTGTCACTAGATCGTTATCGTGTTAATACAGTTACATCCGACGATCTCATTTAACTTTACTGGTTATGTTCGAGAGAAACAATAAAATATGTTGACTTGACATTTGTTTACTTTTGTAATGTTGTTGACGATGTCTTGAGAGATCGTCATTTGTTTTACTCATGTACTTCTGTAGAATTATGACATTACCAAAGAGCTCTACACTTACCAAATTACCTTAAAAAGTAAAACGATTTCACTGTGGGAGTGTGACAGCACACTACATGGTGTAGTGCGGCGTCTCTCTTCCACAACTGATATCGTCTTTACAAAGATGGCGGTAGTCCCTCACTCATTTGTTTTGGTGATAGATTGACGCTGCCTACACTGCCTATGCGTTTTGTTTGATTGATAGAGAGTTACTCCGTTGCATAAGCTTTAAGGCATACCTACGTTGGCAATATATTATCATTACTACCACGAACTGAAGTGTCTGTTTGTTATGTCAAAACAATATTTTTGAGTTGCCACAAAAAAATGGTTAAGTTATAAGCAAAATTCTTGGATCTTGGATCGGATTCTATCTTAAGTATCGGGAAGAATACTAGGCATACTAGGCTCTGCTAGTATATATCTGCTATGTATATGCGATAAATGTCGAAATTCTTTAGTTTATTGTACGAAATAACGGAAAAAATAACAATTTCCACAGCCATGAACATCATACCGCGATTCACGAATGTTATTAATGTTATTGCATTAGTTAATGTTATTACACGGGCTGTCAGCACGATGACGCGAGAATATGTAACACGTAAAACAAATTGAATTTCATGTATTATCAGCACATCTTAAACAAAACACGATTACAAAGATACTAACGCAGAATAATTTATAGTTTTGAACCACTTTTTGCCATTATTATAATACAAACAATAGAGCTATTTAAGCCATTAATAGCATAAATTATATATGAATAGGAAGCGAGTATTTTAAGCGAATAAACATGTTCGATAATTGCTCACGATATGCATTTGTTTAGTAAAAAATGTTTTATGTGAGCGTCACGAATGTTACGTCAGATTTAATTCAGACATCTATAACTTTGTAATGAGTAATGTTTTAAATGGATTACATTAAGGTTTATTATTTAGATTGGTTTACGGCCTTCTGAGGGCTTTCTGTGTCATGGTCATAGAATTCTTATGACCATGTTGAACATTCACTTAAATCTCAGAAAAAATAATCATAATACAAAGATGATTGCAAAAATCCTCTTCATTAATCTTTAAGTCACAGAGACCGTAGATATTTCAAGAGAGTAGAGTATAAATTTCAAATCTTGGCTTGTTGACTATTAAATATATTAATACCTAATTTTATTGCGAGCCTTTTGGAAACTAAAACTTTTAAACTTAAGTCCTCAATAAAGTCCTTTTTATCGCTGGCTGACTTTCGCAGACTCAAACATATAATAAAATATTTCATTACTATTCCACTTGGGTGTTACCGTAAAATAGATACCTTTAGCTCCTTTTTCTGCCTATAAAGAGTCTTTACTACACACCCGACTGGAAATCAAATACAAGTATCTAATTATCACATATATGGCTCATCTCATAAATTGTCTGAGAACTATAAAAAGGCATTCCAATTTCCAAGCTAGCTCATTAATCCGCGATCAATATATTTCTCCTGAGGGCCAACGCCACATCTATAATAATGTAATATCATTGCAGTCTGTTGTGGAAGCGAGACAGCGCACTACACGGCGTAGAGCGTCATCTCTTTCACAACTGCAATCCTATCCTACTAACATCATAAATGCGAAAGTTTGCGAGGATGTGTGTATGTTTGTCACCCTTTCACGAAATAACTACTGGATGGATTCGGATGAAACTTTACAGTAATATAGGTTATTCATTAGAATAACACATAGGCTACAATTTATTATGGTTTGTGTAATTTTGGTCATAATATAACGATACGTGTCAATGAAGTCGGACAAAGATCTTCCATCTGAGGGTATCTTGGCGTGAATTGCCTCACTGTAAGGATGATATACCACTTAATGTGGCAGACCAAATTCTATGCTAGAAAACCGCGGGCAAAAGCTAGTAATATAATATTACTTAGAGCGATGGTGGTAGGTTCTCTAGTCCTTGTATGCACGATCATTGATCATCACGCCTCGATACAAAGGCACCGCTAGGCACTCCAGCTTCAATTAGCTCTTATCTAGACAGGATCGGGTTATGATTGAGTCATTTCCTAGGCAATATCTACAATACGATCGTTATTACTCGGCAGATTAATAGGCTCGACGTGTATGCACTAAAAGCATGCCTGATGTAGTGACTGCAATATATTTAAAATGTTTTAATGTTATTTGCTCATTAATTAATTTGTTTAAAAGTTACAAGCAAGTAGCTTTTATAGGTATGATACTGTAACATTAAAAGAAAAAGATTTTAAATTCTTAGTCAACGTAAATGTATACGTATTTTGTTGTTTTGATAATTAAACGCCAAACAAAAGTTGTGTCCATTGTATGGATATGTTTATCATGTCTGTCTACTTGTATGTCCGCTTAAATCTTTAAAAAACCCCGTTGGTTTTCTTAGTTGACGTTACATAGAACTAATATGTTTGTACTAACTAAACATGTTTATGTTTACTTCGACTAATTTCCGTCAACAAACGACTTTCTAAACTTATAATTACAGATAATTGTTTCGGTTTACTCAAGTTTTGCTTACCAATGCTTTTGATATGGTCAATAAAATATATAGGAAAGAATCATTAAAGGGTTATTGAGAAAATTAGCTCCAAGTTATAATTATCTTTATATGCTTTCGAGTCAAGCATGTGTAATTATCTAAAGTGTTTATTAAATTAGCTTGATTTGATTGTATTTCTTTTATAAGCACGATGTTACGGATAGAGTTCATTAAGTAATAAACAACTAATTATAATTACTATTGACTAACGTTATCGTCCGTAATTATTTTTTAATCAATTATCACAAATTTAGTTGTCATCAATATACAACGTTGATAAAAGCGAGAGGCCACATATTCTGTATATCATTATAAGGCTACACAACAAAAATCAAATCAATGTAAGCAATATTTTTATAATAACTTTCGTGAGGATGATTCATACTTAAAACGTTATAACGGTTTACTCACGCGTATTTATCGGGATAGCCCGACTAGTTTCGGACCCAACCGGAGCCAACTAGATAACTATGCCTATAAAACTTAGTCACCTAATCAGGAAGATACAGCATGTTCAAAATAAAAAAAAACTAAAAAAATATTCTGTGACTAAACTATTGCTTACATTGATTTGATTTTTGTTGTGTAGCCTTATAATGATATACAGAATATGTGGTTTCATTTAATGCCTCTCGCTTTTATCAACGTTGTAGATTAAACCGAGCATAGCTTTATAGTGGCGTTTTAAGATGTTTGTTCTAATCGTATGTTGCTTATTTGCATTTTACATAATTGACTCAATTTTCTCTTCAAAAGCAGCACCCGTTCAAGTAAAAAAAAAAGTGCACTTCCACAGCACATAATTTGACATATTTTCTCATTAAATATGAAGAAATCAAAGTATACGCTAAAGATTATTGCATAGAATATACATAACAATTACGTTCAGGGCTCTGAACCTATTCAGTTTGGAATAATGTCGGGAAATGCTCTATTGAAAATTCGGGTTGTTCACCAACTCGACACAAGAGACTGGACACACGTATGTCCAGTTGGTTAAATTCAAAATTAGTGCTACTAATTATTCGTCATGTGGACACGCCATAATTTTTACGCGTGTTCATATGGGAAACTTAAATTAAATCACTTTTATGTTTTCGTCAACTGGACACACGGTCGTATTATACCCGATTCTGGACATTTCAGATTTTAAGGACCGTGTCCACATGACGAATAATTAGTAGCACTAATTTTGAATTTAACCAACTGGACACACGTGTGTCCAGTCTCTTGTGTCGAGTTGGTGAACAACCCGAAAATTCTATTTCGGAAATGCTCTCCAACAAATTAACCTAAACCAAAAGTTTTTTAATAGGTAGTACTTACTGTCTGTAAGATGATTGAATGCTGTGACGTCATCGTTGAGCCTTCCCTCCATGCGGCGCAGCTTGGTGCTCAGGTCTCGCGTGTGGAGGAACAGGAATAACGTGCATGACACCGCTATCAGAGCTACTAGCTCACTCGTTCTGAAACAAGGAGTTTGTCATTAATTTTATGATCTCATCATTATCATCTTCCTGCCCTTATCCTATTTTAATTGGGGTCGGCGCAACACGTTTTTTTCTTTCATTCTCCTCTATCAGACGTAACACTATCATTTACTCCTTTTACTGATCTATTAAATAAAATTCTTAGTAAGAAAAGAGCTTCCTTCAGTGTTTCAGATAATCCTTCCGTAGTTAAGTAGCTGAACGTACTTTTTTATTTTACTCGCCAATGTTAATTGTATACGCTGTCACTGCAATTCATTGTTTTAATATATGTATCATTTTTGTATCTTATCTCGGGATCATTAACATAGAGCAGCAGCTTAATAATATCGATAGTAAATGCTTTTATAAATACTTCTTGCTCCTGCCTTGAACACAGGTATGTCAATGTGCAGTACCTCAGTTTAAATTAGATCTTTTCCCAACGTCGCTGATGTGTCAGTTACAAGCTGACCACAGTGGCCAGTGACCATGCTTGACAGACAACCGATCAGTTGGTAAGCGTCAGTACTGATGTCACTTGAAACCTATTACTGTCTTTTACACGCTTGTAAGCTCGCTATACAGCTTACATATAAAATTCCCATGTCACAATGTTGGTTGCCGACTTGCCGCACTCCTCCGAAACCGCTGGACCGATTCTGTTGAAATTTTGTATATGCATTCATTAGGTCTGAGAATCGGCCGACATCTATTTTTTCGCACAAACGAAGTAGCAAGCAACAGTAATATATATATTTGTAACTTCTGTTCAGTACAAAAAAAAAACATTTATTTAATTCTATATCTTCGAAGGTTATTTAATTATAGACAAGCCATTCTGACTTATACTTTACGTGGGAATTAGGTTTTATTATTCAAAAGCTCCGCTATCAAAGCCATTCGCTCATTCTAATACGGTTTAGCGTCTATATTTGTAAGTGCAGTAAAAACTTAATAACATAAACTGGACGCTAAAGGACCGACGTAATCGTGAAAATAGAATAATAAAGTTCTATTTTTTACCCGACTGCCAAGGAAGGGTTATGTTTTTCGCGCGTATCTTGTATGTATGTATGTATGTATGTATGTATGTATGTATGAGCATAATATTCTTTATTACCTCATATCTTCGAAACGGCTTGATGGATTTTGACAATCAGGGCATCGTTGGATTCGTCTTAATTACCCAAGTGTTCTTAGATATGTGACGTCAAACAAAAACCAACATGGCGGCCGTGAGGCGCCGTAGATAGAAGTAAAAAAAAAATAAAATAAAATATTTGCTACAATATGGGTATCAAATTAAAGAGCTCATCATGAGGATTCCAAAATGGTATATCACTGACATATAGAAAAAACATACTATGTGCAATTGTTTCTTTATTATCCAAACTAAATACTCGTATATTATGCGACGCGGTTGACTAGCGGTTTCTGAACTTAAAAGTGAAAAGTGATAATAAAAGTACGTCTAAACTAAATTATTTACAATGAATTTATTTTTCTAATTCCTTTACTCTCTTTGTGTTACGCAATCAATCTAAAATAACTGGATCGACGTGTGTTACTTTTTTATTATCTTGGTATTGGAAGTAGTTCTCTCGTGTCGCGGGTGAAATCTTGAGAAACACATAGCCGTATTATAACTAACTAAAAAGTGTTAAATAAAAATAAATAAATAAAAAATTAAAAAACCCGACTGCATAAAAAACACTTTAAATAAAAACTGAAAAGTAAAAAACAAGCTTAGTCTAAAAGTGTAGATAGCAATGCTATTACCACAAAATTAAATAATTTCGAAATTTAATTTTTTAATTTATTTATTTTTTTAAATTCATTCGTACATAATGTAAACTATACTTTAGCGCGTTTAAAAAAAAACATACATTTGAATTGCCTTAGGTAATAGTAAAATTTGTTTATAATGAATCTATTGGAAGATGGCCAGTATTAACATAATTACATCACGTGTGTCTTCACGCTTAATTATCACTAGTGATGTGCTAATACCCTTTCCCTTGAATGCCGTCAAAACAAGTAAAAGCAACATACAGGCACATCAGAAAATCCTTTCACTTTCTCTCGTGTACAATTAAAAATAAATGTGTTCTCTCTTCAAATAAGTGGCGAAGGCATACAGACTGGCTACTGAGTGTTATGCAAATACAATGTAAGCCACACACCATCTTTGAAAGTACTTACACTGATACTTATGTCATTCTACAGCTTTTTTTATGTTGTGTGGTATGCATTACTATACGTAACAGATCTAAGTATGAGGTCTATAAACAGTTATAATATACTTATTCTAACTCTATGTATCGTAGACTTTTAAACTAACGGAATTATGATAAAAAGTTAAAATAAATTCCATCACATACACGGTTCTTTTTATTGTCTATGGTAGAGCATTTCTTTAGCAAATTATCTTTTAACGTTTGTGGTTTCAAAAGTGATCTAATTTCATAAATTCAAAATTGAATTTCGAATTAGCTTGAAGTTTTATGTGCACTACCGTTAATTCCTACACTATTCTTAAATTCGTTTTTATGATTAGTACTTAACTATCTAAATAGAACATGTAGAAAAAAATAAAGATATTGCAATACACACAACGGATGAGCAGTTCGAAAGCTCGTCGCGTTTCCATTTACGATTTAAATGCGAGTGGACGGTGTAATAAAACCATGAGGACTTAAGAACGATGACCATGTCTTATTTTTTGCAGTCTCATACCTCACACCTAGTCATGCGTGCAAGGTATCCTGCGGACTCGTCATTGCGTCTATTTATAGACAATAACGAGTATTGGATCACTGGACCTCACGAGAAAGTCTTTTTACAGCTTTATATTCATTAAATAAGTAATAAAATAGTGTACACATTTAATAAGCGTCGATAAAAAGGATAGAATATTAGCATAAGCTCCCACCGTGTAATTAAGATATGATTAAGGTTTCGGACGTTTATACCTAGTAAATTCCTACTAAAATCTATAAACGTATATAAGCTCATATAATCATATATTCGCAGTTAAATGAGCATCAAAACTTATGTGTAATTTACACTTAAACCAAATGCAATAATACGTTCACGTAATAAAAAATATTCTAATGGTAGACTTATTTGTGCCTGTATTTATTTCTTTAAACCCAAATTTTCAGTGAGTAGGTTATTTATTCTCAACTTTTTTTTTGATAAGCCAACTGTGGCTCTCATGTCCAGACTAATCCAGAGCAGTTACGTCATTTTTTTAAATACTAAAGTCAATTTTTTTTTGCAATTATGTTATTAAGTCGGGTTATCCCGATAAATACGCGTGAGTAAATCGTTACATCTCTTAAATATGAATCATTCTCACGAAAGTTATTATAAAAATATGTAACATAACATTTTTGACTAGTTTTTAAATCACCTATACGAACCAAACATTTTCACACTTTTGGATATCTGCAGACTCCAAACAGATACGCAGATACCTACCTACTTCTACTTTTCGTATCGACCGTCGATGAAATATAATATAATACCTGCCCCATATAATCAGCTTAAAAGCACAACACCATTAACATTATTCTTCTCGTACATAAAGATTTCAGCGTCGACAGATATATTTTCACAATAATATCTGTAAAAGCATACTCTAGAACTCGTCGACTAAGCTTATTGGAAGCATCTGGGCTATTATCGTTTGTTATGAGCGATGGTTTATTACTAAAGCGTATAATCAAAAGAGATCAATATTTAACATAAGACTCAGGGAATAAATTTTACGGCCGTCGTAATGTTAATGTTATAAATGGTCAAAGCGCACTAAAGCCATAAAGCACTGATGCAGTTGTGGGAGAGAGACACAGCTCTACGTTGAGTATTGCTCTGTCTCTTTTCCACAACTGCTTCGTCTTACTTTAAGAGGTGACGGTAAGCCCTTAATGTCAAGTCTCGGCTTAACAAGTACTGAAGATTAAACATTAATAATATAAAATAAAAATAATGTCAGTCCTGTTTCGCTTCAGTAATTCAAGTTGATTATAAGTCATACTCTATTTTTCATTTTAATGCATATGGAATTATGAACATTAATTACCCGAGCTTAGTGATTAGTCACACTTGCATTAAGATCAACTTCGTGCGATATCAGATACTCTTGAAAATCGAGTTTAAGTAGCGGTTTTATAAAGATTCATCTTAAAAAATAAATAAACAAGCCTCTAAAGTGTGTCCGACTAGTTTCTAGAGTTTGAAACTAGTCGGCATATCCCCATAAATACCTACGCGTGAGCAAACCGTTAACATATAATGATTCACTCTCACGAAATTTATTACAAACAAGCTCCCTTTCAAACATCATCTCATTTACCTTATACGCTAAGAAAGTAGGCTTGAAAAATCGTTTTAAACATACAAGGACATAATTCCAACCAAGATATAAACCTCTATGTAGATCGACGATGGAATAAAATAGAAAGTGGTCAGAGTATTGCCACCACGGCTTCCACGTGATAGTAGCCATAAATGACCACATAAGGCAGTCGCGGAAGGGAAAAACTATTGTGATATCATTTTATTATTACTGCGTGTGTTGATTGACAAAAGCTTTGTCGTTTATTGAGGGCAGTGGCGTTGTAATGATAGAGAAATCAGTTTACACTTGAATGGTAAAAGTTTTACTGTATGTTTATGTGAGGGCTTATACTTGTAATCAATCGGCTTGATGATCTTAAGACTAGGTTAAGACATCAAGGTTCATAAAGTTTTACTTTAATCTTAGGATACTAATTTCCTGTTTAGTTTATCTTACGATTTAAATGTTTATGACTAATTTAAATTTCAAGTGGTCATAAGCTGGTAAAAATCAGTTAATCCCTTTACCGTAACTTGCCATGTCTTCATAAAAATTAAATAAAACATTTATTTGTTGAAGATAGGTTTTGAAAAAGCTATGTTTAAAGAGTTCTGCATATCTTCCAGCAGAACTCTTAAAACATAGATTTGAAAACGTCTCTACAACAAATACATGTATTATTTAATTTATATTATAGGAAATCAAAAACAAAAAAGCAATAGCATGCACTAAAGCATGGTCTGAAGTGTGAACACTAGATGCGATCGCGTGCGCAAGTCACTAGTGGAGCGACATCGGCACGTGCGCACGCGCAGGCGTAGGTAACGAGACGAATGGCCCTGTAACACCGCCTCTCCTCTTAAACTAATGTACATGGAAAATCTCAGCCTCGATATTAATAGCCTGAGTATAGCTATTAACTACTGCTTTGAAGCTATCAATCAAAGCTGGATAGTGTGAAACATGATGATACTTTCGATATAGGACGTTCTGTTCACGATTAAGATACTGTCCTTGACTATTGAAGGGATTGTACGGACCAAAATTTACTCTAGAACTACTATACGTTTTTGGGAAAAAGAGAACAATAAAAATCGAAAAGCTTCAAAACTGTTAAAAAACAATTGAAACACGACACAACTCTACATTTAAAATCTTAAAACGTAAAGTATTCAATTACAATCGTTTATCTGTTTGCCTGTTTCCAAGAACTGAAAGGAATCTTTAAAGCTGTCATAATGACACTAAAAATAAGCATTCTTTTATGACTATAATATCTTCATTTGTCATCTCGTGTCGGACAAAAACAAAAGCCGCCATGCATTCCACCATATGTTATTGAGAGGGGAGGATCTACAAAGCGCATTACACTGGACACAGTCCACTTGCAGTCACGCTATGAGAGATGAACTAACCTTGTTTTTGCTGACCCGATATACAAGCAGTTAATAGTATAGTGTTAGTGTTATATTGAAAAAGCAACTCTAATAATTGTTGATATAATTACTATTTTTCTTTGACATCTTTGGGGTTAGTTGGTTCGTTTGATAGAGAACTTAGTAGTTCATAAGTCACAAAATTCCTTTATCAAGGTTGCGTCACTACTAACAAGATATTAAAAGACTTCATCTGCTCTAGTAAGATGGGCATTTTACAATATTACACAATAACAAAAATCATAAATAATTCAGGAAGCAGAAATTATCATTTCGAAAAAATATACTCAATAAAAGATGTCCGATAAAAGTACTCAAAGATGTCCGCTTCAACACAGGCAAAATACCAATTGTTCACTGAACACAGCGTAAACATTTAATCTTAATCTATAACTGTTCCATTCTCAAATATGAGAAAGTTTATTTCACGGCTGTTATCCGTAACATTCCTGCTACGCTCCGAAATGCATATTTCTGTGATTTTTTACTAAACAAGCCGACCAAGTTTAATTATCTCTACCCAATCGCAATTTACGTTCAAAATCGACATGAAAATCATACCGCCGTATTCCGGTTAAGCGGCCAACGAAATAAAACAACATGTATATTGAATAAACCCACAATCATACGTAGCTTAAAAGTTTAATTTATTACGTTTTTGGCGCAGTTTAATATCAATAAGGCAATATAACGAATAAACCGCACGGATTTCCGATTCGAAATATCACTAGGTTAGAAATACAGTGAATAGTTTTCACCGCTGTAACTCGATAATTTTATACTAAGAAAGCTGGCAAACGAGATCCGTTCGATCCCTCTCGAAACCACAGCAGACCAATGGCCATCACAGGCTGCGGGTTTCAATCACTGTGGTCAACGACGTTTAACCTCAATGGAAACAATAAAGAAAGCCAGCCATACTACACCTAAAACGTCCTACTTTTAAATAGAACTATCTACAGTCAAATGGGTTCAATAGGATTTACGGGGTAAATAGAGAAAAGAATTGTAATAAGTTTAAAAAGTTTATCAGAATAAATTAAAACATTATTATTTTTGTGGTTTAAATAACAATTAGGATGTTTTTATTATTGAACAGAATCAATACTAAACATTATTATTATTACTCCTAACCTGATTTAGAGTTACAATATAGCGCATGTGACGACAATAATGGTAGGAATCCCTTACATAAATCGTATCTATTCACTCCGCTACCCTAATAACCCCGTTCTACGGTACATCTATAAATATTCCAATCGACATAAAACTAGTACATCACTAATATCGTGACGAATTCTATGAAAGTAACAGTTTCTTTCCCATAAAAAATATCGAGTACTAATGCAATCAGAGCAAGACAAAACGTGAAATCTGAAACGCTGACTCTCAAACACAAATACTACGATTAAGGATTCGTTATTGTGTTATAATATGCGTATATTTCGCAAAGAGATATGTCTGCTTTCGTGACAGTTTTTACGACTGGTATCAGACAACTCTCATTTTCTGCCAATCGACATTATGACTGCAATCGAAATCAGATGCAGATGTGAATGTTATGAGTAATGCCTCATTATATATGTAACACGTAGTTATTGTACTATAAATAACTTTCTCGATGCCGCATCGATCTCGCGAGACGCTAATCACATAAATGCATCACTTTACAATTTACTCATCGATCTAGTTTATTAAATAAATATTTCATGGCTTTCACACTACGCCATCTAGACTCAAACTAAGCAGAGCTTGTATTATGAGTATTAGACAACTGATAAACATACTTATATAAATACATACCTATAGATAGATAAATTACATCCAGACACAGAACAATGATGAATAAACATGGGCCTGCTTATCAGCAAACTTTTGTCCTGGGTGGGGATCGAACCCACGACCTCTGGTATAGCAGTCAGGACCACTAACCACTAGAACAACAGCCCTCATATTACATCATAATTTATTACTTAAAATGTTCTGTGCATGTGTTTTACATAACTTATTTAAATAATAACTCAATTTAAACGGCTCCGCGTTTATTATTCATATATGCATTATTTATTGCATACACATAAATTGTTAGTCATATTATCATGTTAATTTCAGGTACATATACTGTCGGATGAGTGACAATTCATTCATGTACCCTTGTTATATTTATTATGAGATAAATTATATTCTCACCATGATCCAGTTTTGTTCTTTCACGGATAAATGGGTGAAGGTAGTCACGGAAAGAACATTATTCTGTACGATGTTAACTTGCATATACATTCTCCTTTCTTTGTAATAGACTTACAAAGTTGTTGTTAGAACTAACAATGTTACTGACGAGTAAACACCTTCACATCGTGATTGGAGAGTATTCTCTATGGAGACTAATACATTCTATTTATATATTCTGTATTTCAAGCTCAATGTAATATATATTGTAATATTATAAATCGGTAAGTAATTCTCTGTCTGAAATAACAAACAAGCGTAACCGCTATCTACCACAAATTTTGGTACAATTTCGCATCGTGTTTATCGAATCCCCAAAAAGAATTTTCACACGGCCGGAGCCGCGGGACAATGCTTGTTTATGTTGTTATATTGGAGACAAAACACACTCAACAATCAATCAATTAATGCACTTCCACTTTCAATTATATTTGCGCTTATATATTCAATACAAAATTTTGTTATACAAACGAAAACTGATTGCTAAGAAATTATAATCTTACACTTTTACTTCCGTCCTGCCTTATTTGCGACTATTGCGATAAGGAACTATCAGTACTTACTTAGTCTTTTATAATTCTAGCTGCAACTTAGCAAAAAATCACAGTATCTACGTATAAGTATTTTTCCCGGTTTAATGAACCCTAATTAAAGCATTCTATAAATAAAGTAACATCGCTGCGCATGAGTGCGTCCTCTAGTATCAGTTATCATCATCAATACCTTAGATTACCTATCGTTAATTACCCACGCTTTAGATCTCGACTTACTTTGGTATTTAGTAGAAATGCGAATGTCAATAATGGCTTAGACTGGACCTTAAGCTATGTTGACTTCATTTCGAACTCACTGTTCTTTGAGCTTACGCCGCACCACGGATAAAATGCCGCGTTTTTTTTCCGCCACTGTAAACGCTGTATTAACCCGCGAGGTTATACAAAATATCAGTACATCTTTAGGCAAGTGAGGCCGAGTATTCATTTCGTATGAATAACAAGATTTCAAATAAAATCTCTAGCGGGTTAACCATAATGTGTAGACACACTTTAACAGTATAGTTACCAATACCTTCTCGCTAGTGCTACTTAAACCTTTGCTACCAATAAAAAGCACATAAAGATCGGTCCCGATATACAACCTCTTTCCCTACTTTTAAGTAAGTAATTTTTGTCAACAAAATTGACATTTCTTTTTCTCACAAGTTAAGATCTTTTTTACCGTAATAATGACACCCAATCACGCCGATCAATTTTCACGTTGAGAGTTCTCCACGAACCTTTTATAGGTCACTGTATAATGACATTAAATTTAAACACAACAAAACTTAAGCACTTAGCACATACTTACTAAGGCAATTACTTCTGCATCTCGGTACAGTTAACTTGAATTAACACAATAAAATCTTTGTTTGTATAAGCCAAATTTAGATAATTTTGAAATGTAATCAACCTATATCCGATGTTAAATTTAAGCCTAAATTCAAACCACAATCTCATATTGAATATGTATTAAAGTAAAAGGACTAACCCTATAAATTAGAATCTCTAAGGCCGACTGCATTCACTAATCCAAGCACTAAGTCCCCAATATGTTCCTTATTCATAAAGTGCACATTTAGCACGAGTAAGCAGAGATTAGGGTCCATAAAGTAGGCGTGGATATAGAAAGTTGAGATAAATGCGTGGCAGGTGTTAGGTCTGGCTGCAGGCATTGGAAAGCTAGGTGCAGCCACTGCTCTAACGGGTTGAAGCGCTTTCCATGCTGAGATGCGCTTTCTGATATCATACCATTATGCCAAAGCATTGTCCCTGATTGGACATTGAAATATGGGTGAACTAGAACGTTCAATACATTGTTGGATGTTCTTCTTTAAACGTTCGATTCATAATTTAATAGTTACTGCATTTTAAACGAAGTTTGACAAATCAAGCCAATTGATACACTTCTATTTGTTACCACTGACGTTGGGGTGATCATATTGTTGATTCATGTTTTTTATAAGAAACTTTATGATTCCCTTAGTAAAATAACAATTAGCGTACTGCCCATCTCCATTATTGGATGACTACAGCAGACGATATTAAGACTTTTATGTCGTTCAATGCAACTACCAACAATCAACTCTTATGTCGAAGTGAGTCAGTCAAGAAAGCATTTCACAACTGGTTCCCAAACCGGCATACGAATATTCCCTATTCGTGTACAATTGTTATCTAAATACCCAATCAACCTTTTACTCGTCTTTGAAATGCGTATGATGTCTATAACAGGAGCATAGAGCACTCGTATAAAAGTGCTATTCATCGTTTTCTAGTCTATAAATGGTAAAAGCGAAGTATAAGGTTAAAGATTCTCCTAACGGCCGTAATAATCGTTTTATCGTACGTAAATGGTGGCTAACGAGGTGCATGGGAGTAAGTAGCGTTAACGTGGACATCACGAGAAATCGTGAAGTGCGACCGGCGACCGCGACAGCGCGAGACCGACTGTTCACAACGCTATACTGTCACGACAGCTATCTGGGCGACTCTTAATTTCACTCACTTGATTGTATTCGTGGACTTGCTACTATCTCTTAAATAAAGACTCCTGCAGTTGTGGAAGAGAGACACCGCTCTACATCGCTTATTGCACTATCACACTTCCACAACTGCAGCAGTATTACTTTAAGAAGGCTAGCTCCCTGAACAAATATATTTAAAACTGTAAAAGCATTTCTTATGAGAAACAGGAAATGCCGGCACCATATACTAGTACTTTATATTATAACTGATTCAAGTTTTTATAAAAAGAAGGAAATAAAACACTCGTCAGACAGAATGTCGTTTTCTCTTATATTCTTTAATTCACGAAGACATTGTATCTCACATTTACAAACACCTTGACTTCGAACAAATAGCAATAAAAAGTTGTCAATCGAGTTGTAATTTTTACCTGTTTTCTTGTTGTGTCGGATGTATTTCCCATACATACAATGGGTTTTATATCTATTGAAAACGAAATGTATGTACAGACTACTTATGGACAACATACAATATACTTTTTCGTTTTCAAACTTTATACAAACTCCTTTGACAAGGACTTGACTTTTTAAAAAGAGACCACGTTTTTTTTTTCATAGCGTTCGTAATTAAAATGCATATTTGTTTCAAACCGGCCAGTGTTTGTCGGCAAAATTTTGATGAGAGTTATTCATGCTATCGTGATAAAATAGGTCAGTCAACATCGGATCTGGGCCAGCTGCCTAAAAAGCGATGAAAGTAGGTGTATCATGGACCGAAGAGGCTTTGAAACTTACTCTCGTACATAATAACAAAAAATGAGACGGTAACTGTCCCTTGTTAGTACAGAAAATTGTTAATAGAGGTAAAAAGCATGACATAATTTGTCTCGGATGTTTTAGAGTAAATTGGAAAGTATAATGAAAATTGGCAATAAACTGTACAAACATAAAATTGAACTAACCATCTTATATTTAAGTGAAAATTGAGGTCAACGCAATCAAGGTACTAAGTACAGGCATAAAATTAAATTCTGCACATGCACCCCGTCGATAAGTACCTTTCCCACCTGTTCAACTCTCTGCACTATGCTCAAGTAAAAATAGGGTTTTAGAAGAAGAGAGTTCGAAAAACAAAAAAGAGACGCCGCTTTACGCAGTGTAGTGTTCTATCTCGCTTACACAAAGCAATTGCCTTACTTTAACAGGTGATATGCGTCTAAGATGATTATGGTAATTTTCTAGCCATGTCATGCTCTGTAGTCTATGAATTATGTCGAACGGTAGCGTTTACGACTTACTTTATTATGAAGTAAAGAATTAAATACTTCTATAAACTATTCAAGCGATTGATATCGCGGTGTCTGGAGTTATCTTACAAACTTTATTATTAACGACGCCATAACTATGCGTTATTGCCGATAGTATCTGCAGATGTGATTTATGTTTATTGGAAACGCTATTTTCTAAATGTCACATAACGCGTTGCACTAGATTCCCCAGTTAATAGAGTTATTGAAATAAAATGCAAGATGCAGAGCAAGACTGTAATTGATATTAAAATAAAACAGACAGTTATAAAATTCTTCTATTTTATTTTTCAATTTCAATAGATTAAAATTGTTCAAATTGCCAGTCGAACGTTCTCTTAAGCTAGGAAAAGCAGGTCTTATTTACATAGCCGTAGTTATATGTAAACTTACTGCAAGCAAATTTATCTTTTACAACACAAGTAATGTGTAGCCCACAACTCCATAATTTATTTATGGTGCACGAATGCTTCCTACGATACCTTCACCGTTGTAAACATTATTAAGAGTCATGTTAGATAACCATGAAAGCAAAGCTTATAGGAACGCACGAAGTACTTGTCCACAAAGGTTGTTATATCTACTAGGTATATATACTCGGCATCGACCAAGGAGGTTTTATCCTCTAAATATTTTCTCATTTGTCTTCGAACTGGCCACTAACAAAAACAATAAAAGTTTCAAATTTAGAATACCGAATCTCATGTTTTATTTATAGCAATTGCACGTTTTTTTTATTGTTGTGAAATATCTAGTGATCAAGCTGAATAAACCATTATCTCTATACACCGTGACTTTTAGGTCGTTTTAAAAAAGCAGCCCAGTTCATGTATCCAATGACTAGTAAACGTTTATAATAAAAAAATATGTTTTATTTAAGATTTGAATGAATAAAAATATTATTCATTATTATGACACAAGGCAGTTTTACGAACACTCTGTAGTGAGCGCGGTCCGAACCTTGTGCCAAAGGGGCCGCGCGGGCGGCGCGGCGGCGTCTTATCACAGGTCATTCACCTTAGCGTAAAACAGCTGTCTTACTATTGCAATCATAATGTTCGCAGTAAGTATGTAGCATGTATCTTCAACAGTTTGATACGTAAACATTTTTAACAGGATGTTTCATATTTCCAATGTATTATTTATTTTTTTCATGCATATTATTTTAATTAATGATAAAAAAATTATATTCGCGCCTAGAGGTATTTTATGACGGATACATTGTGTGGACGACTTTTTTAAAACGACCTAAAAATCACGGTGTATATAGCATAAAACAAACTCGCTTCCCGCGTCTATCCATCCCTATGTATGCTTCGAACTTAATAACAACGCAATGGATTTGAATGCACTTTTTTTAGAAATAGAATGCTTCAAGAAGAATTTTTATATACCTACCTATTATGTAAGGACGTTTGAAGTTGGGAGGACTTGCTACTTTATAATAATAGATTTCGAGTAGGAAAGCTGACATTACAAACGTCATTGAAGTGTTTTGTATTTCCTTTTATAATTAAACTCTGTTAATACTGCGCTATGGATTTAACATAATTATTGTTATAAAAAAACAATATTCCTATGTTTAATTTCCCGTCTCCATAACGACGGCTTTAAAACTGGCTAGATCTAGGTCAAGCGTTCTTCCTGTAAAACTGCTCTCTAACTACCTATAGCCATTAATAATAAACTTCGTACATTCGTTGGGGTATAACTATTCGTATACCTGTTTTATTTCTTTTTGTCCTATATTTTATAACTGAGAAGAAAGAAGTTCAAATCAAGTCGTATTGGTTGATAAGATTTTTTTATAATTTGCTCTGTACAAATTTACAGTCATCTTCAGCACGCTTTGTCTGCTTTACCAAAATCGAAAGTTTGAAAATTAATTAACTTTGAAAGAGTTTTTGAATTTTATAATTGCTGAACGAAAAAAGTCTGGTACTTCTTAAAATATTAATGTTATAATTATTTTCTTGTTTTTTCTTGTAACGTTAATAAGGAATGTCAATAGTCATTTTCACAAAACTGGCCCCAGCTTGTTTTAGATCGGGATACGTGGAAGGAGAAAAGCTAGGCCTTTGCCCTGCAGTAGGACACTAAAAATAAAAATAAGTAATAAAAAGACTAGTTTCACGTAAGTATAAGTAAAGAAGTACTTGCATTCATACGGTACAAGTCTGTAACTTTGTGCTTAGCAACTCATAGCTACATACCAACAAGTATTTTAAAGGATAAAACAGTTAAAGCCAGTAGTTATGTTACTTCGTTAGCTCCTTAGTCGTTAAGCCCGCAGTTAATTCGGTAATGACTGTAGTTAGCCAGGCAGTTACCAAGTAACGTTAACTTATCAGTTAGGCATGAAGCGTATAGTTAAGTTTGTCGACTTGTACTAATATGGAGTATACTATCTCTGCATACAATAATACTAGCCGTTACCCGCGACTTCGTCGGCGCGAATGTCGGTTACAGCTGTGACAACATTACTCTTCGAACGCAATCGGTGCAAAAGTAGACTATGCCTTAATTCAGTGTGTCAGCTAAATCCATACCAAAATTTCATGAAGATTTATCCCGCCGTTTGAGCGTGAAATAGTAACAAACATCCATCCATCCATACTCACAAACTTTCGCACTTATAGTATTAGTAAGATAGAATATACTAGCAGCCTGAAGCTTTGCGTGGGTTCCTTAGGTACTATTTATTGGAGTACCATAAAATAGAAAGGTCTTAAAGTAAATTTGAATGTATGGGGAACGAAACTAGGTAAAGCAAAACTAGTGAAGGAGGAAGTTTATTGGCAGAACAATTTATGAACGTGTTGCGCACTTACTACTAGCCACCTAAGACGGAGCACCACTGCATGCATTGTAGGGTGCTGTCTCACTTCCACAATGCCAACAGTTAGGATTTAAGTGCTCACATTTAATATTCCACGACTTTCAAACAACGCCATCTAGTCTCAAACTAAGCAGAGCTTGTATTATGAGTACTAGACTAATGATAAACATACTTCGAAATACTTACATAATATAGATAAATTACATCCAGACACAGAACAAATGATCGTGCTCATCACACAAACATTTGTCCTGGGTGGGAATCGAACCCTGCGTCCGGTATAGCAGTCAGGGCCACTAATCACTAGACCAACAGGCCCGTCCCACACATAATGTTCAAGACTAAATTACTGTTGATTTTTAAGTACAGTACGAAATATTACATTCGAATTAAACGTCTAAAAGTTTATTTGACGCCATTTTTTGTGGTACAAATGCACAAGTTGAAGCTAACAATTGAAGTTGGCCAACTTTTATCTATGTGAATTTAAACTGCTATTGCAACGTTTGAACAGATTTGCTTATTAAAAACTCTATACCTACTAAGAAGTAAGACTGTTGCAACCATTGTTTAAACAATTCTTAAATAAAAATCGCTGGATTTTTAATAAAATGTACTTTGTAAACGTATCGTGTATCGTGCAATTTAATTTAATTTGATGATGTGTGATGGTTATAAAAAAATGATTAATACATCATATAATATATGGCAGATCATTGTAATACCATTAATAAATATTTTTCTCATTTTTTTATACCTGTATCTATGTTAGCATGTCTAAATAGGTTCATGGCAAATCACCACACTAATTTAATGAAGCTGCAACAATCAACTGAGAAACTACACTGAACACCACACTGAGATAAATAATGGCATCTCAATCTTCTGTTAGTATTCTCATTTTATATCTAAACGTAATTTTATGACTAATTAATTTATTTTAATTACTAATAAATGCATCAAGTAAAAGATAGCATCACGATAACAAACGTTTTGTGAAAGTATTAATTAATAATTATTACTTTATTTTAGTGCCAATGTAGTAGTCTATTTATTTAGTCTATAGCTATAAAAGTTATTGCATATTACGTTATTTTAAAAGGCAAATTCCAGATTCATAGCATTTAGTACTTACATACCATTTTGTAGTTTTTGAATATATTAAAAACTCGTTTAAACTAATAAAACATAACGAATAAATAAGGACATGAAACAGTCATTCGGTATAGATAACAAGCTGCACACGCGATGACAATTAAACGAAAAGAAATTATTTTTCTTAGTCATCAATTATCTATTGAATGTTAGAATCATCGCTCGGCGTTATGAACGCTGCAATGCACTTCAATTAAAACAATAAACTAACGAGTACACATACACTATAAGAAAGCAATCTAGCTATTAATACAGATACTCTTTTACCAATGACCTAATTAATGACAAAAAACATAAGTCTTTTGTTGGATACTCGTGTAAAAATGAACGCGCCCAACGTTCGAATTAACACCTTTACACAGTGATATTATTGCAAACTGACATGACATGTAGGTTGACCAAATGTGTGTAAGTTAAAAGTCTACGAAATTATGTGACTTATCTAAAAATGAATATCGTTTTTGTATTTGAGTGGTCTCTTTCATAATTAATTAACACTTGCCAAATTTCATTTTTAATAGAGGTTTAATGACACAGAGTTTTGTGACATTTTGTCTGGATTTTGTAACTGCAGAATGTGTCTATCACTATAACAACTTTGTACCAACACTTGTACCATATTTTATGTAAATACATCTGATTAAAATAATTACACATGTGCCAATTGATAACGTAAGCTTTTCCACAATTTTCTATAAACTTACAAACTATATATAGATACAATTTATTTCATATTATTACAGGAGTATGATTATAACCCAGACGACCTCCACATCATATCTTATCATTAAGCCGCTAGAGCCAAGAGATTAATGTACTCATGCACCCAATATGAATTTCGAGAGTATATTACATACTCGACAGAAACTCATAAATTATTTCCTTTTATTACTACGCTAACTAAACTTGGCGGTTTCGCCCGCTTTCTTTCAATATTTGTATGATCATTAAAAACGGACTATGGTCCTAAAATCACTGGTATTTTTACTAATATCCCTAATATTGTATTCAGGAAGAAGATTAGGTTGATAGGGATCTCTATCAACTATCTGCCAGTCAAATGGAATCGAAATAAGTCCAATCATTATGCAAATTAGCCGTTTTAAAAACCAACTGATAAAAACAAGAAGAACTGATTCCTAAAAGTATCGTGTAAATAACTGTACGTGCTTAAAATGTCTTCTCTTATTATTATTTGACACCTCAAATTTATTTATTTGTGTAGATTTACACGCGAAGCGATATACATCGGTAGCAGACTAAAAAACATGCGAAATCAATTAGTTTTGTAGTTTATGATACCAATTATATTAATTAATTAGATTGTAACATTATTCCGGAACTATAAAAAATGTATCCGTATTAACTTTTACAATAAATAGCAGAAATTAGCAAAAAGGCACTAAATTAATGATCATCGTTTTATTTTTAAACAACTTAATGAAAGTATTAAAATAAACATACCAAAAGAATTAAATAAATAAAAATCCGCGAATAGTTCAATAATACCTAATAAATCTTCGACTTGAATAAAATAATCAAATTTACATAAACAATGTCAGGACGCCGGTAACGTTTGTATCTAACACTACCGATACAATCGATCATTGCATACCTTTCTATAACTTGGCACGTCGGAAAAGAACTAAAACCTAGTTAGAGCAAGATGCATTTATACAAACACGTTGTGTGAGACAGAGATAACCATAGTCTGTTAGTCTTTCCCGACGTGCCAAGTTATGTTATACAGGATGGTACGCAAGTTATCCGGGACGACAACAGACCTGTGCTCCCGTGGTGCGATCGGAGCTTTGTCGGCGTGCGCTTGCGCAGCGGCCGAAGTAATTAACAGCCATTCATTAATCACGCATCCGTTGTCGGAAGCTCACAAAGTAAAGGTTTCCCATTAAAATTGAATTACAAGCATTTGTTTAACTATTATTAATGTCCATTTTATTGGCCCGAGTGGGCCAGAAGGAGAGTAGTTGCATTTCTTGTTTTTAATTTTTAATATTGGTTGATAATTTTATGTATTTTAAGGTAGGTAGGTAACTGCTTATGACGATGAGGGGCATAAAAGGATTTGTTTTTCTTTCTCCAAATTTTATTTTTTTACTTTGTCTCTTTACAGTTATGTAGTTCTAAACTGTGTAACATTTACGTTTTTGAATTTAACGGTTACAATACCTAAGAAGGAACTGTACAAAGCTAAAAATTGATTACCTACCTAGTTGCTAGGATGATTCGTTCAAGATACTTTTTCTACTGGGTTTTGTATTTTCTTGTGGTTTAACATTATTAACAATGGTAAATCAGGAAAACGTGTTAAATCAATTATTCTTGAAAGGCGGTAAGGTTAGCTGAAAGTTTTCTAAAAACATTTTTATTCCTTTTTAAATTATAAGTTCACGAAAATTAAGTTGGAATAATTTTTAAAACGGTTAAGCGGTACATTATGACAACAACTTTTACTGCTAATTAATATTCCCGCGTTAATTAACTCTTAAGCGTCATATTACGGTACATTAGCGATTAAGAACACAGCGTTCACTATAATTTTATTCGGTTATTAATTCCCTTTACTTAAAAAAGGTTATTAAACTGAATAAACAGTAAAAATAAACGAAATCAGTATCTAAATGTATATGAGCTAATGTGTTTACGAATTAATGATTCTTTTAGTGTCGGTATTGCAAAGTTAAAATAAGCATATTTGTAAAATAACAAGCCATATGAATATTTAAAAATATAGGTAATTGATATTGCCAAAAGGCGACAATTATGTCACTGTGCATGCAGCATTCACATTTAAAACTATTAAAATGAAAACATGCCAAGTTTTTTAGCTAAAAGTTGAAGAATTCACCACCAATTTAGCATGAAAATAGCCTATAAACAATGCGTTAAACGATTTAAATGACTTGAGAAATAACAGTCGGTAACGGTTGAGTTATAGGCCATTTAAATCCATCAGCACGTTATGACAGAACGCGGCCATCGGTTGTTTCGTTTGTCATTTGGGCATAAAGCCCGCTTGGCAATTGCGAAGAAGGAATAATACAATAAAACTGAATATTACAACTATTAGAGACCTTTACTCATCTCTTCATTAACTATCCTAAGGCAAGTTTGTAAGTATAATTTACCACCTTTTTCCGCGCGACTTTTCCCGCGTGGTTGTCGGTTATAGGCGCAGAACATTAATCTCCAATCGTAATCGGGTAAAAAGTAACGTATTCGTTAATCTAGGGTGTTAGTTAAATCCATAACAAATTCCAAACAATCTTAATTTATTGATTTAGCCCTTGAGGCGTGAAAGAGTCACAAACATTTATCCACCCATCTGTATGATGTACAAACTTTTTATATAATATTAGTAAGATAATTTATACTATAATTTATTACAGTTGTTTACTCACTCAATTAGTTTTGGAAGAAGTCCCTAAACATGAGTTGACACTGCAGCGCAGATATTGAAATACCTTACTAATTATATTTTCTTGACTCTTAAATTGCGTGATCGAGTGAGCTTTTTTAATTCGCGGACTAATTGTTTCACTCAACAGCCAAATTGCTTAAATTCTTTACAAAGGATAGCTGTTTCTTTATATGAATATTAATACACAATAAAGCAAGAAAACTATAGACTACATGCCATTATTGCTGGACAAAGTCAAATCACGGTAACACATTCATCAATTGTGTGGAGTGGACTTTAATGTACATCATTTTTTGCTTCAAGCTGTAATTTATTTTGCCTTTGAGGAAAATGTCTTACCGTAAGCTTTCAGCTCTCCATTTTATTAAATTCTCTTTAGCTAGAGTGCTGTCAGCGATATTAATTCATTTCTCATCGTCTAATGGCGTACTAAAGATAGACTATCCAAGGTAAGTTAAAAGTTTTGCTTTCTACGATCTACATTCAAATTTCTGTGTAATTTGAAACGAATTATTACTAACCGCAAATATTACGTAAATAAAAAGCAATTTCTCAAAGTAAAATAGCTAAAAGTAAATTAATTACCAATTGATAATGTTAATGAACCTTCCTGCCAGTTAGAACTGTCAGATTGATGATAAATCTATGATCAATTACGCGAAGTGTTTTGCAGGTTTGTCATGCTTAGCCGTCGATATAGTATCGATAATGGAATACAGGTGAAGCGAAGTAAGCCGAGTGATTGCCGCTTTCCAATGCTGTCGGGAACTAGGTAGAATCGTCTAGTTAACACTGCTCCTCTTTATGCTGTATAATTATTGACTAACAGCCAACCAGGGAAATTATGTTAAAAGCATGTCAACGCGATAATATCTTGGCAAATGGTTCGGTTTCAATTACAAGCCGCAACATCAGATAAATGATATTTCTTGAGTTGAGTGTCCGCACTACTATGCCAAGAGCTTTTTAAACTTTACTTATAAAATAATCACACACACGATATTTATTATACTCAAAATTTAACAAAACACTATCTATTACATGACGGTTACTCTGCTAGCAGAGTGTAGTTAATATATCTACGAGTTTATGAGGCAGAATAAAAAGTCATTTCTCTTAAGTACATGTAGTGGGATTACGTCTCAAAGGAATAGCGGCACTCAATTGATTTTATATCAAGGAATGTTAAGTGTTACAGCACATCATGATCATCGAGCATCTTGTCTCTACGTAAACATGTAACATAAAGAATGTAGCTAAAATAAAATGAAAGAAGCAAACAACTTCAACTAAGATTATAGATTTATCCAAATAAGGATTTCGAAACAGTCTTAAATAAACAAATAATGCAAAAAGTTATCTTACTTAATAAAAGCGCAAGGAAAACAATCTAAAGAATCCCTAATCGCTACAAAGATGCAACTTTCTAAACCGGCGGCATTAAAATCGCATAAAAGCATCTGCAGCTTCGATCATGTGACTCAGATCACATGAATTTTATCAGTAACTCCTCTCACTTTCCTTCGGCGTGGGATAACACGTAACAAGCTTTTATGATCTATTCTATTGAGAGCCGCTGCCCAATCCAACCACTTTTACTTTCCACCTCATCTTGAGCTAAGAGGTAAAACACATGACATCACCGTATTACATGAACTTGTGCATTACTAACACGCCTCTATCTTGAACTCTTTGAGATTACCTCAAGTGATTTAGAAAGTACAGTTACGTAAATGTTGCGATTAATCAACTTTTTACTTTCCTAAACACCTTTCGTGGATGATCGGACAAATTGCATTAACACTTTTATTTGTGTAATAGTTTGTTTATAGAGTTTACGTTTATGTGGTTTCAAGTCAGCAATTAAATAAATATTGGTTTTGAGTCTTTATTGATGTTTGAGGTTGGTTACATAAAACTGTTTACTTCGTATGTAATTGCAACATATATTAGAAAGGTTTGTTATTGTAAGATTTATTGGAATACAGTTCATCTTAAAGAATGATAAGCGAAAGGCGAATTAATTAACTAAAAGGGCAAAATACATGACAATAATGATCTCTAGTCTGTTCTGACATCGTGCATCGTAATACTCATACTACATTAATATAATGCATGACACTTATTTCTAAATACGTATTGCACAAGACATAATTGCTACAATAGTTAGGCTATAATTACACTTTCATTATCTATGATATTAGCGTGACACACACGACAGATGTATAGATAATGTTAAAGATAATTCTCGTCGATGCGTGTGACGTGACACGAGCTAATGTCAGTGGCAACGTGATCACGGGACAATACCGCCTTTGTTGTGTACTATTGAACGAATGACTGAATGATACAGAATGATATTGTATCATTCCTATCAGTTCTAGTTGTCTAACCCTCTGACGTCTAAGAACGGGTCGTAACACTCGTAACGATGTTGTGACATGATTTCTTACAAGATTTGCTATTGTATTAACATTTGTGAAAACGTACATTGTTTAAGTTCATGCTCTGCCAATCTGTGCGCTGATCTCTATAACCCTTTAAAACGTAATGTTATTACAATACCATTGTAACAAGAACTTCACTTACTTTATCTAAAAATAGATCTCTGGCACAGGTTTGTTAAACCATATCGAAAATATGAACAATAAGTATGTGCGCAAAAAATCGAACCAAGTAGATGTGGTTGAGTAATGGTTAACCGCTACTTAATTCTAATGACATGAACTCTACATGACTAAGTGAATAAATGAAGAGGGGACAGTTATAGTAATAAATTACGAGTGTATTGAGGAAAATACATAAAAAGTACGTTTCTATGTTTTCTATAAGTGTATTGAGCGCAGTCGAACACTCATTTTAGTCTCAGCACGTCATCTAGATACAAGATAATGCCTTTTACCTTTCCGTCAGATTTCTCCGACACGTGAAGGGAATTCAACTAAAGACCGTATTCCGTGCTAACATACACATCAACATCTTTAATCCACTTACAAACAATAATCTGATTACATCACAAAATGATCTTCTAATCCAAATTTAAACATCATAGTTAGACAGCTATTTTTGTAAACGGTTTCTAGCAACGGGCATTTAAAATAAAATTACTGGATAGTATGTAACATCATCTCCTAAGATTCCTCAGGAATTCTCTTCTGAGAAAAATGTTTGTCGAGTTACTCAAAGACGCATACATGAACATGAATATCTTGGCAGGAATCTCAATGTAATAAGATAGTTTGTAGGTTAGATACAACCGGCGCCGTCAGGAAGAATAATATTTCAGCTTTAGGGCATAACTTTAATTCTACAGGCAACCGCGAACCAATTTATTGCCATGCAAAGCTCCAATGAAGCTACATAAATTGGCATTAGTTCTGAAGGGAACAATTAAACGAATGTTATGCTACAACTTTGCTCCGTGAAAGTTTGAAAGATATGCTAATCGAAAAAGTTAATCTAGACCGCGGCGGTAATAAAATGACTAAACGATAATTTGATGCAGACTTAACACCCAATTATGACGATTATACAATTTGGCAGTTGTAAAAGGAGACTACATATTTCTGTTAATATGTTAATGTATAACAGTGTTAAAAACTGGCGCTAGGCTACCGTTTAATAATAATACCTCACTTTCTACATTCACACACAATCTTTAAACTAGTTTATCTTGTTCCGAGCTTACGTTTTGGCTTTTCATTGTTGTATCTTTTTAGGATTTCTCTTTTGTTTGTGGAGAGTTACTAAGAGTTAGTTGTTCTCACAAACGCCCGATTTCTGAACGACTAGTTACTGACAGTCAAGAGAACAAAAATTCGATAATCACGTCTGTCAATGTCAAGCGCGGTGATTGGCTGTCTGGCATTTGATCGACCGATCACAGTCGCGATCAATAGATTTGACAATCGATTAAATTGTTCATAAACGTTGGTTTAAGTAAACATTTTAAAGCTTTCAAACATTAGTCACACTGGTCTACCGATGCGTAACCGACCAGAAAACCAACTGCTCAGGATCTAATCTGCGCTAATCGGCTTGTCACTTCATTGCCCGCCGTTTGAGAACTTAATTATATGTATATCAAGCCGATTATAATCGGTTTCTTTTCAATCTCAGCTCCTCAAGCGCTCATTGTTTATCAGTTCATTTACATGATGAATCGACATTAAATATTGACGCTTTTTTTGTCGTTTTCGCTCGGTGCGCGGTGTTGCGCTCGGCACAAACAAATTAATAGTCAATCGGGATCCAATCAAAAGTAGATCGCATCTCTGATATCTTCATATCCCGCCACACTCAATTACTTCGGCAACTGCTTAAATTAATCAACGCCATTCGTGTTGGATGTTTTTTCCTTCACGTATACGCTCGTCTTTTGTTACTTTCATTGCTTGCAACGAGCCCGAGGTGTAAGTGAATGCTATTTATTATCCCTTTGGGTTCTTTTTGTGTCTATTATAATTTCTTGTATACATTTAAATTGTCTATTTGCTTGGGAAACATTAATAACTGCTATAATTATTTATATCTAGCACTATTTGTATTAAATTCTCTTAATAAACTTGACATTTATGGCGTCTAACGCGCATATATCATCTCATGTCTTAACATTCAGTTTTTCATTTTTAATTCGTAACTGACACTTGTACTTTCAAAAGAAATTAATTTTACGTTGCGTGCCGATCTGAATATTAGATTTTCTTTTACATTTAGTTTCAGTCCAGTAGAGCAGTGCGCATAGCTAGATATTATTCAAACGACGCGCGAATTTTCACGCTTGTAATCCTTTCTTGCGAGAGAATTCCGAACAGTTTCTCACATGGACATTCGAGTACGAACAAACGTTAACAATTAACGAACATTCAAGAGAACAGCGATCGCAATAATCGTACAATAAATAACAGTTGTGCAACAAAAACTAGTTAAAGAGAACAGTTTAATTGTGATAGTTACACTTACATTTCTCATCCTTGCCGCACCCTCGCACAGAAAAAGCACAGCCTCTTATATATGGCTGGTTCTAACGAGCTGCACTTAGGAAATAATTTATTTCACCTCGTAAATGGTAGGCTCATCCGGAGAATTCTCATAAACTAGGACCTGTACTGACCTCTTTCACACGGTTTATCAGGAAACATTGAAGCCTAAATCTACACGCTAACGCACGTCGTAAACTTTGTCTTTGCTCTTTGAATATTGTAGGTTTATGATGTCTTATTCGTTGAACAAGGAAATTATTTGAATATATTCTCGGCTCGCGCTTCAATATCAGCTCTCGGGTGAATACATGTAAGCAGTCCACATTCTCTCGCTATCAACAGGGTGCACTGACTCCTGTCGTAACTACTTAACGTTTTTTGCCACTTTTTTCCGCTCAATCGGCTGACATTGACATGAGGCGTCCATGTAACATTAGCGCGCGAAACCAAACACCTCCGCGATTATTAACCGTCAAAATATTATTGTGAAACTGACAACATGATCAACATCACCTTTTTGTAATCAACCGTTAACTAGCCGCAGACTTGCAATCAGATGTTAGACAAAACTAAATATGTTATTATAGTGTCCATTACAAATTGTAGTTTGAGATGCGGCTTAATGAATATTTATTATTATATGTATCGCGGTCGTTTTATGCGATTTTTAAGTAACTTAAATCGCGCGAGTCGCACTTGGCTCGACGATTTTATGATTGCGTTGCACGCTATGGTGATCAGTGGTGTTGTTTTATTTTTCAGCTTTGAGTCAACTCCGAAAGTGGATTACAGATAGACATGAGCATAAATTGAATACCCGAGCCTTAAGGTACCTTTTTATCAGAATCCACTGCTCAGACTCTGATACGGATGAAGTTAAGCTTATCACTAATCCAAGTGGGTATGTGTGCGTCGACTAGATAGCCTTTTCTTAACTGTGGTTGCAACAACTAGGATACAAACATTCAAGTTACGTTTAAAATTCATTTTATTTACTTCACTATTTATAGCGAAATGTCAATGCGTTCGTAATAAAATGCGGTCGATTTTCATTTGGTTTGTTTGTAAAATAAATTATACATCAAACATTTCCTAATGATTTTAAGTTTCAATTTTCCATGGCGTTTGTAGTTTCAACAGCTTCTTTTTTCTTTACCCAGGTACACATTGTTATGATTCGCATATAAATACAGTTAAGTACCGGCTGTCGGCCGTCACGCGTTTTTTGTCTGACTCGAAACAAAACACGACGTGACATGACACGTCATTTGTCACAATTAGTCAAACCATTCGTAGGATTACAAGGTAATCTGTAATTACTGTACTTTTTATATTAAACATTAGCCTTGATATACGAAATATTTTTTATTATGTTTTTTTTTTTGTTTTAAGCTTAATGATGACGAATGTGGACTATGGTTCTTATAAAAGTGTTACAGGTATAAAGTTCTTTAAGAGAAATATGGTTCTTAAAATAATATTTATTTATCTGTCAAGTCGAACTTGAAAGATTATACCTAATTAAATATTTTTTTTAATAACCGTAAATATTCGATCCATATTTTTTTTTCGTTCTAAGAAAAAGTAATTAAATTTTCCATTCGTTTTATTGGTTAAGGTCCCTAGGAATAACTTTAAACTAAAATTATTAATTGAATATGTCTCCATAATATGGGTAAATTGCTAATGGAATGGTTCAATTGAATATTAAATTCAATTAATTGGAATATTCCGCATCGTTCGACAATAAAAAAATAATTAGGTGTTATCTAGTAATTATTATTCAAACATGCTGTTTGATTTCCGTTGTACAAGGCTTGTTATTGCCTAATAGGGCGTATCCGACTGATGTACCGTCAGCAGCAAAGTGCGTTATTGTGTTGATAAATACAATAACGCAAAAAAAAATCTTAACACAATACAATGTTCTACAATTTGTCCTTTTTTCATGTCACTGTTTAGATTATTCGTGACTAAGCTCCGATAAAACAAAAGCCTGCGCGACTAATTGCACACTGAGCGGATGACTGCACGGATAGCCAAGTGGTATAGGTTACCAAGCCAATTACACCCTGCACGACGTGTCGCGGGTTCGATCCCCGCGTCGGACAACTATTTATGCGACCCACAGATGCTTCTTTTAAGTCTAGGTGTGCATGTGAATTGAATGTCTGTGTAACCTCCCGCGACACAAGGATACAATACCTTAGTGCGGGAGTCATTTTTATTCCAAATCAAAATCTATTAAATAATTTCATTTTGTAAGTATGTAGTACTATGTATTACATATTCTATTTTTAACAGAACCGTGACTTGCATCAATTACCTACTTAATTTTATCATTTTTCTGATGTTTAATAAATCTGATTATGGTCATAAATTTTTTTTGCTATCTCTACATAATGGAATAAGGTAGTATATTTTACGCGAAGGTAAAAGGCATTTATTGATAATCTCACGCTCGTAACAGTCAATTAGACTGTGAGTTACTCCTCCGAAGTCACGTTTAACACGAAAAACAGAAACATCCTGTGTTTAGAAAAGCTTTAAAATAAAAAAGACTAGTTTGATATTACATTGTGGAATGACGACTTTAAAGTTATGTTTTTTTTTGCCAAATAAAGTTGATTAATATATAGTGTAAGAAGTTTTTTTTTTTACAAATGGCTACCTGCTAATTTCTTAAACAATGCCTGTGTTGTGTAATGTCCGCTCATGGGTATAATAGGCTATTATGACAAAAAAAAATAATTTTGCCGATTTTCGATCAGGATTTAGGGTGCAATTTTTTTAATAATATAACTATAATATGTTCCTTAGGTTTACGCTACATAGGACAAAACGGTTTGCACAATTATTAACACATTTTTTTACTAACAGATAACTAGTATAGATCGTAGAAACCTTAAGTTAGATAAAAAAATATATTTTTCCATAAGATAAAGTATTGAATGTCAGTGTCAAGAACTTCAAATGTAATTATAAGTTTAATGAGTCGTAATTAACAGTAACTAATAGATAACATATCTTGTTAACATAATTATAAACGTGAGAGTATCACTTCTATGAAAAAATGTCTATTGCTGCATTGCTTTATAGTTTATAGCATGCGAAAGTTTCAAGAATAATACAGTAAAGAGGTATGTATCAGAAATTCATCGGGAACGAGAATAAAAGGGGAAAAAACATCAAACAATTTAATTTACTCTCGGCGTGTATCTCTGAAATAAATTGTCCCCTCGATGAAAACATATTTCAATGGTTTGTAATAACTCAATATACTTACATCAATGGCAACCAATCAACGAGTTTTAAATTAAAAAATATGATTAAATTTCATTAATATTCAACGTCGTTAACTTTACACAAACTGACAAATGAACACATGCATAATTGCATATGCAAGTTGAATTGTTTCCTTTAAACTTCATACACCAATTCTACATTTAACTATTTCCTTTAAAGTTACTTCGAACAAACAAAGCCTAACATAACCTTACTAACAAACTAACTGAACCAAACGCAAATTCACAGCTACAGTCATAAATTCTCTTATGGCAACATTAATCAGCTTTGAAACTGTAACTTCAGAAACAATGGAGGCGCGTAAGGAATATCCATGAACAACTCAAGATCTGTACCTCTAACACAAACTTTCAAAGCAAGACAATTGTTATTGTGGAAAAGAGACACTGCTATGCAATGTAGAGCGCTATCTCGCTCCCACGAACGGAATTACCCTCCTTCAAAAGCTCGTAGATCCCACTGGCATACTAGCCTTCGACAGCCGACAGGTATAGCTATCTAAACGAAGCATTAATTAATGTAACAAGCATTTGAATTCAATACTATTTACAATGTACTGTTGTGAAAATTCATGCAAATGTTCGTTACAAATGTACTGAGAACGATGTTACATTCAAAAGACTTCAACGCGTTTTCTCAGGCGATTGGAAGGAAATATGAAAAAATGTTTGGTGTGTCCTGTGTTAAGAAATTTTGCTATCAAAATGGATAACAACAAGCATTGTATGATAATAAAATTAATAGTTTTTTTTTCCTGAAGGTTAGGCCGTTGAGGAATAAAAGAAAATTAAAAGAAACATACCATACATTAACCTTGTATTTTGTACTACATCGAAAGTGTAATAAAAATGTCAATGTTCCAAGTTTACTACCTGGGAACGCTTTCATGAAATGTGTTAGACTAGTAGCCATTAAGAAATGTAACGACAAATACGTGTACGGTGCACAGTTAATACATTATAACGGCTTGTTTTTGTCAACTTGTTTCTTAATTGGATTATCCTACAATGCAACCTTCCGTTGCACCTCGAACACGCACGGTACGCTCTGATTCACACTCGTCTATTCAAATTAAGACCTTACTCCAAAGGCATTAAATCTCAATTTCCGCTGACAATAACTGTCATGTGAAACAAAGTATAATTACACACTAAACAATGCTAAGAGCAATGTTTAAAAACTAGGGCTCGAGGAACTCACGCGAAATAAGGTCTTAGTAACTTGCGGTTGATACAGAGACATCTACTTTCGTCCTGCTGCAGGAAAATGAACCTTAAGACCTAAACTGTAGGGCTGCAATCGTGTTTGTTTGGTACTGTGACGCTTGACTGCGGTTTCCGCAGAATGCCATTGTATTGCAGTGTCATCGTAGATATATGTCACTGTTATAAGATCGACGGTGGCGTGACACGTCCGCCGCGCAGATAACGTAGATACGTTTGTTTATAGTCACGCTACGGTCACGGGATAGAGTGAGCCTGCCTCTAACCAACTACTAGCAAACACGAAGAATAGAGTTTATGTTACAGGAATATAATAATTAACTCGCTAGAACTACATTATGGTATTTGTGGATAGCTTGTTATCATCATATATTGCATCGTAAATATTAAAGGTATACTATGACACTATCCTACAGAGTCATCATAAAACTGAATGAAGTCATTAAATATATGATTACAAACATACTGACGTACAATAGAACTTTAATCTGAGTGAAACATTTATGAAATTAAACTCATTAAAAGAAGTGCATTTCCCAAGACGCAATTAACTTGAACTCCGGTAGCTCTTAAAAGCATAAATCATACAAAAACAAACTCTTCAAACAAACGTTCATATTTAACTAATGGAATCGTAAAATGGATTTACAACTTATGTTTGTTAAAAGTACATTAATTATCTTTAGAGGTGCATTTATGTCCTTCTATGTATATGTACAATTACGTCATAGTATAAATACATAAACCTATAGTAGTTTAACCCGGCCGTTTCCAAAAAATAAATTTCTACAGCCGCGCGGTACGTAACAGCGATAGGGCTGCAACCTACAGCATTCTAATTACTTTAACAACTGTCCGTTCGTCACTGCGACACGCTCGTCTGTCTCATGCCACGGTCATGCCACGATCCGAGCGTAGGCATGACTCTCGTTGCGCCTGTTTATATGAAGACTTCATCATTACTACATAGTTTAAAACGAAGACGCTGTCGTTTGTCTGTATGTCCGCTTAAATCTTTAAAAATGCGCAACGGATTTTGAAGCGGTTTTCTTCAATAGATAGAATGATTCAAGAGGAAGGTTTATATGTATAATATACCAGTAGTTTATCCAAGCAAAGCTGGTATACTGAGGTTATACTTACGTTGCGTTCACGGAAGTTTGCGACCGATTATATTTATAATTAGTAGCTTTATTGTTTAAGTTCTGTCTGCTCTAATGATTTGTTACCTAACTGCACTGGGTTAATTATACAGAACTGTGCTTCGTAGATTCTGAAGTGCTGTCTGTTTGCAAAAGGCCGTAAAATTGACGCGAGATATATGAAAGTTATTTAAAATTTAATTATATTTATTGGATCTTGCAGAAGCACAAAAAAAAATAATTTTCATTGCTGCAAGCTGTTATTTCTAGTTTACTTATTTCACAGTAAATTATTAGGTACTATATATTTTCTGTATCCAAAGTCGACAGTCATACAAATATTTATTCCCAATTGACGTTTATTTTTTCCATTTTACTTTTACCAAAAAACATTCCAATAGTAAACAGTCTCGTCCTCAATAAACCCAAGTAAAAGCGACAATGATTAAACACAACCATGACGTCACACGAAGTGAAATTACAACGTTGTACGCCAAAAACAGTTGTCACCTCGTCTGACCCGTAATGGCCGCCAAACTGTTGCTATGGCGTCAGAGTTGAAGGTCACGGCAAGGTCACGGTGTAACCAGCATTTCCCACGGCCCTTCACGTTAATACAGTATTCAGTGGTTGTTAAGCCAAGTCCATTGGCCTGTACGTTTTGTGTGTTTAGCACTGAAATAACCGATGTTTTAGACGTAAATTATGTTGCTTACGGAGTCAATAGACTGTTGGTAAAATGTAGGGGTGTTCACTAAATGGTTGGCAGATCATATTATAAAACGAATGACGAGAAAATTTGTGTTATGTCTCAGCCTATCAAAAACTTCGGGATTTCTCTTACGTTCTCCTATGTCTATTTATATATCAGCATTTTCGGCTTCGGGCTTCGTTATATTTCTATATAAAGTACATTTTTGAACTGAAACATTTATTTCATCAATCAAACTTAAAAAAAGAAAATACAACCAATAACTTCGCGTAGAAAGTTCAACTAGACTGATAATATCTAGTTTTTTGTAAAGGTAAACATATTCACTGAACCACTCAAACTTTATTTACTCCAACAAAAATAAAGGAAACAAAATAAATAAACATTATGTATTCGTTTTGTTTGAATCCGTGATAACCGAGATGCTTACTTTCACGGAAAGCCGATGCTTCCTGACCTAGTTGGAATGACTACTGTCTTTTATTTATTACCTACTTTGTTTTAGATTTAAAAGATTACACAAAAGAAATATACTTTTAGAAGCCTTTAGTTTGAAATTAAAAAGTTTATTGTGCTTTTTTTGCTTATATTTTGTGAACGAAAACACATTGGAATCAAGTTACTGAATTGAGACCTCTTAGTAGTCTATATTATAAACATTCAAATCACATACACAAAGACACCCATTCATATAACAAGCATTTATGAATCACTAACACTTGTCCTTTGCGGGAATCGGACCTACAACATATCGTGCTCAGGAATACCTTTTACCACTCTGCTTTACGTGCAGTCAATAATGGAACGAACTTTACTCCTTTATTAAGAACTATCTCAATAGAGCCGTAGACGTAAAAATTAAAAGGAGTTTTCTAGTGGGAAACTAACGGCTCTTAATACAAAAATAATATTTAATTATTTAAAAAGTAAATCGGGTCACTTTCCGAAGCGTCTCCGTATCGTAGGACACTATTGTTCACCATCTTGGAACCTGCAGAAAGTTTTCGCGTGAAATGAATACAAGTGCGCAGTGCGCATGCGTGAGCTGTCATATTAGCCTGATTGAGCAGAGCACACGGCTCTTTATAGCTATTTGTCATTCATGCCGATGCTAATATTGTATGCTAACGTTGTTTTTAGACATTGTTCTTACAACGTACTGCCACATATCACATGCTTATATTTAGATATTAATTATTAATTTGCAACTTTGTACTTTGATTTTGTCCCAATATGGTATAGTCGTGTAGCTGAATCATGCAGGAGCTGATATAAATTGGAACATACGGACTGTCGTTATTAATGTCCAATTCCACTCTACATGAAAAAAGCATTTGGCTTGATTGGAACATTCATTTTTAATTCCATATATATTTTTGCGGAACACCAAGAAGCTTTCGACTGATACAATAATAAATAATCACTAAATCAACCATATCTAACCTCCATACTAAACATAAGGGCTATAGAAACTTATAGTTAAGTTAACACTTGTATCTTCTACAAGGTAACGGAAACGTGTGATGTTTACGAGACAAGTGATATCGATGGGAAAGGCCGAATCATCCGCTAAGCACCGTCTATACACGATTGTTCGTCATTTCCTATTGGCCCGCATTCTCTGTGGATACGAGTAAAATTAAGTGTCGGATTGCCGTCCCATCGGGCTATGAGAGTAAAGAAAATAGAGAGTGCATCTGTGTTTGCGCACACGCTTGTGCACTATAATATGTCCTGCGTAACTGGCTGGTGTCTTAGTAACACTGGCCGCCGTGGCCGAAAACGATGCGGACATTATTATTTATTTGACACGAGTACTATCGTAGTATCTGTGTTGAAGTTACTATCAAGTTACGTTATGTTTTGATTGAATATGTAAATATTGAAAATGTTTTGATACACCTGTCGTGTGCGTATGGATATATACTGGAAACCAGAGTGGATTGTCATTGGGTCGGTGAGATTTTATTAGTCTTTTATAGAGTTATCAAAGCTGTGTATAAAATGTGATAATGAGTAGCTTTGCCAATTATCGGTGTGCTCTTTCGGTATATGAGGAAAAATTTAATCTCCTACATAGCACGAAAGTATAAAGTGACCGTATTATTTACTGAATTATTTTAGAAATTTCATGACACAGCCGAAAATTCTTGCGTTTAAATCAGATTAAAACAGCAAGTTTTAGCACATTCACTGTTTAAAAAATATCTCACATGAGTGCAATTAAATGTCAAAACTTTCATCGCGAGAGCGTGTGTGTCCTGGTGCCACACTTGCGGCACCCGGCCCGATTGCGCACGCGCACCGAATATTCACCTCACCCAGACCCTCGTCATTATCGACAATGACGCTCATTTAAATAAACCCAAATGCAAAGTCATTACTTTCTGTGTGCGCTTTTTTTTAATTCAAATTCGATTGGGTCCGTCTGTATCAGCGAGTAATTTACTCTTGCCCATCCGTACGGAAGCACATTGTTACCGACCTAATAGCCGAGTTTCACACAAACATAAGACGATTACCCGCAAGCGGACAGCGTAAACGATGGATACGAACGAATATGGAACGGTAACTCTATAAGGTAACAAAAACTCCATTCAAGAACTGACCCCGAACAAATTATCTAACTGTTCGACGCTTAATTTCCGAACGCAGCTCACGTATGTTTCTTTACAAATCGTCCATTATGTGCGTTAGAATTTAAATTTCAAATAAAACAAAATAGCCTAAAACTTTCTTATGTAGGTGACTGTACGTGTAGATACTTCGAAGACGAATTCTTTTGTGTGCGGTGTAGTTAAGTCGCCTCCACTTGTAATGACGTTATGCAGACATGAATAGATTTCAAAGTTTCGCATTGCTGAACTCAATACAAAGGAACGATCCTTGTTACGGCGCTAAATGTGTAATACAAAAACTACACAACACAATGCCAGCTCTTGCGATATACCGAGACATGTTATGGTAGAAGCAATCTCAGCCTCCTTGGAAATCTTATAAAAACAAGTGGATGCGTCAAACTTACTGAGCACTTTGTTGTGCGAATAAAACAATATACTTTAGTAGCCATTACTTTGACTGTTACGTTATGTTAAAACTGCTTACTGTAGTAGCCTGTCGGCTACCGAGACAGCCGAGTACACCGGCTAATATGCATTTAATATGTATTTGCAAGCTACTTGTACATGAAACTGTTACACGTGGTCACGTCGGCGTGGCAGCTGCCTATTAATTATTGAAGAATTACTTTCCGATGCGGGATGCGGCGAGGGTAGGAAGTGAAGCGTTGACGCCGTAACTGTTCAGCGAACAACGACCTAGACCTTGTGTAACAGCTCTGCCGACCACACCACAATGGACAGGAATTCTAATGAGCGCACTAAAAATTGCTTTGAATGCTGATGATTTTTTTCCGTGCACTTGAACTGTAATGAGGGCGCAGAAATTGCACAACAAACCGACTCAATAGAACAATTATCTCGGGTAAACTAATCAAACGAGTAGAATTGCCGATGAATATGTAATTACAGAGTTGATCATCATTGGCGTGACGGGGTATTCGCTATGGAGTTATTAGAAACTGACTTATAATTTCTGGTAATATTATATCATGTTTGTTCGGTGAAAGTGCTGATGTAAGTCTGTTTTCGTGGACAGCGGTGTGTGAAGAGTCGCGGAGTGTTCCCGATCGAGGCAGAGAGCGGAACGCGCGACACTCGACAACTGTGATTGCATCCTCACGGACCTACTGCCCGATTTCTCTCGCTACATTAACTACCACACTTTTATCTTTCTTTGCTGCATCTGCAGAATCTTATTCTTGTATACAGTTTGCTATGGAACATTATATTTCTAGTCTTCAGTGACGCGTAACTAATGCTCGATAGGAATTAAATTGTTTGCATTTAAGGGTTTAACTATTCAGACAGTAATTCAACATTTTCATTGCTGATAACACTATGATTAACTATGATTTTATTTTCCTTTACAGTTAGATAGAAAACAGTAAGCACAAAAACCCTACAGTAAAGTTATTTAGTCAAATTTTCATCTAAAATGAAGATATATTCTCAAGTTAAGATCTAACGGTAAAAAAACGCTATTATTATGTAAATAAAGAGAATGGTACACGTGTTATGTCTGTAGATATCAGCCACACGACGCAAGTACTGCTAGTGCTACTTGATTGTCCGCATAATGTCATAACTTATTCATGTTGTCGTATGCAAGCGTCACCTGCTTCCCTCAATTAATTCTAACTACTGCCTCGCGCGGAATAACAAGAGAAAAACATTCCTCAAGTGTTTCGAACCCCAAACATTTTAATAATATGTAGGTCAATTGACACATGAATATATAAATGTTTTAGTCAATTTAATTTCGCATGAATATGCAGTGATTATTTTAATTTTGTGTTTAATTTGTTGTCTTTAAATTTTGAGCGGTTTATTCGTTTGCGGATCAGTACCAATACCACACCACAAAATGAAAACCCTGAAAAATACATATTTCTATAATTATTTACTATTTTATCAGTAGGTAAACACGTAACTTAAGATAAAATCCCTATTAAAGAGCAATTAGTAACCAAGATAAAAGGCTAAGGTATCGAAGAAATTCTTAGAAAGTGTGAAACAAATATGGCAATGGCTTCCACGTTCTTAAAACACATTGCAGTATAAATAGCAGGTAATTAAGGTCATTGTAATTAAGCGAATTCTTCTGCACTCGCAAAGCGGAGACTGCGCTTGCGCCGCTGCCGACCGTTTCGCGACGATGCGAACTACAACTGGAGCAGAACGCAATTTCTAGCCGAGAAATATTTGTCTGATTGACGCTTATTGTTAGTCTGATACTTGTATGAGACATGGCTCTCATCAAATACTATTAATCAAATGCGAAAGTTTATTTCATATCTGCAATTTCTCCCCGTATCGTATAAACCAGATGAAACAATTAAAAACCACAGAAAACCATAGTTTTAATTAAGTATAATAATCAGAGAAAGGTTTTTTTAAGATCTATAAAATATTTAATAACTAAATAGTGGACTTTACAATAAACTCGGGTCACTAGGTCATAAAGAGTGTTAGGTAGGTACTAGAGTGTCATGATTCGTGATTTACCTCAAAAGAGAAACCACAATCCCGTTTTGACCCGATATCAAAACGGAGAAAGATTAGATAGAGAGAGAAAAGATGAAGACAAAGAGAGACAATTCTGTGTCTAGAATGTGAATCATAAATACGTGAAACTTACAGTTAACTGAACAGAGTCCCTTTTATTAGCGACGAATTTAAATAAACCTGACCGAATGACCTAGATAAAATCGCAGTTATACCTAAGTTCAGCAGTAAATGTTACAGGGTTAGGTTACTGGAGTCTAAGGCGGCGCACTCACACTGTTCACAATTAAAGTTTTACGGCCATCGTTGATTTCCAGCGTGTTATCGCCGCTGTAAATCAAAGCCCCAGCTTTTACTCACAGGTGAGATTTTCATATCCGAATTCTGCGAACGAATAAAACTAGACGCTTGTAAATTTGTTGCTAATTACAAAGTCCGTTATTTTCACCTCTTTTCTTGTTTTCATTTGTTTTATTGCATGATAAAATTGTAGGTATTACTCAAAAAGCTGCAACGTTAAAGTGGAACTGGGCTTGGCACGTCTGCCAATAAATCAATGGGCCAAAATAACCACCAAATGGTCTCTTTTACATAATAAACGTCAGCGAGGCAGACCCAGGCGGAGATGGCGAGCGGACCTGGATTATTTTTTACAAAACTAAGTCACTTGTGGCTCTTGAGAGAGACAAGTGGAAGAAGAGTAGGGAGGCCTTCACTTAGCAGTGGGACATCTCAGGCTAGTAATAAGAATAATAAAATGATAAAACCACTACAGGTGCACATGATAAAAACACTAAGGCTAAAGCTTTACTAAAAAAACTAATGTACAAATTGTAACTTGGGAAGTCTTTAGTAAACTAAAGACTTTCCAAGTGATGTTCAGAAAGCTTTATTTTTATTGTTTCAATTTTCATTTTTATTGGTAAACTAGAAACTGGCCTCGGCTACAAACGAGTGCAATGCTATTTGAATCACTCTTTCTATTAAATAAACTGCATCAAAATCCGTTACGACGTCTTAAAGTTCAAAGCATATGTAAAGACAGGCAGCAGGAAACGACTTAATTTTATACCAAGTATTGATGTACGAAACTTCTATAATCTTCGTACTATGGTATTTACGAGTACATATTGTATAATGTTCGTTTATAGCCCAACGGATGCAGTACCATCTCGACACCCACTGGTCTACACTTCCGTCAACGCACTCAACACACAACTTACATAAAACTAGTCGCGAAAACAACTCGACTACAGTAATTAACTTCCGTATACTTCGAAGAAAACAAACTGTTTGTTGACATTTTACACACAATCAGTTATAACTGGAATACGCTGAGAAAAGAAATGAGGAACATCGGCAGAATGTCAAAGAAATCACTCTTCAACGGATGTCGATGATTATAGTAATTCCTATAATAGGAACTACCTAATCCCAGCGGTTGTTATTAATTAACCTTCGGTGTAGTAAAAAACAATTGTAATAACGGAATTATTGTAAGACGGAACTAATGATCTGCCTCTGTAGATTTTTCTACTAACACAGATATAACAATAGTGGAATTGGCTCAAATCCCCTGTTTTAGCTCTTCTTTACATTTAAACGATTCATTGTTTCTAGAAATGACACTTTTTCAGGGGTCTGCGTTCATTGATTTCCAGTGTAGAAAAGAAAAACAAATTTTCAATCGCGATTTCACATAACTCATCCATATAAGTACAGTTCTATGAGTATGTACCACTAGTTCAGTAGTTAACTTCTTATGACGTAACAATCACAGACAGTTCCTTTCTTTTTTCGAAGCGGCGCCATCTCTCCTCAAGCATATCGTTTCTGAGAACTTTACTCAACCAAGAAATACGAATGAAGGCTAATCGATCAGTATGGTAGCCGCACAGGCTTACTATTGTAGAGGCTTATGAATATTCAAACTTATTAATAGCTGGGGGATCGATTGTAGACGTGCATACGCTACGAGTTATGACCCGTTGCATGTAGGCGCCACCGTCTTTTGTTTATTGCAAGACATACTCGGTATGACAGTAAAAAAAAGGAATTGATGTAGCGTAAATACGAAGACTGTAGAAGGAATTTATATTGTAAAAATAAAAACATCGAGCCGTCAAAACGTAAGCCATAATCCCGGGGGACCGATATGTCGCAAAACTCGAAATCTCGTTGAAACCTAAAAGCTCTTTTCCAGTTTAGACGTGTACGTAATACCAGTTTAATTACTTTCTCGAGGACGTGCCCGTTTGACAGCTTTATCAATCCTAAATTATTGCCATTTGGAGGCTTTAAGCAAAATGCAAAAAGTTTTACGTAAAAGTTTAGAATGTGTTCAGGAAATTATGATGACTGTTGACACTTTTAGAGTGAAAACATATTTAAGTCTTGTATACTACCTACGCAGTTTTCAAGAAAACTAACATTGTATAACCATCCTTACGAATGGATAAAATGGAATTACATCTCATAAACTATGAACAACTACATCCAGCCTTGACAGTACAATAACACAAAAAGAACAAGACGACTATTATCTATGCTCTTTACAAGAAAACACAATGAATAAATAATTCAATAGGACGAACACCGGTTTGCATAATAACAGTTTGCTTGAATAAAAACATATATCATATATGGAAATATCTTCGGGGTATTAAGGCACCCCGGATAGCCGCCGGGAGCGCTGGAGGCCTAGTCAAGTTGTAAAACATTTACATCCAGGGAAAGTTATATGCGTATAAAGTTTACTGGTTAAGTATAGTAGATAATAAATATTATATTGGTCTGTTAGATTGTAAAGGTTCTCGACAGAATATTCGATCAGACGGCCTAGTACCACCACTTAAAGTAATATAATTGCGAGTGTGGAAGCGTGACAGCTCACTACACGGCGTAGAGCGGTGTCTCTCTTCCACACTCGCTATGATATTACTTTAAGCAGTGGTCCTCTGTTTTCTAAACATCATACCAGTTAAGGAAAGGTTCTTACATTTATATAATATTTAAAAGATCAACAAAGGTAAGTTTTAGTATCGAGAAATTCCAAGCATTTACTATTGATGGATTATGAAATGTACTCTTACGATAATACCTAGGTAAGTTTCTAAGGATGTGTGAAACTCAAGTGGGTGCAGATCTCTCGTGAAGTCTCGAGAAACATGTTGGCTCATAGCCACATGCATATTGAGTTTAAAGACCGCATTAATGTGGGGAAGTACTAAGAGTTTCCTTGAAACTACCACATTCTTCGATTATAATAAATCTGAGTAACTTAGGCTTCCGATTAACATCGAACGAGAAAGACTTGTTTACACTACATTTATTTTTAAAGGCTATTGGAGCCCAACATTTTTGCATAACACGACGTAATGTCCAGCAGATTATTGAGAAAAATAGTTTTAGGATAACGCGGATTTTTTAAGCTTACTGACGTAAACCAGCTAAAGGTGAGGTCATTGAACTACGATAACATTTATTCAAAATTTTATAATCGCGCAGAGTCGCGTAGTCTGCATATCTCCTCCACTCAGCCTTAGAAAATCTTAGAATCAATCACCGAAAGCATTTTTTAGGAAAAGTTACTAATATTGTTTGAGTTCGTAATTTTGTAATTTTGCTAATGCATTGCGATTGCAATTAAAAATTCGGTTTGTCTAAAAAAACAATCGGGTTTTAAGACTCTCGAAAAGAATGTCGAAAATTACCGCGTCTTTTGTCACATCAAACATTATTCCACATACAAAGTTATTTACCATATAAGAACATTAGATAGCAGATAAGTAAGTTAGTTGCGGAGTCAACGCACCATTGTCAGCTCCCAGCAACAATGCTCGCGATACAGTTGACAAAAAGCGCACACCGCCACCGCCGCGCCGCCGCGCTGCTGCCACTGGCGGCATGTCATTCACCCGCCGTGGAAATCGCTGTTTACATCTCCGACTTTAATCGATTCGACAATCGAATCAAATTTCGAATTAATCGATATTTTATCCCCATCATTCATTTCTTCTGTACAAAACGCAATTAACATTGGCAGTCGGCCGTACAGTAGAAATCAAGCGCGAGTCCCGAGATAACTAGATACTTTTCGGCGCTTGTTACGTGCATAGCATTGCGATAATTCCGCGTATACAATACTGAACAAATAACATTATGTGGAGTCTGTAGTTGCAGAACAATGAGATCGCTGAGACTTGAATACTATAATTATGAAGTGGCTCATGAAAGTGCTTACCTCTTGGGCACACTAATCCGTCGTTGCCGGAACAGGTGGTCCATTGTTCCTTAGCTCTTCTTTGTCTTTACACTTTAACTCGGCCTCTCCCACACAAATATAGGAAATTACGAACTTTCACTTAATCTTATGTTTTTGTTCCGGAATGTCCACAGTACTTGTATCTCTGTAGTCGAACCACTGTGTCCACACTGGGCCACTAAATCCCTTAGGTATTTTGAATAAAACTTTACACGGTCCAGTGAACCTGGACTATTACTAAATGATTATTTATAGATGAGGCCTGTAAGAAAAAGTTAGGCTTAAAACGAGATAAGATTGTTAAAAATATTCTACCTCCTGCTGATCGGAAACAATTTGAACAACCTTACTTCTAACAACGGAGCAACGCAATCATTAAGTTTTTTTTTTAAAGAGATCGATAAAAATAAATATCTATTGTAAAGTTCGTGGTCACGATATCTCAACAGATTTGGAGCAAAGACAATCAGATATTAATTGACGGTATCAAATATCATTTCGGTGGCGATTACATTCATTGGGAGAAAGTGAAGGCGAGATGCGCCGGCGCAGCCACTCGCTCCTCTCGCTACATTTACGATACACATAAACACAACTTTGATGTATCGAGAATCTTACATTGTATTTAATTTGTAAATTAAAGTGCCACTTAACGTATTGAAACATACAATCTTTAACACTCAGTAGAATTGTTCACGATGAAATTATTTACGAACTCTCTACATCTTTATAGGTCTCTGCTCCAATTTCTTAAAAGTAGAGAAATTATTAAAATTATGTCGTGCTTATAATTATGCTATAAATTCTTTAAAGTAGCGTTGACATGCAAAACTGATTACACATAGTAATTACATTCCTTTATTGATTTACTTGCGTGTTCTGTCACAAGAATAAGAATGGTTTTATTTTTTTTCAAAGCAAAATTTATAACTGTTTTATATTTTATGCACTACTAATTTTTGTTTCAAAAATTAACTTATAAAAAATAATTTTACTAGAGTAAAAAGAATTTTTTTTTTGTTTTACTGCTAGTAAAAACAACGAAAAATATATTAATAATTTAATTTTCAAATAAAAATATTTTTACCATAAAAAATCCAATCAGTTTCAAAAAAATCCAAAACAAAAATTCACTAATATTCAATTACAAAAACACAAAATAAATTACTTTTTAGCGATCGAATTCCGCGCGACTTTCTACCGCGTGCGTTGCGTGGCGGACGAGAGAGCGATACGTGCGGCCCCGCGGCGAAATGACGGAGCACTGAAGCCGCCGGCCGACAGACGATCCGCGACTCATCCCCCAGCCCTTCTTACAGGTGCCTAGTATACTAGAATGGTACTGTAACGCCTATTATAGATGTAAAGATAAAATGATGTAATGTTGCATGCTGCATTAATTATTTATTGCTAACACAGTTTGTTAGTATTATTACACATAATACTAAGTCCTTGTTCGAAATAGACGTTATTGTTATTAAAGATTCTATGTCGTGTATTGATTGGTATTTTATTGTGTGTGGTTGGTATATTATTGTTTATTTAGGTTACCTAGTCTTATTCTATTGTCTAGGATTCAAGATTTTTTGACTAATCGTGTGCTTCATCTTCAATCAATATTATAAGACTTTTAATAAGGAAGTGTCCACTTTTTATACAATTTTCCAAGAAAAAGAAAATCACGTTAAATTTTTTCAGCAACTGTCCTCGTTAACAAACCATGTTTTTAATTATCCTCTCTTTCATGATCACATTTTTTAATATTTGTGCCATATTCCAAATTCGTAAACAAGTAGGTCCTTATTGAAAAAATGGAACAACATAAGTATACATCATAACTCCAAATTACGGTAATAAGAACATTAATAGCAGCTCTACATTTTAAAGGTGTAAAATTAAAATCACGTTTAGTCTCGATATGCCAGTCATTTTGAACAAAGGTGAAATTATCACATTTTACTTTGCGTGTGTCCGGTGCACGCGATCAAGGTGTTAATTAAAAAAAAACTACCTATAATCGCTCCCTACGTGTTGCCTCTGCCAGTTCCGAGTAACAGTTGTTTATTTATACTGGTTTGTCTATGAGATTTCTAATTCGCATAATTCGAATTAATATTTTTCGGTCTAATTGCGCCTGAGCATCATAAGCATGTATTTACTGGTTAACGGTGAATGCGATTATTCGCATAACTACAGACTATTTCATAACTACGAATGTTCTTAAAATAATAGGTGTGGACATGGATGCGTCTAGCTTGTTTAGTTATTATTTACTCGTTATTTATTGCCTACAGCATACTTAATCACGACTACATTTCTTTTTATTGCCTCTTTTTGAGCACTGAAAATACAGTCTAACAGTCGACTGTCCGTACGCATACAATTAGCCGCTTTGTGAACTCTACATTGAAGTCATTGCCAGTGAATATTCGTTAAAAAAGTCGGACAATAAATGCCAGAAATTCATCAATTTATATTCTTATATTAGTTCCTTATCATACCTTTTTCGTTATGTACTTATTTATTATGGTGGTCTTTTTATTTATCTGTATGTCAAACTATCAAGGATCCCCGAATTTGTCTTTAATAAAGTAAAGAGTTTAGTATAGAAAAATACTCTACCCACTTAATGCCCGTTCTTGTCATGACATAACAACGCAGCGTGTAATGTTTTTCCTACAAAATTCAATTAAAATGAAAGTACGTACTTTACATTTTTCAGCACGTAGCATTACCAAGTATTATCTACCGTTAAATAATGCATGAATTGCCCCATTAGACTCATGATCGTTAATGCGACTGCGAAGCTTGAGATCCTAGGTTTAATTCCCAGGTAGGGAATAATTGCGTTTACTGGGAAATTGAACGTAGCGGACTGGGGATAAAACGGGGCCTGTTAAAAAGCTAGTTGGCTGGTCGAGTACATATCCTTGTTTTCTTAATTATTCTCCTCTGACCTAGCTCTAGACTGTCTCTATTTGAAGGTTTGACAATGTTTCTAAATCTTTTTAGCTATTATCGTTACATAGTGTACAAAAATAATCTTACTCGACTTACACTACTTGCAGCAATAAACACAATTAATAATCGGTTCAATCAAACATTTATTAATACCTTATCAACCAATAATTGATAAGGAAAACCGTCTTTAGCATAGCAAGAGCAGTCTTGAGTCTTACAACAATGATGGCCTATTATGCCAATAAATCAATAACCACCTAGCGTCTACCTTTGTGCATGACTAGCACTAAAACTATATAAAACTGTAATTACCAGCACAAAGATTTCTCTTCACACTTTCCTACAGAAGTAGCAAAGATCACGTAAATGTCAAACCTCACACGTCTGCTTCCGCTTACCATCACCGAACCAAAATGACTAACCAAATAGGTAACTATATTATAGACGAGCCTGTTGGTCTAGTGGTTAGTGGCCCTGACTGCTATACCCGAGGCCGTGAGTTCGATTCCCACCCAGGATAAATGTTTGTACGATGAACTCGATTATTTGTTCTTTGTCTAAGTGTAATTTGTCTTTAATATGTAAGTATTTAGAAATATATAAGTATGTTTATCAGTTGTCTAGTACTCATATGTTTACTACTACTTTAATATGTTTTATTTCAGACTAGATGGCGTTGTGCGAATCTTGTGGAATATTTATTTTATTTATAAGTTGTTACATGACTTCAACACCGGTAGCCAGTGTAAAAGTAATACAAAATAGAAGTATTTTAGAATACATAACGTATATATGTAAAATCTACATCGAAAGACTATCAATACTGTCAGATTTATGATCCTAACTCATGAAAGATTGGAATAAGTCAGTATTCGAAGGATGAAGTAACAAAAATACACTCGTTATTTATTGAACACTTACTGTTCATCCGTTTTGCAAAGGTCACTAAACAAATAAATATTATGGCAGTTTGTAATATAGGATGGTGACAGGGTACGAAAAGTAAAAATCTAATTGGTCCGTAAGATAGATAATAAAAAAATATTAGATAAGTATTTTTGCGTTTGCCTAAACAATAAAAAATTTCAAAGTCATACTGCCCTAAAGTTCAGGCTTGTGTTGTTACGTATTCGCAAAATGAATACGAAAAAGTGACGTCTTGCGTAAGTTTCATTGACTTTACTTTGGTTAATTTGTGTTTCCGGGACAAAATACGTATCCAATTTTATTCAATACCTACATTAAAAAATGTTTTCATCTTCCCTAATCTGTTTGTTCATCGACATTCGTTACCAACCGTAGGTAGATAGTTATATAGCTTTATCGATAAACTTTATTAGTTATTTTACAACAGATTTCAAGAGCTATTCCACCGTAAAACACATTTTTGTACTTACCATACCTACCTCTACCATACATTAAATAAGATAAAAGCAACTTCGTCTGTAAATAAACAATCATTCTCTAATGGCTCATAAACGTAAATAATGTGCGTACTAAATCTATTATTTACTCATCTTTATTGATCGCTAACCAACGGAAAACTTAACAGGCTTGTGAAAATGCACATGTGTGTGTGTCATATATACCTATAGTGTAGGTACGCGTGAGAAAGTGATTATTTTGCATTTCGCTACAATAAAGTACGACGTGCAATCGATTACGCTAGACCACTTCAATGCTGCTTTTTATCCTGTTAGGAGTTTTTACAAACAGTAACGCCATTAACTCCGCAATAAAGGTTCGCATCGTCAATATCAATTAGGTGACGTTTCCTGACGACTGATCGAGTATTAGTGTAGGTGTTATAATTTATAATCTATTAAAAATAAAAATTGCTTCCCTATTTATAAGTTACGATTCTGGACTTGACGACGACTACACGATACGATTAACGTGTGAAAAATTGTCAAAGGTTTTATTTAGTTACGAAGGAGAGGGTCCCGATAACGTTGACATTTTCTATATTAGAACATTCCGATTCTCTTGTATAGAAACACCTTTGTAGTAACTAAAAAATTAAACGAAACGACTACCGTGTTTCACTAACTGTTAATTACTATACAAGCTTGTGAGTATGTAGTTAGGATACCTATAAAAGGAAAACGGAGTTAGAGGCTGAACAAAAAGTGCCTTCACTAAACCTGTAAGTACTTTTCTTCATGTAGGTAAGTAAAAGTCAAAAAAGGAGAGCTAATTACAAATCGTAATTAAGTGATGTTCAGTGTCACCATTTAAGGAAAAATAGGCGCCCACTACGGCTCGCCACGGCAATTGCTACGAAGAGTTAACGGAGATTCTAATTATCTGCTTAATCATTTACAGATAGAAGAAAGTGGCATGTGATTTGATGAACATGGTGTTTACATTATTAGATGGCTGAATAAGGATATCTATGCTAGCTAAAAACTGTACGATAGTTACAGTATATCGTAACTAATACCTACTTTAAAGATTAAAAAAAAAACGTACCGCATCGTACCCTTTATAACTTGCAGCAGTAGAGCTGGTAGCCGCATACATTTCAATCTTAATATTACCTATCTAATAAATAAAGATATTCAAAGCTTTTTGTTAAACTAAAATAATTGATAATACTTTGGCTCTACATTGTGTCTACATACAACATAGAGTAATGCTAGTAAATATTACCAGTTTAAGTAGCTAGATAAGTAAAGGACTACATAATGTTCATACGCACGTGAATAATTTTGATTACAAATAAGGGTACGGCAGTGGCTTCGCAATCCGCGTCGCATCCCACTTCCCACACACGACACGCACGTAATGTCTTCTAAACAACTCGTTAAACCTCATTACATTGCGAGACTTCAGTAAAACAATGAATACCGGCTAAGTACTTGAGCTGTGGTGCTGACTAACCACCTCTTTAGTGTCTCGTCACGGAGAAACCGAGAACTCTGTAACTTTTTGACGTAGGTAGGTAGGTTCCCATAACTGAATAACTACTGCTACAAAATGGGTAGGTACCGTAAAACGAGGTCGATTGGGGTAAGCAGAAATGGATTTTATAAAGATATTTGTTATATTTTTACCTAAAAATATAACAAATATCTTTATAAATTTAAATAATACATAGGTACTATCCTTATACTACCTACGATTATTTAAACTAGATTTTTTCATGTGGGTGAACTTAGCAGATCAATGTCCAGCAGATCAAAAAAAAAAAGAGTTCTATTCGCATGCAGCTGAGTTCTATAGTTCCTGATAGTTTTTAGAAATAGTTCTGCTGTTTTTACCCCAAAAATTTTAAGTAATTAAATGCTCTGCTAACTTCCCGTAGCAGATCAATTTGCAGCAGATCAAAAAAAAAAGTGTGTTCCTTTCGCATGCAGGTAAGTTCTATAGTTCCTCATAGTTTTCAAAAATAGTTCTGACGTTTTTGTCCCAAAAAAAGACAATTTAAAAAATGGTCTGCTAACTTCCCGCAGCAGACCGAAAACTCGAATATATCATTTTCATTGCCTTAAAATATATTCCCACAGCCTAGAACTCTTTTGTTTTAGACAGAACTATAGCAGAACTGCAATGCACAATTCGATTCGAGTCCAGAACTCACGTCCTAGTGCCAGCAGAGCATGTGAGAATGTTTAAAAACTCAAAAAATATCATTTTTATCACTTGTAAAATTGCTCACAGGCTAGAACTCTTTTGTTAACTATAGCAGAACTGCAATGCACAATTCGATTCGAGTCCAGAACTCACGTCCTGGTGCCAGCGGAGCATGTGCGAAAACTTGAAAACTCAAAAAATATCATTTTTATCATTTGTAAAACTGCTCACAGGCTAGAACTCTTTTGTTTTAGACAGAACTATAGCAGAACTGCAATGCACAATTCGATTCGAGTCCAGAACTCACGTCCCAGTGCCAACAGAGCATGTGAGAATGTTTAAAAACTAAAAAAATATCATTTTTATCACTTGTAAAATTGCTCACAGGCTAGAACTCTTTTGTTTTCGACAGAACTATAGCAGAACTGCAATGCACAATTCGATTCGAGTCCAGAACTCACGTCCCAGTGCCAGCAGAGCATGTAAGAATGTTTCAAAACTCAAAAAATATCATTTTTTATCACTTGTAAAATTGCTCACAGGCTAGAACTCTTTAGCGATCCGCCCACATCTGCAACAGTGGGCGGAGAGGCGGTACGGAAAACTGACGTACCGCCTCACGCAGGTGTTGACCGGACACGGGGCCTTCGGGCACTACTTGTGCCGGGTGGCCCGCAGAGAGGCTACCACAGCGTGTCACCAGTGCGGTGATCCTGACGACACCGCACTGCACACGTTGGCCCTGTGTCTGGCCTTCGATGGGCCTCGCGCCATCCTCGTGTCTGCGCTGGGCGGAGTAGACGTCTCCGCGCAGCCGGCTGTTGGCGAGGAGGCCGACGCCCTTTACACGTCGGCCTCCAACATATTTTGCGAAAGAGCAACCCGCTGGCCGAAAAACGAGAACAGCGGAAGCCCGCGGTCGGTGCATGAAGTAATGCTATGCGCTGCCATGCACCGACACCAAAACGCGGATGACGTAGCACAGCGGTTCAGGTTTAGTCAGTAAGAGTCTGACACTACCCGCGGCTCCCCCCGGGGTCGCGGGGTGTCCATGAGGATTCCCCCGCTTTACCAAAACAAAAACAAAAGGGTTAGGTTAGGTTTTGAGTTAGGTTAGGTTAGGTTTGGTTTTTAGTTAGGTTAGGTTTGGTTTCTTGTTAGGTTAGGTTAGGTTAGGTTTGGTTTTTAGTTAGGTTAGGTGAGGTTTGGTTTTTAGTTAGGTTAGGTTAGGTTCGGTTTTTAGTTAAGTAAGTTTTGGTTTTTAGTTAGGTTAGGTTTGGTTTCTTGTTAGGTTAGGTTAGGTTAGGTTTGGTTTTTAGTTAGGTTAGGTGAGGTTTGGTTTTTAGTTAGGTTAGGTTAGGTTCGGTTTTTAGTTAAGTAAGTTTTGGTTTTTAGTTAGGTTAGGTTAGGTTTGGTTTTTAGTTAGGTTAGGTTAGGTTTGGTTTTAAGTTAGGTTAGGTTAGGTTTGGTTTTTAGTTAGGTTAGGTTAGGTTTGGTTTTTTAGTTCGCCACCTCGAAGGGTTACGCTAGACTTTTCCCGGGTACAGGGGGCACTGCCCGGGAACGACGTCCCTAAATCCCCCATTCTCGTGGGACTTAATATGGAAAATACCAAATTAAATAAAACAAAACTTGTAGAAGGAGGACGAGTCACTCGGTCGACTGCTCGATCGGGTCTCGTGGAGATGGAGATGGTGAGGACGCCTCGAGTTTCGCTTGAGCGCCTCGTCATGAGCGACAGGGAGATGGAGCTGGTGGAGTCGGCATCGTGCCGCTCCCGTTCACAGAACAGCTCCGAAGAAAGGAAGCAGCGGAAACGTCGCAAACGCGATGAATCCGCTGAAGGAGCCACGTCGGACTGCGAGAGTGTTGTCTCTCTCGCGTCCTCAACGCAATCGCGTCGTCGCGTAGCGAGCGTGGAAAGTGAGGAGAGGGAGAGGAGGGAAGAACGGGCTGCCGTCCAAGACCTCCTCAGGTCCGGCCTTAGGGCCACGGACCCCTCTACGGCCAAAAGCCAAATTGATGGCAGCCTAATGGCAATCTTGGAGGTGGCGCGCACCTCCAAGAATATCAAAGGTACCTTGATTAAAAGGCTCAAGGATGCCGTAGAGGCCATACAGGGCGGAGTCCGCGCCTTAACTAGTTCTGAGGCGATGGAGCGATTGCTGGCGGAAAACACCCGGCTCAGCAACGAATTAAAGGAGCTCCGGGGCCAAGTTGGGGCTGTACAAAAACAGCTGGCCCCAGCCGCTCTCGACTTGGAGGAGCTCAAACGTTCTATCATGGTGTCAGTAGGCACCATGATGGACGCGAAGTTGGATGGCCTCAAAGGCCGGCTCCCGCCGGAGCCCATCCTGCGTCCGCCATTAGCGGCGGACAGAAGACACGCAGCAGCGGAGGCATCGGGCGGCGTGCCCAAGCCCGCCGCTCCATCATCGACGTCCTCGGGGCCTGTCAAGAGGCCAGCGGTGGAGAAGCCCACTGCAGGTCAGGCCCCGAAGGCAACGAAGAAGAAGACGGCGACGGCGGCGACGGCGGCAACGACGACGACGACGGCGACGAGGAAGAAGGCGGCGCCAAAATCATCGGCCCCGATAGCCACTCCACAGCCGTCAACTTCGGCTGCACCGCCACAAGCGGCGGATGACGGAAGTTGGGCTAAGGTGGTCGGCCGCAAGGCCAAGAGGAAGGCGGCCAAGAAGGCCCAGCCGGTGCCTCAACCGCCGCCGGCGCCTAAAAAGAAAGCCACCGCGTCGAAGAAAAATCAGAGGAAGAAGGCGCAGAAGCAGCGTGCTGCAGCACGCAAAGCCGCCCTCGTCCTGACAATCGACGCGGAGGGCGAGGAGAAGGGCCTCACGTACGCAGAGGTCCTTGCTGATGCGCGACGTGAGGTCGACTTTTCGGCGATGGGGATCGACTTGGCGGTCGACCCCATTCGAATACGGAGGGCACAAACTGGCGCGCGGGTGCTCGAGCTCCCCCGCGGTGTGAGCCACGAGGCGGCGGACCAGATGGCTGAGAAGCTCAGAGCCGTCTACAAGCAAGACGTCAGGGTCTCTCGACCAATCAAGTGCGCGGAGCTCCGGGTTACAAACCTGGACGACTCCGTCACAAAGAAAGAGGTCGAGGACGCCGTCGTCCGCCAGGGCCAGTGCACTCCTGGCTCGGTGAAGGTGGGGGAGCTCAGACTTGGCCCGGGAGGCACGTTCACTACGATAGTTAAGTGCCCCCTAACAGCAGCCCAGCTGCTAGTCACCAGCGCCACCAAAAAGTTTCTGGTGGGCTGGAGCTCGGCGCGGGTCGTGCAGTTGCAGGCTCGCCCAATGAAGTGTTTTAGGTGCCTGGTACTGGGGCATACAAGGCCCGTGTGCGCCTGCCCGACGGACCGCAGCGGACTCTGTTACCGCTGCGGCGAGCCAGGCCACAAGGCGGCAGCCTGTACTGCCCCAGCCAGGTGCGCCATCTGCGCCGAGCTGGGCCGCAACGCAGCCCACCAGATGGGAAGCCGGGGATGCGCTCCCCCGGCCCTCACTAAGCGGGTGGCGCCTACAAAGGCGCCCAAGCCCGCTGCCGCGAAACCGCAGGCCAAACCCTGCGAGGAGGAGATGATGGAGCATTAATGGACCAAGTCCGACCACATCTCCTCCTGCAGGGGAACTTGAACCACTGCGCCGGCGCTCAGGACCTTCTCCTGCAGACGCTGGCGCAGTGGTCCATCGACGTCGCAGTGGTGGCGGAGCCGTATTTTGTTCCCCCGCGATCAAATTGGGCGGGGGACATCAACGGCTCCGTCGCCATCATCGCTGCGAACGGACCCAGTTCCCAGCCCCTACACGTCATCCGTAGCGGCGCCGGGTACGTTGCGACGCACTGGGGCCCGTACGCAATAGCGGGGGCCTACTTGTCCCCGAACAGGGTCCTCCCCGAGTTCGAGTCATTTATGGCCGAGCTAGAGGCCCTTGTTCGTTCCGTCGTCCGGTGATTGTGCTGGGCGATCTCAACGCCAAGAGCGCGGCGTGGGGGAACCCAGCCACGGACGCGCGCGGGGAGGTGTTGGAGGAGTGGGCCCTAGGGCTCGACCTGGCCCTGCTCAATAGGGGCCGGGCCCATACGTGCGTGTATGCCCACAATAATATGTGACGCGGCGATGCCTCGGGTCAGGAAGCGGCCGAACCGCCGGGCGGTGTACTGGTGGTCGCCGGAGATCGCAGCTCTCCGGGAGGCGTGCCTGGCGGCGCAGCGGGTATACACCCACCACCGCTCCAGGCACGCTCGTCGAGGTAGGGACGAGGCAGCGGAGGCCCCCCTTTACAGGGCCTACCGTACGGCGAGGAGCAATCTCCGTATCGCCATCCTGGAAGCAAAAGCAGCAGGGGTGGCAGGAGATGCTGGAGGCTCTCGACAGGGATCCGTGGGGGCGACCGTATCTAACGGCCCGGAACAAGCTCCGGGCCGCGGCGCCCCCGATCACGGAGACCATGGAGCCCCAGCTGCTCCGAACCGTCGTCTCGTCCCTATTCCCAGCAGGGACTGATTTCGTTCCTCCGGTGGCAAGTGCGACACAACCACCGTACGAGCCACCGGAGGAAATCTCGGAAGGAGAACTGAGGGCGTCCATTGACCGCCTTCGCCCGAAGAAGACCGCCCCAGGGCCCGACGGCGTGCCGGCACAAGCGCTGGCACTGGCCCTGGGACCCCTCGAGGACCGTCTGCGGGGTCTGCTCAACTCGTGTTTAGAGTTGGGCAGATTCCCTAAAGTTTGGAAGGGAGGCAGACTGGTCCTCCTCAGAAAGGAGGGGCGTCCGGCAGATTCGCCGTCCGGTTATAGACCGATTGTCTTGCTGGACGAGGCGGGCAAGCTCTTTGAGCGAGTCATTGCTGCCCGCATCGTCCGGCACTTAGACCGGACGGGTCCGAATCTGTCGGACTGTCAATTCGGGTTTCGGGCGAGGCGGTCCACATTGGACGCCTTGCAGATGGTGAGGGAGTTCGCCACGGATGCGGCGGCGCGAGGAGGAGTGGCGTTGGCCGTCTCACTGGACATTGCCAACGCCTTCAACTCGCTGCCGCATCAATGTATAGTAGCGGCGCTCCGATACCATGGGGTGCCGCCTCTATCTCCAGCGTGTCGTGGCGGACTACCTCGCCGAAAGAAGCGTCTCGTTCGCGGGGCAGAACGGCCTGCAGAGCCATCAGACGGGGCGCGGTGTTCCGCAGGGGTCGGTCTTAGGACCCCTCCTGTGGAACATCGGGTACGACTGGGCCCTGAGAGGGGCCCTATACCCCGGCATGCAGGTCGTCTGCTACGCGGACACCTTGGTGTTAACCCGGGGGACAGACCCCCGGGAATGCATGCGGATTGCGACCTGCGGCGTCCAATTGGTCGTGGGTCGCATCCGCATGCTAGGTTTAGAAGTGGCTCTGGGGAAGACCGAAGCGCTAATGCTGCACGGTCCCCGGAGCCGGCCCCTGCCCGACTCGTGCCTGACAGTGGAGGACACTCAAATCCCGCTGTCAGGCACGATGAAGTATTTAGGTTTGGTCCTCGACGGGCGGTTGAGCTTCCGGGAGCATTTCAAGCGGCTGGCGCCAAGACTTCAGGCCGCCGCTCTCGCTCTCGGAAGACTCTTGCCAAACGTCGGGGGGCCCAGACGTTGGGTGTCGCCGTCTCTATACAGGAGTCATAAAATCGATGGCCCTGTACGGCGCACCCATCTGGTGCGATGCGCTCAAGCCCCGAGCACCGGGCGGTTTTGCTCGGTGCGCAGCGGGTGGTGGCCAATAGGGTCGCCCGGGCGTATCGCACCGTCGGGGCAGGAGGCGGCGTGTGCCCTGGCGGGGACTCCCCCCTGGGATTTGGAAGCGAGGGTGCTAGCGGACGTCTACACCCGCTGCACCTCGCTCCGGTCCCGGGGCTTGGACCCCTCGCCAGGGCAACGCGAAGCCTGGCGCAGACAAGCCCGCCTCGTCGTGTTCCGAAATTGGGAACTTCGGCTCGCAAGGCCGACGGCGGGGGCGGGCGACGGTCGAGGCGATCCGCCCACATCTCCAACAGTGGGCGGAGAGGCGGTACGGAAAATTGACGTACCGCCTCACGCAGGTGTTAACCGGACACGGGGCCTTTGGGCACTACTTGTGCCGGGTGGCCCAAAGAGAGGCCACCACAGCGTGTCACCAGTGCGGTGATCCAGACGACACCGCACTGCACACGCTGGCCCTGTGTCCGGCCTTTGATGGGCCTCGCGCCGTCCTCGTGTCTGCGCTGGGCGGAGTGGACGTCTCCGCGCTGCCGGCTGTTGTCGCAGCCCGCGCTCAGCAGCCGCGCAGCGTGGGACGCACTGGCCCTCCTTCTGCGAGACCGTTATGTCGCAGAAGGAGGCCGCGGAGCGCATCCGGGAAAACGATCCGGGCGCGCCCCAAATACGCCGACGTCGGGTGGGGCGGCGCAGGGCCGCGCACGAGCGCGCCCTCCCGCCCTAACCAGGGTCCGGACGGTGGCACGGGGGTGCCATCGTCCGTAGTAGAGGACCCGCGACGGGGGACCACATTCGGTGCTATGGGTGTGGTCCCAGTATCAGGCGAAGAGGCCGACGCCCTTTACACGTCGGCCTCCAACAACAATGCGATCTTGCAACCCGCCGGCTCTCAACTGGCCGGCGGAAGCCCGCGGTCGGTGCTACCGCTACTACGCGCTGCCATGCACCGACACAAAAACGCGGATGACGTAGCACAGCGGTTCAGGTTTAGTCAGTAAGAGTCTGACACTACCCGCGGCTCCCCCCGGGGTCGCGGGTGTCCATGAGGATTCCCCCGCTATACCAAAAAAAAAAAAAAAAAGGTTTGGTTTTTAGTTAGGTTAGGTTAGGTTTGGTTTTTAGTTAGGTTAGGTTAGGTTTGGTTTTTAGTTAGGTTAGGTTAGGTTTGGTTTTTAGTTAGGTTAGGTTAGGTTTGGTTTTCAGTTAGGTTAGGTTAGGTTTGGTTTTTAGTTAGGTTAGGTTAGGTTTGGTTTTTAGTTAGGTTAGGTCAGGTTTGGTTTTTAGTTAGGTTAGGTTAGGTTTGGTTTTTAGTTAGGTTAGGTTAGGTTTGGTTTTTAGTTAGGTTAGGTTAGGTTTGGTTTTTAGTTAGGTTAGGTTAGGTTTGGTTTTTAGTTAGGTTAGGTTAGGTTTGGTTTTCAGTTAGGTTAGGTTAGGTTTGGTTTTTAGTTAGGTTAGGTTTGGTTTTTAGTTAGGTTAGGTTAGGTTAGGTTTTTAGTTAGGTTTGGTTAGGTTTGGTTTTTAGGTTTACCTAGGGATAGCCGGGATAGCTGGGATAGAGTTCCCTAGGGATAGCCGGGATAGAGTTCCCTAGGGATAGCCGGGATAGAGTTCCCTAGGGATAGCCGGGATAGAGTTCCCGTGGGATAGCCGGGATAGAGTTCCCTAGGGATAGCCGGGATAGAGTTCCCGAAGGATAGCCGGGATAGAGTTCCCGAGGGATAGAGATCCCGAGGGATAGAGATCCCGAGGGATAGCCGGGATAGAGTTCCTGAGGGATAGCCGGGATAGAGTTCCCGAAGGATAGCCGGGATAGAGTTCCCGAGGGATAGAGATCCCGAGGGATAGAGATCCCGAGGGATAGAGATCCCGAGGGATAGCCGGGATAGAGTTCCCTAGGGATAGCCGGGATAGCCGGGATAGAGTTCCCGAGGGATAGCTGGGATAGAGTTCCCTAGGGATAGCCGGGATAGAGTTCCCGAGGGATAGCCGGGATAGAGTTCCCTAGAGATAGCCGGGATAGAGTTCCCGTGGGATAGCTGGGATAGAGTTCCCGAAGGATAGAGATCCCGAGGGATAGCCGGGATAGAGTTCCTGAGACTTGTTAGGTTAGGTTAGGTTCGGTTTTTAGTTAGGTTAGGTTTGGTTTTTAGTTAGGTTAGGTGAGGTTTGGTTTTTAGTTAGGTTAGGTTAGGTTCGGTTTTTAGTTAGGTTAGGTTAGGTTCGGTTTTTAGTTAAGTAAGTTTTGGTTTTTAGTTAGGTTAGGTTAGGTTTGGTTTTTAGTTAGGTTAGGTTAGGTTTGGTTTTTAGTTAGGTTAGGTTAGGTTTGGTTTTTAGTTAGGTTAGGTTAGGTTTGGTTTTTTAGTTAGGTTAGGTTAGGTTAGGTTTTTAGTTAGGTTTGGTTAGGTTTGGTTTTTAGGTTTACCTAGGGATAGCCGGGATAGCTGGGATAGAGTTCCCTAGGGATAGCCGGGATAGAGTTCCCTAGGGATAGCCGGGATAGAGTTCCCTAGGGATAGCCGGGATAGAGTTCCCTAGGGATAGCCGGGATAGCCGGGATAGAGTTCCCGAGGGATAGCTGGGATAGAGTTCCCTAGGGATAGCCGGGATAGAGTTCCCGAGGGATAGCCGGGATAGAGTTCCCTAGGGATAGCCGGGATAGAGTTCCCGTGGGATAGCTGGGATAGAGTTCCCGAAGGATAGAGATCCCGAGGGATAGCCGGGATAGAGTTCCTGAGACTTGTTAGGTTAGGTTAGGTTCGGTTTTTAGTTAGGTTAGGTTAGGTTTGGTTTTTAGTTAGGTTAGGTTAGGTTTGGTTTTTAGTTAGGTTAGGTTAGGTTTGGTTTTCAGTTAGGTTAGGTTTGGTTTTTAGTTAGGTTAGGTTAGGTTTGGTTTTTAGTTAGGTTAGGTTTTGTTTTTAGTTAGGTTAGGTTAGGTTCGGTTTTTAGTTAGGTTAGGTTTGGTTTTTAGTTAGGTTAGGTGAGGTTTGGTTTTTAGTTAGGTTAGGTTAGGTTCGGTTTTTAGTTAGGTTAGGTTAGGTTCGGTTTTTAGTTAAGTAAGTTTTGGTTTTTAGTTAGGTTAGGTTAGGTTTGGTTTTTAGTTAGGTTAGGTTAGGTTTGGTTTTTAGTTAGGTTAGGTTTGGTTTTTAGTTAGGTTAGGTTAGGTTTGGTTTTTAGTTGAGTGTCCTCCACTGTCAGGCACGAGTCGGGCAGGGGCCGGCTCCGGGGACCGTGCAGCATTAGCGCTTCGGTCTTCCCCAGAGCCACTTCTAAACCTAGCATGCGGATGCGACCCACGACCAATTGGACGCCGCAGGTCGCAATCCGCATGCATTCCCGGGGGTCTGTCCCCCGGGTTAACACCAACACAAACCAAACCTAACCTAACCTAACTAAAAACCTAACCTAACCTAACTAAAAACCAAACATATCCTAACCTAACTAAACCCCAAACCTAACCTAACCTAACTAAAAACCAAACCTAACCTAACCTAACTAAAAACCAAACCTAACCTAACCTAACTAAAAACCAAACCTAACCTAACTGAAAACCAAACCTAACCTAACCTAACTAAAAACCAAACCTAACCTAACCTAACTAAAAACCAAACCTAACCTAACCTAACTAAAAACCAAACCTAACCTAACTGAAAACCAAACCTAACCTAACCTAACTAAAAACCAAACCTAACCTAACCTAACTAAAAACCTAACCTAACCTAACCTAACTAAAAACCAAACCTAACCTAACCTAACTAAAAACCAAACCTAACCTAACCTAACTAAAAACCAAACCTAACCTAACCTAACTAAAAACCAAACCTAACCTAACCTAACTAAAAACCAAACCTAACCTAACCTAACTAAAAACCAAAACTTACTTAACTAAAAACCGAACCTAACCTAACCTAACTAAAAACCGAACCTAACCTAACCTAACTAAAAACCAAACCTCACCTAACCTAACTAAAAACCAAACCTAACCTAACTAAAAACCGAACCTAACCTAACCTAACAAGTCTCAGGAACTCTATCCCGGCTATCCCTCGGGATCTCTATCCTTCGGGAACTCTATCCCAGCTATCCCACGGGAACTCTATCCCGGCTATCCCTAGGGAACTATCCCGGCTATCCCACGGGAACTCTATCCCGGCTATCCCTAGGGAACTCTATCCCGGCTATCCCTAGGGAACTCTATCCCGGCTATCCCTCGGGAATTCTATCCCGGCTATCCCTAGGGAACTCTATCCCGGCTATTCCTAGGGAACTCTATCCCGGCTATCCCTAGGGAACTCTATCCCGGCTATCCCTAGGGAACTCTATCCCGGCTATCCCTAGGGAACTCTATCCCGGCTATCCCTAGGGAACTCTATCCCGGCTATCCCTAGGGAACTCTATCCCGGCTATCCCTAGGGAACTCTATCCCGGCTATCCCTAGGGAACTCTATCCCAGCTATCTCGGCTATCCCTAGGGAACTCTATCCCAGCTATCCCTCGGGATCTCTATCCCAGCTATCCCTCGGGATCTCTATCCCTCGGGATCTCTATCCCTCGGGAACTCTATCCCGGCCATCCCTCGGGATCTCTATCCCGGCTATCCCTAGGGAACTCTATCCCGGCTATCCCTAGGGAACTCTATCCCGGCTATCCCACGGGAACTCTATCCCGGCTATCCCTAGGGAACTCTATCCCAGCTATCCCGGCTATCCCTAGGGAACTCTATCCCGGCTATCCCTCGGGAACTCTATCCCGGCTATCCCTAGGAAACTCTATCCCGGCTATCCCTAGGGAACTCTATCCCGGCTATCCCTAGGGAACTCTATCCCGGCTATCCCTAAGGAACTCTATCCCGGCTATCCCTAGGGAACTCTATCCCAGCTATCCCTCGGGATCTCTATCCCAGCTATCCCTCGGGATCTCTATCCCTCGGGATCTCTATCCCTCGGGAACTCTATCCCGGCTATCCCTCGGGATCTCTATCCCGGCTATCCCTAGGGAACTCTATCCCGGCTATCCCTAGGGAACTCTATCCCGGCTATCCCACGGGAACTCTATCCCGGCTATCCCTAGGGAACTCTATCCCAGCTATCCCGGCTATCCCTAGGGAACTCTATCCCGGCTATCCCTAGGGAACTCTATCCCGGCTATCCCTCGGGAACTCTATCCCGGCTATCCCTAGGAAACTCTATCCCGGCTATCCCTAGGGAACTCTATCCCGGCTATCCCTAGGGAACTCTATCCCGGCTATCCCTAAGGAACTCTATCCCGGCTATCCCTAGGGAACTCTATCCCGGCTATCCCTCGGGAACTCTATCCCGGCTATCCCTAGGGAACTCTATCCCGGCTATCCCTAGGGAACTCTATCCCGGCTATCCCTAGGGAACTCTATCCCGGCTATCCCTAGGGAACTCTATCCCGGCTATCCCTAGGGAACTCTATCCCGGCTATCCCTAGGGAACTCTATCCCGGCTATCCCTAGGGAACTCTATCCCAGCTATCTCGGCTATCTCTAGGGAACTCTATCCCAGCTATCCCTCGGAAACTCTATCCCGGCTATCCCTCGGGATCTCTATCCCTCGGGATCTCTATCCCTCGGGATCCCTCGGGAACTCTATCCCGGCTATCCCTCGGGATCTCTATCCCGGCTATCCCTAGGGAACTCTATCCCGGCTATCCCTAGGGAACTCTATCCCGGCTATCCCTCGGGATCTCTATCCCGGCTATCCTTAGGGAACTCTATCCCGGCTATCCCTAGGGAACTCTATCCCGGCTATCCCTAGGGAACTCTATCCCGGCTATCCCTCGGGATCTCTATCCCTCGGGATCGGGATAGGTAAACCTAAAAACCAAACCTAACCTAACCTAACTAAAAACCTAACCTAACCTAACTAAAAACCAAACCTAACCTAACCTAACTAAAAACCAAAACTTACTTAACTAAAAACCGAACCTAACCTAACCTAACTAAAAACCGAACCTAACCTAACCTAACTAAAAACCAAACCTCACCTAACCTAACTAAAAACCAAACCTAACCTAACTAAAAACCGAACCTAACCTAACCTAACAAGTCTCAGGAACTCTATCCCGGCTATCCCTCGGGATCTCTATCCTTCGGGAACTCTATCCCAGCTATCCCACGGGAACTCTATCCCGGCTATCCCTAGGGAACTATCCCGGCTATCCCACGGGAACTCTATCCCGGCTATCCCTAGGGAACTCTATCCCGGCTATCCCTAGGGAACTCTATCCCGGCTATCCCTAGGGAACTCTATCCCGGCTATCCCTCGGGAATTCTATCCCGGCTATCCCTAGGGAACTCTATCCCGGCTATTCCTAGGGAACTCTATCCCGGCTATCCCTAGGGAACTCTATCCCGGCTATCCCTAGGGAACTCTATCCCGGCTATCCCTAGGGAACTCTATCCCGGCTATCCCTAGGGAACTCTATCCCGGCTATCCCTAGGGAACTCTATCCCGGCTATCCCTAGGGAACTCTATCCCGGCTATCCCTAGGGAACTCTATCCCAGCTATCTCGGCTATCCCTAGGGAACTCTATCCCAGCTATCCCGGCTATCCCTAGGGAACTCTATCCCGGCTATCCCTAGGGAACTCTATCCCAGCTATCCCGGCTATCCCTAGGGAACTCTATCCCGGCTATCCCTAGGGAACTCTATCCCGGCTATCCCTCGGGAACTCTATCCCGGCTATCCCTAGGAAACTCTATCCCGGCTATCCCTAGGGAACTCTATCCCGGCTATCCCTAGGGAACTCTATCCCGGCTATCCCTAAGGAACTCTATCCCGGCTATCCCTAGGGAACTCTATCCCGGCTATCCCTCGGGAACTCTATCCCGGCTATCCCTAGGGAACTCTATCCCGGCTATCCCTAGGGAACTCTATCCCGGCTATCCCTAGGGAACTCTATCCCGGCTATCCCTAGGGAACTCTATCCCGGCTATCCCTAGGGAACTCTATCCCGGCTATCCCTAGGGAACTCTATCCCAGCTATCTCGGCTATCCCTAGGGAACTCTATCCCAGCTATCCCTCGGAAACTCTATCCCGGCTATCCCTCGGGATCTCTATCCCTCGGGATCTCTATCCCTCGGGATCTCTATCCCTCGGGAACTCTATCCCGGCTATCCCTCGGGATCTCTATCCCGGCTATCCCTAGGGAACTCTATCCCGGCTATCCCTAGGGAACTCTATCCCGGCTATCCCTCGGGATCTCTATCCCGGCTATCCCTAGGGAACTCTATCCCGGCTATCCCTAGGGAACTCTATCCCGGCTATCCCTAGGGAACTCTATCCCGGCTATCCCTAGGGAACTCTATCCCAGCTATCCCGGCTATCCCTAGGTAAACCTAAAAACCAAACCTAACCTAACCTAACTAAAAACCTAACCTAACCTAACTAAAAACCAAACATAACCTAACCTAACTAAAACCCAAACCTAACCTAACCTAACTAAAAACCAAACCTAACTAAAATCCAAACCTAACCTAACTGAAAACCAAACTTAACCTAACCTAACTAAAAACCAAACCTTTTTTTTTTTTTGTTTTTTTTTTTTTTTTTTGGTAAAGCGGAGGAATCCTCATGGACACCCGCGACTCCGGGGGGAGCCGCGGGTAGTGTCAGACTCTTACTGACTAAACCTAACCGCTGTGCTACGTCATCCGCGTTTTTGTGTCGGTGCATGGCAGCGCATAGTACTACTTCATGCACCGACCGCGGGCGTCCGCCGGCCAGTTGAGAGCCGGCGAATTGCAATATCGCATTGTTGATGGAGGCCGACGTGTAAAGGGCGTCGGCCTCCTCGCCTGATACTGGGACCACACCCATAGCACCGAATGTGGCCCCCCGTCGCGGGTCCTCTACTACGGACGGTAGCACCCCCGTGCCACCGTCCGGACCCTGGTTAGGGCGGGAGGGCACGCTCATGCGCGGCCCTTCGCCGCCCCACCCGACGTCGGCGTATTTGGGGCGCGTCCGGATCGTTTTCCCGGACGCGCTCCGCGGCCTCCTTCTGCGACATAACGGTCTCGCAGAAGGAGGCCAGTGCGTCCCACGCTGCGCGGCTGCTGAGCGCGGCTGCGACAACAGCCGGCAGCGCGGAGACGTCTACTCCGCCCAGCGCAGACACAAGGACGGCGCGAGGCGCATCGAAGGCCGGACACAGGGCCAGCGTGTGCAGTGCGGTGTCGTCTGGATCACCGCACTGGTGACACGCTGTGGTGGCCTCTCTTTGGGCCACCCGGCACAAGTAGTGCCCAAAGGCCCCGTGTCCGGTCAACACCTGTGTGAGGCGGTACGTCAATTTTCCGTACCGCCTCTCCGCCCACTGTTGTAGGTGTGGGCGGATCGCCTCGACCGTCGCCCGCCCCGCCGTCGGCCTTGCGAGCCGAAGTTCCCAATTTCGGAACACGACGAGGCGGGCTTGTCTGCGCCAGGCTTCGCGTTGCCCTGGCGAGGGGTCCAAGCCCCGGGACCGGAGCGAGGTGCAGCGGGTGTAGAGGTCCGCTAGCACCCTCGCTTCCAAATCCCAGGGGGGAGTCCCCGCCAGGGCACACGCCGCCTCCTGCCCGACGGTGCGATACGCCCGGGCGACCCTATTGGCCACCACCCGCTGCGCACCGAGCAAAACCGCCCGGTGCTCGGGCTTGAGCGCATCGCACCAGATGGGTGCGCCGTACAGGGCCATCGATTTTATGACCCCTGTATAGAGTCGGCGACACCCAACGTCTGGGCCCCCGACGTTTGGTAAGAGTCTTCCGAGAGCGAGAGCGGCGGCCTGGAGTCTTGGCGCCAGCCGCTTAAAGTGCTCCCGGAAGCTCAACCGCCCGTCGAGGACCAAACCTAAATACTTTATCGTGCCCGACAGCGGGATTCGTGTGTCCTCCACTGTCAGGCACGAGTCGGGCAGGGGCCGGCTCCGGGGACCGTGCAGCATTAGCGCTTCGGTCTTCCCCAGAGCCACTTCTAAACCTAGCATGCGGATGCGACCCACGACCAATTGGACGCCGCAGGTCGCAATCCGCATGCATTCCTGGGGGTCTGTCCCCCGGGTTAACACCAAGGTGTCGTCCGCGTAGCAGACGACCTGCATGCCGGGGTATAGGGCCCCTCTCAGGGCCCAGTCGTACCCGATGTTCCACAGGAGGGGTCCTAAGACCGACCCCTGTGGAACACCGCGCCCCGTCTGATGGCTCTGCAGGCCGTTCTGCCCCGCGAACGAGACGCTTCTTTCGGCGAGGTAGTCCGCCACGACACGCTGGAGATAGAGCGGCACCCCATGGTATCGGAGCGCCGCTACTATACATTGATGCGGCAGCGAGTTGAAGGCGTTGGCAATGTCCAGTGAGACGGCCAACGCCACTCCTCCTCGCGCCGCCGCATCCGTGGCGAACTCCCTCACCAACTGCAAGGCGTCCAATGTGGACCGCCTCGCCCGAAATCCGAATTGACAGTCCGACAGATTCGGACCCGTCCGGTCTAGGTGCCGGACGATGCGGGCAGCAATGACTCGCTCAAAGAGCTTGCCCAGCCGGCAAGACAATCGGTCTATAACCGGACGGCGAATCTGCCGGACGCCCCTCCTTTCTGAGGAGGACCAGTCTGAACTAAAAAAAAAAAAAAAAAAAAAAAAAAACCGAACCTAACCTAACCTAACTAAAAACCAAACCTCACCTAACCTAACTAAAAACCAAACCTAACCTAACTAAAAACCGAACCTAACCTTACGTAAATAAAAACCGAACCTAACCTAACCTAACCTAACTAAAAACCAAACCTAACCTAACCTAACTAAAATGTAACCTAACTAAAACTTGTATCCGTTGATGTATCCCTCTTTGTTCGTCTTGGGCATGGTCGGGTACAATCAGTTGAAGGTGCGTCGAGAGTTTACTCTCGCCACATATCTGGTAAAATTGATTCGAGGATTGGTACATAACCCAGAGGTTTTACAAAAAATCAATTTCTGGGTACCAGACAAATATGTAGGGAGGCGGCGGCGTCCGCCTCTGTTGGCGGTGCCAGTGGCAAGGACGCAACTACTGGCAAAAGCTACAGTCACGCAAGCTCTCCGAAATTTAAATGTTGTGCACGAGCAAATAGATATTTTTACATGTCAACCGAGTGAATTCACAAAAATTTTGTTATTTCATTTATGTTATCGAGATAGATAAATGGTTAAAGTTATATTTTTATGTTTTTAATTAGTGTAATGTGTGGAAAAGGATATTTTGTTTTGTATATTTTTTGTTTTTGGCTTGAATAAGTTAATTAGTATTAAGTTATAAAGTAGTATGGTGTATGGTTTCTCTAGATATGTAAGTAATATTAAGTAAAATACCCTGTTATCGCATTGGGTCTTAATAACCTGTAATGTTAACAGTGAAGATAAATAAATAAATAAAATAAAAAATAAAAACCTAACCTAACTAAAAACCAAACCTAACCTAACCTAACTCAAAACCTAACCTAACCCTTTTTTTTTTTGTTTTGGTAAAGCGGGGGAATCCTCATGGACACCCGCGACCCCGGGGGGAGCCGCGGGTAGTGTCAGACTGTTACTGACTAAACCTGAACCGCTGTGCTACGTCATCCGCGTTTTGGTGTCGGTGCATGGCAGCGCATAGCATTACTTCATGCACCGACCGCGGGCTTCCGCTGTTCTCGTTTTTCGGCCAGCGGGTTGCGTTTTCGCAAAATATGTTGGAGGCCGACGTGTAAAGGGCGTCGGCCTCCTCGCCTGATACTGGGACCACACCCATAGCATTGAATGTGGCCCCCCGTCGTGGGTCCTCTACTACAGACGATAGCACCCCCGTGCCACCGCCCGGACCCTGGTTAGGGCGGGAGGGTGCACTCATAAGCGGCCCTTCGCCGCCCCACCCGACGGCGGCGTATTTGGGGCGCGTCCGGATCGTTTTCCCGGACGCACTCTGCGGCCTCCTTCTGCGACATAACGGTCTCGCAAAAGAAGGCCAGTGTGTCCCACGCTGCGCTGCTGCGACAACAGCCGGCAGCGCGGAGACGTCTACTCCGCCCAGCGCAGACACGAGGACGGCGCGAGGCCCATCGAAGGCCGGACACAGGGCCAACGTGTGCAGTGCGGTGTCGTCAGGATCACCGCACTGGTGACACGCTGTGGTGGCCTCTCTGCGGGCCACCCGGCACAAGTAGTGCCCGAAGGCCCCGTGTCCGGTCAACACCTGCGTGAGGCGGTACGTCAGTTTTCCGTACCGTCTCTCCGCCCACTGTTGCAGATATGGGCGGATCGCAAGAGTTCTAGCCTGTGAGCAATTTTACAAGTGATAAAAATGATATTTTTTGAGTTTTAAACATTCTCACATGCTCTGCTGGCACTGAGACGTGATTTCTGGACTCGAATCGAATTGTGCATTGCAGTTCTGCTATAGTTCTGTCTAAAACAAAAGAGTTCTAGCCTGTGAGCAGTTTTACAAATGATAAAAATGATATTTTTCGAGTTTTCAAGTTTTCGCACAGGCTCTGCTGGCACCAGGACGTGAGTTCTGGACTCGAATCGAATTGTGCATTGCAGTTCTGCTATAGTTTTGTCGAAAACAAAAGAGTTCTAGCCTGTAAGCAATTTTACAAGTGATAAAAATGATATTTTTTTAGTTTTTAAACATTCTCACATGCTCTGCTGGCACTAGGACGTGAGTTCTGGACTCGAATCGAATTGTGCATTGCAGTTCTGCTATAGTTCTGTCTAAAACAAAAGAGTTCTAGGCTGTGGGAATATATTATAAGGCAATGAAAATGATATTTTCGATCTGCTACGGGAAGTTAGCAGACCATTTTTTAAATTGTCTTTTCTGGGACAAAAACGTCAGAACTATTTTTGAAAACTATCAGGAACTATAGAACTTACCTGCATGCCAAAGGAACACACTTTTTTTTTGATCTGCTGCAAATTGATCTGCTACGGGAAGTTAGCAGAGCATTTCATTAATTTAAATTTTTGGGGTAAAAACAGCAGAACTATTTCTAAAAACTATCAGGAACTATAGAACTCAGCTGCATGCGAATAGAACTCTCTTTTTTTTTTGATCTGCTGGACATTGATCTGCTAAGTTCACCCACATGATTTTTTCTTGACTTTAATTAGATGTCTTCAAACTACACGCCTATTTATTTCTCTGCACCACCTCTTGGTTGACTGGTGGTTGTTGGTTTCTTGGTTAAATGCTTCAGGCATTAAGTCCGGCATTGTTAAGATAAACAAATAAATAAAGAGATTACTACCTTGCCTCTTGTAGCTTTGTCTAATTTTAACATTAAAACAGCTTCCTCTATAATTTACCAAACAGTTGAGTAATTTTTATCTATTAAAAAATATTTAAAAGCCGTTACATACCTACTAAAACCACAGCAGCAACGCCTGAAATGTTTGAAATTGCAATCTACAGAAAACATACTTAAAAAGCTCGCCTATTGATTTGCTATCCCGCTGCCTTTCATATTGGTTTTGTAGCTGCCGCCATTTTTCTACTAACAGATGTATAGTCCAACAAATCTAAGAAGTACCGTTTGACGTTTCATCATTTTCAAACCGAAACAACTTTGTTCATGCGTACAATACTCAGTTTCGACAACCTTTGTCATAAAACCATGAATTTAGAAAGATTTTATTATTGTATCTAAAAATTTACAATTTTTAATATCCTAATTTAATTGAAAACTTTCAAACAAAGCAAAATAACACATATTTACAAAGTAAATAATTTCTAATAGTTCTATTTTTGACCTCATTGCAAAGTCACGTAGTTAGGTCACTGCTTGTAGTGTTGTGACTCTTCAGACACACTTGTATGCGAAAAAATCGATTACATATATGAAAAATCGAATGTATTACTTTCAAATTATCAATTGACGACACGTTACTGCGCGACCGCATTATGCACTTAATACATAGGTACCCTAAAATAAATTACGACTTCGACAGAGACGTACACTTTGATAATTTCATAGATAATCAACTAGTCATTAATTTAAATGACGATGATGACGAAGACGATGACGATTCTAGTACTAGTAGTGTATAAATAAAATATCCTAAACATAACTTTTATTTCATTATGACAATTCAATCTCTTAAAATTCGGATGTTATAGTAATCGATCTCATAAAAATCGGATATTATAGTAATCGATTTTTTTACTCCCAACCCTATTATCCTATTTGTCATAACTGTCAAACGGTACTTCTTAGATTTGTTGGACTATAGGTGTATGATATTATGATACTTGATAATCTGTAAACCGGAACGCTGGTTTTAACTGCATCACCGGACAAAAAACTTACTCGAGTTACTACATAGATATAATTTTCTGTTTAGCGTAGTAGCTGATATGAGCTGTAGGAATTGTGTAAAATGTCCAGACAGCCGAGGCTAAGGTAGAGGCCGCAAAACCATTGTATTGTCTCGACATTGCTATAATAACTACTAAAACAAAATATCACCACTAAAATAAAATAAAACACCTAAAATTATGTGATTTGTGATTTTATTAGATATTCATATTACAGAAAAAAATACACTTAGAGAACATAATGTCATTTTTCCACCTAACTAAGTACACACTTTCCCATTACATATTCGCTGAGCTACCAGTAAAATGTACTTATTGTTGTACCCATATAATACGAAGTAACCTGTTTTACGAATATTCCATATACTTATTAAACTACTCGCACCTACATCCATTAAATATTGTGTTTATGAATATTTGAAAGACACTATTAAAATGCAAAGAGATACGATTAAAAACTATTATGATGTAAAGAACCTTAAGATATCAGATTATTACTCTTAACGAAAACTGTTAATCAGTGTGATAGCTAAGAGCCACTAATAAAAAATAGATCAAAACTTTCGGTATGAGATATATGCATAGCTGACTAGATCTACTATTCTACCGATATACCATTACAGCAAAGGACTGACAAGTTATTATGATGACCATCGGAAATATTTACTTAGTTTCCGAGATTAACATATTACAAGACTTCAGGCCTATCGAAACTGAATTGCTAAACCTCACTTTCTTGTAATGCAAATGCCATCACATTCAGTACAAATTTGCCACATTTTCTTTGACTATGCTCATATTATGAACATAAACTACCATAAGAATCCTTATTTTAATGTTTACCTTACTACCCTTTGGTAGAGAATACAAAAGTACCTAGTAAAAGAAGGTCTTAGAATGTATATATTAAAAATATAATACACAAATATAAAGTGTCTTGATTGTTATGATTGATGACCTTTATAAATGTGACCTTACCAACTATATTCAGAATATCATGTCAATGTTGCAGATAAATTCATGTCAGTACAATGTTGTTTATTTAGGTGTTTGTTTCGGCCGGTTTTGTTATTTTGCCCCAGCCAATGTATACATAGACTGAGGAGTATGAATACATGATGCCGAATTGTGGTCCAGGATCGCGGCGGTGGCGCTTGGTGTTCGGGCGCACTATGGCCGGCGGCCGCGTCGGGTGGTTCGTTCCCAACTCCCCGTTACCATAGCAACCGATTAGCCGCGTGTGGGGAAACGCTGCGCGGAAGCAATTCTGCTCATAATCATGCTTCTGATCCCGACCAACGCAAGACATCTTTAGAACGACGCTGTGTTCGAAATGGGGTATTTTCTTAGAAAACTGAAAACAAAAAATATAATTAAAACAAATTTCGTTTAGTTATTTACAGATACCAAAAATAATCTAGTAAAAAAAATATACCTCATTGACAACAGTTTCTATTTTAGGTTTGCTCCAATCTGTTGATTCTAATATTAGTGAGTACATATCAAATTGACATTCAGGGTCGGCTTTGTTTTCTACTTTTGGAACAGAAAACACTCCAATGGATATGAGATTTTCGGTAGCACGTTCTATGCCTTCATTCACGCCATCAATACTCACAATTATGTCTTTGGGTTTAGATAATGTATCTTCGACTATACACCCTCCAAGGGCGTATGGTACATTTGGTTGGCTAAAATATAGAAAAAATATTAAGTAATACATTGTAAAATTTATTTAAATTTACTTTTATGTATGTTTAAATAATACTTACGCATCAGTCAAATAATTAAGGAAAACAATATCTTCAACTGCATGAAGAAGGAAACTCTCATTCACAAATACAAGAGCACCTTTAATTATGCGAGTCTGTGCTATTTCATCAATAACATCATAGAAAGTGGCTTTGATGTCAGCTAATGATTTTACATTTATGACACGGTATTCAACACCGCGTACCACTGGTATATAGATACCAGCAATAATGGCTGCAGCTCTCCCAAACTTTTGACGGTGAACTAAATGAGGGTAGGTGATTGACTGAGCTAGTGGCATGTATGATAGATAGCAAGCCTTTATAGTGAGCCCACAGTTTTTAGGTGAAACCAGATGATGCCGGACCATATCAACCACTGAAATAATAATATTTGTTTAAGTAAAATACAATTATATAACTAATAAACCATAATATAACTAAGCACTATTCTAAAAGGCAGAGAAACCAACATTTATAGACACAAATGCTGTTGCCTTCATAAATATGTAACCATACCAACGAAAAGTAGATAGTTACCGATTCTCAGACCTACTGAATGCATATACAAAATTTCAGGAGTTCGGTAACTAACATTGTGACATGGGAATTTTATAAATAAGATAATTACTGTGTTTTCTACATCATTGTGTCAGTTTCTCATAAGAAACCAGTAATTTGTAGTTATATCTGTTACACAAAGATTTGAAACAATCAAATTATAAAGGAGATCATCAAGGAGATATAAACATATTATTGTTTCATGCAGTATTAAACCTGTACTTATTATTTTAAGTCATACTACCGGCTATCTAATAAGGTGATTATTTATGTAGTAAATGGAAAAGAATGTATACTCACATTGATGCTTTTTCGGACATGGTGGGTCACACGGACAGGGTACTAGCATTGCACATTTGCGAGATACAGTGAAGCCTGATGCATTTGCAAATACAAACACAGCTAAAGGCTCAGTGTAGACATTGTCTGAAATATTCAGCTTGACACCATTTCTAATGTAAGACAGTCTCAGGTTGACAGCAAAGTCACAAGGGCCAATCTGCTCTCTCTGCAATGTGTCCACAACTGCCTTCCACATTGTACAAACATTCTTACACATCAACTTGTTCTGCCATGACAGATTACTGATTATTGTTTTAACTATTACATAGTTGCTGGTAACTTTCTCCAACAAATTCTCATCACATGGAATCTGTTCAATATCTCTTGGCAGATTCTTCTTATTTAGGAATGCATTGATGTAAGGTGATGTTTCTATCTTTAAAGTTTTTTCAATATCACTGTCATAGTCATCACACGATAAATCGAAATCATTTGGAATTGTTGGGTCTTCTGCCATCTTAATAATATTATGTGTTTAGTTTACTTAGATTTCAGTTACAATTTGGTCATCGGCCGACCGCTGGAGGGGGTCTCCTTTGAGCAAAGCTAGTATAAAGCAATAAAGATAAATGAAAAAGAATATTAAATAGTAACCAACATAAATCATTACATCTCTCAAGTGTTTTCTTAGTTGCCCACGGTTATGGATCTCTGCAGGATCATACGCGCCCAGATTCCCTCGAGGAACAGTAAAGTATTCGAACGTTAACCATATAAACATAGGTAGATTCAAAAAGAATAGGAACAACTGACCGTGCAATAGTAGCAAAAAGGTAATAAACGAATGGGCCGTGTACTTGGGTAGCAACCAGTAATTGAGCTTATCGCAACATTCTTGAGCATTCAAGTAGTCGCACTCCAGGTCAGATAGAGTTATAATATAGTATACTAATAGAAATAAAATACCACCACAATCGATCAATGATAAAGAAAATAGAAATGTTTCACCCAATAACATAACTAAATATTTTACCACGTAACTTCAACACGCTGAGAACTTGAGAAATGTTTTTGAATAGGCGTAATATTCGAATCAAGTTTTCTTATAATTGTATTTTATTCCAATCCAATTCGATAATTTTCATTATTTCGGTCGGCCACAGACAAACAAGCATAAACGCATAAATGTGATCGGTGAGACGGTGAACGACACTTTGACAGCTATACCTTGTAAAATATAGCTTGATACCTGTGACATTACCGAACGTTTTATGAAGACAGCTACAACCCAAATTTTATTTTTAAAAGTTCAAATTTTTTAACATATAAACGACGTTTGTGTATAAAAATAAAACGCATTTTTAAAAACAATCATGTAATTATAAAGATACCAGTAAAAATATGAGTAATTTAAATAATATTTAATATTTGTTAAATAAGTTTTGGTTCTTAGCTTACTTTATAAATGCACTTTGAAGAGCTCTAGGGACGTGCAAGTGACTGACAGATGATTATCGATAAAATAATACTGTGAAAATTTCACTAGTATAAAATGTAGTTATTTAGTTTGTAAATAATGGTTTCGCGTGCTGGTAACAAGCGGGCGCCATCGTTTTTGAGTCAGTACGAGTGCTGACGCGATGCAGACGCCTTGTATACGCTACCATTGTTTTGTTGATATTTGTGTTACTATGGTGTTATTTGTGTTACTTTGTTTGGTGTTACCTTTTTTTGGTTTGCCAAAATGCCGAAAAGACAAAAAAAGACTGTTTTGAATAGTGAGTGTCGCGAATTTGTGATCCGTTTGCGCGATTATTTTGAATTATTTTTGTTTTGTTTCATTTAAATCAACTACAAATATATTTATTTTAAATTTACATGTTTACAATGACAATGACTACAATGTCACTTTTAATAAAACTCATGACGTCACAGACATCGATAAGCTACGAAACACGCCTCCATCCCTAGTAATGTCATTCCGACAAACGTCACAGGTATCAAGCTATATTTTACAAGGTATAAGCACAGAAAATAAATACTATGGTGTGTCCGGAAAAAAAAACTAAGCGAACTGGAGTATTGATTTTTAAAATGTTCTTGGCTGTTGTGCTTCACAAGGAAAATTTATTACGGCGTATTACCACAGTCCAGTGTACATACGATTGGCACTTTTTTATGCTTTCCGGGTTGAAACATTAATGACTCCACCCCACAACGAGAGCACAGTACGATGGCCATATATCGAACTCCCACCGATTAAGGACATCCCCGGCCCTTTTTATTGGCTAAGCACCTATATCAGAGTCGTGAGATCGCTCGCGTGTGCTTTGCGCAACCTGTCCTTTATGACTCATTTTTGAGGGATGGATGTAAAAAACCCCCTCTCTCATTAGAACGGACGTGCAGGTCGATGTGCCCGTCTTCTACTTGGTCTGGTCTTGTCAGGCGACAGGGTGATCTGTCAGCCACCCGGAAGCACGACTTTACGGTGGTCGCAGGTCGGTTGTGAGTGTTATGACGCCCAAGGTGACTGCGGCGCAAAGGGTTATACATATATCTATATTTCTTGGTTCCTTTGCCAACATGACGGTCTCGCATTCTCGGGACCATGGCTGAGATCTCAGTCGGAAGCAAGTCAGAAGTGAGAGCGTTAGTCCACCCAGATTTGCAACAGAGCCCCTATCATTACATCGTCGGCATCTCTGTCAGTCGTCAGGTTGTTGCCCTGGGTTTAAACCTGGCTTCGGCACCTGACGAGCTGAGCCAAAACGCTAGTTTTGAGCTTTCACGGTAGCGTTTTAGTGAGGAATCTCGCCGCTTCCCTGAAATTGTGCGAAATCCCCTTATTAATCTAACGATCAATCTGCGTGGTAGTTGCTGTTGCAGAGCCGCTCTAGGGACTTAATAATTCTTATTATTAGATTATTAAAAGTATAACTTCGTCTTATCAATAATTTTGCGCCCGATATAGAGAAATAACGTTCGGAACGCCCAAGTTGGAGAGTTGGGATAGTGCCCTTTTTTTTGTTAGACAAGGGGATACTCGTGGACAGTAGTAGTATCAGACTATTACTGACTAAACCTGAACCACCGTGTAACGTCTCCCACATTTAGTGCGTGACAATGCGTAGCAGTGTCCCTGCAGTTCGGCAAGTTTGGGTGTCAGATGGAGGTACGATACTAAATCCTATCGGCTGTCGAAGTCCTACATACTTAAAGGTAATCCTGATCCCATTGATTGGCCCCCTGATTTATGTTTATCTCAATTCGACTCCCTCCGAAAGAGGTAGCGCACTTCAAGGCCTGCAGTAACAAATGCCCTCGCGACTTATCGAGCGCCATTTCCAGCTCTAACCTTCGGTACCCTACTCTTTCAAACGTGCATCGATTTGGGCAAGCAGTCACTGAGATCGCAACACTCAGGAGGTTTTAGGCATTTGCTACAAGTGCAAATTATAGCTTTGGCAACTTTTTCGGTGACTTTATCTATAACAAATAAACGTATTTAAGGATAAAATAAAACAGTATTTATGTCAAAAACTTTTTATTTAACATTCTCTCCTTAGGCTAATAAAGGCTTGGTAAATATTTACAAGGCTTCATTACAGGGCAAGGTAAAAAAAACTATCCAGTTACACTACAGATCCGACTCCTGTGGTTATCACATTATATTAAATTTATTGAATACTTGGCTCTGCTACAGACCAATGGCTTAAAGCCGGGTATTGCTTCTTAAAACTTATCTATCCAGATAAATATATCTAGTATGTCAGTATATAAAGGTATGTAAAAAACACTTAGTAAAGTTTAACAAAGCCGATTAATTAAATATCAAAAAATATTGCAGAGAGCAAATTAGGTAAGTGTATAAATATTTAGTGCAAATACTTATAATGTCGGATTTGGATATAACTTTTCACAAACAAATATTAAAACTCTCCCTAAAATAATTACAACAATAATAACAAATATGCAGATAATATGCTATTTATCAAACATTAATCTCACTTAGTATCTCGTTAAATACATTTAAACTAAACTCTTGCAGAAAAGAGTAAATACAAAGCTAAATAACACACTAGGCCTGTTATTACATGGGAATAGACACACAGGAGGTCCTCCCTAAATGATTCCAATATATTTTGACTAATATGGGTACAATTTCGATAATGAGCAAATAGATTTTATATAGTTAAATCTAGTGTAAAAGATTCCGTATAATTCACTTAGATAATGGAATATTACTTAAATAATAAAGCAAATTACAATTTGCAAGCCCTGTTTTAATAATTTCGAACGCAGCCCACTCGCTGGCTCTATATTATTGCAAACTTTTAAAGTTCGAAACATTTTTGATATAAGTAAATGTTAATATTGTTTTCTTTTTTATTTAATAATATTTTAGAGCCACACGTTTATAAATCCAATATACAAATTACGCAAAGTTAAATTAAGGTTCCTAAAAGACAATAATTAACTTTAAATAGCACCGTTCCATACGCGAATGTACTTTAATGTCCTATAATAAATATGTAAAGTACACTCCCATATCCATCCACAAATATTTGCAACCAATACAAAAGATTTTAATGCGTGAAAATGCATCCGATAATTTAAGAAAATGATTCCACGCCACTTTGCCTGAAGTATGACAAAAACCTTATACTGAACATATTGGCACATGCAGGGCAGTTTTCCGAAACTGATTATTCGTTGTAGCAACAAGTATTCAAAAACTAAATAAATTGTAAATGCAAAAAATGGCAATATTTTTCGATTCTCAAATTTAACTTTATCTAATCCTCTTCTTGTGAAGCAAAGGTAAACGCCGCTAGATAAATAAAACGTGATACTATTCAAATACATTAGTAAAAACACTCACACATAGTAATTAAATACAACAGAAACAAAAAAACCTGTAAGTAAACTTTGAAGGACATTAAAATATAAATAAATTATAATTATGCACTCAGACAATTATGCAAGCGCACTCTGAATGTGAATCGCCGAATATCTTTTTTTTTCAGGACTGAAGACAATAAATAAAAAGCTAATGGTATAAAAACTAGATCCCGACGACGTATAACTCGCGACTATGCAAAGGGCTCTAAATTTGCAAATTTTAATTGTTTCATTTATGATGCTGGTACAACGCAACCTCATTAAAAAAATTGGTCCAGACGTTTGAGGGTCTCCAAGGCATAAACTAATTACGATCACAAGCCGGTAATATTGCGTAATCGATTACAACAACTTATTGATAATGGCGCACCTATCCTACATTTTAGACATTATAATGGAATGATACATTTTTTAAGAATGTTATGTTGTTAAATGTTAATTAAAATAATTCTTCTAGGTCAACTCAAACAATTACTATAATTTTGCAAAACGTTTGTCACTACATTTTACACAAATAATTTTGATCAGCAGGTATAAGAGACAGTAATGTGTACAATTAACGAGTGATAATAATGTTCTAGAGTGCTTGCATAATTGTTAGATTGCGAGGAGCCGGCTCCCTAAGTTATCTAAATGAATTCATATCTAACATTGTTCCCAAGCTGGTCCCACCCATGACGATGGCTTGTGAATGTGCACCTTGCTCTCTAATATTTTCCTAAATTTCACAATTTTCACTAAACCCAAATAAAATTTTATAATTTCGTCAAAATTGTTAAACACAAATATAATAGAGACAAGTGCTCCTGTGCCACATTTTGCACTTCAACAAGACTGGAATGTCACTTATTGATTCGGGAAATAGCTATCCATGCGCTCAGGGACAGCATCATGCGGACTTTAATAATTGACACAACATCAATCTTAAGTAGTTTCTATCGTATAATTATAATTAACACAATGTGTACGTGACCAGGTGACTCATTGATTGACTGTGCCTCAACAAAAACAACTTTTCTTATGATAATTTTCCCCTAAGTTTTAGTCATCGGGCGGAATGCAGAAATCCACAACTATGTTGAGTATTATTATTCTCAATATATACATAAGTAGATAATAATTATGCCTATAAATAGTAAATAAAACGGACTTATTATATGTGAGCCAAGTATGCCGCTGCACACGCGCTAGCGATGCGCTGACACTCACTAGTGAAGTAAATTAACCATTCATCTATTATTAACAACTAGCGACACAAACGTTCCGTACCAATATTAAGTACCATATACTAATAACGTAAATCATAGGTTCTATATGTAAACACTTTGTGTTTCACATCTCTTAAGTCTAGTCTTCATTAAATAAAAGTCATTATGGAAGAACGAGTCACAAAGAGACTAGCGCGGCGATCGTCACCACTCGGCGGCAAGCGCTCGGACATAAGAAACGTTCACTTAGCACACACACATCGTCTGTAAGTCGACGGAGGTCACTCTAATGCAACGCGCGGCGACGAGAGGCGGTCAGAGATCATAGGAGAAGCATCGTTAGAGAGCGACGGCCCGAGAAGACGGCGGGCGGAGCGGGTCAGGTGGCGTCGAACTCGATGCGGTCCCACGAGTAGTGCTTGCGGGCCGGGCGCGGCGCGGGCCGCGACAGCACGCCGCCCAGCAGCGGGTCGCACTGCGGCACGTGCCCGCGCCCGAACAGGTTGGGGATCAGCTCCGTGTCCATGTAGTCGTACACGTCGCTGTCCACGTTCATGTGCGAGCTCGTGTCGATGCCGAATTCCTTCAGATCGAATTCGCAAGGCCGCTCCTCGAAAGTGTCGTGACGGGACTCCTCGTTCTGGAACGAAGGTAGAGAAAGATCGTCCATGTACTCGAACCCGGTTCGGGTGTGGTCGAGTATATCACCGTTGGTCAACGGGGTCATACTCATCCTTTCTGGGATGTCCTCGCCGATGTCCATCGCAGTCTGTGATTTATCTTCCATTCTGTCTTCACCTCCACCTGATAGTAGACTGCCAAAAAAGTCATCGTTATCCACTGAATTCGGATCGGATCCGAAATCTGTATGAAACTCACTATTGGAAAGTAAGTCTACTGTGATATCTGTATCAATATCTGTCGATGAGTCAACATGGCATCGGTGATTTGCATTTACGGCCTGCAGGTCTGCGTGATTCATAATTTCATTTTGAATATCATCGAGCTCTCTCTGAAGCTCATCCGCAGCAAGCGAATCGCGAACGTGATTGTCATTTAGTACGTCGTCAGTCAAAACATCTGTTGGTGTGAATGTGGTCGGTCCGTTTGATACATAGCCTGTATTTAACGCTGGAGCGGCTGCCGTTTCTCCGACAGCCGAAGGTGGTAGTTCACCATTCTCGACCAAGATTTCGAGTACGTCATCCATTATTTGACTATTCTCCGCGTCGTGTACAGTCGCCGAAAGTGGAACCTGCGGCATGGGGGGCGGCGGCGGGGGCGGAGGGGGAGGCGGGGGCGGCGCGGCGCGCTCGGGCTCGTAGTGCGCCGTGGGCAGGATGGCGATGGGCACCACCTTCACTCCGTTGAGGATGTAGGCGGGGTTGGCGGGCTTCTGCGGGGCAGCGTCGCCGGCGACGTCGGGCTGCGCGGGCGCGGGCGGCGTCACGGTAAACAGGCGCACGAGGCGCTCGGGCGCGGCGTCCGACGCGGCCAGCACGTAGCGCGGCGGCGGGGGCGCGGCCGCGGCCGGCTGCTGCAGCGCGTCCAGCTGCGCGCGCAGCTGCGACACGCACAGGTGCGCCTGCAGCAGGCGCCGGCTCTGGTCGCTGGCAGCGGCGCCGGCGGCCTCGCGCCTCACCGCCTCCAGTTGTTGCCGAGATGCCTCCAACTTTCGCTCCAGTTCTTCAATCTGCCTCCGTTGTGATTGCACTATGTCTTCGGGAGGTTCCGGTTCAAGTTTTACTTCAGGAGACGCGATCGACGCAAACGAAGCTACCGATGCGGGAGATTTCGGTGCTTCTTCTTGCTTCTCGATGAGGAATGGTCGCAACCGATCGATCAGTTGTGGCTTGGGCCCAGAGACACGAAGATTCCGGCGCTTACACTCGGCACGCAAATCGGAAACTTTCATGTCTTCGAAGCGCGCGGGAGCGAGCAGCGCGACGGTGGCGGGCACGGGCGGCGGCGGCGGCGGCGCGGGGTAGGCGTCGGACGAGTCGGACGCGGCGGACGACGGCGCGGGCGACGCGGGCAGCATGAGCTGCAGCAACAGCTGCTGCTGCTGCAGGAGCAGCTCGTACGGGGTCTCCACCGAGCCCGGCGGGGACGATGCCTTCGCCGCGTTGGTTGGACCCTTGTATTCATGAAATTTATACCTCGCTTTGGGTTGTTGCTTTTGTTTACTTTTCTTTCTATTTTTATCTTTGCCCGGTGCTGGATGTTGCGGCGGCGAGGCGATGCTGACCGGCGACAGAGTAGACGGCGGAGATGGCGATGGAGATACTTCATCGGGCGGTCCACAATACGACGAGGGGTGTTGGGGTCTCCCCGAGGCGCCTTCGCTTGTCGCTTTAAACGCAAGTGTTCCACTTTTAACTGCAGTTTCTATAGTTTCCTCAGTATGTAGTATGTTTTTCTTAATAAGTTCAAGGGGGCCAGGACGATGTGACAATTGGTCATTTAGCTGATCTGCTAAACGCGCTTTCTTTAACATGCGCTGTTTTTCAGCTAGGCTAGGGTCTACATGGCTCTCCTGCAAACATAAAAATAAGAAAGTTATTAAAATCCAGAATAGGCTGTACAGATGGATTATAAAGAAAATGATTATGTCGTGCAAAAGCATGTCTGAGTAGGCATAAATCAATTCAATCAGGTAAGTAATAAGTTAGCAGTGTAGTTTACTTGGATATAAGAATGCTACCACGCTGAGATATGTCAAACTCAATTGCTTTGGTAATTGTTTCTTGTTTGAGTCATGCTTCTGTACTTAACGTACCTGTTCTAATATGTGTCTTCGTTCTAGTTCTTGGCGATCCGGTCTTCGCTGTATTTTTGCTTTCAGCAAGTCTCCAGTCTTCGCCCTTTCGAGCTGTTTGCATTGCTCGAAATATGCTGGTGGTGTTTTGAGGGCTGTAAAACAAATTTCAAAGTAAGTTAATTGTTATTTAAAATTGTCGTAACACTCATCGGAAGCTAGATCTTATATGTAAAATTCTCGTATTCATATAAAATCTGTCAACTAAAGTATGTAAACTGTTTCAAATAAATTTAAATAGGTCTACCTAATGTTAATTCTGATGGGATTTGTAAATACTTTCTGTAATTCTTCTTTTCAATTCTCGAAGCTGGTACATTAATTTTTTAATCGGTCTCCAAATAATCGTCATTAAATGCGTCGTTTAAATAGTAAATAAAATTCTTTCATCCCACGCAAATGAGCTCAGTGTGGCAGTGGGCGCTTCCCCACACCTCGCCAGGCACGTGTGCCGAACTAGTTCTATTATACCTACTAAATTGCTTTTTCAAAGAAAATGCAACTATTATAGGCTGAATATTAATTAAAATAAACGGATAAGCAACAAAAACATAACAAAACACTTACGCGGCATAATTCCTTGAGCTACGAGCTGGTTAATGGGCCGCCGCATCATCAACTTCACTTTTAATGCTGTAAAACAGAAATCTACATCAGACATGTTGACAACAGCAAATAAGTCAGTGATTTGAATTACCTACACAAGTTTTCCTTAATATTTTCCCCTTAGATCACACAAACAATCCAATAAAATTTGACCAACACCGACGAGCATACTATTTGTTAGGAACATAATGTGTTTGAATGCTGATGTTTGCCGGTTACCTTTTGCATACAACAATGGGTACTGATTGAATAGATGGCATATCGTCTTGAAGTACACAGTGTTATGACGCCAGGTGACGAACTTTGACGTAGCATGTCGCGCGTGAAGCAGACCGACGTGATCGATACGTCGATCGATACACAAAGATTATATCGATAAAGTTAGCAGCGAAGCGTAGGTGAGTAGAACTATATTCTTGTTTGCGTGTAGACAAGCGGCGAACAGCGAACGATGGGCGGACAACGCTGGCGCAAAGCCAATATAAATAAACACTGCACAAGGAAACTAGTGTTATGCCGCGACCGTATTACAGACGAAACATTCACTACCACTGGGCCGAATATTGTGGGTTACTGGGCGTCTTTATATCAATACCCACTCAATTTCGCTTTTCTGATTCATACAATTGAGAAATAAAATCAAATTATTTAGATTATTAAGTGATTTTCCTGATTATTTTTTTGTTTTAATAAAATCAAGAGACCTAAAACTCTAGCGTTAAGAATACATTCCTCGCCATCTTTTACGACCACTAGCAGCAGGTGTAAATAAGATAAATTATTTTTATTACTGTTTAGCACGTAGTCGACGTCACGTTTGCTAAAGTTAAATGTTTCATTTTATTTTCAAAATGTAACGACATGTGTTAAGGACTTGTTTATTCGGGATGCGCGCAGACTGGCAGACTATGCAAACATGACCGGAAACACCGACTGAACAGGCATACTAATGCAAACAGCAGTGGCCGGGTCGCAGACAAACATCGGGATACTACATCTATAAGACCCCGTCGCTACAAAACAATGTGATGTTGTAAAAAAAAGATAATCTATCGCCATGTGAAGTGTGTACGAAGACAACACAAAATGAGAAAAAGTTGATGTGGAAATTAGAATGTGTTCCATATCACTAATCAATATCAATTAGGAATATCTGTTATTAGGGCGATTATTATAATTGCTGGATAAATTAAGTACCTACTGACTGATCATGCGCAGACAACAACTACATAATCTTGATAAATGTTTAATGAGCTATTTATGACAGTGGCGTTACCAATAGTAGATCATAATTCCTGCATTTGCCGACATTTTTACTAAGACGTTTAGTAGATCACGAAATCATACATCGATTGCCATAATACTTTCATTAATCAACCTCTGTGCTTTCGACTGCAGTCTTTGGAATTTGGGTGGTGGCAACATCAATATTTTAATGTAGTAACAAATATGATCGCTTACATTCTTTGTGCTTTCCCATGGCTGGTTGCAGAGGGCTGTCATCGACGACCACCTTCGGCGGCGAGACGCGCGGCGAGCTCGGCGGCTCGCTAGCGCCGCTGCTGCTCGCCTGCCGACCGGCCATCTCCTCCGCACCAGAACTACTACAAATCAATACGGAAACAAGTTAATATTTTGATCGTCGAAGGCTTAATAGAGAAATTGGCTGTTTTTGATATATTTGTGAGAATCTGCCGTCATACTTAATGTGAATAGTAGGCCAAAAGGCAAACGACATAAAAGACTAGGTTGGTCAAAAGATTAGGGTGGTCCTAACTTTAGAGAATAGGGTAAACCTATCGTTTTCGTTGCCGTCACGTTAAGACGTTCCATACCTGAACGTATCGTCTGAAGGCGGTGTAGCGGGTGTGCGCGGCGGAGATGCGGGTGAGACCGGCGAGGCCGCGCGGCTGCGCTCCCGGCGGTGCTGCGGCTTGAACCACTCGGGGTATATGGCGCTCAGGGTCTCCACGAGGTCGTGGTCCAGCGTCACGCGCCACGACGCACGCCCCTCTGAGCCCTCCGAGCCGCCGCCTCCGCCACACGATGAACGACTCTCTAAACAAGAAAAAACATTTTAATATACATTATTTGTACGATGTCATACAAGATGCGTACACGTAAACAGAATAACAGACCACGAAGTGTGTGTGATCTCAACACGCTGGGTGAGGTGAATTGGGCGAGGCGAACCAATGGAGCGCGCTATGATCACGGTGCCCTCATTATTTCGGGTCCTTGAACGAGTTTATGCGCGTGAAGGTGCGTAACTTACTTTACTGCATTACAGCCGGGGAACGTTATGCCGTTTCAGTTACTGCATTTGATGTTGTTACTATGTAACTCATCTTGGCATTGGAATTCATATAAATTTATTATTATAAATACAATCACATTATTCGGGCATATTTTAACTATTTGTTACAATACAATAATTATATCAATATGTTGTCTATTTTCGATCTATCCAGTAAATCGTAAAATGTAACCATTAATTTATCACAATGCTACGTTTTTTTCGCAGATACGTAAATAGGTCTTAAATTTACAAAACAGGGCCATCTGTATATTCATATAAGCGTAGAAAACGTTTTAACGGTTACCATAGCTGAAGAAAGATGGATGTATTATGTAATGTTTAAAACTCTCATAAAGCTGGATATACGAGGGAAAGAAAATACGAGCTGAAAATAAAACATCTGTCTGTGAGTCACGCACAATATAAAACTAAAAGTAAGGTAAACAAATTTGCAGACTTCAAAAAACGTAAAATTGGTATTCAATTTAGTTATAAAAAATTGCATCCGAACAGCTATTGACTATGACGTCAGTTATGCAATAAGAGCAAACAGATTACAACATGAGTGTATGATGATCTTGTAGACAAAGATAGGGAGAATGTAATGTACATAAGTGTCGCAAATTGATATTATTTTAGCATCTTCATATGTAACACATCATAAATGTTATCATTTCGATGGCAAAACAACGGTAAATTAATAAGAGAGTAAATGCCTGTTACGCATTTTACGTCGGTGTTACAAAACACAATTTTGTAAACAAACTGGCGCACGTGCGCAGATGATTCATTACAAGTTTTGTGGAAATTATTAGAGATGTACATAAAGCCCGTGGTGATTGGAAATTGAAATTATTCGTTTTTAATAAACGTCAATTCTACGTTCTTAAATATATTGTATCTCAAATATATAGAACTTAACTTAATATCAAAGTTATTGAAAAATGAAATCATTTTTTTTTCAGCGTTTCAACTGTGTTTAGTTGTAAAAAAATATTTATTGCACATAAAGTCACTCTAGCTCGCTGAAGTCTTCGCAGCTGATTTGTCTCGTGTCGTCGCTTCCCACGCACTGTTGTATCATAATTCGATATCACACGACACTACTTGTATCACATAGTCAATCGGGTATTACTGACATTCATCTAGTTTCTAGAATAGTTTTACTCATAATTTTGCAATAACCAATAAGTGCGTTACAGTGATTTCAATTTGTTTTGATGACTGTTTTTAAATTGAGAACCCCCATCAATGATAGTTAACTAACACATGAAATTGTTTTTCTCATAAACCTTAAACTGAACTGTGTTCTTACATGAGCTGAATCATATTTTAGCGTTTCTGACGTAAATAAAAGGAAAATAAATAAATGTACAGTATCAAGCAAATTATAATTAGGTTTCGTGACAAAAACTTCAATTTACTAATATGTTTTTATGCCAAGTCATTAAACGTAGAAAGAGAACATAACATTTTATGAAAAAATATAAGACTGGTTCCAAAAGATTTTTGTATTTGATATAGGTCAAGGCTTACTCCTTTGATGTTAGTGCGCATTATAAGTAGTTGAAAATTATGATGAAATAAAAATGAGCTGGTGGTTGAGTCGCATGCGCGGTGAGCGTAGCATAACGTAACGTGTCAATCAAAGTGTCAGCACGGATGCGCAGGCGCCGCAGACGTCCGCTAGAGCACGCAGTAGCGTAGTACTCGCATCTAGTCTTTCTGTTTGTGCCTGATTTATCGCTCTGTTCCGCACACGGTTCAAGCGTAGATAATATTTTGTTTTGACACACCTGAATTGTTTCAATGGTTAAGCTTATCCACGCGTTGCCAGTACTATCTTTAAATAGTGTTATCGCTTTTATCAGTTGTAATGAACAACGCGAATGTACTTCGAATTTACACCTTTTCAAGGTAAACCAGATAACCTAAGATTGACTTCATAACGCATGGTGATAAAAAATACTTTTAACGAGGAACCACAAAAACAATACAAAACCAAAGAACATTAATGAGAAATGTGAAATTAACTTTATTTATTAACAAAAAACACCTCTACAACCATCTATCAAACCAACGCTAGACCTTTCAAGTAAACAAGTATACAAACTGCCCACAACTTGCGATACAAATTCTATGAAAAATAAAAGTTATCATAAATTAAGGTAGGTTCACCGTCCACGTCATCGGAAGGTTGCCGCGGTGACGTCAGGTTGCACACGGCCCTGGAACTGGGCTGCGGACCAGCGTGGGCGCAACCAACCTGCCGCCACCCACTACCTACACTTAACAACTTGAATGACTACTACCGTCATACAAAAATGACGACTTAAGTAGGAAATAAATATGTTTTAGTTCGTAGAACTGAGTTTAGAATCCCTTTTAAGGATTATTAAAAATCCAAAACCAATCAGTTTTAATTATTTTAAATTTAAAATACTGGCGTAAACTTAATTTAAAGACTACTTAAATAGTTGATATACATTCCAAAGTTTGGCAACACCAGTGCAGTTTAAAATCAATAAGCCAAGATTTATAGTAAAGTCTGATTTGTGTGTCATCACATCTCTAAGTTTATACGTTGAGTTTTGGCCCGTTACAGTGCGTACTGCATGCCTCGTCGCTTCAACGCTCTGTCAGTCAACGACTTGCGAAGGGAATTCATTTATCGGCTCACGAGAGGCAATTCGATATTAATTTAGTGCTAGATCTCAGTGAACTTAATATTTTTTTACAGGGCATGTGATCACTTAATAAATGATTGCAGCTTTTGTTTTGTACGATAAACGAAATATTTTCTAAAATCTCTTCAAAACAATAAAAACCTGTCCTACTTTTCTGAAATATCTGGCGATGTTACACGCTCTACATATTATTTGTCCTTCTATCCATCATATTATGAAATTTCAAAAACATATACGAAGTAGAAAAACAAAAAAGAGCTACATGAAATTTAGTATTTGTGGATGGAAACAAACAACAGAAATGAAACATCCATTGTTTTACATAAACACAAACACCACATCTGTGATTGTTGATCTTAAATGAAATGTATTAAGTAGGTACGTTGCCTATGTATTAACACATTAAATCACCGATGAGACAAAATACATCGGTTCCTAACCTCAAGAAAAAACCTTAACGTTATCTTGTAACCACAATATTTTTTATAAGGAGTCGTCATTTCCATTTGTTTATTACATGCTCAAACAACAAACGTAAACAATACTTAAAATTTCCTTAACTTCGTCTGGGTATGGTTATGGAAATTATTCTAATTAGGAATGATATGCTCCTAAATCTTAATGTAGTAGATTTCTAAGAAGTTATTGACCTGAAATCCACCACAAATAGCAATATGTCCTAAGAGCGGGTATAACACATATTTTCACATTTGTTTTAGTTAAAATCGTAGAAAAATACGAAAACACAATCTGGTGGCATGGCGGACGACGGAACGGGGTCAGTCGCCACAGTTCTCTGTCGCCGCCAGTTCGAGATGCGTCCCACAAATCATATTTAGCCTAGTACTATGGAGAATTGTGACTATTGCTGTTTGTCTTGGAATAGACGCGTTAATGAAAGCAGAATTTGATACATGGCCTGAGAGCGACCTACATTTAAATTCCGAAAAGACCAACATCTAATTAGGCACAAAGCCGAGTGAATCTTCATCTATACTAGCCAAGAATATGAGAACGCTCTTTGAATTTTAAGAAAAGCAATCCGTAATTATAAAGATTTTTTGCCAAACAAAGTCATATAAAATCTTATAGCGGAGATGAAGGCAGAAACCATAGCAAAGCGATGACGTAAAAGGATGTTTTCAGCGAGTCGGCAACAGCGGCCGTCTGTTTATCGTCGGAGCACAGTTAGAGCTACACCCAGTCTGGGCCTATGCCGAACTGCAGCTGTAAAAACACACGAATTACACCACTTCTACCGATACCAATAAATGTACATAGAATTCCTGTTACGCAATACAAGATGCCCAATGGCAAACTAACAATGTACGTTTTCTGACGTAGGTAAGTGGGAAAATATAATCTATCATTCAAAGATGTAGTCGAGCAAACAGAATATAAAATAACTGCTCTGAGAAAGTTAGTTGACCCCATGATCATCAACATCCCGCTATAAGTTATAAGCCTTTGTAAGACAGTTATAAGGTTAATATATCTACTAACTTTATCCTTAATTGCAAGTATTACCAATTTCGATATACGTGATAATAAAAACATGCTCAAAGAATGTTTTCTTTTATCTTTTATTTTAAAATCACTTGTGTATAAGTAGGATACCAATTTTAGATATTGTTTGTATTACCTACATGCCTGGAAAATATTTATCGATGACCTTGATAAGTGCATGCTTGGTATATACTGACAGTTGTTTTTATGTAATAAAAGGTGGTTCAGTAGTTAAACTCAACCCGTTAAAATTAACTTCGCACGCACTTACCTGGCAGCAAATATGATTTTTAAAATCTGCCAAGTCGTTTTATTACAACAAAAATAGCTATAAAATGCAAGTTCTAGTCTTAACAAAATGCCAACTATGCTATCACATAAAAATAAATCTAAATAAATGTCAAGCTATATGTGAAAATATATAACGACTCTTACGCAATAAGTGTGATGGGAGACATTTTAGTTGTTCAGTCGGTATAAACATTTCCACACGTACAATTAGAATTTTCGCCAAAATATATTACATTCCTATTAATATGTCACATATCGCGCGACCACGCAGTTTTTTATTCATACCAGCAATCATAATTTAAGATGCTTGGATGCGCAATTTCCCAGCTGTAAGGAAGGATATTGTTAAAATGTATGTTCTCAAAGTAATTATGACAAGAAAATAAAGTCTAGGCAGAAAAAGCACTAGACCATGAATGTAATATTGATCTTTATTATAAAGGCACTTTCAGCACAATTTGTTGGCCAATTCCTGAGAAATAAATAACTATAGTAGTATTAAGGCGGTTTTATAAAACGAATATCTAGGTCTAGTTATATGTTTAACGGTAGGGTAAAATCTCCCTGAGAGTCAGACAAAGAAAAGTCACTGGAATTGATTTAACTCCATGTTTGGAAAAAATAGTAGGGATGTTAGTTTTAACCCAAAATATATTAGATAATAAACAACAGATTTGAAAGAAAATCTTTACACTATATTTTGTTCCTAGTAATTGGCGCTTAAAATTTGTCAGCAAAAACTTTTTAAAACGTGATGTTTGCACGTGTCTACATCAATTCACTATTTTGCTCAGTCCTCTTTAAAACACAGCATAAATTTTAAAGAAAGATTTATATAAAAAGATAAAAACAACTACCGGCATCCATAAAGTTCATTTTGGCCTGTATACTATAGGTAAAATATAGTTAGTAAACTAGTATAGGTATTTTCTAAAAATGTTAGGAGTCACTGACGCAAATCTCTACACATAAATTATGAGAAAATATTTTGGTTCGTTCACAAGTGGCTCTACATTCTTTTTATTTATAAATAAGTGAGTAAGTATCAATCTCGGTATATTATACAGCGGAGTTTGTATGCTTTCATGTTAAGATAAATACGTGAATGAACTATTACAAAGGGCGATAAAAGTTCTCAAGTCCCTGCAAACAGACATTTTAACAAATGGTATTTACAGTTGTGACTTATTTACGTTTATTATTGAAAGGGTATAAATCTACAAAGTTTACGATCCCAAACCGTATAGTAGGAATCTTTAAATTCAGAGAACCCGCAACAACTACGTAAAGATGTTAACAATTTTATTTGTAACTGAAACATAACAGCTGTTTATGTTTAGCATCAGGGTTGCCACCTCAACGTTACGTTTCTCTGTACATTACTTTTTATGTTTGACGTAGTCATTAATTTTCGTACATGATTCAAACAATTCAAAAACAAATAGAAATAAAGTATTTTTAACAACCTCATAGCGTCGATAAAATCATAACAAAGCTTTTAAACCAGCGCCGTAAATCGTAACCTTGACGACGGGCGACCCTGGTAAACACCGACACTATCATGCCTACTGATTAATTAGAATTTATAGATATTGGCAGAGAACGGAACTCGCACGAGACAATTAACTGTTACACTTGTTAAATTGTCTCATAGAGACAGTAGGAAATAACTTTCCTTGGCAACGTTGTATCGTCAGCCACAATATGGCTGCTGCTGCTGCTTCAAAACAAAGTGCCAAATAAAACACATTTAACAACGTGCATATTTAAATGAATTGTTTAGAATAATTTAGTCTGTATACAGTTTTCACCAGATTACATAAGGCCAAAATATGTAATCCAAATGGTAAAATACATTTTATGTCTTGGTAAAAAGCAACCAAATTCGACACCAGAAAGCACTGTTTTGTGTTGTCCATAAACAAAATCCCTTTGCCAAACAATCCGTTCAGCATTCACAGTATTTAACAACTCAAAGCATAGCTAAGTTTATGATTTATGAACGCTTCACCAATCTTCCAAAAGAATGTAACACTAATGTGCTATTTATTGATTTGGGCAGGAGCTATGGTAACACTTCTTTTATTATTGCGCAAATTTAAGTCTGATGTCATGGTTTTCGACAATCCGTAAACCATTTTATCACAGGGTAGTTAAAATGTTGTGATGATATAATCTTAACGGGTATTATGGTTCATCAGAATCATTAACAGCAAGCTAATAAATTCCAATAAATTGTACAGGTGGCGTCCGGGCCGTGGTGCGTGGTGTTCGCGATCGCACGTGACGACTCTGACGACCCCCATTCATCCGTCATGTTCCACGTGCGATACTGCTCTGCCCGCTCTGGCAGAGTGCCGCGTGACGAGATCACGCCACAATTGATGGAAATTGTGCTATTCTTGCAAAAACTGTCCGTGTTTACTTTATCTACGAGCTGATTGACAGTTATTTGTTGTGGCCACGCCATACCTTGGAAAACGTGTCGTTAATCAATACTGCCATTTAGTGCTGCGACAAACGTCGATTTAGATTATACTTTTATTGTTATTGCGTGTGGAATGGCAAATCGTTTAGAACCATAGGCGGATGTTAATATGTACATACATAGTTCTGACAATATTCTCGACGGGCTAGTCGGCCACGCGAATAACAAACGAGCAAAGCGAGCACTGTTTTAGGTCAACGTTGAACAAATACCAAACGGGTCGGTCGGACGCTTCCGTGGTCTATTTCTGAACTGCATCTAAACGATGAGGACTTTGCTTGCGTTTCTGTCGTGACTTTCGCGACGTATGCAGTAGACGCTTTAGCTTTTATCCCTGGTGGCACAATTGATTCCCACTTTGATATTTGTTTGAATGAAAATCATTAAAAAGCTGTATGATTTTTAAGTAAAATCTCATATTATAATATTAGAAATATAGTGGTTTTTTATTACCTAAGAAATGTTAGTTGATTCAATGTGCAAAAATTGAGAAATCGTTTCTAAGATTTGCTGGATTCACTTATTGATTGTTAAATATTTTTAACTACAGGTCACAACAGGGGTAGATTTGGTACAGGAGTTCAGACTGCGGAAGCAATCATTCGTATCTATTTCGCGGAGCGGGCTAGTCGGCCTGATTGCGTGGTCGTCGTCTCCACTTCTATAATCTAAATAAGGAGCAAAAGTTCAACGGCCCATCTCATCTCACTAGGAAGAAATCAACTAAAGTCAATATGGCATTAAAAAAATACTTTTCGTAATTTAATCCTAACGGGTAAAGCAACGATTTGACATATAATTTATGCAACATCGTCATTTCAGATAGAAAACTAATTTTATTAGTAACAAATTTAAACTACTATAAAATGAATAAACATGCCCAACTGTCAGACAGCTCTATGACGCAGTTACTCATGACAGTTTGTTACCTCCAGGGGTCGTTATACCTGAAGTCATAGATACTGCTTAAATATGCTAAATATAGTTATTATTATAAAAATAGAATAAAGTCAAAAATATGTGGCAGACTGGCAATACAACTCTTCTTTGCGTGTGAAGCTAGCGACGCTTATGACGTAGCGCTTTGGCAAGCGCTAAAGCGTGAGACAGGAATTGCGTAAAGGTGTCGTGAACACTCCATTCGAACTGTCTCTGCGAACTTTTCACTACAACGAAAGTACAGAAATACCATTAGCGTCCATCAACAATTACCAAAATAAATAGGCGTTCAATACTACCTATTACAAAATTACAGGTCTAAAACCATATAAATTATTAGCAATTAGCATCCAAATTACACATACAAAAAAGATCTGTAAACTCTTTTATAACCTAGTCCTAAGAGTAATTAATTCAATCTTACAGAATTAATTATCATCACTTCCCCAACAAATGCCAGTAAATATTTTAAACTCAAATATATTACTGTTAACTAAGCTAGGCCACGATGACGCAATGAGCAGAAATACATTCATGTTAAGAATATAACAGTCTGAAAAAAAAATATAAAGTGTGTATTGGATTAATAGCTTTGTCTAGATCTTTAAAGAAAGCTTAAAGATTTAAAACAATAAAAAGATATTTGTGTTATGTTGCACAGTCGCAAGAGAAGGCGACAAGGAGTACATTGAATTATCGAACTAATCTACGAAACCTAAACGTGGAAAAAATCTTGGACTCACTCCAAGCAGCTGATTGATGAGGATGGTCATTTCGTACACGGCCAATCCCGAGATTTTTCTTATTATTTAGCAAAGTAGTGGACTAGTCTATTTCTGTGAGGCGAAAAACAAGCCGCCCGCAAAATATGCCGCCGAATAAAAAAATAAACGACTATTGAATTTGTGTGACATATTGTCGTCAGTTTATTCACCGCAGCAGAAATGCTGTGTAGAACGAAACAATCACATTTTAATGTCGATCGTTACTTAGTTTTATTTCTTCTAGGGACCTATATTACATTCTAAACAGACGAAGATATATCTATGTGTTACTTCGCGACCAAAGTCAGGTTTACAGTTTATAAAAAGACTAGCATGGGTATTAATTATAAACGGTAGGTAAAAGTTTATATAATAAAACAAAACGAGAGCGCAAAGCACCGGAGCAACAGCCTCTGCATAAGACGATTAACGGAACCGCAGCTACATGCAACACTGCCTTCGATGCAAACTTATAAAGTTTGTTAATCTCATAATGTAACATACTAAATATGTATAACAATCAAAAAGAAAAAGCAACATCTCTTGTCAGGCACATAGAGTTAAACCGTTGACAACGATGTGTATTAATTATTTCCGAACGACAGCAAGTCATCGTACTGTAAGACCATGGCCTACTAATCCCTCGTATGTTTAAACTGAATATTAATATTTACAGAAAATACTTATCACGGACGTCACGGAAGTCAATAAAACTGTACTACATAATAATGATTAACGAAGTAAAAATCCTGAATTTGGCCGATGTGCATGCGTGGGTGCGCCGAATGCGCTTAGCGACCAGATAAATAAAGCGCTCTACATTTTGCGCTGCTCGGCGGATTTATTCAAAACGAGATAAAAGAATTAATAACAATTGTTCTCTTAGAAAATAGCACAGGCAAGATTTTAAGTATCATTGATTTTATGTCATAAACAGGCTTTTAATATCAATGCGTTAAAATGTTTACTTTAATTCAGTTTCCACATATTGATATACTTTAGGTACCTACTACATAAACCGGTTTAGCTTATTAGGTCTTACTTAAGGTTATTGAGTAATTTGTTTTATTTCTTAAAATATTTTTGAGTAAAGTAGTTTTTGTGTGGATTATAAAACGCAAAGGTGGATTGTACTTAAATACAGTAAGTATTGATACTCACAAAAGATAATAAATAAAAAACTATTTATACGGACAAGGTAAATTGCGTAAAAAAAATCTTGCTAGAGAAAGTTATTCCTTGCAAGAGTTCAAGACAGGTTTATGATAACTTTTTTTGATACTCTAAGAAACGATCACAGAATCGTCGTTTGACTAGTTACATTTAAGTCCTATTTTTCAAGAGCTGAGTGAAGTGAGAATCACCAAGCCTGTAAAATCGGAGTTCCAAATATTCTGTTCGGAGATCGAGTCCGCAATAAATTGTAGTTCAGTATCGTTTTGATATGAACCCTTGCTTCGTTTTACTCGTATTGTTATTGTAGCGAGTATTGTTTTATGAATTTGTCACTAGATAATGAATTAGAACGTGTTGTGGTATTCACGAAGAGACGCTCGGGTGAAGATTGTCATTTGTACACCTGTCACGTAAATTAGTTCCTAGCAATTTAAGGCACTGAAGAATTATGTTTGCTTGTAGGTTTATTTATTGTTCAGTTAAAACGTTTTAGATATTTGAGGAAAAATGCAAAAGAAATAGATTTTCAGCGTTCTCTTAGTTCATAGAATTCTTATCTAAAACAAATGTTTGTTGATTTTTCCGTACGTCTTAGTGATATGATTAAATAAGTTGATTGGAGTGCCGCAAATGCATTTGTTTAAAGTACCTAATAACATACACGACGCGTCTCGTTGATAGCGTTTCAGAGAATGCAACTGGTTACGTAACGCTGTCCCCAGACTTACCGAAATATTGTGCCAAGCATTTAGACGTACAGAAAGAAGGAACGTGAAGGTTAATTACCTGAAAATACAAAATTTACAATTAGCACTGGCGCACACTTACGGCCTATATTAAGCAATCTACAAGAGATTAATTTTTATGATTTTTAGGGCACATACATAGAAATTAAAATATGACTTGAGCATTTAGCACTCAACTAAATCAACTGGTCAAAGTTATAATCTTGAGTAGGTAAAATATTAAAAGAAAACTGTGTTCTATCAATAAATACTAATTTGACTTTTGAACGGATAGACAGGTAATTTATGGTATCAATAATTGGTTCACGGCGGATTAGGTATGTCTTAAAAAATAATTACATATTGTAATACATCAAGATGCGCTGGCAAAAGTTTAAACGTTTCGCTGGCGCTTGAATACGATTGTCAGAAAGCAGTACAGTAATTGGGGAGCACGCAAATAGACAAAACTTCGTAAACAAGTTTGACAGCATCGGCTGATACGACCCACCTACGCTTCGACCGTCTACACGAGCGAAACCCTAAAGAAAACAATAATATGTACCGAACCACACTGTTAAAACGTTGTAAAAGTTAACGGAAGAAAATGTAATGTATTTTTATTCTAGATTTTTCGAATGCTCGATCGGTGGTTGTTTACAGATCCGCTCTGTAAACAACCACCTACAAATTTTCCGAATGAATGTCGTCAGTAGTTTTCAGTAACTTTGTAACTAATAAGATTTAAGAATAAAGAGTCAACGGGTGTTTTAGTACCTTTTAGTTTAAATTTCAGGAAAGTCTTCTTAGCGTTGACACTTTCATAAATAGTCAATGATTTGTTACAGGTACGAGTCTACCTGCACCAGTTTTATAGGTCAGGCGGCTGAAGTTCGTTAATCTCTGAACTGACATTATTTTAGCCGACGGCGGGCTATGACCAGCGTATCGACAAGCCAAAAGGATCGGTCATTCTGGCTGTGTACCAAGGAACGCGAACACCGGTCTAACAATGTAATGTACATTTCGTGACCCAAGTTGGCATTTTGTCTTGTAATTGACAAAATTCCAGCTTTATAGATTATTCTGAGCTGTTGCTTTTGTACTAGAAACCTCCTCTTCATCCTTTTATTTATTTTTCACGAGTATAAATCAATTCTGATTTTCATCTATTACAAAGAACACGGAATTACTGTCAAATTACCTCGGGAACGAGGTACCGGAACTAAGCTTGACAGAATATGATATTATGATGATTTAGTAAGTTTGACAGTTCTCTTTTTTTACGAATTCATGGTATGGCGATTTGAATCCCGTCGTTCTACCTTTGGTGCATTTTTATTCAGAGATTTGAAGTAATTTATGAATTTACTGCTCGACAAAAACGGTTTATCGGCATTGAGGTTATGCTTGGCCTAAATGGTTCCTTTTTACTTTTATATATTTGATTTAAATATGTATATTCCTCAAAATTCCCACAACGTCGTCTGGTCTCAATTTAAGTGTTATAAGTACTAGACAACTGATAAGCATATTTTATGTAAGCCTTACTTGACAATATTAACAATACCTATATGTATATGCATATTAGAAACTAGACTTACTTATAGTCATTATAAATAATTATAATAATCAAACATTTGCATTTGACCTTTGCAATAATTATTTCGCAAACTCATATGGCAAGTATTTCCATCGGCGGGAGCACGCTGAAGACGTTGCGAAATGCACGTCAACAAGCGCCAAGCGCACCCAGGCGGGACTGCCTCAGAGGATGACGCCCCCAGATGACACCGTATAGACCGAAATAAATCTGCAAGCTAAACAAACCTGGCATTTCCGGCGAACACGTGTGCTCTGACACAATTAAATTAATTTCCCTAAATTGCAATCCGGTTATAAGCAACACGTACCGCCCTGGTGGCCAGCGCGACCAAATTTCACTTTTGGCGACATGCACCATGAATGGGCGCATTATTACGTAACTTGGCTTGGTCTTCGCTCCTGAGTCATTTATACAGAATTAACATATGCAGTTGACTGGAGCCCCCGCAGCTGTACCACATAAATCATACATGCGAATATTTGAGTGCTGTTTTTTGGGAGAAACTGTGTTTCTACAGAGGTTGTGTAGTGTAGCAATTAAAATTTTGAATATATAAATCTATATACAAGTTATCTACTAGCTGTCATTTTGGAATAGATTGGCAACAATTCATCTATTTCCACATAAATTACTGAATGCATGAATTATACCAACAACGGCGTGACGACCGAACTACATGTTTGCCAAAATGAGGATTATTATTGACCGGCGCTCTCGCTGGTATGCCTGGGATGTGGAAATAGTTTTTTGGTAAAAGATACAAAACATACTCTAATTCAATGTTTCTATTTCCACATCAGAGCTAAATAAATAATCAGGTAATCTATTACACACAATTTTTAAATGGTTTTATGTTCCGGTTGTATAATGGATCGGCAACAAAATAAAACATAAACATTGTTCAGAATTTGTTATTTTTACCGCCGACCATGGCGTTGCATAGCATATTACAAAACCTAATTACACTGCGCCAAAAATCCTTTAAACCTAGCTTTATAACGTGTGCATAGATAGGCAAGTAGACGATAGAAACGAAATAAATTTATATGCACTGATTCACGCAGCCAGTAAAAGAGCATCTTTTCTCTTGCATTTAAAAACATTGACGTCAAAATCGGTGCGAGCTACTTCTCTCGTTTATATTGCGTCAAGAAATAAATGATGTCCAAACAGATTCACCATCCAACACCTGAGAGGGAATCAGATTCTATAATTTACAGACAGATATTATCAACAGGAACTTCTTACGTCAGGAAATTGGAATTTAATGGAAGAGTTGCGTCAATTATGTGTACCGTAGTAGGTAAGTATTTCGCTTTCAACTACTTTTGTAGTTGCAAGCCTTGGGTTTTAACTCATAAGAACTTTGGCTTAGGACACGAATATAGCATTCACAAGAAAACAACGGTTACTCAGTTACGAGTCATAAAACTCTTAGTTGTACTAAATCCATAAAATGTACGTATAACTCGTAGTAGTGTACGTGACACCGACCGGATAGACTAATCCAAATAGAATCGGTTCCAATGTCGTATCGTCTGAGACACTCTTTATTTTAGAATATATTTGGGAATGCTTAGCGTTGGATGCCGAGCAGCACATTAATTTAACAGATTTGTCTTATGAAATCCCGCGAGACGCCCCCGGTCGTAAGCGTGCGCGCCTCGTGTATTTTTATTGGGCGTTTATATGAGATTCTTCATACTAACTTAATTTTAAAACGGTTACTTTTGCATACAGGTGCTTATTGTTACCTACATGTTTTTTATGCCAACGAATAACAATTATCTACTTCCTATGCTGTTTGTCATTACACGCTTTTCAAAATCGAGGTAATTAGGTTTTCCCTGCCTGGATGCTATACGGGAAAACATAGAAGCGCCCTTTTTTGTACCCATAGTAATCAGAGCCTAATTTTACACCACAACATTTATCAATATTCAAATCTTTATACCAAAAGTAATTATTTTGTATACGTTTAAGGAAATATAGGAAAATGTATCTCGTTAGAATTCCAAAAAAAACAAAAATGAGCCGTCCTAAATATAATTATATCACAATTAATGGGAAACAGCCTTATTATTTGATGATATATTTTCTCACATTATTTACTAATTTTATACTTATTAAAAATAGTGCCGTTTATTTCAAGCAATATCGACACTAATCATAATGATGTGACTTACATTTGGATGCATAAAACCAGAAATTGAAAGTGTTTTGTCCGAGTCCAGTTGACACGGGTCCAAGATACTGTCAGCAGATAACGGTAATGGTCCATGTGGTCGGCGCACCCAGCGCTAATCGCGTTCGACGGCAACTCCTCTAATCATACGCACGACGTATCGGTCGCAATGTTACGTGAACGTATGGAGCTTTTAAGCCCATGTCGTTATTGGTAATGCATTTGGCAGTAAACCACGGCCGCATACAATTGGTGTATATGTTACAGTCATAGTGATTAATGAGCGATTATACATAATGACTAGTCATTATGGATAATAGCTAAATTCACTAGACAGTGTAATAAATTAATCACATTATCTAGTTATTATTCATAATATCGTGTCAAAGTTAGCCAAAGTAATAATACGGTCTTTATCTTAGGTTCACCCTTGTTTGATCGAACAACGTTTGATATAATATTACTCAATCGAACAACGTTTAAGAAAATCATCACTTTGTATAATGTCGTTTGACATAATTTTCAGTTCGTCGAATATTTATTTGCTATATCAACATTTGCGCTAATGATCAAAAGGTATAATGTTCATTTGATATCCATACTCCTACCTAAAAAAAAACCTAACCTAACCTAAATTAGGTGAGGTTAGGTGTTTTTTTTTTATTTGTTAAAATCTATGTTTATTGAGGTGAAAATATTATCTTATGTTATTTTAATTGTTAAAATAATCTTTCTGATATGTATGCTTAAGGAATATTGAAATACAAATTTATTCTTAAACGAATATCTACTTGTTTTATCACTTTATCCAATTCTTTGAAGATATTATGTATAATAGCTAGTTAATGTGATTAATTTTGTGTGAATTATTACTTTATCCAAATTAAGTAGATATTATTCATAATAGCTAGACAGTATACATAATATCTAGATTAATCACTTTGGCTGTAACATATATAACGCGTGGCGGCACGTCCATTACCTTCGAGAACAATGTACGATTACACCATCGCGACAGAGTAAATTTAATAATTACTAATCCAACCTAGAAGTTACTATAAAGCGATGTTGTGTTCTCATTAATAACTGCAACCCATACCATGACCAGATTCAATTCATACCACGACGAATTCAAACCAATATTTAATGTTAAACATCACTTTGGGAAAATATATTATCTTAAAAGATTGAGCGGCCCACCTACAGTTTTAAGAGGTTTTTTAGAAAAGAAAAGTATAAAACAGAATAGTACATCGTAAAGCAACGCAACGAGGTCAAGGTGGGGATTTAGAACGAGGACGAGCCGGCTAATTACTCAGCCACCGTCAATAATACATATGCCATGGAAAATAACAGTGCTGATGGACAAAATCGATTAAGGACAAAAAAAAATAGAATAACATACTTGTTCAAAAGGAAACAAATTATAGAAAGGTTTATCTGAGTATATTAACATCCATAACAATAACAATATTTAACATCCGTAAAAATAACAATATTTTTTATCACCAATACTTAAATAAACGTAAGTATTTCAATAATTTATGACACGTTAACACGTCATATTGGTTACGTTTCAATGTGAACAGATAGTTTGGATCGAACAAGTGGTTTATACATGAATTACACAACTACAGACAGTCAGTGCCAAAATTCTATTTGTGACGACAAACCGAGACGGGTATATTTAACTGCCACCCATAAACTGTCGAATAAGTAATGCCTTTAACAACACACTATATTTTGAACCAGGATTAGATGCGTATTAAAGGATTACAAAACAATAGCTGAAGTTCCACATCCTTCCGACTGCATTTATTAATCTATTTTTTCTTGACATGCTTACACGCATCCGCCAAGTCGGAAGGATACTAATTGATGGTTAATTTTATAGGACATTTCTGTCGCTTTTATAGTCACTAAGGAAAAAACAAAGACACGGTAGTTACGAGTGATAAAAACAAAGATATTTAGATGGTCAATGGTGAATTAACAGCCTTCTTCTTATAGCTTTGGGACACGATGGCAATGTATGGTATTATTTCACAAAAGCTGGGAAGTATGTATTCGGGTTTTAGATTAACTTCTAACTTTCAATATTAATTCTGTATCTCTTTGTCCACATTTAATATTTTAAAAGGTTACAGTTAAACTACATAATGGACAATAGTAATAATATTAAGTAATTAATGAAATTGTTATGGACTCCATAACAAGCAGCTAAAGATTTTTTTTTATCTGTTATATGTATTCGTAAGATTACTAATTGAGCACAGTTGTACTATTTTGTTACAAATTTAACGTAGAAGATCCTTACTCAGCTTCTCGTTTTCCGATCGAATAAGACCATTCTGGAGTAAATACAATGAAAGTAATGTACTGCAACTGCCACTAACTGCAATTTAAGCAGCTTGAGTCAGAGATAATGCCGTTTAAACCACACATTGTGTACGAGCCACTGTTCTCGGAATAATTATGAGTTTGTTTGCTACTCCTCAAAACAAACATTCCGTTCCTATGTGCGGTACGCACGACCTGTTACACTACAGTCGAGACGCCGACGCTTGTTGCATAAATAGACTCAATTCTTGGATGGAAATTCACTTTTATTTTAGGGCCGTCATCGAAAACATAGTCATAGTTACTGTACTATTTTTCGTGAAAAACAACGAAGCATGACGCCATGAAAGAAAACTATAAAAAAATACGATTAGTCGTCCGCCGTGACGATATAGCAGTTTTATTTTCAACAGTCAAACATGAATAAGCCAAGAATATGTTACGATGCCAATAAAATGAGACGTGTTAAGAATTTGGAAATGTTTCTATAAATGCACTATTATAAATAGCTCAGATGAAAAGGGTGTTTCCATGTTCGTGAATCGTGAGATTTATAGACTTGTAAAAGTAAACAAGATCATTTTTGAATAAACTAATTACCTAAAATCATAATTATATTGGGCTTGCAAATGTGTCACTGGCATGGTTAATTTAGTTAGTGAACTACGCCGAAATTATCCCTATTTCTGATCGGCAAATGATGATAACACTAAATTGCCGACCAACCAACCAAAACCATTTTTTTTGTCATCACATTGATGTCACAATTTATTTTATTTTAACAAAATTGACACATCAAGTTATTACTAAAACACTTACATCATTGACAAAGCTATAATCCTACTAAGTAAATAAATATAGGTACTATCTGTCTGATAAATTAATCACCACTGCTGTTTCTTTTAATGACTAATGTTTTTTTGCTAAATAAAATTTAAACAAGTGACCTAGTTTCACATTTTCATTCAAGTTTTGAGGTGGGTAAACAGGTTATTCATAAACTCATTCGATTTTTCCAAGAATTAAGAACTTGAACTGAATTTCGATAGATTAGTAATGGTATGTAAATACAAAATTTCAAGTATTTATACTACTTGTATTTAGTCCTATAATGTGTTAGTTATATTTAAGGCAAATAAAAGTCACGATGATATAACACGAATACTTGTGCACATATTTGCGAAGGCATGTGTTGGGCGGGCGCCGCCGCACGTGGGTGCTGGGCGCGTAACCGGCCTACTATGCGAAAACAATTACGTTACGACGCCACGGTAACATGGACAGTGTAGAACCAACGGATATTTTGCAGCGGATACCCGCTTTACGGAGGAATTAACTAGCGCAAACATGCGACTTGTGACGAAAACAGGATGATAGATCGAAACCGCGGTGACTTCTGAGGAAATGCACGAACTAAGGAAAATTTACGACACTATCGGTGTATGCTGTGTATGTGAATTAAGTTCGTCGCATTATTGACTACACATGTCATCACAGATCAATTAATTAAAAAAAATGTGCCTTTTATTCACCCGTGTATTTGTACAGATAGGAATTCAATAACATTAGCCATATCTGTTACTTAAATTAATGGGTAAGTAACTCTTTAATATGAAGACAATGTGAATGATTAATAAGGCATAATGTTTAAAATATGTAAGTACTATCAGGATCAGGATATTCCGCGTAGTTCCTGCTTCTGTAGACTTAAATTTCGTTCAGTAGTTAACGCGTGACGAAGTAACACACACATCCATCTATCAATTATCACAAACATTTTAAATTTATAATATTAGAAGGATTCGTAAATGCCTAAACTAACAAACACTGGCAAGTAGCTGTTTCTGCAATCGAGAGTCTGATAACATCAATAGGTTCTTTTATGACATTTTAACCATGTTATATCTTCCGCTAATTGTTACTTATAGGAGTTTTTCTAGCACATTTTTCAGGACGAAATTGTGTGCCAGGAAAAGTTATGATCGCAAATATAATCATAATACTATAAGGCACATTTATTCTAAATTCTACTTATTTCAATACCTTAGTTTTCCTAAAAATAGTTTGTAATATAATAGTAATATGTTAACTAGAAAAAGTTTTATTTTCTTCAAAATATTTAAAAGATGTTGCATTCCTAAATGGACGTGTTGACGAAATATAACTATTTTCGTAAGCCTCTAAACGTGAACGTATATAGGTTAGCCACAGACATAAACAAAAATCAGAATGCATGCATCACGCAATGATTTTAAGAAAACTTCTTAGAATACAATATCTGTACTAAGGCTAAGTTTGTGTTAATGTTCTATCTTTAGAAACAATTTTATTACTATGTGAATATAGCGATTATGGTTTTGTGGTTAGCAGTTTTACAAGTTTAATATCATCATAGCGATCTGCGCTGAATACAACGTTCTACTTTTAAACAAGCTTAATCACGTCGTAACGGTGAACTCGTGAATTAGTCAAATGCATAAATAACGCTGCAGTTATTTAGTGAATTAGGTATTGAAATCTTAAGAAAAGGTAAACTGTAAATGTATTTGAAATACAGCGTGTAGATCTATCTAATTTTTTAACATTGCACCTTGACCCATAACACCTGTTGTAGTGGATAAAATAGTAAGAGCTACAAAGTCACACAACACCCACACAAAATTATTATGGATATGGCCTTGGACAAGGAAACTCAATTAGTGCACGTAATTTGGAACATCTTTTATTTACAACTCGTCAACAACTTACATCTCAGGCCACAAGTTTGCTAACAGCTTACCAGCATGGGTTCAACTCAAAGATTCCTTTATGGAACAAATAAAGAGGGCCAGTAAAAAAATACGCGTTCTAATAACAGGCTCATTATTGTGGACATATTACGAAGAACAGAAGAAAAGAATTGATTCCAAAATAAGAGAGCTACGAAAATGACAAAATGAAGAAGCCTTTTGAGATTTCCTAGCTAGAGGCAGAATAGAAATCATATAGAAACGATGCCACTGAAAGACGAAAGTATGTACTGCGGGAATCAACTAATTATACATCTAAACTGCTTTGATGGCTAATGACATATGGATACACATTTTTCCAACTCAAAATAAACAAATTAATAAAGCGATAGACGACAATATCCCGAGCCGGTTTGATCGTAAAGCTACGAGAGAGAAGTGACAGCTTGGCAATGGTGCCTAACCACATAGTACTACGTCGGTTATGAATGATTTTACAATTCGGAGAGTTGTGGAAAACGAGAACTTTTATAATACGAAATATAAACGGTTTATTGTGTTTTATAACATTTACTTGCTAATTAAGCATCATAACTAATTTGAAACAGCAAACAGTAAAATGCTCTTGCCTTTTGTGCGTTGTTGCGCCTCCAAACTGTTTATTTCAACTTTCTACCAAAAATAAGAAGAAAACAATCTGACTGATAATGTGGACTAACGATTCCTGCCACAAGATCCAGAATTATCTTCTATACCGTAGTTATGTAATAAACATTACATTTAAGTTATTTTGATCTAAATGTGCATGTTCAAATTTTGGCGAGCTTTATTATGATGATCAATGATATCATTCGAAGCGTCTCGGTCTGCGCCTGTGGTCTCGACAGGCAATACTAATTAATCGACGTGCAAGCGGTCTGGCCAGCTTCGTCGTCGCGCGTGACGCAGCACCTGTCACAACACCGGCACAGTCACAACACACCCTCGCAATTTACTACACAACCCGACATTGAATGCTACTTATTGTTCGCCATAACCGTTTTTCTGCCACGCTTTGCTTAAATACGATGCCCTTCTAAAATCAAAATTAGCCTAACCCACTATCTTTGATGGAATTTCTAATTAAGCTCATCAAATACCACAGTTTAAATCCACAAAATATGACGCAAGATGTTTAAAATGTTCTGTCATATTTTGTCATTATTTGTTGCACTGCATAGGACTGATTCAAATTTAATCAGTTCTCGTATAATTGCAGAACAGGAAAACCGAAAGAAATGAATCATCTTTACAAAAGGTCGACGACACATTATTAAGATGTGTACTATATGTTGAATGTCGTTCAAAAATTCCGCGAAGAAAAGACGAGGTGAGAAGCAGTTTCAAATCGCATAACAATGTGCATAGCACAACACGTGAAGGTAAGCCTGAATACGCATTTGTTTACGAGCTTTCTGTTACATAAGGTGGGGAATGTGGCCCACTCGTAGTGAAGTCTGAACACCTATTTATACGCTCTTTCCATTCCCGACTGCGTGACACATATTACTTAGTCCAGTGACTAAGGGCGGGCTAAAGATAATTTTCCTGCAGCTCAATCATTAACCGAATCTGCATGTCCGTGTTTTATTATTTTAGCACGTGTATTTTATGACTTAATGTAAACAATGCAATGTTGTAACCATTATGGTTGATCGAAATCGGTCGCGATCGGTTAAATATTTCAATGGATCATATTTAAAAACATAGTTTTAATGTTTTGATTGGCTGAATCATATCTTCTACTATAACGCCTAAATAATAGACGAGTTAATTGAGCTGATAGACTAAAGACGTGAGAGAAAAGTTACCGACGGCAAACTGTTGCTTTCGACACAAAACAAATTATTGCAGAATCAAAAATCTAAATCAATTGCAGAAAAGGATGGAAAGAAGTTTTAATACTTAATTGCTTCAATTATTCATTGCAATCGCTAAGAAGTTTGTTTGTATGCTATCAATCATACAAGATAGCTCTTATTTAATTGCTTTAACTAGTTAAAATCGTCCTACTTCAAAAAAGCCTAATCTTTCTAAGCGGGTTATTTATTGCGGATTTTCAGATCACAAATATTGAACTATAGTGAAAATAGATTATTATATTCCTAATATTTTAATCTTTATAGATTAACAGGCCTTAGTTCATTTTACGTTAAAAACACTATCTTGCAACGGTATGTACAATAAATTAAATATAGTCAATAGTGATAATTCCGTTACTTATTTTCCAAGCTGATAACATAGTATTAGTTAACAAGTAGGTTAAGACACCGAATGTTAGATAAGTTTGTAGTAATGTTTTGGTGTGAGTCCTGCGCTGCAAAGCAATGTATGTGATCGTACCGTCGCAGTGCCTGCAGCGCTTGGGCTCCGGGGGTGCGAGCTCGTCGCCGAGTTCGCGGTGTCGTACCGGCATGGCGGCGCATCCCGCGCCGGCGCCGCCACCACCCGTGTGTCAATACGAGGCTCGCGCGCTCCACCTCGACCGCTCCTCTAGATGCGGCGGCGTCGCAGCTGCCACTGAGCCCAACCAACGTGCCGCCCGCCCCGGGCGGTAGGCGGCGCCCATTCTCAAGTTATTTTGGGCGGCTGTGACTCATAGCTCGAACTGCCCGTGGCGAGCGGCGCCTGCGCATCTCAGGCTGTTCGGCTGGCCGCAGCTAAGCCTACGCTAACTTGCGACCCGCCTTTCGCTTTATAGCCCCTATGGTTATCCCTTGCAGCCTATAAGCCGTTTTAGGAAACTTCCCAAAAAAAAAAATATCCGAAACAATGAGAACAGTTACTTTCTTAGAATATAAAAGTTTACTATTTGTATAAGATTCAAAAGCTAATATCCCATTACGACAAAAGATTTAATTAGTTAAATTAGCATTATGTGTGTGTATTTGAATTTCTTACTATTTAAGTATGTCTCTTGATAAATCAAGGGCTAGCAAAGATTTTTTAATAAATTTTTAAGCTGTTCCATTTGGTTGTAAAATACTTTCAAGTTAGAATGTTTGAAAGTGTTGAGATGTTAATAGAAAGTACCAAGTACACTCTCTTATCATGAAGTGTATCTGCTTAAAATTTCTTAAGTGCTTAGTATAAGCATATCTAACAAAGTAATACTTGTTGCAACAATTAATGGTATTAAACTAAACAACTGGTTTAAACTTAATGATCAGGACAGAAACTTTGACTTTGACAAGTTAGCATACATCATTAAAACTAAATTGTTACAACATAAAAAATATTAAGTAATGCAGACAATTCTTAGAAGATTCTTAATGTGCAACTAAATAAAGTTTTTGACATATATTTTAATTGTATCTATTTATCAATCAAAATTCTAAATATTTTTCATCATTTCAATACCTAGGTACTTAGAATGTGCACTCGAAATTTAAATTGATAATAGATATTTTATTGGAATAGACATGGAAGAACCTAATAAGAATTAAGACAAACATCAAAATAGTATGCAGTTTAACACCTTTTACACCAAAAGTTAAAATTTTGATATTGAGATAAAAGTTACTCACATAGACCAGTTTGGATGACATGTTTGTCTTACTTTTTAACGATACATGAGTAAAAATAAACCTTGCATGATACATTGTTTTACAACCATTGACATCACAACTTATGTCATTTTATCATAATCCATATCTTCATGACCACCCATAATGATTAAACTAATCCATTTATCACATGTTCAAAGTCAGTACAAACAATTTCTTGTACAAAATTAGTATGTACATTTCCAATATTCTTTGCACATACAGTACATATTTTATGAAGAACATATTTCGCTGGTTTACCAGTTCATAAATGTATGTGTCAATTTGAATTAATGATTTACAATTTGTACACATTTACTGTTTACTTTTACATTGTGGACTTGACCTTGCTTCGGAGACTTAACTAGGTCTGAATAATTAAGTCTTGAAATGTAAAGAAAAATATTTTGTTCAAGTCGATGTAACTTGTTTCTTTTGCCGGCGTGATCACGGTACATGGAAGTATTGGTTAAAAGACATAGTTCAACAGGTTGCTAACCACATTTTTGTTTTCTATTTTATACCATCCCTAATTTCTATTAACCAGCGATGGAACCACAAGTTAATAATAACTTACTAATGCGTAGTGTCTGGTTACCGAACAAAAATCTACCACAATTGAACCATTTGCAATGCGATATCACGACTATTCTTGGACAAATAGTGCATGTTTCTATAACCAAACTAAATGTTTATGCTGAATATGAATAATAAAAAGCTTACATACAACGTGACATCGCAATAATAACTAGAAATAGACCAAAACGAAACAGATTGAATACAACTGTGGGCGGCTACGCAGAAAACTTACCTTTGTGATGAAAATATTACTTTTTTCTATAAAATCCAAAACTTCAATATGATAGTTTCTTTAACAGTCCAGTTCACTAATATTCCGTTACACCACGTCACTGTGAATTATTATTTCACAAACATAGAAATAAATATGCTGCTCGTTTCTGCCATTTTGGATATTTGAAAAACAGTGTTGCCATTCTCAATATTGACAAATAATACGGTACTGGACCCAAGGCTTTTAGCAAGTAATTTGTTTATTCGAGAGGTTACAAATAATAATTAATTTACTATAAACATAGCGAAAACCGAGAGCAGTGTTAAGACTAAATGAGTTGGGTCAAATCTATGTATTTTGTTTGAACTGTCAATTTTATTCATATAACTTTATTATTGGCTTAATAACAATCAGAGAGCTTAACCTAGCAGTGCTGTACTAACACAGGCTGGCCAGGTGTGGTCTGTTCATCTAGTCAACGTTATCTGCTTCTGATCTGACTGAACAGGCTGGAGTGGTCTTTCAACAGCTGTTCTTCAAAACAAAAATCATGCGGTGAAATGACCTGAGCAGAAGGAATGACGAGTCGCTTGTGATTTCATAGTCATATCACCGCTTGCTTTTCATTATCTTCGACCCCTTGAAAATACTATTAACGAAGCAGTTGCACTTTGATGCATTATCAAAATTTTCTATGGTTTTGTGTTTACAAGAAAACTTCTTATAATAAATAAATAAAATAATGGAAGGTTTATGGGTCTTCTATTTAGTAACTAAGTAAATGTTGCATCGCAACTGACCATAATGTCGCCTTACCGTACATACTGCAGGTCGAACTGTTGATCGCTAACAGCAACTTAATAACATGCGTTTTACATATTTCACTAGCGACCCGGCCCAGCTTCGCACGGATGAATAAACCTTCCTCATGAATCACTCTATCTATTAAAAATACCGCTTTAAAATCCGTTGCGTAGTTTCAACGACTTAAGCAGACATACAGACAGACAGCGACAGCCATTTTGTTTTATAGTTTGTAGTGGTGATAGCGATGGGACTGAGTAAAAAGCTTTCCATAATTTTAACTTGAATCTACCTGTCTAACCGAGTCGAAGTAAGAACAGTACTCTAATCTAGACTAGTCAGAGAGCAAACTTTATCTTAAATATCGAATGTGTCTTTAACTACAGTAGTAAATATAGTTGCTATTAGGAAAACAGTCGGAGTAAGCGAAAAAACAGCTTAGGGAAACATTGTAAATATCTTCATACAACTTTTATTCAAATAGAGTGCGATTATCCATAAACATTGTAGACCCTGGATCTACAAAATGTATAGGAATATTTAAATAATCTTTCTTCAGTATATCTAAGAGAGCTGGATAAAATGTCTCCCCTGGGAGTGTAAATTACATTTAGTAACAGAAATAAAACATATCAACAAAAACAATTTGTACACAACGTCAAACTAAAATTAATATACATACAATAATTATTATATCCTAACTAATTAACAGTATTGTAAAATAAACCACTTGGAACAAATTCTAAAATTGGTTGCATTTTTAAACCAATAATTATAATACATAATATTGCCAATGGCACAACTGAAGGTAAAATTAGCGACATTTGATTTAAGCACTAGTGTTCCGAAAACAGAGTACTTTATGAATAAATAAACGCATGGGACATATAATTATGATAAAAATGCATGTTTCAATAGTTTAATATGCCATTATTAAATGATAATGTTAGAAATATACTAAATACCATAGACAACAATATTCTTTACTATTTGATTCAACTACAGTACAATAAAATTATCGTATGATCTATAGTAATATAATAATGTATATTGTAATTAATAGGCGGGCAAAAACTGGAATTTTATTAAAACTATTAACCAACACACTGTTGTTATTATGTATTTACAGAATAAGAATGCTTCAAAATAAAAATAAATAGTTTTAAACATTATGTAAGTCACCAGTAATATTTTACCAGTTACATTATTTTACATTTTGCAGTATGACTGTAGAAGCAAGAGGACAAAAATATAGAATAAGCTGATCGACTATTGAATTTTTAATTTTGATATCGAAATATATTTTGCATCTTAGTGTTATAATCTTATTATTCTGAGGGTAAGCTAATTACAGAGAATAACGCATTGTTGCATTGCTAAAATACCACAAAAATTCACATTTGCCTTGAACAATCTTAGATCGTCAGCAGAATTCTATTTTATCAATAGTTGACCGGTTTATTCTCAAATTCTAGACCTAAATAGCACATCTAACACATAAATATTTGGTAAACATTTAATTTCGTTTTTAATTTAAATTTTAGCTATTATTTGCGACTTCAACTTCACCATTTCCATTCTGTATCAAGTCTTTTTTCAAAGCTTTTGTAATAGCCAGTTCTTTTTTTTCTTTGCGCGTGTTCCGTACCTCAAATTCGAGACGATGACGTATTATCCGCTGAACAATGTCTTCTGTTGTCATTGTATTACCGGAGTTCAATATCTGTAAATTTAAATTAGAATTTTTCTGTTAATTCTCATTATGAATTAATAAATTCTTTTCGTTTCGTTTATTAATTTCTCTATTAAATTATCTTTTTTGATGTTGATATGAATCACCATGAAGTCGTCACCAGTATTAAATTGACATTGAATCAATTAACATTATTGACAGTAATTGTTACGGAATTTCGCCCAGTTTGTTAAATTGTATAAAAGTACGAGTTACACTAAAAAAAATAATCAATTTAATAACATAAAAAGATATGTTATATTAATACAGGATGTTGTTAATATGTTGCATACCTTAAAGCAGCCGCGTTGTTTGGGTACTCTGTAAGGGTCGATGCCATCAGCGTCTGTGGCTATCGTGGTGACGCCGTGGCAGACCACCTTCACACGGAAGTGATCCATGAGCTCCGCAGTCACGCTGTACGGGGCGCCGATTACAACCTCGTGCACGTACTGTATACAAAAATAATTTATTAAACAACTGTATTACGCCACACCCTTCCTATCAAGATTCCATAGGAAATAGTTGTCATATATAACTAGTAGCTTCCCGCGATTTAGCAGTAGGGATTCCCATTCTCGTAGCGTTATTAGAATAATAGTGGTCTGTATTGATCCAGGTTATAAAGTATATGGTCATCCATTTAGTCAGAAACCCAATTGATTATGTAGTTTTTGTATGAAAGTGTATAATACAAAGATTCTTCTTCATATAATCACACATTTCAATATGATTTCATAGAAAATACTAAAAAACAAGAGGACTACGTAACTTTGAATAACGTCATTAAACAGACAAATATGAGTAACTAGATTAGCTATCGAATGGTGAAGGACGCAGGCTGATTACAGGAAAATGTCTGAGTTAATATTGGAGTACTCACTTAGAGAATTTGATAAAATTGATTTCATGAGTCATCAAAATATTGCCTATAAATCTTTATCACGGTTCTTCAAGTTTATCACTCAGATCTTTATTACAAGTGATATTTGATATATAAATAATCCACACATGGTAAACTAATGCGTATTGCTTTAGACCGTTGCTTTACATATGAACATCAATTATCGCGGCAAACTTTCCTTACTCTTTACCAACAATAATAGTGTTTTGTTTACCTTACAAGCGAGGACAGACAATACTCGTTCATGCAAGTTCATGATGGGATAGTTTGAGCCTTTGTATCGGTTAACTTCAAGGTCGGTATGTAATCCCACGATCAGGAAGTCGCCTTGCTTGTGTGCTTCTTCTAAGAAGTCCAAGTGTCCAACATGGAACAGATCGAACGCTCCAGCGACGTACACAACCTGTACAAAAAAATCAAGTCTTATTAGAGATTGTAAACGAGGCTTATGCATTTCGCGCGCGATACTTTCAATAGAAGCGTAATTTTAAATGTCCTTGTTTCGTAAAGCCATACAGGATTTCATTAAATTCACCAGACTGCAGAAAAACTGTACAGAAATAGTACAAGTCAAAATAGATGTTATTTTTCAATGGTCATTTTGGTTTTAATTTTGGGCTGTAGGATAAAAATAACCATACAAGTCAATCAATTTGCTTAGAAAAAAGTACTTATGTACTTGTGTTAGTACATCGACTCCTAAAGATAATAGTTGTAATTTTAGGTATACATATATGTGTACTATTGTGTACCTTATCAGTTGGTTTAGGTGAGAGGCCACTGCTGAACTGTATAATCTTCTGTGTGGTAGGCAAGAACTGCGAGCAGCCGGTGTAGGGCGACCGTGCCGTGGAGTCTGTGCCAAGGTTCGACGAGTGTTCCAGCGCCACGGAGTATTCTTTGTCACCTCTCCTGAAATCGACATGTCTTAAGTGTAATTAATTAGCAAACGTTATGTACATAACGTAAGTTTATAGCCTATTTATAAAAATAAACTGTTATTTCTATTTCTTTTTACTACAGTCTACAAATATTCAAAACTACAAAAGTGGGAAATGTACAAAAAAAAAAATGAACACCCCAAATCAACTTTTGACTACATGGGCTGTAATGAGAAGCTTTTTGCAATAACAAAGTAATTTAATAATAATTTCAAGACAAAATCAGCATCAACAATATGCAGTTTCCTAGTCACAAATATTTATTATTAACTGCAATATAATAAATTGTTTAGTTTAGGTAGTTGTTTTGTTCAAGGTGAAGCTAAAATTATTCTGTCTCTATATAATTCAGCACTATCACTCCTACATTTACATAATTGAAATTCATTAAAGTGTCATTATTTTATTTACTAATACTACTTACTATAAGTTAATGAACTATGTTGCTTCTGTTTGAGTATGATCCAGAGATTAGACTTAAACAAATGCCACATAATATAAAGGCGTAAGTTTGCGAGTGTGTTGTGTTTGCATATTAATTGCTTCTTCAGACTGAACAACTATACCATGTATGATAAAGGTGTACATGGATGGTAACTGATGACTCCTTTTTTTTAATCACCCATGTGTAATTTTGTTATATTCAGATAGGAAGGTATAGGTTGAGTAAGCAACTATGTATCCGATAAACTTCAGGGTGCAACTAGTAATAATATAAAATAAATGATTTGGTGAGTTAGTTGTCATAGTCATTTAATAATAAAAGGATTCCACAACCTTCACGAAACACCATCTAGTGTCAAACTAAGCAGAGTTTGTATTATGAACTAGACAACATGATCATGCTCATTACACAAACATTTGTCCTGGGTGGGGATCGAACCCACAACCTCCGGTATAGCAGTCAGGGCTACTAACCACTAGACCAACAGGTCAGTTGAGTCCATTTATAAGAAGATCTTATCAATTGATCCATAACATGTAATATTGTGCTAAATAATGGTTGTTGATCATAGTCCAAATTCTACACAAGTCAGGATGACAAAGCGGCACTATTTTGATTGTGAGATAAAAATAAAACAAATTATTTACTTGAAATGCTCTCTGGTCAGCAGCAACATGCGGCCCACTAAATCTGTGGTTGAAACACCAGCAGTTCTCTGCACCTCCCTGAAAATTGGTTTCACATGAGATTTAATTCTATTGAGATCTGTACATGTTTATATTATTCTGTTTCTGTTTGGTTTCTGCCTCAAACATGTGTTTTATAAATAGCATGTAACATTATAAACATACATGTGACTAACAAAGCTGCATTTTATTTTGGGAAATGCATCAATTGTCATTCAGAATAATGTCTGGGATAGACAATGTTTTTTTCTCTCTTGGAACATAGGTAAAGAGTACTTCATCACTGATTGAAACTTTAGTGATACAGAAGAAATATTTAAAAATTTTGATTGTCATTTTACTTCATAATCAAAAATATCCAAGTTGTGAATAATATTTAAATTCACAGTTGGATATTATTCTTATCAAAACAACTTAAAGTACACAATTTACAAGTATGTTGTATAATACACTGTGAACAATTTATATATTTCCTGATTATAAATTTGCAATAAATCGTTTATGACATATTTTATGGAGCTACATTTACCTGTATCTACCAGCTTTTTTCACTAAATGATATGTATCAATTCCATCAGCAGTCACTGTGATGTCATCTGGAATTAAATAAGGATAATATTAAAGTAATATTGTTTTCATATTCACTACCTTTTTTATTGTGTTACAGTACCAAGAGATTAATTTGTTACCATTCAGTGTTAGTAATTCAAAGTTTTATGATCATTCTAAACAAGAATTATGTATTACAATGTTCAAACAAAAAACAGAATAAAGTATGATACAAAAAATGTTACTTGTTTCAAGGTTTCACAGTTAATACACAATGTAGCTATTATATACATTGTTTTTTTTTAATGGGATTGAAGGTGAAAAAGCAAATAAAATACTTGGCTAAAATTATCTAATATTTTTTGTCTTATAAGACACTTAAAAAAAATGCATTTATATTCTATTATTTGTATGCTAATTCAATTATTTTACCTCCATGCACACAGAAATCACACTGATATTTATCAAGTGTCTCAAGTGTGGTCACATAGGGGGCTCCCTCCACTACTTGGTCAACCCACTTGATGGCTTTAACCATTTTGTACCGTTCCTCTTGTGTAAATACAGGGGGGCCTTTATGCTTAGAGATTTCTTCATCTGTGTGGACACCCACAATTAGTACATCCCCCAATGCTTTAGCCTGTCTTAGCGAATTTGCGTGACCAAAATGCACCATATCGTAACTGTAAGCCAAAACGAATAAAATCACAACCACGAATATGACGAGTTTTAAGGGAAAGCATGTGTGCTCTATTGCAAACAGAAATCGTTCGCGCCGGATGTTTTTTAATTATTACAAAGCGATGCGCTACGGATCATTCATAAAGTACATTTGGAATGACTGGCGTAAACATATAATGCGCTTCTTTATTAACATCGAATCAGACTATGTGTAACGATTTCAATTAATAGCAACCAAGAAGACGCAGTAAAAATAAAAACTCGATATTACTCACCACCCATCACACCACACGCGAATTTCCTTTTTGTTTTCATTTTTTTCACTCATTTTTATACTGTCAGATTTTATGTAAAATGATACTGAGAAATTGTTACTTCTAAAATTTATTTTTTATAATCAAATTAAAAACGCAACCAACAACCAAACTCAATGAACCTCCGCCCACCGAAAGACTCACGAATCAACTGATAAAATAAACTGTCACGTTTTTATTCAGCCTCAAGCGTCATTCGCCGAAATGTCAGTTAACTGGTATTCTCGCCACTGAGTACTGACATCGATTAGCTGGTTAATACATACGTTGCGGAGTCGTATGTACTCTTTTGGTTATAAATATTTACTTTTAATCCAGTTACTTGTCCCTGATTTTGTTTGTTGTTGTTAAAGTAATTTATAGGGCCACATAATTCTAAATCTATTATGAAACGCACCTGTAAGTAATTTCATGGTATTTAATGAACCTAAAAAGTGTAAAACATCACACTGATACTTAACTATAACACTGGTAAATGTCTACATTAAAGATAAGACTGGCTGTTACTTTTTGCATACATGTATCACTATAGTTCTGGTTTTCTTCTCTCTTAAGCCAATATTTTATCTAAAGCAATGTAGGTTTTCTTCAGGGGCACCCCAAAATGTCCACAGCTACGGTTTCTATACCAATTTAGTTTTAAACCAACTATATCTTATTTTTAATTTTTAAGCGCTATGCCATAGGCCACTGATATGATATTATAATGAAATACCTACATACTTATAGAAATTTAACATTATTTCTAAGTCAGAGGTCTGGGTTCATTCAAGTATGGCACGTAATTGACTTAATATCTATAGGTATACATACTTGTGTGTGTGTATAAAATACGCTGTAGCGTAAATCATAAACGCATGGACCTGTTTATCTAATCGCAACAAGAAGCTTAATTGGTTCGTTTGAATCACGCCACTATGAATGACGAATACAAAACGATTTCGTTAGTGTGTGGACTTTGGTTCAATTGGCTGCATAATTAGTAGGAGAGCTGAGACGAGCACGGGTTACAGAAGTTATCTCAATTATCTTCCGATTAAACAGTTCGATGACATCTGAGAGGAAAGCCATGTGTTCTCCGATAAAATGTTAGAAATAGTTATTTTTATAAACGGAGGATTACTTTCATAAAAGTTGATAGTTATAGCTATTAAGGGTCTTACAGTTTTTGTATAGTGGGAAACCACTGAGATACGAATAAATAAATATTTGGGGTATATACTTAATTCATTTAAAACAGTTAAACAATAGTGTTCTTCGAAACCTTTACGTTTCATTTTCATTACAGTCATGTGCATTAATTTTGCGTTTTCAAGCTATGGTACAGTGAAAACTATGGCTCGCCTATAAATTACCAAGCGATAATTGAAACAATTTTAGCTGAATCGTTCATACTTATTTATATCGTATAGGTACACTAAATAAGCAACTAGCTATTGCTGCTAATTTATGACCGTTTTTTTTGTGTACTTAAACTTGTAAATAAATAAACTTTACAAACTCAAACCGCAGGTTTGTGTTTGTAAAGCTGCTGGACAGATGGACTATAAATCAAATCGAGAAAAAAAATAACTGAATGAGTTCCTCAACCAACCTCTGACATTTAATACATAAGTACATTCCGTGATTTGACAATTAATCTTAGAGAATTACAATTAACACTATGATAAAGAGTTAATGACTGTCCTTTTTATAGGTTTGGAGTTTAGGATGTCATAAGTTTGCTATGTACAAAATGTGCGTTTAACAACCTTTTATCTGATAATGAGAAATCAATCAAGTTACAGTGTTTTGTTTCTGCACTGTAATATTGTAGGTTCAAGCCTTATACCAACAGATATATCAGGCAGGTAGGTATTAGGAGAAGATTACTCCATTAGTCATCAATATTTAACAGAATGACTAAACTTTTATTGTAGGGATTATAGATACATTTTTTATTTTATTTTTATAACCACTCCCGCAAAAAGAAATTTTAATTCTTGTATCGCGGGGGTTTCACAGAAATGCAATTCACATACACTATGACACCCAGACTCAGAACAAGAATTTGTGGAGCGCACAAATTCTTGTCCCACGCGGGATCGAACCCGCGACACGTCGCGCACAGTGGTAATTAGCGTGGTGACCTATACCACTCGGCTATCTGTGCAGTCATAGTTGGATATGAACTGTTAAACGGAATAACTTTGCTGTATTGGTTTTATTATTGTGGAGAATTAGTCTGAAAATGGTAATAGGTTAAATTATCCAGTCGTAAATTAAACGCAGTCTTAATCATCATATAAATAAATACATTTAATCTTTAGCATCGGCCACACCGCCGTTGGTAATGGCGAAAGTAGCTTCACTTTCCGGTAAGTCCGGCGAGTCGTATATTTTAGCGATTCGGTTTTCTCCCCGTCCCTTCCTCAGTGAAATCCTTGTAGTGGAAGCGTGGGCTAGGATGTTCCCCCCAATAGGCTTCTTAGGATCAGCTTGAAACGACAATGTCGCCCCAGGGTCAGATGTCATTTGATTCGTTATAAACACAGCCACGTTGTATTCTTCAGATATCTATAATAACACATCCTAAATTAGGTCCCAACCGGTTTCAGTTATAATGAAATAGAGGTACGAAAATAATTCGCACAACTACCGACTTATTGACCTTGGTGTTGCTTAAAATTAAATATTCATAAAATTCTCAAATTAATAGGATTAAAACAATAAGTGCGGGTTAACAATATCTAAGTAAGTAAATAGTAAGATACGATACGATTACGATATTGCGTATATTTAATGTGTCAAACAAACGGTTTTCAGGTAGGAAAGTACAATCACGTACAAAAACTTTAATCCCTAATTTTACAGTTTAAGCGTAGCACTTAAATTGCACATGCTTTTTTTCTGGCTAGAATGTACACTTGTACAGTATGTTGTCAAGTCTTATTCAGAGAACTACTCTTAATACACGATTTGTTCACAGCCGGATGCGTGTTTATCTATTGAGACCAGTCAAGTCTTGCGCCGCGCCGTGATCTTGAACTCTACAACCTACTACTTTAAAATTTTATGAATAAATAAATTTGTATTATTACGGCGTTTAAATAGTATGAATACTATGAGAGTTTCAAATAATTCTTCAAATCACAGTGTAAGTATTTACATAACTGCGACTTGATTTCATATTCATAACTATTAAAGGTTTACATAAAACTTTGATAGATGTTTGGTATGTTGTATAATTAAATCATAACTTATTTCCAAATTTAACTTAAATATACATATTTAGACATCATATCAACAAAATAAATTTTGGAAAACAAGTTTCGTCAGAAGGGCGAATTGTACTGTGGCAGTCGACAACGTAAAGTCATAATCGTTACACTTGCCTAAGTTTGATAACGATATTTTTTTATTTATTTAAACATTACAACACTACACTGTGCCCCAAATTTCATGATAAATGAGATGATAATTTAATTACCATAACCATGTAATTATCTTAAAAAAATATATGGATGCGCTTCGTTTGTCCATAGCAATTACTATCAACTTCCTTTATGTTGAAACAAGCAAAACCAGATCAACCAAATAGGTATAAAAAAATATACATTTCTTTCACGTAAGTTTTACTGACTAAGGGTCTTCGTCCAAAAGGAAGCGTAATTTTTTCCTAAAACTGTCAATCCGAAACAAAATATTTTCACGTGTGGGACACTGGCTGATATTAAACTTACTTTTTGTAATCGTGACAATACTTGAGCCAGTTTCTGCTGCCTGTCGGCCAACTCGCCTCTTCCAGAGAAGTCGACTCTGAACAGGGCCATTATGGAATCTATGATAAGCAGCTTGAAGACACCAGCTTCTTCATGAAACTTAGCAGCCACGAAGTCTAGAAGTTCCGCCTTGACGTAAAGGAAAAATACAATTTGCTATGATGCGATTACATTACCTTCGTGGTCAATTATTTGATATGATTATACGCTGCAAATTGCATACCTTATTTAAAATAATGCGTGTTTAAAATGAAATTAGGCGCTTTATGTTTGTATTGTTTAAAGATACTAATTAAAGTTAATAGGTGGACCTAACGAGTCACACGAATAAGAAAAATCTTCATTGGACAATAGCAACTGCTGGTATTGCTCATCGAAGATAGACCATATTCTTCTACGCGCCACAGTGAGCTGATTGCTCAAGGACGCACCATCACTACATGGTATAAACCAAAAGTCACTGTCACTGTCTGTCATCATCTTCCTGCCCTTATCCCATTTTACTTGGGGTCGGCGCAACATGTTTTTTTTTTTCTCAACATGTTGCTAATAGATTTGGCTATGGTTTTATAGTCGGCCGCCTGCCTGACACTAACCCTCTTTGGGAATGCGATTGTTGGTTGTTTACCCGCCACCATTCGGGTGACCCAAGGTGTTTGATACAGTGCAGGTCTTAAGGTCCATTAGTCGCCTTTTACGACACCCAGTGGAGGATATGGGGTGGCGCTATTCTTTATATCCGGACACCACACGAAAATGTATGTCCGAAAATGTATGGCGGAACTGTATGTCCGCTTAAATCTTAAAAACTACGCAACCGATTTAGAATCGTTTTTTAATAGACAGAGTGATACAAAGGGAAGGTTAACATGTATGATACATCAGTATTTCACCCATGTGAAGCTGGGGCGTCGCTAGTATATGTATGAAGGTTCACGGATTTTTCATAGTTTAATACAGTTCTTTCAGTTTAGTACACAATTCGTGTGTAGAATTTGCGCCCGGCGCTGTCGCTCCCGTATAGGCCTTGTTAGCCACCAGCGCAAGTGCCAAAATCAAATAAATTAACACGGCTGCTGTTTCAATCATCTGTCATAGATGCAAGAGGCCAATAATGATGATGATGAATACAGTTCTAGTGAAACATTCCCATTAAAAGACGGTACTGCAATAATCAAGCTAATGTCTGTTATTACCAATATTTCAGATGGATAGCGATTGCGGTTGTTTCATACTATAAGGTCCTTCATTAAAACTTATTACGTAGTATCTACGAAGTAAGTCATTAATTAAGGACATTTACAGTTATTATTATCACACACCTGATGTTCCGATGTGTAAGCTCTGGCGTACAATACGTTATCCAGTACTGCACTTTGGTCTAAATTGAATCTATCTGCAATTGGCCTCAGCCTGTCCGGCCGGCTGTCACATTGTTAAGGAATTAGATAACTGCTATCTACATTGGATAACTAGGAGTTCATAAGTCTGGTCGCCGTCGAATGTAAGTACATCATAGTTCTTTTGCCTTCTTTATATTATTACTAGGAAGGTAACACTAGTTTTTTTTTGTATCTAGTAAGTAAGATTGTTAAATATACATAATTCATTAGGTTAATGATTGGTAAAACAATCTGACAAAGAATTTCCGTTTCTATTAGCATTAAATAGTATTTGGTAGTTCTTTTGCACGTAAATTATAAGCATGACGTAATAAAGTATGAGGAAATATTAATTAATCTTGCATAATGAGCGAGCATTTAGTGTTTACTTCTCGGACCAAATTCCTATTTGTTTTAATTGACTTCTTTGTCTAGTTGTGTCTTAGGAAATAGAGGGATATTTTATATTCGTAAATCTGTCTGCCATATACAGTATGTACAGCCTTTCTTCCCTAGTTTCAATGCTCTTATACGAAGTTTCTTCAACCTTTAGTATATTCATATTGCTAGTAAAAAAGGATACAAAGTATGCTCAGTATCAAGAAACATGACTTTTCCGCCGTGGTATCCCGTTGAATTTGGTATTTGTGTGGTCACACAAAGTGTATGAGAGAGCTGTGTTTTGCCAGTACGGAATTCACCAAACACTTCCGTTATGGCCATTGATTCAATGCCACCTGCCAACAACTTGCTGAAACAAATATTTTTAAAGAAATCTGGTTATATGTATGTACTGATGTGTATCCTAGTAATACCTGTTCTAGTAGATAAACCAGAATTCCAAATTACTGTAGCAATTTTGTCGCTTTTCTATTGTCCCAAGAAAAAGTAGAGTTTTTTCACCACTCCCAGGACGGAATAAGACCATGAGGTTTTCCTTGGATTTAAAAGAGAATATACAATGGCAAGTTGATGGAATAACAACCATGTAATATTTATGTAAGTATTGTGTCTACGACTGTACCAAATAAACATCTACAAAAACCATTCTCTCTAACCAATAAGGAAGCGTTTGATTAAGTTCATGTACTTTGTAGTCGTAGAAAAATAACTTTTCAATATAACATTCGCTGTCTATGACTACTAAGTGGAATAATATTTTAAAGTTATTTAAATTGTCACCTGTAACAAAAGAACTTAGTCCGGGAATAGACCCAGTTTAGTGATAATTAAATTAATAAGTATTACAACTTATCAATTAGAGTAATAATAATAATTGGAAATACGTAATACAATATGTCATGCCACATTATTATCGATTTACAGATAACTAGTCCGACACAACAAATTGGGTGAAACGTGTAGATATTATTATCTACTGTTGTAAACAAAGCATTATTAAGATTGGTGCCTGTCATTTATTAAAACGCAATTACTTAGACGAGGAAATTAATAATTGAAAAAAGGTTTTTGTTTCTAATTATTTAGTAACCTTTATAGACAAGATGTTGAATGTATTTTTTTGTTTAATGACTTTAAAATAAATTGTACCAATTTTACACTAAGCATTATGGCGTTCCTATTCTATACCAGACATTTTCCTCTAATTTTATACAGTTATTGCAAGTAAGTACCGTATGTTACTTACTCTAACTCGATACTCCCAGTACTAATTTTGAAAACTTGTTTTCGTCGATCACTGACTTCTAACGCAGTCATAAAACCGAGGCTAACAAGTTTTTGACAAGCTTCTTTGATTTTCTCTACTTTAGTATCAGAAAATCCCTTTATATTACATAACTTCTTTTTTGTAGACATCTGTATTCCTTTTATAGTACATATTCCAGCTCCTTTTAATTTCTTTATATCAGCCACATTAATACCGTGCTTTTGTAATAGGTCTACATCTTGAAAAAAGCTTTCTTCCTCATCATTTTCCGATATATTATCATCCAGTGCTTGCTCAATCATGTTGTTTTTTATAATTATAATTTCATAAACATAAAAACTGTTTAAAATCCACGTCGTATTTCTAGTTTGAATTACAAATTTCCCGCGTTAAATCGACCGACGACATAGGTAAAAAATTGACGATTGAGTTCGCCAAAATTGTCTATGGTTTTAAAATTATTATTTTTATTCGGATTCAATTTAAATTGCACTTTTTATTTTGGAATGCGCAAACTTATAATATTAGATTATTTTCCTGTAAGAGGAATTGGAAACGTTTTTGATGTGGTCCTCCCTACGAGATTCCTGATTTATAATCGAAATTGATAAAAGAGAATGTGTATTTTACAGCTTTCAGTCATAATAATCCTTCCTAAAATTGCACATAATCCATATCTAATTGAGACATTAACAAAAAGTTTTTTTGTCGTCCACCATACACCAACTAATCGTATAAACTAGTCATAAGCAAATTAGTAACTCTATTTCACAGCGTTGCTTTGTTTTTCCCTTTGGTTACCTTTTGATGGTTTGTATATTTTCAGTCTATGGTTTTGATGACTTCGCTTCGTTGAGAAAGAATCGTTAGCGGCGCAAATAAAGGATTTTTTTATTATAAATTACAATTTCTTCAAGAATTATACCGTCTAATCCATCTCAGTTAAGGTAAGGGCGTAAGTTAACCCTACGGAAGTACTGGAAAGTGATTATTTATTATGTTCATATATTTCCTTCAGTATCACAGCCATGTTGAAGTAGTGTTGATTTTACTAAGTTTTCGTCAGTTTATCGTTTCAAAAAGTTAAAAGTTGCTCACAAGTATATGTGACAGACCTAAGTTTTGTTTGTGTTGTGATTATAAAAGTTGAAAGTCTTTGCAATATGAAAAGTGTTACAAAGTGCAACCCATTCTGGCTTCGAGGCGTCGTCGTGAAGGTAAGGCTGGATGTGTCTTCCAATATACATCACAACGTAGCATTTACCAGTTGTAACAGTTAATAAGATATCAAAATACATCCATAATAAGTTGATACCTGAGTATTATTAGATTTTTTATTCTGTATAGATATGAGAGAAATAGGGCTCAGATCTATACATTTTATTGTTAATAAGCACTTCTGAAATGTATGAAGATGTACGAAAAATTAGAAGCATATCAAGATTCAGGTTAATGTTAAGAACTATCATAATTAATTAATTGAACAACCAATATAGGGTGAGTCACATATCAGGATAGTATTATGCATGTCTTGAAAAAACTTAAGTACATGATTTAAACATTATTAACACTTAAATTAGTTAAAATCCTTTGAAGTCTAGATAAATATATATTTATGTAATGTTTAGTATTTTATTGATGTAAATGTGCAGTCATGTAGAAGATAATTAAGTCAAATTAGCATAATGTAATGGAGATATTTTTGTTAAGATATTATGATTTTTGTTCTCTTGTTTATGATTAAGAAGCTATGTAATGTTTTGTACTTTTCATTGACTCCATATGAATTACTCAATAGTCTCTAAATGGTTTAGTGTTCTGTGTAGTGTATTTTAAAGTGAAGAATGTGTGTACTAACATCTAATATAAAATAAACATGATTTTGACTGGTTGAAGCTATTCATTTATTGAACATTTAACAAACATAGTGCTTGTTTGGGTTGGGATCATGACTAGATTTAAAAAAGGCTTCATATGAAACTCCCATTTTTGCAGAGATGGATTCAGAAGATTCACGTGATCACTCATCATCAAGTAGTAGCAGTTCGAGCTCTAGGAGCCGAAGGAGCTCATCTTCTGACAGGAGTGAAACATCTAAAAAGAATGCAAAATTACCCCCACATTCCCCAAGGTCACAGGGACCACGGTCTCCTTCACCTGATAGCCGATCACAGTCTCCCTCAGTACCGTCTCATGTCGGTGGGAAACCACCAAGGTCACCTGATAACTTAAGTGGAGCACATTCCGACATTAATTCACCAGAGAATTCTTTACCTGCTTCACCAGTAGGTCCCAAGTCTCCAGAAGGCCCTCACTCTCCAAGCGAAGTGGGGTCAAATGTAGGTTCACCAGGGCATGGTGATCAATATTCCTCTGCTCCTCCATCTGCAGGAGATGGTCCTAAAACACCTCAGAGTCCTAGCAGTTCAGCCAGGTCTCCACCTGGCTCACCAGAAAATCAGTCGAGACCCGCTTCTCCTGACTCTGTGCGACATCCTGACCCACAATCACGTTCCTCAAGTCCTTCCCCAGACAGAAAATCCTACAGATCCTCACCACAAGTATCACCTACTGCTAAAAGAAATGATTGGAGTCCTAAGGAAAGAAATGAAAAATGGAGAAGGCACACTAAGGCAGAACAAAAGATGGTTGCTGTACCTCGGGCTCGCAGTCGATCAGACTCCAGTAGATCTAGTAGAAGTTCTTCATATAATAAACGAAGTAATAAGGATCCAGCTACAGAAGAAATATCTGAAGGTAAGTAATCCATTACTGTTTGAGGATGTGATGTAATACTGAAATCTACTGCATAGAATGCTGTCCTGCAGAGATACTATAAAATGACTGTTTTCTTAGATGACAACTAAATCTCATCTAATGATGTTTCTGTTGTATATGGATTACTCCACCCTGCAGTAAAAATATGTATATTTAGGTGAAATGGAGTCAGATCAAGAAGACAGAAAATCAAGAAGTAAATCAGTGGCTAGTGATAAACAAGATGCAAAGGATCATAATATAAGTCATGAGGACCTCTCCGACGTATCTGACTTAGACTCAGTAGAACCAGAAGAAACAGAAAAAGGATCCAAGGTTTGTACTTGGTTATGTATTAATCACTTGCAGTATCTTAAGGATTAAAATTTCATTAAGTAGCAAAAAAAGATTGAATGGCTTGTTTTATATAGAAACAACATTTCAATCTATTTTATTTCAGCCCTTACTTGCTATTAATCTGCATATGTAACTTAATATCATTTTTAGCCTAAGTCTCCACCTGCATCACCAGAACATAAGACAGAAGCTGTAAATGGAAAAAGTTCACAGTCATCGCCACATTCAGATAACGGGAAGGGCGACACACCAAAGTTTGAAAAGGTGAAATTCCTTTCTATTGAATAAACACTTGTAATACATTTTACAATACATATATGAACAGTTAGATTAATTCTGAATTAAATTTGTAGATGCCCCAAGAAAAGACAAGTAATACTGAAGATGGTGAAGAACAATTAGATTTTGAGGCAGAGGAAGGAGAATGTATAGAACCCAAAGCTGTTGAACAATCCAATGGCGACGCTGATGAAAAGGGCGGGGAGAAAGGTAATCTATCTTAAATGATACAGTACTGTCATAGATTTATTATCATGATTTTTTCTTAATAGATCTATGAAGTCAGTCTGAGAGCAGGTTTTTGATGCGCCGGAATATTCGTTGCCATAATGTTAATTAGAGATATATGCGTCATATAAAATGAGTAGGGAACTGACATGACTTCGTCCTCGCAAAACTTATGAAAGAAGAACAACAATTCCTTCATAGTTATATTTGTAAGTTCAAGTATTGATGTTTTCGATGGGATCCCCTAGTCGTATTTTCAGCTAGTATACGTGTAGTTCTATGAGTAGTATCGTTTTCAAATACGCAGCTATAGTATTTTTTTTTTAACATGAATGTATAAAACAGAACATGAAGTTGGTTATGTACATTAATAATGAGAAGTGTCTTTTGCTTCTACAACGTTATTTATCAATCCATTAGCATGATGAGTTTTTATTTTACAATCCTTACTAAGTGACAGGGCTGGCTTTATAGGTGGAAATTCCACTCAAAATCGATATAAGTCAACAAAGACTCTTTTATGTGTTTACTCATCAATTTAAGATACAATGTTTTACGAAATTATAGGTTTTCATAGCTTGTAAAAGCCGTGGTACTTGCTTTTATGTTAAATTGAATTTAAAATTATTGATAAACTTACGAGTGTATTAAATGGTCTGACGTCATATCGCCGTTAACTCGATAGATCCTATAAGGGCAGGCTCCATTTTTGCTCAAGAATCTTCAAAAAAAAATTTGAGTGTACCTACTTGGCTTTATTTTGACCTATAATGGCGATAAGGAAATCTAACAACTTCTCCGCTGTATGGGATAGTTTGGATAATATCGGGTTGCAATCGAGTGAGTTGATTTCGGTTTTACTAAAATATACTTCGGAGTTCGGAAGTCGGCCGGACTTTCACACCGCTGCACCCTCGAATCTTGAAAATTACTTGAAGCCCTAAGGCAAAGGTTAAAATGTTAACATCGGTTCATCTCTTCTGCAATTTTATTACCAGACCATATTGTAAATTGAACTGTGTTTTAGAAGATGTCATGGCGGCGCGACGTTCTCGCGGGTCGTCGCTTGAGGAGGGCGAGGTGTCTGACGAAGCCGAGCGAAGGCCCGAGGAAAGTGAACCGCGGCCTGTATGCAGGTTTTTCTCCCGCGGTGCATGTACTTGGGGAGTCAGTTGCAGGTTTGTGTTGAAATAGCTTTTCCACAACTGAAGATAACTTTTACAGACGACTTTAAGTTTCTAGTTAAGTATTTCATGTGCAATCATTATATTGATTATTGCCTGTATGGTTTACCTCATGCTATTTTTGTTGCTAGTTTCTCTGCTGCGGTAATCTATAAATGCCAACATTGTCGCATTGGATATTTACCTGTAAAGATTGTACCTGTACTGACGTGTACTGTTGAACATGAACAAAATAAACAAAAGTAAAATGTTATGTATTGTTGAAGGATTATTGTAAGTGTGAAGCTATATAACATTCCTTACGGCTTGTCGTAGATTTTTGCACCCAGGCGTGACAGACAAGGGCAACTACAATATGTTTGACGTGGTGCGCGGAGTCCCGCCGGGCGGCACTTACCCGGCCGCGCCCGCGCGTGATGTGGCCCCGCCCGAGTCCGCCTGGGAGCGAGGCTTGCGTACTGCTAAAGAGGTATTTACTATATTTATTTAGGTTTTAGTGTTCGCTTAGTTGCGTGTATGAAGCGATTGATGAGTGTGAATGAAGCTAAAGTGGTACGCCAGGATCGTAGCAAATGGAAAGATGTGATCTCTGCCTACCCCTAAGGGAAAGAGGCGTGACGTTTATGTATGTATTAGTTACCAAACGTGTTCCGGAAATCTGTAACTTTAACAATATACAGATGACAATATCTTTTTTAGTGAAGTGTTTCCGCCATGTAGTTTATTTTTTCTTTTGTTCCACAAACACAAATAGTCCGAAGTATAGGAAATAAAACTTATGCGTGACGTAATTTTTTGCCTACTCTTCTAAACTTGGAACAGCTTATTTTTTTAGATTTTATTGTTTAATAATGCCAAAATTTTGCGTCAATTATTTTTTAACAATATATCTAACGAACTAATTAAATTTTTACTTTTACCCTCTCGTCATTCCTATTCATAACTGTCACTTTCTATATGTTTGGGACAATAATAAACTACTTTTTTGAATGGTCTTATAGTATATTTCCTTGTTTTAAGAATCCCATGCAGGCTACGATCCCAAAATATTGTCATATTATTTGCAATGATTCCTTTTTGTTTTTATATAGATGCTGCGAATAGCCAATAAGCGTAAAGAGCAAGACATGGACTTTGAAGAGAAGAAGCTGCACCTGTCAGTGGGCGGTGTGGTGCACGACCCTGACGCTGAGCTGGCGTATGCTGCGGCCGCTGTGGGAGCCTCCCCGCCGCGGCATCACGACGGACCCGCCGCGCACTACAGGGATGCTGAGGCCTTCCGGTAATACACACTATGAATCTCACAAGTTCTTGAAAATTTGGTATTTTTATGTCCAGAACCATTCAATAGATATGGATAGTTAACTAATGTCTTTATAACAATCAGTCCTCGGGAATTGGAACTATGGTCGTTGAAGTGAAGGATTTGGTTCAAAAAGTTTGTACATATATTTTAGACAAAGAACGGGACTTATTCGCGATATAAAACGATATTTATTTTCTCCCGACGTTTCGATCGAGTTGCACCGACCGTGGTCACGGGTGGACTGGTCATCGGTCATCAGTCCACACGTCGGGGAAAAGTAATATCGTTTCATATCGCGAAGAAGTCCCGTTCTTTGTCTAAAATATCAAAAAGTTTGATTATGGATATGATACCGGGCTATGGCTGGAATTTCAAGGTTTTTGTTTGATCACATGTGTTGTTTGAATTAGTGCTAAATACCTTGTAACAATTCCGCAGACCCTACGGTCCCATGTACCGCGGGAGGTTCCCTCGGCCGGCGGTGGACGAGCGCGAGCGGTACTACGAGCGTGAGCACATGTACGAACGTGAGCGCGGCTACGAGCGCGTGCCGCACTACGACGAGCGTGTGCCCGTGCCTGAGGAAGGAGCATATCATAAGGTATTTGTAGTAAATGTGTTATGTTTGTATATAGTGCGTTTTTTTGTATCGATATCTGTAGAATGCTTGGTCCCATTGGGCTATGAGAGTAAAGGAACAGAGAGTGTACCAGTGTTTACACACGCGCTTGTGCGCTATAATATTTCCGGCGTACCTGACTAGTGTCATAGTAACACTAGCCGCCGTGGCCGAAATCAGGAGACATTATAGTATTTAGCAAATCATTTTTTTTTTAGTTTCTAACCCGAATGCTGACTTACTACCATTTTGTTGTATGTTAATTGTAAATTTGATAATGTAAAGCTTTGTTAATGACTGTAAAAAATGTTGTGTAGCGTCGCGTGCGGTCGTCGCGCGAGGTGATCGTGTCGCGCGCGGAGGAGCGTCGCTCGGCGCCGCGGCGCGTGGGCGAGCGCGGCGAGCGCACGGAGGACTGGGCCGACCCCTGGATGCGCGCCGAGCCCGCCGCCAAGCGACGCAAGCCGCCCTCCTCCGACGACTCATACTCCTCCTCCAGGTACGCACACACGACACACACACACACTATCTACTACACGCTTACACGTACACGTATACACATGCTTTACAACTCTTAGTCGACGACTTCTACTCCTCTAGGTACGCACACACACAACACACACACACCACCACACGCTTACACGTACACACATTCTTTACAACTCTTAATTGACGACTTCTACTCCTCCTCTAGGTACGCACACACACACACACACAGACTACCACACGCTTACACGTACACACATACTTTACAACACTCTACTCCTTCTGTAGGTGGACGTACCTCTGTACACTGTTCTAACTAAAAACACAAACATACAGACTCCACATTTAAGACATATTCACAGTTGCACACACTCCATACTCCAAATCTCAATACGTCGTTTACGACATTAGCTCCTGGTGTCCGGAAGGCTGCTCAATTGAAACTGCTGTCAAATCAACTGATCACGACTGTGATTGGTTGACCATGACAGTTATAACCAATCACAGAGCTTAACCAGGCACTCCTTCTCTCATCTATAGACATGTTACAACACTTCCATCATGTACTTCAAAAAGCACACAAGAGATTTAACAATCTTTACACGATTTTATACTGTTTGCACTGTAGGATTAAGTCTATATTAACAATTGTGTCGATTACTTGTCGCAGCATGCCTTTTGCTCAGAACGCGTGTTGTAAAAGATGTGCACGACTTGCTAATATGATCTTTACCTACAGTGCAGACAGTTTAATTTCGATTGACAATTGTAAAATCCTACAGTCTGATACCGTGCGTACCGTTTACTACGAATAATAGTTTACACTATTATTAGCCTTGTCTCAGTAACGATATTCTGATGTCAAAAAAGTTTTGTTGTTAGTTCGAGGCATATTTTAGAAATTCCTTGACACTTTAATAAGTTACTTCTTTCTATAGCTTGACCATTACCGCTGTACCGCGCCTTAGGAAGGCGCGGGGCGAGACGGGGGAAGCATCGGCCAATGCGATTTGTCTGTTCGCTAGTGTCAAACTCGAATTCAAATTCAAATTCAGATCGAACTGTCTATGTCAGAAACACATAAGATTCATATTCAAAAATGGTTCTTGCGATATCTCGTAATGTTAAGACATATTGAATAAATTGTTTACGGCATTCAATAACTTATTTTTTTTTGTAAACCAAGTCCTAATTTGAAATAAACTCAGTTAAATCTGACTATATTTCATTAATATTTAACTAAATAAGTAAAATGCATAATATATATTTAAACGAAGTGAAATATTTAGGTATTCTTATTTAATTGATTTCAAATTAAATAATTTACCTCAATTAAATAACTTAATATTGTCGTGTTTGTAGAACAGTAAACTGATATCGTAAGATCTATCCGACAAAATGAATCTCATGTGAACTCGTGCACTTTTTTTCCCGGCCCCCACCTCACCGCGCATACCTAAGGCGCGGTACAGCTGTTGTGGCCAAACTATAGTACTTGATTTTCATTAATTGAATCGATTAAGTCAATATAGTCAATCTTATGTATTTTGATGTATAAATGTAACAATTGTTTATAATATTGTAATGCTTTTTAATACAGGCCTTATAAGTAAGTTTTGTAAAACTGTTTTCACTCCAGTTTCCTCAACTTGCTCTGAATATCTAGTATTGCGCGGCAATCAATGTTTAAGTTGTAGACAGCCAAATATGATTGGTCCAAGTTTACAGTTATAGATGTGCTTCACGAAAAATCTGCTCGTCTGTGTCTTGCGATCTTAATTTTGACAAACCATGTCAATAAAAAGAAAATAATGTATTGACATGCATCCATCTTAAGCACAAAAAAAGGAAGTGACTGCTAAGTTGCAATGATTACTGCTTCTTTATTATGCTGCTCGTTATCATAAACGCTTGGTGTTTTAAAAACTGCTGTTGTAAATGATGCCTATTATTATTTAAATGTTCCATGTATATAAATGTCCTATTAGATGTACTTGCCAACCATATTAATCTGAATATTTCTTCCTGCTTCGTCCCTCTCCCCTGGGCGATGGGTTTCGCTTTCATAACTCGTCTAATGTTGTGGTGTTTACGGTGTTCGATTCCTCATGACTCTCATTAATTCTCGATTAACAAATATGCATGCTCGTTCTTGATACCATTGTCACCTGTGGGTCTCACACTCGGCCACGAGCGTGTGCGCATGTGCCATGTGCGTGTAACATGTATGTGCGTGCGTGTGCGTGTTCGGCCTCCTCGCCCGCCCCGCCCGCGTCCCGCTCACCCCGCAGCTCTTCAAATTCCAGTTCCCGAAGTTCGCGATCGCCGAGCGCTCGACGCAAGAGAAGGGCATCCTCATCCTCTAGACAAAGGTGAGATGAAGTTTCTCGATTTCAGACAAATATTACTCGTCTAACAAACGCATAGTCGAATGTCTTCTTAAATTCGACTGCCGGCAACGGTGACGCTTCTTCGCGTAAATTAATAAACGCTCCATCCGCGATTTTTTTTGGATATCTTCGTTAAAAATAAATTATATTTTCTTGCGAGTCTGCTTTCTTCTTTGGATTTCGTGTTTTCGTGTATCCCGACAGAGATAACTTTTTTTTCTTAAAGTTTCTACTATACTTTCTTTTGTAATTTGCTTGGCCTATTGTAATCCGTTGCCGGGCTTCTTTCGAGTTGCGCCTCAACAAACGGTTCGTCTATTACATTATTCTTGAGTTGAAATAAAAAAACCGGTTCGTGGGTCTCATACGTTCGGATTAAATTTAAAACATCAGGAGGTTATTACTTACAATGCGCGTCGTAAGTAGTGGGGGTAAACAAAATTCGGCTGAACGTGAAATGGCGATGTTATTGGTTGTATCGAGTACGCGCGCGGGAGGTGTTCGCGCATGTTGTGTGTGGGGGGGCCGGTGTGGGTGCTAAGGAGTGTTGTGTGACAGGTTGTCGCCGTCGGTGATCGTGCGCGAGCGGCGCCTGGCCACAGCCCGCGCCACCGCCATGAACCCGCCCGCGCCGCGCCGCCGCGCGCCCTCGCCCGGCGCCGCACGACAGCTCGCCGCCAACCCGCCGCCGCCCGCCTCGCACGCGATGCACCGACACAAGGTACTACACCACTACTATATCATTTATCTACTCCTAATATAAAGCTCAATCTTGTAAATTCACCCGTCTATTAGTATCACACCTCACTCTCCATGATATTTTGCCAAGAGTACATTTACTGGATGAATATTATACGATTTCCTCAAATTTTCAGAACTATCAACTTATATCGAATAATAAATGTTTTATGTTAATTAATTCAGGACGAGCTTGACCCTTACGGACGTAATAAGATGCCTAATCGCAATAGGGAAAGGAAGAAGTATTCCAGATCGTCATCATCCGGAACAGGTTAGTTGAATAAATTAAAAATTGTCCAAATTTTCTCTTTTTAAAGGAAACACATTCACCCATTATTTGTTGCGAAATAGTAAATAGTACTGCAAGTAGTAAATAGTATCTGCAAAAAAAATACTCGGGTTAAGCAGCCAATGTTGCACAGTTCTGTTAAAGTTATAAAATAAAAGTACATTACCATGTGTGTGTTTCAGAATCATCATCAACGTCGAGTGAGTCGGAAAGCGAGACACACTCGTCGTCATCATCAGGCAGTTCAGGGGCGCGGCGCGCGCGTCACGCTCGTCTACTTAATGCTGCTGCCAGACCTAGGTACGTTTACGTCCTATCTTCATGTAATTAAATTAATCTGCTGTCAAATCTACTGATGACGACTATGAAAGTTATTTTTAACATGTAAGAATTTATCTACACTAATATTATAAAGAGGAAAACTTTGTTTGTTTGTTTGTAATGAATAGGCTCAAAAACTAATGGACCGATTTTTAAAATTCTTTCACCATTGGAAAGCTACATTATCCACGAGTAACATAGACTATATTTTATTTTGAAAAAAAAAATAGGGTTCCGTAAGATATTTGGATTTTTCGTCATAAATAAAATAACGACAGTTTTCATATTATTTTTGTCAGCGATACGAAGTTTGCAGGGACAGCTAGTTAAATATACGTGTGCAATTAAAATTATTATGCAGCATGTATTTTATATGTTCATTATTTCTTTATCAGGCTGACTGCTAAACCAGGAGTAGGATTAGCGGCGGCAGTGACTACCATTACCAGTAAAAAAGAAGCTTCCAGCGATAAAGGTGAGAATATGCAACTAGTGCAAAATTGAATATTAAATTTAAAATTACTGATATGTACAGCATATGCATACATACGGCGCTATAACGTCACGAGTAGTCATTTTTAAAGGTATAATAATTTTTAAATACTTATTAATGAGATGTTTGTTTTTAAATGTAGTTTATAGTTATATTTTGAATATTAATATTTTGTTTGTTTAGTCGAGAGGAATATAATTATGTTGTGAAGGGATGTTAATTTCCAAATGTTTTCTCTGAATTATAATGTCATTTGTATGACGTTATAACCATTATGTAGAAACAGAAGAAATGAGTATTTGTTGATTATATAAATTACTTAAATAGTTTTCATTTTCTCAGAGTCTGGCGGTAAGAAACGAGGGGCGACTTCACCAATCGACACGGGACCGAAAAAATCGGTTTCCCGGCGAGAGGAGCTGCTGAAACAACTGAAGGCCGTCGAGGACGCAATAGCCAGAAAGCGTTCAAAGATTTAACGACGACGATATTTCGAACGTATGTACCGGCCGCTCTGGCTTTGGTAATACGTCGAAAATTCAACCTGGTGATTAACGCCAGAGAGTGTAGTGGCATAAATTGTACAATATGTAACCGTGGACAATCTTATTAAATTTTAATGTTATGTACGCGTAGTTACTGTATAATTTTAGACAGTCTTAGTTTATGTGTATCCAGGCGGAATCGAATTCGTACAAATTTAAACAATTACATTATCAGTGTAACCGTATGTAACTGTGTAACCGTAATTGTGTTAATATATTTAAAATCTCAAACAAATGAAATGGTATTGGAAAGTGTTTATATATTTGACCATCTGTATATTTTTAACATCAAAAATGAATTCCTCAATCGTTATGCTGACGGAAAAAGCGGGTGTATCTAATTTACTAATGACAAGTGTTGCAAATAGTAAATTTATTTTTGCTATTTATCACAAACTGATGGTGGAACCTAGGAATGTAGGTTTTTATGGTGACTTAGACTATGTAATAACATAATTAGTGAAAGAATAAATGCATAATTTCGTAAGAGTGTTTTTATTACGTATTTTGTATAATTATTATATTGGCAAGTCTATATTTTCGTGATGAAGTGTTTCTCACGAGGACTTGATTGAATTTGCTACTTAGCAACGTGTTTAGAGCGTTATAAGCTATGTAGCCTATTCCGCAGCTGCAGGCTTCAGTAAAACTGAAAGCACCTTGTGAAATATAGCCCATCACTTGTCTTGAGGCGATGTTGCGTACTGTTTTTATTTTAGAAGGAAGCCATAATTCTCTTGTTCTTATGACATATTCTGATGGCTGTCTTCGAACATACTTTGGAGTCTTTTTCTGACTTATCTGAAAGTTGTATGAATAGTAGTTAAACATTTAAAGTTATTAAGTATATTTTAGCATAAGTGTATAAGTTCAATGTCCAATCTTACCTGTGTCCTTTTCTTTCTTAGTCTCATATTACGTTTGCGTAGCTGTTTTAACATTGTAATATGTGCAGTGCGGTTCAATTTTCTTATCTTTTCATTAGGGTCTTCATGGTGTGGTTCAAATAGGGTTTTCATGTTATTAAGATCATGTGACTCTGGTAAACATATATGTGCATGATTTTTCAAGCTTCCTTTGCCAACTAATTTTATGTACACAGGCACTAAACACGACGTGTCGTTCTCAATTTTGGGTATAGCTTTTTTTCTAGTTATGCAATCCTGGAAATAATTATTAATTTAACGACTTTTTATGTATATTATGACTTAGTATTATTTCGTAGTTCTTAGTGAATTTAACATTCAATTTATACGTAACAAGTGCTTCTTTTGCATCAAAACAAAGCCTTGGCATTTGGTCAGTAAGTTGGGATTACTCAAACACTAGTATTTCAGACTTTACCTGTACACTGTAAGAAAACTAGTTAAGTAAAATTGTATCATTACATATGTATATTTTTACCTGTATATCATTTAGTAAAGATCTATTTCTTAGTATGAAGTAGTTATTTATTTCTTGATTACTCCAATCACTGAGTAAAATGTTCCAAGGGCAAATAAAAGGGCTGTTGGTGCCTATTTTTATATAATTAATTCTTTTGCTTGGTGGTAATCTAAAGTACTTGTCTCTTAATTCTTGTTCAATTCGCATCTCATTCTCTTTTCCTGCATTTGAGTCTGGAGGAAGATAACATTCACCACTTTCAAATGTAACACTCTCAGTCTCTCGTAGGCCTCCAGATCTTGCTCCAAACATGATGAATGTCAGCCAGAAAGGTAGAGCATAACCAGATGGTACAATCACATCCCATCCACTACCATATCCTGAAATTTATAAAATAAATAAAATATTAAATTGTACAGTCCGTGACAAAAGTTAGGAAACACAACCTGATTTATAAGTGTTTAAAATTGCATTGTATTTCAGTGGCATGTTGTAATTCTTGTTAACTATACTAGGTTCTATTATTGCCATTGCGCTATTAATGCTGCTGCTAAATAGAATTTGACTGAAAACAGTTCTTTTTAAAATCTGGTCTTTATTGGAGACTGTTACTGAGTGCACAAATTTTTAAATGTAATTATTGTTTGAATTACCTACCAATTTTTTTATATTCTGAATTCTGTGAACCTGGCCTTTGAACCAGGACAATAGGAATACTCTGCAAAGCTGAGTCATCTTCATTTACCTCACCAGGAACTAATTGTGTTTCAGTCACATGTTTTATGTACTGTCCATTGCTCATTATTTTTTCTTTTATGGCTTTATGTATGTTCACATCCCATAATGGAGAGTTTGAGAGAAACGATGGTACAGTGTGTAAAGTGTTGGTAGTGATGAATGAGTCTGTTGGAAGTTTAGCTTTGGTGCGTTTCCAAGGCCGACTTAAACGAGGATCTTGCACTACCAATCCAACAACTAAATTTGGTGGTAACTGGGCTGGAGAGCCAGCTTTAACTAAGGTGTCCCAATATTCTTCTTTTTCTTCTAAATACAAAGGTTTATGGATTGACATCCACTTACTATTTTCCAGATCATAGTTAGCATTTATGCACTTCAAGCTTTGGACTAAAGTTGCATGACTATTTGGTCCCGTTAAACGAAATCTGTTAAAACAGTTATGCATAGTTTTTATTTCAACATTGACCAATTTTCTTCTCTTCTTAATGCTTCCTTCTTTCTCAATGTCTTTATCAGGTATTAAATCTAATAATATTGATTCTACTTCTTTCACTTGAGATGGATGCACAAAGAGCCACAGATTTTTATCATCAGTGTCACTAGGAACCCATAAGAATTGAACTTTTCCTATGTAATTGAATGGATAAGTATTAATACCATAGAGATGAATGTTTCCTTGCCTGGTCCCATTAACATAGGCCTTAGCAGAGATACCAAGGCCACATAGGCTGCTAGTAATCTTTGCAAACATTTCTCGGATTGTGTCTAATGCTCCTTTTATTTGTATTGGAATATAGTAAGATATATCTTGCATTAAACAGTGTGCAGAGCTACCTCTGTAGCATGCTCTAAAAGCTTTATCGCATGGGGCGTAGGGTAAGCGATGGCCCCATCGTTCTGTCATATGGAATCTCTTGGCATGCCATATGTGGGTTTCTAACCAAACACTTCTTTGTTGACGTCGATTGTACTCATCTAACAGATTAGCTGGACGTCGTCTGAATTTCCTAGATGGGCGCTTTTGTGTTGGAAGTGGACCACTCTTTTTCACCTGTTCCAAATGAGCTTTTTGTAGTCTACGCGGTAGTCTTTTACTGTTGTGACTCATTACCCGGCGCCTCATATGCACCGGCAATGACTGGAACACTAACTTGTTTTTACTTGGTTTTAAAATGCTCTCCGTTAATGCAGCGATTTCCACACTTCTAGATACTGTAAATTTAAAACTATTTGCAGCATAGGGAAGGTGTTCCGTACCACCTAAAGTGGCATCAAACTCAGCTGTTTCCATTGTTAAAGTTTCCGAAACACGTACAACACTTTATAATCTTAACGACGATGTCTCGTTAAAGTAAGTTAGCATAGCCTAAAACCCAGTTTATGTTATAAAAGCAATAATATTTTAAGAAAATCCCCTATGGTTAGGTTATATTGAACCCGCTATAATAATGTGGTCTTATTTTTATGGCACTGACAGTGTTCTATTTTGACAACAATTCACTGTCAAACACATAATGTAGCCAGTAAAAATTAAGCATGAATATAAGGGTATTGAGCAAATCGAAGCGTTTTCAATGCGCAAATTCAAGATCAAAACTCATTATTTGTCATTCCTTTTCTTAACCTCCGCTCCTCTCACTAGATGACATATCCGGAAATTACGCAGCATTCTACATCCAAAATTTTTTTCGATACGAATATCGTGTTGAAAAATCAATAAATAAAATCAGCTTATACTCCATTTGTTTAGGTAGTTAACTAAATGTAAACAATCTTGGCGTTACTTTTTAACCAAAAAAATAGTTTTTAATTAGGATATTACTGCTTATAAATCAATTAACTATAGTTTTAGAAAATCTGAATGTATTTCAAGTTGTAAAACGTATTTTACATTTTTAAAGATCACATTTTGTTTAAAAGACATACCAAGATTGTTTACATTTAGTTAATTACCTAAACAAATGGAGTATAGAAATACTCTATTGCTGACCAAAGATCCTTAAGCATGTTAAGGAAGAAGCATTGAAATCTTCTTTACCGCCCTTGATCATTCACAAGTTAGTGATTTCATTTTGGTATTCGGAGTTACTCGGAATGTTTTTCTATACCAAGCCTGTGTTGTCTTCCTAGGTGTTAAGTATCTATAGAATAATTCGTTAATCCTACCTACACAAAAGTAATCTAAACGATTTTGGGACCTACTTAATCAGATTCATACTTCTATTAAGTAGGTAGAATACGTGATTCCCGAAGTCGTGTTATGTGAATAGGTAACAAATCTTAACCGCTGAGTAGGTACCATCAGTGATAGGAGCGCAACAGCTTTGCTCCTACCATTTTGTAGGTAGGTGGATATCTATTGACAAGGGTCTATTTTCCCGAGTACCCATTTTTATGAATATAAATGTCACTAATGGACTATGGGTACCTAGCAATTGATAATTGATTGATCCATATACTTACTATATTTAATGATTGAATAAATATATTTACTAAAATGACAGAATCTAAAAACTGCAGGTTAATTTTTGTACCTAGGTAGGAACTAGGAAGTTAACAACCTACCCTTATTGTAAGCCCTTAGCTATATGATTAGATTAGATAGATTTCATGATCTCACCACAAGCTTAAGCGGTAGCTAACCCGTACTTAGCACTCCTGCTTTCTGCTTGCTTTTGCCCAAGGCGAATGTCATAGGTATCCTACGGGTGCTCCCGGAAAAAACTATCCATCAACATATTTATCAAGTGCTAAATTTACATATCCATGCTTAAAACCTTTTAATTGATTTGTAGTCATTGCATGTCTTATTATCACTAGTGGTTATAATTTTAGGCGCTTAGAATCGATCTAGGGTACCTATAGGGTTCCTATCAAAATACCTATTACTCGTCGAACATGTTTTTTTTTATAATTTCAAAGCTATCTACACGCGAACATGGTTTTAGTGCTTGCCGGCGAAGTGGTTAAAGGACGATTTCAAAATTAGTGTTCGTAGGTCTTAACTTTAGTCTAGGCTATCTAAATTTACGGTCTGACCGATGTCTAGATATGTTATTAAATTATTTTGTTGCGGTGTTCCTATATAAATGTGGTACGCTTGGATAGGCGCTGGAATAAGGAGCACGATAACGACTTGATCATGACCAAAATGTTTACTTTGAACCTTTTACAAAATTTAGAAGTTTTCATGACTTCTAATTGTTAAATTGCTAACACTTTAATGTTTAGGGGGTAAGAGCTCTTAGACCTTTTGCAAGCTATAGCTATCTGTCTTCAAAACTCCTTCCTTGATTAAAAAGGAATGACAAATAAAGGGCGGTAAGCGAGCGACAAATAAATAATTCACGCAACCTCTTCCAACCTACTCTACTACATATTTACTTACATACTTATGTACATATACCTACCTAAGTAACAATTTTTCTCAAAAGTATTTTACTTTTGCTTGATTTAAGAACTTAGTACTAAGCTATGGGAAGTTGTCTACTAATCAACGAAGAAGTTAAAATTGTTGACTTATTTTCTTTGGGCGAAAAAATAACTTAAATAACATCATTCCAGACGTGTTAGAAGCAATTGCCGATATTTAATAACAGCTTTTCTATATACTATGGTTATGAAACCTAAGCTTAGTGACCTATAGAGGTCTAAGCTAACTCTGTCTACTTGTGATACTAATAAGTAACTATTTTCCTTTTTCTTGTTTTCTTATTTAAAGAAATATTTCTTCGCACGGGAATCAAACCCGCATCAAGTCAAAATGACTTCAAAAACGCCATAGAATAAGGTTTTAAGAGAAAAAGTTCTTACCAAGTCTAGAAAGAAGCTTCTGAGTCTCAATCTGAGATGTTTAGTAATTTGAAATGCCTTAAAATAATTATTGTTTGAGAGCATTTTTGGATACCTACCTATCATGTAGTACCTGTGAGGTTCCTATCTCTTTGTTTCCTGCACAGCTTTAGGTAGACTGTTTATTTATAGTTTTCAATGCATTTGGCTATTTAAGTATTAAGTGTAAGGTACTCCTCTTTGAACTAACGCCGCTAAGATATATGTAAGTCGCATTCACTTTCGAAAAAGTGGAATGTAAAGTCAAAAAGACTAAAAATGTCAAAGGTGCCGAGTGTGAATACGGCACTCAGTTTTATTTATTTAAAAATTTTATGAACTAATATTTATCCCTTAATAAAAACTAACGATCCGCCGAAACTTCGTACGGGTGCAATACTGATTATTATACACATGAGCAGTCCTCTTGAAACTTCCTATCCATTAAATAACATCAAAATCCATTGCGTAGTTTCAAGGATTTAAGCATACTTATGGACTGACAGAAGACAGCGGATAGCAACTTTGTTTTACCATATACCTAGTTATTAGGAGATAGATTTTTCAAAACTGTTTAATACAATAACTTTATTTATCTTACTGGATCCACATTACCTCAGGTCTTGAGACAACAAAGACTTTACAGATTAAGTTGCATAGTTACAAAAAATGTATGAACTACATTGTTTTATTGCGAAAAAAGTACAAACGGATGTGGTAACAGATGCCCTAGAAAACCATACAATTTAATTACTGTTAACTATTACCTTATATTATGCAAGTTACTAGGCAAGAAATGGCATCGCACTTTCATTTATCTAAATTGAGCAAAATCTTCGATTCAGTAGGTCATTCGAGAACTGTCTTCGGCGTGTGAATATTGATACACGTGTGTCCGTGATAAGATAACAGTGTGGGATCTGGGCAACTGGGCACAGGTTACACAGGACCTGACCTAGTTACGTAACTGGGTGTAAGAAAGTCTGTGAGTAAATAAAGTTTAAACATGAGAAAAGTGAGTTCTCAGAGATGTCAAGAGACTGTCACTTGTCTCAGTAACAGTATCTATAGAATGTTTTGACAATGTGATCAAGAAATTTTGGTTCGGTAATCATGACTGAGTAAGTCTGTTACCTAGTTATTTTAAGAATAGTTTTGTATGTAAGGGCTAATTAAAAATGATTATTCGTGCTTTCTTGAATGGCGCTTTCACGTTCCAAGCAAAATTTAATCAGTAGAGTACTGAAAATCAGGTGTTCTTTGGGACTTAAAAGTACATGCTGAATGCAGCTATCTGGCATTAGGACTTAAGAGAATAGATACACATACGAGTACATAATAGTGTTTTATTTTAAACATTATGTAAACTGCAACACTATTAGTTTTTTTAAAAGCCGCTTAAAACGGAATCAGCTTTTTAATCAATAGCAGATCGAATGCTAAGAAAACCTCGTTTTTATTTGATTTTGTAGACCTTATATGATATTATACAACATAAAGACAGTTAACATACTAAATTCTTTATTTGGTACGCAATTTAGGTGAATTTAGCTCAATACTAACATCATTTAATTTTGAGTAGAATCTTGGTTTAGAAGTAGGTACATTTAGTAGCTAATTAGGTAATATACCTACAACAAATACCTTCGATAATAATATATTATGGTAAAGATTTAAGATTTCCATTAAAATATTAAAGATTTCGACAAGCTCTACCGATAGATTTGCAATTTACATACATTACATTTTTCGCCACCTTGGCAACAGAATCACCAAAATCAAAAGTCATTTACTCAAATTAGGCTACAATATAGCACTTTTTTAACTTTAAAATGAAGATAGACAGCACCACATCGCCCACCCTTCATCATCATTTTCAGCTCTGAATGACCCACTGCTCGGCACTCTGACTGGCCTTCTTTTGTTTATGTCATTCTCCTCTCTCTTGCTCTTTTCATGGCTCCTATTCCTGCTATCTTGCTTATTTCGTCCATCCATCTCATCCTAGGTCTGTAGGGATTTCACCGTCCTTGTCTTAGAACAGAAGAGAAGAACACAACACAATAGAAGTAGACAATTTTAAGACTCAAGTTCAAAATCAATTCGTTAGAACATTTCTAAATCAGTTATAGAACGTTTAAATAATTTAATACATATCTAACACATACACATTTACACAAATATTGATTAAAGTTGTACAGTGGTAGTCAGTAACATAATTTGATAAGTAAAGGTTTTTTCAGTTGATAACAAAATCTGTAGGTTACATCTAATACATCTTTACAAAAACTACATGATTTACCTCACGATTTAGGTAGGTACATAACGACAGCTCAAGTTTTACATTTAAAACATTATTTGAGTGCGAAGTCGCAGTGTTTACACAGTTATGCGTCATTACCAAACGTTAGACGGATCAACGGTAAAGGATTTGCTGCAGACGAACAGACACAACATACTTAAACGTAGACTAACAACACACAGAAACAGTAACATTAAAACAGCGGTACAAAATAACTTCTTCACATCTTCTTAATACAGGACAGTCTCTTCTTCTGCTTCTGCTTGCACAGCGCACGTCGACATAGGAACAAAATCAGCTTTCACAATGATCTCAGAATATAAAACAATCTGTCAAATCATTATGAAAACCAGTTTCGTAATTCCTTTTTTTCTTTCTTCTAGAGTTCAATTGTTTCTCTCTTCATGTCGTGCAATTGTAAACCAGGAATATTATATCTATAGGAAAAATACCTCATTTAACTGATTGGTTACTTACCTAAAAGGTAAATTCAACCTAGAGAGGAAAACCGCATAGCCTAGCAACGAGCATCGTATGAGTCGAGCCGCTTTTATAGATTTTAATTGCGTTGGAATCGCAAGAATTTAATGTTTAACACAACAGTTAGCAGCAATGGAAGAATATGAATGGATTTGTCATCGCTCGATTGGGTGAAGTATGCAGCGGGAATGGGACGTGACGTGGTCGGCGGGACGCTCCCATTAGCCGCGTCACGTCGCACTATGACATCATGCTGACTCAGTCGCTCAGCGCACATCACAATGGTTCCTTGCTCTGCTAATTGTCATCCATCTGTAACAGATAAACCCTCCGTTAATAGTCGAGAATGCGAACCGTCGAGCCCAACGCACGAGCTGGCGCAGCCTACGGGCGCACGTAATAACTCCTACTTAGCGGATACAATAGATCACATTATTTTATTTATGTTTATAATAGAAGTGAATTGACTAAAATAGTAATAAACGAAGGCGGTGGGGTCCGTGGTAAGTAATGCGGGCTCACCCACACCGGAGTCGGCTAATTAGGCAAAGTGGTGTGAGTGCGCTGCTGTTGCCACAAATGGTGCGGATAGCGGCTTCGGCCTTCTTCGGCCTTGTTCGGCCGTGCGCGGGAGTCGGCGCCACTACAATTATTTCGCCAATTTATCGACATCGATAGTTGTACCACACACGTACCTACCCACGTCTAAATCCGCATACTCTTGTTTGCCGGATCCACTGTGATACATTTGGCATTTGACGAGAGAAATGTCAACATTGCTTAACTGTTTTATAATAGTTTTAAAGAATGTTCTTAAATGGTTGCGAAGCCAGCAACATGTTGTTAATGATTGACTAACTGGACAATGTGTTATATTTGGTGTGATGGATAATTAAAAATAATAATATGAGTACCATATCTACATACGTTACATATTAAAATTAAGCTCTTTGGCGCTTTTAGTCCTTACATACGTTTCAAAAATCCTTTATATTATGACTTTGACGTTGGTAAGTGTTCAGTAAGACTAGGTATGAGCAGCGTTGTGTGTTGGTGCTGGTGGTGGGTAGTGGCGCTGTGGGGGCGCAGGTGCGAGGGCCGCCGGCATCACGTCCGGTCGCTGGCGGGAGCTCAATGGGCGCGCACTATGTGGGCCACACGTGTCACCCCCCTCACCCCCCCCCCCCCCCCCCCCCTCCGCCTGACATCCTCGACATACGTCCCTCTTTTTCCCTTCCTCACACACACACAAACATTGCTCTAATTGCCGACTACTATGGGAAATAGCGCAAATATGTTTCTTTTTATCGCTAAGCATGTTTACACTTGTGATAATGACGAGTGTAGGTACCTATTTATTTACATATTTTTATCACTAGAAATGTGAACCCTCATCTGGACACAATTTAGTCCAAGGAAACAGGTAATAAAGACAATAAAATAAATAAGAACATATATTAAGAACAGTCAGAATGCGGCAAGTGTTACGAGCGTGGCGCCCCAATAAGAATGTGAGGCGAGCGGAAGTGTATAACGTTTTTGACAGAATTGGATCGTGTGAATAATAAACATCAGGTCCGCGGCATAACATTGTCGTATCGAATGGTTCGGTGTGGGACGATGAGAATCGTAGTTACGTCAGAGAGCAGAGAGCGGGGCGGGGGGCGCGGGGGTCGTCCGACGTCGCAGACGAGGAACAATGGACTTAAAAATGGAATTTAGCGCATGAGGTGACGAAACGTGGTCCCGGCTGCGGCGCGGACGTCGCGACAAGTATGTAGGGCGGGTGACGCGCCGACTATTGATAGTGCGCGCCGACGCCGACGCCGCAACAACTACCATTATTCTCTTTACAATTCTGTGCTCTAGAATGCAGCGCGGTGAGCCTGCAAGCGAATCTATAGCCGTTCTATTTACAACCGGACTGTACAAACGGCGACGTGCCTTATATGTCTTGCCGTTTACCACGCTTATTAGGCATACGAAAACTATATTGTATAGTTAGCTACAATGAGCAACTTGGGTTTTTATTGTTTATTTATAGCAGTTATTCATATGAAACCGGGGGTTAGTCACCCGCTACGATAAGTCTTAATCGTAGACGTTTCGTAGACTGCGTAGTGTACGTAGTTTTAGTATACACCTGCTGTTGCAAAAATATTTTTGGCATGAGTGCGTAGAAACGAAAATATTTCATCAAATGACGCAAATTTACTAGGCTTCTAGACATAAAATATCGATAGCACATAAAATATATTCGTATATATGACGAATATTTGCAATAATAGCAAACGATTGATCAAAATTCAATGACCAAATCGTAGTAACCATAATTTGCACTACGTGCAAAATACGAAGAAGTTATGAGTAACAGGTATATTTGAGCAACAGTTTTGGTAATCGTTGGTAGCAGTGAAATCGTAGCAGATACTATCTAAAAAGAATTCAACAAAAAGCAACGCGTATTGGTATCAAACAATGTTACCAACCTGTAACCGGTAAGGTAGAGAGCCCATTCTAAAGTTTAGAAATGGTAGGACTATGACGAGTTATGATTGGCTGTAATGTCGGGCATTGAGATAGAGCGAGCATTCCGCGGCTGTAACGGTGAGTTATTTGGCGGGTCGCGGGTGTAGTGCGCGGCGTGAATGGCCGCGAGATGCAGCCTCCGCTGCAGCGCCGCAGGCTGCGCCGCGCCCCAACCCCCGCCCGCGCCCCCGCCGCCTCGTGCGCATTCCGCCGAGCGTCGAGCGCCGCGAAGCTAGTCGCTTGCGCAACCTCCGTCGCCGCATTCCATTCATAGCGACGCGCGACTCGATAAACACCGCGCGGCTCGCGAGCACCGCTCGCTCGCGCCCCGCTGCGGCGCCGCGCGGGCCTGCGCGGGGCTGCGCGAGCCCGAGGCCCGAGCCTTCCCAGAATGAGAAAACGAGCGCGGTTTTTGAAATTTTAGAGCGTTACGCCACATTTCTTCGTGAACGTCACGGCGGTCGGCCGGTGTGAATTCCGCCGGACGTTGACCCATACCGCCACTGCTTTCTCCGACTCGGTGTTTGCTATTGGAACGAATCTATTAATTGGAGAAACTCAGTTCACACATGAGCGTGGAAAGTAGACCGCTGAGCTTTAGCTATCCAAGTCACAGAGAGGCAAAATGACACGCAACTGCCCTTTTGTATGAATGATCTTTCTATTTTAAGTTAGGAACGGCCGCTACGCTTTATCATGCCTATTCGACATGTCCGTCTGACTGTTAAAAGTTTTATGTAGTGGGAAGCCTTTGCCCTATTACGTTCAGTGAAGCGGCGAAACAGTTACCAGTTGAGCCCACGTTATGTGACAGTAGTTAGCAGTGATGTGTGTTAGTCCGCGCAAGGAGAGCGCAGCGCGCACATCGTGCTCATGTATGTGTGTCGGGGGATGCGCGAGCGTGCAGCGTGTTCCGCCGAGCGAGGCGTGCGGCCGAATGCCGGAGGCTGCATTCCTCTCCCCGCCGCCCGCAGGTGAAATGTCACCAAACAGCATTCCGAAATATTTGAAACGACCTTTATGGCGCGAAAGAAAGTGTGTGGGGCGCGGGGCGCGGGGCCGCGCGACCGTGGGACAGCGGCGCGCGCGCCAGTCGCACGCCCCCCACCCCCGCGCCCGCGCGCCCCCCGCGCCCCCCCGCGCCCGCGCGCCGCCTCCCGCATTCCAGCGCGCGCGCCTCCCTCCGAATTTATTGAGCCGCGACCTCACACCAGCGCCAACACATGCTACACCTGGACTCTAGCAAACTTTAACATCTCGATCACTACATCGAGATGACCCCCTGCGTATTTGTCTATTCGAGATTTTTTTGACTAACCGTAGTCGTCCATACGTAATCGGCTGGCATGCCGCCGCCCGACGCTAACTAGACGACATGAGTGGTTTTGTGATTCATCAATGTGAAATCATTTTGAATCAAGTATCGGTTATTATGTTTTATCTGATAATAATTTCGATTGGTGCTGAGGAAGTAGGCTTAGGTTCTAACAAAAGACTTCAACGCACATTAAGGTTCGATAGCAGGTGAGATGAATCCGCCATCAAGTATTGCACAGCACTCCAATAGTTAGATAACAGTGCTCATAAAGGTACGACTTATTAAACATCGATTTCAGTTCTAGCCACAACGTTGCGCATGCGTATGTTGAACTGATAAAAGATGCTCAAGAAAGAAGAATTAATGGATTGCTTTCTGAATACCAGCGTTAAGGAGACGAAGATGTAGATATTGGTGAGCGGGTGTGAGACAGGAGCGACGGATCTCGCGAGAGCGGGGGCGAGCGTGTTGGCGGCGGCGGCGGCGGTGTCGCAAATAGCCCGTGACGCGGCGGGCGCTGCACTTTCGCGCGGTCATGTGCCCGGCGCCGCAGCCAGACGCTCGTAATCGCTCCTCTATTTAAAAACGTCGTCGGACGCCGCGCGGCGGGGAATGTGCGGCGACAATGCACGGCGTCAACGACCGCTCGCAACGGAAGCGACACACTTCCAGCCCGGAAATGTGCGCCCGCGCCTTAAGGGACCGACGGCTGCTATTTATAACCGCGCAGGGCGCACGCCGTGTGGGGAGCGTGATGTAATAAGATTATTTCGGAACCGATCCCTTTACCCGCATGGACGCCTGCCGCGCCGGGTGAAAGTTTATACTGTTTAGCTAAAATTAAACAAGTAACTTGGAATTGTGCGGGACTCAGCAGGATGAGCTCAGTGCCTATTACAATGAGGCCCGATGCATTGACTGATAGCTCGCGTGCTCTGAACTACTCCCATGACAGCGAGTACCGGGTATTTCATTATTTCTCCATCAAATAGATCGTTTCACTCAACCGTCTGTCATATAATCTCTTTATAACCACAAGACTGATCACAGTAATAAAAGGAAAACGTATTGTGACAGTGTCAAAACATGATCGTAATAACTCAATCCTGTGGGCTGTGGTTCCCAGCGCGGGCGAGGCGGCGCGCGGCGTTCGTTCCGGTGTTCGCTTCTCGCTCATTAACGAATAAGCAGGTAAAGAAAGCGCAAGGGCCGGCCACCGGAGATAAGGTCAATAAATGCGCGGCTCTGAGGCTCATAATTAATAAGAAGGCCGCGATAACATCTCGGGGCAATTACCGAAATACAAGGAAACACACCGGTGTGCACGTAGCATCAGAAACTCATTACACCTTACATTCAATTACTATATGCTTTAATAACTTTGTGCGCTCGTCTGTCGCACATAAAACCACCGAGTGAGGCCGAGCTTCCTGTATCGCTCTTATCAACTGGTGGGACCAGCTCATAGACAGATATTTGGGAAAAAATATATTTGTATGCATAAGTCGCCGAGCAAATCGATTATAGTGCTATTTACAGACATGTGATCTTTAAAGTACAAGGTTTGGGCCCGCGTTAGTTCATACAGACATTAGAATCCTATTCTAATACAACATGGTATTGTGATTGTTTACTTTAATTACTCGATACAGTCGCAGAAGCCAGAGGCGCTTAGATTATCATTTGTCGGCCACCGATGAAGCAACAGTAATTAATGTTTTGACAAAGACGTTTCACTAATCGACGTCAAAAACATACAAAAGCCTTTTTTGTTTGAGCCGCAGAGGTGATTAGTATTGTCAAATTAAAATCGACTGTTCAGTATTCCGGGCGGTGTGCGCTGTGACAGACGAAATTAATCGGCATTAGTATTAATGTACGATTCAACGGCAGCTCGCGTACCTTTTTCATGACCGATGTCCCACGACTTGCATGTCGCACTAATAGTAGTACAATTAACCAAATTTCCAAACCGCTTTTACGATCACAGTACCTTAATTTCAGTGTAATAAGGTCGACATTCCTATTTCCCGACAGCAATACACGCGGTGCAATGTACCCGCTATGCTGTCTGACAGTAGAACAGCTCCTAGCTACGTGTGAACGAGCTCAGCATATCAACATCAAGTCTGAACATTTAACTTTTTTAAACTGTTAATCACGACCACGCATTCGATGTAAATATGACATGATTTTTGAAGCTGTTAAATAATTAACCGCGAGCCTCCTCGTGGGAAACGGTTACGGTGTACCGTTAGCCCGGCTGGCTCTCGCTAGGCACGTCATGCTGTGCTACGAGAATGCTACGGCAGTGCTACGAAATATAATCAGTTTGACAGACAATTTAAGTACCTTTGTTGCAAGATGCTGTTATATTTTTTACTGCAACTGTAAAACTTGTCTACAATATTATTGTTTCGTTTAAAACCGTTTTGGTGTATATTTACTTTTGTGGAATATAAGCTATACACATTCCGAGACACAAATAAATATTTTTTTTCGTAAAAGAATTTTATTTTGTAAGCATTACGTAGACTTCTGTGGTTAGCAGAATATGACCTTAGATTTTTGTGTCTACAGAATGGTGCCAGACATAACTATTTGTTAATGGCTACGGTAAAACACAATCTTAAAATATTCTATGAATATAAGAAATACAGTTACAAAGAGTGTCTGCCTAGACACTTTTTTTCTGTAAAAATAGCAAACAATACATATTGCTGTCACAACATTACAAATGCAGACAGTTCGCATTCTCGGGGATTGCGTACTCGTTTACTAAATTTATTTTAACAGAATAGACATTCTTGCGGCAGATCATATAACCGGTGGGGTGTCGTTTACAAAAAAATATTTATTGGTTTTATAGTGTAATTTCCCGGCGTTTGTTATGTGCATTGACAAGTAGCGTGTGAGCGGGTGTCGCGCGAGGCGGCGCCGGCGATGTGTGTTTTCAGGCTATCAGTAGTGTTTCAGGTGTCGGCGGAGGCCGCGCGTCGCGTCTACCACCTACATTCCGCGTATTGTTTGGCTGCGCGCGCGCCGCCGGTGGCGCCAAGGCGCGCCGCTCCATGTTTTATTCAAGCGCGGCCACGACCCGCGCCGCCCCCCGAATTTTGTTAGCCTCGCGTCCACAGACGTCTCTAATTACATACTATCATGACCGACTTTACCGTGTCACGATTATTTCGATTATCGTTAAAGTCAACAACTTGTTGCGTCGACAGAAAATGTTGTACAAACTAGTGTAGCTGCTTGTTTGTAAAACATTGTTATACTTAGAAAACATTTATTTTGAGAAAGAAATGTTTTGTTCGATTTTGTGTTTTATTGAGACGGGCTTTTCGTTTGAGTAGGATTCTGAACGTAGAGACGGGAGTATTACGGTTTCTGTGTCTACCGTTTTAGCAATTATATTAATATGAAAGTACAGTTGGAGAGTTGATGAGTACGTGTGGCCAGGGTGGGGTGGGGTGGGGGGGGGGAGGGGGCAGCTGGTCGGGTGTCGGCTCCGATGTCGCGGAATAGCGCATTGTGCGCCGCGCGCCGCCACCAGGGAAACGGGTCAAGGCCTCGCTGGCGCCCACCTCGCGGCTCGCGACACACTGCTGCCTACCTACTTTAAATATGTCAATATAAAAACCGTATTTTAAACGCCGCACATCCGTCACGTAAACTAACCAATATACGCGGTCTATAAATACTCTCTATACAAACTGTTACGCGGCCGTCAGAGTAAGATTGTATTTTTGATCTGATTTCACCAAATTAATGTCCATCGGTCCGTCTATGTTTAGCCGACGGAAGTATGTTAACGCCAATATTACAATATAAAATGTTGGCACGAAAGCGCGATGGTCCCTGAAAATTTGTGTAAGCACATGTAAACGCGCGCACCGAGCGAGATGTGAGGCTCGGTTTAGGTGTGAAGGTCAATGACCGATAAGGTTGGCGTTACGTCAACCTCTCTTTTTCTCCTCATTTCGGCGATTATTGTTGACTGGTCCTATAACTATCAGTGAAATGTTGTAAGGTACCTGCAGAGTAACTGGTTTGGAGAGCCAGTTGGTTTCGGTATTTAAGTTACCGTTGTTACAAACTTAACATAGTCTGGGCCTAAAAGTGTGTGATTTATTACATTTAATTGGTTCTAAAGGGTCTTGCAATACAACATTGTGGCACAATTGAACATACCCGGCCCAGGGCATAACAAGCGCGTTCTTAAAAGGAATAATACAAACAGTATCGTAAATGAGGGTATTTCCCATAGCTGTCTGCAGTGTTGATAGTGTTTTGGTGGACGAGGCCGGGGTGGTGGTACGGGGGGAGGAGCCGGGGGGGGCTGCGCCAGTATCGGCGCGGGCGCAAGGTGCACGTTATCGCGCCATTGTTAGCGCCGACAGATTTATAACTTCCCTTTGCCCCCAATAAGGGCCCGTGACCCGCGCACACCTTACTCCTAAATAACGTAAATACGTGAAACGATTACACGACATTTACTTACTAACGTGTCAATTAACGTTTAAAATACTCAATACTAACTATCCAATCAGACAGAGGAATGTTTGTATTAACTCTTGTTTTCTTCTCAAAATTTCTCAAAGAAAGTTTTAAATAAGGAAGAATACATTGTTGTGTATCTCAATTAAATGAAGATCACTCGTAGCTCAATTTAGCTAGTGAACATTGTTTAATTATAGACAAGTAACAAGAAACATTTCGATTATATACAAATTTGTAAAATGCTACACATACCGGATCATTCAATAAATATATATTTTTATTATTGATGTTTTTTTGAACAAGAACCTAGTAACATTACTACTGAATTTGATGAAGGGATATTGCACGGACTTTTACAAATTGCAGCATTAAAAAAAATAGCATGGCATCCTATTAAATATTCCTATACAAATTTATTTAACATGTACCCACTTTTGAGGTGCTAAGTTATAGAGAATTAAAAAAATATGAATCATATTGTAAGTCAAAATTAGCAATACTATCGCTGAAGATTATATTACAACAAAACCTAATAAGCATAAAGTCTCTTCCTTTTGTAAAGTTGTTTAATAAATAATGAACGTACCTCGATTCCGAGCTGTCATCACTTCCAAACTTGAATGGCTTTAAGTGGTGTCCGACTAGACTGTGGTCTGCGCAGGCGGCTGTTGCAACCTCTTTCGCCATTCGCAGCTGAAATGGCAACAAAAAACTATTTGAAATATCATAAACACAAACGACTTGTACACAATGACACAAATATCAAAAACAATCAACGTAATTTATTTCTAATTGAAAATAAGTATTGTGTTCCCAGCAACAATTTAGACAGTCTGTGAGAAATTCCATTTGGCGCCATTCCGACAATCATTATGATTTTTGTGTGAAAAAGTATCGTATTTAGTTAATTGTCTTCCCTTGCTATTTAATTGACTTATGGACAGCGGAATGTGTGGATTTAACAATAGTAACTAATCACTGTTAGATACTGCGGCACATGCAAAACTAGTCATTTCGAAACTGATTTTTTTAATGACAGCTTTTTCTTATAGTATACCTTAGTCCGCAACTTCTCGCTACGTTGTTCTGTTTTCGCACGTAAAGCTGCGGTCACACCAGTCGCTACACTACAGCTCATCTTGTTCATGTCGTAAAATCATTTTGTTTGAGTTATAACACAGAACTAAGCATGTTAATAAACCCGCTGACATTATTTACACGCACTTTTTGTTGACTGGAATACCTCGGCCGTTAAAACATTTTCAAAGTGACTGTTTCGGTTTTATTGCCTATTTAATTTATTTGTTTATTATAGGCAGTTTTAAAACGAAAATTGTTCGTAACGAATCAGCGCGGACGTCACTTGCGGTGATAGTGATGATGTCACGAGCGGGCGTCGCGCTGGCACGCGGAGCGGCGCGCGGCGCGCTGGCCGCATAACGGTGCGCGCGACGTCTGCCCGGCGTTCCCAGGCTCGCGAGCACTCGATCGACGCCCCGAGATAAGCCCCATTCTATACGAAACCCAATAAGCCATTTCCTTGAAACTCTCTCAGGAGAACCGCTCCCGTGAAAAAAAATGACCAAAACCATACAAAAAAGCCCGTGAATAAGGCGGGAGCGTGAAATAAGAATGGCCCCAGTTCTGGGAAGGCCCGGCGCCGGTGCAGTCTTTACATCCTTTATAATGATCTTTTTTTGTGGAGCGACCCTTAATGGCTTATCGTGGGGCTGAGAATGTTGGCACACATATTACTTGCGTCGGGCCTCGCCAGCGATGCGCGATGTGCCCGAGCGGATATCGACAATCGCTCGGAGATGTGACTGTGGAGATTGTGTGTGACGGAAGCGCTGACTGTGTTCAATAGCTGCGAGCATGAATGACGGAACGCTCGCAGTTATAACTGCGGATACAACAATGACTGACCAATTTAGTAACGTGACATTTGCATATCGCACTTGGACTCGTCCTACACGCTGTCGCGACGTGTGTTGAAATTCGTGTCAATGTTTAATGAAGCGTTTTATGGACCGCAGATATCCATTTGTAGCGAGGTGTACGGCGCGGTACCTACGTCTTCGGTGGGAGGAAGCGTGACGAAGGAAGCGCTTATGAAATAGTCGCCCACGCCGTGCTGCGCCGGAAGCGGAGGCGCAGCGACACTGGCGGCGAGTGCGCCCGCGCCGCGCGGGATGCCGCCTGCGTGCGGGCCCGCGCCCCGAGCGCCGGAACAATGTAATCAATGCGAGATAAAATGAGAGCAAAGGTGAGAGGACCGAAGGGCGTCATGTGTACCGGCTACGTCAACGAGAGATGCTGTGACTCAGCCGTGGACGAGGGCACACGTGTCGCTGACGTCACACACACCTGACTCATCACGTACACATGATCTGGGAAAGACAGTGTTATAATATACGCGCCCGACGCTGCGACCACCGCGCCGTGCCGCGCCGCGTCGTGCCTCTGACGCGACGGCCACTAACATACATTCTATATTCGTTACACCACATATTTTTATAAGTTGACTAATGAATTATATTTGTACAACACTGAGAATTCTCAACTAAATATGCAACACTAAAACTAATGCAATAAAAAAATATTCGAATCCGCAAAATATTTCTAGCTAACAGCATAGTGCACTTTCAATATTTTTTGTTTCTTGTATTTAAACATAGAAAGAATGATACAAAAGCTTGCAATAATAAAATCAGAAGTATAGAAATCAATTATAAAATTCTAATAGAAAATAATTACTATGTTTTATATGTCACAAACTAATATTATCATGTTAAGGAGCTATATTCAAATTTAATTTTAGTAAATTATTTAACATTTAAACCTTCTTTCACATTTTTTGATGTTTGAAATAGGTAGGCATGTTAAAAATGGATTATTTAACTGTTAACAAGTAAGCTATATACCGTATTTGATTGATTCTCAGTCTTCACATTTTAAAATGATATTACATGAAATTGACTTTTCCTAAAAACGGAATCTAATTCAGAGTGAAGTTGTAACAACTAAACGATTATCGAAACATTCGTGAAAGTTGTAAGTACAATTTACGGGCGCGATCAGATAGCGGCGGAATGCGGAGTGAAGTACCTAATTCATCTAAATAAGCACAACGAGGGTAGGGCAAGCAAGTGCCGGAGGGCAATGAACAGCCGGGGGTTAAGCAGAACTAGAGCAGGACGGGGCTAGTGTGCGAGCGGGATGCGCGGCTAGACGTCATGCTCTGGTGACGTACGTCCTGTCGGCAACGTGCTGCCGAGAGCCCGAGCAGCACAGCTCGGGCACCGGCGACACCCGCGCTCCCGCACGCTGCCACTGAGCCCAGCTGACACTCACTCAATACTTTATGCCCTCTTATAAATACAACTTAAATATTTCATTCAAACAAAAGAACTTCTTCGTTACAATATTCGAAACAATTAAATAAATTTTGTCTACCCGCATTCATTTTTATTAGAATTAAACAAAAGTAAATGAAGGAGTCACGATTATTTTAGAACTTGAGCAATGTTACAAGATGTTGAGGATGAGCAGCTTTATAATAGGCAGCGGTTTAAATATAAGAAATAGGAAAACCAAAATATATATTTCTAATCTTACGCTACTGGGTGTAACATTCCATTGATACAGACGGAAAATCACTATAATAATTCACTATGCACTAAATTTCACAGTTGATTTCGGTGTAACGATAGAACGGACACTTGTTTCAAACACAACGCACGAAGTCCGCCTCAACCAGCGGCGTTCACTAAACAACGTGATAATACAAAAAGAAGTCAGAGGTTACGATGTTATCGAGGGAGACATGAATATTCGAAGACGCGAGGGTCACGAGTGAACGGTCGGCGTAGCATCGCGCTGCGGCGTGAATGGAACGACCGACATTTTATGAATCGAGAGCCGTCGCCCATTGAGCTGAGCGCGGCGGCGGTGCGCGCGCGCAGCTCCGCGCCGCAGGGCCCAGCTCGGGCCCGGCCGGCGCCGGTTCCGGCCCCGGCGGAAGTGACGCTCCGACCGAACATGGCGGCGCGCGCGCAGGAAGTGCGCAGCTTACCTATCGGGACGTCTCCGTCGGCGGGCGCAGCGACACCCGCCGCCGTCCACCGCTCCGAGCAGGGCGTTCGAGCCCGCATGCGCCGATACCGATATCCGCAAAAGTGCGCGCGATCACTACCTTGCGAATAAATTATTCGTGCTGTTATCTAAAAATATTCGTGTGCGACGCAGAGCGCTCGCAGCCCGCAGCCCGAGCCGACACGGAGTTGCACACGCGAACCGCTTCCCCGCTGCGGGGAGACTGATGAGGGCAGGCCGCGCCGGCGCCGGCGGAGGCTCCGACGCACGCGCACACCGCCGCCCGTCCCTTTCCGCGGGTGCGCCGTCGCCGCGGAGCGAGCGGGACCACGACAACTCATTATCACAGCGGCGACTCGTGAACACCAATAGACCGAAGAGTAGGGACAAAATATTCGACCTTCACTTCACAACGCACACGAGCGCGTGCGCTGATCGCGTACCGACAGTTCCCCACACATGCGCACTCCTCGCAAATTGCTAGCCGCCGCCGCCGCGCCGCCGTCGCGCCGCCGGTGTGCTACATTTGACAATTTTTCCAGAAAACTGACATGCACCGTCACCGTGGCCGAGGCGCGCCGCGTGCCACGTGGCTGCGCTGCCGCCACCAGCCGCCGCTGCACCACCGACCACCATCTCCTACTCCTCGCCATCACATTGACATAGACACCGCTCTAAACAATTCTTAGCAACAATACTTATTCCGAATTAAAATTATCGAATTACATGACAACTCACATATTCCGGCAAAACTTAGACACTTATTAAACAACTGTCATAATCATCATGAATAAAATTCTAATGTGTTTCGTTACACACTGATCATACTGAGGTATCTACCCACATTTTATAATTTATTGGTATTAGTCTAACAGACTAGGTTTTGATAATTTCTATATTAACTTGTTGCTCTGAATGGTTGCAATAATTAGTGTAATTATAACACTTTTATACACGACAATTACATAACCTATTAGACCAGGAAATGCTTGAGCTAACGTGAAAGATGGTAACAAGTATACAACAGCGCAAACAACGTTTTGTTGAACAGCGGTCCCGTACATTTGTTGGCAGTCATCAATTGCTAACGAATGGAAACATCAATCAAATGCAAGTATGTCAATCACGCTATCAAACAGTTTCAGATTTACAAATGTCAAATGTATACAATGTATTGATGTCTGTATTTGTTAGTAATTGTCATTCACAACTTTCTAAGGGCCTTCTCAATGCTTTTATGGATTTATTTTAAGCAAACTGTTTTTTCTTCTAGCTTGCAACGTTTTCAGAAATATTAATCGCATGTTGTTAACTATTTAACATGTTAATTCGACTTCCAAAATTCTTAAAATTCAAGAATAATATATAAAACATTATTAGGGATTGTAGCAAATGTTATTACAAATTAAAATATAATTATTTTCCTTTTATGATAGCAATACATCAAAAACCAACATAAAAATTGGGTTTAAATATTATTTTTGTAATTATTTCTAATGTCTTTTGTCTAGGATAGATCCTCAAATACATTTACAAACATTAATAATTTGCAAAAACTATTTAGTTGTTTTTTAAAAGCTCCTTTACAAATCCATATATTTTAGAATAATATAATTCTTAAAAATGCAAGTTCAAATGGGTGTATCAATAAAAGCATCGTTAAAACATATTATATAAATAATTAGACAACAATTAAGTGATGTCTAATACTTATTTACTTTGATAAAAAATAGTTACAGTATTTAATTGATCTAGCTGAAAACCTACTGAAATACATATAACATTAAAATGCTACATATAATTAAGAATTAAAAATAAATAAAACAATGAAAAATAATCAAATAGAAAAAAACCCCCTGTATTTAAAGCATTTACACTACTAGTACCTCTGTTTACCTAATTATCGAATGCAACCGTGATAAAATAAAGTAAAATAAAGTGCTAAAATATTTTCTTCCTAACTGACATCTTGATTCCGTGGGGTTTAAAATAGGTTTAATAGAATCTTTAATACAATCAATATGTAAAAAAAAATGTTAATAATATACTCAAAAATATATTTTAAGTAAAAATAAATAAATGCTCCAATAAATAAAATTTAAAAATGACACTGAAACAAAATCTAGATTTTTCATAAGCACTTAATTCAACTAAGGTTTGACCAACCACTCTTCTTGATTTTATTAAAAAAATAATTAATGAAATTAGAAACAAAAACATTTATACTTTGATATTATTAAATTAGCAATAATAAATAGGTATAAATAAAATTAAAAAGTTTTATTCACTATTCAAAATAATGGTTTGTTTGCTTAGTGATGAATGTTTGAGGCAAAAATTAAGGGGAAAATCGCCCTTAAAAATTTATGCAACCTTTTTTATTTAACTTTTTTGTTTTAATTATATTGTTTGATCAATATATTAACGTATTTATCATGTTAGATTTATTTTAAATGAATTTAAACCCTTTAAACTTATGATAATTGGATTGGTTTCAGTGAATGAACGGCTAGTTCACTAGGGCAAAATAAAATGGGTATATTACATAAAAAATATGTTAAAGTGTCAAGTTTTTTAATAATTTCTAATAGGCGCTGAGTTGATGTGCGGGTAGATTGGTTAAAAGTACGCAGGAAGTGCGTGACAGTGTTGCCATACGCAGCCGTAACCATGCGCGGGCGCCAGTGAGCAAAGTGCGCTCTCTCGCGCAATAACACTGCTTATTGAGACTCAACATTTATTATTTTATTTTAATAACAGTTATTTTATTTTATGAGTATTAAATGATCGAATTCGTGCATTTTTAAATGGTTTTTACGGCTTTATAAAATTTATATTTTAATAAGAACATGTAAAAAGGGTTTTAATAAAAAATAAATAATATTTATGGTTTATGAATACTATTTAGACGTTAAATATTTATTTTATAACCTTAAAATAAGTAAAAAGTAATTTTCTGGCATGTTAAATTAGATTTTCAAATGTCCAATGAAAATTGTTGTGTGGAAACTAGTTAATCTTAATACCTATAGATAATTCTTATCATTAAATACACATCAGGCATAGGTTCAGTTTATATAACAATGAAATAGTATTTAATTTAACATTTTAACATATTTTTGTTTGTTGCAACTTATGCACAAACATTCAGTGTGTTAAAATTAAGGTTTTTTTTCTATTTTTGTGTAATTAACGGGTTTACAGTCCTCATATATGCATGTTTAATGTTTTGTGTGCATGTGTGTGTCGGTTGTGTGTATGTGTGTGGATCGTGTTGGAATCCGGCGTCGTTATCAGCACGTAGGGCTGAGCCTATCTAATCTTGCTCCCACTTTAGCTCTAAGATAAAATTCACTTCTTTTCAAACATATTTCAACAATTTACCTCACATGTAGGCGCCAATCGTTCATTTATTACCATGTGAAAGAACGCTGTTATTTTATTCTTTTAGACAATTTTATTGAAAAATATATGAAACATGATTTTCCAGAAGAAAATTCCTACTTTGTAATAATTTTACCAAGTAAATTGACCAAATTAGTACAAAACTTATTATTTGTTACGCAACCAAACTACTTAGTACAATTTTATTAAGAAATACTTCACAAAGTTATTAAACAGTGTGGAGTTAATTAAAAAAATATAGCATGAATACCGTCCTCTGTAACTAAGGTACAAAATAACAAAAAAAATAATTTGTTGTGAAAAAGTGAATCACAGTTCATTTATTATTTGCACTAGCAATCTTTTGCAATTTCTACTTTTTCTCTTTCAATCTAAATTAACATCTATCTATTAAACAGAAAATGATAAAATTTATCCAAGAATAATACTTTTTACGCGTCATGTGACTGTGAATAATTATTGGGATAAATATTGTGCAATTATTTTAACTGAACGAATAGTAGCAAAATATAAAGTAGGGTAGTTAATATTTTTGTGAAAACTATAGAGTAATCAAATGGTTATGACAATAAATATCAATTCGTTTTATAAAAAATACTGCGAATAATTTTGCTTAAATCTAGGTAGATTGCGCCGTAGATGGCAACACTGTGCTGGGAAATACCCAGACTGAAGCATCTAGTATGGCTGAGAATAAGCAAATTTCTGAGAAAACATAACAACAACCTTTAGTGTGTGTGGTACATTGTAGTAAATTGGAAAATATTTATATGCACTGTAGCACACATTTTTTTTTGTTATTTGACTCTGAAATTTAATTGTGCTGATAATTCATAAGAACCTCCCCTTAAACTCTAGAAAAAAGATAATGCCAAAATTTCAATAATAATTATTAGATCTTATACCTACAAAAAAGAACACAATTTAGTCAATTGATTTTATTAAAAATATTTTTTTAAATTAGAGACTTACCGAAAAACATGCATTTTTCAAGAAGTATCAATTGCAGTTTTCGCGCGTAATTTCTTCGTGTATTGTTTTCGAGTCACTTCACCATTAAATATCCAAGTCTTTCACGAGTAGTGTTCACAAGTCACCTGTCACCATGTATCGGTCGCCGGTGGCCGCACCAAGCGTGTCCGAAAGTGTCAAGAAAGTCACCTACATAGCATCAAGTGCTCTATCCACTGCAGCCAACAGTTCGGATGTCACCCGCACACGAGCACTCCACACAAGTTGTACAACAGTGCGCATGGACCCCTCCTGCATTATGATTACACTCTTGGAGTAGGACAATGGAGTATTAAGCTCGATTAAGGTTCGTCTGATTGCATGATTTATAAGAATTTATTTGAATGTGATCCGGGCTAGTCAGCTTCGGCAGGCGGGAGCAGTACCGCAGCCGGCGCGGGCGGCGGTGAGCTGCACTCGTCTTCTCTCAGGCGTGACGTCCGGCCGGGGTCAGCGAACGCAGGGCCGCCGATAGCTTTCTTGTGCCCGACAAACGACCCTCCGAGATGTCACTCACGTGTTTTCTGTCGCCCCTTCCCGGACAGTCACTTCCCAACGACTATTTGTTCCATCGACGCCACTGAACTCGCTAGCCCTTTGAGGCTCCCCATTGCTTCCAAATAACTGTCCGAAGGAGGAAGTATTCAGATCGCCGGTTGTCACATCTGATTCACTTCTATATATTTGTACACAATCACACGCGGGACCCTCTCGTGATATAATTAAATCGGGGGTCTGTGTCTCGTTAATAGATAATTGTCGTGCGATATCATCGTTTGTTCGGCGCGGGCGCAGCCATCAGCGCTAACAGATTAATCGTGGCAATGTATCACACGTGCAGTCTGCGCTAGCGGCCCTTCTATTTGTAAACCGGCGCCGAGGGCCGCGCATTCCTAGCATGCCTCGTGCCCTGCGCGCCGCCACCCGAACGTTCTCCGCTACGGAACTACCACTACCCACTACCGGCAATCTGCCTATAATACCGCTAACATCAACTACTACTTACATTTTTTTCCTACATTGGCAGCAATGTATAACGTCCAACGCGATGCGTACGTTTACCTAATGCGTACACTCGACTCTGAACTCTAATGTTGTATTAAAGCCAATGCTACTGTAACTGTCAAACGCTGAATATTGTCGAGAAGATTTCGTCAAATTCTTGAACCGCACCTATTTGGAGTTGTGAATGGTTTCGGACAAAAAGCTTAAGTGGTTCAAAAAAATATTGTATTAAATATCTTGTATAAAAATATTATTTTCTTCTGTTATGGAAATGACCCAAATATTACTGTATGCCGTGATAAGAACCTCTTCAGTATAGTCATGTGTAAACCGTGTAACTGAACCATACACGATAAATAACTGCACTTATGAATTACATAAATAAATAATACGCAGCAAGGTATATGCAAAGTGAAATCAATTTAGAAAAGGAATTCAAAACGATAGATAACGAGTACCTACACTAAACTATAACCCAAATACGGCTAAATAGCGACTATTCATAATGAGATGTACCAAAGTACAGTCCCTGCATTCCGATGAATGGTGAGCGGGCGCCGCGACACGGCCGGGGCCGAGGGGCTCGCGGGCTGGAGCGGGGCGAGGCGGGGGGCAGGGGGGAGGAGGGGGCTGACACGAGGGGGGACAGCACGTACGCATGCCTGCGCGTGCGCCTGCCTGCGACAAATAGCCGCTACAACAAATTCTAACAGGTGTCCACTTCAGACCAATTTTGGGCTTAGTTAACAACTATACGTCATGTACGAGCCCTTTGAAACATCCGAGTTCGAAAACGTCCGCCGCAAACATCGTGGTAAAATTAGTGTCAATAGCCAGCTCAATAATTTAGAAGTTACGCGCACCCCAAACAAACTAACAAACAATTATTTGAATCTGTATAAGTAAAGCTCGGTTCGCTTCACTAGCGGGGCGCAGATCAAAGATGACCGAACACATATCTTGACTCACCTCCCGGATGTACACGGAAATGGAAGCTACAAAATTTTCTCAGAATCACGTTACAAATCTTAAGTATTTCCGTACAGATGTCGGAATCGTTAATTATATCAATTTGATGAATCAGAAAACATAGAAATCTGATTTGCTCATTAAGTAGTTGATTGAATAACCCGAATGGAGGCAATCAGTGGTCAGCAAGCGGTAAGTCGATTGAAGAGGTACTAACGTTTACCGGAATGTTAATGAATGTGGTGCAGTGTCGCAAATGACTCATAGCGGTCTTTATTAAACTGCTACATATTAAGAACATGTTCTAATGGAATGCGGATGCTTCCTGGAATTTGCAACTACGTATGAGGTCTATGGGCCTCCTAATGTTAAGAGGCTTAAGGTGTCAATTAGCAGCTCATCTCAGTATGCTCAGGTGCTCTGGGGAAAAATGGTTGCTTGGGTGGTCCAATTCTGTTCCTACGACTATACCACATCTTCAATACCATTGTACCAACTATCAAAAGTCACTGTTGAAGCAATCGTGTCACGTTACTAGGAAAATTTCAGAGGCTTTTCGTGTTCTGAGTCTTACGTGTTGACTATGTTCTGAATATGCGCTGCCATGTACCGACTCCAAAACGCGGATGACGTAGTACAGCGGTTTAGGTTTAGTCAGTAAGAGTCTGACACTAATCGCCCCTCCCCCGAAGTGGTGGGTGTTCATGAGGCTTCCCCCGTTTTACCAAAAAAAGGTGTTGATTATGTACTCGTTGATAGAGTAGTCAAGAGGCAGAGTAGAAATCAATTAAAAAGGAAGTAAGTAGAGAAACAAGTCTCAAAAGAGACTCCACAAACTAATAAGTTTAAGGTCAGTATTACACAAAAAAGGGCTAAATATCTCCAAGAAATTGCATTTAGAAATAGATCCTTCTTCTGTGCACTAGTGTTTGAGCGATTGTTTGTTAAGATAGCAGTCCAAGAGATGGTCTGATTACAAGTTAAGTATGATATTTTAGGAGAGTTTCGAGATACAGAATTTAAATAACTAAAATAAAAGAACTAAGTTTGTTCCAGAATATTCCTTTCTGGTTGCTAGCAAAGAAACATGTTCCAAACGTCAAGCTTCCGTTAGTTTTGTGAGCTCTTTACCTCTGCATTGTGGGAGTATTCAGATACAGGCGGCGGGACGGTGGGAGCTAAATTATTCCACATATGATTTGTGGTCATTGTCACTTTCAACAAATGCTAATGCTCCCGTAAAATATGTAGAGCAGCTCTTGTTTAAACTTCGCCTGTTTAAGTACCTATCAGAAAAAAAAGAAAAAATATGAATGCATGTTGAAATAATTGAAGCTTGCATCAATGTTGGCGTTTTAGCCATTAATAATTAAGTGTTATTACAACAAAAAGTGGAAGTAAGTCGTATCGGGGGTTAGCGGTGCAACAATGCAGGAGGTGAGTGCAGCTTGCGCGCGCGCGGGTGGCTGGGCGCGGCGCTCGGCGCGTGCGCGTGGCAGGTGCGCCCGCGCACCCGGCCGCTTTGTTACAGCGCCGCGTGAGAATTCCCCACCGTTGTAATTACTGACCCTTTAGGGTTCTGTTTGTCTGTCCTACCTTGCGCCATTCCTAATCCTTAGCTGTTAGTAGCCTTTCGTTAAAAATAACAATAATCTTGTTTAATTGGCCAGGAAGCTACAGGGATACGTATATGAAGGAAGTTAGTGTCAGTTAACGTAACATCTTATGAGCTCGCATGGATTGCGACCACTGATAGGGTTCAAACCACCCGAAGTTTAATGAAATCCTAAAAAACTACCGATAAATAGATGAATGTTTCAGGTAACATGAAATTAACAAATGTAATTAAAATCTTTTAGCAAACTAATTATACCCGATTGATGTTTCAATCCATAAAGGAATTTCAATTGAATTCACTTATCAGACGATAACACAAAATTATTTAAGTGTCATATAATTGTATTCAGTTCCAGAAAGCGTATCTTTGTTGATTACTCCAAAATGTTAATGATTTCCAAAATGCATAATCATCGATTGATGTGTTAATGCGATAAAGAAATTAACACCATCGGTCGGGCCGATCTCGTTTTACAAGTAAATGGGAAAAGCATTTTTGAAATACCATCAACATAAACTATTTGCACCTTCAATAGTGTAAAAAGGGATTTCTTCCCATCTCTGGCTAGTACTGAAAGTTATCGTGAACTTTCCGTACCATTTGACTTTTCGCTGTTTTAGGTTGAATATCTGTATACATTAGGCTTTCCTTGTTTAGGTGTATTCGCCCATTTGGATGTACCAGTAATCAGATCAGGTTAAGGACCACTTTTGCAAAAAATCTGTGTGAAAAGTTAAAAAAATCAGTTCTGTTCAAGTGAACAGCACTATGACTGCAATTCCTTTGCCCAGATAAACAGTATCTATCCCTAAATAGATACGAGATTTCCTATTCTAAATATTCTAAACAAAACACTACCACTGCATCCTCAACATACAGTTGTATATTCATGATTTCGTCTTCATCTGATGAGTAATTGGTAATACTTGATATCTAATAAGTAACATGGTCCAGTCGGCATACTTTAGTTTAAAAAGGAATCTTGTAATGATTTCAAATTACTAGTCCTGTTTCTACTTAACATTGTAGAAGACTGCGCGTTTCTTTTCATGCAGTAATGTTTTGTTTTATTACTCGAATCCGGCTCCCCAATAAGGACTTGTGTCGTCTGTGTAATGACACGTTACAATATAAATATATGAGATGTCGTCGTGTAAAGTGCTCCTTTGTTAGATAAAGTAAACGGTACTATTATCGGTATTTGCATTTTAGATAGCATTCTTAATGGACACATCGTTATCCATTACAAACTCCCGAGAACGATCATTTTTCCATTTTTTATGGTTAATCGTCTTCGTATGGAAGTATTACCGCTTATAGCGGTTGTAATCGATATAAAATGAAATAAATAAACACTCTAATGTATGTTCGTAATAAAATTGTGGTAAATAGTCGCCATTTCAGTTAGTGGTAAAGCGGCTAAAGCTAAAGCGGTCTTGCATCAATATAACGACGCGTTTTAAAGTTTCGAGTCGTCGATAAAATATTTCAAAGCGAGGGTAGGAATAAGTACTATAAATTAATGCAGTACAAGAATGTATCTTTATTATTTTTTAACAGTAAATGGTGTTTATAGCTTCATTTAATCAGGAGACAGGAGTGTCAGTTGTGGTCGGTAACGCTCTTTATAAAATCTAACTAGCGCGAATGCACCCCTGCGGTGTATCTGTACGTTTATAGTTTAGATTCCAATGGGATCGCTCGTTTGCTGCATATGAAAGGCTCTATTAAAATTTAATCGTCCACTTAAAATGTGTAGTTATTAAAACTGACGATTGCTTTAACAGTAAAGTAGCTTTTAAATATCCGATGTTTTCCGTTCTCTTGTGACATCTGTTATTTGTAGTGCCTAGAAATGCAGGGGACTTGCTCTTAGATGGAGAAATAACGTCGACGGGTACGATAATATCCGTCCAAAGATGTTTCGGTAAAACTTTGTTTAGTAAGTCTATATCAATTGTGTCTAGGAATGACAATTACGGATGAAAGTAAAAGAAGTGTGGAGAAATAAACTAAACTTTTCAGCGTGGCAATATTATTTACTTGATTCCTATTCCAAAGTATGTTTCTAGTCTGATTTTAATTGCATTTTTATACAATATTTTGACCTGAACATATTTTAATGGATATTCGACTTTTCTTAATGTTTATCAATATATTGATACTTCAGTTGTTTCCCTCAATGAATGCTCTTATCTGATCTTAGGGTCTACCGATCAAAACTAAAAAAAGTTTGTTTAATTGTTTTCCATTTACGAGAAAGGATTTTATACATGCTACGATTAAAAGTATGTTCTGTAGAGCGAATGGGGGTAAAATCGCGGGATTAAACTAGTCTTCTTGCAAGCGTTGCTTCACGTGGTGACATATAAGTTTTCAGTACTAACAACAGGTATAGTGACTCACAACGACCCTTTGACTTTTGATGACACAGAACTAGGAAGTTAATCATCAATACGATGTAAAGTTGATATTTAAATTTGCTATTCGCGGAATCTAATCAAAATGAGTAGAAAAACAATATGACTCATTTACTTAAGAGCAGATAAGATTTAACTGACAAATGTTTGCAACGAAATCTGCATCGGTTCCGATGATTCATAATGATTTTAGCAATCATTCAAATAGCTTTGTCATTATCAATAAACAATTTTTGTATTTTTTTCGATTTTTTTAATCGTTTATGTTTAGATTTCTATGGCACGTATGTGTAAATTTTCCAATGCACTTTAAGTATCGTGTAGTAAAGTGTTAAAATTAAGTTTTAGTTAATTTCACAGCATTGGATTGCATTGCATTGACTTAAAAAAAATTGCATTGACTTAAAAAAAATGCCTCGCATAATTACATCTACTTAAATGTTGCATTCATTTTTTTGTGTGGACTAAGCTTAATACAGTGATTGCAATCTTGCTAATGATCGTTAACTATTGTCTTTGCAAATGACCAGTAAATGACAATAGGACAGTTCTATTAAGCCGTGGAACACAATACAGGAACAAGGCTAAAAGTAAACGTTCCCCTCGTTAGACCTCCTCAATGCATTAGCGTCGCCTGCCACTATTAACGAGCTGCGAAGTTATTTAGAACCACTTATTTTATTTTACCCATTCGACTATTATTAATACAATTATAAGAACAGTAAAGTTTTGGCTATCGTCCACTGTTCGTAATCTCCGAACCTAATGACCCGAAATGCAAATTTATTTGACTTTTAAATAGCTCGCATCTTTGTGTAACGCACCACATTGTTACATTTCATCGATTAGAAAGAAATTTCTTCAATTACATCGCGAACTATTTGAACTGTTGGGTACAGTAATAACAATATTAGTACGTACTTACTGATTACGACTATTGAAATGTCTTGCGCATCTAGTGTGTCATAGAGACAGATATTACACGATACAGATTGCGTTGTACGACCTTTTTACTCCTCTTTGTCCGTGGATTGATAAAGAAACAATGACGTTTAAGTACCGGCCATTTCTGCGTAGCTAATTAATAGGTATGTTCCCATGAAATCACTTCAGTGAAGGTAGAAAGATATTTGCATATACATAAATAAACAAGGATCTCCGTATCCGCAACTAGTATGAACAATGTGCAGGAAGTTAACTTACTCGCTTTTTGTTTGAATCAAGTACTTGATATTATTATAAAATTTATTCCCATGACATTACATGTATTACATTTTATTCTAAATCGCATTTCAATCGGTATCAGAATTAGATCAGTTCGCTAGAGCTTCGTTTGTGCATTGAAAATTAAATAGAGTGGTTTAGAACGACACCAGCATTAATTCGATTGATAAACCTAAGTCGAGCCGGGCAACGAAAGTGGAACAGGGTTTGTCAACATGGACCGTCAGCTGGCCCCGACGATAGTGCTTATCGCCCGCGGGACATAGTCCGCTCATTCACAAGCCTGTCCATTCATGCGCCTGCTCCCACCGTGCTCTACGCACCAAACTGGTCCTTAAGACGTTAATTAAAGGGTTTAAAATCGTGTGTGACATGTGGAGGGAGGGTGGGGCGGGGGGTAATGTAGATCGAGGATATCGCGGGGTCAGCGCGGATTGCAGGCGCCCGATAAACGTCGATGGCGTCCAACGAGCCACTAACAACCAGCGACGCACACATGGATACGTTCTAAAAAATTTAACGCACATAGAATTGAATTATCACCCCATTAAATATTTTCAGCATGAGTTCTTACTCTTGTTTTGTCGATAAAGAAAATATGTCACAGAAAAAAGTTCAACTGTCCCATTCATTTGTTGCGTGCGTGATAGTAAGCTTGATAAGGTTATAATGTAGTGTCGAATAACAACTACAGTTATTTGTTATTTCTATTAATTTCGTTGTGTGGTAGTCAATGAACTGCGTTTTTCATTTTTATTATCACATTAAAAAACGGTAGTAGTAAAGTTCTTCACACACTGCATCACGCAGCACTCTGACAGGTGCCATAAAACAATTGCATTATTTACGTTTGTTAACATTTATAACGACTGACATCGTCGGTGTTATGTTATTAATGCTTATGAAGTGTTAATTAAAATTTAACATTTTTTTATGAATTTTGTTCTACATTTAATTACGCCAAGGCATCATGTCGTGCGTCACAATTTTTTTCCGTTTAAATGTTTCGTGTTCTAAACAGTACACCTACAATTACTGATATTTTGCGCAATTGTATGAAACATCCTCGTCATACATGAATAATGCGGCGCCTGGTCCAAAGTTACGTCCTGCAAACCACTTATGAATACCTACGTCGATAATGTTGTATTAGTCATTTACTCTACTTAATATTTATGCAGCTTTGATTCATTGATCATGTAAAATAATGACACATATGTACAATATGGTAACGATTTCCGCTAAAACTTGCAGGACACGACCCTGTTGACTTTTGACATCGCTGCTGGCTGAATCATCTAACAAATAATGTATCATTCAAACTACAATGTCCGTTATTCGAGAGTAACGTTCATTCATAGATGTGTGACACAGCGAAGTATTTAAAACGGTTTTATCGTGTTGCAAAATATACTACATTTACCTACGCAATTGATAAAACGGATTACGAACTTGGATGTCCCCGCAGTGCGCTCAATCTGTAGCATTCTTCGTTGCATGCTATCTGTCGTCATTCCAAAATAACTCTTATAATCCGAGCAGTAAGGTTTCATTTGATATGTGTGAACACCACATAATCAGTGCGTATAGCTTTGTATAAATGATTGTTTTGAACTGCCGATGCCACTGCGTAATAACATACGCACATACACGAGCAACAATAGTCTAAAATGATTTGCAAGATGTATCGTTTATGTGCAATGTACTTATCTGGAAATGTACTCCCCAATGCACTGTTACATTCCCAGTGAACAGCCCGTCAATTGAGCTGATCGGCCCCATTTCAACGTATTATGAAGGGCGAGCAATTGTCTGTGAAAAGGGCCGTCAAAGGATTATATTATCTACGTCGCGGCGCTTGTTTATACGCAGTTATTGTACAGCATTCGGCCAGACGAACTGTAGAGTTCTCACGACCCAAACAACAGTCTCGTGTGGTTCAGAAATTTTCTGCAAGATCGTAATAGAATGCAATTTTGACATCCAATAGTTCATTCAATAAGTTCTGAATTAGGTTTACGACATCAAGTTGACTCTTTATCGTATTAAGCAATCAGTACCTACATAAAAATACGTTTGATTCAAGAACGATGAAAATTAGGTTATCTAATAACAACATCCTGAATACTGTTCAAATATACGTTAACTATGAAATTCGCAAATCTACTACTACTGTTGTGCTAATAACGCTGGTAAAGAGGCATGTGTAAGGTACTTTAAAGATTGTAATATATGCTAGTTAATCAAATGATGTTTAAATGAATCTATGTGAAGTTGTCAAGAAATATCATCCAAACCTACCTAGTTGGGACCCAGTTATAGGTTTTATGTAATTGGTAGTGGGTAAAACTTATCTCACTTAAATAAGATGCTCATGAATAAGTAATAAGATGTTGTTATCGGTATCCCCTTGTTTCGCACGAAGTTCCTCCGCGGCCAGGTGAGGGCGCGCGGCCAAGGCCCGGCCGGACGTGTTCTGTCAATGGTATCCAACTTGACCCGCCAATAAAGGGTTCCATTCATGACATCATTATCGACTACGTTTCCGTCGAGGGTGCTTATCGAGCAACGAAATCCATTGATTGTGGCACGTCACAGGCGCCATCGCAGAAATTCTAACGAGTTATCAATGTAAACGGTTTGTTTACACAGTTAACCGTAATCTTATCCGGTGACCTCCTTAGACTCTCCCGTTTCGAAATTGTATCGTCGGTATCGTGTGGTGTCCTTATTACATGTCGCCGGAAGTGCGCGCTCGACGCGATCCGCCGAGCAAACGTTCATTCATGTTCTACGTATTTATTTAGTGGGCAACCGTACCTACCGCACTCTTCAGATAATCACTTCAGCCAGTTAAGGCACCTAGTTTATTTTTATGTTTATAGCTTTATCTACACGATGGTACTTGAATGAAGGAGTGACAAATTCTACAATGCGTCGGAATGTGCTGCACGAGTACGTTTGCTGACAAAGAAAGTTCAAAGTCCTCCGGTACTACTATAAAGGGTGATGTGAATTATAAACAGACCAAACTCATGAAAATTATGTTAATACTTTGAAGTAGTTTTAACTGCCTATTTCATCCTTTTAATGGATACGTGCATTATTAAATCGTTTATTTAGTTACTAAATTGCTTAATAATATAAAAATAAATAAGTAGCTTTATGAGTGTTTATGTTCATTTGAATGGTTATTAGTTTGGGTCAAACAAATAAATAGAGTTAAATAAAGTATAATAATCGTAAACAAAGGGATTTGAGCACGAGCAGGTTGGCTGGTAACGTTTGCTCGTCGTTATCGCGCGGACAAAGGCATGACATACAAAATACGACATCGATATCTATTTTTATAAGAATGTTTGCTTTCGAAGGTGTCGGTTGGGCGAGCGGAAGTGGCGAGTAGGGGCGGGAGGAAAGGGACGCACGCGCAAGCTAATTGCCGGGAATTTCGGAGGTCGCCCGATAACCCGCGTCTACGCCGGAAGTCGATAGTGCTTTGATGTGTTGCGATGGCGTCCGCTCCCCTATGTAATGTACTTCACTAATAAACGGCCACCTAGTTGACTCCGTGCCTCCTGCCGCTCGCCGCTCGCCGCTCTACAACATTGCAGCCTATTTATTGCGGAAGCACTTGAAATTGATTTACGACTAAAACTAGACAGATTCAAAGTTGATGTTAGATCGGGAAGGAAACATGGAAATCGATTGATCATGTTTGTGCGGAAGCTGGACTATCTCAAAGGAGAGTATTCCCAGTTTAGTGCAGATGAGATGTTGAGAGCATGTCGCTGTATGGTCGGAAGCTGAGCAATGTAGAGCATACTTAGTTGTTTGAGTCATACAGGACTATGGACCTGACTTGTTGGTAGATGTCATCAGAAGAATGGCTGAGTGTATGTGTAAGTATTGTGATTATGTGCATGCAATGCGGCGTCGCCTGCGGATGAAGAAGCGCTTCCTGTGCGTGTCGTAAGACGTTCACCTATTAAACGTGAAAGCGCGGGAATGTATGAAATTGTGTATGACATTTCGTTTGACGGCAAAGATCATAGACAATGCAAGTAGACGCTGCAGCTTTTCGATTGTTCCCGTACTTCTCATATCCTGAATAGATCATGTAACATCATTTCTCTGAGACGCAAGTTTAATGTTCGCTAATTAACCAGAGCATAGTTGCTCTACCTTTTATGAATTTATCAAGTATTTGAGAACTGCTCTGCATTTGTTCATGCTGTTGTTGTCCTAAGTATAATCTTTATAGATTAATAGCAAAAACGTAGGTCGCATATGGTCATGATGATACTTCAATTAGAGACGTAGGATGATTCTACCTGCGACTGATTCAAGTAGGAACTTTCCTTTAGGACTTTATTTACAAATTGAGGAATATGATACAAAAAAGATTGTTCAACACTTTGAACATGCAAACAATGGGAACAAACAATCTTTGACAGATATTATCGCGATTTTCAGTACAATATTTTGGTTGGGGAATTTTCTACTTTGATAATTTGTGTCCAAAAAAAGGTTTTCCCAACTGAGCAAGTTTAACTTCTCCTGTAAAGTTAGTATGTTTAAGGAGGTTGAATTTCAGTTTCGATGCCGACTATCGTGTTTATATTACAATATATTTAGCTATTAATCCCGCGCTTATCACATGCGTAAAAGGAAAATCGTGAGGATTGAGAGCTCCGGTATCGCTCGTTCGCGGGGAATACCAGCCACATCCCGTCGTTTCCTGACCCTTTTTCCTGATATTCCCGTTGTTTCCTGATATTCTTTTAGAACATACGTCAACAGTTTCTAATATTACGCTAATTAGTAATTGCTTACGTATTACGTTTGGTGTTGCTAAGGCGTTTGCTGTGATATCAGCAGTGCATAATGTGTGTGCAGTTGTGTATTGATTTATTAAATGAATTATTCTTTTGTTGAAGTATTTTTAAGAAGGAACATAGTAATTCGAGTATTGCATATTACATAGAAATATACATTGCCAGAATTAAGGTGGTATGCTCTACTATGACATATTTGAACTCCTTTCCAACTTAGTTTAGTATAAGCTAGGTTAATCAATCTATTAGATGATTTCAAAGTGTCCTTTTAAAAATGCATTGTTTACAAAATGCAGGGGACATAGTTTTTTTCCAGATAAAGCAGATTTTGTGCGTCAATTCGGTAGCGAGTGCGGTTAGAGCGCTACATCTCGATAGAAATGACGTTAATGTAACAGATAACACATAAATTGAGTAACGGACTTGTGAAATTGCGTCACATTTTTATGATAAAAAAATCAATTTGTGTCAGTCTGTTTAACCTCTATTATCAAAGGCCGTTGTGTTTGCTCTATAATGCTATTTTAGTGGGCAGTGCATCCTCCTCAGCACTGCCAGAGCAACTGTTCACCGTGTACCCACGAATTCAAACACATTCTGTTTAAAAATTGTAAGTCACAAAGATAACTGTCGAGTGGTTTTAATGAAATACCGTTTAACATGCGACTTGTACATTTCTATTATTATCTATATCGTTAAACCTACTTCTAACCGGTAACTCCGGTAAGTGGCGTATATAAACACTATCGGAGTTGCTACCTATAGATATGGGTACCGAAATCTCTGTTCAATCCAATATTTTTTAGCGTTATCTATTGGAGTTGTTACAATTTAAACAAATATGATAAGGGCGTACGGTAACTAGCATCTTCACTCACGAAAATTGTTTCAACCGGATGTTAGGCGGTGGTCCTAATGAAAATTATTTAATGTTTGCCAACGATCAAACAAATATCAATCTTATTGCTTTAGAACAAATACTAAAATGGAATGTTCATTTTGTATAGATAATACTTATTACTTAACTCTAAGTGTCAGTTGTAAAGCGGTCTCTATATGAGTCACGAATGAATAATTTCACCCGGATGCGACGCCAGTGTCACGAAAATGATGACCCGGATGTCGAATATTTTCATGAATGTTTGATGAAACTCGCGTGAACAAAGAAAACGTCGAAAATCTTCAATGTGGAGACGTAAATGTGAAGTAATTCGTCGTAACTCTTCCGTTCAGTGTGTTTGTACTTAAGTAAGGTACTTAAGGGTTCGTAGTATTGTCGTAGTACTTATAATCGTGCGGTCTCGTCGGCCGCTTTAATTCGTCGAGGTGGCGGCTAACAATGATGACCACGACGTTTGTGCCGTAAGCGAGCACGCATCACAATTATCACCGACCTATTTCGAGTGCGCATAATTAGTAGACACTCGAACGATTTAAACTGATCTACTAATACACGATGTGTAGGATACAAACGTATTTGAATCGATTAAACGATACAATCGATAAGATTTTGAAGAAAATTCGTTTGTGTTTTTTCAGTAGATGTTTATTATCTTAGATCGGTTGTCAGTAAATAGGTATAGTACAAATAATGGATTAACTTAGGTACTCACCATGATTTGTGCTGGGTAGATACGCAGTGGCTTTTCAACATACCTGAAACAAAAACAAAATAGCATGTAGTCAACCAGACAGTTTTCATTTCGTATTCGAGATATATAAATATTTGCGGATCGTCGCAAGGATGCGCAGACGGCGGCGAGGCTGGGCCCCCGATCCGTGCTCCAGAAACCGTGGAAGCGGGCCGCCAGCAGACAGTTTGCAATTAATCGATTACAATAATTGAATTACGTGATGACGTAGTGACAGCTGCGCAAGCGCCGCCGCTGTGTGCGCAGGTGTCGCCAGTGACGCGCTCTTTGAGAAAATCAAAGGAAAACCCACGCGCGTCTCGCGCCACTATCGACACGTTTTCATTTGCAAAATATTGGTGTTACCGTCTGTAATCCGGTTATAATATGCTCGGATCTGAGAGTACACTACGATACTTTCTATAACAAACAATAAACGTATTGTTTGCACGCTCACGTCAATTATTGATATAAAATAGTATCTAAGAACAGCTTAAATTGCAGACACTACTCGAGCAAAAATTCGCAAAACAAAATATTGATCTGTTGTCTAGGCAACAAAGGAATATGACAGAAAAAAACTTAAAAACTTACAGTCCCTCAATCAGATATCTTCAAGAACGTTGGTATCGTGTACAAAAACTGCATGTTTTGCTCACAGCTGACTTTATATACGTTGTCTACGATATTATTTATAATCAATGCAGCTTACTCATTGCATTAATGCATTAGAAGTGACTGTTTGCAAAGGTTCATGAACATCGTAAAAATTATTCTTAGATGACTCATGCATTCCGCTGAGTCATAAAACTAAGATTAAAGAAGTCATAATCTGGAAGTGTCTCTCCATCCTAAGACTTACCTACACAGGTTCTAACAACAAGCATCCAATAATTGATAACGAGAAGAAATGAAAAGATGTGAAGTCACAGCAACAGTCCAAAGCTTGGACACTTGCTATAGTTAGCTATTTCCCTAAAATATGAATACCCACAAGCCCTATCATAACATAATGACCAGATGAGGATAGAGAAATACAATAGGTTCCTTCTTTAAAGGGCAAGACACACAATGATCAGGATTACACTTAAGTGACTACATTTACTCCACGTTTCTATTCCCTACTTATATTTCTGTTTTATTAGAACTATATACTAACCTATAGAACTATAACTTCTAACATTCTACAGCATTGCAGATGTGGAAAAGAGACGTCGCTCTACGGAGGGTAGTTCGCTATTACGCTTCAGCCACTGTAATATCTATCTTTACGAGATAGTAGTATTAAAGTATAGGACTTCTACTCCAACATCACCCTTAACATATACATAACTTCCACTCTACAAATAGCTGAAAGGGAAAAAGCATTTATTACTTAGACTTGCAATGTCCATACATTAGAACGACTTGATTAGCGTTGTAGTAGAAATTCTATCTGAAACCAAGTATTCAATGCAAATCTTAGTATCTACAAATGATTTGAAAGGATTGTTTTTGAAGTATTATAGTGAGTTAGCTTAGATTATACATAAAAGCAGAAGTAGTATCAAGGTAGAGTTACCAAAAGTGCTTGGCACAGAGAAATGTTTCGGTACTGACAAATTTTAGAGAATGAGGGTACTTTTGTTTTCATTAAAATAGAGTTATTTAGGTTCTATTTGCTCGGTTAAGATGGTTAGCACTAATATCACCGGAGATAAAAGGGATGCAAACTTTTGGCGGGGATAAACTCTTCTTTAAGTTCTTTAGACTGACCTAGGTAATAGAGTAATGTTAGTGTCGGCTGCAAAAGCTTTAACTAAGGTAGTGTCTAGTAGGCTTTGGTTTTAATAGTAGATACCTGGTTAGGAGATGGTTTTGTAAGTTAATTCTCATCTGCCTAGGATACTTGCTTTGATTTCATAACTGGACTCAGTAACATAAGCTTTGATTGTTTTATAATGAGTATTGTTAAAAGTACTTGAAGAACTGGAGTTCTCGTACTTGTTGTGGCAGCTAAATTAACAGGAATTTAGTGAATCTGCGAATACTTTAAAATTCTAGGCGGAGAGGTTATGAGGACTCTACAATAGAATATTAGGATTTGAAATACTACTTATTCAGTGTAACGTTTTTGAAGAAGTTTATCGAGGACGTTGTCTGCTGAACACCAAGTGAACAGCCACTATATTACTATGCCAGAGAAGCGCAGGAAACTTCTACGTACACGTTTTTAGAAATTAGTATTATGGCGTTTAAGTGACATGAATCAATCCAAGGCATGTCTTTGTTAAGTAACTCAGATGAATGATGCTTTGCCACCACCAAGCATGCATTTGCTTAGACTTCCACAGATTTCTATTGATTAGTTACTTCAGATTAGATTGATAGATTCTGTATGGTGTTATAACGACATCCCTCATTAGGGGCTGAGGTAGAATCTTTCAGTCCTTTTTCATACTACTACTTGAATTTTACTGGCATGATTGTTTAGTGACTTTAACATAACTTTAAATAATGTTATTGTTTTTAAGTTTTGAACAGGAACACGTTGAATCGATTTCCTATAATCTACACACAGCATTGTCAAACCCCTCCCATTGGATACCTTAACTCTAGATCCGTCAACGTTAATAGGTTCAATTTCAAAGAATGGAGTAATTTCTGTGACTTTTAAAATTAATTTGCGACTCAATTTCGTCTCTATTTCATGTTTAATGAGTTTAAAGGGCACGTGTAATGTGGTCACAGAAAAAGCCGCGTTTAATGCATTACGTGGCATTCTCAAGTAATTGATATTTTTAATTGAAGAGTGTTTAAGAATAATGATGGTTCACTGACTCTACTATATTAAGAGACAAGTTATTTTATAATCGATTAAAAACATTTGTGTCTGCTCGTTTAATCTTATTTCTTTTCTAAAGAATAAATTTTGCAGAGTTAAGAATTTATTGTTTAATGTTTTTTTTATAACTGTAATTAATTAAAACAAATTAAAGTGTTTAATTCTAAAATAAAGTCTAGTTTATAAAATGTAGAGCACATCTATCACAATGTTCTCATACTCATTTATTTTTTAATTATAGAGGCTTTGTTTGTTGCAGGTATAATATATGTTGCATATTTTTTCTTCTTGTTAAATAAAACTCTTTGACAATTATTTAAACACAAGTTTAAAGCGCAATAAAAAAATAATAAAATAATATTTTTTGTATTTAATATGTATACAAAACTTTTTAAATTCCATCTCTAATTTGTTAATAATAATAATAAAATTATTCCAACTTCAATACACTACATATTATCTTTCCTTGGCTCTACCTAGTACTTAAAGAATTGTGCATGGAAAATGGTGCACAAAAAAAAAAATTATTCAACACAAAGTTGTGAAAATTAATTCAACAATTAGAAGCGGCATTGAAAAACGTTACCACATTGATTTTATTGCTAAATATCTCAAATTTCATGGAGAGACCTATGTGAAAATAATTAAATCTCCATGGGGCGCAGACTATAAAAAATAATCTAAATTACACCTATCTAGATATATGTTCTAAAAATTCTATCAATAAATTATATTTTATAGTTAAGAATATCAGTGAGCTTTATTCTAGCACATAAAAACACTTAGTTATCAAAACTTTATATTTGTGAGAAAAAATATTTTTATTAAATTTAAATATATGAAATGATTTAATATACGAGTATGGCGCAGGTTGTAGTGCGCACCTCGTGTGTATGTGTGTGTCGGTGTGCGCGGCGTGGATGTGGTGAGCGGCGCGCGCGCCGGCGCGCGGTAGGTATGGTGAGAGGCCGAGCGGGGGCGCGCACACACACAGCCGCGCGCCGGCCAATCGCCGCGCCTCTTACACGCACACCACCGTACACCCGCTATGCCATAAACCTAGTTTTCTTACGAAAAACGTATTCATTTTGTATATGTTTAGGGTGTGGGCGCCCCCGCGCATGCCACCCGCCCTCAGAATGACCACCCTTAAATCATCTCTACCTTTAGAACACATAGAAAAAAAATCACAAAAATTCGCACTACGATTGACGCCCTCCGGACTTCGATAAATTTTCAGCATTTTTCCTGATTTTTTTTCCAGGGTTGTACTACATCTTTAAAAAGCTGGTAAAATGCGCTTTAACTTGAGTTGAAATAGATTGAGAACACAACACTTGAGAGCGAAATATTTGCTTTTGAACTCTACATCTGTTCTAAGTGTTCTATTTGAGACCAAAGAAAAAAATATCGAGTTTTTATAAATTATTCCATTAAAAAACATCCTACGGGACCCCTTTATGCAATAAAATTAGCAATGATTGCATTAGCATTGGCGTAAAGGCATGCAGGCGGGGGCCCGCCCAGGCGGCGGCGGCGCGGGCGCGGGGCGGCGGCTTCACTGCGCCCTCGCACTCACACATAAGTGTTAAAAAAAAACTTTCTCATCCTGAACCTTTTGCCGCCGATGTGTAGGCGCAAGTCTATACATCGCTTTTCTGAAATAAAAGCTAGGAAATATTCGCGCGTATTACGAGGAAAATTGATGAAAATTTTCCGACCTCACAGTATGTTTATCGTCGAACCCGCAAGTTCTACCGGAATAAGATTTACAAAAATCCATTAAAATTGAAGTTTAAAATTCAGTCATTTCGTTAAGTGTATAAAAAGTCGGGTTTCGTATCAGGAATGTGAAAAATTATATATTATAAAAATCGGGAAGGTGCGCGCGGCGCGACGAGAAAATACGCTACGTCGACAGCTATTTAAAAAATATTTACAAATGATAACAGTACGAAATATGTACCAAAAGATAGCTCATACTTTGTGTTAAGAGTAGGGAACATAAATGTGCATTTAATCGAGCACAAATCCCGAGCGCAGCGATTCCGCGCCCCGAGCGCAAATTCGTTTTGAAAACGCTCTCTGCCGCCATTTTCTAATATTATTTTATTTAAAACATTTTATTATTGTTACTTTTGCATTCCTTAAAATAATTTATACTATTTAAAATTCATATGAAATCGTTATTACATCGCAATTGCTGAAAATAATATTTTTAAACGAGTGTAGCGGTTGCTTGGCATCCCTTACTTTGAACTCGCTGGCATACTGTGGCCTAAAGTCGGAAATTGTATTGTATTACACATAGGTAGTTACATGTATTTATAAGTTTGGGCATACACCAATAATAACACTTAATATTTTAGTAGACTAAATTGAAAGTATCCTGAAAATGTTTTTTGTCATCCTGGCTTGATGGCTATTATTGATAATGGTTAAGTTTTTGTTTAGGCAGTAAGGCAAAATGTTACTCGATTATTTTTTTATACTTAGTTAGCTTAAATGTTAGTGGCAGAATGTGTAGATATTTGCGTAAAATAATAACTTAGATATTTGATAACTGGCAGTCTTTAGATATCAGGTCACAAAACGAAGAGAGTCAATATTTGTGCAATGGAAAAATTAAAATATTTTTCATGAATATTTATGAGTTCCAGTTATTAGAGTAGATTGAATTAGATAATATTTTTTTAACTTTATTAGGAAGTGTAAATTAATGAAAGAATTAATTAAGCCTTCCTTTACAGTAGATAGGTGCCGGTCGGGGTCAGTCGCATGCATTAGAAAATACCGCGCGGCCCGATCATACACCCGATACGAGCGATCGACGGCTTGTTAGAAGATAATTTAGTAACAATGATCCGATTTCATAGGCTTATTTATTCATGTATTCAATACAAGATCTACCGTTATAGAACACCGCTACAAGAATTCTAGAAGTTTAAATGGATTCACCAAATTAAAATGTCGAAAATCGAATAAATAAACGGAGAAACGGTTCTATATCGAAAAATAAATACAATAGGGAATGTTTTGGGATGTGTACGTATATGGTGCGGCGGGTGAGGAATGTTATCAGTGCGTCGGCCGTGGGTGAGATTCCCGGAATGCCGGGACTAATCCTAGAGGCGCGAACACACACGGCTCGCGCCTGCGCGTCGCCTGCGGGCTGCGCCAGCGCACCGCCCGCCACACCGACTGCCTCAGCACCGACACCGAGGTTTAACAACACTTTTCAATTGCGAAAATATTTTTTCAGACTAATCCTGAATTTTAATTACGCATAAAATTATAGAAAACTTCAGTTACCATGGCCTAAAATCCATATTGACGCAATGTTTGCGCGCAGTTTCTGAATAGATACATTTTGCAATTATGGAGAACGAAATTGCACTCTTTACATTTCAATCCTAGGTAAACGAACAGAGGCCTATTCATGAAAGCAGGAAAATTGGATAGCGCATCATAGATAACTGAGGAATTTATGAGAATTGCATGAGTAGTTTTGTCAATGAATGTTGTGTGACACCTCACAGGGTGCAGCCATTTTGCAGAATGTGATATTGTTGTTTTTCCCTATTACCAGGTATTAAGGCGGTTGAAATATTTTCTTGTGTCATTTCTTAAACAAAAAATATTAGTAAATTATTTTAAATTTTTGTACGTTGTATCGATTACAGTTTTCAACTTAATTATGTTTAGTAAAATTATTAGAGATAATTTTAACGACTCAACGCTAGACTCCGTTACACGCGCAATGCCGTTGTTATTTTCTTTTATAAAATATTAGATTAAAATCTCTCAATATCAGAGACTGTATCTATCACAAAAAATCTGAAATCATGCAAGGCAGTCTTTGTTCCTTGATCTCTCAACTTAGGATTGTAATTATAAGAAAATTAAGTACTGCCGCGCGTATTCTTACAACATAATTACAGAAATTAACATGCTTGGCAAAACATCGCATCTTGGCACAATAGATTAGCCAACGAAACAAACCAACACAGACTTGGATGCAGATTAGCTACGTATGTGTAGTCCAAGTGCCTATTTATACGTTGTGGATAAAATTAATTATCATACAGTGGTAGAAGGAAGGGGTGGAGGTTCGTTGACCCCGGAACGGGAGCCACTGCCTTAGCAATTGTTATTTTTCAATTTATTATGTGCAGGTGCCGAGTGGAATTTTGACGGCACTTTATTTTAACAGAATTATAAATTGAATAAACTCTAATAAAGAGGCCAGGTGGATATTGTTTTTATTTAATGAAGAAATTAGTTTTCGTTGTGTAATGTGGGATTGCGCGCACGCGCTGCATACGTTTAATAGAGTACTTACAGACATATTCCATGCACCTTTACACGTGTCGACAAGGTGTCGCAAGGAATGCTCGCTCTTCCGTCAATATAACGTGAGCCATGCGTGTTTATGCATTTATTATATTTATATTTTAGCTTTTTCTATCGCGTTCAGGTCACGATCGCATCGGTTTCGTATGTCAGATGGATATTCCAACTATTAATGACGCAAACTGATAGGAATTTTGCATTTAAGTGGATGCAATAATGTTTCAAAATTATTACATTTTTAATTAGGGAGATTTGTTTTTTTTCTGCGGTCGGAAGAGCCACCTGTACTCCTTCAGCCACCTGTTGTGTTAACTAGACGTTTTAAACGGATTCCAAAATAAGTGTTATAAATTATGAAGCATTTATCGCACGCCACCTTAATCATTTTAACGTAACCTTATAATTTTTAAACCGACTTAGCTCTATTATTGCACTTTGGTACGCGACCACAGTCTATAAAGGTTTATTAAGTGCAATATGTAGGTACTAACAAGATTTAAATTTTATAACCGTAATTATTTTTTAGTGTGGTTCCCAAAGATGTACTTCCACAATGCGAAAACTTTTTAACATTTCCTAGCTCATCAATTTTACTTTTTGTCTTGTTACAAATAAGGTTTAAATTCGATTAGCAATTAATTTAAGCAAATAGGAACTCTTTGTTAATTATAACGTCAGTAATTAAGTAAGACATTTATTACTGTCCTTGGCTTACCCAAGGGAAGCGAAGGGCGGAAATAGAGTTTAGACACACGTGTTCCACATGCGACGATAACGATGTTTTATACTACTGCTGCCAAATATTTCATACACAAATAAGCAAATAGCGTTTTATTTCAGTTTCTTAAGGTCTAAAATCGATTGAAATTGGATTCGGGTACAGCCGATAACAAAATGCATAGTTTGGTGACAAAGGAAAAATATATTGTCATTGTAAGCGGGTGAGTAGAGGAAAATGATACCACCGAGTGTGTAGGTAGGTAGTGGTTGCACGTGGAAGCCACTTCCAAGTATCGGAGGCACAGGAGCTAAATACCTATAGCATGAGCAAATGCTGACGCGGACGGTGGCCGTGCGAACTATTAAATTAACTACGTGGCTAACAATACCGAACTATCATATTTTCCTTGTCGTATATATTACATTTTTGTTTGTTATTCTGGATATTATTAGCTCAGTATAATCATATCTGCATTTCATATCGAGAAATTCCGAGAATATTGGGTTCAATAGTGATTAGGAACGATTCACAGAATTTTGTATGCAACGGTTTTGTTTATCTTGTAATGGTTTAGATAGGCATCGAATGTAGTTTTCGGCTTATTAGTGGCCGACAAATAATAGTCAAATATCCAGTCGGAATATTAGGTTACTACAATTTGTAAAATTGGCAAAACTAAAAAACGGATACCCTTATTGACTCCTGAGATGATTGGATAAATTATATTAGTGTTGCCCTTTGCAACTAAATAATTTGCAAAAATAAAAACCCAATGCATGCAGACAATATCATTTGTGTTTAGGCTGCAATTGGCGGAATTTTAATACAAATTTAGAGACACTTTTTTAGTTGCGATTAATTTGAGCAATACCTATTCGCAGCATTAAGGTAAGATGGTAAATATTTTTGATCTAATTGGTTTTAGTTTGAGACAAAGTATTAGACAGCGAGGAAGAATACTGCGCTGTATAACAAAGATGTCAATGATTGGACAAAAACGTTTGTCGCGTCATGTAGAGCCGTTCTGATTGGCTGCTACTGACCTAATATGCGCAATATTTGTGCAGATGCGCACAGACAGTAGCAATACACTACTTTCTATATATTCATAAACCTTACTATGTTATGCCAAAACAAATGAATACGATTTTCACTGTAGAGACTATTTTGTCCTGCTTTTATCCAAGACAGAGCTTGGATAGTTTTCCATATCCACACATTTCGGTCAATTTTCGTCATCGTTAAAGCTTATAAAAACGTCGCTTATTAAAAGTTTGCGGTAATAAGTCCAAGATAAGATACAAAAAGAAAAACAAATCTCTATCATTGTTAATATAACCGAAAGAGGTTTCAAATCATCGAAAAAACATCCCAATGTCGGCAAAAGAAAGGTCTTAAAGCGGTCCTTTTTCGAATGAAACATTACTTCTACCGAAAACGTTATACCCTGCGACTGCAATTGTGTAAGTCATCTGTCAAACTTGTGGGCACTACATGGTGTCGGTCACGTATACTACAACTTATTTAACACGTTACTGCAGGCGCAATGTAAAGGGAGCGTCCCTTGAAGGACCCAAGTCTAAAGCTAGCGTAGAACAAATATACTAAAGGATTTAAAAGGACTCAACGGTAGTTTTGTAGAGCGTTGAGAAGATTAATCAATATTAATAGATTTTTTAAAGTAGCTCTACTTTTTACAAAGCACACTAGAACAGTTGCTTTGGTTTGTGAATTAGGTAGAAAAGTAAGAAATGTGAATTCTAGGGTGTTGATCCTTTGGATAAAAGATAGAATTTCTGTGAACAATGTAGAGTCATTGTAGAAAACTTATTAGGAAAGGATTGCTTGTATTGTTATACTATATTAGTTACACTGAAGTTTAGGGTAAGGCGTTCAGTTTTTGTACTTTATCGAACTCGTAGCGACCCACCCCAGCTTTGGAGAGATGCAATACTGGTGTGTTCTTTAAACATTATACGTTTTAACAAAATCGCATCGAAATCAATTGCATAGTTTTAAAGATACAAGCCTGTATCTTGATAGACAGCTAGCGGGAAGCGATTTTGTTCTAAACTATGTAGTGATGATACACCTCTTAGGCAACATATCTCCTTGTCTAGCTCTTTTGAAGACTATGTTTGTGTTGATTTTCTTTTGATATTTTTAACATTTTGTAGCAAAATAAGCAATCTTGATTTGAAAAGCAGATTCAGAAGAAATTCGTACTATACTCTAGATGCCTGAATAGTTTCGAAAGAGATAAAGTCCTGGACATTAATACATAAAACCAAGATGAATGTCATTGGTTGCAACAAATCGGATATTATCTTCGCAAAGACGTAGGTATCGCTCGGTTGGCAAATTTCCCCGATATCTTTATGTATCTGATAAAAACAATGATAGCAGGTAAATATCTATCGCGAACAACAATACGCTAGGATAATCGCACAATCGGCTTCCTACCTACCTCTGTATCTTATATATACCGTATTAACTTGTATATAAGAGATTGATAACGCTTGTTATCAATCGTGGTGCTAAATTATTGGTGGATAGTTTTGAGTCATCCGAGATGAGTTGTTTTTTTAATAGGTATGCAACAATGGCGGTAAGGAGCATAGATACGACAATTTGTTTTTAGTTATTTAGTATTTTTGCAGATGAAAACACAAAAATATGTTCTTTTTGGCATTTATAATTTTGATACAGTTTTTCTTGCGATTGTACCTCGTGGTAGTACATTTAGTATGTTGGTGAACAATCTAAATTTCACAGATGCAATAGGCGGGTATAGATAATAAATCTGTAGCTAAATTGCGTATTTATTACATGATTTCAATAAATTTTAAAATGTATCAATTAAAAATTTTAATAATAGTTTGCGCTGTGCGTTTCTTTCATAGAATTTTAGTCGTACCATCAAAATCGATCACAAACCTTAGAAATATAATACGAATTGAAAATATTGTCGATGGATAAGATTGATGATATCGATATCATAACGTAGTGTTGAATACAAACGAATGGTTCGTATTACATGCTCGATTAAAAACGAAATAAAGTGAGGCGCCTCTAAAAACATTCACAATAATGAAAAACTAGCACATTTGTTGGTTATCCTACTTGTTACCTTATTCCATTTCTTAACGGTAATGTCAAGGTAAAATCGTAATTAGTTACGCCTGTTAGAGCCATTTTTTTATCAAAAATATGAAGAAAGATGTGGTTTTACATTTTTTGTCAAAAAACTATTGTAAAATTAATATAGACATTTAAAATATTTCAAGAGTTTATGTTAAGTATTCTTAATATTAATAGTTTAGAAACATTAGTGTTAAGGCGTGTGAGTGGTCTTATAAATATTTCAGTTTCCTGGTTTAGTTTAACTGTACTTTAGGTACATATAATGTGTGCGGAAAATGGGATTGGTAACTCATTAAAATAAAACTCTTTACATTTGCGTGGTGGTTCCAATTAAAACAATAGATTGCGAGTAGGTGCGTAGTCAATTTCCCTAATCGGTTGGCAGTGTGCGCGTGCGCCGGCTACCTACTTGGGGCCGCGAGGGTGCCGTTACACACGCAGACACGCCTCCTAACGCACACCACACATTTATCAATCGTCTATTAATTAATCATACAACAATTCTCACGTGTTCTAGTTCTAATTGTAAACTAGGCTCGCCCCTACCTCGTGCAATAGGCGAAACCTAGCTGGCACAGTTTCAGCGAGCTACAACGACAGGCACTGAAAACTTTTCTCGGAAAGTTCGGCCTCCTTACGCACACGCCGCTGCGTGAACCAATGGTTGTACATACATAAAATACACACATATACACCAACAGTTACACACACATGTGCACTTGCGCCCCGTAGGTATGTTTCTGCTGTTGCGAGGATCGCGCCGAGGCCTCAAGAATATTCGTTACATTGCGTGGCGTGTACTGGTCGTTATGACAACGGCCGTTCAAAACTGGTCGTGTATGAATCATAATTGTAGAAAATGTGGATGATGAGTGACCAGTGCTCGGGAGGTTGTGTGAGTAAAATCTATTAGAGCATGTTACGCGTGTGTGCGTGAGCGAGGCCCACCAACTGCCACCGACGAGGTTATCAATTTATGAATCGTAAAGTAAAAAAATGCGCATAAATGCGTACTGCGATCATGAATTCTCTCTGATCACGATGATCTTAGTATTATTTACAACCCGTGACGTAAGTGTCAGTGTTCGAACACAGCCGATATCAGCAACGGCTCTTGTACAAAGGACGTGGCTATGTTTAGAACTACATATTATACGAGTTACTTAGAACAGATTCAATGATTGCTTGTTACTGTAATTCCTGTGAAATAAGTACATTAATCTTATGATCTTACTAATTCTCAGATAGTCAATGCATACTTAATCTTACACGTGAAGTAATATTTAGTGAAAGAATAAGAAATTTAGAGCAAATCCCACCTTATCTGTGGGTTCCGTTCTGTTAAGGAATTCTACATGACAAGTAAGTCAATCCCTAGAATTTACATGTGCTCATACATCTAAACTTTAATCAACTAAAACTACATCTTGAAGAGATTTTTGTTACAATAGTGCTAAACACTAACTTGTTGAAACTTTTCTGTATATTCAAGAATTTAGTATACTTTTGCATCATATTAACAAATATTTAACTTTCTAATCCATCATTCAAATGTATCAACTAGTTTGGCACTTAGAGGAAACCATTAAATTCTCTATAAATAGAACGAGATACGAATTCCACGGAGTTGCTTCACGGCATCGCAAAGGACGTGTGGACAAAGTCAAACGTGTTGCAGAAACGCTAGCTCGATTAGAGGTTGCATCGCTATGCAAGCAGCGGGCAGCGGGCGGCGCGCGGCGGCGAGCGGTGCGACTGCGACGACCGCCGGAGGAATGCGACAGGTAACCAATTCCAGGAAGGCCGCGGCCCGTTACCGCGCCGAATATCTCCGGCAGTCAAACGCGCCGACAAGTGCGGCGGCCACTTGCGACAACACCGACCGATGCGCCTGCGCCGCCCCGGCCCGCGCTGCCCCCCCTCCCCCCACACCGCCCGCCAGCTGCATTCCACACGACATTGAGTTAGAAACCAGTCGAACGGACTCAGCGCATTCTATCTGCAGTACCTGCTGCACGCACCCGGACCTCCTTTACCTAATATCGCTTTACTATCTGTACTGCGCCCACGACACTGGCCGACTGTGAACCTGCCTCGACACTACCTATGACTCACATTCCAAGACCTACGGGGACGTAATCGATGGTCGGCAATCGATATCGAAATTAGTTTAACTCGTTAGTCCCGAACGGAAGCGGATATCTATTATGTTATTGTTTTTGTTAATTACTTCAAGTGATTATAAACTTTTGTGAATCCATTAAGGGACTGGTGGGCCGACTAAATTGACATTGATACCCATTAAGCAGGGTACTTAGGTGTTTTCATAGCGTTTTAGGAAACACGTCGCGCACACATTTGCTACGGTCTCAATACCTGCGTAAAGTACTTTAAGCACCCATTAAGGAAACATCTTTACGATGCTTACTTCGTACATCTATTTATAAACAAATTTACATTGTACCGACTAGAAAGCCAGGCGAGTCTTTTACATTTCAATAAAAATGCCACAAATAATTGATAACAGTTAGAATTTTATTTCCCGTAAAACGGACCAAAAAGCGTATTCAAATAAACTTCTTGGTTTAAGTGCGGCTTTAATGTGACCGCGTGAGAGTTGGAGCGACATCGAAGAAGAGCCGAGCGCACCCGAACAAATTCATTCACATAATAATCATTCATAACTCACAAGGACACGTCCAAGGGCCGTTCATTCATAAACAACCTACGTTTTCTATTTTGATGAAGCAAAAAATGTAATGAAGTTTGTGGGCCAAATGTGTTCCTTGCTGCGTAGGGAGCGTCGCGAACGTAACGCCGCTGTATGGGTGCTGGATGTAGTTAGTGACAGATGTAGCCTCAGTTCCGAGTTCACCAGATGTGTGTGTGTACGTCACTTGATTGGGTGGCCACTGACGAGCTTCCACATGTGGCGCCCAGCACGAAGGAAACGTCTATTTGTTTCCTGATTACATTATCACATTGTAATTATGAGAGAGGAAATGGAGAGACACGATTGACTCACTCGGAAGAATTTATAGATGAGCTTAATGAGGCCCGAAATACGAATTTGGAGTAAGGACATGGGAAGCAGATCTTTGACGATACATTTGTGGAATGATTATAATTTTTTATGAAGATTCTGTCTTGAATATAATGGTTCAGAAAAGGATTGAATAGAAAAGGCAGTTTATCTGGGTAGCAAAACAAAGAAACCTCTCTGTGATCACAGCGGGACTCCAGGGAGGCAAGGTTACCAAGAAAGTTCTATGTCTTGTCTGACATTGAGCTTTTAGGAAGACCGTTCTTTGGTTAACCGTTTTTCTAGATTAGGCCAGAATTGAGACACGTTACTCTCGAATCTGTTTAGAGTGACAAATGTATGGAGACTGGAAGTTCTCGTGAGCCTCGTTATATCGTTAACATAAAATGTTCCAGGTAAAGAGTCTAAAGTAACTACAGCATTTTGGGTTGTTTAGACCTAGGCAATGATTAGCCTCTACAACACTTCCAGATTCAAATAGTAATTTAATGAACCTTTATCATTGCATGCTTGGGGTCAGGGTTTACCGTCACACTATTTATTACGATCTGTGTAGTTATATTTGACACGACTCAAAGTTGTTTACAACGGATTGTTTTTCTCCGCCACTTAGTATTATGAGAGAAAGCGTCGCAGGGAATGTAAACAAGGGACGTCATATCGACTCATTTGTGACCATTTAAGATCGGCTCACGGACGTAAATGGTCATGTGTTAATGAACAAACAATCATACGACCGTATTTGGTGAACTTTAGAAAACGCATCATAGGCATGTGTTAATTAGGCTACGAAGAACAATTAATTTACCACAATTAGAAATCTAATAAGAGTCAGAAGTGACTGGTATGTAAAACGTTCTCGTTGTTCCAGTTTGCAATTTCTTCACCTTACACTATATCTACACGTTGTCTATGACAGCGAGGCAACTTATACCCTCAGCTTCCTTTCTACCACTCATGTCAAAACAGTTCTAATTTAAGAATATTGTTTCACTAAATCTCATTCCCGTCAAACGATCTATTTTGCTAGCTGCGTGATCCATTTTTGGTTAAAGAAAACCAACCATAATCTTATATAAATACTTCCCTCGGATAAGTCTCACCACACATGGCGAGATTTGGAGTTAAATTTAAAGGAAATGTTCTATTTCGATAGCAGGGAGGATCCACCCCTGATTTATAAATATTATAATGACAAAAGCGGGCAACGGCACTCATGCCACGTGGTCGCGGGACGACATCGACACACCGGAAATATCATTGCGATATATTTCGAGCAGAGCGCCCCCTGCGACGCATCTCAATCATCCACTAATAAGCAGACGGAAGGAAAGTAATATAGACAAAAGTTTAAAAATAAGACAGCCAGGAATAGATCGAAAGGTGAGCTTGAGCGCGCCGGCCCCACGGGTTAAAAATACGTGCGTGTGGCGTCGCCGGCCGGCCTACGCGCGCCCTACCGCCACGCTCCACGCACTACGCACCACCGCCCGCCGCAACCACACCACCTCCTATCCCCGAGTACTCCTGTGCACATTGCTTTTAGTACCATATTGACAACATTATTGAAAACATTTATCATAAAACATTATGAAAGTAATTAACAAAAAAACTTATTTAAATCTCAATCAATCGGTAAATATTGAAATTTAGCAACTTACTAATAATTTACCAAATGCCAAACGAATTGATATAAGTTGCGTCTATCTAGATCTGCCTTATCAAACAACCATCATAACAAGATGTGATTTTGATAAAATTTTAATGATAGCAAAATGAAGTAGTTACTGAATTTGATAACTTTCTGACTTAGTAGCAATTAAATACCTACTAAGGAGTTCTATTGGTTTAATATTAATATTCTTAAATCTTAAAACTATCAGAGTAATAATTAATTCAAGTAATTGTAAAATGTAGAGTCCTTTAGCTTCATACATTTGTTGCACTTTCATATTGCTTAAACTAGACGCATAGCTATTATCAAATCAGTTATGTACGTCATTTAAAAATGAAAGTACACACATACTCACATTTAAAAGTTCCTAAAAAGCAATTAAGAAGCGTGAAGAATATGGTGCGTAACAACAACGGCGCATATTATAATGGCTGACCTAATTTAATTTGGATACAATTACGGAGGAAGACATAAAGTAAAGGTAACACGTGTTGGAAACATTAACGCACTGAAGCATTGTTGTCATTAAGAAATGAGGCAATCGTGTGATGGTGCGTACCGAGTACTGCTGAGCCTCGCGCCGCCATATCTACGCGAACTCATTTTATATGAAATTAGGACAACGCGTACGTATCGAACGCACTCAGATATTTTTATAGGTCGAGTTTAGTTTTATATTTATAAATGGATAATAACACGCATCTTGATATGTTTATTATGTTTTATAAACGTTTTTACATGATTGAGAAATGTTATTTTGATACGGAATATACGTTAAATTGGTATACAAATCCTAGTTCCAAGATTCACCGAAAAAAGTTCGTGTAAGAAACAATCAGGAGAATTCATAGAAATAGTATCATTGTTCTAGTTTAAAGTAACTACTTTTAGAACATTTACGAGGTGCCAGACAGTGTGGATAGTTATGATGTCTAAGATTATCGTCGTCCAGAGTTTCGTTATAAAATCCTTGACTTTGACACAAAATAGATACACTTCTATTTGAGTTTTCATATTCGACCTAAAAACATAAAAACCAGATCTAATTTTAGTTTTATACGTTTACATTACTAATAAACCAAAACCAGAAAACGAGATATTTTCTGTTGTATTGTATTTTATCAACTTCAGACGTCTAACGTTCAGAAACTTCTGAAACCTTTTGGTTAGAAATGAAAGAGGAGACAGAGTCCATGTGATGTGACTGCACCGCCATTATAACGCTTTTTTTAATATTTCATGACAATCAGTAACCAACATAGGACTATAAACCTTATGGTTGCCACAATAATTCCAGGAACAAGCATAAAAACAACCTTATTTCTACTTAAATTGATATATCGGAAGCACCTAAGTTCCATAAAGGAGGAAAGACCACAAAACATGTGGATGCTTAATTTGATAACCATCAAAGCAGCAGCTTACTTCACATCGACAACCCAGAAACAACAAAATAGGAATATTATTCATATAACAAGAAATAAAAGAAACTTACAAAAGTAACCCAAAACATGCAGAATTCAGAAATGTCGAGTTTAACTTGATAAAGCGCAAATATGATGCTGCATGATTCAGAACTCGATAAGTACAATTGGTAGGCCCTGACGAAAGGTAAACGTTGCATGTTTTGGACATCCCAAATCCACAAAACAAAAGCAAGGTAAGGTAGATCATAAGAGTGTAACCGATGTGGCTTCAAATATAAAACCATGAAGGGTGCGCAGATATTAAGTAATCAGTGCCTTGAATTTGCCAGCGAACAAAATATGGAGCAAAATTGACTCAAAAGCTTAGAACCGCTTGTTAAAATAACAGTGCCCTAAACAGAGTTTAGCAGTGTCACTCTTCTACAACTGCAACAATCTTAGTTTATGACGACTTGGTAGGCTTCTAGGTCAATACTGCGAAGATCCCCGTTAACACGAATTGTTCTCGCTACTGTTCGTCACAAGCAACCTACATACCTCACTTATTTATAAGTTACTTGTAAGTGCTAGAGATGCCACATTTCAGGGAAACCAAGGTGTGTGTGATCGCCTTCACATACATGATCAAGCGCGTGCCACTCACGAAAATGAGGTTGTAATCCCAAGCATTGCTAATTAAAGACCAAGTTTCACCTTTGCCTAAAATTGCACGTCGATTGCAATTTACTATAGAGATCTAATTAATAAATAGATAAGATTTTTAGGGTTTGAACGAGGGAAAAGAGTGTTTTAAAATACTTTCTTATTTTGTACTTTATTAGATATGGTATTTTAACGTCGATCGGGTTTTGTATTGGGCCCAACAAACGCAAAATTCAAGAAGATTATTTAACCATGCCGTATGTGGAATGCGTTGACTGTAAAAGGCTATAAAAAGAAATAAGTAGCAATACACATGTCAAGTAGACTAGTGTTTAGTTGGTATTTTAAGTGGCTCCGATAGGTTCCCACCCTTTCCCCCTTGTTTAATCAATTTGTCGCCACGCTCTGGCGCTTTGTGTTGTCTTAAGGGTGATTGTATCAATCTATGAGCATTGTGGTTCTCGTCAGCAGTTCCTATGGCAGTAAATATAAGGATAATAGATGTAGATAGCAAATGGAAATGGTGCATTTCGATGCAAATCTTTATGCATACGATAAAATAAAATAACATGTTATTTGCTTGGGCAATTGTTATCGGGTAAAATTGCAAATTCAAAGGTCTCAGGTTACGTTAATGTTTGTTTGCTTAATATCTTCTTCCTGAACACATGTTTTAAAGTCATCTTTGCTTCCACGTGTTTAATATGCCATACCTTCGCAAGACAAATGAACGAATCAACCTCTTTCGATAAATTGCCACAATTCATAAAATTTTAGCTTTTTATTCTCATCTCGGAACATCATAATTTAAAACCGCGTGATGCTAATTCCTTTTTACACAGGACAAAGTTTTCAGGGTTTAGATTGTACACATATTGTTTACTAATTGTTGACCGTGCGATTATGGTCGCGTCGCGCGGTCTCGTGGGAGCTTAGTTTTTCCCATATTTTTATGATGCTGTGAGACTAACAAACTATTAAGAATTTTTGGCGTAAGAACAATTGTTCCTTTGAATTAATATATGTTTGTTAGTTAAATATTTTTGGATATTAGGTAGTTCTTTTTGTGAATTTCGTTAATGTGTTCTTTAAATGGAAAGCAATATTGGGTATATTTTGTTACAGTTTATTGTGGTATTTTGTAACTTTTATATCCGATAGAATAAATTCGCACGTTTATTTCATTTATATTTAATAGACGATTGGTCCTACATTGTCTTGGTGTATTTAAACAAGAAACATTGTTTGTAAATAAAAAGAGGAATCTTCTAAAAGAGAAAAGTTAATGAACGTGGAAAAAGCGGGTAGTTCAGATTAAATAATACCGTACAGTGGTACAGTCAACGGGCTAAGTAACGACACAAATGCCTTAGAAACAAAAAGACAAAAATGCCTTAAACATGAATTAGAATATTGTTAAATACATAAATTAAACGCTTGTTTATTAACTCGATACACTTAGTTTATTAATTAAATCAGTGCCAACCGTTTAGCTACATCCTAAAAGTTTGTAGGTAGAAGGCGGTTTTGTACATAATGTAATATTTACATTTATTCAAAAGGCATAAACAGAAATCTAATAAAAACTGAATTTATATAGAATACTTAATTATTCGTATTTCTCAAAGCTATACCAATTTTATAACATTTACAATATATTTGAATATTTTTCATATAAATCAAGCGCTATTCATTAGTATTGATGTGTATATAGTTGAGAGAAACGATTTTTTCCGCGAGTGTGGAGCCATATCCTTTTGTTCTGAGCTCCACATTAATCTTTCCAGGCTCTGCGTGAAATGTAAAGTATTCCGTTCTCACGGAAACTGAGTCCCACACAAAAGGTACGATTTTCAAAATGTAAGTCAAGGATGATTAGTGTTACGATGTGTCTAAGAACCGTGGGAGAGTTACTCATCCCGCGGCCGCCGTACATGACTAATGCCTGCCACTACTCAGCCGCTAGACAAATCCTTGTCAATAATCATTGTGACCTTTGGAAACTCACAAAACTAATGAACAGTTAGCATGGGAAAGCGAGTACCTACGCCCCGCCCCACTCGCTCCCACTAATATAATTTATACGTATTTCATTCATCTTGTCTTTACAAGAACGACATTTTATCTGTCTTTGTTTATGTGCGGCTCTCTGCATTTTGATGACTTTTTTCTATTTGGAAGTAGAAAAAAAACTCATATTCTATTATATCAGATAGATTCGTTTTGTGTGAACAAGTTTTGGCGTCGAGTTACGAGTTTCGAACTGGGCACTAAAAGCAAGTAGCAGATATCATGTATAGCAAGTAGCGCACTCTGTTATATTCGTAGTTTCAAAGCAGTATAGATAAGAAAATTAACACGTATCTATAGCATTGAGATTCAGTTTTTTGTTTAAATCACTGTACGCTTTAGTTGCGCGCAATAAGTACGTCGTCAAAGAGTACAATGGCGGGCAGTATTGAATGTAGACGAAGGAGACCGGCGCGGATGTAAACAGACTTAGTGAGGTTCATTCAATTAGAGTCAGGACACTCGGAGTGGGAGTCAGAGGACGTCATTGAAGGGCCGATGGTGGCGCGGGGCGCGGGCGCGGCGCGCTGCCGGGAGCAGGAATATTCAAAGCGTGAGAACGCCGCGCGACCCGCATGCCGCGACTTCACATATCTCACGCGCAACCTCCGCGCGCGCCTGCCACGCCAATACCGACTCTACCACACCCGCACAAGGCTGCAACTCGTGCTCACCCGGCTTGTGGTTATCGCTCGGAACATCGAGGACAATACTTTTCTAGTTTAGGTACGGCGGTGTCGGCTGGCATTGGCCTGGATACTGCCGATGAGTGCGCACGTCCACTCGCTACTTACAGCCGCTAGAAGGACTCTAATACCACATTGGAATGTCTTACAGACATGCCGTCGTAGCGGATTTGCAATAACTTGTCTTATTCTGTTAACCTAGTCTACTTTGAAATACCTGGCGAGACATTAGTCATGGCAGCCACGAAACTGACGATGTCTCTAAATCAAACCTTCTAGATGCCTGATCTACCACAAATCATGTGGGCAAGGTCTACGTCAAAGACTCGGAGTCGACAATACAATAACGATTGTTTTATTGGTGGAACGTCGTCTTTTATGCGATCGTGCACAGTAGGCGTGTCATAAAACATTTTCTTTCGGCCTCAACAACCGGGCTAATCTTATTTTTGTGGTAAACTGAACGACCAACGTTCCTGGAAAGACAATAACCGGGAGAGTCACGAGACCGGTGGGTGTGAGGCGCGCTGCGCTGCGCTGGGAGCGATCGACTCACCTTCAGACGAGGCGCCGTCTCCTAGATAGGGCATGGAGGAGTCGGCGGCGCTAAGCCGGGCCGCTGAAGCCGTCGATGGCGAATTGGAAAAATGTGTCAGGGGGTGAGGGGTGCGGCGCGGGGGCTGCGGCCGGGGGTCGGTTTCGGCGGGCCCCCGGCGGGCGTCGACCTCGTGAAAGGCGCGCGGCGGATCCGCGCGCGCGCCGGCCGCTCGCCTTTTTACGCGCTCTTTCCCGCGCCGCGCGCCGCCGCCGCCGCCAACCCCGCGGGCCCCCGGCGCGGTCGCCGCCCGCAGATAGCGAGCCAGCTACTACCAACCGATTCACTGTCTGCACCGCTATCATATATATTTTATTATTTTGCATCGAATTTTTGACGTATATTTTACGCGATATTTTTTAGTTTGCAGATATTAGAAAATTTAAGTCGAACCTTTAAACAATTGAAATAACGTTTTAAAGTTAAATCTATTCGCAAAAATACCGATTAAATCTTATAAATTCTCATAAAATCGATTTCCGTACTGCTCTTCTTTTACCAAATTAATCATAACATTTCGGGTGAACTAAGTTATCTGACATATCTGTCCGCAAGAAGAGAAAAGATATTTTGCGCGTGAATTAAATAATACTGTCAATTAGCGTTAATCCTTTGTTTTGAGGATAACAGCTAATAAAAGAGAGATCTCATTCATCACCGATTTTTTTAACTGTTGGTATAAGAAGCTAATGATGAAGGTAGAGCTATAAAAACCGAGGATTTCTAGAATTGAAAGAAAATGTAATGAAAATTTTCGTATATTTACATTTAGTAGAGTCGACCGGGCCGCGCGTGGGTGCCCCCTGGCCGCCGCTCCGCCGCCGCTTCGCCCTAATTAAACAATAATCGAAAAACTACAATGAACGGGCGCGCGGCTCCGCGTCCTCGGTGTCCCGCGCCGCGCCCCGCGCCCCCGCGCCACCCCCGCGCACTCCCCTCGCCGCACTCCCGCGTGACGTCACCATTGCACTCCTCATTATCGCCTCTCGACTCGAAGACACACTCACTAATAGATCCGACCGAAATATTCAGACTGGTTTTTTGTCAGATTTGTCTGCGAATTCGCGATGTCCATATCGATGAGAGAGACGGCTCTATGCGCCCGCGCACTCTACGCGCGGAGATTGCACCAGATAACAACATAGCTGTAACTAGTCACTCGCATATTTAGTGATTTAGATTGATAGACCCTACCCTCACATAATGGACAGATATTATGTGCGTATTAAACTACTCATCGTACCATTATTGTTATTTTTCCGCTGAATTAAGTTGTTTCTTTTTTTATTTAACGGCACGTCTCGCGGTTGATATCTGATTACTAAGTTTCTTTGTCTTTTCTTTGACGCTTTTGTACGGATTTCATAATAATAACTTCATTTTAATTGCAAAATAATAATAAGTATGACTCTTGTTTTTATTGCAGTTAGAAGTAACTTTTGCATTTACAATTTAATCCGAATGTAATTTGTTAAGACGTAGTTTCTCTGATCATAATTATCGAATGAAATGAAAAGGCGAATTATTGTGTTAAGTTAAATGGGCTATCTGGTTGAAGGTCACACATAAGCGGCGGGGAAGTAATGAATGAGATTGCCCCCACTGGCACTGGCTCGTGTAGTGGCTCGGCTGATATTGCCGAGCCGGGCGCGGGCAGGACTCTGCGTACCAGTCGTGTAACATTATAGACATATTAAACAAGTTAATGATGTTTAGAAAACTTGAGTTTTTGATTTGATGTAAATGTTCAGTTCAATTCATATTTTGACACTTTTTCTTATCCGAAATAAATGCCATGGTTTAATGTTTCTTTTTGTTTGCAATTTTTAACATTGTTCGAGGTCAGACATTGTCCGTCATTTTTACTTCTTGATACATACGTTATTTATTCGGGGGTGTCATCAAAACGGCCGCGTTTACGAGACCATTAACATAATGTCTGAAACCTTACAAGTTAATTTATAAGCGTGTACATAGAGATAATAAGAAAAGCGGCGTGTTTGTCGACAGCGGGATTTACGTGGTATCGTCACAGATACAACGATGACGCAATGCGGTTTGTAATGCTGCGTTTACACTACGACACTGTTCACTTTACACCCAGTGGCCGGGTGTATACTCAATTAGTGTCCTACTCTACAATTTGGAACTTTGTATTAGGAAATTGTAAGTGTTAAGAATTGTACCTTTACCCCATCGGCTTTATCTAAATTTTTAGTCTCATTATTTGCTAACAAATTGTCTTAAAATTATCGGACTTCTGTCGTAATAAGTGTTGTAGTTTATACGTAGCGTAATGTATGCGCCGCGCCGCGGTCGCCAGCCGACGAACACTGGAGTCCGCATTAGTATGCCGCGCGATACCTTACTTGTAATGATTTAATTACTGTAACAATACTATATCTCATAATAGCTTTGTGTAACGCCTTACAACTGCAATCGTTAACGTCGGGGTTTTAGAATTAGGGACTAGATTCGAGTCCCGAGTCAGACAAAGTTCTAGGATATGTTTGAGATGATAATTATCTTCAAATACTTGTTAAAAAAAAAACAAATTTCAAATAACTGTTTTGTACGTGATTCAAATGGACGTTATGAAATTTGTTTGACATAAATACATATACATTATCTAGAGACATGATGTCATCACGCTCTAAATAGATGCAAATGAATCGATTTAATTATGTATTAAAATTAAATAATTAATGGAAACCATGACCACTCTAAATTATTTTGTGGGTAGGTACTTCTTTTTTTTAATGTTCGTAAAAATTAAAAAGAAAATATTTTAATATTCAAGAAAAGAAAACAGAATTGGTCTTTTTTTTGTTGTGTTCCGTCGCAAAGTATTGCATTTTATGTCTATTACAGATTACTCAATTTAACTTATACAGTTAGCAAATGAAAATAGTCCTTAAGTCTTCACAGACAGAGTAAGTTATAAGAAAACAATAACTAAAATGTACAGTCTACATGCAAAGTGAATGGCGTTTTATTCATTTTTACACTGGATATCATTTTTAAACGTTCATTAAATAAAATCAAATTCATTCAAAAAGATTCCGGACGTAATTGTTTGTTAAAATACTTTTAATTAAATATTAATATTGTTATTTTAGAAAATTACAGTTAGGTAACAAAGAATTCTATTACATTTATTTTCAGTGATGAAATTAAATCATTTTTTTCCTCAACACGTAATTAAAAATGCAATTAGAAAAATTACACAACTTACCTACTAGAATTTTTAACACACTTCCTTTTTATTGTTAAACTGATCTTGACTGAATATTAAGTAAGTGTATTACTTAATATCTATAGATAGCATTATGAATGTTAACAGAGTTTTCGAAATGCAGATTTGATTGATATTTTGAGTAAAATGTAGAGCCATTGAAGTAAAACAGATTTAAAGAAAACCTTATTTTCTTTAACAATATGGCTATCACGACATGGGCTTTTAGTCCTTAGAGGTCCTATTCTAATAGACAGATAGTCTATGATCGATGACGTCACTTGATATATAGTTCGTCGTCCATAACCTCGGTTAGGCCGTTGATCTACATCTAATACGTATCTAGACGGTGCGCGCCTTGAAGTATTAATGTGACGAAGATGTAGAGTTGTAGAGTATGATATAATTAGCGATCTGATCACTTTTGATACGGGATAGTATGGAGTTATGGACCTTAGATGTTGTAAACATCTCTGGATTTATCATTACTGTAATTTTTTTTTTGAGTTATTTCAGATTACAGTGATCTTGAATCACTTTTTTTGCGGTTTAAGGTTTATGGGCAATATGAAATGCGTGGGTGTGGTGAAAAATTAATTTTGAAAAATATTTCCAAAGTAGTGTAGATCACCATCAGGCTACACTATCACTGACAAATCTTTCGATCAATTAAGACATGTATTCCCTAATTCATAAGTATTACTTTCATTACAGTGCATTTAATTCTAAATGTAGCATATAACTGAGTGTTCGCATTAACTTTAAGCATAAAATAAATACCATGATATAATAATAATACTATAAATGTAGTATCAATACACAATATAATCCTGACCTATTACTTTCGTAAGCGCTCTATTTCCCTATAAATACTGGGAGGTGTAGAGTCTATGTACCTCTGTATAAACGGCGGAGGTACGTGTGTGTGACGCACTAGCAATGTATGCGTAATAACGTTAGAACATTGCTTATTTTATATTTACCACATAACTAACCTTACATCACACGTTTTTGAAATGTTTCAACGCGATGCCCTTTGCTTGCGTCATTCGATTTCGAGCCGTGATTTTTATGAGAATCGTTGAATTGGCTCTTCGACAAGTTACATTTTTATAAGCGTTTTAGCTGATCAAATCGCTCAAATGTGTGGGAATGACATTTGTTTTCGACAAGTCACGTGACTATCAATTAAATACATTGAGCGATTCGATCAGCGGTTGCGCTCGCTTAAATATCGCTTGTTTAAATTTCGGATGACTCTTTGGGAATATTATCGCCTAAAATACAGAAGAATGAGTTTTTGTTATTTAGTCATGATACTTTATAGTTTTGAATCCATGACCACTATGTTGTCTGTGTAGTCAGTATAGCTCAACGATTTTGATTACTACACGAATACATAAACGTCTGTGAGTTATCTAAATTAAAACTCTTTTATTTTATGTTGCTACTTTGAAGGTCTAAGTGTCAATTACTTTGCGTACAAATCTACTCAAATAGGTATATTGTATATGTACTTAGCTACGATTACATGAAACTGTCTGTATTTCAAGTATGTAGTTGCAAATTGATAGAGAGTTGTCGGTCTGCTGGTACCTAGACGCGATCTGTTGCGTATCTCATTATCACCTTTGATAGTTTTTAGCGCGGAGGCCCCGACAGAGCATTTACTCGATTTTGACGTCAAAACATACCTCACTACAGCAGGCAAGTACCTACATGTCTGTGGAATTTGTCGGTTTGATGTCTTGTTAAAGTGATTCTGAAAGCTGGCATAAAATTTACTTGTAAGTATTTTTAGTATTGTTTTTAGCAAAGAATTACTTGGGACTTAGTTGTCATTAAATTAAGATTAAAAGAGTAGTATATAGTATAGTAGATCATCGGTAACAATAAATGGTAACGCTTAAAGTTAGTGAGTAGATGGCGGAGTACCTATCTCATGTCACGAGATTTTGATTTAGGTAAGTCTGACGTGAAAATAACACAAATTCCTGCAAATTTCTAAATTGTAGTCAAACAGACGGGTTCAGTTTAGGTAAAGCATAAATATAAATAAATACTAGGTATTGTTCATTATTAAAAATAGAGCTGTATGAGGAAATTGCAAATCTATGAAAAGACCGTTCCGAAAATTGCTCCAAAAATAATGCGTTGATGTCTTTTGTTTTCTCATATTTTGGACGGAAATGCGATCGAAAGTTGCACTTTTTACTTCGCATGACGTAACTTTGAGAAACACGTCTCATAATAAGAACAAAACGCACCAAACAACGTGTTAATGCAATGCTTTACTGTACTCTACACATTTATACATAAGCCTCATGGTACTCGAAAATAGCCAATTATTTATTAGCTCCTACTTAAGTACCTAGAGCGCTTTTTTAAAACTCATAACTAAATCAAAGTTACATTGTTCGCAAATTATTTGAGGAAAATATAGAGACACACATTTAATATAAAAGTTGTCAATTCAGAGTACGTTAAGTGTACCTATTCGATTCTCTACAATTTGCAGCTTCTTGCAATGCTTTCTAGCATTAGGCGTGTAAGCTTTCTGGACTCTTGGCATTTGGCAAGCCTTAGACAAATACTTAACTCTATCACATGAAGTTGATGTGTGTTAATTACTACAGAATATATGGCTGTAGTAATATTGAATATAAAGGTCTCGTGAATTCTTGAATTGATGCGTCCGCAAAGTGGATAAAGTTATGTACAGTTTTGATTAGACTGCCGTCCTTGTAACAAATAAGGATTGTATAGTGCTCATCTTTAGCGCAAGACACGTTTAGCTTTAAACAAAAGTCGATAAATACCTACACATTATGATGGATTTGAAGATTTAGGCATTGTAATGTGACTAGCGGTGGATTTATATCCCATTGTTTACTTATATTTAACATATAATGTGATTTAATTTGCTCATTTCTTAGTATGTGCGAGATGTCAGGCGCCTCCAACTGTGCTTGGGAAATCTGTTTGGGTAGAGTAGAGTTACCTGCTGACTGTCGTAATATACATTTAAAATTCGAAGTATAGACATTTGCAAAAGAAAACATTTCGGAATGATTCAGGACTGGGCTAGTGTTGCAATAAAAAAAATGAGTGTGGAGTGTTTAACGCTTAGCAAATTGGTCTCTACTATTTTAAGGCTGATGTTGGTTGATAAAGTTAAGTGACATCAAAAGCTGTGAGGTGCAGTTTGTATCATAAATACATGTTATCAGGTTATTGACGAAGATTTAAGTGTCAATCTCTGCTTAAGTGGCTGAATACTCAAAAGCTGGAAGTATAAAAGAAACGATAGCAAAACATGCATCTGATTGTGTGTCTCTTCAAATATCTATTTCCATATGACATTTTGTGTTTTTATTACTACACACAAGTACACGCTGTCATCTGTCCATTTTTTAAAATATTATGATTAAGCTGTTGTAATTAAAATTGATGCGCATTACAACAAGTTTAATGGGTGTAATCTGGCATTCAATTAAGCTGAGCAAGACAAACCATTTATTAGTGTAATATTATGGTGATATTAATTAAAGCACAATGTAGAGAAACGAGATGTTTTCTTAGTTGTGTGCCTGACGCATTCACGCAGTGATTGTCTATTTATACATTATAGGTAAATACGTGCATTGCAGAATAATAAAGTAAGTAGATAACCTTACTAAGTATACAAGAATGTGCAATCGTCACTAAATATGCAGTGACGCAAATGGCGCATCGCATCTGTTGCAACAGATAGCGCTTAATGTACAATATAAACGAAATAATCCACGTTGTAAGGCAAATATGGCGGGACAGGCAGGTGTGTGCGCCGGCGCAGCCCCTCAGCTACCCTGCCAGCTTCGGCGACCACTTCCGACGCCGGGCGCTGACTGCAACGCGAATTGCGACTTACTCTCACAACAACTGCTCGACGCGAAAACCTACCTTCGACCCATCACAATAAAGTTCACTATCAGTTTTTACTCCACACCGCGTGTTTTCATTACGTTAACGGTTTTAGATTTAATTTTAATGAAGCAACTAACGTTTAATCAATCTCAGAAGAGACCGAAATCAGAGGATACTCGATAGCACTTTACGTTCGAACACAGTATTACGCAAGACATTAACTAATAGGACGTGGAGCGACGCGTCGCAGTATGTAAACAAACAAACAAGTCACGCATCGAATCGAGCGCATTGTGAAATGCACACACGGGACATGTAACACATGCATAACTTAAGTGTTTATGCGCAGGCGACGGTACGTAAACAAAGCTGTAATAGTCCATCGATCGGTGAGTGCAGAGAACCTAGTGATCGATGGTGGCGCTGTGTCGATGCAGTTCGTGGGGCTTGGAGATGCTGGTGGCGAAGTCCTTATCACGTAGGGAATAGAGGCCAGTTTAGGTTGACGGGTTGCTGGGTGAAGTTGGTCGGAATTTAAACGGGTGTAAAACGCGTGCGCGGTGCATAGGCCCGCGGTGCAGCGTACAGCGTGCGCGGGGCGCGGGCGCGCGAGGCTGACTGCACGCGGGGCACCCCGCGCCCGCCGCGCCCTCTGACCGCGCCACCACCATACATTGTCAACAAATGAATGGAAATCACTCGAATGGGCTTCTTCACGTTACATCGCCCATAAATGTTTCCGTCCCATCTCCAAATGCAGTCAGTTTTGTTATGTAATACAATGTAATCCGATTTGGGCAACAAAACTGTCTTATCAATTTATGTGAAGCTTAGCAAAATGTGTTTTTGCAAGTTTTGTTTTGTTTTGATTACCTTTGTTGCCTAAACTATTGTTTGTGTTTTAAATGCAGCTTAAAAGCTTTTACGACCGACATCTGATTTCTGACTTTGCTGCTATGTCGACTTTGAGATTTTTTATAAAATTGCAACGACAGCACAAAAGAATCGCACTGCATGTTACTGAAAGAGAAAGACATAGCTACACATGCGTGCATTTCATTTGAGTCATGACTGCGAGTTACATGATGCGGGCGTAAGTGTGATCCTCCAAAACAAATAAGTGCGCGCGCGTGCTCAGCCGCCACATGTAGGCATGCCTCGGATTCCATTCAGAGGGTTTTATCGGTGGCGGCGGAGAGAGGAGCTGCGTACGCGCAAGTATTCGGGTGTTTGGGTGCGCGCCGAGGGGTCGATGACCGTATAGCGCCGCGCGCCCTTTGAGCGATTTTTCTAATGCGTAGACGACGACGTTGCAAGGACTGCACTGCGCCGCGCCTGCGCCCGCGCCGCTGCGGAATCGACTGCGACCTCTGCAACGGGGGGATAATAAGTTTTGTCATTTTGGTAATGTATCTCCAATTTAAATGTGTAACTCTCATGCAAAACTAGAGAACGCTACCAATAAATATTGAGACAGTGTAACAATTTAAATATAACGGATGAAACTAAATTAATGAACTATACAACTGTATTTATTGAAATATTTCTTGATCTTCGGTCTTCTTATTATGTGCGTTCCTACATCATTCACTCACCAGTAGTCTTTCTTCGGGTTGCTGTTAAAGACACCTATTAAATGGTTTAAAAGTGTTTATTGCAAGTAAAACAAACCTCTCAGAGCGTAAACTTCTTCAGTTCGATTTGAAAATGTCGGTGCTGAGCTCTTTGGTCAAATGTTTCATGATTCTGAAAAGACTTCCACACTCAAATGTCGGGTTCACCATTTCCATTCCGCTTTATTCTGTTCCTAGTACAAGCCGACTCCATTTATCTGTAAACATACATTCTGTAGGGGTAGTTGATGGTCTATTCACAACCTTGTGTACAACTATGTTGGTAGAGTAGGAAAAAATAATCGACATTTATTTCTTTTACCAATTTACTAAAAACAAGAGCACAACTACAATTTTCAAGTAAACATTTTTATTTTGGAGGATTTTTGTAGTGTTATGTTACAAGGAAGAATTATAATTATCCATTTAGAACTATACCGGCTGAAATGTGCCATCTACTAAAACGAGTTCTTTTATTTCGATCTTCGATGGCTGCTTAGGACCAAATAAATATCATCCACAAATCCACTATTTCTTTGTTTTCGGAAGTTCCCTTTAAGTTTAATTATTTCGGTATCCAAACTCTCGCATTAAACCTTAGAGTGCACTGTTTATTAGGCATCTTGGTCTTGGCATAGCTTTACAAAAGCCAGGCATAGCATTAAAATTCAGGACAAAATTTATTACATTAGGTACCATACATTCCTATCAATTTAATTGTCTATGTATTGTGAAAGTACTTGAAAAACATTGCCCTGAAAACTTTGTGCTACCTAATTCTTATTCTTACTATCCGTTTGAAATGAATTGTACCTTGCCGCATAATCAAAACTTATCCTCTTTATCTGCATGACTAATAGGTACATATTGTACTTACTTGTGTAATTGACTGCTTAAATATGTATTCAGTAGATAAATCATTGCCAAAATAACAATTTCATAAATAAACTAAAAGGAGAGCCTGAACTTACCGAAGCCTACCTTATTCAAATTAAGGTACATGCTATACAGAAGGTAATAGAGTGCGACTTGGCATAAATAGAGGTAGGAAACAAGATTCCCGGTCGACGGACACATCAAGAAGGATATTTCAATCACCATTACTAGAGAGTATTAACCAGCGTTATCAATGTAAGGGCCTGCTACAACAATAATATGATTGTAGTTGTGGGACAGAGACGCCGCTCTACGCTGTGCAGGGCGCTGTCACGCTTCCAAAACTGCAATAATATTACTTTCGGACGTGGCAGTGCCCGCCACGCCAAGAACTGAAAATGATTACTAGGTTCTTTATACTGTAAAGTTATTAAATGAAACTAAATTCATATTAATTATTATTTTATGCGGTTTCATTTTACAGTGTGAAGCATGATCTCTTAGACAGTTCATAGAATAAATAATAACATGTCTCTTTTAATTTTGATTGTGTGGAGTACCTGTAAAAAGTTCGTGTGTAGATGGCGCGTGTGTCCCAACAAAATGTTTGGTGACATGTGACGAGGAACGCTAGAGGAAGTGTAGCGGGTACATATCTGCGCTCAGGTTTATTAACGACCCGGCCGGGCCCCGTTTATCGCTGCTCCCGTTCCATTTAAATACATTCGATAAGGAAAACTTTTGTTACGAGGTAAAATCACATTCCGTTTATGGCATATACGCCACATTTGGATAGGAATGGAGTTCAAAAGTAATGTGGATACTACTTATACTTTGATAGGGAGCTATTGGTAGTTTTCTACTAGGTGCCTGCAATAGTCGATTCCTTAAAATTGAGAGCTTTTATTTCTATAGCAATAAGATTGCTTTTCGTGGTTTGCCAACATTTATTATACCTGTCTTTTTACTTACCAAATATAATACCACACTTCCATAGCTTTTTCGAGAGGAGGTTTTGAATTTGAAATAATACGACATACTGACACTGCATTTTGTATAATATAAAACAATAAAATAATTTTAAGTAACAATGAAACCAAAACTAAAATATTGTGCTATTGTGACAATATATTCAACCAAGTTTGAATAAATGCAAAAATATAAATAAATTATCGAATTCACATTAAACTATATCTATTTACCTTTGGGAAACATAATATTGATTTCAATTAATCATTTAAAAAATATATTTTTTTTTGGGAAATCTATGGCCGAAGTGTTTTCATAAATAAGGTAGTGTGAGCTTCTACAAGCATACGACCCTACATGTAAATGGTTTAACACAATAATTATGGTAATCGCACTTGGTGCCATTCTCGTACGATTATAATAACATTGTATTAATGTGATTAAGTACGCATTTCATTTCTTCATTACTATTAAGCCACATGCGGATCTCTTGAAAGATTCAAATACTCACATTTATTTGTTTCTCTATTAATTTACGGGATAACTTCAAGGAAAGAAACCCGTCTCTTTTAAAGGCTTACATGGGGACTCAGGTCCAACATGCAGAGGCCTTGTTGAGAATTTTAATCTCTAATGTGATTTGGCATCTACCAAGGGCTTGTCTATCTATTTATTTATTTATTATCATTAGGGCAGTTAACAACTTCCACTATTAACATCAACCTATTGATCGCCGGAAACTCACACTACCTATTTCAGATACTTACGTCTAAATGCATGCAGTATGTACTCAGATGTACATCTTCCGAATCAACTTGTTAGACATACATTCTCTATAAAACTTTGATATTGTCTTCTTTTATACTATTCCGATATAAAATTAAAATCTAAGGCCCTTGCTGGTCCTATGCGAGACCGACAGTAAAATACTTGTATACTACAAGTTTTTTTTTTGATATAACAGGTAAGGCTTGTTCCAAGAACAAATTAGCTATATTTCATAATAGGATTTTTTTTGGTGATACTGAAATATACATTGTTTTCAAGGAACAAGTAATGATATCGCGTAGTTCTGTCGCATATCGGTTCACTGACGAACAAGGGCTTTAAAGTATTGGCTTAAAATCAATTAAATAACCCCTGAGTGTTGTCCCTGTAGTAATGCGACAGAAAAACAGTAATGTTACACTATTAGAACAACACACGGGACGCAGAAACGGGTGGAATTCGTAACTACGCATAAATTTATCTATTATAACCATAATCACCGGAATACCATAATAATATCTTACAAGTACTAATTATACAATATTTTTATATATATAACATTAATATCATTTTTGGAATATTTGAACCACTTTTTGTTTAAGAAACTATTCGTTCTCGTACAAACGTAAATGAGCAAACTTTCTGACGATTTATGCTTTGCAAAGACATTTCAAACATACTACACAGTACGTTAAAGTTTGGTTTGAGTTCTACAGAAACACAGGCTTATCGCATTCAGCAATACCTTATTGATAGGTATGAAAACTTTTGCACTGAAAATATATCGCAGACATCTCACAGTAAACACTTGGAAGCAAAGGTATTTCATGTATATTTTATACAACTACTGTATTTAAGCAGAAGCTACCTCTTACAGAAACAAATCTACCTTCAAATCAATTGACACGTGTGTAAATGCGGCTGTCAGCATATCTGACGTCAAAGTAAAGCTGCCGTGTCGCACAGGACCACCGTCCACGCACAATATATTACACTTTACATATTTACAACGAATTCCACCCATAAGTATATAAACAATTTGGCGATGGCTAAATTACAAAGCTACAATTTTCTATATATTACTGTTTTACCAGTTTTACCATTTCAGAGATAATTTCAAAGGATTTATGGGTCTTGCCTACAAGTACGGTTAAAACATAAGATACCCAGGAGTTGTGATCGCAGGGCGATATTTGGAACTTGATTTAATCATATTTAAATTAACTTCATTCAACAATATTATTTACTGCTCTACAGCAAGCCGTAGATAAATAGAGTACAATTCTACTCCTAATCAGTATGACGTTTCTAAATGATTTCGGATACAATTGACATTCACGTTAGAACATGAGAACTTTTTCTTTTGATAGGTACTGAGCTTAGCTTGTTAGTTAAGTATCATCGGCATGTGTACGCGGCCGCTACCTGTTGCGAGCCAATTAGAGTACTGAATACAACCAATTATAGAAAACGTACAAAATTTGAGACACGTACACACTCGTCGTGCCGTGTAACTATTTCGACCAATGGATTCTTAACCTTTTAATGACCGGCTAAATCAACTTGAGATCGCTTCATTATGCAACTGAATTATGGATAGATTCTGTGTTCTAACAATTTCGATGTAATGGAATACTTTAAAATAATATCACATGTTGGGAATTTGATTTTGTTGATAGGAAAAGTGGAATATAGATAGGTATTCGTGTATTTAAGGTGATAGGTTGATGATCACATATGAGTTTATACAAAAATATCTACATTAACTTACAGGGGTAGTGGTTTATCTTAGATCGGTAATACTATGAGCATAAGTCGGCGTTGAAGGCACGGCGTGAGGGGCGGCGCGGGGCGGTTACCCGAGCCCGACGTCCAGGCACATCATCACCACGAAGCCGATGATGCAGCCCCACGTCGCCAGCTTGCCGTTACCGCTGCGGACAAAACAAACATTCAATATCTTCGCGTTCTAAAATCATCAACAAAACGATGTCTAATTCTTAGCACATCATCTGGGTTTGGCTCTTCTTTTGTCTGTTTTCGTCTCCGATGGCTTCGTTGTAAAATATTCTTTTGGAACATACAATATTGATGAAAATCAGACTGGGTGATCAAATTGTGATTTTAATTCAAGCAGAGAAACTTTGATGCTACAGCTACAATGCATTATAAAAAAATTGTAATTATTATTAATAGTATTTGGTGTTTAATTTCAAAGACAAAAGTGACTTTCTTATTTGTTTTACCGGAATAGAAGTATTAGAGTCAGTAAATAAAAACAGTATCATAAAAAAATACATTTTGTTTTCATTAAATTTGGGTAGATAGGTTACCAGTATTTACAACAATTTGAGTTCTAGTTCTCATCAATGGACAGTGTCATTTGCAAGCTATTATAATTTTAAATTCAAAAGTTTAAATCACTACAAAAAAGGACCGAAACTGATTTTGACGGCCGGAAATTTATTTTACGATTTAAACGGACACATCATAAACACATTAAAATGTATGTCTCGTGTTAAGGAGGCGGTAATACGTTTACTGACGCACTTTGACTGTGATATACATAATTGTATGTACATAATAACATATAGGGGTCCGTTATAAAATGCTGTCGTCATACGATGCCAACCATTGAGAAATAACGAGTAAACGATATTTGAATATCAAATAGGTAGCAAAATTACGATATCGGAAAGGCCGCCGATGGCGCTTGCGTCTCACGCACTCGGATTTACAGAAAACGCCCGTCCGGAATACGCTTACTGGAATTACGGGCCATTACATTAAAACGATTCTTAGTACTTAGCTCCTACCCACTAACCATACGTTGTGTACATACACAATTAATTTGGTCAACTTATCAAACTCTTCTCACATCGCTTCTTATAAATAACCTTTTAGTGAATGCAACTATCTTTATTATTCACATGTTACTTAAGTATCATAGAATAAATATTTCGCAATCAAAACAGATTGATTTACTAAGAAACATGTCGTTTATGCAAAACATTGGATATGATGTAACTATGAATACCTGTGTAATTTAATCATTTAATAGCGAATCTTCTTTATATCTGGACACGTTCGATGTATTCAAGTAAACGTATGTTTGTTTGTTCAATACATTCATATTATTCTGCTTGCGTATGTATTTCAATGTCTGTAGGTGACCTAATGCCGAACGAATTTAAACAGTGCCTTATGTGAGGCGGGTTATTCCACAATGGATCATGATTCCTAATGGGCTGCTTACTTAATCGGGAATATGCGGTTTAATGTCGCAAACTTTATCAAATCTATTTCGCAGAGTATAGTTTTGACATCCGGCTTGCGTCGCGGAGTATGCCATGTTAACGAGTATGACAGGTCGCCGGTCGTCGTACATTCCGTCCACGTGCGCCGGGCAACCCCGCCTGGACACGACATGCACCTAAATACCGCTGCTGACATCACGCCCAAAATCTTAGGAATTTTGAAGACGAATGCGAAGCTGATGTGAAAACTAATTGATGACAGTATGCTTGGAATTCACTCATTTTTGTAGTTGAAATTTTAATCAGCGTCAACTTAAATGTTAAGTTTATTTATGTATTTAAGGTGTCCACAGAACTGCTCGTGGTTGTGAACTAGAGAATACAAATTAACAAATTAAGCCGTTGAGTTAGACCGTGTGTACGTTCAAGCTTAACAAGATATATGACGTGTTGCTGAGAGCGGCGAGCTAGCTAGCTGCTTGTTGAGTGGAATCCAGCGGTGGTGGTCTGGATATAAACAGGGTTTATATGCATCGTGACATCTGGAGGTAGGTCAGGGAGTGTCGATCGGCAGCGCACTGGATTCCCAGACGGTGACGTCAGCGCATAGACAAACTAGAGCGTCGTCACCGTCTTTATCCCAGCAACAAACGCGTTATTTCTTATATTTATTGTTATTGACAGTGGCGAGACGGTGACAAGCCCACGCGCGGCGGCGGCGCACCGAATTTACTTCATAAAGAGCGAGGCTGCGCCGCGCCGCCCTGCGCACGCGCCGCCCGCCCGCTTCAAATAGACACCGCAACGACCAACAAGCACCCGCAACCGTATCAATGGTACTTTCTCTTCTCTAACATTATCCATATTATTCAAATAAATCACTAAATTTAAAATTATTTGCAATACTAACAAAATGAATTATTTTTGACCGACAAAAGTCAACTTATAGAAATCTAAAGCAGAAGATGATGGAGCTAAGAAGTAGATATTGTTTGCGACATAACTACTGATTGTGTCACTTTGCATTATAAACATTAGTAAATTCGACGGAAATGAGAAGAAGCAGCGATAAGGAAAACTAACGAAACTTTTAAACAATAAGGACATATTGACTACCTTGAATCCAACACAAGTACTCTGACAAAACAGTACACAACCTGAAAATAATGATGCATAAAAGCTCTAAAGCAATATTGTTGTTAAGTAGTTACTAAAGCAGACACCTTGAAGCAGAAAATTTATACCAAAACGCATTCTAAACGTCATGCGCTCCTTCAATATGGTCATGGAATCGTCTTAGCGTTGTGTCGAGACTGTTTTGTCCTGTCTGAATATACGTGAAGCTACCTTCTGCTAAGTGAAATGCAGACTACTTACAATGTACAATACAAACTAAACATACCAATTAATCTACATTAGTGGCGCTCCACATTCGAACGCGCATTGCGGATTAATTCGAATCGTGAAAAATTCGGTCGTCTGGATAGTAGGTGGCTATAATTTAATTTTATTATGTGGAGTAACAAATAGCTGGACATGGTTGGTAGGTAATAAATGTCGGGCGGTGTTGTCGCGTCGCACGGCGGCATCGCGTCCGGGGTGTTAGACGGCGCGCCGCTATTTCGGGCGGGGTATTTGCGTCCCGACGCCCGACGCCGCGCGCCTACACTACACGTGCCGCTTGCAATGCAAAACGCTATTGTCTCACTTGCTATTATTGCAGACTAGTATGTTACAAGAAGTTTTAAACTAAGATATTAGATCTTTCACCCTAAACATAATTACCGTAAAATCAAGAATTGGCAAACTGACATCACTCAACTATGGAAGAAGGACCTCCCTTTTTGAAATATCAACTTTCCTAGAGACATCAGAAACGGTGAAACTAAAGCTATGTTCTAACAGCTTTCTTCTTGGGTGGTTGAACTAAATTTATCAAAATATTGTTAAATGCCGTAAGAGGTATAAAGGGCACTCGTAAAGAGCAAACAGATGTCGTATTGGATGATAATGCTAATCAGGCTTAGAGATGCGCGCGCGTGCTTCGCGGGCCAGTGTCAGGTGTTGCGGGCGCGCACTCTCCGCACACATACCGTATTTGCTTTGGTTACCTTACCTTTGATGAAGGCTTAGATTTCAATATCTGTACGAAAAATTGGGAAAGCTTTCGATCGACTTGCTCTTATAATGTGCATTCGAAATAACTAAGTTCCTAATTGTGAATACTTTTAAGAAGAATACTCTATTGTTGCCAACATTTAGTCTATACTAGTATAGAACAATAATAAAAACAACTATGCGAAATAGTTTTAATACTTTACTCATTACTTAAGGGATCTAAGTTAGCTTTATAAGTAACTTGAGCTTACTTGCGAGAAAATCCCCGATACATATATTTAACGATAAAAATATTGACGTTATTACTCATATTACAAAAATACAAGATATTTCCTTATTATAAAAGTAAATCGTTATTACAAAAGTAAACGAAATAAAACCGTGCAGACCGATAAATCTTTTTCAGTAAATCTGCATGTTATTCTTGTCATTCTATTGATAGCAGATCAGTCTAGACGAACAGACATCGCCAGACGCAACGGACACGACAATGACAACAGTTTAAGCTAAAATATAGCTTTACAATAAAATAACGAGTTTATCGGTCGGCGACGATGTTGCAGCTGAGGATCAGACAAACAGCTCTTTCCATCGATAAGCTGTCCTTCAGAAACTTTTAGAAAATCTATCTATTGTGTTTCCTGTCTACTGTCTGGCCTCAACGTTCAAAACAACTCACAAACAAACAATAATGCTTTCAAAGTAGTTGCCATGTAGTAATATTGTTATTTTCGGTCGCTCCCAGGACTTGAGAACAATTAGTCAATAACGTAACTCGACAGACAGGCTCGAATCCGGAAGGGAGTCGCAACCGGTCTCGACAATGCTTCAGATGGACAATAGTCCTTCTATCACTAAGGGGAAGTGAGCGTCCTTCGCTCTCACACTAACGAGTCTACACATATTGACGGTTAACAATCTATATCGACCGAAGTACTGACGGGAATCAGAACAACCAAACAAGACGACCCTCGTCAATCCAATTATGTCAAGAGCACGCTGATTGTACAGTTACATATGAATGTGTAACGTTACCTAATGTACTGCTTCATTCTTGTACATTCGAGTACCGGGGCAATAAAGTACACGTGTATTGACCACGTGTGATGGAGCTCAGTCCATTGACGCCGTATGATACCACCATACCTAATGCAACTAGACATGCAATATCAAAAATTTGATTCAAAAATCAAAAATTGGAAGCGTACTTCTATGAAGTTTATAATCCATTGCGGCATTGTACTTGGGTTTAGATGATATGTCTTGGATTAATGTAGCAATACAGAGGTTTTTAACAATGTAATGTTTGATGCAGTCCTTAGATTACTACCTAAAGGAGAGTATTCAATTTTGTATTGTCATCAGAATTTTCCAAATCAACAGATCACTTTTAATAATGTGATTTTGTGGCATACTGCTACAATTCGACATCCCTTATAACATTAACCAGATGGAGTAAGTCGGGCATTCCGAACAACGGACTACATCTTAGCACGGTAACAATTAATTGTATCTACATGGACAATTATCACTTATTAGAATAGGGTATATCAGTGCTTGGCATCAGATAATACGGACATGTGGGGACTGGGGAGTCGTCATCTTTACCGCCAATCATCGTAAAGCAGCTTCTCACAAGGGTTCATAACAAAGAAACGTTCGTACTTAGAATCTTTTAGGGTTCTTTCAAGGACGGTCTTTTAATTTCGGCTTTAGAAGGGGAAATTCTGAGACGGCGCGCAGAACTGTCCATTATCTGTTCCAGTTACTATGAAGGGACAATTTGAGATTTTATTCATATTTCAAGGTTGAAGTACATTTACCGACTAATTACATGACATTATTTTGTCCTCCCTTATAGGGGACTGTACGGAAACTTTGCACTGAACGTGAACCAGTCATTTGAATGTAGTAAAAGCGTGTTTTGGATTTAAATACTTTGAAATATAGAACTTAAGTATTTCTGCCTGTACTAGTATTTACAGAAAAGTCGAAAAGACTTCAAAGATTAAAAACCTGGACTACCCTCCGAAAAAATGCTTTATACTGTAGCAGGATGTTTTTGTATTGGACTGCTGAGTAAAGGCTGCAATATTATATTGAGATAGGTCGAAGAAAAGCTTCTGTTTTTCCTTAACCAACGATGATTTCTCTGGTAAGGCTTTCAGGTATTTCAATACATCCTTTTTTCGTACCAATGCCTGTTTTACACACATATTGCTGCAAAACTTTATAATAGCATTAATACTCACGAAGCGTTGGCCTCTGGTATGATATCGTCAGCTACGACGTATATCATGGCGCCGGCTGCGAAGGCGAGCGCGTAGGGCAGCGCGGGCTGGGCCGCGGCCACGGCGACAGCACCCAGCACGCCGAACACGGGCTCCACCATGCCAGAGAGCTGGCCGTACCTGGTCACAAGGAATTATACCTTCAATTATCTTAATACATATACAGCATTGTTCCCCGTGGTTCCTAAAAGAACAGTTTTGTATGTTGACGAATCTATTCGTACTTTTCAGGACTGATTTGTTGATCATAAGACTAATAAATAATTTTAGTGATTAACAAGATTCATGCTAGGTAATTAACTATTTATTGCTTTGGTCAGCCTTTTAGCAATCGAGGGAAAGATGTACCTATCCATAATTATGTTGTTAACTGTGTTGAAAAGTTTGTTTAACTTTGATAGGAGAAAGATCAGACGATCAAGCTTTTTTTTGTAAGTTCCTATGATAGGGTATTAAAGGATTGTCATAAAAACTATAAACATGTCATTACACAACTAAAGCGTGGAACTGAAACCAACTAAAATATTTAGTTCGCAAACATGCAAATAGACACAGAATACAACTTCATTCCTCTGCTCGATACATCTTCTTTGGTTTCTTAAGCTCCGTGTCATGCATTCTTGGCGGTCAATTATTGCCTCTCACTACAACTTTCACAGCATCCTGTCCAAGATTACTAATCTAGTAATCGTAATATTGTAATAGCAGACAGAATGCCACATACCATCAAAAGTACAATAAATTATCGATTAAAAAGAAAAACTTGAAAAGCTCTCTGAAATTAGGACCGTGCATAGACATAATTTATAGGTTCTTCGTAAATCTCTGGGCCGCCACTTTTTTGTCTAGGTAAATTATATAGTTTATGACCGCTTTACTCCTGTCTTCAAATAAATAAATCTATCACGCGTTAGGCAAAGACAACTTCTAAGGAATTCCACTCATTGCATGCGCAAGAGTGGCAGCCGTATCATGTTCGGTGGGCGCTTCAAACAGAAAAGAAATCTTTCAAGCTTTTTTTATTGTAATGCAACCATGTGGCTTATACTTAAATGATTATCCATTATTGGCATATATAAAAATCTACCGAATTCCGAACATTTGAAATCGTAGGTGCTTTGCACAAACCTCGCGCTGAAAATGCAAACCATTAAGTAGTTTGAGATTGGGAATACATTCAAATTAACTTGTAGACTGAAAAACTAAAGGAAAGTGAATAAGTGTGGAAGAAAGTTCTGACAGAAAAATTGCGAGTATTTGATGCAGTGATGTGAAAGCTCTGTCTTATAATGGCTGACTTTGTTAAGCACGATGATCTAAGTTTTGATTAGTAAGCAAAGTCTTATGTTGATTTAAACAAAGAAAAGCTGAAAGCTCAAGAATTTTTGTATTTGTTTGAAACCATACATTGTAATTAAGGTAAATCCTGTTTCTAGCTATACAAAGCGTAACTGTAATGAACATCGTATCTAGGTACTCGGAACTTCAAAAGGGCCGTGTATTCAAAATACTGATCACGACGTCATGTATCAGTATGTTGTTAATTTTCACGTGTGCGGGTAGCGGGGTGGAGGGGTACAGGCAAGCGCGCGGTGCGATGCCGAAAGAGGCCGCTAACGAATTGTTTTGGTGAAAGTGCGGGCCAGTGCCGCGACCACATTCCGACGAACTGGTCGAGGAGCCGCTGCTGTGGGAAACGCCGCCAGGGCCACCCCACACGACGACCAGCCTGTATCTGACTGCCAATGTTGCCCACCGCTTCTACATGCAACGAGATAATCTAATACTCGGCTACGCCCTACGTTTCAGATCGACCACACCGAGAGACGCTTTCAAACACCACCTAGATATTCAATCCTATTTGGCACTGTTTGATCATGAGTTTGGCAACTTTAGCAGAAAAATGTTAGACAGATATTGAATAGAAAGTAGCTCGGAAAGAAATGTTGGTACATTTGAAAGTTCGTCTGTTGTATAAGGATATGATAACACGCACGTAGGGAGGTGAATTAGCATTAGATAACAAGTAGTGTAGTGACAATAGCTAGGCGGAATGCGAGGGGGAAACGAGTTTGATGAAATTGTGAGGTGCGCGGGCGGGCGCGGGGCGGGCGGGCGCGGGGCGGGCGCCGGGCGGCGACTGCGCTGCGGCGGCGCGCCGGGTGCGCGACGTGATGTTATGTTATCGCATGCATTATTCAGCGGGTGGCGAAAGCGGCAATTTGCGACAATATCCACTGATTCGTAGAATCGCCGACTGTTGAGCCGCCGACGAGCCATAAAACAGGATACCCGTCACTCAATAACTACGTTGAATTTAAATAAAAGCTCACGAATGTATGTTCCTATATTGTAATTTTTGGAAATTTATCTTCTGTGTGATAAGTATTGCTTTCAGGTAATAAGTTTTTGTTAAACTTGTTAACTAGGCCTTTGAGTACAATCTTGTGTTTTGAAAATCGCATTTAATACCACTAAATAAGTAGGTAAGCACTGCAAGCTTAACAGACACGGCAAGTACATTTTTGTAGTATTCCTACTTAGATAGATTTCACAACAATTGTAGACGTGCATCTGCATACGTTATTAGTCCTTTACTATGTTTATGTTAACTACTCTCAGCGATCAAATTACTACATAAAGCTTATAAGATTTCAAACAGTATGATTTGAGTTTATATTAAAACCACATTAGTCATCTTGTGGTTATACGATGTCATCGTTTTAAACGTTGCTGCTGTATGTTCGAGTATCCAGGAAGGTGTTCTCAGAAGATTAGGCGCGGCAACAACGCAATATGTGGCGGTCAAACCGGCCTCGATTGCGCAGAACAGCGCCACCAAGGCTGGCAGCGCCTTCCGCGACGACTTCTTCGGGGCCCGCGCGGCGGCGACGGCGGCGGCGGCGCGGCGGTGGCTGCGGTCGGCGTCGCTCTCTCGATTTAATTATTTAACTCTGAAGGCCGATCGCCCGAGGCGGGCAGCGGGCGGTGCGCTGCGACTGGTCCGACGGGTGCGGTCCGGAAGAACGCGCAGACAGCGCGCCGCCGTCCGCTTGCCGCGCAACACACCAGACTCCGCGGCACCGCAGCGACACATCGCACACCGAGCTCACGCAACACTCAAATTTCGAAATAGACGACTTTCTCGGGTCCAGTTAGCAATGACCATCTGACCAAACAGCGTCGAGAGCGGCCTCCAGACACGCGGACTCGGGCCCGAGCCGCGCCGCCGCCGTCCACCGCCTCAACACCGCCGTAGCCACCGGACTTACGAAAACATTACACAAATTTAATCGTTGTAACAAGTTTACATATTTGTTAATCGATTTCGTGACTATGGCTAGCATCGATATTATTAATAGAATAACAAAATCTCACATGTTGCTATCAGATTAGTAAAAAACTTAACCAATCAATTATGGTTTCATTGATTAGGTTTTCTAACGGATGAGGCACCTGCATGGTGCGTAAATATGATGTTTGCTACGTCATTATGAGTCATATGCGCATGCGGTGAGAAACGTTGACTAGACGCATTGTCTACAACAATGGATCACTACAGTGCTTGGACTATTATATCACGCCGCAAAAAACTAACGACAAATTTAGTTCGACAAAATGACGAGAATTTGTTTAATAATATAATAGGTGTAAAACCTACATACATCAAGTGACTTTGTAACTGAATATTTGGAGAAACTCATTGGCAAATTAGCACAATCAATGTTAGATAAAAAGAAAATCAAAAAGAGCTCCTTGGGTTAGAAATTAAGTACATGGTATTGCATTTTAGTTATTCCGAAACAATGAACTTTAATTAGGGTCCAGATTGATAAATCGTTAAGGTATAGAATACCTACGTATTAACTTACATATTTAGTTTAGAACGATTCCAGGATCAGGTCAATCATAAAATGGGTAACAATATGGCACGGCTTTAAAAGGTAGAGTGTGCCAAGAGCAAAGTGTGAATTTGGGTAGTAGACACCTATGTATATCAAAATCAGAAGTTTATTCTTAACATAAACGCAATCAACATTTCTAAACCAATAAACATTTTCATACTTGCTTAAAATTAGGCTTCCCAATAATATTGGTGTATAACAACTTGACATTCCATTTCATCAAGTACACAACCTACTTTGAGGTTGATCGTAACTGTGCTTTAGAAAACATGAGCGTAATCTAACGTAGGTATGTTGATCGATGAAGAAAGATCAATCGGTTTTGTTTGACAATGCTGTCTGTACTTTTAACGTTCACCTAAAACTCTTCACAATACTATCAATGATAATTCGAGGATGTAATTAAGTTGTCAATTACATAACACTTCATTGATGAGATAATTGCTTTATATTTGGTGATGATACCTCATAAATCTAAAAAAGAGGAAAATTAAGGGAAATATACTGAGTATGTAACGAGAAAATTTAAGTCTGATCCGTTAATTCTATATGAAAGTTTCATTTGAAATAAACAATGATATAATGTGTACCTTTGTGATGAACCAGTTGCCACAAACGATTTCGAAAGGTGCTTAACATATACGAAACGGTGGCAAATGCGATCCCGTATCGGGCATGCGAGTTGGCCGGAGCACTTCTTGCTCAGGCCGCATTCCTCGCCCCTTAAATTCCGCAGACCCTATCGTACACGTCTTTACGTATACTGTAATCATTTTTATGATGAGCCTTACTTAGGAAATTCCTTTCAAATATAATGTCTTGATATTATGCGTTCGCGGAACATTAATGTCACTTCTAATTGACGGGAAAAAAATTAAGTGATCTGATTTAAACTGAATTACTTATACAGATACATTAAAATAATCAGCAACAAATCACGCATTTGTAGTCGTAGCTTAATATTGCTATTCTATAGTGTGCAAAAATGACTACCCTACTATCTATTAGATACTCGTATCTAATTTATGTACCTTTTAAGCAAATTCCCGAAGCATGTAAGCTTGGTCGGAATTAATTAACGTGAAGAATTTAATGAATTGTAGCATAATTGCGTTTGAAAAGTAAGTGGTTACTTGTAAAAAGTATGGTCGTTTAATTTCCCTTCGTCGCGTGCACCGTGTGTACTGTGTAGACTGTAGACTGCAGTGTATGTAGTGTGTAGTGTGTGACTAAGGTTGGGGTACACGGCACGAGCGGGCAAGGCGGGGTCGTCGCTCGGCGCACATTCCCGGCCTACTCTGCGGCCCAGGATTCCCACTCGAGCACATTCTTACCGCCACTGCCAGCTAAGGAGCTACGAAGTAGCCACTACAGTTGAAATCATTTTCTCTTCACATACATATGGATGCGTCAGTTTTGATATCACTTAGTCTTATGTATTAGAAAACGTGGAACTACCGGATACATCGCGATTTTGAAATCGATTGAAGAGTCAGATAGACATGTAAGTAAATAACCCAATTTAGAATTTTATCACTACTTCGCCAACTAATCTACTGGAATCTACTTTAGAGATATCAAAATGCCAGTAAACTAAAAATTTGCGAGTTCTTGGAATACGTTTTTTTAGAATGGTATCTTAATTTATGCAGAACGACTACTCATCCAAAATTCCAAACACAATTTGTGAGTTTTGCATAAGCATATCCATTACGGAGTCAGTTCATTTTCGTAGATCGTTAGCAGCGGGCTGTGCACCGGCGAGGCGGCGCCAGGGCAGCGGTTCCGAGAACACGACGGAATGCGACTATTTACAACTTTTACCTATTTGGTAACGTTTACAATGCGTGCACGTACCACAATGCCTAAGTAACCTTTTACTCTGGCAATTTAAACTTATTAAGTGTGTGTTCACTTAACAAACGGATGCTTTAGAAGACCGCTGAATATGAAGCAACATACAATGTAATAAATGGCATACGTATATTTTAGATATGAAGGATTTCAAAAAAACATATTTTAAAGACGTGGGTATTTCAAAACGAAACGCTTATTACTTCGTTTCACGTGATATGACTGCAAAGCCATTTCTAGGTGTCGGAGGGACATCACAAATCTCGGCATATGTAGTCGAGTTGCTCGGGCCAGCAACAGTCGCTAAATGAATTAGCCTGAACAGGAATGGGGTCGGCCAGTCTGGTTGCGTTGGCATCCGGCCTAACGACGAGCGGGCGCATTCTCTAACCGCGCGCCACGCTCTAACTGCCGACTGGCAAACTTGCTGCCACCATGTGAACTCTATTCTACGAATCAGCCGAGGAATGTTGTCAAACTGATCAATTACAACTTTGACAACATGCTAAGTGGCCCCTGAAATACCGAGCTATGCCACAAAACCGCACAGTAAACGAATAACATAGATTTGATTTTGGGATTTTGTTGATACCTTTCAAGTGAATACATATACCTACGTGTTCGATAAAAGCATTCAATGAAAATTATCATAAAATATCCCAAATAGATTTGTTCTTTTATATGTTCCTACTTTTTTTTCGCTTAGGGTTTATAACTCAAAATCTCGTATTGGGTCATGTTTACCTTAAAAGGAGGAGGAAAGTCATAAATTTTCCGGAAAAACTCTTTCTAACTAACGGCTAAAACTCTTATTGAGTATTATCAATAGATAATTAGGAAATATGAGTAGTATGATAGTAATCCTTACCAGAATGCCCTCCATACGGAAAAGCCGGCAGCCTGCAGCGGGAGGCTGACAGCCAGACCTTCTGGGAAGTTCTGGATACCAATACCCAGCGCCAGGTTTCTGTGGACAAATATAACTTTACATTAAAAAGAGTTAAGCAATGTCTAGTCACTTTCGCAAGACACTTCGCACAGAAATACATAAAATAATTTAAACATTGCGCTCACTTTTGTCTGCCGCCAGTTTGGCTATTACAGTCGATTTGTATAAAAAGAATGACCTACGTAATAAATACAATTAACCGAGTGCCAGTAATCGCGGTTTCTATACGAGTCTCGGGATTTCCTTTTTATTGAACTTTTGCAATATCTAGACAGTTCTGAACAAAGTACATGCACAAGAAATCTATGCAACATCGTCTTTTTGTAGAAGCGCAATAACTAGTTAAAAGCAAAACGTTACTGATGAAAGGGTTTTTAGAAACCTACAGGTATAATTAGGAAGTAACGTATTCCTACTTATGAAGTAATTCTTATCACTGGTATCTAAAACATCGTGCGTGATTAGTCATCAACATTATCAAAATTGATATTTATACGTTAATGATGATATTTAAATAAATAATATTTCGTGATTCATCATTACGCAGATTGATCTACATACCACGATAAAATTAAACACGAGAATGTTTGAATTGTGAGTATCGAATATAGTAAGCAATGAGCACAATAATGAGAGTTGTCTGCAAGGCTTAATGCATATCGTAACAAATACAAGCAATAGCGGATATGTGCTGACACTGGCACATTCCTGCGAGCCGCGTCCCCCTTGCAGCTGCCACCCTGGCCGCGACTCCGCGAGCCGCTCTAGGAATGCGACTAACTGTACTCTACAGCCTCGGTCACCGTTAAGCTCAACTGTTCCCGCGATGCAGCTAAAACTTACCTCTATTCGTGTATTACCTAATGACGTAATAATACACGATTCGCAGAATTTGTATAGGCTTGTAGTGTTTCAAGGTTTACTATGTTGGCATTTTAATCATAGATTCTTTTGTTTACAAATCGATCTATTCTTAGATTTATTGCAAGGGTTTCAGGTCGCTACGATGAAGGTAACTGTTTACCTTGAAAACTGATTATTGCACTAATTCGTTTAGCTTTTTCTAATACGGATAAAACAAGAAAAAAACGAATAGAAAAGTTAGATTGATAACTATCGTTAATAGTCTAGAAAGCCGTTTCATGGATATTGCGTTTGAATAAGAGTAGAAGACGACAAAAGTATTCATTTAAAGTGACTTTAACGGGACACCTTGAAGCACCATGACAACTAAAAGTACTAATAGCGACGTAAACGGAAGCCTCTGGAATTCCTGTTAAAATGGTTAACTTAATAAACATGCATGGCGGCGCGAGCCTTTGAGCTCGGTGAAAGCTGGCCGCTACGAACTGCGCTGCGCGTGCGCAGACACGCCGCACACTGAATACCGCTCATCAACTGAGTTTTAATCTTCATGGTAGTAACAAGGAACGGTGTATTGAACGATATTAGAACGGCACTTTACAAATACGCTTTTATATAATAACTCCGTGCAGAAATACCCAAAAGTATTTCAACAAGGAAAGATGTCCAACATCAGCTGACGGAATGTATGCGGAATGTGAAAGCAGACAATTCATTTTTAGTTCAGAAATATTTGGCTGCTGCAACTAACTTATTAACTTGTCACCACACTACAAAAAAAGGTTTTGTATCAAGGTGGCTGTTATATCAAAGAATTCAGCAATAGCAAGAAACTACCGAAAGACACCTTATGTAGAGCCGATGATGTTGATACCGAAATAAGGAACTGAAGTAAAATGTTTGAGCCTTGGCTTTCAAAAGAAATCTAATATTCAAAAATAAGTATTCTCGAATAAGTATAGTTGTAAAGTTTCGAGAAATGATCATTGCGAAGGATGCTTTACTACCTATCTTGACAATTAGATTCGATATAATCGAACTCGCTGCAATATTTTGGAACTGGGTTTTTAAAGTCAAGTTCCTTCTACCACATTTTTTTCGACAGTAGAATTACTAGTGGATGTGTTGTAAGTATACTAAATATGGTCAACATACTAAAAATACAGGCATGTAGATTTGGTTAGAGAGTTATAGGTAATGCCAATCCTTACTGTGAACGAAGTGTATGAGTTCGGCTTTATGTGTGTGAATTCAATGATTGTTACTCCCTGTAACACAGGGTACGGGGTACGATACAGGGAGAACAATATAGTAAAGCGAGAGTTCCATAGAATAAATACTATTCCGGTCTAGACTCTAAAGGGTTAAATTTTATTTAACTAGCAAAGAATTAAAAATACCTTACGAAGAGGGTCTTCAAAAGTTCTAAAAAAACGTGAATATATATTATGGTGAGATTGAGATGATATTATGGAACAGAGAGTTAACTCTACATCTCTCTGCAGATTTACGACACTGCGCCAATTTATGAATTCAGTTAATTGTATCTACTTCTTTATAATATAGAGTTAAATGTATTAACTATACATGATAGTTTCTTTAGATCAAGTTTAAAGGCCTCTTCAAATGTTAGAAGTGTACAAGAGCTCTATGTAGAACATACAACAAACTTTAAAGTGTAATAACTCTAGTACTGAACATTTGCGCCAGTAGTTTTCATCTTCCATTTGCGAACGGCGGATAGTTAGTAGTTGTAAATTCAAATTAGCTATGTACCGTAGCTTCTAGCTTGCGCTTGGCTGTAAGCCATAGAGTGTAGTATATAAATAAAAGTTATAACTTATGCAGGCGGTAGAAAAAGTCATCTTACGCTTCATCGCTTCAACTGTTTACTGTGTCACGGAAACGGCTGCGGTTCGCGGCCTATTATGTCAACCAATACCTATAGAATTTTATAAGTGAATGGAGTAACGCTGACTCCGGATACATCCGAATTCCAATTACATCACAGACGGGTCCATTTCACTTTCCGACCTACCCGGAAGTGAATTCCTAAGCACGAGCATACAGCTCGGCCGAATTTTCAACGACCCGAGCGAAACTAGACCTTATTTACTGTTATCATAGAGTTCTCGCAACAATCCAACGCAGAAAGTCTTCGAGGCACGCACGAAACGACGAAGCGGATGTGATCGTAAGCTAGCGTCGCTCCAAAAGTAACTCAGTTGTGTTGCACTAAAGTGCAATTTGTCGTGTATGTGAGAGCGACAGTCGCGAAAGTAGTGGCAACTTTCACGGCACGATGGGGGCGCATGAGGCGGCTGCGCGGGGCCCTGCCGACGGCCCATTGACGACACCGTGACCTACATACCGCAGCTCCATTCATACCGTGGCCTCGCCAAGCGGTGCGCACGCACAGGACTCTAGCCCGCACACTTGCCGCTGTTACGGCGACACCGGAATTTCCATCGACTACTTACACAACTCGTGTCAGACGTTGTCGCAATCGAACCTGCGGCTGGTCGAGGTCATTCCACCATCACCACACTTGTTCAATTAGAGCCTCCAATAATATCTATGTCCAATCAACCAAAGAAATTTATCACTAAATAAAAGTATCAGAAAAATTAAGAGAATGATAATTATTAAATCCTAATTGACGACCAAATATAAAAAAAGAAATCAAACATCTTGCAATGCTTAAGGATTATCTGACGAGACGGCACGTTACAAGTGTCCGTGCGTGAATAGCATGTCTCTGGCGTCATAATTATTCCACAATTTATGTGTGAAATTCGCACGTTCATGCATGACTCTTAATCACATAACATTGACCTACCATCTTAAGACACTAATTGCCAACCTGCAATTACTACAATTGTCAAAACATGTATTATCACCTTAAGGAATCTAGTTCCCCATTCAATAATCCTCGTGATTTATTTAAATTCTCTATTTCTACATAGGTTCATTTAATGCTGATGTTAAAATGAGATTATTCAAAAGCTCAAGAGAAAACGTTACAACAGTAATGTAACTAAGTAGGTTAGAATATAAGACTAAACATTCTTACTCAAAATGATATTGTGATGTTTCTAGTCAACCTTGGGAAGTGGCAATGAGAGAATTGTCGACGAATCTTTACAGTACCTAGCGAACATAAGGTGGTAGATGAATTAGCAATATGAGGTGGTTGCGCTAGGTATCGCGGCGGGACGGATGGAGGCGCGCGCGAGGGGGGGGGGCGTGTGGCTGCCAGACAGCGGGGCTCCGCATGGGAGGCTAGCACCAGCCTCTTGCATCGCTCGCTGCTCACCGTCGCGACAGCTCCACGCGAAGGCTGCTCCACTTTGATTAAAATTGCATATTAAGCCACGTTTACACGATAGTTTAGCGAGGAACGTGTTAACTAGCTTGTGAAAACATTTTTGTTGACCTAAGAGAATTAAATACTTCTTGCACACTTTGTACGACATAGTTATGCATCGTAGGTGATATTGAAGTATTATTGGAAGATAATAGCATGATTACGCAGACTTAAAACAAAGTAATGCTCAAGTAAATACATTGTTAAGACCAAACATCAAAACAGTTTATCCAACTTACAAACTGGTAAAGTACTAATAAGTTAACTGAAGGTGCATGCCATTAATAACATACTTAATATGAATACCAACAAAGCATACCGATGTACAGTAACTTGGGTAATTAAGATATATCGCACACAAACCTTCACACGGTATGTCTGAGAACTTTTAAAGAAAAAAGCTTCGTATACATGTAAACAGAAGTATAGTGGATACTACTAAGTTAGACTATGTTAGTGCTTTAGAGCTACAGTCTACAAAATGATCAAATAATGTAGTCTAATCAAACACGGTATTTTACTTGTGATTAAACAAGTACCGTGATGTCATAGATATCAAATACTGGTTTCGATTTCATTTGTAAATAGATTTAGATAATCCAAGTTATTTTTGGTAATCTGGACCAATTACTCTGGATGTAAGTCGATTACGTCAAACAGTTGTTTTATACAGTACAGTATCACAAAAATTGCTTTTACTCGTTTCCATGTTCTAGGAGCAAAAGGGACTGATAGCATGAGCCAAAATTGGATAGTAAATTATTATTACATAATAACATTTAGCATGATTTGATACCTTTCTAAATTGACTGTCATAAACTTTAACAAAAGCCCCAAAGATATTCAAAGAAAAAGTACCAACGTATGGTATGTTAACATACGCATACAATCTATGTCGTAACAGCCACTCATGCGCATGCCGAATGTTACCATACTTGCCTACTTAAACATACTATTTCCATACGATAATATGCTAGGAATGATAGGAATGTAATATCTATTGAATGAGAGAGCAATTAATAATCAACATTCGAAAGCGTAAAAGATTACACGAGAGCCGACGAATTCCTTTACAACGCGCATTCAGTTGCGGCGATCATCAATAGCAGGATATTAACCAACTTCACCGCGGGACAGATGAGAAGCATCAATAACGACAAACCGATTGCCAAAGAAAATTTACGCCGCATTCAGATCACTAACTGTAAAAAAGCATCATTAAAATGACTAATCAAACGATCGACGCTCAAGAATCTAGTAAATGTTAATTATATGTCGGAATTTATTGAAATTATTCGAAATAAAATTAATTCTTGTTGTGATATTTAGTAAAAGAGAGGTTTCGGTCGTTTTGGAGAAGTAGAAGGCTCCCACGGACCGGTTAAGGTAAGTGGTCCATCAACCTCTGTGGTGCTGGGTAAGCGCTCGAGTCGCTTGCAAGCTCTGCTCTTCCGACTGCGCTACTGGCTCTGGGCCTGACGACTTAGGTCGGGCACAGCGCATCCGTACAGTGAAAGGATACACCGATAGGGTACGATAAAAGATGTATACAGTCAGCTCTTAAACAATAGAAGGTTCCAACTGAAAGTTTTGACAAATTCCAATTAAAGATTGCATCAAAAAAGAACTAAAATTAAGCTAAACGACACTGTTGGTCCGCTTCTGTAGTTAACAACCAACAAGTTACTTAGTTATTAGGGTCTTGACACGATACAAATGAGTAATTTAGTCGAGTAAAAGATATTTTGAGGGTATTCCAGATCTGTTAAACAGCAATAAAACATGAATTATTGCTACATCTCTACAGCACATGCAACTCTGTTCAAAAATCTTGGGTATGAATCTTCAAACTTCCATATCTGAAAAACCGAGCACTAGTAAGTGCTAATAAGCTAAACTTCTTAGAAACTTTATCACAGATAGTGTGAAAACTTGTATTTGATCTATATTGTGGCGTATACAGTTACTTAATTTAAGAAATCCTATAAATTGAACTTTTTCAATGCATATTGCATGAGATAATTATAGAAACCACGAATCCCGATCAAATGAAGGCAAGTTGCCATGTTTGCAGTAAAAGAGTTTGTGTTAAAACTAACCCTTTGGTGAAGTGCATCGAGATCGACGGCGCCGCTCGCGTCACGCGACCGCATTCCATGGTGCGGGCGCCTTCATTCATGTCGTAAGGCTAGGGCTGCCTCTAGCGCAACTTGAACACCGGACAAACAAAATACTGACCATTATGACCACTGGTTAAATAATGTAGTGATACGACGTACCACGCAACAGTAAAACTGAATGTATTCGATAAGCTTTCAGTCAGGTAATACGCGAAACAATTAACATAGCTAAACCGACGATCTAATATAGAGCAAGGATAATACTGAAAGAGAATATAAATGTAAAACGTTATATAAAATATACATGGAATTTCGAAGTCGCAACCTAATTAGGATATTTAATCACAATCTCGTTTTTAATCTAAGTCTCTAAGATTAGATTAAGCACGGGATTGCAAGCCCTATGTATGAGCGAGAGCTCGCCGCATGACCGCTGGACGGAACGAGAAAGGCGACGAGCGCCATTACCCAGTATGGGAACGCAATTCGTAGACGCACGCGCACGTATTTGTTACCGGACTTACTGCGTTCCATCTCACGCCTGTTTCCAAGCATATCAGTGTCCCTGTCACTCACTAGGAGAATATCCTTTCGGCGCAGTATCTACCGATGCATCTGTTTGCATACTCTAGCGGTGTGATTTGATCGATCGCTGGTTTCCTGTGAGAAAACAGGTTGTTTGTCAAGTCAGGTGGTGCGGTGCGTTACCGTTAATTCTTTGTGTGTGTCCGGACCGCACGCACTGCACCTAGCCTATAAGGATTTGTCTGCTTTACCGTTTTATATGTAATAAACTTTGTAAAGTAAACAATAGTTGGCAGCAAAACAATACCTACCTCGTTGGCTATCAGTTATTTTGTGATTGTCTTCTGCTAATAGACTATCAGTAGAATAAAATTAAATACTACACTACAATATGTCACAAAACTATACAAATAAAGAGGGGCTTTTAACTTTGCAATTTTTGACTCTAAATAATTTGGACAAAATTTTTAAGCTAACCTCAGGAGAAAAACCACATTACCTTATGTGGTGTTAAAGCCAACACGAAAAATCTCACTCGAGATATAGACAAGAAGAGCGGGAAGTTAACAATAGGTACATGCAAAAGGGCCAGACAAGGAATTTTTAGCGGCTCCACATATCTAGAAACACGAAACGTTTCACGAGCAATACAAGAATAGAGTATTGTCGCTCCGATACAGTTACGCTTAGTCACATCCGCCTATAAACATAGGTACACAATACAATAGCGAGAATTCTAAAAATAGGAGCAAAATGAACAATGAGACTTTCTTCTAAGAAACTGTTTCCGTTTTGCGAATCTTAAAATAATATTTTTAGGCTAATTAATGATGTTTTAAATGCTAAACTACAAAACAATAATTATCCAAGTAAATTGTCTAATTGAGGTAGATGTAGAAACCTCAGGAATCTATTAAGTCTTGAATAGCAGACTGGAATTATGTATCAAAATAACTGAAGCCACAATAGAAAACAAGCATGAGACAGTAATTATAGTGGACTCCTGTAGTTCAGGCCAGTTCTTGACGAATTTATTTAGCTGGTATCTAGTAAGCAAACTATACATTATTTTGCTCGTCTTTTCATACTGGCACATCATAGTGGATAAAAATTTTCATCGTTAACTAAAAGTTTTACTTCGTACCAAACCAGTGACGAACTTTATAAAGTAACTACGTATGTATATATTGACATTCTTCAGAAGAACAAGAGATTTATAACTTACAAAAATGAAGCTGACCTAAAGGCATAGTTATTTAAGATAATAGGATACCTAAAACCAAATAGAAAAAGTATCCCTTTCGAACGTATTGTCTGTCTGTTGCACTTTAAAGTACGTGTGATGGGCAGTTTATTTTATATCACAACCTGGATTGTTGCCAAAAATGTCACAATAAGGAGAAAAATGTAAACACAGCCGCATTCTAATTCAAAAATAAGGTCGTCTCGTCTCCCTGTCCGTGAACGAGATGAGGATGTCTCGCCAAAACAAAACTCGTGTTACCTACGAGTGCAGGGATTATTTCTGTTCAGACTCATTTATAAATACCCGAATGCTCTCAGACGACAAGACTAATGCTCTACAATATATTGAGACTAGTGCATACCGCGACACGGTATTCACGCAATTATAAAAAGCTGTCTCTTATACTCTTAACTAAGATCGCGCAGATCAGATCGCGCTCGCGATTATCTTGAATTTCATTTGTACCTTCCTTCACTCGCAAAATGTCTACAAATGGGTTGCTCACGGAGTACTTTAGACTATCAGTAATTTACATGTAAACGAAGAGAATCAGATATGCACCATTTACCTAGTCTTCGTGTTCCTAATATGTAAAATGTTCCCACCTTCTAGATGCGTTATCGTGAGACAGAAACAATTCACAAACCTAATTTCGTAACGTTCATGTCAGGGCCCTTTGTCGATCACATCACCTATGCAAACGAATATGATGTCATAACTGAGAAATATGCATTGGTATCTGACGAGTACGAGACTAGCTATACGGAATATGTAGGTAGGAGCGAAGGCGCCATTGCGGATTTCCTTCGGCGGTGCAGCATTCCTAGCGAGCCTTCGTCGTTAGTCAGCAGCGCGTTTTACCGATAATCGCGCGAAGGTAATCGTTCGCATGTTGAGCAGGTGAATTATGAATGGGACACGTCATTACGCCCACGTGCGTGTCCGAGGACCGCGGGACAGTGACACAGGCGCCACCGGCTGCCTGCGCGCCTACACCTTCCTCATCGACACTCGATAAAATTATATTGATAAACAATTTTCACTACCTACTACTAATAACTACGAAACATTGGTATTAATAAATCAATAGATTCCTCAACACTGTGCATCAATCGTACCTAAATATATAGCATCATAACCATTTTTGTTTACAATTTTTTTTTAATGATTTTAAATAGTAAAGTCTTTTGCATCGATAAATTTCAATAAAATGTTTTACCCTTAGATACTTAACATACAGCAATACTTTTAAGAATACATCCGTAATGGGTTTCTAATTTATTACAGCAATGTGCATATTTCCAAGTGATTCATCCATTCATATTACCAAAGATGGCAAGTAGTAACATCATTTAGTTATCTTAAGGTTTATTTATACCAATAAGTCTGAATAATCATACAACTTATTCATACCATACTTGGAAAAATTGTGCATATGAAGAGAACCGGTCCAAGATGGTAAACAATAATGACTCATGCATATCTGCAGTAAATAATTACTTATTCATATAATAAGAATAGTTGCGGATTTTCCTGTTCCAGCCGGCGCACCGCCATTGCCGCTGCATTCAGATGCGTCGTGACTTACTGATTCTGTTCGAATCCTTTGATGGGGTAATAAACACGAAACGTTTTTTGGTTAAGTAACGTAACATGGTGTATTTATAAAAAAGGAATACTTTCGTAACGTCATGTACGTGGTGCTAGGGTATAAATTGTTTGTTACCGGTGTGTTTAATAGGCAATTAGATTGGCGTGTGACGCGGGCGCGGGCAGCATAACGCATGCGCGTGCGTGCCTGACGTCCGGCGCCCGCGCACCAACCACCAACTAATTGATTCAGTTAAACAATGCCGCGTAAGAAACTGCAATGAATTTATGTAATTCATGATCAAGTGCACTGTGCAATGTTAGCGGCACGAAATGGGCTAGAACACTTAGCGAACGTTATTTGCAGCAAGCTACGGTATAGTTACTTACAACAATATATCTTGCTGCGACTAATAGATTAGTACATTTGATATTCGAACAGAGAGGAACTAAAATGGTAGGATTATAATATCGAATCAACAACTTAAAGTACTAACTGCTTGTAAACATATCATTGCAAATGTTAACTAATACCGAGGAGAAAACTATTAAGATGAAAACAAAACAAACATAAGTTAGTGCTTGAATGAGCAGTTTTAGTTCAGGAGCCGAATGTCCGGCGGGCGGCGAGCGGGCAGCGGCGGCGGCGGCCGGCAGGAAATCGTAAAAGCTCATATAGAGCATCATTGGCGCGAGCGCATCTTCCGGTAAGGCGCTTTCCGACGTCTCGCGCACACTTCCGCCTCATATCGCTCACTTTACGATTGAGGCCAACGTTTACTGAACCCAACTATTTTGAGAAAACTACATCGTTACAGGACCCTTCAAAGCCATCAAAAGGAAATATAATAAAAAAAATCTTGCGTTACGTGAGACATTGTTACAAATTTCACATTACGCTAGACATGCATACCGATTTAAGCCCCGTTGTTTTGGGAATAGTGTTACAGATTACAATTTTACGGTGAATTCTTGGCGCTGTCATAAAGAGCGCCAATTTTACAAGAAGAAATATTTTAACTGCAAGTAAAGCTAACCGAGACCGATCAATATAATTCTAATAGCTGATACTTGAGATTTAACTGCAAGTTTGAATAAAAAATATCAATCCACTATGGATAGGTTACTATAGAAACGGGGATACAATGATTCAAAATAATAAAAAGTATAATACCTACAGACGTAAAACGTTTCAAATGTTACAAAGATTTGGAATCGTCAAACAATTAAATGTCACATTTAAAAGTATAAACTAAGTTTATTTCGAAAACAAAGCAAAAAATATTAATACGTATAGGCGAACACTGTTTTAGAAAGTATCGCGTTAGAAAAGAATTCGTTATGAAATAGTATGAAAAGGTATTGTTTGTTGCGGCAGAGAAAAAATGAAAAAGCAAACAGTTGCGCATTCCATTGGCTAGTGCACGTGGTACATTCCAATGGGGTCATGCACCACACGGTGCGCGCGTGCGTAAAACAAGTGCAACGTCCGGCCCTACTGCCTTCGCACATTTCACCGAAACGAGCCAACTGCACCAACGCGACGTCTTTAAATTAAATCATTTCACTAATACTAGAATACAATTTCTTATAAGTAATACCTAACAGCAACACACAATAAATGCGAGCTAACAACAGGACTCTACCTTTTACGTCACGCGGTTGTGTGAATAACATAAAGAGATTAATGGTGTGTGGCGCTTCGTCCGAAAGATTAATTCAAATTTAAATCGATTTTCGGAATCAGGCGAAACCGAAACCAAGCCAATTTTAGATTCACACATTCGCACTAACTCATAATCTGCGCAGGCGACCTTTCAGAAGTCTCATTTGCAATTAGTCATTTGCAGTTTTTAATCGAATTCATGGATTAAACTCGAGTTAATTACTTGAATTGATATAAGGAAACAGGATTTATAGGAAAATCGTGAAAATGTAATTTACGAGCGTTAAAAATTTACATTTTATTTGAATAATTGCTCCATTAGGAGAACAAATAAACTGAAATTCAAAATTAACACTTTAATTCGTAACTCTGACAACTAAAAACGTATTTAATTTATATTTACAACATAAAATAGAATTAAAACGAAAGAAACTATTCCACTAATAGGTAATCATGTCACCTTTGTTTACAAATTTTCCTTTTTCTAACTTGAGCGTATCTTAAGCCCAATTTCGCTAAGATCTTGTTAGATAAGTAGCCGCATGGATCTGAGGTGAACTCCAACATACATATTTTGCTTTCATTCTATTAATATGCTATTTGTTACGCCGACTAGTTGAAAGACATACTTAATGAGATTTAAAAAAGGTCGTAGCATGAATGATTTTAGAGAGTTTCGCAACTTTGAAATTACCTAATGATAACAGTTACATTTTGATGTTTTGTGAACTCTACTCGCAAACTTCATTCATGGGGGAAAAGGTTATTTACTTCAAAATTGCAAACACTGACATATAAAATAGAAAATCAATAAAATAAATGGGAAACTACTTTTTCGGGATTGCTTTTTTTGCTACACTTTACATGATGAATTATAAATAATCACGACTTACAGTAAGTAAGTAGCATGTTCTTGTATTTAGATAGCATTGGTTATAATAGGAAAAGCGGCAGGAGCCGGGACGCGGTCGGTCGGAGGCTCCGCAGGAATGCGGCCCCCGCCCCGCGCGTCACCCCCGACCGACCGCCGCGCCAAACATTATTTATGGACTTTGTAAACTTTAATCACAACCTGAGAACTTTCAAACTCGTTGAAATATTCTGCCTTACATGTATTAAAAGCTTGTGTGCAGAAAGGTTCAGGAGAGTTTTTGATCTACTTTTTTCTTTTCCATTACAATGTTCTATTTTAATCAGATGTTAATAGGATATACGCCTTTTAACTTTATAGTAAAAGCAGATATGTATAGACTTCAAATTTTCAAACCCGCTGTAAATAACTATCAAATAATTTAACTTTAAAACGTTTACATGAATGAAGATTTCTAAACACGTACCTACAAAACAGTATAAATATTATGCCCAGGAGGTATGTTGTGTACAAATGTTGTATTATCGTATACAACCTACCTCCTGTAACTTTAACGTTTATTAAACAAGAAAGTTATCGGCCAAAAGGTGAAAATTAAAATAAGGTTTAATCAGATAAGAAGCGTGTTAAGGCGTTTTCTGGCAAGGAGGAGGTAATATAAAATCGACAAAACAGCTCTGTATCCGTGGAAGGAGCGAACGCCGACACATTCCCGAGGCTTGAATCGTAAATTACGGCGCTGCGAGCGGCGCCGGCGCCGGGAGGAGCGCTTGTTACGATATTTGAACAAATTCCCGGCGGTGTTAATCTGCATAATAACAGCGACGGATACAAAGCGCTTGCCGACTCCCATTATGCGCGGGCGCCACCCCTCCCGCGCGCACTCCCCCCCCCCATACCTCGCCCCGGACCTGCAGGCACACCGCGCTCTGCGCCCGAATACCTATACGTGATTACCCACACCAACTACGGTGTTAAATCCACCGCCTTATCGCTTGCCATCGTAATGAACGACCGCTCACACTTTTCATACGGATTATTTATGAAAAATATCAAGTGATGGATAACGTATATTTTTTTAATCGGAGCATGAGTAGCGTTTAAATGTATATTATACGAAAGGCTTGTAATGTTGGCTAAAAATTACTTTACTAGTACATTCAGATTTTTTTTTCTGTCTGACTGTCCGATTAAATCAGCTCTACATTTTCAGTTCCCATACTTCGTTTGTATTACCTACTAAACATTATCACTTATGAAAACTTAATGAAAATAAAATTGGTCAGGAAACTAAAAGTCCAAGTAAAAATTATATTATCATACAATATAGATAGCAGTTCAAATACAAATTATACTATCAAAGGAAAGAAAAATGCAATAAACGTTAGATCGTTAAAGAAAGTGCAATTATAATCGTAATAAGAGGGAGGGCAATCTGCATAACAAGCGGGAACAAAGGAATCGTTGAGTGGTATCTCGTAGCCTCGTTACCTGCTATTACGCGGCCGCTCCGACCAACTCAACCTCTTCGAGCGCAGACTCTCGCAAATCGCAATCTTCAATCTAGTTCAATATCAATTCTATTAATGTGAAGTTTAGTGTTTTAAAACTGTCAAATAAGATATTGTTTATTACCGCCAGAATTGTCAAACTCTTTGAATTGTTAGACCTTACCAAACTTACAGTTTGGTACAATTTCTTAAAGGTAATAGAATAAGTAAAGTAATCATAGATAATTTTTTACAATTTCTTAGATATTTTGTTTCATGAATGATGTTGAGAATATATGACCCGGAATAGTAACTGAGACCGTATTAGACAACATGATGAATTTACCAAATATTCAGAGAAACTGTAACAAATGAGAATAGTTGGAATCTTACGAAAAGATCGGTAACGTCGCGTACATTAGTGAGAGGTGCCAATATTTAACAGTTATGAATATGCTCGGGAGGCACCCACGCGTCAGTATAGACGACGCGACAAATCGCCAAGGTTGACTTCAATGATACGGCGCGCGCCGCCGAATTTTTCAGTGAAATAGTTTCATCGGGCAGTTTCGGCGGCGGTGACGGCAACGTCTGCGCCGGCGCGCCGGTCGATGCCCCCGCGGCCACGCGATTTGGCTCCACTCGACGCAACTACAAATGAACGACGTTGCCAATACCGTGGCTTTGCAACTCTTTGCCTCGCTTAAACTAACTTGAAGAAACCTTAAGAGATAACCCTCAACTGTGATATCGATTTAATGCTTGCCAGAATACTACACGTATTACCTATCATTCTACAAAACCAACTTCAACAAAAAACGACAAAAATATTACACTCTAACAATCAAAAAACACAAGATCCATCGTAGATACGAACGACTTCTACAGAAACGAAACAAAAGTTTCATAATGAATTGGCAATATTAACTTCAATCTGAATTGCAATCCTCATGCCAAAAGGCAAGTAGGCGTGTGACGACTCATGCCAAACATTCGTTGAGACGAAACGAGACAATTCTCGACGATGTTTATCTTATACGAAAATGTATTTATTTATAGTTTGAAAAAACTAAATACAGATCAGTGACAAACTCGACTAATAAAAGCACCGGTCTAGATAGGTACGTATTTGATATGTTTAAGATCGCTATAAATTAGAGTCAAGTTGGCGCAAGCTGGTATTGTTAACCTCGGCTAGCGGGTCTGATGCACAAGCCATAGTGCAGCCGTAGACGGCTAGCTGCATCCCGCTCGCGCCCGCAACTTATCAATGAAATGCTTGCGCAGCCGCCGCCGCAACGGTGCCTCGCGTTCCTTCTTCTGACGTAACAAAATGGCGGACAACACATTTACGTAGGTATTTATCCTATTTAAGTATTTATAGAAAACTTTGCTAGCAGAATTAACACGGCTCACAATATAAGCCGTTAAATAAACATAATTTCCAAGAAGTATTGAATATCAAGTGCCATGACTACGAAATGTCGTTTAAAAGAACAGTTACACAACACAATCGATTTTTAGGAATCGATGATGTACTAACATTGGTTTGCTTCAATAGAGTTAAATACGTAGAAATTATAAAGAAATATAATTTTTTAAATGTTCTTCCATAATAAAGAACGATCTACCAAGACTTATTATGACTATACGAAGGACATTTTATACCTTATTTACCTACATTAATAAGTAAAAAATGTAGGCTATTTGTTACTAGTAGCGACATCTTTACCACTTTTAATAGAACTAAAATAAAATATAAGCGTCCATTCTACGCAAGAGCGCATCGAGTGACAAAAGTTGCTACTAATCCCGATAGATGGAACCATGTTTAGTTTTTGCTTTTAGAATGCAAATTCATCGACGAGGGAGCTAATTTCAAGCCGTACCGGTAGATGGCGCTTACAAGTCCAAACATCAATATATATGTAGGGTCTTTTCCTTAAGTGAAATTTTGACAATAGTTTTATAAAAAGCCCGTTACTCACCTAGCCGTGTGGAAAGACGCCTCGTCCGATGAACCGGCGGCTCCGAACGACACGCCGACGGCGAGCCCCTCAGGTATGTTGTGCACGGTGATCGCCACGACAAGAAGCATGATGCGCTTCCACTGCGACTGCCGCGCTTCTAGCGACCTCGTGACGCTATCACGACGGTCTCCTTCACCGTTCTCACCCACTTTCTGGAATAAACATCTATTCATAAGTTTGATAAACCATTGATTCTATTTACTATGAATACGCTGTCTAGGAATTTCATTACACCTACAAGGAGCAATTGGCTATGCCATTGCACAGCCACAACAGGCAACAAACTATCTGATCCAAAAAATATAAGCAACTAAGATAGTCCAGTCATTTGGTAGAAAATAAGGGGGTTACCTGGAAAGTTTTCCGGGAGTTTTGAAAATTGGGTATTTTATAGATTTCGATATGCTCTTTTCGAATTTTAACTTTGCCACCTCGTACGACCGCCGCTCGTGCCGCCATTTTGAAAAAATGGCGCCCAAAAACGGTTTTTCGGGAATATCTCCTTTCTGAGGCATTTTACGAAAAAAATGTTTTCTACAAAATTAAACTAGAAAAAATTTCCTACACTTTATGTCTTATTCACTTTTTCATGAAATCAATAGTTTTGGATGTACGAGCACCGCAAAGTATTACTTATTCATCTGCACCACCACGTGTTTTTTGTATATTTTTCTAAAATGCTCCATTACTGCCGCCGGTTTTCAAGTGAATTGTCACAAATAAAACAATTTTCCGTATAAGAAGCCATAGATCTAAGAACATAATCAACACTGTACGTCAATAAACGTACATTGATGATTCAGTCTAAACTAAATATTTTTCTTAATATAGCTTTTACCAACAAATTTTTCGTTGAAGTTTCGTTTATAGTCGAGAGAAAGGGCCCGATTCAAAAGTGACATATTACCCTGACACCTACTTCTTAAAAACCGGCGGCAGTAATAGAACAGTTAAGAAAAATATACGAAACACTCGTAGTGGTGCAAATGAACAATACTTTGCGGCGCTCGTACGTCTAAAACTATTGATTTAATGAAAAAGTGAATAAGACATAAAGTGTAGGAAATTTTTTCTAGTTTAATTTTGTAGAAAACATTTTTTTCGTAAAATGCGTCGGAAAGGAGATATTCCCAAAAAACCGTTTTTGGGCGCCATTTTTTTAAAATGGCGGCGCGAGCGGCGGTGGTACGAGGTGGCAAAGTTAAAATTCGAAAAGAGCATATCGAAATCTATAAAATACCCAATTTTCAAAAGTCCCGGAAATCTTTCCAGGTAAAACTACCAAATGACTGGACTAAGATGCTTAGAATATAATTATATAAAAATAAACTCATAAAGTAACTACTGTAAAACCTCCAGAAAATTGGGGATTTTAAATGCATATTAAATATTTCCTTTTTATTCAAACTCTAGACATCAGTCCCGTTTAATTTATGTATTGGTAAAAATAAAGAATCGGCACTATTACTTATGATAAAAAATTTGTACCTGATATGGTTGTCGTGACTTAAATTAAAACTTGTTATAAAACAGCACAATATTAATAATGGTATTGTGACGAATCACCGTTCTTGTTATTCATAAAATATATTTAGAAATGTATTTCACTGACCAGCATAGCGTAGCGATATGCTTATAATCGCTAGACTAAGCAATTTATTTTACCGTCAGAAGAAGTGTGTGAACCTTGTTACAACAAGTCTGTGTTGTAACAAGGTTCATGTCTCTTAATTTTCATTCAATTACAAAGAGAGCATGGGCAAGGGGTGCGATTTTTCGCTGTATGTCGATCTAAGACACGCCTATTAGTTTAGTAAGGAGTTTCAACAATCTAAAGGAGTCCCCGAAATTTTGAGAACTTATTAACAAAGGTACTGAACAAACATAAGCTGTAGTTTACACCACAAGCCATTTACTTACGATTTGTTAGCTACGCTCTTGGCCTTTACATATAGAGGATGTAATGTTATAAATGGCAATAGCCAGGTAGAAAAATTTAAGTGAGCATCTTTAAACAATTTCCTCACTAAATGACGACTATAAAACAGCCATTTATGTAAATATGATATCAACCCCTCCAATTTAGATCAAGTTTAACTTGTATAACATTTGCATTATACGTCTGTTTAGCATAGATATAAAATAGTTATAGTGACGGACCAGCGAGTGGTGTGAGTGGTGATGTCCTCTGCGGCGCTGCGCAGTGTGCTGGTTGCTGATGCAGTCGGCGAAGTCTGCGGGCTGCTCCATGGTGACCACGCTTGTCGGGTTTGACGGCCGCCTGTTCAGAGCTGTCATCATCTCCAGATCTTCCAATTTCTCCTTAGAGTCTTTACTCTTCGTTATCGCTGTAATGCAACGTCGTAAAGGTTAGATCAAATCGTTTAATTTACTATTTCGATTTTATGATTATAGAGATAACGTATACGCGTAATATGTAATTTAAAGCTATTAAGTGTGATAAAAGTGAAGAATTATGCCATGAGTTATTAGCCAGTAGACTTTGAATCTGAAACGCTCATTAAATACACTTTCGAAGATCGAAAGTTCAAGGATAAGGTAAATTGCAAATCGAAATGGGCAGAATTGCTGTAAATCAAAAATATTTACGAAACGTATGCATCTTATTGATAACATTTGCACACAAGTACCTACTCATTTAGTTTGTTATCGTTTTCCTTTGTATAACTCTGTGCAATCGTGGTTTTGAACATGTTTCTTATAATTATATACTTTATCATAAAAGTACTAATTCTCAAGGCGTTATATTTGTTCACGTGCATCTAAGTCATTAAGTTTATTTAGTCACTATTTCATTACGACTGTTATTTAGAACTAACTCCAGTTATATAATCCTATGTAAATAAAATAAATAAAGTTTGTTCGTGTAACATGATAAGAAAACACCATTGAGTTTAGAATTTAAATATGCATATCATATGTAGGTATAATAATATTTTAAACATGTAGTTTACATATTATACATATGTTCTGCTGTAGTAGCTAAGTCTCACAGATAACATTCAAATCCTATAAGTAAAGATTCTGAGAGCATCGAAAAGGCACAGTGAGTACAAGATAACAAATACGAGTCTATAAACAAGGTTTTTAATTAAATATTTCCTTAAACACAAACTTGTGTTAAAATGACGACGGTACATTATGTGATTTTTAATAAATTTGCATAAATAATAAGGAAAATCATTGACATCAGGTAAACCAGTATTGGCTAAGTATTTTTAACAGGTGAAGAACCGTTTATTTCATAGCTTTGGCTTTTGACAAAAATATTACCTTGTGTAAGAAAATGTTATCAAGTACCTAACCTTGAGTTTTTGTCAGTCTGATATTGAAATGATAAAAATATTCTAATGTCTTTTTAAGAGAAAGTTGGATACATCATATTTTTTAGACTTTATTGAATTAAAAATAATGTTCTTCAGAAAAAGATAATACCATGTTTTGTTAAACATTCATGCAGTAAAAGTGAAGGGCTCTTATGATAAACAAATGCTATGATAACAATATGAAAACATGAAATGTATAATAAACATTTGTTACAAGCCATTAAATATTTAATGAAATTTATTTGATTAGCTATAGTAAATTAAAAAGGAGGTCAAGAACTTTGTAGTTGCTAAAAAGTTAATAAGTAACAAACAAAATAAGTTGGAACAAGACATACAAAGCCGTTTTGGATCAAAGAAGTAAAAATGTTACTAACTAGGAATTGAATAGCAACATTTTCATAAAGAACATGTGGACATAATTTCCAATAATGGATTCTTCTAAATTAATTCATTATCACTCAGAGTCTATGGTCAGATTATGTTGATATTTCTATACTAAGTACTATAGTTGATTTAATTATGTATAGTTCCATACATCAATGGTAATAAAAGCTATCACTACAGCAATTATTGTGTCCATACATTTCTCTCTTCTCAATCGCTCATTCATTGAATGATTGAACATAAATTAATATATGTCTAGCTAAGATAAAGAAAATTTATTATAGAATGTTTGAGATATTCATTTAAGTACAATTCAATTTCTAATATTTTGAGTCAAATTCAAACCAAGTACAGCAATATTTGTGTTGTAATTAATCCATTTGTTTTACAGTATCAAATGTGTATTATTAAAATTGTGACCATGTATGCATTAAAATAGATGCCTTTTGACCTCTCTGTTTGAGAAACAAGTGAAAAAGATTATCTTCTTATTTAAAATAAAGTTATTAAATAATTAACTTAACACTGACAATAAAAGCTACAAATCTGTAAAACCATTCTACGATACATAATTTTATGTTAAATAATTTCACAGTCTTCTAGAATCAAACATTTTTAATTAAACCTTGTGATGTCAGAAATATTTTCAATAAGTCAATATGTTATCAGAGTATAAATCCTAATGTGTGTTGAAAAGTAATGAGTATGAAGTTTTATGAGTGTGTACTATGCATGTATGTATGTGTAATATGTATGCATGTAGTATGTACTGAAGTCACTTCATCATGTTCAAAAACGATATTACTATTCCTGATATCTAATACAAACACAAAACAAAACACACTAAAGAAAGCAATACCATTTGTCTGAAAAAATTTATAGGTTTTCAGAGAACTAAGTCTTATAAAGTGCTAAGTGCTTTAAAAAAATCATGATGTGAACAAAAAATGTACTTACTTATCATCATGTTGGTAGAGTTTATTCCTAAGTAATCCAGGAACTTGTCAGTTCCAAAAACAAACACAGCTCCAAACAGGAATCCAAATGCAACCGGTAAAAATGCATACTGTCCCTCAGATCCATAGTTACTTGAACTTTTACACATGCTAATAGCTGGCTCTAGCAGAGACCAGTATGACGCTGCGGTCATCACACCCGCAGCAAAGCCCAATGACACGTCAAGTAATTTCCTCTACAAAAAAAAATAAAAATAAACAAATTAAAGTCTAATTGGAAGTTCCCCGACTTTTAATATACCGAAAGTGATACATGAAACAAACTTACATGTTTTCCCCTGATAAAAAATACACAGCCGGCCCCAGTAGCAGTTAAACCCCATGTAAAAAGAGTCCCTAAAAGGGCTTGGGTAACAGCACCGTATCCCTCTATCATTTTGTATAATATATTCCTAAGTATATGATTTCAAGTTAAGTACAGTTTATCACATAAACATTATATTTGCACAATGCTCCTTAATGTAACACAAACTTCACCATCATATTATCGACAAGAGTCACGACTTACTTAAATCTTTTTATACATTCCACATGTTTTTATCGTACGTAGTAGTGACCTTGTGTTATGTCAGAATTTCACAGATAAAATATGACACTAATGATGAGTGCTACCAGCGTAAAAAATATAAAGTTGTTGTAAAAAATATAAAGTACTGATCGAAGAGTATTAAACTCACAATAATTTATTGTTCAGTGTCTTTTCCTAATATTTCAATTTAAAAAAAATGTTTCATAATCAAAACCAACAAGTCATGAGACTAATACTCCGTAAAAAGAGTCCAAAACGAAAGTATATACCTAGAATCAAGCTCGATGTAGTAAATCATTCTCAAATTATTATTTAAATACACACATTAACAATATGAATTATAAAGTCTTTACTCATAACTTTATGACGAGATGGTTCAAGCGTGGCAGACAAATGGAGATCAAAGCACCTGTAGTAGGTATACAAAACTAAGTGGACGGTATATTGAAAACGTTGAAGATTGGCCAATTGTTGACTTCATCTTAATCAATGACGCTTTTCAAAAGAAAAACTGTTTGGATACTACCTACAACTTATTAAGAATCTTGAGAACAGAGCTGGTCGGTATCTACTTGAATTTATGATTACAGTTTGAATTATTGACACCTTGGAGCATTTTAATTCAATCATGACAAAGAAGTATAAGCAGCCAGACATCCACAAAATCATTTCGTGCTGCAGTAAGTTTAAAAAAATATATTTTTAAAGCACGCGTATTAGTATCAGTTTGCTTACAATTATTCTATCCAATATAAGAGACGGGAAAAGTAGGCGCCTATTATTATAGTAGGTATAATATTAAAGTTAAGGCCAATGACTCCTATTCGGAAGGGTCAAATAGATGACACGACTTTTAAAAGGTCAAATAAATGCATGCTTTTTGCTACGTTCCTTATTGATATTTGATATTATGTTAAGTACCTATTTGTATTAGGATGACACGTATGAAATTTGTGTCTCAGATTTATTAACTGACTTAATTACCTATAGGCAGTTAGTGTTCTAAGACATAAATATTTAACGCAACGTATACGTCGCGTTGTCGCTGCGTATAACGTGTAAACGCCTACTCGGTTTTCTTTAGGCCTAGAGAAAACCTAGTGTGCAGGTGCCCTTAATATTACAGATTGATTAAAAAATATTCGGTAAAGATATGTATGTAAAGTTACTTAGTTTCGCTTACAATAGACACCTACTGTTTTGGTATGAGGGTAAAAAGGATTTCTTCCCGATAAAGATTTTTTCGTGACAGTTTACAGCATGAGAAGATAATTTGGTCTATTCTAATATGGGGTGATATAAAATAAGGTAGGTAATATCAAATGACTGATTGATATCACCTAACTTCAGTACCTACAGATAATGTAGTGGTATGTCGAACTTCCATCGACAGTATTCACTTAGTTCTCGGTCTTAGCGAAATTACGGAATGCTCTTATACTCGGTATATACTATATAGGCATCCCATATGCTTGCTACTGCTGCGTAGTGCTACTATCGGACAGTGAACCTTATGGCCCAAGAACCTAAAAACGATGATAGATTCTCAGCTTTTAAAACAGGCTTTAAATTATTTATTCGTTTCTATTTTAGTTATTGTATTAGGTATATTTACCAACTTTTTATTGAATAAGGTTTATGAACATTGATTCTATGATAGATTTGTCAAACCAGTAAATCAGAAAAGGTCTTCTCCCCGAACTATCACTAGAAAGAACAAACTGCCATGGTACCTAAGTGTGTGAGTGCTTTTAATACTGGAATAGAAAGATGTGTCCATTTAGAGACCTACATATAGTTTTTATTTAGCTAGATACTCACTTCAAGGGATGTGCATGTATTTTCTATCTGCTTGAATCCTTACCTCTTACATTTCACCGGACAGCATGTATCCGACAACAAGATCATAGCCATTCATTGGGTACTGCTTCTAATTAGTCCGCTGTATCTTAGAATTACTGAGAAAGTACATTTGACATCGGAAACGTTACTTATTGGTAGGTAATTGCCCGAGTTGGAATGCCATCGTGCATGTAAACCCGGTCAGTGGGTAAAACTGGGGACACGAGTGTATTCCATAAGTTATTTACGATTTATTCAAAGTCGCATTTGCATACCGTTTTATTTTTTCCTGTGCGTATTCAAAACCCGCACGTTATGGGCCCGTTTATCTTCGTTATTATGAAACCCTAAAAACCTTTAATGTTATGAATGCAATGAAGCATACATACGTGACAATGTTACGGTAAATTAAAAAGTATGCTAATGATGGTAAAGTATATTAATTTAATTAAATACGTAACACACGTACACAGATAGCATTTACTAAAGTGTGTATTTTACTCTAAACTATGTACCTACAAAATTTCATACACATCTACTTAACCGACTTAACAGTTAAGTTATTATGAGTCAGTCGCAACGACTGCCGTTATAATGAGATAGCATTAATTAAAAACATGGTATCACTCGTGTAAGTCCTTCGGCAAACTACCTATTTACTTTATGGTATGAGATATCAGTCACGTCGGCGTCTCAATGCCTGAAACTTGGGTTTACAAATAAGTCGCTTTTATGACCACTCTACATTCAGTTAAGAAATAGATAAATACACTAAAATTGCTACTGAACATCGCTGTTTCTTTTAGTGGCCTACTTTATTACTGTATTTTGTTGGCAAATATTTACTCATAACATGAAAATATCGTAAAACAACATGTTCGTTGAAATATCTCCCTAATATGTTCTTACCTATGCTCTGTTTTGTTCTTTACCCAACAAATTGAAGTCATGTGATAAATTAAAACATTAGCAAACTGAACTTTACTAGATTTTACTAGGTAGTCAGAAATGAAGAAACCTTAGTTGGTTTGTAAAATTACTTACATTATAAATCGCGCAAACGTGCGCAGGATAGTGAACACCCAGTGATAAACCTTTTAAGTCTTAAAATTATATCAATATTGATCTGGATATTATTTCTGTGCTAGTAGCGTTGGTTCCTTTACATAAAACCTTACTAAATTTACATAACCACTGGTTTTTGGTGCGACGATAGACTTACGATATTCATCATTATATCTATATATGTACGGTTCACACGTATCAAACACAAATTGCACTTAAAACACCCGTTATGGTAAATATCTGTGCAAGTATTAAGTAGGCGCATATTCATATACCTACCTATAGGTACAACAATAGGAAGTCCCAAGAAACGATCAAGTGACAGTTAGAAATTATAGAATAGTTCGCTGCAATTATAATACAAGCCTTGTTATTAACGGTATCGGGTATAGTTCAGTTGTGATAGTAATATATGGTTGCTGTACCTTCCAAAGGAAACAATGGAACACAACGACGTTTGCATCTAATTACTTTTACCGATATTGTAATTACATTGTAATTTTACACATTTTATCTCCGTTTCATTGTGACCTCGTCTCCGTCGGTCGCTTTCAATAGATCACCGTAAACGTGTCACTAGACCAAACAATTTTTCACAGTTAATATATAAAAAAAACAATTATTAGTACCTAAAAAACAAAATATGCATAATCTTAATTGTAACTAAATAAATTCCTATAGGAAAATCTTGAATTTAAAGAGCCAGACAGTTTAGTTATAAAAAGAAAACACGCATAATATCAACTTTTTTAACTACATTATTACCTTGATAGCTGTATAATACTGTTTATTGTACATGATATACTTACTAATGCACTTGACCGACATTTTGAACTTGCACTTGACTAGTTTTTTATGTCACCTAGAGCGAACCTAATGATGAATATGAACATATAGTGCGTGCCGACTACTTAAGGCTTGACTAGTGAAATGTGCACGCAGAGCCGTCGGCCACGGGCATTAGATTAACCACCGTGCTCGTGCGCCGGCGCAGCAATCGCTGGGCGGCTCTGTCGCGGTGTAGCATTATGTCCCGCATGCTCTACATTCGCGCAATTAGCGGGGAGGTTCCTCGATACCTCATACAGCCTGCAAACTATATTACCTACAACCAGCGTATGATGCCAAGATATAATCAACCAACGAGACCTAGTGTTTCATATGATAACAACTGAAATCACTAAAATTGGTCATACAACACTCGTACCTTTAGAATTGATTGATATTGCACCGTAATTCAGTTAAATATAACTAACTAGACTATCGTTATAAGTAAGCCTTATTCCGATCTCCAGAACACATTAAAATAATCATAATTTGATGTTGAGAGCTACGCAACTGTTACAAATTGTGATGAACGAGTGACGTGGTCTGCGTAGACGCAGCCACCGTATCGTTAAACGAACAAAACATTCCGCTAGATCGTCATTATTCAAATTTTCGCTGTACTAGTTGCCCGCTTGTTCCGGCCTCTGCTTTTTGTCCTATTTCGTACTAGTCTGAAATTACGATTAGTCCGGTCAAAATGAGGTGCGGTCATCCGTGGTGGATGGCCGTGTGAACGGTCCGTTATCCAAACAGCTTAAGCGGTTTATGGGCAAATGCTTATTCTTTCAAAGGTTTTAGAAAACGGAAGTAATCATTTTGACAGTTGTTTTGACAACCTTAAAAGCCTTAAACCGTGAAATTTAGGGAATTCTACTCCAAGATCGTTTAAATTACATTTAATATACTTATTTGGAATTAATAGGTGTTCCCACATTCCGATTTACGAATCGTAAAGTGACACAAACACGAACAAGGACAACACCTTGATTTCTAGACCTACTTTTCAACCTGAGACATGCAAGCATAAAACGATTAGATACTTACCTATCTTTTGCATAATATTACATTCTTGTGCTCGTAAATTCTGCTGCATCATTACTTAAAAAAGCATAAAGACAAGAAATGGAAAAAAATGTATCGGCACTACACCGTGAAAAATTAAAAAAAAGATAGGTAGGCATCAAACTTGTACCGTACGCACTACAAAAGCCGCCATTTGTTTTTAAAACCCGAGAAATCGATTTGTGGTTTAATTACTTGAGAGCTTTGTGTGCCCTTGATTTTACCGTAATAACATTTAAAACAACAACTTTTTCACTGCAGCAGCTGTAGATGTCATATTCCTTAGTGTTGCTGGCAATCTATAAACCGATACCATGGACAGTATAGTAGTAGGTATACTGTGCCGATACTCAGCATCAACGAGTTTGTACCAAGGTTTTATTTTATACAAGCAAATTGTAGAGTTCAAACTGTTACCACTTATTACCACTACGTATTTAAGAGTCAAATCGACTTAACTATTCCCTCAAATCACCACATTTATCTTAAATCCTTACCAAACTATAACTCCTTACTAGCTTGTCGCTATCATCGGAAGTGTATACGTCATTTGATATTGTAGTTCGGAATAAAGTATGCGGTTTTACTGATTTTCATGTACTTACACTACCACACACTGTTACGTAACGGGCCACATACTGTTGGGATCACGGGATCAATTTCGGTGAGAGGCAGCGGATGGTCTTCACAGTAGTAGGTGTCACAATAGCATGCGGAAGATTGTAAATCATAAATCTTAGAATTGGATTCGCAGCGCACGTCGGCAGGTAATGGAAGCAAAAACGCCGACAGCAGTACACGCGCGTGCCATGCGTTTCCCGGCGGCGCGCGGCGTTATTGTCACATAATATTCTACAACAATTTACTGTTTCAATGCTGTTATTGCGACGCCTACAGCTCTACATTGTTTGTTTTAAATATTTTATTTGTAGGCTTTAATACAGCTAGAGCTACAGTTTTTAAGTAATCATATCGCTAGACGAGACCCAAAGACAGTTTAACCTGCAATGATATACGACTGCTTTTTCAAGAAGCGTTACAAAGCATCAGGTTGAGGAGAAGCATAATAATGGGTTATGGAAGCTCTTGGGGACGCTTTTTCCCGGTAGAGGGAAAGCATAGACTAGCATAAAATATCGGGAAAAACCGGATAATCTGGATGTGCTTGATAAAAAATACACTTCAGTGTTTTGTAAACTAATAGCTTCAGAACAATGAATTATGGATCACACAAACATCTTTAAATCATTGATAAAATCATATTTTAATATTCGGGCCTTCTTTCTTTCGCGCCAAGCAAAAATAACGAGGATCATAACGAAAGTTAAAATACGCGAGCGTGACCAACATTTTATAGTCTCTAAGCATTGCCTCTAAAAGTGAAACTCGAATAGACCTGTACAATTTAAAACATTATTTTTACTCTATAATAAGAACATGCGTGCCCTAATCGACCTAACACGTGCAAAATAATAAGACCTTAAAGAAAATTACGGTCAGAGTAGGTAATCGGTGATGCTTCTAATGTACTTTTTTCTCCAAAGTGGGTGACTTCATTCATGATAGTTGGAAAACTATAATGTTGGAATAACGTTCATTGATCCGATGTCTTGGAAATTAACTGTCTCATAAAACTTTGATTTTATGTGTTACAGGTGCTTAATTTCCATGCACAAGTTTGTAAGCGACATTTACAGCATATAAAAAAGCAGGCAGATTTTAAGGTTGAAAAACTAAAGTGTATGCATGTGAGTCGGCTTGCGTCATAAATGGCCATGGTATTTGAAAATTAACCTCATCAGTGTTGACTAGAAGCTTTAATTAATTTATTGTCCTATGATACCGCTTACATTTAGCGTTAAGGTCTATACTAACAAACCTTTTATTATTGTCGGCTCTTCCGCAATCTCAAGGCCTCAACCTCAATTTGCTCGCAGAATCTGTTTAAATACAAATCTTATATCAGAACTCAAGTGTAAGAAAGCGCGTCAGTCATGCGCAGGCGGCGTATGTAAACACAATCGGGCTAGGTTGACGGACGTCGGCTGCGTGTGCGCAGCTGACTACTAAATTGACCCTCTGTCCCGCCGTCTCGCGTCACCCGCGTCACCCCGTCAACGTAACGTTTCCGCGACGTTAGCATAAAGGCCACAAATATGTCCAGTGACAGTTCGCGTTGAGTTAGAAAGCCTTTCAGTCGTTCATCTTCTTCCTGATTTCGTATTGAGATTTTCTTCGTTATTCTTGTTAAAAGTTTTCCTGGTTGTGTCTGACCCGGTAGGTCTTACGTTCCGTCACGATAAATTACTTCTCTTGTAAACAGGTTGCAGGTTAACTGAATAAGAGCTGCCCAATCTGTTTTCTTACGAAACACCAAATAGTACCAAAATACAGCTACCTCTGTGAACCATAGCTAGTTTATCAATCAACTCAGCCTCTAGTGGGCTTCTGTTGGAAATAGACCCATGCCAAGTTGCACTGAAACACCCAATGTATCATGCATGCACATTCGATCCTCGACTTATTTATGCAATTCGACCTTTTTAGGTTGTCCAATGTAGTCAATTGTTGATCTCTTGTTATCAATAAAAAAAGGAATACAGATTCATAACATATCTGCCCATATTCAAGGATTATTTTTTGACTTTGGCGGATGGGAAGACTAGGGAAAGTAATTGATAGAAAGTATAATTAATACATCAACGTGACTGATGAATGGATAAAATATTTGTTACTGGCTTAAAGCACCTATTTAACCCAGTCTTAATTCAATTCGTGCTGAAAAGTAATGGCGTCCGGTAAAAGTAGCTCAGAAGCAAAACGTTAAGCATTTTATTATATTAATGCTCCATTTTAATTGTAGGTATACAAAGTTATAATGATTGCAATCGGTAATGTTCTTTAGTATTTAAATCAGAGGGATTTATTAACAGCTTAATTTCCATTATTTTAGGTACTCGTACGTAATAGGTATTTCATTAATGTTGACATACATAATTTAACTTTCCATAGGGGACATTATCTTATTTATTTGCGTTAAGCAGATTCTACGTATGTATTGTTATAATTGTTGTCCACGTTCTAATTTCTCCTGTGGAGTACAGTTACAGACACAAATCTCACACTCGTTTATCCTTAGTAGGTAAACATTTTTCTATTAGAATAAAAAGTGTTAACTTTAAACAAATAAAAGTAAAATTAAAGCTAAGTATATCAATCAGCTCTCGTAAATAGAATCCAATGTGATTGTCTTATTCGGCCCCTCGTTGTCATCTATTCTGTAGTCTAAATATAAACTGTGCACAATCAGGTAATTATTAATTAAAAAGTCTCTCTTTTTGACTCTTGACTTCACTTTTGTGTCAATTAGTTCGATTAAGCACTCATAATGCATTAGTAAGAGACGCTTGTAAAAAGTATGCCAACTTCTCAAAAACTATCGTGAAGTCGTTATTAAATATAAGTAATTAGTTACCATTAAATTATCTGCTGCTTGTATCGCTTGCTTCTTCAATAACCCTGGGATAGGCCGGTTTGACTCCATACAATGTTTTAGAATAAAACCAGCAGAAGACCTGTAGTTTGCGCCGGCCTACCATTCATGTCGTAGATTGCGTTCACAAAAATGCTGCTCAAGCCGAAATTCTTACCATTCTCACTGTATTTTATTAACACAGTAAGTAAGGTAACACAGCAGCATTACACTACTTGTTTAAAACTATTAAAGACCTGAACGCAGCGATAAAGTAAGTAGTTAATGTGCATAATGTAAAGCAAAACCAATTACTTTTACTGGCAAATAAAGTACTGTGTTTCGTGTGTAATCAAAACATGTAATTATCTTTCTCTGATTCTCGTGCTCGCAGCAACATTAAAAAAGCTTAATCCAAGAGAAGTTTTATGTGTCTAATCTTAAAAGTCTGTAATTCATAATTATACATCCTGACCGCGGAACGTGGCGCGCAATTAATTAAGCCTATTACGTTACTTCGTTAGATAAAGTTAGTGTATTTGTGTTGCGAGTTCTTGGTTGAATACACTGGTTTTTGTACCGCTGGGCAAACTTACTGTTACCACGGGTAATGCACTTCTTGTTATTACAGAAAAAAAACAACGTCCATCAGTGCGAAGGGAATTGATTTATTAGATAAACTATCAATTAATTACGCCGGTCTATACATTTACTATGCTTCGCTAATATCCGATGGTGTTTATAGCCATGTTTAAAGCCTTGGCAAAGTATCTAATAAGTTGTTTAATACCAACTTAACGATAGAAATCCTAGTTTTCCTTTTGATCCAAGCGATTGCGCCTATATCGTCGAATAATAAAAATATACGGTGATTGCTTGTCACAGTTCGTTGAGGATCTCAAAATGAAATGGTGTGTTAATGAGTATTTCATATTCTTACAATTAGGTACGTAAGCTACTTTTTACTATTGAGACACGGGAGCATTAGTCATACGAGTATTTTTATGACGAGAACGAAGTACGTGACTATTGCTAAATGCCAATGTGTTGCTTAGTAGCTGTTATGAAGGAACCATAAATAGATAAGCATAATAAAACTGAGCTGATAAAGAGTCTTTACCTCATATCCTACGATATGTGTACGTACAATTTATAAATGTAGAGTCAATGATACAAAAAGCAATTGAAGATTTTTTTCTTCCATTCCTTGAGTTTATTCAATTACCAAAAGGGATGTTATTTTTACTCCCCAAAAAGTCCTATTTCGGTTTACCATAATTTGATGAAATGGCAAAAATAGAGCAGCACGTAGAGCTAATATCAGAAACAGAAAATTTAGCTGGCAGAACCACTTTGAATCATTTACTCTCTTAAGACAGTAGTTAAGACAAATATGTAAGCTAACGAAGCGTCACGTGGGAAAATTATCAACTTTAAATAAACGTTTTACGGAATGATTAGTGTTTTTTTTTCTATAATTTGAATGTGAAATGGAGCGTCATCAGATGCGGTTAAGTGGTCACTCACCGAACGATTCCGCCGAAAAACTATCAAAATTCGTTCCTCTTGATGCCTCTGTAATGATCTAAATCATTCAGCCGTTTGTTTATCTTACTAAGTATTACATTTGAAATAATTTATTGCTTTTTAACAAAATGTGCAGGCGATTTTTGATCGTGCAGGATAAACAATATTCTTACTTTTTTCCATCTAGCTCTATAGTAGATGAATTTGGACTGGATGTCTCTAAAAGACCTAATATTTATAAAAAAAAAACGTGGTAATGTTTCTTTTGCTTATTGTATTCAGGAATGTATAAAATAAAGATTTATCTATAACTTCCCATCTACTACTTTGATTGACTTTCTATATCGCATCAAAGCTCCGGTGGGCTCGATCAGAAATAAAGCTATTTAGTTATCTTATCTAAGATCATCTCTATCAGACGGGGTCTTCTGCGGAGATGGCGAAGCAAACATAACATCGATGACCTGATGCCGCCGCAACACCGAAATGTCACTCAATCATTAGGCAGGTACGCCGCAATTTCTCCGCGCGAATGTCACGGTAATGAGCGCGTCGATAGAGCCCAATTCTCCCAATAATCCGCGGCCAATCAGCTATATAGATCACGAGATTGTTTGAGGCGGTTCGGTGATCGTGTCGTGAGAACGATAAGACACAGGCGAGCAGGTGGTTCCCTCCCCAACGATGGTTAACTGTTCCACCATCATCAACGGAGCGAGCCGAGCGCGCCACCGCGCAGTCCCGTCCCGAGACACCGGCGCAGCACGCGGCTCGCTAGCACTCGCTCGCTCCACGACCACCGCTACCGAATCGTTCGCAACTTACGCGGGAAAAGCTACCGGCACTTCTTGTTGCGCTCTCGGAACTTTCGCAGTGGCAGTGACGATACCATAGCACTTGGCGCTTTGTAACGACAGTGATTTGTTTATTGGATATTTACCTCCAATTGTTGAGCGTATTTTTTATTGCTACCAGTAAGGTAATCGGGGCAGATAGCATTAACGGTTGGCTCCGCGCTCGAGTGTGCCAGACCACAAGCATGACGAGCGCCGGCGACTGCGCTCTCGTGCTCCTCGTACTGGTATGTTTATAAGCTTTAACTTCATACTAATTACGTACTATGCTGTTTCTGAATGTAACGTCATGTCGACGTTACTAATTTTTCATTACCATTTCTAATGAGAAAACAAGTGTTGAAAGTCTTGATGAGAGCGATAAAATAAATGTTCGATCAGGTTCTTTCCATTCAGTTATCATTCGTTTTACCCAGTGCACTAAAATCTGAATGTTTCGTCCTCATTCTGGAGTATTGAAGACAAGTTATATTTGAATCCGGTTTGCGTCTACGAGAATATAATCATAAATACAGTGTTTGTAATCAGCTCTAAGCTGCATCCACAGCTGAACTCAGCCAACTGACCCACATTACAGTTTACTATACTAATAAACTCAATAACTTTGTCTATAAATCTCTTTTATGAAATTAACTTGAAAAGCTGAATGGAAATTTACATACCGGGTCTGCTTGCTAGTGTTCGAAAGCACTAAATATGTACTTTGGAACTGAGCATCATGGATATGTGAATTGAGATGATGGATGCAAACAAGCAAGGCAATTTGTCATTTCTACTGAATGCTAGCTACGGCAGAGCTTATTAGACCATAGTAACCAGTTTCGTATCCTCACACAGATATGCTGTAAATTCAATGAATGAGATGCTATGGATTGTGTGAAAGCTGATAAGGAAGGTTGTAGATAGTTCGGTAAACTTTTTGTAACTAGTAGGTAATGTGACTTACAGAGAACTACATTTTAACGACAGATCGTGGTCATGGTATTACAAATTGATGATATTATAGAAAATTCAGCATTTATTCTCTTATGTATAAAAGGTATAAAAGCTCTCCTTACAGTATATAAGTGCAACATACAGGTTTTAAACCTTCCCATGCTCGTTTGTTATAGCTAGTTTTTCCATCGACAAATGAGCGAACATTAATTTAAAAAAATATTTCTGTTGTTAGACACGTAAGAGAACCTATAAACTTTTGACAATACATTTTTTTATTACGTATTGAACGCTGCGAAGCGATTGTAATTAAATACATACTCTTAATGGTAAAATATAAAGGTACAATTAGAAACCTACGGCTCCTATCCTGGACGACATTGCCAGCATTGATCAGCAGTGGTGATTGAACCGGGAGTCGCACGTACGTGTTAATTTTTCCATTTACTAAACTATTTGTGAAATATTAAGTGTTATGGACAAATGTATGGATTTAAAATTGCAAACTTTTCGTTCGCTTTTAACAATTTCAAACATAAATATTGTACTTTACCCATGCTTATACGGAAATCGCCATGATTTATCGCGCTACATAGTATGTTGTATTTTCCTTTTGCTTATTAGCTGCAAATTGTTTGCGTTGTAAAGAAGTCAAATTAAAATTTTGGCTGGTACCTGCCACATAATTATTTGTATTACATGATCTTTTTACCCGGCACCGCGGCGTTAAGATTATTTGGTGTAAGTTTCAGATTAAATTCAGAATTTTAGAAATCGCTCGTAAATTTGGTTTTTACGGCTAATGACTTTCACACGAAGTATTCAGAAATTGAGCTCCTGTTCTCAAAGAATTGCACACGCTCTACTTTTTAGAACGTACCAGTTTTCAGATAATATTTATTGAGTATAACTGGTAACAAATTTCCTTTTAAATGAACCATGAAGAAAATTTTGTGTGGCATGATACAGCTATTTAGCTTTTTTTGTTGTATCAACAGTTTAAGCTTTTTTCTTTCACGCATAACGCTCACATTTTGCGCTTTGTATCAAACAAAAACTCGGATAATCGTGTTGTTTTCCTTTTCACGTCGTGTCGTTTAGCATTAATAATAAAACTTAGTAAAAACTAAAACAAAACGAAAGAGGACCCATCTTCAAGACTTTCACTGTAGGCACTAGTACCTACTTCTGACAAGCTCCTTCCTGTTTTCTTTTGTTTGTAAACGTTGCTCTAGTAATACTTTCAAAAGTACCTATTTATAGGTTAAAATATGTAATTAACTTAACTACCTACCTATTAGGATACCTGCCTATTTTATAGGTAAAATATGTAATTGCAAAACTGGAATGTCAGGTTACATTATGAATTACTCAATCTATGTACAAAATCCAGATTTGGAAAGCGTTGTTAGACAAAGCTTGTGTAGTAGACAGACACTAGACAGACACAAAATTAATTCGGTACATCAAATATACACAAAGAACTGTTATTATTAAAATTCAAGATCTTAACAAGGCACTAGTTAGGTGTAAGTAGCAAATTATACCGCGAAAGTAAAAGTAACGACGAAAAAAGTCGATTAGGACCAAATTGGAGCAAATTAGCAAAAAAGAGATCGCTAGTGTTTTTTTTTAAACTTAAATCCAAATTTAAAATTTACGATAAGAATAGCAGCCAGTGGCCTAGTAGCTTAAAGGCCAAGTTCATAAAAGAAGAATGAGTAATAGCGATATCGTGGAGTATAATAGCTAAAATATTCTGTTTTCAAACCGTTTAACCTTTTTAGCATTTAGATAGGAGCAATTTTAAAAAATAAATTTCACGCGGATTACTTTTGTGAAATTCTCACAAGAAATGTAGAAAACATTGGCGTGAAATGCGTTCAAACTAAAAGATTACTAGTTAGCCGGTTTAACAGGAGTAAGTTATTTTCAACTGACTACATTGAACGTCATTTATTAAAAAAAGAGCTGCTTCAAGTTTTATTGTTATTCTGAACTTGATAAAATTAATATTGGCTTGTTTGGTTGTACTAATTAAGTAATTAAAGTTCACAATAGCGCCAGCAATATTGTTATTAAAATAAGTACAATAACAGAGGTTGTCTATCATTAAATTCATTTCGCCGTAAATATAATAATAACAGATGCCTACGTCTTTATTACTGCCATAATTAGATAGTGAATTAAGTGATGAAACTCACAAAGAATCAAATCAAATTAATATAAGTACAATTGTAATAACTCTATAGCGGTTACTCACCTCACGATCAACCGATGGATCGATCTGTTCTGCGCATGCGTGCTTTACTTGAGTTAGAGGCTGCGCGCACGCTTTCAGTGGCCGACTGATCGCTCCAACCAGACGTAACTGCATTGTACTTAACAGTGCACTATCCTCATAAAAATGTCTTCGTAATCACTTCTGAAACATTAATCAGCTCAACGGTAGATGAGCTTTACAACTGCTGGCGTAGAAAAGTGTGAATATATAGCACTATTTAATGTTTTATGAACCGACCACAGGTTTTTAGTTTTTCTGAGATCTAGGGAAAACTGTATTGTAAAATTTCCATATTCCTTGATTTAATCGTACGTGTCATAATATCCTACAGCTGTTACACTATTTATTCACTTCATGACAACTAAATACTGTATTACAGAACCAATAAAGCGTCTCAGCGACCGAATTAGGCCCAGGAAAACTTATTGTCTACCTCTTTAAGCATCTATAGATACCAAAATCAAATGATTTTGACTACTCTGAGATTTCTTTAAATATAAGAACTCTCATTAACTTATCGCCTTCTGAAAATTTATGAAGCAAAACATAAACCAAATGCTTTATGGATTTCTATTAAATAACACCCAATAAAAATAGATACAAGTGAGATTTGCCCAAAACGTGGTTGAAAATTAAAACTTTAGTCTCAATTAACACAAGCTGTTAATACTGTAAAACGCATTAATTACAACTTAATTAAATAATTTTGACACATTTAAGCATCAAACAGAATTAATAGCTTGTTAATCACCGACATACAATACAACCAGTTTAAAATAATTGCAGTTCATAAATTAAAATGGAAAATGATAACTCTTACTGAGTAGTAGGTACTTATTACACGTGAGCTGTTTAACACGGCAATTAGAGTCACTATAATAGCATTGGCCTGGGAATACGATAAGGTACCGTGGGACTGGACGAGCGCATCTAATCTTTGAATTAAGGAAGTGTTAACTTGATACTGCAAACGACTTGATTAGGCATATTACATAGAAAGTTCAACACTCCAGTGTACTTAATTGCGAGAGAGTTATTATATTGAAAACTAATGGTGATGAGGATGGGTTTAATGGAAAAGGTAGACGGATACAGCTGAGCTTTCATTTAGTCCATGGGCTTTAGTGCTGATTACTTTTACTAAACTCGTTTTACTTGCAGACATTCGTATTATCATGCGTAATCCAATATTGTTTTTTTATTTTTAAAACTTTTTCTCTGCGAATAATTGGTCGTTTGATCAAGTTCAAAATGTAGAGTCTCTTATTTACCTCGAAGGCCAAAGTAAAAAGGTACCTATTTAGTGTAATAAATCGTCCCTGTCCTCATTGGTGAGTAGCTATATGCTCTTAAACATCAAGTGGTGTACGAGACGCGCATACCACAATGCCGATATAATAGTGTAGGTGAAAATGCTGTGACCTGACCTGTCTGAGCCAAGTCTAGCAAGTGGTCGCGATACTCACTATCATTAGAAATCTTGTCATAAATCAATAAACTCATTATTCATACGACATTAAATTTAATAATACGGGTGTAAATGTACAATATTTATGACTGACTCTATCAATGAATTTTCATCATTAAAATATTGATCGGCGTAGTAAAAGTCTCAAGTGCATGTTACTATTAATTTGAGAGAAATTAATTGATTCCGCGTATCTAATGTTTCGTATTCCGTTTTTGAATATGTTATCATTTACCATCAACATCGTCTACAAATTTAAAAAAAAACATCCCATTTTTGTATGAGAAAATTAAATCTGAGAGATTTTAGGAGGCCTCATGTATTGAACTAGAATAAAAAGTAGTTACAGGTGCGCAGGTACTACATGAACAATCTATTACTCACAGGACAGGACTACCAACATCTTTTAAACTAAGACTTGTAGCTTAGCGCGCCGCGCGGCGGCTCCTTTCCTCTAAAACTGCAAAGGTCTTACTTTAAGAGGTAGAAGTAGGCCACCTGGTCCACTTTTGCCATCCATCTAGCAGGTCTTATCGCTACTTCTATAATGCCAGTAAATTAGAAAAATAATGACAAACTTTACTCGGCATACCGCTTAAGAAATGTACAAGAATCATAAATACCACTGAGGCACCGACCATTTATTATCTTTATCAATAAGTATTAAGTATCAACTTCCTCTTGATAATAAGGAAAAATAAGTGCTTAAACTTCACAAGACCACCTGCTGGAGTACGTAAAATAATACATTTTTGATCAACATTCAAGCAGACGTTGCTGTAACGAAACCGTTTGAAACACAGAATCAATTAGTTCCCCGAAACAAGTCTTCACGCCCAATAATCAGAGGAAAACCGTTTTAGAAAAAAAAAACCGTTTAACAGTCTGTACCAAAATTTACATACAAGTAAGAGATAATATCTTGGACCCGACTACGTTTCCGCACGAAGTTGTATGCCAATGGTCATCTGAATGACCCCTGTACTTCGCCGAAAACTATACCTACATGACCGACACACTTTTATAACGTACCATCCATTGCGTACCCATAACGCAAACAGAACTGAGTTACTCGTATTGACTCAGCAATGTAACTAAAAGATTCACGATATAACAAAGTAGTTGAAGCATGAACCGTGGTAAACTCTATAAAATCGACTTACTTTCAACGACGGCGTATTAGCCGACCTCACGTTCACGGACCAAATGATGTGGTATGGTTCGCTTCATTCTCTAAACCACAACCACACTCATAATCCAACTCAACTGCTCTATTCGACTTAAATCGATACTCTAGGAAAAGTGTATTGTATTTAAAATAAAATGAATAAGAAGCTATGTTGTTCTACAGAACTCTACAACTATAGGAAATTCCAAAAGAAATGTATTTACATTTTTTTCTAATATACTAACCAAAAATTACATTAAGAAGATGCGTTCTTTTTAATTATCTATTAGAACTGCGAGCAATATACCTATACACGACCGAATTAGTACTCTACTTTTATAATTTAATCGAAAATCCATTTGTCTAGAAACAATATCGCTTTACAAGACTTTCCAATAACCATTTATGTTTCAGACTTTCTTTAAATACTAAGACTTAATGATCTAGTCTTACATTCGATCACGATCACGTAAAACATTAAAAATAAAATAATGAAATCGACATCAGACCAACTTTTCCGAAAGATAATAGCAAACATTTTATTTGTGGTCAGCTTTGATAGCCCCTGAGCTATCATTAAACTGGTTTCTAGAATTATCTGCGCTTAAGATACTATCCACTATAAATAATGTGCCTCCTATAACAACAACATTGGTTTGCTAAAAAATGTGGCTGAGTAATGCTTCCATTTATAATGTGGAACTCTCTCACCAGACTTATGACTCTCTGTACCACAAGACGCAAATCTTAGCGGTATGGATTTGTAATTAACATTAAAAGTCCATTCATACGTGTACCGAGGTATTCACGTCATCAGTGAGTTTTTCCGAGTACAAATGTATAAGTATATGGAAGCTGTGCAGTAACCCTACACAACATTAGCCAAATAGAGCGAATGTTTACCGATTCGTTGGTATCCCCAAAAACAAATGCCGTCTTATATAAGTTTTCACCAATAAACTATCATGAGGGACTAGGTACTTACATCCTGTAATTACACTAATCAGATAAATATACCGTCATTATAACAATGGTAAGAATCAACAGCCTAATTGAGATAAACAAGGTAGAGGCACGTCACTGTTAAACCCAAATAGATTTAGACGTGATAAGATCCAAAGTGTTGGCGAACACAATGTGAAAGGAAATTTATATGTATCTAACAATACTTGCATTTAATTAACTTCCTAATTGTTTGATGGCGTGTTAGTCTTCCTTCCTACAAATTGAATGCTCATTGTTACAGTTCCGGGCAGCATTCGCACAAGACTACGATGGTGAGTGTTTACCGTTGTTTATTCACTTGATAATATTTAACACTTGGATCTTGATATCTGTGTCGAGGCTTCACTTTGATAGTCACTTTCAAGGTCAAAGTTTGAATCAAGCATAGGTTCACGTATAGATAAGTACTGCGTTCTGAGCTCAATTAACCTCTTCCTAGCCTGGGAACATTGAGATAGTATGTTTTATTAATACTTGATCACAAAAAAAAACCTTTTGATCTATTGACATGGCACAAGTTATTGACGGACACATTTTATAGGATAATTATAAAACATATCTAACTGTACGAGTATACATGTGAACTTAAGCTACGTATATTCAAGCCATCCTGATCTGAAACTGATCGTAAGGTACATTGCATTCAATCTATTGCTTGATTTTCCACAGTAACGGACATCCAATGCACGTTTGCGAGCGGCGGCTCTGGTTTGCGGGATTCCGTCACAGCGCTACTGAGGAAGCCGGAAGGGTTCCGTGGAGCGCCGCTATTCGCAGACGACAGAGCCACCGACCCCGTCACAGATCCCGTCTGCCAAGTCCGGCCCGAGCCTGAAGACCCAACAGGACTGCTATACAGGCTACGGATCACGGATTTCACGAGATGCGGTGTCCTCAAACGAAATGTACGTAAATTTTGATTGGTCAGTCTATGCTGCAATAGTTCAAAATGAAGATTGACCCTTACCTTGGATTGCGTAGCACTACAATTAAAAATTTGTTTCACCGTAGTCACGCACTTTTAGCTAACTGTGGGCACCCATCTTACATTCTAATTTTAACAAATTTTCGAGTCGTTAAATCGGAACTTCCATGTAACACAGTGAGCATTCTTAAATTATAGTGTCGTTAGCATATTTCGGTGAGTTTCATTTACGTGTCGTACCGTGCGAAAAAGTGCTATTGTTCGTCGAGTAAGCGTCGAGATTCGTAAAACAGACGCATAGTAGGTAATCATAGCACACTGGATGTTGTCATCAGAAGATAATAACGTATTCCGTTACTAACAGTAAGAAGTATGCGAGTGGCCTACACACAACGAGGCAGTCAGCTGATATATTATTAAACGGCAAGCGAGACCGGTACACCATCGCGGTAAAGAGAAATCTAAAACACGTGTCAATAGGGGAATCGATTGAATACAATGCACTAGGCTATACTAGATACATTCTAATAATTGTGTCAATCAATCTAGTTCTAGGTTGAAGAGATCGGAAAACTGCGGTATCTTGTAACAATATCGTATGTAATTATCTTTTCACCGTTTTTGCTCTTTAGTAGTGTGTAAATCACGAAGCAATAAATTTATCAGGTGCTATGACACCGCTCTATGTGAAAAACGGTAACTTAATGTGGCATAGAGCTTGTGATGATTACGGATCGAGAATAAGACGCTTGACAGTCGAGTTGACGACCACATTACCGGAAGCTCCATATTGTTTTATCTACGTTAAACCTAATGGTTTTTTTTGAGATTGATAACCGAATTCCTTTCGCGACATTTACTAGTTAATGATTTAGTGTTAGTGTCATTTAAGTATGCGTTCGTAGTGTTCCAAATACATTGACATTCAAGAATATTATGCGGGACTGGGGAACTACCCACATAAGTACTACCTACTGCCGACTACCTAACTGGTTAACCCGTTTGACTACAAACGCAAACATTTGTCGGTTGCCCTTGGCACTACTAAAGGACAAGTTTTGCGAATGTAGGTTGGTATTTTACAGAGCTTTGAGCCTTTTAACACACTTTCTTTAGCTTTACACTATTCATTCGTTTATAGACTGGCGTGTATAAAATAATAAATCGGTTATTATGAATGCAAACTAACACAGTTATTATTTTTATCCACCCAGGGTTTCGTCCACGTCCGAGTATGGTTCCCTCAGTTCCCTGGTGTGGTGATGCAGTCGGACCAGGAGCTGATCATCATGTGCAAGCCTCCAGAGCCCACTATCATTGAGAACAAAGCGGCGGGGTTCGCTGGCAGCTTGTAAGTTAATATTTGAATAGTTAGTTCTAGATAAATATTTAGCTAAAAATCTTGTACGTAGGTCTTTAAAGTTTTTTACATTTTCACATCAGGCTTAAGAGGCTTTTTTAAGAAAAATCAGGATAAACTTTTTGGATTGACACTTGCTTAAAACCCTTGCGGTTTGTATTCGTTCCTAGACTAACATATAGATATCTAGGAGGTATATTAGAGAGAACAGGTGCCTCTTTTTTTATAATAAAAAGTCTCAAACGAAGTAGGACAACTGGCGTAAAAACAATAAATCTCGTATTTACGCTAGTTAGCCTACTTCGATATCGTAAATGCGAGGTCTATGTAGACAACAATATTCTCATGTACGAGGAACTCAGGCAGTCACCATCTTGCTCCACAGCCCTCATGGCGCCCGAGTATCAGGCGTGGTGGAGGAGACGCCCGGCCGGCTGGAGTACGAGGTAGCGCTGTACAAGGAAGCGCCGCCCGTGTCCCGCCACACAAACCACTCCGTTGACTTGCCTGTAGACCAGGTAACTGGTGTACGTTCTGCTGTTATCTCTACCTAAACAGGTGTTGCTCCTGGTCCCAAGTAAAACTCCCATATATATAAAAAAAATGATTCAAGCGTTTCGACGAAGCACCTAGTCAGTAGCTAATTTAGTAAGTTACCCACCAAAGCAGATCAACAACTTTGTCGATTTGCAAGTTTTTCCTAGCATTCTTGACTTTTTGTTTAGGCCTTTAAAGCGAACATTACAAAAAGTCAAAACATCAAAAAAATATTTTACACTTAGTTAAAAATAACGGAGTACCTACATACAAAAAAGCAAGGTTGTGCAACACGTGATTCCTTTCAAAAATTTTAGCTTTTATTTTTGTGCTTGTAAAATGGGTAATTGAACCGTTAACCGTGTAGGCTGTGCCGATCGGCACGAAGCTGCAGCTGCGTGCGCGCATCAACCCGGACTCGGCGTGGCGGCACATCAAGCTGCTGGAAGTGGCCGTGTCGCCTGACCCTGATCGGCCACACGCGCCGGGCGCCGTCCTGCTCGTCAAAGATGGGCAAGTCGAGCAAAAAACACACTTTTGTTTGCCTCTTTGTTATCCGTTAAAACGACTTATTATAAATCGATTTCACGCTTAATAAAAAAGTCCTCTATCCGCGATAGTGATAATTGGAAAACATCGATACATCAAAGAGCCGTTTTCAGAAATAGATCACGACTTTTTGTGATGTTTCTAGAACTCATTTTTACCAAGAATGATTTTTTTTTTAATTTGTAACTGTTTCAACAGGTGTAGAAATCGAGACTTTGCGTCAATTATACCGCACCAGCCGGCTCGCTACAGGGAAAGACATAATGAGGTGTTCCTGGACTTCGAAGCATTTCTGCTTGCCTCTATGAAGGAACGCTCCACACTCTGGATTCATTCTCAAATTAAAGCTTGCATGGACGCCGCCGACTGCCAACCTGATTACTGCTTGGATCTATTTGAACCTTCAGGTATCTAGAAATGTTTTGCTCTATTTCAATAATGACAAAAAGAGAACACCTATTGCTTTTTATAGGCGAATATTCTTGTTAGCTTCTAGCTTTTTGTAAACAATCGCTTATAAACGGTGTCATGCAATGTGTAGGTACCTGCGAGGCACCAAATGCCTTGTTTTCATTATTCACATTGACGATAACGACAAGTTTGCAAAACAAATGAAGGAAAATCTTTATGTACTCTTTAAATAACGTTCAACATCAGAAAACAATAGCAAGAAATACGTACACTTTAGTATGAGGCTGCAAGATTTTTAATCCATGCGTTACAATTTTTCAGGTCACGGTCGTCGGAGAAGATCCCTACCAGAGGCATCTCACAATAACAACATCACAAGTTCGGCGTTAGTAGCTGACAACTCCTCAACTCCTTTCACACGTTTTAAGGAAAACTTGGAATATTCAGTAGTAATGCCAGGAGAGCTGTTTCACAGAACTCCGCTAGAAGCAACTTGTGCAACGTCCATGATGGTAGCAGTCGCTTTAGGAGCGCTGCTCTTTATGTCCGCCTTGCTAGTAAGTCAAAAAACTAACATAATCTTTGTTTAAGACCATATAATCTTAAAGCTTCTGGCATAAAGCTATCAGAATTTATAAAATTATAAAATCTGTGCATTTAAACCACTGCTGGGCACAGGCCTCTTCCCATATATCCCAGGTTTGAGCATTGATCACCACGCTAGCTCACTGCGGACTGGCGATTACAGATACCAATATGTGGAATCCAGGTTTCCTCAAGATGTTTTCCTTCACCGTTTGTCAGTGTCTTAGAATAATTAAGAAAGCAAATGTAACTTTGTAAAAGACACATTGGCACTTGCCTGCTCAGGAGATCGAACCTGCACTTCGTCCATACATAGAACCGCAAGACCACCACGACATTTACAATATTTTTATAAATAATTATTTTTACAGATGTGTTATTTAGCTACGAAGCTCAACTCTACAATGCTGAAAAATAGTAGCCTTCGATCTCCATCGGGGAAAGGATTTGAGCAGATTCTGAGAGAGCTTGCGCACCATTCACTCCCTGATTCCGGATATACTGGCCGACCAACAGTGCAGTGATATTTATATTGTTAGTAAGAATCTAGGATCATTGAAAGCACTAACATATCTAAAATATTTCAATTTCGAATCCACTACAAGAAATTGAGATTATTCAAAAGAAGATTTACTAGAGATAGCGCTATAGCGCCAAAGCACTAAAGCTACACCGTATGTTTTGCTACATATCAACATTCCAATAAAATTAATCAATGCTTTTTTTATTATAAAAATTCGTTTGAATAAAAGTTAAACTTTTTCGTAGTCTAGGTTACCGTAGGAAAATATTAATTTAATTTATTAACTAGACATAGTAAATTATTAAACTTATGACTGAAAAATCGCAAGTTCTACTGTGTGCAGATTACTTGGTAATTTTTTCAGTCATGACTGTCACATGAATAGTATTAAAATATAGACTAATTAGTACATAAATATAATTTATTAAAATTTAGGAATAAACCAAATAAATTAACCACGTATTTTATTTAACCCTACGTAATTTGATTTATGGCAACCCAATGATCTTGTCAATTATCTAAACTGTCAATGTCAAATTACTTGATATGACAATACAAACAAATCGTGTAATTGCAGCAAAACTATTGAATACCTATTTAAATTACTGCAAACAATAATGAGTAAAAGAAGCTCAACAGTTATGGCAGCAAACCTGAACACTAAGAAAGCAAAACATTGGTCTTTAGGATTACTGGAGTCCATGAAAGATCCGGAAAGTATAGTGAAAGAAACTAAACAAGCTGTTGTAATAAAAGATAAATATCCTAAAGCAAAAATTCACTATTTAGTCCTTCCTCACGCCGATATAAGCAGTATATACAAGTTAGACAAATCACATATAAATCTCCTTATAGAATTTGATAATTTGTTTAAAGAAATACAAAGTGATGTGGAGTTACCACTAAAAGCCGGCTTTCACGCAGTGCCAAGTATGCAGCGGCTTCACATGCACATAATCAGCACAGATATGGTGTCACCTTGTTTAAAAACAAAAATACACTACAATAGTTTTACAACTCAATTTTTTAGACCATATGCAGGTGGGTAACTTCATTAATATTGCTGACAAGAATATTATAACGTTATTCTATTTAACTCATTTTTACTAGCAATAGGTATTCTACTATACCATAATAAAAGATACATATATTTTCAGTATTATTTATTTAATGAATTATGTAAAGAACTATGTATATAAGTTACAAACTATTATCTTGGTATCCTATTTCAGATATATTAGAAGAATTAAAAGAGAATGGATGTATTAAGAAAATGTCCCCGGAATTACACAAGAGTTTGATGTCTACTGAACTACAATGTAATCAATGTACCTACAAGCCTAAAAATATGCCGCAGCTGAAAGAACATTTACTGACCCATTTTAAATAGTCAGAATAATAAGTTAAAATTTCATAGTCAATATTTTTATTTTATTCATCACCCCTACCTTTTGAAAAATTTATTTATTAAGTATGATTGTCAGTCACGACTGGCAGAATATAATTATGTCACTCATAAAACCCAGGTTATTAAAAGGTCAAAACTATAATAAATACCTGCAAATAAGTATTTGGAACAAAAATCAGTAGAGAGACAGATTAAGTACAATAATTCAGTTGTAGAACTGGTCATTGTGTTATTTTCACAACAGCTGATAAGTTTATAGCAATATATCACAATTCATAATCTATAAAAAATATATTATGCCTTTTAGACAAGTGCTCATAAGATACTTCCATAAACCTACACAGAATGTGCGTCTAAATATAATTAGTTGTGACATCTTTATGTGTAAAATGCATTACAGTTTCATCCTGCACTTTATATTTTATACAATGTCTTATTCTTATAGATTTTCCTAACATTGCACTCCCTTATATTACCAATATTTAGGTACTTTTAATAAAAAATATACAGCCTACATATCTGAAAATATCTTTACTCTTAAAATGCTTAGTTATGCACTAAGCATTAGATATAGTTCATAGTCCTGGCGTTGTGTCGCCATTAATTAAAACCTTTAATTTCAATTTTTTCTACTTTATCAATACAAGCTCTGTATGTAGAGAATCTAACCGCATTTACCATTATTTACACTTACTCAAGTTAAAAATGTAAATATGATACATAATTCTGCTATCAAATACATATTCAATATTATTCATGAGACCGTCTATAAGGCAATTTACTATACATTGGGCTATCAGTATCTAATAAAGAACTTGTTTCTGTGCTGTTACTTTCATCACCTGGAGTATTATAAATAGACAAATTGCGTCTTTTAAAAGTCTTTTTTGGCCCACCAGACATTGGTGTTTTATATTCAAAAGTACTATCTAAACTGCGTGACATAGATGTAGACGCAGGTGTTACAATTCTCGGGGTAGCTTCACTCTGTCTAGGGGTTACAGGTTCAGGGAGTTGTAATGACATTTTAGCTGGCTTATGTGGAGTTTGCATGAATTGTGTTGGTACTTGATCTTTATATATTGAACCACTATCAGCACATGGTTCTTTCATTTCCCGGCCAGATCGGGCCATAACTACTTGCACTGGGTCATCAATACCCAATTTCTTACACAAGCTTACAGTTTGTGGGTTTAATATTGGCACTGTTGGGGGACACTTGAACATGCTTCGATTGTGAACAGGAGCTGTTCTTACGAAACTTTCGTCACTTATAATGACACTTCCAAGTATTTCTAATACTTTAGCCTTCTCTTGCTCTGTTGGTGAGAAATCATACCTAGAATGTAAAAAACAGTGTTAAAATGTAGAGCTAGATAAATTCGTCTAAAATGATGAACATTAATATTAAAACTACTTGCCTTTCATTTCCTCCAGGGCCAGGTAAATGTACATTAACATTTTTCACAGTTAACAAATGGTTGGTGTTTTTCAATATCGCCAACCATTCTTCATCATACTTCAGGCACATATCCCCATCAAACTCAGGGGGAATATCCAGTATTTGTAAGTGTTTCCGTTTAGGCAAACATTTGTCTAATGCCAAGAACTTTGTCTCTCCTCCGTCATGTTCAACTAGAGCTGCGTATTGGCAATGCAGATGTGCTGCAAACCAATAGTCTGGCTTCAAAGTGTGAAGTAGTTTCATTGCTGGTACACTGCCTAACTGGTTAGATTCTATATCTTCCCTAAAATTATTTTGTTTTTATAAACAAGCATTGTTACAGTAACGTTTAATGTAATCATGCATTAAAGATGAATATTTGTCTCTAAAATTCTTTGCTAATTGTTACCAGTTTTATTATTTTATTTTTGACAGCTGGTATACAGCTATCAAAAATAAAATAATAAAACTGGTTGCAATGCTTGTTGAAGATAATTCGCAGATGCACATAAATTTGCATATTATAAGTAACAATAGTATTAAGTAATGCATGCAGTATATTCATTGGTGATTTGACTTAAATTACCTTAAAAATGGCTTATACTTTATCAGCATTCTTGTATCACCATGATCAGTTATACCTCGTGGCCAGTCATGGGATAGCATAACATGGACTTTTTCTTTTAACTGGCTGAGTCTAAAAACATCAACAGATCTGACATGATACACTGTCCTCATGGAGCTTTGTGAATAAGGAAGGCACTCCCAATGGCCCTGCAGATAATCTTGACCTTTATAAATTCCTGACAAGCCTGGAATAATAAATAGTTACGATTATATGACAACTCATTGCAGTATCATAGTGGGTCGACATTGTGATTCATTATACATTTTGGCAGAGCATTTTAGGTATTGTTTTTTCAAAACATACATTTTTTTAATGAAATATAAGTAACAGTAACACTCTGAGGTAGAATAAAAAATATATTTTCAAATCTAACCTCCAATTTTCAGATCACCAAACTTCACAACACCAGCTCTGCCTAGATAATAAATATTAGGCGCCACCCAGCCGCCGTATGGCAGCTCTTGTAAATAATTAGATGCCTCATGATTACCGCCAATGAATATTGTTAATATGGGGGCTCTTTTTTCACCACTGTAATACCTGGAAATATATAAAGTACTATCAATAAGTTTTACCTAAAAAACATTGTTGTTTTCATGTAATAACCATGATTAAGAGTTGTGTATATTATGTAGAAAAAGGTAACAATGTTTATTCGAATTATTTAGTCAGTGCTCATAATATTATTACATACTTGTAAAATGTACACATGTCTAGGTACTTGTCTGGCACGGCCATAACCTTAAGATCTTCATGATTCCGAACCGATTGGAAGTCACCGCAGCATATCAATAAATCAATTTTAATTCCTTCTCTTGCTTGTACAGTTTCAATGCATTCGTATATTTTTTCAAGCTCACCATGAGCACAACCCTCTACTGCGATTTTCATCTTAAAGACTAAAACAGTCTTATGAAATTACTCTGAAACGATTTTTAGAAACAACTTTAATAATTTGAACCTTTACTCGTTTTCGGCATACTTATATGTGGAGCAACGAATTATAATAGTATTTGTTTTTTAAAAATTATAGTTCTCCGGCCAAATATCAACTTTTAACAGTTGGCGTCATATGTCAAATGTCAATCGAATTCAATCGATGATCTATTCGTCAAAAACCAGCGACACACTACCACAGACTATGAATAGAATGAGATAATTATAAGAAAATCGATTCCGCAATTTTTTTGCTGAATATAATAAATTTAGAAAGTGACTTAAGACTAATTGTTTAGTGTTGAAATAAAATCAAAACCAAAACAAACCATATTTCACAATACAAAGTTTTATAGAATATTCACTCTGTAAGAAGAGTTTTAAAATCCGTTATGTTTAATTTCAAATATGGCAGATTACCTGGAACGCTATCATCAATCATGTGCCGTGATCCCACTTAATTCGTGCATACTTTAAAATATCTCTATATGTCCGTAAAACGGGGTAAATAGAGACATTTTCGGTGAATAGAAGCATAGTTTTTCTTAAATTTTGCAAGTTTTACGAGACAAAATTATTATTTCAAGATTCTTAACTGTGTGATAAAATACAAGTAGACGAGAGTTTATGTAAAGCAACTTAATCGACACCCCGAAAGCAATTTATATATTATTTTTCTATTCACCCCTTCAATCTCTATTCACCCCGTTTTACTGTACTATATGTTTGTGGATTACCTATATTAATATCGAGTTAGTATTTTTATTTTCTTTTAAATTTATCTGTGCTTACTTTCCCTTTTTTATCCCGACTACACCCTAGAAATACTTACCGCTTAGCACCTTTGCGAACAGTTACACCAAAGTTTACGGGTGATATTTGCTGTATAGGGTTCCGTAGCCACAGAGCGAAAACGGAACCAGAAATAACAATACATTTTGGGGATATAAATACTAAAGTGACCATGATTTTTTTTAATTCAGTAGTTTGCGCAAGAGAAACTTCCAAAGCGGTAAAATGTGCGGGGGCGCACATTTTCTAACTTCTTCGCTGTAGCTTCTAAAATAAGAGTATGTAGGTACGGTCAGCATGAAAAGTCATCAAAAGAATGAATTACTGTTGTGCTATTATGTAACAAAATAGGATTAACTCCTGGTACAGTTAAAACATACTAAGCACCAATTCCTACATGTCATAGAAGAATAATGACACTTTGTACCTAAATCGGTTTGTGTTAACCGACTACTAATGCTGACTGTACTATCATCATACAAACTTCCACTGAAAATTGGCTTGAACGAGACCAGGTAAGTATTTTTTTTTAATACATCATAAATCGTAAACCACAACTTGTTGCTACGAAACTCTTCATGGTTGAGTCCGGGTCATATCTACTTGGCTGCCTTTCTTTTTACCAAAACCAATTAAAAGCATTTTGAAACTACTTTTGAATATAAATATGTAGGTATAGGTACCTTTCATGGAATTATGTAGTTAAGTATAGTAGTTTATTAAATACCTACTCACAGTAAATGTTACCTCACTCTGAGCTGATTAGTGCTCATGTGGGATTGATGTACTTAATAAGCGTGTGGTAAACACGTTATATTGAATACTTAATAATTTACCAGTGTCGTTTCAAATATAGTAGATATGTACCTACTAAATCGCTACCTAACTAAATTTCTTATTGGCGCCGGTGTAGGGACCTATAAACAGATTTTACTTGCAAAAGGTACCAGCGAACTTCTTATAATGTACTTGGATTTAAAACCTATATTACTTGTATACCACCGTCTTCCGTAATAACATTGCACCACCAAGTACGGATTTGAGATTGGAACTTTGAAGATCTGAAAAAAGAACTGGAAGTCAGGTAACTATTTACTTCTAGATAAAGGCTGTACGGTTCACGTACACTCGTGACGCGACATCGAGCTGAGTAAGCATATTGGTCGATTCACTTAGTTCGCAACAATTACTAAAACTAGCTTCAATGTGTGTGTTAGAGCCAACGTAAAACGGTCGTATCTGTAAGAATCATTAAAACCTGCTATTAACTGTATCTGGTGGATAATAAACCTTACATAACTAAGTGAAGGGTATTCATTCATCACTACACTCAACAAACTACTCAACTCAACTTATCCAACTCAACTAACGGTAATGTACGGGCCCACTAAACTCTTACATTTAATAATATGACATAATTCCTACCTTTAAGTACCTTTACCTACAACTTTTCAGTCAGTAAGTATCTTAAAAGGTACCACCTGCTAATTGAAGTAGAATCGTTCAGTAAGGAGGTTTGGAGATGTTATAGTTATATTATGATATTACATAGGTTTTGATAAATCATAATTTAACATTAAACACAGGCATGCTAACTTGACAGACGTGTAAGTAGCCACCACGTACCTTGACAACTCAATTAGCGGTTCCATTGCGTGAAGTGGGCACAAAAATTAGGTCGCGATAATTGCTACGAAGTGGAAGGCACAATAATAAGCAACTAATTGCGGGTTTTAGTAGACCATCGATCATGGAACTTGGTGTAACACCTTCATATCGAACTGACCACTCTAACCGGTAGCTTTCCTGGGTTAAAGGTCATTAAAGAGTTTGTAGACGACATAATATCTAAAGCTATTGGACAACGAGTGAGAGATTTATGAAGATGGGTAAAGAAGACAGTTTGACAGACATGTGTGTGTATAGTAAGTTGTATGTGTACTGAACGTGAACTTACATCACGGGTCGGCAGTTTCTCCAGTGAGCACGTAGATAAAGACCCGAGCGGTATGACGTCAGAGTGGCCGGCAGAGCGCGCCAATGGCGAGGGGCGAGGCGGCGCTACGGTGCGCGCGCGCCGCCCACTCGCGCCGCACAAGGGAAAACTCGGAAAACTTGTTCCGTTCTTATAGTGATTTTGATTTCAGGACTTTTTATTAAATATTTACTTTTACTTCAAAGATAATGAAAATGAGTTTTTTAATGAAGTGGGTTTGTATTTCATTATTCAAATGATTGTAATATAATAATGACAATACTTTAATAATTAAGTATTTCAATTATTTGGTTATGTACCCTATAGGCAGGTTCTACTCGGAGATCAATTGCAATCCTTGAAACGAAGAAATCCAAGGAAAAGTAGACATAGCTTCATTGTAACAAAAATAAATCCTTTGCGAATAAACAAGTAATAATAATTAAAGAAATTCCTATAACAAGCGATATAAATTGGTAACGATTTAAACTTTATTTCAAGTTTATTAGTTCCTTACATTTTACAAGTTTATTTACATTATAAGCAATAACATAATGAGTAATCGATAAGTAAACAAATATAAGTCGGACGTATCAGCGGCCGGCGCGCGCGCCCCTTCTGTCAAACATTTTTATAGTTATGCGCGGAGCATAAGGAACTCTTTATAGTCTATGCGCGCGAGTCGGCCGCACGCGCGTTCATCTTGCGACGTTTAAAAAAAAATTGTTCGCGGTATTTGATTATCGAATTACTGAAGTTTGTGGTAACAATGAGTTGGGAGCATGATCGTGACCGACCCTGCGACAAACTGGAGATCAATGAAGCTGTAGGAAAATTACTGGAGACATTTAACTACGACAGTATAGTCCCGCAGCCTCCGAGGTGAGTAATTGTTTACATTTTTACTTTTCCATACTTTGAGTGATTAAATCAATGCAAAATAAATCTTCTGGTTAAAAGGTAGAAAAAATTAAGCAAATGACTTGCTACGCCGACCATTCGCTTTGCTACGCAGTAACTTGGTAGGAATAAAGGGTTTTTAATTCGAGTGATGCTTGTATGCTTGGTTTTGTAATTATTACTTTAAATTACAAAAATATTATTGCGTCAAATATTAAAAGAAAGCCCATAATGATAATTAAAATTAATTATTTAAATAAGTTAATAACAAACAAGTAGCACATTTCCCGCACGGAAAGTTTCGCAAGTTTACATAATCTTTGATAAACAGTTGAATTAAATTTTGAGGATTATTTTGATGCATTTAATTGTATAGAAGACTATTATTGTTTTTGCGGTCTTGAAGCGTCTTACCGCCGACTTTTAAAGCTTTAAGCAACGCCTTAACTTATGATGTAGATATATTATGTACTCATAGGTAAAGTTACTAACTGGAAATCTTTATATTATAGTTTAGATTTTTTTATACTTTTAACCAGCCCGAGTCAGGACAAGAGCCGTTTGTCATTTTGATAAAAGCTCTTTTGTATTCCGTAGCCAAATGGCAAACGGAACCCTTGTTTTATTCGTCATGTCTCAAATATGCAATTAATTTTTGGGCTCTCCTACTCATACTTATAATTGAAATTAATTTGGTAGATTTAAGGTTTGAAGAATATTTTTTTCTAAACTAAAAAGTTAGTGCGAGAGACATTTCCAAAGTGTTAAAATTTGTCGCTCCCCGTCCAGTAACATTTTTGCACTCTCCTTTTTAGTGGTTGATATGTAAGCAATCTACCAAAAAAGTGTTACGCATTTCAGGGTTTTAAGGTATACATACATATGCTTTGGAACATAAATGTTTTAAGATACCTCGGTCGTATTATTGAATTACTGCATTTTGAATCCAGCGTAGGAATTAACAACTTTGTTCAAGAAAGCACTGGTTGAATCCGATAAAATGTTAAGTTTCATACAAATCCAGATCAGCTGGTGTTAATTTCGTATGTAGGTATTCCAATATTATTTTCGAAATAACAGTTTTTTTATAAGTAATTAGTCATTTTTAAGCATACGAAGTAGCTGTACTTAAAAAAAACGCTGCGTATTATCTATTACAAAATTATGGCTTCAAAGAGCAAAACTATGTTGTTAGTTTGTTAGAGCAGGGTAGAGCTTTTATTTTTCCGAGTACTTTAGCATCGTTTTCTTATTTGCAAAGATAACCGATACGAAAACTTTTTCCCTATCTGTGTTAGGGGTAGCTTTCAGCTCCAACGTATATAGCAATTAATTTTACTTTTTTCTTCATTAAACGTACCCCTTATCGGTTCAGCCTAGAACTTTGTAAAAAATGAGAAAGCAAAGTAGAGATTTCTAGCCGTTGAAACTTGAAATTACTGTTGCCAAGCAAAGTTTGGCCATTAGATTAGGTACTATTTTTTACTATTTAGTTGCCGGTTTTGCTGTATACAGACATAATATAATAACAAATCAAAATACCTATTTATTGTAAACATAGTTTGAAGAGGATCTTATGTAGGTACTTTAAAACTCATTTTGAAATTCAGCTAGAATAATTACATTAATGATTGTAGTTGAAAAGTTCTTTGTTTTGAAGTTACGAGTGTGTGCTTTCTCGGAATCACATATATTAATTCGTTTATTCTGATCAGTAGGTAGTAATATGGTATATCTAGACTTTTTTTAATAACCTCATGTCATGACCCATTTTTAAACTAGAATCGATATGACTTGGTAAAGGTATGCACCTACTTTTTTACTTGCTCTAAGCCGACCACTAAAACTGCCAAGTCATGCATCAGTATCGAAATGAATATCTACATATTAAGTAACACTACACCAATGTAGAATTGATGAGTCTGATATTTTACTACCCTGGTGAAAAAATTATACGATTTTACTAAGAATATATTTAAACTTAAATAAGAGAGATACTGTTCGCATAAACCAATCTAGCGGCAATGACAATAAATAATAAAAGCACAATTAATTCGCTGTAAACGCCTATTTGTTTATCAAGAATTATTTATTGCTGAAGTGACCCCGTATACATGAATTATTCCGTAATTAGTTATACTTAAATACCTAAACAAGATAGAGTAATCTAGCTGGCGGTGACCCGGGGTCAAATGGGCGGTGTACATGAAATGCTCCTCGATTACCGCCTCTAATTGAATAGGCACTATGTTATCTCCTTGTTTATTAATTTCCTATCAGCCGCGTGACTGCGTCGGCTTCTTGGATCGGCCCCTTTTCGGGACTTATATTCAATTTTACTAACTACTTTCACGTATCTTATATTAGAATAACATTTAGGTACAATTTATTCACTTAAATATTTAAAACTTGTCTAGTTTTAAATTTAATAATATCGGGGTGTGATTTCATATTCGCGATCGAAACCAATAAGTTTCTCAGCTCGGAGACGATTTGCGATTCGATTCGAATTCAAATTTATCCGAGGACTGCAATAAGTACGAATTCAATTTCCTTTTTTACATAAAAATGTATAGATACCTAAGCCAATGTAACAAAGTGAATTTATGAAGAAATCATTAGATGGAATTCAAACGAAGACATCAATAGAAGACGTGACTTGAATAATGTTGATATTCTAAAGAGCTTTCCTTATTGGTATTGGACATCGATTTATTTGGGCGACATTTCGTCTGCGACACACAATCTATTGGAAAACAAATAATTGTCGCTATCTATATCTACTGAGGTTTTTATTAAGCTTTTTCAGAACAGTCAGATGGCTCTTTCAAGTTTCGACTTACGCAATGGCTTTTTTTATTTTGAATATTTTTGCTACATGTCCTGTTTTGCACGCTTTTCAGAAAGTAATATTTTCATGCGATCTTCCTTTTTTCTTCTATCTGATTAGGTATAGCATAGTATAGAATACGAAAACCAATCAACTCCTCACACCTTTGTCTAACAACCACAAACTTTGATTATCTACGGCGCGGAGTTTAGTCTGTGTGACAATATTTGTCGTGTTCTCTTCCTGCGTACCGATTTATTTCCGCATGGCGTGGCGATAATACGCCTGCGCAAACATTCTCACTATAGCTACGGGGCGCTTATCTTTGTCGCTTCGCCGTCGGCGGCAGGGAGTCCCCGAACCTCCGAAACCTTGTCACCGAACACTAATAGGAATCTTACAAATGCTAATTGAAATTATAATATTTGTTATAAAGAACTCAAGGGTTTGTTTTGATGGAAAGAGTAAGTTACAAATTACTACATTTCAGTGATAGCTTTCCTAGGATTTAAAATTAAAATCTGTAGTTATTTTTTTGCTAATTTGTATCTACAAGCAAGCAGAATTAATGTATTCACACTTGTTATATAAACGTAATTATTGTTAATTACATGAAAAAGTTAGTAAACTTAAAAAAAAACACTAAATCGCAAAAATATGAATGCTCTCTTCCTTAGTTAAACAGATCAATCAATACAATTTCTAGACCAACACATCGGTTGTTTTAACGAATTAGTGAGTTCAAAGCTCAAAGCTCCGCATCAGATTAAGATTTCCTCGCCTGCGTTGATCTCACCGGTGCGAGCAAACATCCCGTGGGTTTGCGCAGTGATTGTGGCCTGTGGTGTAAGTGGGGGCGCAAACACGTACAGTCGAACACAGGTGCCGCCGGGACCCGCTACCCCCTGTTTGTACAGTAATGTACAGCCACAGACCGGAGGCCGTGAGTCTGTAGCCGCGGCCACTTCGCGCCCTCCTCGCACTTGTTACATCTTGACATTTGAACTTGTAATCAAACTTGCCGGAGTTGTCGGCGTCGTTCAGGATAAGTTTATTACATTCCGTCCCTGGAAGTAGTGAGTCGGCTAGATAAAACACGAGTACCTTTGGTGGAACGACATGGGAATACTGATGTCACAATACTTAGTTACTCCATTCTTGTACTACGCTAGAATGACTCTACATTATAAATAATTTAAATTAGAACATCTTATAATTAACCTCTCAAACTTCGTGTAAAATACTTTTTACACGAAGTTCAATATTTACTTTGACAATTTGCAAACACTGTCGTGGAAACTTATGATGCAATATCAGGTATTTTTATGTTTTGTATTGCAAATGCACTGCACTAGGTAGGTACTACTGAGTAAATAAAGCTGTTTTGGATGAGTTCATAGCGTCAAGTGTTCCGGGAGCGGCCGTCCGGACCGGGATAGTTTTAAATATTGACAGAGTGTAATCTGGCCGGCACCGTGTGTGTGGTTAGCGTGGCTCCGGTAATGTGCGCAGTTAGCACCGGCCGCCGCCCGGCCGCCGGTTCATTACCGCGCGCATACGATGTACTCCACACCACTCGCTAAACGTTATTCGCGATACCTTCTACGCAACGTTTGCCTTCTCAATTTGACGAAGTTATGTGAATAGAACCTACTTGCAATCAGCGCACATGACGCGTGTAATGCCCGTAAATGTGAAATACTAAGTTAACGTAGCTCACTGCCAAATAAGTAAACAAAAAAACAACCTGGTAGTTTTGATCCGTATTCTTATGGAGAATGAAAATAATAAAAACTTAAATAAATACGTATATCGTTCAAGCACAGTCCTCAATAGCGTTCAGATTGGAACGACTCTACTAACCCTTAGCAAGGCTAGGTTAAAACTAGGCAACTATTTATCCCCAAACACATTTGTAGACATTTAGGCCTCGTTTGTAAAGCGACACAGCAGCCGTGGGCTTTTCCCTGTCCATACGACGTAGGTGAGCGACTACCACATACTTATTGATATCAGGCCGAGTGGACGTTATCAGTGTTTTGTGGACACAGATGTGGCCTGGCAGTTTCGTGTGGTGTCCGGATATAAAGAATAGCGCCACCCCATATCCTCCACTGGGTGTCGTAAAAGGCGACTAATGGACCTTAAGACCCAGTGCATTGTACCAAACACCTTGGGTCACCCGAATGGTGGCGGGTAAGCCACCAACAATCGCATTCCCAAAGAGGGTTAGTGTCAGGCAGGCGGCCGACTATAAAACCATAGCCAAATCTATTAGCAACATGTTGAGAAAAAAAAAACATGTTGCGCCGACCCCAAGTAAAATGGGATAAGGGCAGGAAGATGATGATGTGGCCTGGCAGTTCCCATGCATCTTGTCACCCTCCTATGGCCGGTAATTGATCGCCCTAATGTAAGTCAAGGACTTATGAAATGTTTTGATATTGTCATCTGACTATTTTTGACTCATTACAACTTCTGTCAAGACTCAAAGTTTTAAACTGCGTGAGAGATGTGCGTTTGTATCATTTGCATGCTACCATAACCAGATAAATGTTTTAACGGTCTTGCTTGAAACTTCACTTAGAAAAACACGACTTTAAAATTGAATCGGCATCCTTATTCTGTCAATAAGAGGAATCACTAAAAACTCTTTGTTTTACTTCTCATTCTGTAGCTTAGAAACAACAAAACAAATTAAAAACTGGATAATAGTCAATGTTTATGTAGGCAAATGATAGAATCTTGCCACTTCCGGGAGGCGAGGGCCAATCGGATCGGATTCGCAGAACCAGAGCTGCTTATCATCTATAAATAGGGCGCATCTGTAGGTAGACACGCCCTGTCTCTCTTTAGTTTGCACTAACTATGTAAACGTATAATGAATACAAATTTACGCTAAGTACATTGCTTTTATGTTTTTATAAAACAAAGAGTGCCTAATCATATTATATTTAAAGGCTTTCCAACATTTTGTGTTACGTTTTATGTTTAGATTAAATTGTGTCACTGACTTTAAAACTATTTAGCATTGCGTTACAAGATTTGATGGTTGTGCTCCAGTCAAAGTGGGGAATATGAGAATACGGAAATCAATATCATATTGCTCAAGCACTTACACTTAGATTAAAAACATTGTATAAAATTCTTGCAATAAATTTATATTTAAAACTTTAAAATAAATCGTTGATAACCAAGTTTACCAAAGAATACTGATACTAATATCAGATAACCACCCCACATTTTCTAGAAGGAACCAAGTACTTTACAGTTTGCTTTTCCCAGACTTAAAGGAACCCTCACCCTTCATCGGAATGCAATATAGGGAGTGATAATTTTATAAAACCCTGTGTTTGCTAACCAATTCTATGAGAAAATTTCCCCCTTTCAATCGAACGAATTCCATCACACACTATTGATAGCACGCGGCACCCCTATACAAAATGACACGAATTTTCCCAGGGATAGGAGCAGGTGCCCATTATCTAATCACTCGGTAATTATTCGTTTAGGTACAGATAAAAACCAGTCGAGTGGTAGAATAATGTAGAAAATCATGTTTCGGCTACCGTAGCGTTTTACAGCGCCATTAATTGTTTTATGGCAGTTGTTACATCGACTGTAAAGATAACTGCGGTCGGGGGATGTTTATAAAGATTCAAGATCGACTGTCTGTGGGGGGACAATTTTACTGTCGTTTTTAATGTAAACATTTAGGAAGAACTCAACGTTACTCGGTTCTAAATGTATTCTTGAAAAGTTTATATTTATTTGTATTTTTAATTATTGTTGTATTAAGAAGTTGTATTAAATAAGTTGAACTTAACTGTAACTAATTAAAATACCTACTGAAAGTATGATTCAGATAAGATTCTGCTCTAGCCGATTCAAGTCAGATTAAAAAATCAAAATACTTACATTTGTTAATCAAAATCATTTATAAGTTTTAATTAAACTTTAAAACTAAATAAAAATTAACTTTACTCATAAAATGAAAATACATTTTTGTTACAGTAAAAACCTAGAAAAACCTATACCTTTTACTAAACAACAACGACTAATAACAAACTTAACCATAAACATCACACATCAGCCATGAAAGCAGTTCCAGCCAGTTTCCGTCGCAACGATCGGACGAAAGTAGTTTACATATAAAATGTAAATCTGGCAACTGGAGAGCTGCAACAAATGAACTTTGGCGGCAACAAACTGTCCAATGCATGTTCCGTTTGCAAATTTATGTGTATAACACACTAATACCTAAGTACGATGGGCGGTTGCGTCGGCGCAGCACTGAAAAGCAGAAATAGCGTGGGCGGGCTCGTCACAGACGACAGCTATCTGCTCTGTTTATGACTTCCCCAGCCAATGGCCTCAACGTGCACGTAACCTGCCCGCTAGCCTAGACGTCACGATGCTTAGTATGCAAACTTCAATAAATTAACTGAAAGGATGAGAAATAGAGATACTTTGGAACAAAAGAGATGATGTTACCTATAATACCTTCCTATCTATTACAGGGGATGCATTCAGAGCTTAAAATATAATAGGTATCTGCTGTTTGTTCGGTTCATGATAATTTTTCAAGGGTTTGCTTGCAGTTCAGAAAATGAATAATTTATATTTCACGAGGCCCGCTTAAAACAAGTATTTGAAGCTCCATATACCTCAAATGTTATAGTTAACACAGTAAGCAACTCTTATTACAGTTTATTACACTAACACGTAATACTGTAGTAGCTGGCTTGTTGACCAGTAATATAATGTGTCCGAACCGATTTCGGCCACGGCGGCTAGTGTTACTATGACACCAGCCATCTACGCAGGACATATTATAGTGCACTAAGCGGGTGCGCAAACACAGGTGTACTCTCTATTCCTTTAATCTCATTGCCCGGTGGGACGGCAATCCGACACCTCCAGAGAGAGATATCAGGCGCAGGACCCACATTTTAACGTGTCTTCCGAAAAACGGAAGCTGATAATTATCTCTAAATCACACACAACATTCGAAAAGTTGGTGCGCGCCGTGGGGATCGAACTCGAGACCTTTGACTTGACAGTCCTACGGCCTCACCACTAGGATATCGCAACTTCAAATACCATGAGCAGTAATAACAATAGAGTAGCGCTAGAATTACCTCAACTGTAACCATATCTTTGTTTTGACACATCAATCACGGTGCCAGTGGCGCGGCCTCCACTGTTTCGGGTGCTGAGTTGTTCTAAACAATGGCAAATAACACCTCAGCAATACTAAGCATGCCTAAGCACAAAAATAACGATGTTGCTATCGCCCTAAATTTTACACGTGGCACGGTAGTCAAATACCCATGTTACTATAGAGCATTTTAGTTGTAACAATGAACTACGAAATGTAACTTTACTAGAAAGGCGTAGCGTTGATATTGTAGTCGAAGTTTAAGAACCTACTCATTAGAAACTCACTGCACTTGATTGATCATTCGTGATTTCCATTGTATGTGAAGTACTCGAAATTTTTCACATTACTAAAATGACATTAATAATTTTAGTTGAGTGCAAAAGTTTGAGTTTAGTGCTAACGTTACTTAGAACTGATAACATTTTAATTAATACACAATATGTATTTATTTTGATTTAAGTATAATTGCAAATTTGTCTTTTCACCCTCGCGTGTTTTTTTCTTCTGACTATAGTCCTATAGATTACAGACTTCTAGATGATGATGGCGACCGCATCGCAAATCGAAATAGGTTTTATTAAAACACATATGAATAGGTATTTCGCCAAAAATAATCTGAAACAAATTGACTCTTCAGCAAACAAGTATAAATTAAAGTCAGAAATTTTAATTTCGTAAAACAATCATATGCTCAGCAGTAGGACACAATAGGCTAAGAAAAAAAAATCATGAACTGGGCTCTTTCGAACTAGCGCCCACATTAACACAAAACTCAAAAGAAGCCGGCTCGGTCCAAACAAAACATACTTAACAAAGATTGGGTAATCATATAATAACCACGTGCCTTAATACCAAAGCACTTGTAGATACCTACGTAATACTTACAGCACTTATACTATACGATATCCCAAACATATACAGATGTAGACGTGCTCACTGTGAAATCTGGCTGTAAATCATTGTGCGCACGAGTATAAAACTTTTTGTTACTGTGACACGACGTTCTATTAGGTTTAAAAATAAAACTTTAACGGCGCAATAGTTTATGTCTATTAATTTTCAATGCTATTGAATTTTGAATGGTTTTGACGCAGGTTTGTAGAACAAAAGCTCATAAGCTCGTACCTACAAAGACCGAGGATAAGTTTCAATGCTTTATATTCTTATTTCTTGCTTCTATTGTAGCATTGAGAATTCTAAAACATTAAAAAGAAAATATAAATTTTACTTTAGTACAACTCTACACTGCCATTCTCTCTGGTTTTTGTCCATTTTCTAGCCGAATTTCCTTTTTTTTTGCATTTATCATATCACGCTACATTATTATTAGCTTATTACAATCAGAAAATGAAGTAAAATATTTCAAAACCACGTTCATTGAAAAAGTTGACGACGCGGCGACGTCGCGCGACTGAGTGGCAGAATAAATAATTCTGCCATTAATAAAATTGTTATAGCAGTCTATACATCAAGTATAGATTAATTCCTAACATTTATGATCACGAGGGTTCCATATAAATCACAAGTACCACTTTAAGTACATGATGTTACTTGTAGCAATTAAAGCAGGAGCATTCACTATCAGTAATTGTCAGGAGCTGCGATGTTACTAACCAGATGGCGAGGACGCGCGGTGGGTCCTGTCGCAGCAAAAACTAGTACTCAATCTGTTCTACAGAAAGGAAGCAAGCGATCTACAGGAGTATAGTTAGTCCAGTTTGTTGTTTGAAAACATCATTCGGCTATTATAACACACTCGTGTAACAGTAATGCGTCAATCTATAAGTAAACCACAAGTATTTATGTCGTAGCTATGCCAGTTACACCGAGACGTGTTCGTGTAAAGACATTTTTTTTTCAGAATATATAATTACCATAGGAATAGTGATAATCAATAAAATACTAATTAGAAAGCTCCACAACAGGACTCTATAGAAATGTCAAAAAATATTCCTCCACTCATTTCTCGGTTTAGAATGAGTGTAATAAAAATGCTTTACATTATGAGAACTGGTTCTGAGTAATAAACAAGGAAACCGCTGAAGTTCGCCGAAGCGGGAGGTGATTATTTCTCCTCATATTACTTCCCGAGAGTAATCCGTTAGAAATCGATCGACTTTTAGTGGCGTGTCAGTGTTTGAAGAAAAAAACATAATTTACTGTCAGCATTCAGATCGCAAGGAAACCCGAACGGAGCATTAGAAAATAAAAAAGTAATAAAATAAGAGATGTTTACGAGCGTAAAATGACGTGAGTCGTGAGGCCGCGCCACTTTGGCCGTTTACAAGTGTTCGGTGCGCGGGCGCAGCACTGTTTACTGCGCGGTACATAAAGGGTAAATCGTAATTTATTTTCTTTATAGTCGTTCGTCGTCGACGCTTGATGGTTTTGGTTACCTAGTAATTATCGCGCGCGCGCCGAAAGCTAAACCAATTTGAGCAGCGCTGAGCCGCGCGCTCTCAAGTGCGCATTTCAGATTGTTTATGTCAATATGGAGTTTTGTTTCAATATGAGCCTAAGTTAAAGTTCTTTAACAACTTAACCAAACAGACGAACGTTATTTGTTTATATCAGATGTTAGGGAATAGGGATTGATCCAGATCGCTTCTTGTATTTAGTGATCTTTTGAGATACAAAGGGAGTCAATTAAAAACCTTGAAATATGTTCCTGTTTGTTACGCCTTTCGACTATTTAAGGAAATTTATTGTTGTTACAGGGGCGGAGGGTGCATGCGTCGCACTCACGTGAAAAGGCCTATGAATGCATTCATGGTATTCGCACAAGCCATGCGCAGGCGCCTCTCTGAACAGCAGCCGGCGCTACACAACGCAGAGCTTAGCAAATCGCTTGGAACTATGTGGAAGTAAGTTAATCGAAGCTTATACTTGTAAAAATGTATGAGTTAAATGTAAAGTACAAAAACGTTTGAGCAAAATATTACCTGCGAATATAGCAAACTGTACTCATAATAATATAATACGGTCAGGCTCTCTTGCTTAATCCGTACGGCATAGCAATTTCATTTACGTAGTAGGCATACTAGATAGGCTTGTAAAAAGTAGAGTAACAATAATGACTTACCTCCATCCAACCATCCATGTGGAATTCGTTAATTTAAAAGGCTTTATTAAATACTGAATCAAATACAAAATCCACAGACAAAATCCCCATTATCAATATTGTAGCGAAATTAAATAAAGTAATTAAAGCGATTTATTACAATATACCTCTCTACTATTTGCTACATTCCTCAATTCAAAGAGAGGTAGATCTACTATTTGCTACATTCCTCAATTCAAAGTGAGGTAGATGAATCTGCAGTATAGAGGTATTTTGGCCGAGCGGGCCACGGGCCGGCGGCGGCTGCGCGCGCGCCGTGCGGCATCCAACAGAGCGGCGTGCATCGATTGTTTACTCATTAAAATGCTATCGCCGCTAACTGACGCGATAACATCTCTAAGGGCCAGGCCACACGGTGCGGTGCGGCTCCGGCGCGGCGCCTGTGCGGTGCCGCAACGGTTTCCTACATATAAAAATGTATGGTATGCCACACGACACGCCCGGCGCCGCTCCGGCGTCGCACCGCAGGCGCACCGGACAACGGCGCGAGGCAGACGAGGCGGGGAGGGGTGCAAGAACTGTGGTGCCGCAGCGGCGCCGCTCAGTTGTTTATTGTAGACTGTCGTCAACTGGGCAAGCCAAGAAAAGCCTGTTGCGGTGCCGCAGCGGCGCCGTAAGAATATTGCGACGCCGCACTGCTCGTGTGGCCGCCAGTGCGGTGCGGAGTAATGCGGTGCGGTGCGGTGCCGCACCGTGTGGCCTGGCCCTAACTGTTCCAGCTGCGGCCAGTTACGGCTCGCTCGAATAGAAAATTGAGAAACAAATTCGCACCGAGATCAATCTGTTGTAGGTCGCAAGTAGGTAGATACTTTATATTTCGTAGATAATTAAATTGGTAATTATATTATCAGGGAATTTGTTTAGCCGTACAAATGTAGTAAAATGAAATAACTATAGATATAGGCAGATATTTTCCAAAACACTAACAAAATAAAATTTAATAATGTAGAGAAGACATTCTAAAACAAATGATTTTAATTTGATAATTAATTCAACAACGAAACAATTAGTTTAGGTTTCAATGACATATGTAGTAAGTTATACAGCTACTATTTCTTTACTTGTTTGCGTTGGGATTGGCTTATGCATCTTCATGCAGTCATTGTTTTTATGGTCCAGTGCTACACAGAGCTGAATGAGTGGGGTTAGTCCTATTATGTTCACGGATCCATCTATCATTCTGAATTCTTTGAAGTAAATACAATTTTAGAGCATTTGGAATAAGCACTAAGTGCTGCTCAAGCTCAGCGCTCGTAAAAGCAAGTTGTCGTAGGCCACCCGCGCACTCGCCGGCCGGCGCCCGCGCTGCGAGCTCTGACACGAGATGACGAGCATCACTCTACCTTGGAGTATGAAAGTTATAGAGCGAGCAGTATCAGTAGTAGACAATTAGCTCACATAGGCGCTATTATGTGAATAAATTGTCAAATTCCTACGTTTATAACTAATGTAAAAATAGAGTTATAGTTAGACTTTGCAACTTTAATATTCCGGACTTCCTGCCCAATATTATTTATTTTTACTCATTTATCATCTCATCATCATCACAAACTACATGACAGGCACAAAAACAAATTTTCAGCATGTCGCAATGGTTGTAGGTAAACTTTGCGAATTGTTTGCTAAACGAACAAAAAAGGATAAATTCTGAATAAAACTTTCGACGGCGACGCGACGTCCAGAACGCTATACGATTGTAAATATGCTCTACGTTACACTTCGACTTATTCATACTCTACGAAAGCGAGCAAACCCTCGAATCATCAAAGAAAACAGTCGGTGAAGTGAGCGTGATTGCCGTGTTGTGATTGGTGAGCTCTCTTACACTGTCATCACGATCGCCGCTTACTTCCATCTCGATCAAGTAGATTAGCAAGGTCAAAGGTCAAAAAGGCTGGATTACCCTAAGATTTAATCCTATTGATTGACACATATACTAACAAAAAATACAAGGGACCGCATTCCACAACGATTGCTTTTTGCCGGAATTACTGTCAGTTTACTTTGTATCTATACCTAATGAAAGTTTAATACACATTACTGTGAAACAATATTTTAATTTGCAGGCCTATAATAAATTGCAATACTGAAATCAATGCAGTAGATTTGTAAAATACATAAATAAAGCCGTTGTTTTATTGGTTTGCTTGATATTATTAACAACTAGTTAATAGACAATGTCAAATATGAACCTTTAAACACATTAAGCAATTTAAACAAAATCATAACTATTGAATTTTAAAAGTAGATGATCAAGTTAAGTGGCGTACATTGAGCAGCCTCTAGCTGGAGTGACCGACGGCGGCGTCTGGCAACACTCACGGCACTGCTATCACAACCGCACTCGATCCTTGCCACTCACAAAAAACCTGCCAAGTGCGTGTCAAATCACACGTAAACTGCTCCGTAGTCATTACAAAAACATGAAGTTCTACAAAGGCATGAAATTTATACCATTTGGATCTGGATATCCGCTAAAGTTTATGGACCAATTTTTCTGTATGCTATCCATGTGTCTGTACTTGTATAGTCTAAGGCTTTTTCCAAAGGGTTTTCTTAATAAGCAGATTTGTATTGTATTGTGTATAACTGAACTATAAGTAAGTAATTATTAGAATAGTAACACCTGTGGAAACTATAAATATCTCCTTCTTCAACAGACGGTTGACCGAAGACGAAAAAAAGCCTTTCATCACAGAAGCTGACAAACTGAGATCGCAACACAAAAAGGAATATCCTAACTACAAATACCAGCCGCGGCGACGCAAGCCCCAGCCGACGTCAGCAGTGCGGCCGAAGCGCGAGCCGTCCCCGGACCGGGGCCAGATCGACTTCGCGGGCATGCCGGACATCTCGCCCGCGCTGCTGGCGGACGGGCCCCCGGACAACTCCGAGCTGGAGCAGTACCTGCCCGGGCCTGACTACCACGAGCTGCAGCCGCGCCAGCCCGCGCTCATCCCCGCCTACTACGCGCCGCCCCCGCTCCCCTCGCACCACCCCTCACACACCTCCTGTCCAGTCTGGCAACACTACACACATCCCTAGAAACACATCCAGTCATCACGGTCATGCCTCACGGCAATTCTCAATGACGTCTTAGCAGTTAAGTTTTATCAAAGATCAAAATACTTTATCGTCGGCTCATATTTTTTGTAACTTATAAAAAATAAAAATAGGTCACACAGCAGTTGTAAATATAATTGGGTAGACATGTTTAGTGCTATGCGAAACGACGCGCACGTGCGTTTAATTTGTGTAAGCTGAATAAATATTTAATAGGTTAAAAGTTTTTGTAAATTATTATTATTTGTTTATTTTTTTTTATCAAATAGTTATTTCTGGCATATCGATTTTTGAAATGAGAAGGGGTGATATTCAATATCTAATATCTAGACAAATATGCCTTCTTAGACACTTCAAATTTCGTTCTTATGTTAAAGGCATACTAGGTTCCTTCAACAGGGGGACTCCACCACCTCATAAAGTGAGTTTGTTTCAGGGCTGAGACGACGCACTGCATGAGTAGTGTGGTCTAAGAGGTGGTGGTAGATTCTCTGGCAATTATGAACATAAATCTTTTCAAATCTTGGTGGAAAACCGACGTTTTTAAAACAAGACGTAGTTAAGCGTCTATTGAAAATAACATCATAAGTGCTCAGAATACTTAAACCACCTTTTCATTAAGTAACTTTGTGGGTTATAAGCTGAAATATTATGCCAATTACGATTTTACACGAAAAGTCCTATAAAACGTTGTCTATTTTCTGTAATGTTTAGTTCGGAGCAACACAAAATTCCTCAATTTCCAAAGCTTATAAGTTTAATTAAGTATCGTGTAAGTGAAATAGTGACTATTATAATACGGATAAGTTATTGTTGTGATTAATTAGTTTTACTACTTAGCGATAGTGTTGTTTAATAAATATATTTTTTTACGTTCTACACTAAGACTTTGTTGTTTCTAATTCAATTCCCTGTTTACTTGAACCTGACTGACCTTATTCAATGATTCATAAGAATATCGACTGAGACAGTAGAAAAAGACATTGAAAACGTATCGACTGTGACCGGAGTAAATTCGTAAACTAAACACATATCCTTTTAATTACCTTAGTCGATTTCCATGCAAAATTTTTACTTTTACTTTACTGCTTTGGTCGCGGTAAAGACATGTAGGTACAGGCTTGCCCGTACGATCGTCAAGCTTTTAAGTTGTATGACACCGTTGACATGAAGAATGAATCTTATCACAGACTAGCGTTAATCGCATGATGTTTATTTACCACTTAGAAATATAATCGCAATTTATGCACACCATGTTCCTACATAGACGTCGATTGCTACATATACGTAAATCTTACATTATCAGTATAAAGCAAAACGAAATTCTTTAGGTACCGAACTGCGACTTCATTAAAAATATATAGCATGTCATCATGAAATGAAAAATTGTGCAATAAGTGAGTTCGTTCCAAAAGAACACAAAAATACTTTATATTAATCGTATGCGTGGTGAGTATTTCTGAGAACTGGTGGCCGAGTACCTACGGCGTGGTCGGATGATGCGCGAGATAGCTGCGCCCCTACCCGCGCGGCTTCCGGCGTGCGCGCGCGCAGGCCGGGTCGCGCCCGCGTGCCCGCGCGCCCGCCCAGCGCACAACGCCGCTCTTGTTCTACCCCTATCTTATCACTCTCGCATTTTTCGCGACCGACACTAATGAGGCCAATAAACATATCGGCAAATTATGTAATTATAATGCTTCAAGTTATTTATGAGATATACATCATCTCTGCCAGGGTTTATGATGTTACCGACTGTCGATAAGCTTAGAGACCCCGATGCTTTGTGTTATATTCCTGCAAACTGAGTTCAGTGCAGACTGATTAATCAAACATTCTGTCAACAGACCGTACTCCATAGACGTTGATAGCGATTAACATTGTTAATTTATCATCGCGTGACTAATGTTATAATTCCGAGATTCAAAACTTCCACAGAAACAAAAACATTGTACAAAAAAGGCTGTTATATATTAGTAATGGTGCATCGTGGCTGCAATATTAAGATTGAATGCAAATGAAGCGCGAGGCGCGTGCGCAGGGCGGCGGCTCGCGTTACACACGGTACACATGGACCGACCGACGGACGCATGATATCGTATACTTTGACTAACACACTTTTTGTGCTCCACACATAAGATATTAATTACAGAGGCGGGAGCAGCATGCTCAATTTTACGCTTTAATCTCTTGGATTTTTTGTTCCTTTCCTGCGTGCGGATTACCACTACATTAGTATTGGACAGTAATCTCTGAATCTTGTAAATATGCCACATCCAATCCCTGCAGACAAGGATTAAAGAATGTATTCTTATTAATGTCACCTCTGAAGCAGGTAGGATAGGCAAATAATTCTCTGTTTCCTGCTCTACATACTTATTCATTTTACATAACATTGGCCAAATTTCTAATAGTGCAAAAGAAATTACAAGATTCTAATAGGTACTTTCTAGATGAGATCAGTAAGGACTTTCGCCGCGGTATAAAACTAAACAGTCCTCTTCAAGTGGGCCCATCGCAGACATGTCGTGTGAAACTGTGAACATGTTCAGTGTAAGGCGATACCGCTGCGTCTGGGGAACATCGAGGAATCAAATCCTACACTACAATGTAAGTACCCGCTGTTTACCAACACATGTGGAATAAATCCGCTCGATTATTTACACTAGACGACCCGTGCGTATGGTCTTCATTATCAAAAGTACCTACGTAGGTCTCAGCAGACCAAAACTTTACTATGTGGGTGAACTTAGCAGATCAATGTCCAGAAGATCAAAAACAAAAGAGAGTTCTATTCGCATGCAGCTGAGTTCTATAGTTTCTGATAGTTTTTAGAAATAGTTCTGCTGTTTTTACCCCAAAAATTTAAATTAATGAAATGCTCTGCTAACTTCCCGTAGCAGATCGAAAATATCATTTTCATTGCCTTATAATATATTCCCACAGCCTAGAACTCTTTTGTTTTAGACAGAACTATAGCAGAACTGCAATGCACAATTCGATTCGAGTCCAGAACTCACGTCCCAGTGCCAGCAGAGCATGTGAGAATGTTTAAAAACTCAAAAAATATCATTTTTATCACTTGTAAAATTGCTCACAGGCTAGAACTCTTTTGTTTTAGACAGAACTATAGCAGAACTGCAATGCACAATTCGATTCGTGTCCAGAACTCACGTCCTGGTGCCAGCAACCAGGACGACAAGAGTTCTAGCCTGTGAGCAATTTTACAAGTGATAAAAATGATATTTTTTTAGTTTTTAAACATTCTCACATGCTCTGCTGGCACTGGGACGTGAGTTCTGGAGCGATCCGCCCACATCTGCAACAGTGGGCGGAGAGGCGGTACGAAAACTGACGTACCGCCTCACGCAGGTGTTGACCGGACACGGGGCCTTCGGGCACTACTTGTGCCGGGTGGCCCGCAGAGAGGCCACCACAGCGTGTCACCAGTGCGGTGATCCTGACGACACCGCACTGCACACGTTGGCCCTGTGTCCGGCCTTCGATGGGCCTCGCGCCGTCCTCGTGTCTGCGCTGGGCGGAGTAGACGCCTCCGCGCTGCCGGCTGTTGTCGCAGCCGCGCTCAGCAGCCGCGCAGCGTGGGACGCACTGGCCTCCTTCTGCGAGACCGTTCTGTCGCAGAAGGAGGCCGCAGAGTGCGTCCGGGAAAAGATCCGGACGCGCCCCAAATACGCCGTCGTCGGGTGGGGCGGCGAAGGGCCGCTTATGAGCGCGCCCTCCCGCCCTAACCAGGCTCCGGACGGTGGCACGGGGGTACCACCGTCTGTAGTAGAGAACCCACGACGGGGGGCCACATTCAATGCTATGGGTGTGGTCCCAGTATCAGGCGAGGAGGCCGACGCCCTTTACACGTCGGCCTCCAACATATTTTGCGAAAGAGCAACCCGCTGGCCGAAAAACGAGAACAGCGGAAGCCCGCGGTCGGTGCATGAAATAATGCTATGCGCTGCCATGCACCGACACAAAAACGCGGATGACGTAGCACAGCGGTTCAGGTTTAGTCAGTAAGAGTCTGACACTACCCGCGGCTCCCCCCGGGGTCGCGAGTGTCCATGAGGATTCCCCCGCTTTACCAAAACAAAAAAAAAAGGGTTAGGTTAGGTTTTGAGTTAGGTTAGGTTAGGTTTGGTTTTTAGTTAGGTTAGGTATTTAGTTAGGTTAGGTTAGGTTTTTAGTTAGGCTAGGTTAGGTTTGGTTTTTAGTTAGGTTAGGTTAGGTTTTTACTTAGGTTAGGTTAGGTTAGGTTTTTAGTTAGGTTAGGTTATGTTTGATTTTTAGTTAGGTTAGGTTAGGTTTGGTTTTTAGTTAAGTTAGGTTAGGTTCGGTTTTTAGTTAGGTTAGGTTAGGTTTGGTTTTTAGTTAAGTTAGGTTAGGTTCGGTTTTTAGTAAGGTTAGGTTAGGTTTGGGTTTTAGTTAGGTTAGGTTTGGTTTTTAGTTAGGTTAGGTTAGGTTTGGTTTTAAGTTAGGTTAGGTTAGGTTTGGTTTTTAGTTAGGTTAGGTTAGGTTTGGTTTTTAGTTAGGTTAGGTTAGGTCCGGTTATTATTTAGGTTAGGTTATGTTCGGTTTTTATTTAGGTTAGGTTAGGTTCGGTTTTTAGTTAGGTTAGGTTAACTCTATCCTTAGGGAACTCTATCCCGGCTATCCCTCGGGATCTCTATCCCTCGGAAACTCTATCCCGGCTATCCCTAGGGAACTCTATCCCGGCTATCCCTCGGGATCTCTATCCCTCGGGAACTCTATCCCGGCTATCCCTAGGGAACTCTATCCCAGCTATCCCTCGGGAACTCTATCCCGGCTATCCCTAGGGAACTCTATCCCGGCTATCCCTCGGGAACTCTATCCCGGCTATCCCTAGGGAACTCTATCCCAGCTATCCCGGCTATCCCTAGGGAACTCTATCCCAGCTCTCCCGGCTATCCCTAGGGAACTCTATCCCAGCTATCCCGGCTATCCCTAGGGAACTCTATCCCAGCTATCCCGGCTATCCCTAGTTAAACCTAAAAACCAAACCTAACCAAACCTAACTAAAAACCTAACCTAACCTAACTAAAAACCAAACCTAACCTAACCTAACATAACCTAACCTAACTAAACCTAACCTAACCTAACCTAACCTAACCTAACCTAACCTAACTAAAAACCAAACCTAACCTAACCTACAAACCAAACCTAACCTAACCTAACTAAAAACCTAACCTAACCTAACTAAAAACCAAACCTCACCTAGCCTAACTAAAAACCTAACCTAACCTAACTAAAAACCAAACCTAACCTAACCTAACTAAAAACCAAACCTAACCTAACCTAACTAAAAACCAAAACTTACCTAACTAAAAACCGAACCTAACCTAACCTAACTAAAAACCGAACCTAACCTAACCTAACTAAAAACCAAATCTAACCTAACCTAACTAAAAACCAAACCTAACCTAACCTAACTAAAAACCAAACCTAACCTAACTAAAAACCGATCCTAACCTAACCTAACCAAAAACCGAACCTAACCTAACATAACAAAAAACCAAACCTAACCTAACCTAACTAAAAACCAAACCTAACCTAACCTAACTAAAAACCAAACCTAACCTAACTAAAAACCGAACCTAACCTAACCTAACTAATAGATAGAGAATAGAACTCTCTTTTTTTTCTGATCTGCTGGACATTGATCTGCTAAGTTCACCCACATAAATTTACTAGGTGTTTCCAAGATTTACGAACACAAGTTTGTGGCACCTAACAATTAAAATATCTAATATTGGTAAATGTCTATGATATACAGGCATATCTAGTTATGCCTCTCATTAACCTGCTTTAAAATAATTCCAACATTTTGTTTCTGATAGCTTGCTGTTGTAACATTAGAATATACTCTATCCACCCGCTTAATACTCACGTTATACTTCGTTTTTCTTTATCAATTTAACATCTAGTTAGATAATACTTACGCTTGGATCTATAAAATAAAAATAATAAATAGCATAACGCATTCATTACTGGTCCTGTATCTCGACGACCAATGCAGTCTGTTCATCAGTGGATAGTGGAAGACGTTTTCTTTTTAAGGTTCCGTACCCAAAGGGTAAAACGGAACCCTATTTAGCCCTATTACTAAGCCTCCGCTGTCTGTCTGTCCGTCTCTAGGCTGTATCTCATAAATCGTAATAGGTAGAAAGCTGAATTTTTCGCAAATGATGTATTTCCGTTGCCGCTATAACAACAAGTATTAAAAATTTAAAAAAAAATGTTACGGCGGTCTAAAAACAATAAACGTGGGTTTTCGTATTTTTTTGCCCAATATTAAAAACGGTAACAGATGTTTCTTCGCTTTGTATAGATGATAGTACGGAACCCTTCGTGCACGAGTCCAACTCGCACTTGGCCGGTTTTTTGTATTATCTTCAAATGTCTTTAATTCCTGTCACCACAAAACAATCGTATCAATTTAAATTTAAAAGTATAGAGTTTTGCCAGTTCTTCTCCACCAGAATAGCATTTTGAAACCGTGAACGTGAATGAAAGAACCTTTAGCCTACTGGAAACAAAAACTTTTTGATCTTGCACACGTACCAGTTAAAATCTGACAATGTCGAATGCGGTTACGAATAACAACTAACGCTGTGAGTAATCTCCTCTTTGGCATTAGCCAATAAAACATTATTATAATAATTCAAACTATAGATACAAAGCCTTTGTATTGGACACAACATTATATTGTTTTTTTTTATAGATTCAGTTGGTACTCCTGATTAATCGGTGGCGTTTCAGCTTCACATACGACTACATCTTAAACATTAAAATGCAGAATAAAACAAAATAATCGTCGAAAAATATCATGTGCTTCAATAACCTTCTTCAATGTACTTGAAATTAACTTCATTATATACATTATTTTAAGTTATGAACAAAGTTTTATTTAAGGACTTAATAAAATCAATCATTGATTTATTTCTGAACAAAAATTGCAGAATAATATCTGTCAAAGCTGTCAAACTGACGAATAAGGTTTTGACAAATCAAATTTATTTAGTCAAAAGGAAAATGTTATCGGGTTTGTGATTATAGTTCTGGCTGTCGCAATAGTATGAAAGTTTTTGGAAGTGATAACATGTTTACTCATGAAGATTGTTGAGTGTCAGTATTAATGGCCGGTTTATCGAATGGCTGGGTTCAGCTGGTAAGTTTGATTCACCCTTCCTATTTATTTATCGGGATCCAATTCTTCGTGTTTCGCTCTTGTTTGTGTGTCTGTATTGTCTCCCTTGAACTCTATAATTGGATAAATTGTTCAATTGATCGGGCAAGGTACTCTATTTGTTTTGAAGTGCCAATAATAATGATGTTGTTTTTGGTGTTTATTGCGAAAGAAAGTTATTTTGATTAGCTGTAAAGCTTATATTAATTTACAGTTACGTTTAAGCTTCGTAATGATTTCGTATTTCGTTTTATTTATATATGACTTTGAAAGTTCAATGTATTGTCAGGTGCAGTTGATATCATAATTTATGATTCCAGGTACCTTTCTGAAGGCTTCCAAGTTATTATTGAGAAGTCGAAGGAAGCAAAATGCTCTCTAAAAGATGTTCAGTTGCGTTTTTTGTGCCCTGACGACCTAGAGGAGGTTAGTATTTATTAACACAATACATGACTAAATCCTAGCTGACTTAAACTTTGTCATAGAAGTGAGGTTTGCAGTATATTATCACCTACTTTTAAGGCTTAACAAGGTTAGTCTCAATGTGTGTTTACTTTGTGACTTTTAAAACAGTTACATAGATAAGATTCCCACAGCATAGTTTCAATTATAAAATTTAACAAAGTACATACCTACTGTAGGTGAAGATTCTGTTTAAAACTTATATACACAACCATTATCAAAGTGGAAATTCCTGGTAAAAGCAAAACCATTTGAATTTATTACTCATTTATTTATCAAGTAAGTATTTTATGCCTATTTTCCTAATAATAATAATTTTGTTTGTTGTTGAATGTACATGACTTATGAATAAACAATTGAATGAATGTTTACACAAACTAAGTAGATAATATAATTGTGTATTTGCATACCAGTCTGAGAGTTATTTACTTTTTGTATTCATGTGGTCTATTTATTCAAAAAGTAAATACAAAATAATAGTTGTTTTTAATTGATTTTGCATAAATTGTTAGTTGAACATATCATTTCCAGATTAAAACTGTTCTGTAAAATTAAGAGTCTATTTTACAATTTCCAGGTGAGATCTCTATGCAGAGATTGGTTTCCTATAGAATACCCACAGTCATGGTATGAAGATATAACTTCATCGGACAGGTTTTTTGCCTTAGCAGCAGTACATAAGAGTGAGATAATAGGTCTTATTGTGGCCGAAATCAAACCTTATTTAAAATTGAATGCTGAAGACCGAGGGATACTCTCAAGATGGTTTGCTTCAAAGGACACACTTGTTGCATACATACTGTCACTAGGTAACAATACTGTGTTTTATTTAAAGAACTTTGTCTTTTTAAAAGAACTTGAAGTACTGCCCATGGTTTGATGGGTACCACTGACCACCAATATTTAAAAGACTGACCATGACATCCGTCTCAATCTGTTAAAATGTCAACTCAAACACTGCTACCTATTCCTATTATAATATTTAACTGGTAATTTCACACAGACAAAAGGTCTGTAATTACAGCCACCTTAAAAAGAATTCAATAGTCAATAATTTCTTGCATTTCATATGATACAGAGATGATAAAAATTAAATAAATTAAGATCAATATGGTCCCTGTCAGGCAATTCTTTTAAAATCATCTCTATACCCAGTCAGTTCATATCATTCTGTTTATTTTGTCTCTGTGCTTATCCTATCAGGTGTAGCTCGCTCGTTCCGGCGGTCTGGCGTGGCCACGATGTTGCTGGAGGTGCTCATCAACCACCTGTCGGGCCCGATGCCGCAGCCGCCGCACGAGCACCGCGTCAAGGCCATCTTCCTGCACGTGCTCACCACTAACACAGAAGCCATACTTTTTTATGAACACAGAAGGTGAGTTCGATAACCCGTCTGGTTAGTAGACTGCATAGTAACAACATGTTATCTTAATTAACTTTTTTTTTGCTTTGATATTAGGACACTGCCAGTATTATAAAACTACATCTTTAGAATTAAGATTTGAATGTTATCATGTTTTGTAAATTCGTAGTTATGCGTAAATGACTCATGTTATTTGAATTTCCATCTAGTAGAGGTATTTAGATTGTACAAAATTAGTTATTTTTATTGCAAAAATCCGATATTAATATCTTTCTAATCTCTACCTTACTTCTCATTTTCATACTACCAAACATCTACTCTATTATAGATAGCGATAAAGTAGATAACTACGCCAAACTTGTATGTATCTCGATATCTTACAATCAGACGGTGACTACCATTATCACGTGATATGCCATAGCCCATAAAAAATGAAACCGCCACCACACGCGCATTGTCACTAAGTCATATTATCATCCTATTAGTGTGAAGTTACGATATTAAAGAGATTAGACTGAAATGTATGTTTAAAACTTATACCACTCACTGTTACCTAAAGTTTTCATCTAAAATTAGGTCACTTACACGTAGCTCTTACAGTCGCTGTGCTTGACAAGGCCACGTAATTATTCGAAGGACTCGGCCTTAATTGATTTATTCACCGACTAATTACGATTTCTCGACTATTTCGAGGAAGGAAATGCCTTCAAACTGCTGGCAAACGATTTATGTTTTCTATTTTTTTGATACAATAACAATATGAATTTATATTCAAATGATTCAGCGTTGCTATGTACCTTGACAAAACGTTTTACTGATATTGGTATGGTAGAATCATATATATTTTCAATAGAATTGAACCTGATAATCCAATCTATAATACATTTTCATTCATGCGTGTGTTGCATGCATGATTTAGAAAGATAAATAATACATTTGTATGTAATAAGTATATCGGTATCTTATTGTCACGAGTACTATTATCTGGTACTATGGGCGCTGTAAAAATATATCGCCTGTAACGTTATTTTATATCTTATCGGAAATCTTGAATTATAGGCATATTTGCGATGACCTATATTACTAAGTAGGTTACGTGCTTCAGTCCTTATTTTTTGTGGTTATTTGTAATTCCTAACATATAAGAAGAAGTCTTTGCTCAGCCGTGGGACTACTAATAGATGCAATTATTATACTAACTACGACACTGTTCAGATAAAGATAAACGCCTAAATGTAGATCATAACATAAAAAGCTATGAAGGATAGCATTTTTTTTTAATTGTAAATCTAATGCCTTATGTTAAAGTAGTGCAATGTTAACGGGGCAAGGAAAACAGCGGCAATCATACTTAACTCACTGTATGACTAACAAACTAGGCGTTTTGATGTAAAAAAAGGTTTTGTGCAATCATCGTCGTCATCGGTACTAAATCTTTGCAAATTTATACTTTTTATGTACAGCATAAACATCTACACAAATTTTCATGCAATGTGTTATGCATCACATTAAAGCAAAATTATCTATGAAAAATGATTAAAATTATTACAAATATTATTTTTTTAAACAGTACGAACAATTTTTCCTGAATTTATTATTTGTATCTTGTCCCCTACCAATAAAATGACCAGGAAAAATCATTTAAGTTTCATATTATTAGTGGAATAGAAACAATGTTTAACTTTACACTAACCTGCTGGTTGTATATAATAGTAAATTTTATAAAGGAAAATAAAAGAAATAGCTGGATTCTATTTGCTGCATTCGAGTACAGATAGATGCTAATACGTAAGCCGCATTAATACCGAGCACGCGATATGATATGTTCTATGGTTTCTATTATAATGGAAATTAGAGCACAATGACTAGAGTACTAGGATAATATGATGAAGTACAAATACATGTACCTATGTTTTTTTTCCTCTACGTTATTCAACCATGAATCAGATCGTGATGTGTGAGTTTCTAAAGAAATACGATAACAATGTCGCACAATAACGTCTGATGCATCATGTCTTAACTATAGCAATGTTTTGACTTACTTTATTGAACAGAAACAATACTAAACAAGAAATATCTACATTTATAACTAAACTTATGTTACTAAAAAATAACATATTTACAAAGCGTCGAAAAATATATCCTCATCTCCGTCATTGGCGGGAAACGTGCCCAGGAGACTGACCGCATTACCACGCTGAATGGCAATGCCAATTCTTTGCGCGAAATGCAGTCCAGCCTTCTGATCACGGGAAACTAATTGAAATGGAATGTTATTTCCAGATTCCGTCTGCACTCGTTTCTGCCGTACTACTACTCGATAAAGGGGCGGTGTAAAGACGGGTTCACGTACGTGTACTACGTGAACGGCGGGCACGCGCCGTGGGGGCTGTACGACTACGTGAAGTTCGTGGCGCGCGCGGCGTGGCGCGGCGGCGGCCTGTACCCGTGGCTGTGGGGCAAGCTGCGCACCGCGCTCACCATCGCCTGGCACAGGTAGTGCCCACTTCCCTCTCTACCATACTATACCTGTGTGTGAAAGTCCACTTTTCGATGAGTTCGTGCTTTAGTTGGTTACGTCAGTGTAAATGTTGTTGGGTTCGAATCGTATCCCGTGTAAATACCTAGTCCAATCGAATATTGTATTATTATTGCGATTGCGTGCGTGCGGTCGGCACGTGACAGTGCTGGCGAGGTGCGCCGGTTGGAGACTGTAGGAGTTCCAACGCGCGACTCATTACACCTCCAGTAGACAGTGACCAGATTACTTGGTCGCCTCGCCACGGCTAGCTTCCGTGGTCGAGTACTATCCGTCGAACAAAAATGACAATTCACCCGATATTTTTCCTCGGCTGTAACAGGAAAAGTAACTGGCACTTGTGAAAGGAATTGTTTATTACGTTTTTACTATGTTAGTTGTTAAGTTAAAATAATTGCTTTGTAAAGTGTGTCTAACTCTACGCATTCCGTGAGATTAATCTTTAAATGTGATCGGAAATATATTAATTTGGTTTATTTTCTGCGTTTTATAGAAAAGTCCACAAACGTAGAAGTGCAGTATGTGTGCATTGATTGGAAGAGATATTTTTATGTCACTTAGTTAATTGATATAATTTATAGAAATGCACTGTTTTATTGTTTTTATACATTGACGCGAAGCCAAATTTGATACAAGTTTTTAAGCACACCATAACGCGGATGTTATGATGTTTAGATATTTTTATAAATACGTAAACGGTAAGGGAACATGCTGAACACGAACAAAGTTTTATCCCCTGTGAGAACCATCAATTTGGCTTCATTTGTTAACCTGACAAAGTTATTTGTGATATTTTTATTACTCAAAGCTTTAAATTTAATAATTCATTGTATTTTCATGATGTACGAACAAAGAGTTGACTCAGTTTTTTTACATACGGGAATATAATTTGATTAAATCAGTCTTTTGTTTAAGTATTAATATCGGCATCGAGTGCTGCAGAAATACAACAAAGTGTCACGTGCCATGATATACTGCCAAGATTACTAAAGTAAGGTGCCTGTGTGTTCAATGTAAGACGTAATGTACGGTAAACAATAATATTGTAACAATAACGACTTGTGGAGAGTCCCAGTGTCGGCTACAGAGCAACACGTCGGAGAGGCGCGGGCAGGCGGCGGCACTCGCCGGCACTACCTCACACACTACGCGCGTGTCGATACGTTTCTATACAAAACTAACCACCGCGCCAGTGTCGCCCTCTGCCCCATAATATATTACTTTAATACGACACGATTTCACCGAATTTTCTTTAGGCTTTACTGTAAAATTATAAAATACTAGTTTGTGTAAATAGTTTTTTATCGAAGTATTTTAAATAGGCATGTACAGAATACTATTAAGATAAATTATGTACGTACGATTAATGTATCAAAAGAAGGCTGTTCTCTTTTTTCATGTGCCTATGTAAGGAGTATGTTACGTCTTGTGGAGTATTAAAGTAAAATATTAGCGAGTTGGTTCAGTTTTGTGCGGTTTCTGTTAAGTACAATATACATATATGTGAAGCCGTGAAGCTGAGCGACCGTCTCGGGTCGTCGCGTATTGGTACAATGTCGCCGGAGCCTTAGGGAGCCTATTCTCTCGCAGCGCTTTTATAATATACACCTGTAGCCGACACACGGGTTTGCTAAACTTACTTTCTGTTCAACATGTGTATTTGGGCACATCGGGATCAGTTATTTCTGCGTTCAAACCAGTTTACGTATGTAGTTTTATTTATGTACTCACACGAACCAAAGTATTGTAATAACTTAATTTTGTTATCACTCATACAGATCGATGTTTTATTCGTTTTAATTAAGTATTAATAAAATTAATGTTAATAGTTAATGTAAATTGAGTATTATTATTTGGACCATTATTAAATTATTTGTATTCCAAGAGCAGTCGCGTTAGTTAATTACATTTTGTAATTTGTGATATTATCAACGTTTAGATAATTGTTTCGAATTATTTTCCTAAAAAAAATCTAAATTCTAATGTTAAGGTCGACATTTGTGTGTTAAATTGTCCTTCTATAATATAGCACGTTCCTAATGTTAAAATGGAAAAATTACTTTATAATTCTATGTTTAATACTCTACGATAGAACAAGATTTTAGCTTCCAAATAAATATCATTGTTGACTACATTGTATTTTCATTTGAATAACCTTTACATCAATCCCGTGGCTATTATTTTTGACACTTGTAGTAACTTGTAAGGAAATATAAAAAGCTTTTTAACAATTTCGAAATGTTTAATTTTAATAATTGCTTCATTTTTCATCAACTATGCTGTACAAACTATATCGCTTACATTAGAATTAGCAATTAATAATTGCACGTAAAAAAACTTAACAAATAGGTTTCTTCAACATTTCGATTGGAATGAACGATTATTACAATAAGTAATATTTTTTACAATATTTATAACTCTACGAAATGAAAATCTATTCAACAAGCAGTCACAATCGCCCAATGATATGTTAAAATTATTTATATCATTTTAATGTTATTGCATTCTAAATATTAGGGTTGATTCGCACCGCGTCGTGTGCGGCGAGGCGTGCGATGGCTAGAGATCAGGCCGTGACGTCTCGAAGCATAAAGCGCCCTCTACACTACGACACCAGGTTGTCCTTCTCGGTGTTGCCGCCCTTGTGGTTCTGCCTCTTGAAGTCTTTCAATCTTATCGGCGACGATTCGCTGCCAGAGTCTCCCTGGAACGATAAGTGCCATTGGTATTGATTCTTACTTACCTTACTATTTGCTGTAAGCTTAGGTATTTACGAGGTAGTATAACTTACGTTGGCACCGAGCGAGGTGGTCTCTTGGAGCAGAAGCTCGCTGTCAGTACCCCGCGACTCCTTGTTCTTGAGTATGGATCGCGAACGGGAGTCGCCCTCTAGCGGCCAGCCGCCGCTGCGTTTGTTGCCATTCTTTCCTAAACATGCCATTTGTAATTCATAAAAATGATTTATTTTATTAAGTGCCTTAGCTGCTATATTTATATTTGAAAGTAGGCACATACTCGCATTTGAAGTTAGATATTGGCTAGGCCTAATATAAATTCACAATTCACATTAGGACAAATTGGGTCAAAACAAATTAGCACAATATTGATGGTGAGCAAATCTTATTTACTGAGTCATCTCTGATATACCCACTTATTTTTGTGTTGTGTTACCTTCTTGTTCAGTTAAATGGATGTAGGGCTAGTCAATTGCAAGCTTAATAGTACCCATTTCTATGATGGGACCTTTGCAAACGATTGTCTATTCATACGCAGACGGCAAGTGTACCTAGAACAATCTAGCAGAAGCCGGCTACAAAGACACGAACGGCTTAAAAAAGCGGCTTCAGGCTTCATTGTATTTCCATGTAGTTTTATCGGTCACTTCGTCAATGATTTATTAAGCTTTGTGCGTCGCAAATTGCGGGTATCATGCAGTAAGTAAGTAGGTAATCAAAAGTGTTTTAAATAGTTGCTGTTTGAGTTTGTCCAATATTTTTAATTGCCTTATGGTGTCTGTTTTAAATGTCATGTAAGTTACCTACCGCCTACAGCACCTCTTGATGTAGTGTTCGATTACTGTTATAAAATGGCATGTTAAGTATCCACGCGGTGTAAACAAGTAGGTACGTATTAAAAATGTGACAAACCAAATAGTATGTGGTGGTTAATGATTCTCGTAGCAATCCCCCTCGGCGGCCTCCTCTCTTCCTCCGTCCAGTCCTGTGGGACAAACGAGCACGTTCGCGTTACCCACATGAACCTTGAAATGAGCATCCATCAAACAGGCGGTGACACGAATCATGCAACTCCAGAACTTGGAGAGTTAGTCGGTCGCGCTACTTCATGCAAACACGGACAGGGAGGGGAGCACAGATGTAATCAGTATCGGGAGCAGTCAGGCGTCAAACCGGTAAGCGTGTGTCGGTGAGCAGCGTGGGCCTGCTGGCGCGCTGCGGCTCACCTGTTGGAAGCGGGCCTTCCTGTGCTTGGGCCGGGCGTCGTCGGGCGCGGGCGGCCCGGGGCCGGGCTCGAGGCGCTCCAGCGGCTGCGGCAGGCTGGCGCGACTCGCGGCCGCCGCCACGCCCCCCCCGCCCGCCTCCCCGCCGCCCGCCAGGCTGGCGCGCGAGCCCCGCGGCGACGCTTCGCCCTGTGAACCTTTGGCACACAACACGCTCCCGTCCCCAGACGCGCTCCTGCGCACTCCGCTAAAGTCGGCGGTCACCCCGCCCCCACCCCCACCCGCGCCGCCGCTGCCGCTACCGTCCATAGGATTCACATACAAGTTTGATGAGTCGTTCTCGCATGCGATGTCGCCCTCTGAAGGAAAAGGGTGCGTAAGGCATGATGCAAATGTATCTGTAATGTAAGACAATACGCATATGGAGCCGCACACGACCTGACACATACGGTGTATGTTGCTCAAAATCGTACACAATACAGTACAAGTATACAATGCACACGGTTACAGTACACGGTGAGAGTGTGCCACGAGGACATCGAATTACAACAGTGAACAAAAATGGGAGATGGTGACCACAGAATTTACTCTACAGGATGATTACACAAATGGAAAAGACAAACAATCTATATACTCGGTTTCAAAACACATCATATAAATATCAATAAAACATCTGTAAACAACTGGATAGAACAATTCGAAACAAATCAGTGAAGATATTAAAAGGTCGAGAACATTGTGATTTTTGTAGTTGAGCAGCATAAGTGTTGTTTACAGTTGTTCAGTCTAGGTGGTGTAGTGGCGGTCGCACCTGGGCTGTCGAGGCTGTTGGGCGTGGCCTCGGGCAGCGCGCGCGGCGCGGGGTGGCGCGCGAGGCACGCCAGCTCCACGCACACCGGCTGCCGCAGGTCCGACGTCGACATCGGCATCAGCTGCTCCGCGTCGATGAACTCCTTGTATCCCTACGTCGACACACAACCAGATCTAATACCATCTTCTATTGTATCTGACATTTTTTTTTTCACATATAATATTATTGTTTCTTTAAGAAAATAATTTCAATAGATATAGGAAAGAATTATTTAAATTTCAGTCTTAATTCTAAGTAGACAGATAGGTACCAAAATTAATATTATAATGTTTATATTACCTTTAATTGTACCTAATTTAAATGGGTAGCTGTAAATATAACAACCGAAAAAAATCAAACAAATTTACGAATGATAAATATTTGCCATGTAAAAAATAAGTTAGAAAATACCTACTTACGAGTTAATGCTAGATGAACACATTATTATTAGTAACGTATCATATATATTATATTAAAATCAAAAAATAATCGCTTAGGTAATTAATAATGAGGCAGCTACAAATTCATATTAAATGCGTTAGTATCTTAATACCTTGAACGTGCAAAAACAACATTCAAACTCAGAAGGCAGCTGATCCAAGTCAAGCTGTTTGTCAGCCATCTTCTTTTCCTAGAAAAAGAGAAATCATTAGTAACGAGTTATTCTCGTTTTCCAGCCTACTAGGTTAGAGAGTAAGTAGTGAATCAGACCAAACCGTCGACGAAGTGTTGAATCGCTTTGCAGAAATGATTCACAAACAATCGCCGGTCGCCGACGGTCATCGAGGCTTTATCTGTGTGCGTTTTAGAAGTTCTATGACAAACAAGCGGCTATGGCAAGTCTACGATGAGTACTGTCGTGTCGGCAGCGAGTGTTAGGGGTTAGGGCGTAATCATAGAGGGTATCTTACTGGTGTCGGTTCAGGGTTTAAGAGCAAGCGCTTCTCCGGTGAACCAGGGCCTTCGTTCGAGTAGCGACGCTCTTTCTGAGGGCTGCTCTGAAACTGTTACCTACAGTGTTAGCGGTAAGCCTATTGCCGTAATGTTGCTAAACAATAGCTTTACAAGGGTCCGTCCAAAGCCCAAGCCAAAGTACTATGTATCTGCGTATTGCTGAAGCAAAACATCTTGTGAGATAAATTAAATCGTTTATAAATGTCTAAAGAAAGACTTGTAAAAGATTGTAGATTACTTTCTGTCAAGATAACTATCTACATATATACTGGTTGGAACTCACCCTACGTTAGCCAAGATGATAGTTGGACGTACCCGTAACAGTTGCGAGCGAGTGATTACCTGGTCGGGGTCAGTGCTCTGCGGCAGCTTACTGGCGATGGAGTGTTCGTACTGTTTGTAGCAGCCCGTGGTGGCCGGGGCCTCACCTTCCAGGCTAGTGGCGTCCGCCTGCGACAAGTTGTGTCCTGAAGACACAGACCACTGTGAGTAGCGACGCATTCCATATTGTTCACTTTTATCCCCGATTATATGTTTATTTAAACTATGAAAGAACATTTAAACATGACTAAAGTAACGGCGTGAACTACACAACACACATTGCACACGAACAGTACACAGAATCCAGCGTCCTCCGGATACACACATCAGACAGTCCACACGAGAAGTCGTTAGTTCTAAGAAGCGTTAGGCTTACGCTGACAATGTAATCGACCTTAGATTATAGTGTCTTCGTCGCACATCGCAAGCTACACGCGACGCGACTCGACCCCGAGTAACGGACTTAATATTAAGGGGTCGAGGTGACGACTGTGTGAGAGTGGCAAGTTGCTCATCTGGCGTCGTCTCTCGCCTCAATGAGGACGCACTTGTCACCTGAAGACAAGGAATAAAACACTCTGAGTGCACCTCGCCGCAACCAACGAGTGAACATAGCTGTAGCTGCGATGTATCGTGAACTGTTTGATTTGATTTGAAGATGTCTGCAATTCCGGAGAGCTAACGATGCGACGTGCACACAATCAACATTCATTGCATCCAATACACAGACACTGTTTGAGCACGAAAGGCATGCGTGCACAGTGAGAGATAGGAAAAGTTAACGTGCATTCACGAGCGAGAGACATGACATGGACAAGCGGCAAAGCGAGTGGCCTACGGAATACTGACCTGTGTCCACGATGACGTCGATGAGGTCCATGCTCTTGGCGAAGGCGTCGCGTAAGTTAATATGGTGGAAGGAAACGATGGAGCCCTCGCGCTTGGCGCGTTCGAGCGCCTCTCGTCGCTTTAGCGCCTTTTCGCGCCGCATCTGGTTCTTGTAAAACTCGGCGAAATTGTTGACGATAATGGGGATGGGTAACGCAATTACCAACACGCCGCAAATACAGCAAACTGAGCCGATGACCTTGCCCAACGGGGTCGTGGGGTAAATGTCACCGTATCCGACTGTGGTCATGGTGATGCCGGCCCACCAAAACGTTTCCGGAATGGAAATAAATTTAGTTCCCGGCTCTTCTTTCTCAGCGAAATATGCCAATGAGGAGAATATAAGTACTCCCATCGCAAGGAACAACATGAGCAATCCAAGCTCTTTATAAGAGTTTCTGAGTGTGAACCCGAGCGACTGCAGCCCGGTCGAGTGTCGTGCGAGTTTGAGGATACGCAAGATTCGCATTATACGGAATATTTGCACGACTCGACGCACGTCTTGAAACTGATCAGTGGCGTTCTTATTAGTTTCGAGCAAGAAGAGAGATACAAAATAAGGCAATATAGCCAGTAAATCTATCACGTTGAGTCCACCCTTGAAGAATTTCCATTTGTCCGGTGAGGCACTGAATCGCAGCACGTACTCAAGTGTGAACCACGTGATGCACACCGCTTCGACCATGGCCAGCTGCGGGTTATCCATGGGCGCGCCCTTTTCGTCCACGACTTGCATCTGTGGTATCGTGTTGAGAGTGAGCCCTATCGTGGACAGCACGATGAAGAGGATAGAGATGACCGCGATGACCTGCAAGCACGCACCAGTGAGCGGCGAGCGGCGGGCACGGGGCGCCCGGCGCTCGCCGCCACCGCGCTGCCACACTGTGCAACTAAGCCTCGGTACCTAGTGGTTTGCCACATATGTGTCAGATCGGTCGAGAAATGCCAGTGTTTATACAGAACTACTCCTCCTACATGTTTGTACATTGGTAGTATAGCTACTTAACACTCGTAGTAAGTATAGATATAGGTATTATGTCATTATGTATTTACAGTAACGGTCAAAGCCAATATCGTATGTAACATATGTCTTAACAGTAACTCTTAAATTTTGGTGTAGAAATAACATCTATTCGTGTGACTATGTTAGTAGTGTTGTGTGGTCTCGGTGTAGTAAAGTAGGTAATCTATATTAAACGGTGTGGGTGAACGGACGCGCGTCCGAAGCGGTATGCGCCTGATGTGAAGGCGGAACGAAGCAGACGCTCGTCCGTCCATCGCCCGCATCGCTCGGTTAGTCGGATCAGTATCACGAAGCGGAAGCGCTGGTGGAGAGGGTGGGAGCGGGAGGGAGCGAGGACGCGGGAGTGGGCGGGGGGGACGCCGGCGGGCGGCGCCTCGCCGTGGTGGGGGGCGGCGCGGGCGCAGCGCGCGGCCGGCGGACGGCGGTCCGGGGCCGCGCGGCTGTCCCGTGCCACCCCGCACGCCGGCCTCCGGCGCCGCCGCGGCGGCGGCTGGTCACATCGCGTAAGCCCATCCCATGTTTGCAACTTTGCGACAACAATTAAGCTTTGTTTTTTTAAAGTTCTCCTTATTGAGAACGATCGACGCGGCTGTGAACATTTATAAAAATTTATTGTAATAAAAATTATATACAATCCTGAAACGGTAGCGGGTGCGTGGAGCACTTAAACCAATAAGCAAAAATACATATAAGAGCTTCAGAATGTTTTACAATCTTTGAAATATAAAAAAATAAAAATTCGAAGGACTTTAAAAATAATTTCAATATGTTGACCGCTTTGTAGGTTTAACAAATATTACATACTATAAAATGTACAAATAAAAACTGCTAACCGAAAGTTGGAATAACTTGTTGTGGTTTACATCATAACAAAATGAAAATGGCTTCCACAGCTATTTAGTTAACAATTAGGTAAGTTAAAAGGCACAAATCTTATTGTAAACAATATGATTAAGTAAATAGATAGTATTATATAATAACGCAATTAAGCTGTGTTTTGCTAAACTCACTTGGTGATAGGAAGAGATAAATAGATAAAAAATAGGTATTTAATATAAGAATGATAGTGTAAAAAAGTTATTAACTTGGGTACTTATTCACAGGTACATAAATATAAAAAATAACGTAAAATATATACTATATTAAGTTGGTACTTACATACGCATAAGGTTGCACCGCTGTTGTCGAAAATTTAAATAGAAATTGTAGTAAAATAACGCTACGAAGTAAGCTGAAAGGTGCTCAAACAAGACAATGTCACATCACAATATAGATTCGACAAAAGCGATCAAATGTTACGCCAGAGGTCACATTACAACAATCAGTCGGAACACAACACCACATTCCACAAATACGAGGACAGAACTGACTTGCAACACTGAAGGGGAGCCAGCGATAGATGTTATTCATGCACCACAACACAACACATATCAATATACATAAACATACGGAACCAAGCTTGTTTCCTAAATGCATTGCATCTTAAAAGCTTACAATTTGAAAGTGTCAAAAATCTCATAAAAGTGTTTCAAAGTGATACGTGTACGATTACGAAACAAGCCTTTTGTGTACATTCAGGGAAAAATGTATACGTAATCCAAGGTATGATATGTAGGTACTTAATCACTGTAGTGCAAGGGACGTTTTACAGTAGTGAAATGAAAGTGAACATTCAGTAGAAAATGTTTTATGTATGGATGTACAGTCATAGTGCTAGGTAGGTGTGCTTTCAGTGCTCAGTGTACCTAACTTAAGTGAGGAGACGGTATCACATAGGCCTGTGCTCATAAGAACTTGATTAAGATCTTAACATTAACTACATTTGCAGTATCTACTTGTGACATGGACATTTCAAGAGCCTTACTGAAAACTTGCTCACAATTCACAAAAGCATCTATCTAATTAAACTAAATTTAGAAAAAAAATACTTTGAAATCCTTAGATACCTCTGGTTTACACTAAACTATCCTCGGCAGCGTTGCTAGAGTCATAAGGTTAATAAGATCGGTAACTGTTATAACTGTTGCGTGCGACGCGATACGTTACCCTGGCGGCGATACTGGTGGTGGGCTTCTCGAGCAGGTCCCACAGCCACTTCTGGTACTGCGCGCACGTGCCCTGGCCGAACTCCTCCTCCTCGCGCTGGCGCAGGCTCTCCGCCTCCTTGCGCATCTCCTCGTGCACGTGCTCCTTGCGCTGGTGGTACTTGTGCTGGCAACACGACTCCAGGTACAGCTCGTCCACGCCCCAATACTCGAGATCGTCGCTAAACGCCAACACACACATTTCGTCCACTAAATGTAACTTTCCAGTCCGATAGAAGTTGAGTATTGAACTAAAGCTCTTCGGGTGCCTGAAAATAATAAAGCTCACTCTTGAACACAATTCATGAAATGATAAATAACTAAAATTTTTGTATGATGATAATTTATCACTCTTTCAGGCAAATAACTATGGAAAAGGCATTACCTATCAAAAAAATACTCGTTGTCTTGTAATGAGTAATCGTCACAGAGTTCTGTGATGGCTTCGTGAGTATTACAGTCTCTGAGCCGGCCGAGCCGCGTGTGCGGGAGCCGCTCCAGCGTGCGCCAGAGCACCTCGTGCCGCACGCCGCCAACGTTGATGATGACTCGCTTGCTCAGCGCCTTGGCGCGGAGCATCATAAACGGCTCCGGCGGTAGCGACGACATCGATCTGAACCCGACACAAAATACATTACTCTTACACCCTGACTCTACCACACAACTTCGTAGTAAATCTCAAATACCGTAGCAGCGATTACGTAGCCGCCATGTGCTACGACTGTTTCATCGATTCCTAACATGCCCCATTCGTCATAACAATCGTTACCGATTTCAATGTATTCACAATCCTTACTTATTAATTGTTATCAAACGTTATACCTAAAGAGGGTTGCCATTCATGTGGAATGTCCCAAACGTGCTCGGAAACTCAATCCTTTGTGATTCAGAATGCGAGGAAATTACATGGTCCGCGTTTCGCGTACATTGAATGAGTACGATAAAATAGCTCTTTTTAACATTTGTCGGCTTTATTGCATAGTGAAATGCCGCCACATTTGTATGATTTTCTAACTGAAAAATTACGATAGCGGAGCTACCAACAGTCTTGAAAGAAAAGGGAACGTTGGCGTGAGAAGACATTACGTGCCTCATGCTTTAGATTATTCATCTCATTTAATAATAAGATGCAGTATTCTAAAATGCTAAATAATGTATTACGTACGATTTTGAATAGGCGCGTGCTGGCTACTGGCTAGGCTTTACCTGGAGTGCGTGCGCTGCAGCACGGCGTTGCCGGCGGGCGCGGGCGCGGGCGCCGGCGCCAGCCCGCGGTCGAGCGGCGCATCGTGCGCGGGCGCCGCGAAGCCCATGGGCGCGCGCGGGGGCGAGTCGCCCACGTGCCAGCGCGCGGCGCCGCGGCCCGCCCCCTCGCCCCCCATTCTCGCTAGCTCATGGCGCCAGGCGCCGCCGCCTCATTCGATTTGAAATATTTGGACACGTTCTCCTGAAATCTGGAAAATATCATTTGGTTATAAAACTGTCTGAGAAGGCCCCTTAACTTTAAGCTAATAGTAAGTTGTATCTAGTCATGTAATTTTTTGACAACTGCCTTATAATTAGGTCCTACAGACATCTTACTCATACACGCTTGTAACGACTACGACATTGCTAGGTTTAAGCCTGCCTTTTTAGAGTGCTCTGTACATATTAACGTTTAGAAAGTACTTCGTAGCCCATCTTAAATAAATTGGCGCATATCTATATATCAAGAAAGCTTTAACTGACGCGAACATCATATACCATAAGTGTAATCAGTGTCAACCGGTGAATAAGTCCTTTTTGTGATTCGCAACCCCTGATCTGTCGTAATTCATTTTTATCTCGTCCTAAACGGCCCTATTACGCGGTCAAACACATCTGGCTGGAGCAGTGCTCTGTACTGAAACGATTGTATTTTACTGTTTTTTTAATTGACGCAGAGCGCTGTTTTAACATATGAATTGTTTGTACCTCATGTTCTGCTTCTGCTAATAACGTTAATGTTCCAAATTGGAATATCCTGTTTTCAGAGCCGGTGGGATTTTTTACGTAGATCTCAGAAGTTATAGTTTTCAACTGTTTTAAAAGAAATGAAATTAGAATCAACAAAAACCGTCAGTGTTTACCAATGTCATGGCGTAATGATAGAAAAACGAAATGGCGCTTTTCCGCTTCCATACAATATGTGAGGTGACTAACAAATGTAAGAACTACTGTGTTAATTGTACTTACTTTTTGTGTATATTTAATTTATTACTAACCAAACCAATAAATTAGTGCCTTTTTAAATAATAGTATTAAAATAAAATAAAAATACGTAATCTGTGACTATAAGCTGCAGTATTAACCATAAGGTGAAAAGAGACTCGTGCTATAATTATGTATTTTATTTAAACTACATTCCTTTCCTATATAAACCGCAATACACCTACGTTGTTTACCCTTGTAAACAACGTAGGTGTGTTGCGGTCCAGTGGAAACCCCGAACCCTTCGTCAGTTAACATTAACCTTCCACCCTCCCTTAAGATGATCTATTTGTCATCCAAAATAACAGTTCAATATAACCAACGAAGATTAGTAAACTTGGTGGATTTCACCGACATACTATACTATTATAGAATAGATTTTTTTTCTTTATTGTACACCGTAGTTACAGCTGTCAAAAATTTATTTATATTAACGTGTTGCGTCGACTCCAAGTTAATGGGATAAGGGCAGGAAGATGATGATGATGATGATGATGATATGAATATTGTTAATATATTTATATGCATGAAAGAAATAATAGTCTTTTTAATTCCGGTTTCATGTTTGATAGTTCCGAAAAAATAATCTTATCATCTTCAAATTACATAAAAACTCAATGTAATTCGAAAGTGAAAAGTTAATGAAATGAAAAGTCTTTTATTGGTACATAAATCTCAAGTGAAAATATTAATTTCGTCAATAACATCTAACCTTTGACCTTTCCGTTCATAAACAGCCAACAGCTATTTATAATTTAATTTCTGTTTTGATGGCTTAGTAAAAACATTTTCATCTTATATAATGTATAAAACCAGTCTATAAATGTCCCATTTGCTAAAAACAAGCTTTTTCTCATATAATATAAAAGGTACGAGCATTGATCATAAGTCATGACTCAAATACATATAGCAAAATGATTGTCTATTTTCATCAATTCCAAGAATAAAATCTTACCTACTGACCTACCAAAGACTGAACGAATGATAAATTACACAGTAATAATGTCAACCTGTACCTGAGTACCTGAGCCAACAACAAAGGCAGAGCTATTAAATAATAAATTCGAAGCAGACCAACCGAATCGATCGCCTGTAACTTCACGTCAGCTATTCCGTAGAATATCGCTGCTTTACTGGTACAAAACACATCAATATTTACTAAGGGAAATATTCAATAAATACACGCACACAATAAAACAAAAACGATAAATAAAATATGTACATAGATAAGAAATTCAAACTCTATGAATGTACAGTGTACACAATTTTAAATATTAATAAGATATAATAAGCGGTATAAACAATGTTGTATACGGTAGTAGAATAAAAACTCGCTTCATATTTTATTCATACTATGTCACGGCATTTAAAAGCTCAACAAGTATGTCATAACACCTGTCCGTCGGTTACTTATTAACCATTATACAGTTTTAGTAATAACATTTTTCTTTCTAGAAAATGTAGACAGTTTTATTTTTCCATTTCTTAATATTTATAATGTGTCTAGTCGTTATTAAGCGACGCAATAAAAGTAATGGGCGATGTTTGACTTGAATAACAAAAACGATATCATTCAAATAACAAGGGAGGCCGGTAGGATAAACAAGTCAAGATCCTAATTTACTATTCCATCGAGGCCTTCATAAAACTACCGAAGTAAAATAAATAAACCGTGGGTGTTGGTACAAGTCTAGGAGAGCATTGAGAGCGAGTGGGCGGCCAGCAATCGATTACCGGATCGCGTGGCGCGCCCCGCGACCCGAGCTTATCAAGCCTTCTGACCGACCCTAATCTAATAATAGACATCATGGTAACGTCCTCCACAACATTCATTTGTCTACCCTTTATTTGAATTCCTGCTTATCAATCAATAACACTTGTCATTTTCTTTGTAAAATGACATTCATTTTCAATGAAAACAACCATTCTTGTGACGACAGTACACTTATTTGAAGCATGTAATACACTAAACTACTTAACAACCCTTCTAAAATGCAATGTTTTCAACGTAACACACTAAACTATTTCAAACCAAATTATAAAAGTACTTTAATCAAAGTCCTCGAGTTAAGCTTTACAGTTATAATTTCAAATAATAGCCGGCTGTCAGTCCTCAAAACATTTGAAGAGCGGAAAACACGAGCACAATGGAGCTTTTATAAAATAAAATTCTATTTTAAGAATACTTGCCGCTTTGCCGTTCAACTTGTATAAGTAAATAGGTTACCTAGTTTAAGGTTATGTAATAACACCCGGCGGCGGCTGCTTGTGCGTTATTGCACTTTTATACAAATAGAGAACTACGTATGTTATCGCTTTAATCCATATGTGTACGTGTGTTTATAATTTGTTTGGTTCACTTAACTTAATTACATAACTTATTGTGTGACTAAAAAGTGTTACACTTACGTAACAATACGTAATTCGCTTGTTATAAGTCGAATAATGGCCGCTATTCTAATGAAATACGACTTTGAAGACATTCGAAAACGGCCAAATAACAAATAGACGTACATGAAAATTGAATAACTACCTCTCTACAGGTATATTAACTTGCAATGTGATTTCATTTGTTCGTTGATTGAGTTTAAATTCATTTTTATTTGCATTGATCAAAAAAACTACCAGTGAAACCTAAAAGATGTTCCTTCAAAAGCTCAAAATTACACCCGCTTGGTTACAATTTTACGGGTTCAAATATATAATTCATTTGCTACGACCGCTGCTACGCCACTGTAGCAATATTTTAAGGTTATGAAATATCTACGAGCTTGAACGAGGGTCTTGTAAAGAGCAAAAAGTGTAGACAGATGTCTGCCGCGGTCGAATGCGTCCAGCTACGACCGCTCTCGCTACGGACGGCGCGATAGACCGTATCGGGGTCTGTCTACGAGGGTAACTATTGTTTACAGACATCTTTATGATTAAATGTCAATTAATGGTGATTCCTTTATTAAGAGAGGAATTTTGTAATGCAATAATTACTCTAGACCGTTCTTGCATTTGTTAGGTAAATTTTTTCTGATATTGAAACGAAACCAGCGTTGATTACCATGATCCATCAACAAAAGTAACAACTTGTAGATACCTGTGGGTTGGTGATAGCCAATAAAAAATATGCTTGTCAATTCGAAGGGTAAATTCGTATTATATTTTTCTACATTTGTTACTATTCTTTATTACATTTATTTTCCTAAAAGGACAAACCAAACGTTTCTTTTCCTATTGTTTTTTATGGGCAACCGCATTTACCATGTTTATTTGCATATAGGTACGAAATTATATAACAATATTTTTGAACCGAATGCGGGGTCGTAAACATTTTATGTCATGTTATTCGTACGTGTACTCTCCCTGAGGCCTCTCCTGTTATGTAAGCACACCTCAAAACAAAGAAATAAAAGGTGTATGCGCCCTTTATTTGCGCCCTTCCTAATCATTACACAAGCCTTATTAACATAAGTGGGTACATTTAAGAACATGAATGACATAAAAGTTCTTTTATTATTTTTAATATTTTTATCAAATAATTGTGTTCGCTCAAACTAATTTCCCTCCCACAATTAGCAGATGAATATTATAAACGTAATTGTAATACTGCTTTGGCCGGAGTCTAACCTCCTTGCTAAAATTCGACCTAAGACCCTAGCACGAATACTACCAACAAGGTATTCATAATGTAAACCTCTACTTGGTGCTTGTAAAAATTTTGAATTTACTACACCGTTTTCCATACAAATTATGGCTTTGATCTAAATATTTTTTCGATAACGTTCGTGCTAGGGCCTCAAATAAATCCGGTCTATAACGGTAGATGCTATAACCGTTCAGGTGGGACAACTGTGAATAGCGTCGCCAATCAAAGGTGAGCCTAATTATACTGCGAGTGCGGGTTGTCGCAGACTATCTGTCTCTCAGCTAACTATAAATACAACAACGGTCGCCGGGATAATGCGGCGGTCATGAACACTACATTTAGCAACCGGATAAGATTTCCTTGTACCCGCAATGTAACATCTGCAATAAGTAACATTAATAATATCATAAACCAGAGCGACTGTCCCCTATCTGCGCCGAGCACGAGCGCTCGTCCAATGAGAACAGAACTAGCGCCTTGTAGTGGTAATGGCTCTGGTGGCGGCGAAAGTTCTATTGGCCTATATACTTGGTGCAGTATATAGGTCACGTGACGCCGCTGTATCCGGAGCCAACCATTATCTCGACGCCACTCCGTCTGGGAGGCCTACCGCCGCGCAGCCCTACTTCAAATTATACCTACGACAGTAACCTAACGTATAAATAAACTCTTCGGAATACATTATGAGTTCGGTAATTCTGTTACTTTCTATATTTTGTGTCGGCAAGAGCAGGACGGAACTACGCAGCTGCTTAATAGGCTTGCTTGGGACGAGGGTGGAGACAGGCTCCGTATTGATCTCAAGTCGTGAACGGGACAGCCGCCGCCACTAGTAAATAAGCTCAAGCTGCTTCGCTAACTTTTATCATCGTCTTACTACTTTTATTTACGAGTCAATAGCGCTACAGACGTATAGCGTTACTAAATTGCTCTCTTTATGTGCACGCGAGTGTTCCGCGCGATAACGTTGCAAGATATTGTAGCCGACGGCGAGAGACCCGCTGCCAAGTTTACGAGGCAGCAGCCAGCAAGCCAGCGAGATCTATTACTTATTTACATTCATGCGGGACCTGACAAATTAAATTTTGCAGCGCAAATAAACTACTACAGTATGGCACTCAACAAAGCAATGAATTATAGAGCTCAACTCAAAATTCATAAAGCTTTAAAAAATACGAATATACCCAAACGTAAAAATGTTAGCATATTTCGTAGCGCGTCGTAGCTCAGCATTATGTAGATTGACGGACCGTATGTTGTGGCAACACATGGCACGTTGTTTTCCAATATACGATACTAAACAAATCGGTTCCAATTGTACTGACCTGTGTTATGTATTATTCAAGCTTTCTATAAGCGCATTGGTTCGCCCGTAGCATGGTCGTTACACGGGGTGCTACGAAGCGTAGAGCGCAACCGATTTGTAGCAGAGTGCTACGCGTTCCGGTAACCTCTGACCTTTATCGACGCGCCCGCGCCGCCCACCGGCTCGTTCCGGTTAATATAGCCTCCACAACCCCTCTACGCTGAGCTTCCAGTAATTGAATCCAGAGCACGTGTGCATGAATAAACCATTTTAATACCAGCCTTTGAACGACACCAGCATAATACCTGACTACAACGGCTAATAGCCTTTCATACCATGTAGCATAACTGGGAAAGATTACCCAATAAATGTAACTTCACCGATCATTAGCCATTCACACTATGTAAGTGGAGCGATCACGCAAAACGTAAGGCTATTGAAGATAACGGGTAATGGGATTATAATGAACAACAATCGAGCGCCAATTACGGAGCGATACATCATGTTTTAAATGAGGAGCGATTGTGCGCCACCCCTGCGAGCTGCGAGCGCTGAAACTATAATCATGTCGTTACGACTATCATTACGTTGGTCCAGATGGGCTCGCGGCGACGTCAAAATATACCATCATGGTTTCTATTTTAATAAAACATCAGTTTTTCTCCTCAATGTACCTGGTGTAAACGAGCTCAAAACATTTTAGCAACGAAACCCGATCCAACTAAGCGGTGTCAATCAGGCCATCTAAATCGTATCTACTTTCATTACACTGTATAATATTCGTCGCGATAAGATAGAGGTTATTAAGATAGGTATGGCATGGGAATACAAAGGAATGCTTTTAAATAATAATTATTCAGAACACTATCAGCTCCATCAGAGCCCGACTCGCACACACGCACACACTCCACGTGAACGATATGTGTAGGAAACTAGCATTAATTGTCGCAGGTTTGAATCCTTTATGAGGGCGAAGGAACGTCATATAATCAATACTGAATTATTGTTTTACAGTTACGGAATTACACTAGTGTTATCAAGGCAAATGGTTGTGTGTATTGTAGTTGATATTCCTTCCCACAAAAACGGTTTTATAAAGCAAGTTAGATACAATTTGTTGTTGTTGTTGGAGCTATCTCATATCCTGTCACTTTTTTACGTTGGCTTTTTTTATTCCGCGGGTTACGCCAAGTGGCTTAGCGAGACTGGAATAGAAGGTATTATAAAAAGAAACAATTGAATTTGAGTTCTAAAAACTATTGTATTCATATTTCAAATACTACTACTAAATATCAGAACTTATTTACATCAAACAATATTCACTCCATTTAAAATTCGAAGGACAATTGAAAAACTGTACGAGTCCATTAAATCGACTTGAATTATCCTGAGTGGCTGTAGAAGTAATGACGGCAATTACGACAGTACCTGGCTGTTCGTGGCGCCGCCTGTGTACACATACTACACTACACTAGCTGCGCCCCGCGGTGTTACCGTCTACTCTAATAGCATAAATGTTAACTTACAAGTCTCAATCTCCTACATACAAAATGACATTGAAGTATTCAAACTATTTACCAAAAAAATGTGACAAATATGTTTCCCTCAATAGAGTATGTATGGGGCATGATACTCTCCAAAATATTGTGTTTCTAGATCGAACAAGGAGAGTCCAAAAAATAAATCACTTCCATATTATGTTTTCTCTAAATTTTTACAAACATAAAATAAGAACCGCTAAGTAATACCGTGTTGGCATTTTGTACAGTATTTTCACTTTACATGTATGTATATGCAAAACGAATACGTCTTGACTACATTGTTTTTGATTGAATCGTAAATTCTATTGTTATTTTATGTATAGAAAATATGCAATGCTTTGCCAAACAGAATACTGAGTATATACTTACATATTATTGCTAATAAAGAAAACTTGCAAATAGATTGTTTATCGTTAAAAACAATTTGTTAGGAGTGAAATCTTTTATAGCACACGTATATAACGTTTATTTTTGTTAGTTTTTTTAAACATTCTTATTGTCCTGTCCTTACCAAAATCTTACCTTAGAGTAGTATAAAAAACATAAATAAATAAAAATTCTACAACATTTACACAATGCCATCTATCTACTCTCAAATTAAGTATACGATGGTAACTTGTGTTATACAAACTATACAACTGATAAACATACGTATATTTTCAAAATAAATACATATTTTAGATAAATTACATTATTATACTCAGACACAGAACGGATGATCGTGCTCATCACACAAACACTTGTCCTCGGTTGGAATCGAACCCACGACCTGCGATATAGCAGTCAGAACCACTAACCACTAGACCAACAGGCCCGTTAACAATAATATAAGCTATACAAATCTAGGTAATTAGTTACATATGCATTGTTTCATGTTTGTACGGATTCAGGTAAACAGGGTTAATGCGATTGAAATGCTCACAATAATTATTTATAACGCTGTGTGTATAGCGAGCTAGCGAGTCCCGAGAGCATTGTGACAAATACTATCTAATTACTTGACACGAATGTATAACTCTTTGCCTAGTTACCCTTAATGAAACTATTTTTGTACAAATATTAGGGAAGTTCGTGCAGAGTTTAAAAGGTTACGGAAGCATTCGGAAACTGTCACAAGTTCCGTCTTTATATATTTTTTCGGATCTAATAATATCAATTATTTTATATAGGAGTTAAGTGATGATGATCATTACACTTCGAATGTTGTACATAACCTGACACAATGCTGGAAGGCAGTCTCTATAATTTTTATATAAACATTATAACTACGTAAGTGCTTTGAGGAAAGTCGATATCACTACATAGTATAAAACAAAGTCGCTTTTTCTGTCATGTTGTTGTATGTCCCTATGAACGCTCAAATCTTTAAAACTACGCAACGGATTTTGATGCGGTTTTTTTTAATAGATAGAGTAACTCATGAGGAAGGTTTTTATGTATAATATCATCCATTAAATAGTGGACAAATACTGTTATTTTTGAGGTTTCTAATGTGATGTCGCAAATAATTACATTTTTTCCGCTTACATTGCAAACGCAGGCTGAATCCTACGAGATTTATCAAAATAATGTACTAAGTATTGTACACAATGAAAAGGTCTACAGAAAACTCCGCGATGGTATATGTCTATCTCTTATGGATATCCCACAATAACATTTTTTTGTCATTTACTTTTTACGACAAATAATGACTAATATTCGAAGCGATTTTAACCAATACAGCATTAATCCTTATCCAATTAAATACCTTAAATACATTGTTGATTTAATATAGATCTATTTGGCCTTTTACAGTATCTGATTTAAATGAATATTTTTGAAGATGTACAGATTTAAAAATTGCGGAACGTAGCGTTTACGGCGACGCGGCGCGGCGGCAGCGTGCCTATAAATAGCGCGTCGGAGGTAAATGTAAAAAACATGTAAAAAAAAGTAAATGTAAAAAAAAGTAAAAATGTAAAAAAAAGTAAAAATGTTAAAAAATTGTAAAAATGTAAAAAAAAAGGAAAAATGTAAAAAAAAGTGAAAATATTGTGTATAAAAGATATTCCAAAGATAAAGAAAGGGGAATTGTTTTAAGTACTCCAAAAACGCGTGCGGGCTACGGGCAGTAAATGAATAAATCAAATCTACTGGATTGATTTTAACCTTTTTTTTTAGTGAGTTACATATTTTAAACCCGTGCAAAGCCGGAGCGGGCCGCTATGTTTTTTTATAAACAACGTTCACAGTTTTTCTGTAGCGTATTTAGGATTGATTTTAACCTTTTTTTTAGTGAGTTACATATTTTAAACCCGTGCAAAGCCGGAGCGGGCCGCTATGTTTTTTTATAAACAACGTTCACAGTTTTTCTGTAGCGTATTTAGTATATCAGCATTGCACCCGTGCGAAGCCGGGGCGGGTCGCTAGTTAACAATAAAAAGATAAAATGTACACGTCATGGCATTTCCAAAAAATATGGCACTTTCCGTAACCAGAAAATAAAAATGAAAATCATGCTGACTTGAGGAAAAAACACTCTTAACATTTATTACCAAATTTTGACAAGGCGGGTCAAATGTTGGCAATTATTACATTAAATTTGGTTACGACCACAACATAACTTACAAAAGGTTAGGCGGAAGAAGATACTGATCTAACAGTCAAGTGAAAAAATCGAGGTCGGATTTACGAGCTTTCGGAATAATGAAGTTTGTAATATTCGTAGAAACATGCCACAAATAATAAGTTGCTCACAAAATGTAGATACAAGTAATACCTACAATACTAAACGTTTGCAAATATTCTCAAGCAATTACTTTAGCCAAACTAATTACATTTAACAGCTCAATTCTACTTGTAAATAGAGAGGTTGTCAGTTGCACTTGACAAGGATAAACACAAAGTAATTATGAAACTGAAAAAAGCTCTGGCTGGCGACGCGTGACAGTTTGCGCGCAACTCACGCGTGACGTGGCCCTCCGCATTTAGCACCACCAGTGTTTTTGGCACGGCTTGCGATGTTCTTCCCGTTTGTCTCCCGCTACTCACCAAACCCACCACACTCCAAAACAACGTTTACTACGTAAAATGACAGCGACAACAATCATAACATCGTTAGAGGGTCTTCAACTGTGACTCAATCGTCCAAACCGATCCTTCGAAGCTTCCATCGTAAACATTGTTTTCATCATGCCGGGTTTTTCCCTTTGTTAGACCACGGCCAATTAATGGGTGAATGTTTACCTTTATAATGTTTGTTTGTCGTGTATTTCTGCGGGTGTACATAAAATATTCACGCAACAAACATTAATTTTGAAAAAGTAAGGAGGTTACAAAACGTAGGATCCTGGCAGTGATCGTGACCGTCCCGAGGGTGGCATTTACGATTGCATGATGCCGCGTTGCGTGCCTCAACTTTGAAGGGGAACTTTTACACTTTCACGATATAGCTACAAAAGTGAAAATACAATAGACAAAAATTAAAAGAAAGACAGGGCCATCTAGTGCCAACTAACCGTCGGAACTTTCAACAGGTTCCCGAGTTTAATTAGATCACGCCTAAAGCAAATTAAGTTGAAATCAGTTTATTTAATAGGGACTACTGTTCTCAAAGTTGAAATCCAAAATTGTTCTCGCCAATGACCGCAGTTCAAGTAAAAAATCCTTTGTTATAAATTGAGTACGTGAACCTGTGTAGGACTAATAACTATACTACTGGACAAGGTATGTAAAAGTCCATCGACACCGTTGTTACGACATATTGGTCTCCGAAATAACATGGATACGTGTGGCGCCGGCGACGTAGGTCAAGACGAGTATTTCCGTCCTCGCCTTGATACAGGGCTACCGCATATCATACGCGGCAGTTTAATATTAACTATACCGTCACTCGCGGGGCATGCCGATATTCCGATTCCTATTCAAACTGCGATTCCACTGACAATTTCCAGACAGTAATACCCACTTAAAAAAGCAACACGTCACGTTGTTTGCGGCGCCGATGTTTTATGTTGTATATAATCCCATATTAATCTTCGCGGTAGGTATTCGTTTTCTCTAGAAAATATTTTTGAATTTCTCGTGACTTAAATTATATAATTCAATGACAGTCATGATATGTAGGGTGGGCGGAGTGCACTCGATCTGAATCGAGACATTGACCTATCTCTTGTCCGAGCAGCATCGGTATTAGATACGCGTCTACCGCACTATACCTACGTACGTGTGTACGGGCTATTACGAATATATGCCGAGTGGAGATATTTTTGCCGAAGCAGCTGTAGGATGCGACCGCGACTCATCTGGCACAGCGATCGACAGGCGACCGCTCCGTACATCTGTAGCGAGCGCGCTAAATTTCCACATAAACAAAACACATACGACTTTTTGTCACACTTACTTAAACTTACTACAAAATGCGCAGCGTCATTTTTCAAACGGTCGCTCCCGACGCTTTTAATAGATATTACTGTAACATTCTGTGAAATAACAGCTGTAGAACACACTTATTCGAATTACCTAAATGTTTAGTTTTAATGAACGCGAATGTGAGTGCAAATGAATGTTGTAAATGTAAATATTGAGAAGCTATGGTCTACACATTTACAAATAATTAAATACAATACAAAGATACAGAAATGAATTTCCAGCATCAACATTTTGGAATTATTTTTTACAACCCAAACATCTAGAGTGATATAATTATGTAGGTAACATAAAAACAATCAACTATCTTAGAATCCATATTTTTTATACTTTAAACATGTTCCGAGGCACATCCCTATAATGCTGCTATTTCTAAATTCAATAGCAACACCATAATCCATCATTTCAGTAATCTATCACGAGACGCTGCGTCTAAAATGCCTGCATGATTGATGACCAATCTATACACGGAAATAATTATAGGTTTATATACCAATCAATATACGTAATGCAAAGCCGCGATATATTATGCGACGAGCATAGGAGAGCGCTCACAAGACTCGAGCGATGACGAACGAGGGAAACCGCTCCGTGATATGTTTTAAAGAAATAATGAACCAGCCGTAACTTCTCGTTCAGACATTTATATACGAGGAAAGCTTCAGCGCTAATGTACGTACGTATACAAACGGCTAAATCGTATAATCGAGTTGGCGTTTAACATCTCTACTATTTACCTTTATGGCCCAGATGGATATTATTCTATTTTTAAACCCATAACATTATGTACACAATGTTAATAATTCAGTTATAAACATTTCGCGGTTTGTCGAATATAATTTTATCATAAATTGCAACTATATTTACCTATAACACTATTAAACAGATTTTACGCCATCCGGTCGTAAACAATTGTATGACCGTAATTGAAGTTTTGTTGTGAAACACAGCAATTAGATCTCCATGCATAAGCGAATTCTAATAAAATAATAGAAGAGATCCTGTTATATTTTGGGTATAAAAACTTGGGCATGTTTAAATAAGCAGATCGACTCGACGTAACACAATCTATAGACCAGATGCGTATGTATTGGATACATTTGTTTCCCCTACGTGCAGCGGTTTGAAAACAGCAACAAACATTTTGAATAGTGACGTAGTACGAGCAATACGATCAGTCGCTCGGAGACTCACGCAATAGCTCTAATGTTAGTAATGTCGATATGACTCGTGTCCACCATAAATCAATCCTTACTTACATTACTTATTGGAGTTTGGACATTTTAATTCAAACTTTGTCCGATAGTATATTTTTTTACCTAAATAAACGAATCATTTTATAAGTACATTGGTCAACATGAAAACCAAGTAAAAGTAAAGTAGGTTAACACTAAAATGCTTGTGATTAGATTCATATCTTGAGCCTACGAAAACGATTAAGTAATTCAAATTCAACACTGAAAAAGCGTTCGTGGTAATGGTAAAGCTTTCGGAAATGAAATATTTTAGATCGTGTTTTATATAAAGGTCGTAATTTTTTTCTTTCATTACAGCAACTAATTATTAAGAGAGTTATCGTTAACGATGACCAATTCAAGAGCACATCTGTAAGGCAATATTGGAATAGAGTTAATTTGTAATGCGAGTGGCGATGCGACACGCGGCCGGCGGCCCCGGGCCACGGGCTGCCGTCACCGCGCGTCTCATAAAGACTCCAATTTAATGGCTGTCAATAATGGCCAAGTTTACGAGCCATCCTACCAATTTACGGCATATTGGCAAGCAGCCGATATAGTGCGTGTTCATTGTCTTACGACAAACGCCCGCTAAATATTAATTGCAAATAGTAAGCAACAACAAACAATGACTGACATTATATTCTCCATTAAATTTATTAGATACAAACTGTTATTAGCAATTCCATTTAGTAGGTAAGTGATGAAGTTTTAAATAGGTAAACAACCATTTTCAATTTCATCGACGTAATGCATAAAACATGCAATGTTCTAATAAATATCTAACGCACACATTCTAAGCTACTCGTAAGTTACTATCGGCGTCGAATAATTTTAAATTCACAATTAGTAAACAAACACTTCAAACAGATAAAATTTACAGAAAACCAGTCATTGTGGTCATTATCCTGAATGTAAGTTTTCACGGATAGTGACTAGGTTACTCACCACGGTTCATTAACCTTATAAGCACCATACCGCGCATCCAATAGCCGTGGCAAGTTGGAGTTACGATACACACTCATTGCTCATGTGATGCCCCATGGTCAGGCATCAATGGAAGAATGATGCCATTATTGCTTTAGTAATCCAAAATATTAATATAGATAAAATCTTTAAAAATATGATATCAGATATAAATCACACCGAATGGTAAAACAATAGTAATAAAATAGCTATTTGGAAAAGCTAAGAAAATTCATAAATCACATAGCAATTGCTCGTAACGCAGCGTAGTGGGTATGCATCAAGGATTTAGTTTCGTGGACGGACATTTTCAATTTCCTCATCAGGGAAACTTTACAAAAGATAGTACCTGTCGCCACACGCACTGCACACGTAATTTATGTTCACATCTACTTCCCACCGCCTTCTCTTTCTAAACATCGTGTTTATGGCTATTCATTTGTCAGAATTGTGTACTAACAGTGTAAACCTAGTAAATTATACGGAGTATGAACTTTTGAGTAGCGCGTTGTGCCAGATTAAAGTAAGCCATAAATTATATGCAGCTAAATGATACGGCACAAACTCGTATCTTTTATTGACGGATGTTCGAGCTTCGTGCAGCTCGAGCGCATTATTGATGAATGACCGACCGGGACGAATGGACGTCTAACACAACATGCAAGTTTTACTGACAGTTCAGTTCCTTGAAGCTCCATTACGGCGTGTCTATTGCACGTTGTATCAAAGTGGAGTGTAATAACTGCAATGGATTTAGCGACAAGCGACCGCTGTTACTCTGTGTTACGCGTGTAATACTGGTCGACGACAGTGTACGTCAGTACGTATCGAACAAAACGTATCAGGCGCACACTTCAGAGTGTTTGCTTACGTTCACGTCGAGTGATCTGCATCTAATGTACCGAAGCTCTCAACTCCATAAAATGCAGCTTTGCAAATTTTGCTCAATTTTAACGAGCACCACGAGGCATGTGTATTAGTAATCTACATGAATAAACTCGTAGCAAATAGGCTCAATATATCTTTCAGATCACTCATTTTGGGAGATAGGCTGGAAAACTGAACACGTCAGAGATAATGTGATTACGTAAAGATATCAGTCAAAATCAGTTACGTAAAATCTTGCGTTTAACAAATGTCTTTTTGTACCTACACAGTATTTTTTTGATAAACATACATTCTAAACAATATGTTTTTAACGAAATAAAAGCTTGGGATTTTCCTTATAATGGAGTTGGAAAATATGTGTGGCAGCATTTCCGACGCTAGTAAACGAAAGGTCATTGGACTTGGCCTCGCCTTCACTAACGTCAACAAAATAAAAATTAACCCGTCATAAAAGCTTTAGTAAAATGGATGGTCAAATAAATTGTAATATCTAAGCTACTCATGCGTTCGGTTAGCTCACCGATCGAGCGCGTGATACACGCATTCTAGATGTAGATCATTATAATGCATCCTGTATTATAAAGTGCGCTATATTCGCTCCTTAACATCAAAGAAACTCGATCACTCCGACATTGTAAACACAACATCGGCATCCCACCGCGAGCCGCGAGTGCGACGCAAAGCACATTTTCTTAGAATATTAACCGACTTAGTTCCCTGTTCCGTCCTAATACAAAATTAACCGTCTCTCTGTTAATCCGACGCTAATAGAGCCGACCTTGACAGTCGTAAATATTTATATCAGGGTTTACGATGGTCAGTGTGAATGTCTTCTAAATTTAAGATGAGATGAGACTGGTTGATATGTAAATATCGTGGCGACAGTTGCGTGCTCTATTCTGCATTGGGATCAACGCGGATGTCACGTCACGTCACGCACTTCTTTGCAGGCGTGTCACGCTCGCGTAGGAAACGATGATGCCTGACAGAATATTATGTCAGCCTTAGCCCTGCGTTCGTGTTATCCTAGTATGATATAGAACTATTCTTACGTAACACACTTCTAACGACTTCTCTCTATACCATATCATCATCATACCATTACACAGTTGCGCAATGTATAGTGAAACTTGGTCACTTATCGTACTCGCCTCATGTCAAGACTGAAATAGTTCGGAACAGATAGGCACTAAAGAATGAGATCATGAATCATAAAGTTATTAATTTAATACAGTCCGCCGTCTCATCGCTTCCAAGGGGTGAATTTAAGGAGCTACTAAGGGATTATTACGGAGTCAAAGGACGACATCCAACTGTTTATTTATTCAAATTATATTGGTTTTAGTCACGGCCGTGTCGGTTACTTTATCGACAGTACAGCCAGTCATACTGCCACACGCATATAAACGTTTTCGTCGACATGTGGTGTCGACGATGTTCAATTAATATTTTCTGATCGATTTGATTGTGAAAAATTACCATTCCGTCTATAGTACGGCATTTAACCTAAATAAGGCTGAAGCCTCAGCCAATCAATCGGTAATTAAACGTCACTGTTTGATGAGCTTCGAAAATGGGTTGTTAGTCAGCGTAAGCGAAGTTTGCTATCGCTTTCAGGGTTCGACGTTTGAAAAGAATTAACGGGTTCGGCGCACACATAGCATTTTACTTTAATAAAATTTTGTATAGAATTTGTTCACAGTATTTTTTTGTAAACACTCAGTTGATGAACCTAAAAACGCATTGTTCAATATGTATTATTTTTAGTCGCTACAAGAATTATCGCTCTTTTATACCCAAATTCAAGAAGCGCTATTTTGGTATTATCGTCGTCCTAAACCTGACTTAAATCGTACATAAAGGGGTCATCAATATCGATTCGTCTCGTGTCTGCTCCGCTCTGTGAGACCACGTAGCCTAGTTCACAATATAGATCCTATCTAGCATTAGGTAACAGAGTGTATTCTAAGACATCTAGCGTTTTCTCAAATAGTCCCGCGGTTTTTCCTATAGGTACTTCGTTTTATGTCTAATATTTATTGCTTCTACAAACAATTTGCAATGACTTGTCATCACGGCTGTCTTTATCGACCGTGAGACATGTTCAAATATTATATGACGGTTATTATAGATTTTACATAAATAGTTTACGTCACATTTGAACAGGATCTTTTTTCAGATTAGTACTCAACTTTGAGAGCATATTCTAAACACGGTTATGTTCTATAAGCACTAATCTTGTTACTAAGTTTCGAAATGAGAAAAGTTTTCGAACTCTGCGACTCAGTTCATAAACAGAATATAAATCACATTTATAATGAAACCGGCGTCCGACATGCATCTCCGCTCCAAGTGTTTGTATTTCACGCGTACCCTCGTATTTTTACAATCACACTCAGCGCACAAAAAATGTTAACTCAACCGAATTCCCGGCGATTCATAACAACCGAAACATTTTTGTATTATTTAGAACACGTGCATTTCCACCGCGCTGTTATTAACATATTTCTACATACGTAGGAACGCGTATTAAACGATTTCAAACAATTCAGGTGACTTAATTACGACCTTCGTGTTATTTTTGTACAAGTTATAATACTTAAATACTTATTAGCAGGGGAATGTAGAGTTTTAGACATACAAAATTATGTGCATTACTCTAAGTTTGATTTGTTTTAATTTTAGTATGAAATTAGTGATTTTCTTTTGTTTACTAACTTATTGTAGGACAAGAAACCAAAGATTATATTTTTAGAATTGAGTGAAAATATAGTATAGGTAAGCTATAAGTATTACCGATGTTGTTAATGAAATCGTATCGTTGAAAGCACAACACAACAATTACGACTCAAATTGGAAACGTTACAGTTATAAACATAACATTAGCCGTACTCCGTGTAAATGAGTTAAAGCGCATTCCACTCAGATTTGTTTATATACAGTGGCCTGCTTTATCATTTGTCCATAAAAATAAACACTGGGATTCCCTCTAACGTAACCTCACGATAACTATAGCTAAATATATTTTCTAATTAAGGTTCCTTTTCCTTAAGTATTGTCAGCTGTCTGATCGGGCACCTATTGTGCCTGAAAAGGTTTTTTAATTACACCGAAGTATTGACCAATCGAGGGCAACTCAAGTCTTTCGAATGTTGAATGAATAAAGCTTTGCTTATTGTAGAGTCTTCTTTAAAGAATTTGTTAGTAACACATTCATCATTCCCCTGCCCTTATCCCAATTTTTACTTGGGGTCGGCGCAACACGTCTGTTAGACATGTTGCTTAAAGTTTTGGCTATGGTTTTATAGTCGGCCGCCTGCCTGACACTACTATATATATGTTCCTCGACCGATTTCGGCCACGGCGACCTCTTCACTCTCCGTTTTACAGTTCCATTTGTCGTTGATGTGCTCGTGCATGGCTCACATAGCCGATCTTATTACTAAATGTTCGCGCACAATGTGGGCAAGTCAGTACACCATTGCAAAAATTGTATGGTATGGCACAAGGTGGACGTGCTTTTAATTCATCGCGTCTAGCATCCAGTTCGGAACAGCGTTTGTCCTCAAAGTCTTTGACTCTGGTCTTTACCAGCGTCCTCCATTCTGGTCGTCGAATAGCCATTTGTTCCCATTCTGAAGGCTCAATATCGCACTTTTTCATATGGCGCTTCAGCACATCTTTATACCTGAGGAGTTGCCCGCCATGCTTACGCTTGCCCTCCTCAAGTTCAGAAAAAAAGATGCACTTTGCTGTACGCTTATTCGCCATTCGTGATAGATGTCCACACCAGCGGAGCTGTCTGCGCATGAGGTAGGCCTCGATCCCCATAATGTTAGCTCTTCGCAACACTTCCGTATTTCGGATGCGGTCAGACCAACGGATGTTCAATATTTTGCGCAGACATTTCATATGGAAACGATCCAGAGCTCGAATATGGCGGCAGTAAACCGTCCATGACTCCGATGAGTACAGCAGGCTCGGCAATACTACAGCCCTATATATGTCTATTTTAGTAGCCAGCTTCAGGTCATGTGAGCTGAAAACCTTGCGATCCAGTTTGCCGAATACCGCGGCTGCGGCACCGATCCGACTGTTGATTTCAGCATCAAGGTCGCACTTTGATGTTATAGTGCTCCCCAGGTAGCGAAATGTATTCACCTGCTTTAGTACGTCCTCACCGAGTTTAATGGTCAGTGTCTCTTGACCACGGACATCTAAAGACATCACTTCCGTCTTTTTGACATTAATCTTCAGACCGAAATTTCGACAGGATTTGTGTAGATTGGCCATAAGTCGTTGCAGGCCTTCTGGGGAATCAGTTACAAAACACAGATCATCTGCATAGACAATCTCAGTGATCAGTGCGTAAGAAACTTTGGTACGAGCCTTGAGCCTGGCTAAGTTAAAAAGATTGCCATCATTACGGAAACGTATGCGAATTCCTTCAGGAGTGGTCTGTAAAACTTCCTGAACCATAACTGCAAAATATAACGCGAACAGTGTGGGCGCAAGGACACAACCTTGTTTTACCCCACAGGTAACGGGGAAAAACTCTGACTGATCTGCGTTTACAGCGACACAGCTCTGCATATCGTCATGAAGCAGTCTTAAAAGTCTAACAAATTTCTCTGTGCATCCTAGTTTCTGCAGAACTAACCAAAGGGCTTCTCGCGGTATACTATCAAAAGCCTTCTCAAGGTCAACAAAACAGAGATACATATTGCGACCCTGTTCTCTGCTTTTTTCTTGTAGTTGACGCAATGAGAAAATGGCCTCACAGGTACCACGGTCGGGTCGGAAACCAAACTGGGATTCTGGCAGGATCTTTTCCGATAAATTTCTAAGTCGATTCATTAGAACTCTAGCGAAGACTTTTCCCGGAACTGAGAGTAAGGAAATACCGCGGTAAGAACCGCAATCGGCTCGATCACCTTTGCCTTTATATAGAGCCCGAATGAGAGACACTTTAAAAGTGTATGGGACTTGTTCTTGTTCCCATATAACGGCAAAAAGTTTCCAAATCGCAAAGTGCAGGTCCTCCCCACCGTACTTCAATAACTCTCCCGGTATAGAGTCCACTCCAACTGCACGATTATTTTTCTGCTGTTTAATGGCCAGAGTAACCTCCTCTAGGGACACTGGCTCGTCAAGCTCGAAGGCATGAGACTGTTGAGGTAACGAGCGAACGTGGTCTATGTTGACAGAATGATCCACGTTAAGTAGCTTCTGAAAATGCTCCGCCCATCGCTCGAGTATTTCTTTCCTATCTTTAAGAAGCCCTTTGCCATTGGTCGGCCTGAGTGGGACTTTTGCTGTAGAGGATATACCAAGCAGGCTTCTTACCTCATTGTAAAAATTGCCTAGCTGGTTGGTATCAGCAAGCCATTGTATGTGATGAGCCTTCTCCAACCACCAATTCTCTTTCGCCTTTCGTGTGAGCTTACGAAGCTCCATTTCACTATGACGTACTTCCGTAACAGTTTCACCTCTATGTGTTCTGCTGTGCCGCCTCAAAAGTCGACGGTGTCTATCAATAGCGTCCGTTAGTACCCCATTATTTTCATCAAACCAGTCCTCGTGTTTTCGGACCCTCGGACCTAAAGTTGATGTAGCAGTTCCGAGAATTTGAGAAGAAAGGGACTCCCACATTTTGCCGACTTCACCGGATTCTAGATCAAGAGGCTGCAAAACAGAACTCAAGTTTTCGGCATATTCCTTTCTCGTGTCTTTATCTTGAAGTCGTTCAAGATTCAGATGCTTTTGTTTCGGTCTGTCTGATCTACGGGGATGTTGATGTCGAAAACGTATCTTAAGAACCAGAAGCCGATGATCAGTCCAACAGTGAGCGCCGCGCATGGCACGGGTAACCTGAACCTGTGACACATCTTTCTGACGCACTATAGCGTAGTCAATAAGATGCCAGTGCTTTGATCTAGGGTGCATCCACGTGGTCTTATATTTAGCTCGTAATCTGAACATGGTGTTTGTAATCGCAAGATCGAATTGTGCGCAGAGACTAAGCAACAGCTGTCCGTTGCTGTTCATATTTCCAAGACCATGTCTGCCTAGAACTTTAGGCCAGGCTTCATAATCCCGACCCACCCGAGCATTAAAGTCACCCAAGAGTAGGATCTGCTCTCTTGTCTGAATACGATCTAAGCACTGCGTTAGCTCCTCATAAAATTTGTCTTTAATCTCATCAGACTTGTCTAGCGTTGGGGCATAGACACTGATGATATTAAGGTAATTGTTATGTTCCATGTGAAGGCGTAGTGTAGTAATACGGTCGGAAATGTGTACAGGGTATTCTTCTAGGTGTTTGACAAGCTTATTCTTGACTGCAAAAGCTACACCTGACCTTCGCGGTTCGTTGGCAGCAAGTCCCTTCCAATAAAAAGTGTATCCACCCACGTGTTCTGTCAGCTCTCCTTCATCGGGGAGATGTGTTTCGCTGAGCGCAGCCACATCAATATTATAGCGATGAAGTTCTCTTGCTACGATGGCAGTCTTTCGTTCCGGACAAATGTTTGCTTCGCGATCTAGAAGTGTACGCACATTCCACGCGCCAAAGGTCATTAATGCTGGTGTTGATTTTATATTCTTTATATTTTTGTAACGTCGACCGCGAATTTGGGATGCAGAGGCAGCCGCGGTTGCTACCCTCTTTGTAGGTTGGGATGAGCATTTGTTTAGGGCACCTTTTCTAGCCCCCTCCCCGGCTGAGCGGGGAAAGCAGTGCCACCCTAAATAGGGCTGCTTTGTCACCTCGGGTGTTGCCGAATCCGCCCTGTCACCCCGATGCAGAGCAGAAGCGACCACGATGTAATACTACACCCCCAAGGCCGCCTACGTGCAGGAGTCAGACAAAGCTCAACGAGCATCACGTCAAGCCTCTCTACCTCCCCCTATCGCCGTAGGACTACACTGAATTGCGGAGTCCTTATACGGAAGCGGTCAGTTGCGCAGGATATATTAACGTGCACAAGAGTACGCGCAAAACACAGGTGCACTTACTCGTCTTTGTCTTTCTGTGTCCAGTGGAACGGAGACCGTTACGACCGGAGGAAGACTAAGACAGATGAAATAGTATTTCGGTGCAAGAAAAGGTACAGGGGGTCAACACTTTTTTCACACACTCCTTTAATCGCCTTTTACGATACCCACGGGAAGATATGGGGTGGTGTTATTCTACTCTGCCGACAACCACACGGCCTGACACTAACCCTCTTTGGGAATGCGATTGTTGGTTGTTTACCCGCCACCATTCGGGTGACCCAAGGTGCTTGGTACAGTGCACTGGGTCTTAAGGTCCATTAGTCGCCTTTTACGACACCCAGTATCCATATTTAAACTTCTCCATTTTAGAGTTTAATGCTTCTTCAGAAAGAGTTATTTTCATTCACTGAATTGTAAAAACTAGACCTACCTGCCGAATTAATAAAAAATACAATACGAGGTTGTATTTTGTGACTGAAGGTTCAAATTAAAACATTTCTTGGTTGGATTTAGGTAAATACATTTCATAACCTTTTACGTAAACATTTAATTGGATTCATTAATTCTACGCACATGGTGGAAAGGAAAAACCCTGGACTGGGTACGTACTTAAAGCCGCTCGGCAAAGGTTCAAAGCTTCACGAATTTAAGTGTTACACTGGTAGGGCTCTACATTCAAGAAACTTCGTTGGGCATACTGAAGTTGCCTATATACTTTTGCGAAACGGAAGGTTAAATTACATCATCATTTAAATACAATTCTCAAGATTATGATGTATCAATGCGGTTATGAATAACAGAGTATTTAGGTATAAATAGAAAAACATTATTTTAGGCGCAGTTTACCACATTAACGTGATGTTGCGTGTTATGATTCCTGTTCTCCGGATATTCCTTAAATAAATATGTGCATAAAATATATCAATACATACAACATCAGTTTCTGCAATCCAAATATAATTTTATCGCGAATGAATCACTATTTATATTCGCAGGGCGTAAAATGAAAAGATGAAAATAAAATAACAAATGAACAAACATATCGGAGTGTTCGGAATCGAACATATTGCACGCTGAGTGCTGTGTCTTTGTATAATCTGATTTCTTGACTTCGATTCAAAATACCTTACTCAAAGCAGGTCAACAAAATATTCGCTTACATTCCTTTAGATGCTCCTCTTTTACAACCAAAGGAATCAGGCTACACAATTCATATTAGACCATCACAATACTAAATAATGGAACAACGCACCTACAAATTGCTTCAATACTTTCAAACAACACAATTCACTAAACAGCTTCAACTAATTTATGGGAAGTTTATATAATAACCCAGTATACGCGCAGTTATAACGACGAAACTTTTAATAAAAGAACAAATTTTTCATTGCCTACTAATAAAACGCTTGCCAAACAAAACACTAAGCCGGCAGAAAGTTTCCACAATTTAAACGACAACGCACAGAAACATATTGTCACGCAATAAATTCACGATTTCAATGAGCCATTACAGACTTATTCTGATTTGCCGAAGTTGAAAGCTTTAGTTTATTTTCACGATTCGCTGGGGCGTTAGTTCGACTGAGTTTTAAAAGAAATATTAGGGAAGTATGGTCGGAAGTGAGCTAGCATAGTCTGGCACTTAGCCAGCTCTTCCACAGTTCCTGCCCCACGAGTCGAGGTAGTCTCCGAACTTTGCATAGCTCTACGTTACTCTATACAACATACATCTCAAACACTTGACGAACTTAAACTAAATTATGTAAGGAAGGTTCGGAAAAATGAGCGTTACCTAATGTTTTACCACTTGCAAAGTACGGTCAAGTTTCCTAAGGAAATCGCTCCCTGAGGTATAAAATAAGGAGTGCGAGTGGAGTCTCAACTTTGACAAACGACTTCTAAAGCTTACGTATAAACGTGGTCCTATTTTTAAACATGAATTCGTAGAAATAGTAATAAGTACTCATTACTCAGAATACTACAATGGAATTATTTAGGACATTCAAACTATGAGTAATACCGAAATGGAAAAGGCCTAATGTCTTTCATTGTAGTGTTGGCTGACTTACTAAAAAACTTCGCTATGTAAGTCTATTCTATTTTCATAAAAATGTAAAAAATACTTCCTATTCGTCTTACATTGAAAAGGTATCTCACGTTAAGAAATACCATAATCGCTGATTAAATTTGAGAAACATTTGAAGTGCGTCTCCGTCTTAGTGTTCTTTGTCACCAGGGTCTCAATGACAAGCGGAGGATGCTTTCAGCTTCAGTTAACGTGCCTTTTATCTGCGCCGGATCGAGCCCGGAAAAAGGAATTCCCTTTCATAAAGCCGCAGCTCAAAGGGGTATTTGAAAGTTAAATGAAGTGGCGCCCGCTTTTCATTGTCACAACTTAGCTTTGTTTTACGAATTCAATATTTATGTACCTACAGAAACCGAGAGTGTGTTTGACGCGAAGAATGTTCGTCACTTAATTAGTAATACTATTCGCAGACACACGGTTCTCGATTTATCATCGAATGATGACTAATATAGTCGTAGGAACTTCTAATAAAGATCTAGCTGTCAGTTGGTTATGCAAGGCGATACGTATGTGACATAAGTTAATAAATAATTACTGACGTAGGTTTATTATACGACCCGCCTCAATTGGCGCAACCGCTGACTAATGACACAGCATGTATTCTGCGGCTCAACAGCTCAAGTACTGTGCAAATCTGAGTTCAGTGACTCATAAACCTACGCGTTATGAACCTACCGACTCAACAGCGACTAATTTGATATTAAACGCTTGTAAACCTTCATCAATTCACCACAGTAATCAGTTTTATATAACATTACCTACTCATCAGTCATTACCCTTTCAGTATTAATTAACAGTAGACAATACACATACTAAACAATTAGATACTCGTATAACAAAGGCATGACAGAGTTAAGAGTAGCTGTAAACTATGAAGATGAATCAAATACAATGTGATTGAGTACTAGATAAATCAAGACTGTTTTGTAAACATGTATGTAAAACGGAATGTTTCCCACATTACAAATACACACTATTCATTTCAGAATACAGAGAAAGTCAAAGGTTTTCGTAACGAGATCGACATCTCCACCGACGTCACCTACTTACGATGCGAGTCACGGCTCTAATTAGTGGTCTGACAGCCGCGTGTGACGCAACAGCAGCATCAGCGGCCAAGTGTGAGCCCGTAGTGCAACGCATGCCGTAGCGTAACCGCATTACAGTTTAGCGGTGACGTGGACCAACAGAAATACACCACACAGCGAAGCCCCCCGGGCCTCGGAGCCAAGCGCTCGCTGGTGACCTGCCAGCCCCCCCTGCCAACTGGGTGAGCCACCAGCAGACTCCACGCTCTATCGTAGCACAGTTATTGCTCAAACAATATACCTAACTACACCCATTAAACTCTAACCTGGAATCCTAACAGCCATACTATCAACGAATAAAAAAAACTCATAAATCGCCTTTAGGAATCTCCTGACGCTTAAAATTATAATTAAATAACAGCGCGATGTTTACACTCATAAAACTTTTCAAGCTGACTCTGTGAATTAAATAGTTATTTATACCAACTCTGTATAGTAACTACTATATTAAATTCCACCAGTAAAATGATGAGATGTCGGCCACCTCCGCCTCTTCCAACTATCGCAAAATGTCAACGCCGGTAACATTGACTTGTTCCGGCATTGAAGCAGAAATGCTTTGCTTGAATATAAAATCTCCCGGGAAATAAATGTTAACCAGTTATCTCACTTTCGACACGGGATCCCATAAATTAAAATATCAAATACGCTTGTTTAGTAAATTTTCCATAGGCATTTAGCATGATGTACGTAGTAGATCATATTTGTACGACTGGCAAACTTGGAGCGGCTACGGAAAAGGGGTAATAAATTGTTTGGCTCGAGTCGTATCTGAAGTGAAACATCACTGAAGGCTTACTGAAATAGGTCAGGGACTCGGGGGCTCGGGCCAATGAAATATCAAATATCTCAACTCACGATCTATAGCCATGAAGATGAACTACCCAGACTAGAGCGAGGCTCTACGCAGAAATAACCTACCTATTTCCCTATATGGATGAAAATAATACAATCACAACATACATATGCTAATTTCTATATTTATTTAAGAGTAAAATGTTCTTGAAAACATAAATATTGTGATTCAATTCTTAAAACCTATTCATGCTCTCGTACATCAAGGAATTTAAAAAGAACCAGAATGTTTTGATATGCATGTTCATGGGGAAAATATATTTGCTATCCATACCGATTAATCAATCATTGGCACATGAATAAATAGCACTTGTATGGAATAATCCTATCGATTAATTAGATATGTACTTAGATTACTCCGTTATCAGTCGTTAATGGCTCGATAACGTAACGCTTGCCAGTCTACAGCCTGGAAATCATGCGTTATCTACACCATACACCTATATCTGATTCTAATGTATATTATTTTTATGTTTAACCACTCTTTGGACGAGTAATGTCAATATAAAGCGCATAAACATTGATCAATAATAATAAAAATAAGCAAACGGGACTTAAACTGGAACATATTTAATTTATTAATTTATTATAGCCAAAAAGCTCTTCTCAATTAAAGCTTTCAGAATCAACAAAAACAAAGCTTCCAAAATTATCTGCATGACATGCTCTGCGTGGAAAACGTGGCATTTCCAAAATGTTAGGTGGAAATTATTTTCTGATAACCATATCGAAATAAACTAAAAGGGGAACATTAAATGCGCTCTAGTTTTCAACTCGTCGCTATGAAGCAGTGCTCTGCGAACAAGGTTATCTCCGGTCCGACATACGTGGCTATACTTACATGTATGTAGATAAGCCTGGATCGTTAATTGTGTCATCGAGTATATAATTACTAAGTTCTAGCAAATATTGGCCCGCCTACGGGACAGTTAAGCCTCAGGCTGACTCGCGCACAGCCTCGGCCGCAGTAGGCAAGTGTTTGCTTACTACGGGAACGGGATTATTGGAGTCTATATTATTATTTGGTGCAACCAAGCAAGTTATTGAGTTACCCAATTTATTTTATTTATCTCTTTTTTTCCCTACTTCTACAAGATCAAAGTAGAGTTGTTTAGGAACCGTACGGAAATTCTTGTTTATTTTTAGTACATCTTATTCAGATATGAAGATATTTGTACGTGTCAAGCCAAATCGTTCGTCATGTTAAAGTCATACTTCGCCTATTTTTTTATATTGCCAGAACGTGTTTTGCCAACAATGATCTCATACACTACTAGTAATTTTCTAGTAATGTTAAACGCTTGTGCGTCATAAGCATTTTCATATTCTTCATCGGTAGAAGTCATATTTTAAGAGGATAAATATTAAAATAATCTTTGTAAAGCCTTCTGCTAGTGAAAGTTGAATATCAATGAATCCGTTTTACTTTTATTTTTTGATCCCCAATCAAATACGCAAAAATCCTTGATAATTACGTCAGAACAACTATTTGGCACTCAGTTCTGCGAAGAATATTAACGAGAATACCCTCAGCGCTTTCATCGGCAATTAGCTGGCATTAGCGCTTATTCGATGAAGTCATTAATAGCTGTGTTCAAGATAGTTTCATTGAGTCACTAAATAAAAATTTCTAAACTTAACTGATATCAATTTCAAGAAACAATTTATGTAATAGGTTTATGTTGTCTTCCTAGAAAGACGTCGCCTCTAAGGGACTCCTAGCATAGTATATTTTTACCTAAAAGGTCCCTACGTAAGAATAACCGTAAAAGTTTCAAGGTTGAAGACGGAAGGTTGAAGAAACAATTTTCTATTATTATTTTGTAGGTAAATACTAAGAATGTTTATTTTGCTTGCTGAGATCGATTTACGGGACGTCATTTGTATGATAAAGCAGATGCTCTTAGAAGCTCGGGACGCGGGTACAAAGGACCGCGCCCCTCGTGTGTGGAGCGTGACGCGAATTGCGACGCCTCTCCTGTCTCTTATCACAGGAATTTTAACATTACCTGCGTACATAACACAAATGTTTACGGTAAAGAAATAATAGTAAAGTGTAACTGAAACCATATAAAATAAGTAACTTAGTCAAATGTGTTAAACATTTTCCACTCACATTCAAAACGAAAAAAGTATATTTATTCTATTATTCAACGTTAGCTATAACATAATTTAAATTCAAATTAAACAACCTTGTTTACCTAACCCAAGTCCAACGTAATGCAATAAACAAAATAAATACGAATTCATGAGACCTCATACTTCTAAATTACTGCCAGGAACCTGAATATTGCCTTCATAAAGCGATTTATCACAACAGAATTAATCGCTGACTTTAACGGCGGTCCCTCACAAAACATTGGAAAACAAACAGCGGTCCCTTATAATAAACAAGGTACGCATGCGAGCGGCGCGGCGTGGCGCGGAAAGCTTGACAGACGTACGGCGGCCTGATGGGCTCGTAATGTGCCTGTAACGTGATAACTCGAGCCTGAGCACTGTGGCTTGCCGCTCTGTACGAACATTTATGAAAGCTCTTTGAAATTGCTTGCGACATATTATATCTGTTTATACCAAAGGGGAAGCAGTTTTAATTTTACTTAATTAAACCAATCAACAATAGGTAATGTCACACAAAGAGACCTTACGGTACATTATGACTGGCTGAAGTTATTTATTTTAATTGGCATCATCCTCCTTTGATAGATAACTCTGATAACTCCCACTATCTGACCTTTAATCTTCATTGGTGATGCACCTTTGTATACCTAGGTACGGCAGGTACACATACTCGATCCTCTGTCTGACTGCATCTGTTTTGTATCTTCACGAATCTAGCCGTAAATTATTGGCAATCGATTTAATAGCCTCACATTGTCTAAGAACACTTCAGTCCGAACGATTTCCCTGCTTGGACGTGTTTGTAGTCGTATTATAATGTCCAAACACGAAGTAAGGCTAAATAGTTTAGCGCTGCAACGATTTTAAAAACACTCAACCCTTCGATCCTATTTCGTAACTGTCCGTAACAAATAACAAATGCGTTCGCCTTCGATTGAGGACTGGCGTAAGCCTTTATGCTACTTACATAACTTACAATAGGGGACAGACGGTAATCCGACGCTTACATTTTTATTTTATATTCGTAAACGACAAGCACGGGAGTGTGTTGGCTGGGCATTCGTAGTCTCTGGTTGACGAGCGTGGGCCGCACAAAGCCCCCTTTGTTCTCGCCGCCGCCGCTCGCAACCGGCACGCGATCAATATTCGCTCTAAGTCCAAGATATACACTTTTTGGTCGCCATAAGCTTTCTAATTTACCTGCCTGATTGTCCCACTGAGTAGCCTTAAATCACGTAGCTTTTCTAGTACAAAAAGACTTCACTAATGAAGGATCACAAACAATGTTCAAGAATGTAAGAAAGTGATTTAGATTAGCCTCAAGTTCGGAAGTTTAATTTAGGAGGTCAATTAGCTAAATGGGTTTACATTTTGAATTCAGCCCTCCTCAAATATGCAAACAGAAGATAAATTTAGAATTAGTTGAAGTTATTTCTTAGGAGGATACATCAATAAATTAAGGTGAGTCTCGGCGTGAACCAGGAGTGCTAATGCTGTTACTTTATCATAATGATAAGTAGATCAGGGGGGATCTCGACTCCCAATCGTGGACTATCTGTCAAAAGGAAACTTTATATTTTCCTTTTACATTTTTAATATTAGTTACGTGAACGCAGAAAGGATGATTAAAATAATCTACTAATATAGGTAACAGATCTCTTTAAAATCTGTCAATGTGTATGCTAAATTGTGTTATGCTGTATTTTCCTTCATCGTGCACTACTTAATAACGTTATTCTATTCCTACGAAAGCAAAATGTAGGTACCAAATATAGGTAGTTTTAACAGTGAATTTTATAGAAGTTATGCGTTTAGATTAGATGCAGATACTATACTATATTTCTCAGACAACAGCATTTAAATAATGGCTTTAGAAATAGAGATAAATATTGTGTGGTATTTAAAAGTGACTACTAATTCAAAGAATTGAGAGTGAATAAAGAATGTGTATTTTCCATTTTAAATCAGTCTGCTACTGATTAATGAACAGTTTGTTTATTGATAGATACGTGAACACAGATGGATTACAATTTACATAAATTACATCCGTAAACAACAAACCAATCAAAACATTAACGTACGTTTATTTTAATCCTTTAAAACACACGCGAATAGTCTCTTGTTGTTGAAAATTTGTCAATGAAAATTTGTTTGTAACGTTGTACGTTCGTTGTAACGTAAAATCGTTACAACGAAGTGAGTGAGATTAAAAATCATTGCTGATTAATGAGTTTTAATTATACGTAGTGCACCTTCAGACTATTTACATTTTTATTGCTTACTATAATCTGAAATTTAACAAAATGATAATCAATGTTAACTTGCGCTACAGATTCAGAAAACATATGCAAATTAGTTCTCTTTAAGATAAAAAAGATAAATAGTTTTTCCTCTTATAACATATTAAAAAACTAAACATCAGAAAATTAAATTATTAATTACAGAAACGGTAAAATGTTGTCTTGAAACATTTTTATTTCTTTGTAAATGAAAAACTAGGTTCTATTCTATTCAATATCTAATTCATTTTGCCTTCAGTAGCTAAATAAATTACATTATTCGATTTTATTGTTTTAAATAATGAGCCAAACAATACGGTTTATTTATTTTAAGATAACGACTGAAACATAAAATAACAATAGCTTTATATTCACATGCAAAACTTTAATTAATTTAATCACGTTCTTCCAATAACAATGTACTTACTCACGAAGTTGAGGTCATTCAACTTACGTGTCATTAAACACTTAGAGGTCGCTTTGTAAGTGTCAGACACGAAACAACTATGAATTTCTTTATCCATGGCTCAAACATCATAAAAGAATTTAATACAATTTGTTAGCATGAGATTGAATCGAAACTCATTCCCAAGTGTACTATTTGGAACTACATACGTACTTATTTATTCTAAACTCAGCATTATTTATCGTCTAAATAAAGAAAAACCTTTTTTCAGCTCTATATTTTTCACTTGGCACCGTTCGACGATCAGAAATTCGGGGTGGGTGAAAGGTTAGGACGGAAAACGTACGATAAAAAGTAAATGTTATATAAACATACAGTAGGTATATTATAATGTTAGTGCGAATACTTTGAAAGAAGTTTCCTAAAGGATTATAAAATTTTAATATGCAGTAAAGCTTATCGCCTGCTAAGGCAATCTACTCTACATACTGCACCTGCTCTCTCGTTATGCTCCCATCTCGTCTAACAACGACTTCGCATTTATTAACTTCGTAATGTAAATCGTACAGCATATAAAATAAAATCAGTAGAAAAATCCGCACACGTGTTTGCAGAATTATTTTAAATCTATGTTTAGATAATCTTCAGCTAACCATATGAATTTGCGAAATATATTGCAAACGAAAATACATTTTCTACTTATACGTACTATGTTAAGTAGGTATAGTCACGTAATACTCTTAATGATGTGTGCAATGTTTGACATAAACGATTACACAATGATTAGGAAATATAGTTCAAATGCTCTTAATAAAGCTATTGATACTTCCTGCGGTTAGTTTGTCATTAAATCCCGGAACAGCCGGGACTTAGTCACGTCACTGCTACATAGTTGTTAGTTCCCTGGAAAATAGCCAAATGTGGTTCAGGCCACGTTATGTACTGGCCACGGACTAGATACATACTACCTTGACATTTAGGCCGATCTAGGCACACGCTGGTTTTGCAATGAACTTCTGACACACATGTATCATTATGCCCGTCTAATCTTACGCAATATAGATAATTTTGATATATGCATGCACATTTTGAACGAAATTCATTAAAGTAATGTTTCCATTAAAGTTATTTATGAATTGATTGTTTACGTACATTATGAAAATGAATAAATTAAATCAAGGTCTTTTAAAACAACTTTGAGTAAAATATGAATCCGTCGAGGAATCTATTTTTATGCACGGAATAATCAATACGCGCAATAGGTAGCATTTGAAACACAACATATGTATTTACCTGCAGGAAACAAACCTGATTAAAATATAAAATTAATGGTTTGTGTTCAAATTATAGAATTCTAATAAAAATAGTTCATTTAGCAGTATATTGACAGTTAAACGTATATTTATTATTATTTAATTTTAATTTATTATATTTCGATGGATTTTTTCTCTGTAAAATTCGTATATGTATTCAAAATCAACATTCTCTCGTCATTACAGAACTAGCTATTGCTATTGCTAGCTATCCCTGCGGCTTTAAGCATCATAATCTAATTAGAGGTAGAGCTTCATTAAAAAATCATAGCATAATATAACAAATAGGAGGATGAACTACGAGTACATAGGCGGATAGTAAGTGAATTACCTATGTAAATCCATTAACCCACCTTCAGGAAATCCAATTTAATCCTGGGCCGGCGATACCTGCGCCGGTTGTAGTCATTACAACACAAACTTAAACGCGGAACCCAATTTATAACGCTCACGTGAACGACATTTTCAATCAAAGTCGGTGCATGATACTCACGATATTTTCTATATTGTTTTTATTTAAAATAGCATCGTGGAAGTGTTTGATCAAAATTTTGTTGTGACTTCTAATTTAAGTTGTCACAAATTGTGTAGATAGGCAAAGTAAGGCTCTTTTATACAAGTATCATTAAAAAGTAAAGTTTGTAAGTTGTCTAAAATCAAAAAAAACGATACCAATTTTGTATACTATTTTAATAAAAGAAAGCCACATTATCTGTGAGTGTCATGGACGATGTATTAAGCATCCAAGTTTAATTTAATAGTAAATCTTATTATAACAAGGATAACATTTGCCACTACACCCGGATGCAGAAAGTCGGCCATTAGAAAAATAACGGTAGAGAATAAATGTGCATCTAATTTGCAAAGAAACTTATTACTTTTATAGCAACAACTTTTAAGCTCTGCGAATACGAGATAATCTAAATTTATTAGACACTTAACCGAATCATGAATTACACCGCTATTTGTTCTTCTTTTAATTATTTGGATTCCATTCTATATTAACAGTAAGAAGAAAAAAACATACATTTTCATTTTAGCTAGAGGTACTTATTTTTTCTCGATATCCAACTACGATTATTTGTTAAGTGATCATGTTATACATTATACGATCGCAGAATCAGATCCTACAAACATAGACCAAGAAAAATAATAACATTTCCTATCAAAGATAATTCTGACTATAATTTAAAAGAAGTGAGAATAATAAAGGTATTTACCGATAAACTACAAATCATTTTATACAGTAAACGTTGTGCAGGAAGTATGCGTCTGAAATAGTCTAAATGATTAATTGCTGTTTGCAGTCTGCTGAACATTTTCCAATACTTAATTATATAATATCAAAATCCTAATATAAGACGATACCATATAAATTTTAACACTCGTTATTTATGAGCTAAAAAACTTATAACAATTTGTTTAAAAGTTTAGTTTGAATAGCTAACATGCGGATTGATAGATTGAGTCAATGAGTAAGTTTAATCTTTAAAGCTTCGCTAATCCATGTACGTTACCAAAACACGCGTCAATTAGTTAACTAAACTTGTCTGTGGTAACTATTAAGCGATAGTATAATTATATTACGGCATCGTAAAATTTCGTAGTTGATGTTAGTACGTGACATACACCTATAAACATCGCCGCGGGAGGTTATTACAATGATGTGTGAACCGATGTATTTATTACTTACTACCTAGTATTGCGAAAACTATATTTCGTATATTTCCATAGACTAGTTCAATGTATGACGAATGGAAGGTGAATCATTTAGCATAATAAACCGCGCAACCTTTCGCTTGATACCCTAAATATCTACAGCCCTTGAGTGATTTATTAGTGGGTAATACCTACATACCTACTATTTTTTCTTATCCACACAACCCATGTGAATATTTTGCTTGATGTTTCCTACGGCTAAGTTTATTTTTAAGTAACGGATGTCATAATTTATCAATGATAAATTAACGATATTGGAATATACTCATATAAGCCTAAGTATGACATTCAACCCGATCAAAAAACAACGAAGGTCTAATAATCCTTGGTTGCCTATAAATTATAGTACCTAAATTACAGTCCCCAGAAACAATAAATATCTAAGTATAAAGCTGTGAAAGGCACATGTTTCGGATAAGCGAAAGAAGTCTCCGAACTGTCTGAGAGCCGATAGAAAATGCCCTTTCCACAAAGGGGACCTACTGACACAAATAAACAAGAACTTATTTCATAAAGATTCTCCGAAAATAAAGCCTTTTGGCAAACAACATTTTATGTCACGGCTGACTTGCTGGATATTTGCCAGCCGAAGCCTCCCGTCCAAAAACTTTACAAACTCAAACACAAATTACACATGATAAGCATAAAGACAGTAAATTGAATTTTCAAGTAACTTCGAGAAACCTACCATTTATTATTCAGAATGAATATAAATTCTTGATGTATTTTGTCGCTTTTCATACAACTATACGTACTACATTGTGGCCTGACCTTTGCTAAATGTCATTCCCTAAGTCCTGCAGAACTTCCGTCAACTAAGATAAACTCATTTTTATGATTGAGGAATTATCACTTTGACCATTCTTTGATTGAGTTTGATTTTTCTTATAGAGAAAGAAATGTTATTAAGTACTGACTTTTGGTTTGTTTCTTTTTACATTTTTGTAATGAATTGCAGAGCATGCTACGCAATTGTCATCTATAATATCACATATAATTTACAACCATTAGAAACTATAAAAACAATCAACTTTATTCGTGCAACTAAAACTACATATGTGCTAAAGCATACAGGCAGGGAAGCCAGATGAAATTTATATCGCGGCAAATATTCAGGCAGCGGGGAAACCATGTGGTTTCTACAGAATTTCTTACTGAAAAGCAATTTCAGTATGTAACGGCTTTACTGGGAAATTCTGTCGCATGCCGTGTTTTAAATACCAGTCAACATTTCAACAAGATATAGGTATAACAATTGCGAGGTATTTTCTTTTGATCAAAATCTTGAGACTTGTTTGTACTGTAATCTACACAATGGCTGAACAAAGTTTATTCAGATGTTACTCCGTTACTATATTAGGTAAACAGAAATCCTAATGACTACAGAGGATATAATCTAGACATGGTGTAAAAGTAATCTACTTGTATTTATTAACTACGTCCTGTGCCCGTGCTGGTGCCGTATACTTGAACATGTTCTACAAAACTAAAGTTTTCGATATTTTTCTTCCCACGATTTTGATAAAAGCTTGGGTACTTAAAATATCAAGAATTTTGACTTTTTTTGTCGGGATGACATAAAACCTACACTCGACAAGCCGATCTTTAACACCAAAGATTAAAACAATCAAAATGTATGAAGGTTGTATTATTTACAAACAAAGCCTTTTAATGCTGATAGCTACAAAATAGTAGAGCCTTAGAAGTTAATCAATAAATAAAAAAAATAGATAAAAAAACTTTTTAAGAAAAAGCTTTTATTTAAACGCTCTAAAAAGAAGAAAATAAAATATTCCTTTTGGATTATACTAAGAACTCCTCATTATACACAATTTATATATAATAATAAAAGCTTGTCGCTCGATTTACCACAAATTATTATGATATAAAGGAATGTTGATAGGTATGTAAACCTCGCGACAAGCTTTTATTATTATATATAAATTGTGTATAATGAGGAGTTGTTAGTATAATCCAAAAGGAATATTTTATTTTCTTCTTTTTAGAGCGTTTAAATAAAAGCTTTTTCTTAAAAAGTTTTTTTATCTATTTTTTTTATTTTTTACTTTTTAGTTATCGCTGGATTTAGAATAACGACACATTCTTTTTTCAAGTTATTATTACTCTCAAAATGCCCTCTCATTTGATACCCATATTGTAGAAGTAGACTAAAGGTAACTATTCCGCCATCTTGCATGGTCCGCCATATTGGATTCAGAATGACGTCATATTCTTTTTCTAGTCACTCTTAACAAGCCATTTTATTTGATACCCATATTGTAGAAGTAGACTAAAGGTAACTATTCCACCATCCTGCATGGTCCGCCATATTGGATTCAGAATGACGTCATATGCTTTTCCTAGTTACTCTTAACAAGCCCTTTCATTTGATACCCATATTGTATAAGTGGATTAAATATAACTGTTCTGACATCTTGTATGATCCGCCATATTGAATTTAGAATGACGTCACATATCTTATCATATATTGTCATCCAAACAAAATGCGTCCACAAAATTTCAGCACAAACGGTTGAATATATCTACTTCAAAATTGAGTTCAAAGATTTCACCCGAACACACAAATATCCATACATTGCAAGTTAAATAAAAGCTTTTAATAATAGATAGCAAGTCGGCGTGGCGAGGTAAGACGTCGGATCAATATTGGTTTACGATGTTGATATTCAAGTAAGCCGTACGGCATGTCATTTACCAGAGCTAGCGCTTTAAGTTCAAAGCACGTATGCATGTAAAAGTTGAAAGATTCTTCTAACGCAAGTTTTCAATTAGTTTCAAGATTTTATTATCTGATAAGACCGCCTTTCTCGAGGTTTGTTTTGTTTTTTGTTCGGATTATGCTTAATCTTATGTAGCTACTAATAGGTGAGTAATATAAGAAGGAACATTCTATTAGTAGGTATACAAGATAAGGTAAGACATTCTTATAAAAACCATTTAAATCAAAAGTCATAAACATTATATTGGTACTCTCTAAAGTGGTGAAACCAACAACTTCCTATAACAGTCATCAAGAGCAACCAGGATTTTTATTATGAATCGTAAACCTTCTTTAATTTCATTTAGCATTTTCCAAAGAGGTTTTGTCCCCATTTCCCAATCATAATCAGGAATTTACATCAGTATTCATAGTGCTAACTAACATACATTTTCTTTTATGTGACCCCTTGTAAAGGGGAAAGAAGTGAGATAACAATAGGCTCGTTCTCTTTCTAACATGCTTTCCCTTGCTCAAATGGCACACAGAATTCCTCGTTTATCGCGGCCGGAGTAGCTTCCATTACTACTAAGTACACATGAACGTAATCATTTCAGACGCTTCTATCTGTTCCGTCGATGGAAATCATTCAGCGTGTAATATAGGTGTAGAACCAAGTTGGTACTTTTAGAAAGATTTTACATTTTAAACACACGGATACGTATCGCTACAAAGCAAATTTTAATTTGAATAAAATTTTATGAATAGGCGTATTGTTAGAACCTTATAGGTATAAATTATATTACTGAAGTTGAATAAACAAAAATGTATGCTCCAACATGGACCTAAATCAATCTACGAATAAGCAAATTATTTTTTCGTACCATATTTTATTAGACTGTGAAGAGTTGTCCAAATTAAAAACAACTCGCGAAACATAACTTGGTAAAAGCAATAGTCTGTTCATGGTTTATGCTCGGCCGTGAACGTTTATAATCTAAGATATGATAAAAATAAATAAATAAATGAAATACGATAATAATTTATGAATCGGTCTTGGCAATACTCCACACTGGTAGGTACAATTTCTATAAGCATAGTAAATGAAATGTGCAAAACTATTTCACACTGTTTAAGACACTGCCCATAGCGAGGTAGTCTTCGACAGTCTCTACTCTGGTACGCCTTTTATCCTAGACTTCATCACTAAAATATGATAGACATGCATAACATTATTACCTCACTTTACCCAACTGTAATTTTTTAAGGAGATTAAAAAACATATTAAAAGATTTTTCTTGCCATTGTGTCTTCAAATCAACTAGTAAAAGTAAGTTATACTTCTTACTGCTTATAATACACGTGTACGTCGTAAACAACACACTATAACCGATTAAGTCAAGCTAATGTAGTTATACGTACAAGGTATGCTATAGATTGACACACTTTTGTAACCCTTCCACGCAGAGCCACACAAACAATGGGGAGCTCTGGTGATGCGGAGGTATTTATTCAACACAATTTGTTGATCGAACGAACGTTTCCTAACTCATAGACAGCCGCTACTTACAGCCAAATATTTAATGAATGAACAAAAAATGTTCTTGGATCAGGAAAAATGTATGGTCCCGTTAATTTTTATTTTTGATTAATTGTCCTTAAATCAGAAATACGATATGGTATATTATTTATCGATATTATTTTCAAAGTAGCATAAGATTAATGTATGTCTATTATCTCCGTGATTTGCTTGGCATAATCATGTGGACATACATTGTAGTGGTTGAGGCTTGTGTCCTGGTGTGGTACATCCGTGAATCATGACAGGCTGGCACCCAAACATGTTTTTTCTAATAGAATATTATTCTGTTTATTTAATAATTCTTATCATTAGATTACAATGTATGTATGGACGCAAAGAAGAATCGTCTTTCGCAGCGTTTGTCCTTATTTTATGTGCCATACCGTGCGGCAGTGAGCCTGTATGCAGGACAACAATGAACATCATTAATAAATTGCGAAAAAAATGTTCGAGATAGTAGGTATTATCTCATTGATTGTACATTTCGAGGTTAATTTGAATAAAGTTTCAGCGCCCAGCCAATTTAAATTCCGAACTTTATAAAATTTGGCAAAAGTTGGCAAGCTGATTTAAAAAGTTCACATACACAAGAAGATCTAGGTAAACGCTGACATAAAACTATACTTACTACCTACTAGTATTAATACTACATTGGTTACCAGCCAAAAAATAATAACAATTACAGCTATAATTAAAGATTACTACGCTTGTCCCATCTCGACTCCTCACTTCCGAAGACGTTACTGATAAATCAGATTATTGTATATGATTAAGATTTATGATAGCATGACTGAAAGATGATGGATTCAGGACTGAAAGATTTTATACATTTCCTTCCTGTTTCCACAATTATTTTCATTTTCCTAACATAACATAAAGAAACAACTTTTGCTTACCATTGTTGACTGAATGTCAAAGTTACGAAAATGGGTCACTGGATGGCAAAGATGTCGTACAAAGCGCACGCAATCGATGCAATTTCACCTTTAATGCTTTACAATAAACACGTCCTCAAAGCCGGCAAGCGCAGAACTGAAGAATTTAAATGTGATAAGTATTTTTGTTATCGTGAATCTATTTACAGTCGCTTTCAGTCTTCATTGTTCTTTATAACTGAACACGAACAAAATTAAATATGCTTCCACTATAACTTGAATAGTTCGAACATGATACATCCGCCACAGGATCTACACTTCCCATTCATGGACAGAAGACATCATAATTATCTATGAATGAAACTGAAGTGTTTACCTGCCGTCGTGACCTTGATGTGTAAGGTACGATGAGAAGGGCCGTATCTGCTATCGATTTCGGAGCCACGTGATGGCCAAGAGTTGAATCACCAGCTCTGATGGGGCCAGGATGGCGTACAGGTTTCACAATAGCACAACAAGGATTTAACACACTAGAAGTTGCGTAGCACGAAAGTTGTAGGAGTTTGAGTAAGTTTCACGGTAGTGTGATGGTGTTCGCGCGCGCTTGATGCTGTCGGCGGAGGGTCGCGGAGTCGCGGTGCGGAGGGCGCTGGGCGCTGAGCGTGCGGCCCGGCGTGCGGTGGCGGGCGCTCGGGCGCGGACTGGCCGAGCGACGGAGCCACGAGCCGAGTGTTCGACGCGCGCTGCCGCTATTTGCGCCCGCTGCGCCCGCTCGCCGCCCGCCCCGCCCGCCCAGAGCTTTCTCTGCGCAGCGCAACAACAAACATTTCTTTATTCCACCTGTAACTGATTTAACATAACAATTACATTCACCTTATATCTCCAAAAAGTCTATTACGTACAAGTATGAAAAAGAATTTGAGTGTTATTTCTAGCGCGAGTATTGTAGCGTAAGTAAAGCTACTGTCGATATTGTGTGTATCTGAAAACATGTTATATTATCACCTATGTTAAACTAACCTTAATTTTAGGTAAATTATTGTAGCACTTAAAAACTAAAAAGAAGCACGTCAAAAAAATTATATATTTTAACAGATATTGTTTTTGACGTGTATCGTGGACCTATGTGTATAAATATAATAGTAATAAGCTATGATTTACTAACAGGTAATTGAGGGATAGATACGTAATTACGCTATATTGATTCCATCTATGCGATCTTAATTTTCAAATTATAACAATTTCTCCATAAAGTTTATTTTCAAGATCTTCACTGTTTCAACCTACCTGACTTACTTACGTTCATTTCACCCCCAAATTTAACCCGACTGCCACTAAAGGAGGGTAATCATATTTTATACTCACTAATTGATTATCATTAGGATCTATAATCAACAAATTCTTGCTTTATAGGTTTACTCTTGTCACGCTAGGCAATTTCTTTAAGTTTCTCAATAGAAGAGCAAAAGGAAATCAAAATATCAAGAGAAGACGAATCAAATTGAAATGAATTGCTGGTGTGTTCAATAGAATGTATTGTTTTCAGCAAGATACTTTTTAATCATTTTATGTCTTACACCTGCGTAAAAGTATTTTTCCCATTTGACTCCAGACTCATCTGAGCCACTTGACACATATGCACCAAAGTGTGGTTCAGTAAATTAGTAATCTATTTCCTATTATAATATAAATTTGCAACTGCTGTCAGGTCCAAATCGTGGAATGAAGAAGGTTTATATGCCATATCAACCTTCTAAATTCCACGATTTTGACGATGTAATATGTAAGTATGTATAAAATTTACCTCTGCCTAACCTACCATGTAAACACTCGTGACACTTAAGGTTCAAATGAAATAAAAAATAGGAACCCTTCTAATATCACTTTTTGGTCTGTCTTTCTACGTCTATAAGTCTAGAAACTTTTTCTTGGGAACTTGGGAAAATTAAACTTCTGTGTTTACGTAATCATAATAAAAACCTATAGGGTACGTCTCTATTACATAGCATTACCAAGTCCTTTTTGCTCACCGCCGCGCGCTGCCGAGTCAGCTCATAACAGGACTTCGGTTGAGTCCGAAACTAGGTAGACGGGCAATCCGAAAAAAAAAATGTAGGGTTTTATAAACATTCACCTTTTTATAAGTACACAATAAATTGATATATATCGAACTCTTAGAAGAAAGAAAATAATAGGGTTGATTTTTACAATCGGTTCTTACCGCACACCTAAAGCCAACCCAAAAAATCGACCAGTGTATTCGATCGGTGGCATGCTTTCGAACGCTGCACGAGAGCACGGGCACATGATGACGTTGCGTTTTACATAGTAGTATCTGTGGCATGTCACATGATGCACATGAAGTGGGAAGGAATGAATACAACTTTTACAACTACTACAAGTACAACGTCGCTACGCCATAACGACGATGCGGTACCGTCGCCGCCGCGCCGCGCCGTACCGCTCGTTTGCCCGCCGATACCCGCGGTGCAGAGCCTCAATTCCTCGTGTGTCACCGCCAGGGCTCTGACGAAGTTTCACACATGTTGTTCCATTAGGTACTGATTTAATTCAAATGCGGAAATGGGAAAGCGATGCAGCTTCGTTAGTCTATTTGTATAGTGACTAGAAGCAAAATCGACCCGTGTGAACCTCTCGTGTTCTGTGGATTTCTTTAAATCATAGTTCATTCATAAAAAATATTATACTGCGATGGATTTATTCCAAAAATGATTATAGGCACATAGGTACATAATATTTGCAATTTCAATTATTTGCCGAAAAACAATGTTGAATTTTAATATGTAGGGTCGGGTGTCTCACAGTGAACCAGGCAGCTACATTGAACCACCGCCGAATCTCGAAAACGCCACGTTGCTAAACCGCGCTAATATGAGTGAAAGAGAGGTATTTACGATCCCTTACTGCCCACTAATTTGCGTGGCGATCGCGTGCCAATTGGTTGTGTGAGGAGCATTTGAAAGCAAATTGACTCAAAAAGTAAATATTTTTTTCCAATTTCATTCTTTTTTAGCTTTTTTCATTTAAATAACATCAATTTATTTATATGTACACTGTATTCTACGGTTATTTAGCAATTAAAAGCGGTACAATTCAAGTTTTTATGTGATTGGTATGCCGGTAAATTTTTAAGATTACTTATCAAAACCTGGTGTGTCTCACAGTGAACCACCTTGGGGTGTTACACATTGAACCATGGTTTATTGTGTACATCCAAGTCGTTAAATGAGTTTTTTTTTCTACAATTGTTTTAATTTGTTATAAAATGGTGCGAAACAAAGTAACGATAAGAAAAAGAGGGCGGAATTCGACTGCCAACATGCTTGAGGCCAAGCCTAAGTGTTAAGCTGCACAGATCAGGTGCCATGAAACTCCGGATGCCATTGGAACCCGATTTGGCTAATTATCCAATTAAAGGATCATAAGATTTTAAGTGATTTTAATAAATATAAGACTGATTTTTATTATTACAAAGTATTTGCCTTATAAATTGATCTATAAGACATAGTTAATAAGGTGGCTCAATGTGGACCACACCCTGGTTAAATGTGTACCACCGGTAGTACTCATTGAACCAAAAATATTTTTTCAGAAAAACCTGTTTTACACCGAAACTAAAAAGAATATGAGAAATTAATGTTTTACAAAATTGAAGCTAAATAAATATGCTAACTTTACACAAAAAATTGAAGGCATTGATTGAAAATCCAGCCTAATATGGGCCTTTGAAATTTACCTGGTTCAAACTGAGACAACTTACCATACGTTTTTCTTTATTTGCATACCTATAGCATAAATTAACAGGTCTAACTTCTAGACCTTGGTACATGAGCACATTCAACAACGGACTCGGTTAACTAAGACCGATATACGAAGTAGAGCGAGTACACTTAAGTGACCTATAAAAATTGGTGTATTTGTTTTAGGTGTCAGGTTATAATTAACTCAATTAAATAGATATTTCGTATTTTTCTATTTTTAAAAGAGTAGCTTATGGAGTTTTTTGGCGGATTTCTCCATAGGAATGACATTTTGGAACTGCGCGACAAGAGTCAGTACGTTTCAAAAGTGCCCGAAAAGGCCTTCTTGAAATAATACATTTTGATTTTGAACTAATCTTCTTTATTTTTTTATACCTCAAGGTTTAAGAACTGGTTGCTGTATTGTCCCGAAAGCGCTTTATTTTCATTGCTTGAATCTACTAAGTTTATTGCGCCTAGCATTTAAGTCGAAAGAAAAGCAGTTGGGGCTGCCGAGATATTACTACTATGTTTACTGAAGCGCACAAAAACGATTTCTATGCGATTATGAGAAATAAGACCGCCTTACTGTTGAGTGGATTACGAAACAGCTCCAATAGCATTTTGAAGACGCTATCTAATCTGAACGACTCCCTATGGTGAGTCATTTTATAAATGCACTATGACAATAGTGCATCAGGACAAATCTTAAGCTAAATTTTAAATTTGAAAATTTCTAACCCTTAGACGTAAACTTTACTAACTTGACGCTACAAAACATGATGCTACAAAGGCTCACTGCCTTCGTAGCATCATTTCATAAAATCAATTTAAATTATTATTATTAAAAATATTTCAGCAGCCAGATACATATATTAGGTACCTGACAACCGACGACACTATGCACCTCTTGGTAACGACTGGCTCTACAATGACTGCACGGAGACTGACGGTAGACAGAACGGTACACTTGCAGCCAAAAGCTGCCGTGAAGCCAGATATTTTGTAATAATTACCACCGGCAGGAGTTGGTGGCTCGATTAATTGGACTCAAACACCGTCACGACATGTTCGACTGATTGCTGTAGCAAGGCTGCCTACTACGCGACGGTCCTAACTAATGCAACTTGCCAAAGACTGAAATCCCTAAACGATAATGAACACGTATTTTTTTAAGGATATGCTAGCACATCTTGAATTCGAGTAAAATTAATTTTATTTACACAAAAATGACATGATTCGTCGTGCTCTTGTCACTGCTAGTGTACCTGCTGTTCTAGAACCGAACGGTTTGGTACGCAGCGATGGTAAGAGACCTGACGGGATGTCTTTACTTCCCTGGAAATTGGGCCGGCCTTTGGTGTGGGACGCAACGTGCGTCGACACCCTTGCGCCGTCCCATGTTCTAAGTTCGGCGGTCGCGCCCGGCGCTGCTGCTGGAGCTGCGGAAACCCTAAAGCGACGAAAATATAATAACCTTACGGGCAATTATATTTTTGAGCCCTTTGGGGTTGAAACGCTAGGGCCATGGGGTCCGGGTGCACGAGCTCTGTATAAGAAACTCGCTAAGCGCTTGGTCGACTCCACCCGTGATCAGAGGGCTGGACTGTATTTCGCGCAAAGAATTGGTATTGCCATTCAGTGTGGTAATGCGGCTAGTCTCCTGGGCACGTTTCCCGCCATTGACGGAGATGAGGATATTTTTTTCGACGCTTTGTAAATATGTAATTTTTTTAGTTACATAAATTTAGTCATAAATGTAGATATTTCTTGTTTTAGTATTGTTTCTGTTAAATAAAGATTAAACTAGATTAACTACACAAAAATTAAAGTTTTTGACCGAACAACGAATTTCTGGTACTAGACATATTATTAGCCAAGTATTCGGTAGCCTTTTGTACCTATTTTATGGCTGGCGTTTGAACAAAATATAAGCAAATCTGAATTGACTCGTTGCCCAAATAAGTAAAACAGTAACCAATAAATATAGTCTGTGGATGAACCAGCCGTGTCTGACAGTCTCGGCCGGCGTCCGGCGCCCAAAACAAAGATTTTCAACTTTCGTAAATGTCAATTACAGTCAATTCAATTGTCAATGTTTGCCCGTTAAAACTTTGTTTTGTTAATAATTTTAAACAGAAGATTATTGTTATCTGATTCATAAACTAAAGACAATGTATAATTAGTTTGTGTGATATAAAAAGGTTTACCAGATACTTAACCGCTATGAAAATGACTAAATGGAAGCTTATTCGGCTAACATTTGGATCTGAAGAATTCACATTTTCGGACGGAGATCGAGTAACTGTTGGCAGAGGAAATAACAATAATATAAGTCTTTCAAGCGCTGTTATATCTAGAAATCATTGTGTTATAAACATTCAAAATAATAAAGCCTCTATCACTGACTTGCAGGTACAACTTTTTCAATATAACCAATTATTAATACCAAGCATAACCTTATTGTTACTAATGTTAATTATATTTTTAGAGTTCAAATGGAGTATATGTGGGCACTACCAAAATCCCACCAAATACTCCATATACCATAGAAGACTCAGATGTTATTGGTTTAGGCTGGACCACAGGAGCTCCTCTTGTAAATATTAATGACAGCGAAAAGTATGTTTTTAAATTTATTGAAGTAGGAAGGAAGTTATCTATATCTAGTAAAATAAGGTATCAAAGTGAAAATGAATTAGATGAAATCGAATCTCAAATTGCTAAATTAGATGGTCCCTTAATTCATACCAAAAGTAAAAAGGACAGAGAAAAATTGAAATCTCCAGTACTCAGTTCCAGAGGTCCTCTTAAGCGGAAAATAGAAAAATACAGCAGTAAAGAAGAGCCCATTAGCAACAATAATGGTGTTATTTATGTATCAGACAGTGATTGTGAAACTCAAGTTAAACATGATATTGCCAAAAAAACTAAACTTGAGGCTGTATGTGAGGAACCACAGAAACAAACACTGAAAGATAATGACAACAAAAATGAGGATGATTTAGAACTTGAAGCTTTTAATGTAAAACAAGAGTATTTAGGATATGATGAACCCATACAAATTGATAGTGAAAGTGACAGTGAGTCCGAGCAATGGTTATTGAGACTCTCTCAAAGTTCTCCAGGAAAACCATTTATCAAAATGGCTAAAAGCCCAAAAACTGAAATAAAGAATGAAGATAGTTCTTACAGTCAATTGGATGATTTCGTTTGTATGAATAGTTTAAACTTTGAGGATGATGAAGATGTTTTTGAAGAAGATATTATTTCTATTCCTGAATTAAATAAACATAAAAGTGATGAGGCTCCGGTCAAAAGTACAGCTGATACATTGCAACAAGAAGTAACAAATGTAAATAATGAAGATGAAGAAGAATTTTCAGATGACATCATTTCCATAGCAGATCCCATATTATCACATAAAGCAAGCCAATTAAAAGAAGGGCAATCAATAGATGAGGCTGATGGATTCTCTGATACAGTTCAAAAACAAATTGAGGACATAAACAAGTCAGCGGTTAATGAAAATTTAAAAAAGGCCCAGTTGATAGAACCTAGGGTACATTTACCTAAAGGTAAAAATCTCGCAACTTCAGGAAGTATGTACAGATTTCTTTTTTGTCCTATATTTTCCTTATTCCTGATTATGAAAATGTTAAAAGGCCCAATTTTAACTATGGTTTATAATTAATATGATCTGAATAAGTGTTATTGATATGAGTGCTTTGTTTCAGTTAAGTCAAAAAGCTCCTCATCTAAACATAGTAGGACAGAAAAATCTTCATCTCGCAAGCATGATTCTCGTTCCCTGAAAGAAGAACGTAAAAAGAAACTTAAAGAAATAGCTAGTAAAGATAAAGAATCTGAAGAAAAAACTAATAGTGATTCATTAGGAAGTAGTAAACCAGTTACAAATGTCAAAGTTACCTCTTCAAATCGTGGCGCCTTTCTAACAGAAATTGCACAAGCAGTAATTAAACCTGTTAAAAGTAAAGACACAGACAAAAATTCGTCAATCTCAAAAGAAAACAAAAAACAGGAAACAGTTCAAAATCTTGATAACAAAAACAAGGAATCTAAAAATATGAAAGAAAAAAGTAAAGGATCTAAGCATAAAGACCATGAGACAGTAAACAAAACAGATGTAACAACTAACATTTCTACGCACAAAGAAAAAAAGGTGTCTCTTAAAAATCTAAAACCATTAAAAAATTATGAAGAATCATCAAAGCCTGTATCTAAAGTTGAACCAATGCAAGTGGAGAAACGAAAAAAGAGTGTTCGATTCTCTGAAATGGCACCACAAGTTTTAGTATTTCAGATTGAACCTGGTAATCGATTGAAGAAAACAAGCTTAGCCAAAACCTATGTAGATGTACGACAGGCACCTATATTTTCTTTGGAAAAAATTACTCTGATGAAAATACTCCGATGGAACCCTCAGTGGTTAGAGGAGCAAGTACACAATAATGAGCCACCCCCTATTTTGGGTCACAACAATACTCCTCTGGCAGTGTTTCATTCATTTTCTAGTCATAGTCAATATGTTCAGTAAGTTCTTGAACTTTACATTTTTATTAGTTTTTAATTGGTAGTTAAATCAAATTGGGTTCACCATAATCTTGACTGGGAAGAGCTGAGGGTTGTGGCAGAATTGATACATATCAATATGATTTTGACTACTTGGCAGTTTTGTTTAGTAATTTGATTGATGATATTGATACAATATTATACTGACTAATATATGTTTTGTCTCTTCAGATTGATTGGTGATTTGCTTCTTATGGAAATATGGGAGTGTTTAACTATAGCATTCTCCAAAACACGTAATCAAAATCATGGAATATGTATGACAGTAGAATCACCTCCACCAATACCTACACAAGAAAGATACTATGATCTATTCAATATTAGCGTTAGTGGTAAGTTCTGATTGAAAAATACTGCTATTAATAATTCATGTATACCAAAATGTATTTCAATAGGGACATAAAAAAAAATGGAGAGGAACTATTTAATATCTCAATTTGTATTTATTAAACTTTCCATTTTTAGTTTCAGTCCCCTCACCATCCTCAAAAAATGTACCGAGAGTTGGAGAAATTTTTCTCATTGCTTTTGGACCAGAAAATGCTAAAACTAGTAGGTTCTTTTTTGTCCACAATGTCAGATGCCTTCCATCGCCTGCTGGTAAGTTGCATAAAAATATAACATTAATTTTGCTAAGTATGCCTCTTTTGCATTATGTTCATCAAGTACGTATGGAGTATACTTAAACGTTATAGCGGTTTACTCACGCGTATTTATCGGGGTAGGCGGCGGGGTCGCGAGAAGAACTCGCGACCCCGCCGCCGCGAAAGCTCATGGTTAAGGACTCCGGTTGGGCTATCCCGATAAATACGAGTAAGTAAACAGTTATAACGTTTAAGTATGAATCATCCTCACGAAAATTATTATAAAAACGTATGGAGTATAATTATATAAATACATACAGCTACTTGATAATCAGTTTCCGTCCTGGATTGTCGTCGGATAGTGCGATTCTATGTACATAGCATGCTATCAATTACTGTACCAAGCGTAATACATCTGTATATTGTTGTTTTCTGGATCTGTCAAAAGCTTTTGATCTGGTTTCCTACGATATTTTATGGAAAAAGCTGGAAAAGTCTCAAGTACCAACAGAAGCTATCAGTATCCTGAAGTATTGGTACAGTGGCCAGGTCAACAGAGTGCGATGGGCAGGTTTACAGTCGGATGCGTTTGGGTTGGAATGTGGGGGTAGACAAGGTGGTTTAACATCACCTACACTTTTCAATCAATAGAAATATTGCGATCAGACTATCAATTACCTTGTGAAAAAGTCGACGCAATTGGTCAAACCTACGATATTTATAACCCTTACTGATTTAAGCGACTTTAAATTTCTTTTGTTATTTTTACCATCCAGTATAGTCTGTAACCTTTTTCACAGGTAACAGACACGCATTATACAGTGTGTCCCTGCAAGCTACGTACACTGAAAAGATGAGGTTATTGAGGCCAGGAGAAGTGATGACAGCACTGAATCTAGCTTACATCAATAAAGAACTTATGTTATTCGAAGCCATGGCATATCTGTCGGAGTCGCCTCTGAGCGAGGCCATACTTAAACCGGAACCGCATCATTTTATAACAGTTGAACAAAATCATTTACTGAACTTTCAATCACAGGTTCGTTTTCGGGATGTCGTACATTAACAATAGATCGAACTATGGGAGTAATTAATTATTTATTGATAAGTCTTTATGTTACAGTGGACAACGACTCTTAACCCAAGTCAGCTAATAGCAGTAAGTTCGTCTGTGTGCGCTGCCCTAAGTGATAGGCCTTCCATTCAAATGGTCCAAGGGCCACCCGGCACTGGTATATATTACATTTATATTTCTTATGCTTAGTAGCATCCTCTGCACGAGGGTATCATTTTAATCAAACGATGTGGAAGATAGCAGCGTGATACTTCAGCTCATCGTCTATATGAATTGTGATAATGTGTTTGTACCTAATATTTATCAAATTTCCGGAACCATTATGGTTTTTTATATATCGATTTAACAGATAAAAGCTTGTATTTTATCAAAGCAATCCTTATTTTCAATTCATCGCATTGTTTTTTTTTTATAGGAAAGTCTAGTGTAATATGCGCGATCGTCATGTCCTACTTTTACGATGCACAAGGCAAAAAACAACAAAACAGAGGGAAAATACTCATTTGTGCCACAAGCAACGCCGCTGTAGATGGACTTGTCATCAGATTGTTGAATATGAGGCAGAGCTTACCAAAACGTAAGTTTATTCATATAGCACCCAGCAGCATTCTTGCGAAATATCCCAAAATTCTGTAACAGAAGAAAAATGTTTCTTTTATTGAAAGAAAATTGTGAATCATGCTTGCAGAGGAACGGTTCCGTATGGTGCGCGTGGGCCGCGCAGAGGCCATGCACCCTAAAGCCTGCGACATCAGCTCGCAGCAGCTGGCCACGCGCGAACTGGCCAGGATACACGCTGAGCAGCCCGCCGCACCCGCTGGACTTGAAGAGGAGGTAAATATAACAAACTGATTGAACTAAACCGTTTTAATTATACTGGTAATGCATTTAAAAATAGAGGAGGCTTTTATAGTACTTCGGTGACCGACTTCGTGTGACTTTTTGAAGACTTTGGTATTTTACCGTGTGTGTACGCTCCACCGCGTGTTTCTTCATACATTTTACCAGGCAAAATATGAATTTGTTTTTTACTTATTGACATATCTTGACACTTTTCAGATTCAACACGTAGAAGCAAAAATAAATATGTGGAAGGCGACAGCTCAAGACGCAAAAGACCCCGCCCGTGTAAGCTACTGCCAGAAACGCGTTACCGAGCTTCTTAGCCGGATGACATTGGTAAATCTAAGTTATTCTTTTTTTTAAGTCTCTAATCTTATGAATAAACCTAAACTGTTAATAAATTTTTAGTGCTAATTCTATATCTTTTAGTACTGTCTTTCCTTATCTTACAACATTCCGTTTCTAATTATTATTGTATTCCCACAGCTACGATCGGGTTCTGGCAGAGGTGGCAGCGAAGAGATTCGACCCGAACATTTAATTCACGCCGAGCGACGCATTATAGAGGGCGCTGATATCATTGTCACAACCCTATCTAGCGCCCAAAACCACAAAATGAGGGGGTTAGTGCCATTACCGAATTAACAGCATGAACGAATTATTCTTTATTATGTTAGTTAAGCATAGTTCACAAACCTTCGTAACTATTTTATAATGTTGAATTACAACTAAACTTGCTCTATGTCACTAATGTATACTCTAATAAAAAATAATTCAAACTTTTGTTTTATGTGTTTAGGCTGAAGCGTCGAATAGCCTTATGCCTCATAGACGAGGCTGGGCAGGTGATCGAACCGGAGACACTTATACCTCTCACACTTGATGTGACCCGGTTGACGCTTATTGGCGACCCACAGCAACTACCCGGCTACATTTGTTCTCAGGTCAGTACACACCCTCAAACATATTTAATTAGTAATTACGCATTACTCTCTTAGCTTCAAAATAGCCACCAACCACTTTCCTTTTTATTTCAATGACTTAAGCATTAAGCTAGTGTGTGCTCAGTGTTTGTGATAGCCTAGTGGTAAGACCATAGAACTGCCAAGTCAAAGGTCTCGAGTTCGATTCCCACGGCCCCACCGACTTTTCGAATATTGTGTGTCATTTAGAAATAAATATCACAGCTTCTAGGTTAGGCACGTAAAAATGTGGGTCCTGCGCCTGATCTCTCTCCGGTCATGTCGGATTGCCGTCCCATCGGACTATGAGAGTAAAGGAACAGAGAGTGCACTTCTGTTAGCGCACACGTTTGTGCACTAAATTATGTCCTGCGTAGCTGGCTGGTGTCATAGTAACACTAGCCGCCGTGGCCGAAATTATTCAGGAAACATTAATATTACTTAGTGTCTCAAGACAGTCAAAATCCCAACACATTGAACTTATATTATTATGATCTTTTGCAACTTTAAGACATTGCATTGCACATATTGTTGAAATTCCGACAAACAAACAAATAGCTGCTACGTTTAGTGTAACTGTATCTGTAGTTTTTACATATCAGTAAGTGACGGTACTCGTTAGTAGCTTTTATGGTTATCTTTCGTCATCTCATATCAGGATTAGTCTTATTGACATTTATGTAGATAAATCCTGTATAGAATTAACGCTACATTAACATATATATCCTGTAGCCGAAGATTGTTTTTGTCGGAATGCTTGAGATTCTGTTCGCTAGATGAATGAATGTTGTGTTCACTACACACTTTTCACAGTAATTCTGATGATTGTTATTATTATGTTCTGGCTATTTTTTTATTTGTTTTATTTTTTGTTCATGCCTTTTGTCTTTGATTTGTATTGAATACATGTTTTCAGCGAGCAAAGAAGCATGGGCTTAGCGAAAGTCTATTTTCACGGTTATCGTCTTGCACTGAGCATTGGCCATCGGGAGGCCCAATAGTGTTACTCAACCAACAGTACCGCATGCACCCAGACATTGCAGACTATCCGAGCAGAGCCTTCTACGGCGGCAAGATAAACACTGTTGCGCCGAGGAGGCCAGACCTGCCTATACCTACGTACAACATTATTAACATATCAAGCGGTGATAAAGGGCAAGGTAATAGTGTGCTATCACAAAAAATATTAGTAATTAATAAGTACATAGAACGATCACTATTCATATCGACCGGGACACCGCGTCAGTTCATGATTAAGGCGAGGCACAAACCACCAACAAATATTTGATTTCCATAAAACCAGTACAAAATCGTCCACTCCCTGAGCATGCCCAGTTGCTTCAACTTAACTCATACTCATGACAATCAAAAAGTATCAGGTATGCCAGCTGTGTCGGCAATAAAAAATGTCTACGTTTGTCCAGGCTCCGGTTGAGATGGAATTTGCTTTGCGATAGTTATTATAATAATATGCTCATTTTGATAACATTCACTGAAATTATGAGTAGTGTGTATCAGAAAAGATTTCAAGTAGTTTTAATCTAAACAGGTTCATCTGGGGCCAATGAGATGGAGGCATGGGGCGTGACCAGGCTGGTGATTGCTCTGGCGAATATAGTGCGGCCATTAAACTTAAGTCTAGCGGTTATAACGCCATACAACGCCCACAAAGACATTATTAAGAAAAACTTGAAAACACTACTACCGTAAGTTTTAAGAAAATGTTGTACCTGAATCCATATTTTTATTAGTGATATTGGTGAAATGCAAAACATGACACTGTCGTTGCAGGGGCGAGGCCCAGGTGGAAGTGAACACTGTGGACAGTTTCCAAGGCCAGGAGCGTGACGTGGTGGTGGTGTCGCTGGCGCGCAGCCACGGCGTGGGCTTCCTCACGGACGCCGGCCGCATGAACGTCATGCTCACCCGCGCCAAGCATGCGCTATTCATCTGCCTCAATTCTCACGCCATGATGGTACTTGTCTTGAATTTATTTTTCTTTGTATAGGATTATATAGACCAAAGTCAATAAATAACATTTACGAAATCGTCAACTGATCTGCGCACAACTATTGTGACAACTTGTATACTATGAATTTCATCAGGTTATGTCTCTATTTCAGAAAAATTGCCTGTGGAGGACACTTATAGAAGATGCCCAAAGAAGAAACATGTATAAGATACTTCCTAGCAAAATGTGCCAGCCTATTACTTCAGCACAAATACCGAATGACGAAATTCTGAAAAATATAACAAATCATAAACCAAATTATCATCCTCATCGTTAGCCAAACCTATGTGTATAAAATGAATTTGTGCTTTGACTGACTTCTATGAGCTTGAACCATTACAATAATATGAAAGGAGCATGTTGAAATACCCATTAAAAAATACATAATTTAAATGTTCTACGAATATGATGAGCATCCTCTCCATACCCCAAATGGCTTTTTGAGCATTGTCCTTTCATCTTGAACTTTCTAAATGTGATCATAGAATTAGAATTGGTTATCTTTGAAGTTTGACTGAACTGAATAATCGCATTACCGTGTTGATTTTTCAACACATTACAAGTATAGTCGGAATCTTTAGTCATAATATTTACGTAGTCTGATATATGATTAATATACTACGCTTGTACTGCATCAAGTTTTTTTTTATAATTCAACATGTATTCTTGAACTTAAAAATAACCTGATTAAAAATAACGCCATATTTTTTTGTATTTTTGTTGATGTTGTTGGAATTTTGTAATTTAATTTTCTATGTATAAAAACTAAATGTTTTTCAATTCGAATTTTCTTGTTTATGTATTAGAGGCTAAGTTTTTACCTTATTAGTCACTATTATAAGTTACTGCTAGCTGCTCTTAGCTCGGCAGCATACATTCTTTAATTGTTAATTAAAATAATGCTTCGTGTATTCCCATTTTAATGCGCTTTTGCTTTACGGTTTTACGTGTATGTGTAAGTTATACATTAACAAATAGTTTACAGTACATCTTTCAGAAAGGATCCGCTTACTATGTCACCACGAATTTGCCTAATGATAAATGATTCTTTACAGTACTGCATGCATTGTCATCAGATCCTCTGATCAGTGTTGTAGTTTTGTGTACATATGATAAGCATAAGCCAATAAAATAATGTTATATTGTTGTTGTTTGTTTATCTTGATAAATATGGATGTAACCTAAATTCATTGTGTCTCCAGTATTTAATTCAAATGACACAAGATTTCCGTTCGTCCTTCTCTAGTGATGCGACGATAGCTCTTGGGTGAAGCAATAATAGGCGTGGACTGTATTTTATATATGTAATGCGTTTATGCAAGAAGTTAAACAATGTGATTACGTTATATGTAATATTAATCATGTAAAAAAATGCGCGCGCGACTGTGTCTTGACGCGGTAAACAGCTGACTGCCGGCGCGGGGGGCGCACACGGCTGTCGGCCGCGTGACGAGCCTCTGCTCCCGCACCTCTCCTTCACCGCCGCTCACGCCCGGCGATACTGAGGTCTATGGCCTCAACATACTCCCCCCGTTGAAGTATCTTCAACAGCAGTAGTGACTGGCAGAGGGCAGATGGTGTTGAATGCTCTTCGAATGACACCCCTACGTGTGCGGATGTCGGCGACTCTAGCGATGCCATCTCGACCAGGAAGCACCTTGACGATGCGCCCTAGAAGCCATAATAACGGAGGTGAAGTTTTATCCTTGATGACGACCAGAGTGCCTTCCTTGAGTTCTCCGGAAGATCGGCACCATTTCGTCCTTTCTTGTAACCAAATAATGTACTCCTTCGAAAAGCGAGACCAGAAGTGTTGCTTCAGATACTCGATGCGCCGGAACCGCTGGAGGTTGTTTATGTTGGCATTCTGGATCTGTGGGTTAGGCAACATGATAAGCGATCGTCCAATGAGGAAATGGGCAGGAGTTAGGGGAATAAGGTCGGAAGGGTCATTTGAGAGTGGCGTCAAAGGTCTGGAGTTTAAAATAGCCTCTACTTGAATCAAACATGTCGCCATCTCTTCAAACGTTAAATTTGTTAAGCTAAGGATACGTCTAAGATGATGCTTCGTGGATTTGACCGCGGATTCCCATAGTCCACCGAAGTGTGGAGTATAGGCGGGTATAAAAGAAAAGTTGATGCCAGGATCGATGTCACTAAGGTTCAAATCTTGTGAAAGAAGTTTAGCTAACTCATTGAAGGCCCCAACGAACGTTGTACCGTTGTCTGAAAATATACTGCGAGGCTTTCCCCGTCGAGCAATAAATCGGTTCATGGCTGCCAAAAAGGCTTCCTTGGTGAGGTCGGATACGAGTTCGAGGTGAACGGCTCTCGTGGCTAAACACACAAACACACATATAAAACATTTTATAAGTTTACAACCTCTACCCTTACGGTTGGCTATCATGATTGGCCCAGCGTAGTCGACACCTGAATCCAGAAAAGGATATTCTAAATGCAGACGCTGCTTTGGAAGGTTGCCCATGATAGGTTGCACTGTGTTGGCCTTAATTTTACAACACTTGATGCACTGATGTGTCACCTTCTTAGCTAACGCCTTACCGCCAATGGGATAGTAATGGTGACGGATTGTGGCTAGTAACAGCTGAGGTCCAGGGTGTAAAAGTCGCAGGTGGTACATGTTAAATAACAGTTTACATATGGTATGCGAACTTGGTAGGAGAATCGGGTGCTTTATATTATAGTCGTAGAATGAATTACTTAACCTGCCTCCGACACGTATTAAATGACTAGTTTGATCAAAAAATGGTGACAATGACAGTAGTTTATTTTTCGCTGGTAAGTCCTTTCCCGTTGATAAGAGGTTATATTCATCAGGAAACGACTCCTGTTGACAAAGTCTTAGTATGAATTGTAATGAGCTAATTAATTCCTTAGATGTAAGTGGACCTGGATTTATGAATTGTTTTCTGATTTTAAAATTAATAAATCTCAATAAGTATGCTGCTAATCGTTGTATTTTGTAAAAATGTGAATATTGTTGTATGTATAATTTTAGAATAACATTTTCAGTATGATTTGTGTCAATGTGATATGAATTAGATATAGTTTCTGGTAAGGTTTTAAGCTCTCGGTGTGATTCTGGAAACTGAGGCCATTGAGTCTCATCCATGTAAAGGAATTGTGGCCCGGACCACCATAATGAAGATGACAGTAATTTGTCTGCTCTGAGTCCACGCGAAGCGAGGTCTGCGGGATTTTCTTGTGACGGAATGTAGTGCCAAGCTCTGCCCTCCGCAGTGTCCTGAATCTCAGAAACTCGATGCCGTACAAAGGTTTTAAGGTGCATCGGTGACGCAGATAACCAACCTAACACTATGGTGGAATCACACCAGAAGTGTACCGCATTAATAGGTATCGTAAGTGACTCACGTACCTTTAAATATAACCGTGATCCTAATAATGCAGCACAAAGTTCCAGACGGGGTATGGTCGTGGATTTGACCGGCGCTACTTTGCTTTTGGCGGTAAGAAGGTGTACATGAACCTCACCACTAAGCGCCACGCTGCGAACATACAAACATGCACCATAGGCCCGTTCCGATGCATCAGTAAACACATGTAACTGTATAGACGACGCGGCATTACATGTGATCCAACGAGGTATATGAAAGTCGTTTAATAGGGGTAGGCTATCCTGAAAGCTATCCCAAGCTTGTTGAATATGACCAGGTACAGGTTCATCCCAAGTACACTTGGCAAGCCAAAGTTGTTGTAGGATTATCTTGGCTTCCACAATGCACGGAACTACCAAACCAATTGGGTCAAAAATCTGCGCTATGACGGAAAGAATTTTACGTTTTGTGGCAATGACGTTACAGGTGGTTAAATTGATAAAAAATGAAAAGGTATCCGAAGAACATCTCCAGTTTAGCCCTAGAGTTTTAGACGTCTCACCGTCGCTGAGATTAACGAAGTCAGAAATAGCATGATCTTGACTGAGCGCCTCTAACACTTCCTTTGAATTAGAACGCCATTTGCGAAGATTGTATTTGGCTGTCTGAAGCACTGCAACAACTTGACGACACTTGTTTAACGTCTCTGTGTTAGATGAACCACCAGATAAATAATCATCAACGTAAAAATCATGCGCTATTGTGTATCGTATTGCCAAGTCACTACACTCGTTGGCCAGTTGCCTCAAACACCTAGTCGCTAAGAAAGGCGCCGATGCAGTGCCATACGTCACCGTATTCAGAGTGAATGTTTTAAGCTGCTGAGAAGGGTCTGCCCGCCAAAGAATCTTTTGTAAAGGTTGATAAATGTCAGCCACCTTTGTCTGGCGGTACATCTTTTCGATGTCCGCACTTACTACAACCCGATGTTGACGAAATCTAAGTAAGATTGATAACAAATCGTCTTGTAAGGAAGCCCCTACCATCTGAATCTGGTTGAATGACTTGCCTGATGATGTGATGGCAGAAGCATCAAAGACGACTCTTAATTTTGTTGTAGAACTCGATTCTTTCAAAACACCATGATGAGGTAGAAAGTTTGAAAAGGTCGAGTCAGAGGAATGATGATGTTCAGACATATGCCCTAAACGAATGTACTCGTCAATGAAACTCACATATAATTCCTTCAAATGTGGATCTTTAGCCAATCGGTGCTCAAGTGATAGGAAGCGACGTTTAGTCATGGCATATGAATCACCCAGAACGCCTGGAGATTCTTTCAGCGGAATGCTCACTACGAAACGTCCATCCGTATCGCGGTATGTGGAGTCCGTAAACAACTGCTCACAGGAACGCTCTTCACGCGTGAGCTTGTGTTTTGAAGAAATTGAGTCTAACTTCCAAAAACGATCTAAGTCGGCTTGTAAGTCATCAGCCAGCAAACATAGGTGAGTATTGTTGTTGGGCTGTGTCATTACACCTGATACGAGCCAACCTAACTCAGACTCAAATAACGTAGGCATAGACTTACCTAACATTATACGGTTAGTACCTATGACGCTCCAAAAGACTTCAGCGCCTACAAGAATGTCTATTGAAGATGGAGCATGAAACTGAGGGTCGGCCAAAATTATGTTATTAGGAACACATAAATTGTGTGTGTCGATGTATGTACATGGTACGGATGACGATATCCTCGACAAGACGTAGCATTCAATGTCAACTTCGAAATTACTATTAATCGACTTGATTGAAATTGAACACCCTTGTGTACAATAAGAGGATTGATTATTAATGCCTCTTACCTGGGAATCGACCGTATAAGTGGGAACGTTAAGCTTACGAACGAAGTCCGTTGAGATGAGGTTAGCCGTGCTACCATTGTCCAGCAAGACTCGTGCTGTGTGGAGGCTGCCTTCAGCGTCCGACACATTCACCAGCGCTGTGGAGAGTAACACGATGCGAGATGTAGAAACATGATTAACTGAAGCTAATGTACTACTACTAATTTGTTGATTTGGTACAATATTATCTATATGCAATAATGTGTTGTGCTTAGTCTGACAGTACTTGCAATGACCTAATTTGCACTTATAAGCATTATGACCTGGACGGAGACAATTCATACACACATTGCATGTTTGAGCCTTCTTAATGCGAGCTTGTACAGGCAAGTTCTTGAACCTATCACATTGAAATAGGAAATGATCCTGTTGACACATTGGACACAATAAGGGATTACGAATATTCTCAGGAGAAATGGAAGACTGTTTTTTGTTAGTAACATGTACACCTTCGCCCTTGGACATTAACGGTCTGGATTCCTCAAGCGTTTCTAATAAATCAGCTCTGTTACTGATAAATTCAACAAAAACAGCTAATGTTGGAGGTTCAGACAACGAATTCCTATGTTCCTCCCATTCGCGATTGGTAACTGGATCAAGTTTACTTGTCATTATGTATATTATGAGGGTGTCCCAATACTCGACAGGTTGACCGAGTGTGGACAAGGCTCTTAAATTTTTATTTGTGGTATCAATAACATGACGTAAGGACTTACTAGACTCCTTGCTGATAGTCTGCAAATTAAAAAGAGATTGGACATGGTTATTTACCAACAATCTTTTATTATCGAACCTATCACAGAGCAACTTCCAAGCAACGTCGTAGTTATCTGATCTAAAGTCTAAATTATCGATAACTAAAGATGCACTTCCCTTTAAAGAAGCACGAAGGTAGTGCAATTTATTAATTTTTTCAATGCTATCGTTTTTATGAATAATGGAAATAAATGTATCTCTAAACTCTAACCAATCATGATAGTTACCGCTAAATTTTGGAAGGTCTATCTTGGGTAAACGAATCGAATTGTGTGTGTGTGTATGCTTATCACAAGAAACAACCTCGGACACGGATCCTCCTGTAACCTGCTTGCGAGCGCTGCCGATCAGCTGGCGTGCAGCAGCCACCAAGTGATAATACTGCTTTTCAAACTCCTCACGTTCCGCATACTGCTCGCCAGGCTCATCCACCAGCTCCTCCAACTCAGTCTGTAAATTATCGTATTTTTCGTATAAGTTTTCGAAAATGTTAAGACGATATTCAACTTCTACGATCTGTACTTCACTAAGCTGTTCACAAGATTTGGAAATATTTAAGTACGACGCAAACTGCGTAAGCTTCGCTTTTATTGATGCTCGCTTCTTGATAAAGCTCTTAATATCTGACATTGTTTGAAAAAAAAAAATAGCGATTGTAATAGTCTAAGCTTGTACTGCAATGTGCACTTCTGATAATAAACTAATAGCAATAAGTAGAAGCGATAAAGCAAAAGTAGACGGAATGCGTGTTGCTATTATTTTTTGCTAGGCGTTTGCGATACTTAAAAATTGCTGAGTAATATTAAAACAAACTTATAATAAATGTTACTTATTATTAGAAATAAATGAAATAGGAACTGACACTACAATGATTATGATTATTAAGATGACTAAATGATTGAATGAAGAGTGGAAACAGTAGAAATTCAATGTAAGTGACTGAAGATGAATTGTATGGACGAAATGACTTGCAAAAATTTAATCTACCTGATTAAACTAAGACTAGTAAAAAGCAGGTGAAATGAATGGGATAATGGGAAAAAGAATGCATATACATGATTAGGTTGAAGAATGATTATGGAATCATGAATAAGTAGGAATTGGAACGAGCTCACTGTTTTCCGGTGCAAACCACTTATGTTGACTGTGACGAGGAGATCCTGAAGAATTTCTCAATGCCCGACGACAATCTGGTGAAGACGCGCTTTCCGAAACGTTGTAGTAGTGGGCACGTTGCTTGCAGTCCAAAGTCCAAGTTTTCTTGTGCCCGGTGGGTGACGACAGCTAAGACGGCTGAACGAACTTCAAGCCGTGCCGGTGCCACGAAATCCAAAGCCAAGCACAGGAATGAAGAAGAGGAAGACCACCACTTGAACTCGTAGACCACTTGGGCAAATCGATGACGCAGCAAATGTCGTTTTCTTTGTACGGTTCAAGTTTTGACGGTTGAAGGACCAAATGATGCGACGATAGCTCTTGGGTGAAGCAATAATAGGCGTGGACTGTATTTTATATATGTAATGCGTTTATGCAAGAAGTTAAACAATGTGATTACGTTATATGTAATATTAATCATGTAAAAAAATGCGCGCGCGACTGTGTCTTGACGCGGTAAACAGCTGACTGCCGGCGCGGGGGGCGCACACGGCTGTCGGCCGCGTGACGAGCCTCTGCTCCCGCACCTCTCCTTCACCGCCGCTCACGCCCGGCGATACTGAGGTCTATGGCCTCAACACTAGAACAATATTTTGAATTTTACTATTAGATAAGCCCACAGGGCTTTTACTATCAAAATTACTTAAATCAGACCAGCCGTGTTAGAATTTTAGCATAACTAACAAAGCAATTTGGTTATGAAAATAAGACTACTCACCTCATCACTATCACTTGTCGCTTCTTACTGTGGATTGCATACCATATAGGAAACTAGCTTAACTGTCTTCAAAAATACTAAATTTAACGTATCCGTAACCATCATCTCTTATGAAGACCCCATTTCAAGCTCATGTAAAATATTTATGAAACACAGAACACGAAAACATTTTCGCAACAGGTAAGTTATGAAAATAAGGGGTCATTAAATAAAACATACTTAGTACTTCTGTGATATTTTTGTTTCTCACTTTTATATTGCGCCGAAAGATATTTCACTAGGATTTAGAGAACTCATGAGTGTTCATCAAATCGTTTTTTAGGGCATTCTTTAACCAAGTTCCTAACTTTCAATTTTGTAAACAACCCATTTTATAATGTTTATGAACCATGATTGTCTCAGTAAGAAAAACAGATAGAGCTATACAGAGAAATAGCTGCGTCTCTTTTTTTAAATTGAACTATAATGTCGTTGACTCCTCAAGGGCTTCATTGTATCACAACCTAGACTTCATTTGAAGAAAATATATTCTCCAATCATAGTAATATACATAATTTATTTTATTTCTGTTTTATTTTGAACGCAACAAGCGTATTTAATTGTCACTATTGAAAATTCAAGTATACTAAAAATATGCAAACGAGATGGTCTCATTCCATTTAACAACTTTACTATTTAACAAATATGTGGCGGTGTTTACATTTTATTGCTATATTCTTTTATAACGGAAGCTTACTTAGAGGTCATATTCTCTAAATACATAGAATAGTTTAAAAACTCGTCAAATTAAATTTCCACTCTTGTACTACAATCACACAGACTTAACACTATCACCAATACAATTTTCAGGTAACACATAGTCAAATGTACGATTATGACAGTGAACAGTACAAGAAAGGTTCTCAAATAAGTTTAGTCTATCCAATAAAACAATTAAGCATTATGTTGTAAATAAAACTAAATAATTACAATTATCTTCTGAACAAAGTAATGTCCTCCAATAAGACGGGTTCAGCCTAACTAATCATTATCAAAAATCTTATATTTTGTACAGGATAATAAGCAAAATACAATATCTTTGTAATGACTATAACTATATACTACAAAATATAACGAATAAGAGATAGGGGTACTTAATTAAAGGACATCAAAACGAATTAGGTGAATAATAATGAGTACCTGTTTCTTCACTAGGGAAAAATTATTACATGTTTAAAAGGTAACAGTAACTAAAACAAAAACATAATTACTTTTCAGTCATATTACAGACACTACTGCGGGGTCAACAAAAAAAATGAAATAACAATATGAGCAGTGTTAAACAAACTCATTTTAACAGCTGCCCCCGTCCCCATGTCTCTAAATATATTTCATAAAATTCAAAATTTACAATGTATATTAAATTATAGATACATATAGGTATAAAATCGCGTATTTAATAACTGGCTAACTGTTACCATCGGCGTTGTACTACTCAAAACCATGTTGGGCATGAATGTAGACAACAATGTTTAATAAATTAAATGTCTCAACAGTAACAGGTTGCCAACCCATCGCTTTCTTAGGATAACAATAACACTGCTTTGTAGACTTAAGGATTTGCCCGAAAACATTATATCTGTCTTTTGCTCTTAGGTCAATGTGTACGTAGATTACTTATCGCATGGAAAAATCTATACTTTATAAGGCTTGTAGATATAAATAAGCTTAATACTTATTCTATTACTTTTGCGCCAATTTATAATAATATTATCCTTAATTCAATCAACCTAATATTTTTTTTATAAACTATTTGCTGAAATAATCCCTCTGATAAGGTAGAAAATATGCCATGGCATGTTAGCAATCCTTAAATCACAACATTCAAAATTTGGCTACAATTACAATAGATAATCAACATCTCACGAGGGCACTATTCGCATTCACTGGTAAAGGCTGGCAGTAATTTAATTAACTCTTCATTATTTAACATTTTGCTACAAAAATAATAATACTAGTATGTAATTGCTCGGTTTGGACTGTATGGCCGGTAGCAGAACAATAACTTCAAAAATGTCGTAATTTTATCTATTTTCGTGACTATGAAGGCTTATTTTAACTATGAGTTTTAAGTCCATATGCTATCTATTTACACACACAAGTGAACACCAGGCAACCGCGGGTCAATGATGCCTCGGATAGTGGTGACCATTACTGTACCTGAAATAAAGATCATGTATAAACACTTAAATGTCAAACCAAGTTACCAGTATGAGTAAAGTACTATTATTACACCAATATATTAGATATTGTAATAACTAATGATGATTGTTTGATTATGCTAATACAACGTTGATAAAAGCGAGAGGCATTAAATGAAACCACATATTCTGTATATCATTATAAGGCTACACAACAAAAATCAAATCAATGTAAGCAATATTTTTATAATAACTTTCGTGAGGATGATTCATACTTAAAACGTTATAACGGTTTACTCACGCGTATTTATCGGGATAGCCCGACTAGTTTCGGACCCAACCGGAGCCAACTAGATAACTATGCCTATAAAACTTAGTCACCTAATCAGGAAGATACAGCATGTTCAAACTAAAAAAAAACTAAAAAAATATCCTGTGACTAAACTATTGCTTACATTGATTTGATTTTTGTTGTGTAGCCTTATAATGATATACAGAATATGTGGTTTCATTTAATGCCTCTCGCTTTTATCAACGTTGTATATGATTGTAGTTACAACAAAAAAAATATTCTTCAATAGACTTATCAAATACACAATTTACCTGTTAAATCGTTTGTACTTGTTGTTGTGGTGTTTATTGAAATGATGAGAAGAGCGTCGTTCACTGCGATATTTGTAATTTCCATTCCAATGTGGTTTGTTCTGCTTTTCCTATTAACAGACAAAAAATGTTACTTGCATTATCACAAATATTTGTCTATAGCTGAGACTGGGCTGTTAGAAAGACTATTAGAGTAACCCTATACATTGTTTATTTAAATGTTTGTACCTGGAAGGGATTGTATCCATTCCTGCTATTGTTAAAACGGTTGTAATGATGGAATTTCTTCACTTTTTTGTTACGACCTCGATCCATCTCATCCGTAGCTTCTGAGGCTCGTTTGCGCTCTTCTCGCCTTTCATCAAACACCTGTAACCCAGAGACAAGATATAAACCTCAGATTTTGTAAATTGAACTTTACATGTGGCATTTTTATCATATTAATCAGAGTTTTCCACAAGTTAGTGATCTATAAAAGTGGCTGACCTGTCGCGAGAGCGCGCTGTGGGTGCCATTCCACGAAGAAACAGGAGCTCCGTAACCGCGGTGCGAGGCCGTCTGCAGGTGGCGCAGCGTCTCCAGCGGCGCGGCGGGCGCGGCCGGGGGCGCGGCGGGGGGCGCGGCGGGGGGCGCGGCCGGGGGCGCGGGCGGGGGCGCGGGCGACGGGGGCGCGGCGGCGGCGGCGGGCCCGCTGCGGTCGCTCAGCGGAGACATGCTGCTGACGCTCGTGTTCGGGCTCTGTTCGTTCTCCGCCCGACGCTCATCCTTTTCTTTTACCCTTTAAATGTAGTTTATCATTAATTATATGTAAATACACAGTAATAGTCTTTACGTAGGCTTTTAAAGTTAATCAAATAAATCAATTGTTAATTCTGTGCTACTATTATGCTTGTAATTGATTTTTTTTTTATTTCTATAATAAAAAAAGAAACAATTACATGTTTAGACTGATATATTTTCACTTACTTCTTGTTAGTGACTCCATTGAGACTGGGACTAAGCAGCGGGCCACTCTTCTCGCTGGAGACGGTCCAGGCGTGGTGCATGCTCTTGGTGGTGACGACAAGCGCCCGCGGAGACTCGCAGCGGCTGGGTTTAGGCCGGTTTTTCACTCCGTCTTCGCCCAATCTATCGTTTCTTTCATCGCCACTTGACTCAGAATCGTATGGAACTAACCTTGAACCCATACACCCATTCCGTGGTGATAGCCCAGATGAATCACTTCTGTTCATTTGTTCTTCCAACTTCTCTAATGGAGACTTGGGTGTCCTAACAAGTTTGCTTGTAGAAGCAGTTTTATCAATCCCTTTTGAATTACTTATGACTAATCTGAGATCTGACTCACTCTTGGGCAGTTTGGGTTTTGATTGGTTTTCATCGCCATTTTGCCGTTTAATTACCAAAATTGGTTTCTTATCTTCTTCGACCTTACTGCCAATTTTATCGACGCCATTCAACAATTTTGGAGGTTGAACTAATTTTTCCACTTCACCATTTTGTTTTACCACCCATGGTTCAGAATTATAATTGCTTGACTCAGTTGACTTGCCTAATGTGCTGTTTAAAATAATAGGCTTGACATCTGGCTTGGAAATTTCCACTGCAGTGCTATTTAAAAGAACCGGCTTTCTTTCATCAGTTCTATAGAAAGTTTGTTTTAATGGACTCTTGTCTCTATTTAGTATGTTATCTGGGAGCTGTGGCCCATAAACAACACTTGAGGTAGATGCGGCGGAAGTCGAAGTTTCTTCCATTGTATTATCTTTTTCAAAGAACATAATATATGCATTGGTGCCCAGCACAGCCGACAGTGGTAGAGGCCGGACACAGCTATCATCAAATTGGTAGTAATTGCCATTAGGTGCCTGGCCAATTGCAGTGTAATGGCCACAATTCTGTGATGGTCCCAGATGCGTGACCAAACTGACTAATTTATAAGACTGTAACAAAAAAGGTTAATTTTATTCTCAATAATTTACTAGTTAGTAAAGCTTAAGGCTGACTGATTCACTGAACATTCTGTGTCATAAATTGAATATTGATAAAATATTATTCCTGTAACAAAATTTCCGGACCAATTTCGACCATGGCGATTAGAGCTACTGTGACACCAGTCAACTACGCAGGACATATTAAATTGCACAAGCATGTGTGCAAACACAGGTGCACTTTCTATTCCTTTTCTTTTATAGCCCGATGGAACGGCAAGCCGACTCCGGAAAGAGACTAGGCGAAAAACCCACATTTTTACGTGCCTTCGGAAACACGGAAGCTGTGATATTTATTTAAAAAAAAACAAAACATTCGTGAAATGTGGGCATCGAACTTGAGACCTTGGCAGTCCTACGGTTTTACTATGAGGCTATCACAGCTTCAGATCATCATCACGTTATTATAATGGCAAAATCAAAGGAAATAAGTTTAATGAACATGAAATAAAAATTAGTGTTTTAAAAACTTACCAACTGTTGATGATTTTTGTTGTACATATATTTGTTTAGAGTGATCTTTTTCCTAAATTGCACATGTTTCGAAAGTTTGCCCCCAGCTAATGAAAATCGCTTTAGAGCGATGCAAAGAACCATAGGCGCTCGTTCCACAAAGAACTGTTTTGTTGCTGATACCTTAAAAAGAAATGCCCATTATTTACAGTCAAATCATCATCAATTACTTTGAGTGTGTAGGCGGTTATGTTGTGTTTCATTGTTCAAATGTTATAGCAAGGTCAAGGTTAGTCCTAAGTAATTAAAGCCCATGGTACAATCAAGAAATAGAGATCAACAATAATCTATTATTTTCTATTACATTTTTGAGGTCAAATGATTTTTTTCTAGCATATAATTATGTATATTTTTATAAATTAATTAGTCACCTTCTTATTGCATGCCTCACATTTGTAACCCAAGTCTTCCAATCGTTCACGAGAAAAAAAGGAATCCAATGCTTCATCTAGTGTTGAGTGTTTTCTTATATCTAATAGTAAATCCTGAAAAAAATATATATATTGAAGAAACTAGTCTGTGTAAGGCGACACACAATTCTTATAACCAGGTTTTGCAGGCTGATCAAGAAAAAAATAATTATTTATCAAATATTATGTTAAAAAACTGATTTACTGATTCCGACTCATTTTATCTGACAATCAAATTACTTGAGAAGCATCTTAATTGGTGTATACAATGTCTAAATATTTACCTGAAAATGCTGATAAGTGGTTGACAGGTGATGGCATGCTAAACATCTCACTGTAGATCGCAAATACCCACCAAGAATCTGATTCAAAGGGGTTGTCTCTTTACTGTACTGATCCAATTTGTCAGCATTTATAAAACGGTTTAAGTAGCATTTTTCCATGGCCTCAACTAAATATCTGTAATAAATATGTAATACTATTAATCAACAAACTAAAAATGTATGAATAGTTTCAACAGTAAGCATAATTATTTTTAAATAAATGATTTTTGACTGAAAAGATTTTTGGACTTCCAACAAAAAATTGCTTTCAATTTAATACCAGGTGTGTTCTGATTTGTTCCATTGTATGATTATTTTTTTGCATTAAAATTAGAGTTTGAGAGCTTTTTCCACAGTTACATCACAGAACTTAAAATTCATTAGTTGTTATTATTAACATTAGGTTTACAGAAATATACTAAAAATCTATTCATTACCTCAAAAACTCATGTGCATCTTCTTGTCTGCCTGGAGTCAAGTGTCTGCATATGAGGCGTAGCTTGGAGTACACCTGCCAGGGCTTTATGGGCCCTCCACCACCCTTCTGTGTGGCCAGTAAGGTTAAACGCATTCCGCATATCACACAGGCTTCTGCAACACACCAGTTAGAATATTATTGAATTGTTTTTATAGAACTTGAAAACTATGTGAGGTGACCAACACACACTCTATCAAACCACTCCTAGCCATAGGTACTATTTTTATAAGAACAGAATGATATATTTTTACTATAGTTCAAGTCTTGAATCTAATAAGGGAATTCTATAAATAATTTTAAGATACTTTGTCTTAATATTTGAAGATTAAAACTCACCTTGTTGGTTGCATTTTTGATAATGGGTTTCTTCCATGACCAGCCAGTTGGCAAGTGCAGGCACATGGTACAAGGCTTGCAAAGTAGAGTTCAAGTAGCATGTGTTCCCCACATTTTGCATGCCAGTACCAGCTGACCATGGCTCACCATTTGGCCACCCCAGGTGAACTTTCTCAACAGGAAATAAAACTCTTTTTGGTTTAGGTAAACCTTCTTCTGCATTTTTAGTACTCTCTGTAATTTAAAAATTAAATGGTATTATAAATATATAATTGTTGTTGTTGTTATTTTACCATTATTTTATTTATGTTATGTTGATCATAAAATTTTCCAGTGCTAAACAAAGACCTTACTCCCTACTTGGTAATTTTGTTTATTATTATTCAGGATAAGAATGTAAACCATCTTTAAATAATCCATTAATATAATCTAGTAATTATGAAAATGCTTTAATAGGTTAGACACTTCAGCCTTGATGCATAACTACAACTTCCAACCACAAACTACTACTACAGTATAAATGAGTCATGATAGTATATTTTGTGTTTTTAATAAATAAACATTAAAAACAAATCTCAGTAATACCTCTTACTCATTGTCTTTAGATAAGTAATAGATTTTATTACAAATTTGTATATATTTTATTCCTACAAAGCTTTCTTACATAGTCATATTGAAATATTTAGGTCAATTAAATACAGCTTTAATTATTTGTATTTTTTTTTTAATTGTAAATAAGGAGAATAGTCAGCCTGTATTGTTCCCATGACGTTTATTGACAAGTAACCATAAGATATAACCTACAAAGTGCTCTTATCGCGCATGTAGATAACAAACAACTGTATACTTTCTATAAAAATGTAAAATTATTAGTTACCTGATGCTTGTCCTGCAACACTGCACTCTTTTTTGTGTATTTTAGTATCGTGTAATGGTTTTTTAGGTCGGATCACCACGTACTTAGATTTAAGCCCATCAAGAACATTGCTTTGATAATCACCAGATTCTTCAAACTCAATCTTCGAGAGAAGAACACTTTTCGCTGACGAATAAAGTCTACTATCTAATAACGAAGAACTTTGAGGTTCGTCAGGCGTAAGAGATAAACGCAATGCGCTTGTTACTGGGTCGCAAATGGAAGCGGGCATTTTACCTCCAAAATTGCACTATCACGTTATCAGAGCACAGAACACTTCATAATTCAATAAACAATATTAGACGCAGTTTGGACAAAAATTCAACAAAACTTTCTATATAAATACCCTACACATGTGTATTTGAAAATAATAATGCTGTAAAAGGAAAACGAAACGAATCAAACCGAGTGATCCACGCACGACGACAACCCGCAATGTTGCCAGTTGCCATTCAATAAAATTCGTTCAACTTTCGTTCATAACCTCACACGACAATTTTACGATATACCGGTTTGACCCGACCATAGATAATTATCTGACCCGGTTCAAATTATAAATAGCCTTTAAAATTGTTTTCCTTGTCTTGTAAAGATCCCTTGTAATTAAAAAAAAAACTATGAATGTTTGAGCATTGGTTACTGAGCTACTTCGGTTTGAAAATTTCTGATTCCAGTATTTGGAATCCAGATATCTTCACTATGATCTCATTTACCGTTTTTGTCAGTGGCGTCTTAGAAAAATTATGAAAACACTTAGAATAGAATACTCTTTATTGTACAACGTAGTTACAGCTGTGAAAAAGTAAATTATATACAGTAAGGGTACAATTGCGCTCTTATAGCTTAAAAAAAGAAGCATTCGTACTTCGCCTGATTTGGGATCAAACCTGCACCTTATGCATACATATCCGTTCATTGTACCGCAAGCTTAGCATGAATCGAATCATTAAAATGAAGTATTAGTAATACGATGAAAGAGTCGACTGCCTTGGTCATCATGGCTTGTCCTGCAGCAGGAACGCGGGCGCATACCGCGACATGCAAGCATTAATGACATTATTTGTCGTGCTCTTGGCACTGCTGATGTACCTGCTGTTCTAAAACCCAATGGTTTGGTGCGCAGCGATGGTAAGAGACCTGACTGAATGTCTTTACTTCCCTGGAAATTGGGCCGGCCTTTGGTGTGGGACAAAACGTGCGTCGATAATCCTTGCGCCGTCCCATGTCGGCGTTGCTGATCGAAAGTATAATAATCTTACGGGCAATTATATTTTCGAGCCCTTTGGAGTTGAAACGCTTGGGACATGGGGGCCGGGTGCACGAGTTCTGTATAAGGAACTCACAAAGCGCTCGGTCCACTCCACCCATGATCAGAAGGCTGGGCTGTATTGTGCGCAAAGAATTGGCTTCGCCATTCAACGTGCTAATGTCGCCAGTCTCCTGGGTATGCTTCTCGCCATTGACGGAAATGACGATATATTTTTCGACGCTTTGTGAATATGTTATTTTATAGTTGTAGATATTTTTTGTTTAGTGTAGTTTCTGTCTCACATCGTAATAATATGTATTTAAATGAATACTGTATTAGTTAATGTCAATGTAGCGAGCCCCAGTGTTATGTATTCAATGAAAGTCAATATTATTTGTATAATTTTCTAGTTACGAAACTCCGAACTGTTTAGTTCGATGCCAATTTCTGAATATCCCAATTTGAAGGACTGCGGAAAAAAATACTAGCTGTCAAAATTTGTACATATCGATTTGGATGAATTTTGAAAAAGAAAATTCGGCGTTTATTATGATTTGATAATAATATAAATTTGTTCTAATAAATTAAGTAAATTTCCGTAACCATGAATTTTTTTACTGCACAGTGTTTTATGTTTTTAACAGGTCTGTTTACATAGTGCTTAGAGTCAAATTTCAGTGATATTATAATTTAATTTACTAACCATGCGCTCATGCGTATTTGTAATGCTTTATTTATTACAAGTCTAACATTTCAATGTATAATTATGATTAATACAAGACGCTACTTTTTGTTTCAGTTCTTATTGTTGTTTCTTCATCTAGAGTCCTAGAGTTAAGTGACAAATTCATCGATATTAGCAATGAGGGTATGTGGTTTGTGAAGTTCTATGCACCATGGTGTGCTCACTGTCGCAGAATAGAGCCGATCTGGGCTCATGTAGCTCAGTCACTCTACAACACCCCTGTCAAGGTAGCAAAGGTTGATTGCACTAGGTTTCCTGCTGTTGCTGCTCATTTTAAAGTAAGGGCATACCCTACCATCATATTGTAAGTATAATTGGAAGGCTTGTAAGTATATTGCATAATTAATTTTAACTTTTTAATAGTAATCATTGCATCTCTTTCCATTTCTATCAGCATTAAAGGTCCTTACCACCATGAGTATATTGGAGAGAGAATTAAAGAAGAAATGGTGAACTACGCTCAACGGATGTCTCAGCCTGCTGTCCAAAGAGTATCACAAGCTGACAGCCTAGGCTATTTGAAAGAGACACATCCAGTCTTCTTTGGATACCTTGGGAAACAAAAAGGACCTTTATGGGTAATTAAAATTCTTCATTGTCAGAACTTACTTAGATATACAGTTTTGGGTCATCCTTGTATTTTATTAGTATCATAAGTACAACCTTGTAAAAGATTAGATAACCTTGGTCTAACATAAAATATTTAATCAAAAGATATTAGTTTGTACTGCAATTGTGTTTTCTAATCATTTATTATTACTATTGTAGGAAATGTTTACACTTCATGCTGAAAAGTATCAGCCACACACATGGTTCTATGCAATGTCACATGAATTACTGAAGAATGATGTGAAGATTCCTAATGAAACTGCCATATTTGTATATAAAGAAGATGATGCTTACTTTTTTGAAGGTATAACCTTGTGTATGACTATTTAATTTATTCTTAATCTTTGACATTTTGAAACAGTTTCAGTATGCACATATATTTGTGTTTTAATTAACCTATTGTTTATATTTAACAAGGTTACTCTCTAAGTAAAGCTTTTTTATTTTCCAGCTGATGAAACTGTTTTTGAAGATAGAGAGGCCTTAAATGTTACACTAGACAAATGGATTAATTCAGAGAGATTTGGTTTATTCCCTAAAGTTACAAGATCAAATATACATGAACTTATGAATATAGAAAAGTATATTGTAATAGCCATTGTATCTGAAAACAAATTAAATGAAATCACTCAAACTGAAAGGGACTTTAAAGATATGATTGAAAGTATCATCAGGTAAGTAAACAATAACCTTACATTTTTAAGGTGTCTTTTCATTTCCTTTTTATGCTGAGAAAAGCTGCTGCTTTGAGCTTGAATGTTAGATAGCTTAAATGTTATAACTTTTGTATACCATTTATTTTGTCTTACATTTCATCATCATCAGCATCATCATTCCCCTGCCCTTATCCCAATTTTTATGTGGGGTCGGCGCAGCGTGTCATACATTTGTCATACACAATTTTCAGGAAAAGAAAACGAGACCTTCATGATAAGTTTCAATTTGGATGGATGGGCACTCCAGATATAGCAAACTCAATAGCTATGTCAGAATTAACTGTGCCACATTTATTGGTTTTGAACTCCACTACTGGCCATCACCACATGCCTGATGATGATCCAGTCCTCATGACACCAGAAGCAGTATCCATTTTCTTAGACCAAGTACATAATCAGATGGCACCGGTATGTCATATAAATATACTTATATTTCTTTTTGCAGCTCTAATTATCTGGCTAACATGTAAAACCAACTTATTTAAATTATCTTAATCAATATTCGAAAATTAATCTAACAATACTGCTAATATTCCATAATAGTTGGAAGCTTTCAAAAAGGGTACAAACATTTAGAACCATTATGGAAATTCCCTGAAAGATAAATCAAGAGTAGTAACCTGTATAATTTATATTTTTAGACTTATGGAGGAAATAGTTGGCCAGTACGCATGTACAGAGGTTTCTATGAAGCAAGGACCACATTGACGAATATGTGGCGTGGCAACCCAGTACTTACTGCACTTGTGTTTGGATTACCACTTGGATTCTTGTCTTTAATATGCTATTCAATCTGCTGTTCTGACATACTTGATGAAGAAGAAGAAACTCAAGGTAATTCATTATTAACTGTATGATAAAGGATTGACAAAACGAGAAATAGATTTATAATACTAATAGCACACTTTAAATATAAAATTACACAAGCAATTACATAATATAACAATTAGTCATTTTTCAATAACATCATAACAAATAATCATTTAATTTTAAAATGTGTTTTGTTTTTCAGAAACTCATGAAAAGAAGGACTAGAAGCCTACCGGTCTTACGTTTTTGTTACAGTATTCGAAATAGGACGCGAAAGCAACGAAATAGTATAAAGTTTACTTTTTACATATTATTCGCGTATCCCTTACTTTTGCTATGTCTTTAAATTAATCCAATCATGATCTCGTATATGATTTAAATTTGTAACTTAAAGCGTCGTTTAATCGGAATCGAAAAAAAAATGTGCATTTATGTCCATATATTACAAAAGCGGTAGGCGTAAAATTTTCCAAAGTATCTTTTTTACTTTTATCTTAGCAATAAGTGTCTAATTCCGATACCCTATTAAGGCAAAAGAGAATTTCCCAAACTATCTTCCAAATAACTATTTAAGTTCTGATAACTTGATAGTCAAAACCTTAGCTGAAGTTCTATTTCATCAAACAATCCTGATTATTACATAATTGCTTATTCCTGTACTATAAAATCTAAATTCTATGCCTAGAATGTAATCTGCACTATTATTTTGATTCCCGGATAAATATGGAAATATCATTAATACTTAGGTATACTGTGTTTTTATAGTTATTAATTTATAGTATTTTAATAACATTTTATTTACATTCTAAACTAGTTTTTTTTTGTATATGTGCTATTTAAATCAATTACTAAATTACCTACTATAAAATCGATTTGCCTATAAAATTACGTTAACATTTTCTTATTGATCTTAGACGTCAAATTTTCATGAACAGCAATATTGGTTGAAAAGTTTAAATCGCTAGTACAATTAAATTATTCTATATTGTCATTAGTACGTACCTATACTAAGTGTTCCTGAAATTTTATGGCTGCGAGCAGTAATTAAGCTAAGTAATTTATAATTAAATAGAAATCATGTGTTTATAATGCGTCCGAAATAATTTACAATCATGAACAATAACCGTTTGTATTTTTTGTTACTAATTTATGTTTTATAGTGCGTCATTGTTTATTTTTTACATTGTACAACTCCAATTAATAAACTTGGTTTTAGAATGCTAGTCCATTTAATATGAATTTTGTAGTAAGTAAAGGTGAGAGTGAAATATATAATAGGTATATTAATGTACATAAATCAGTAGAGTTTGCTTTAAACTTCGTTGACTTTAAAGTTACATACAACGATACAGTGAAGTCAACAAACATTACGGATTTATGTAAGAAACGAGGAATGTGAAAAACTAAATGTAGTCACGTTTTTCAAGATCTGGCGATCTATGTTACTAAAATCGGATATATATTTAAATGACAGACGTGCCCGTCCTATTTAAGATGTGGTGAATTTAATGGACATAGGACACTCTGACAAACAATTTGAGACTAGTTAAAAAAAAATAAAAAGCAGTTGAAAGAAAGCGGTATATTAATGTTGGTATGGACTTCTAAGTCATTTATAGCAGAGGATGCATCCGTCAACAGCGAAACATTCGCGAAAAATCTTGTATGCCTTGGTACTATCGATGCTTATAAGGTTTTTGTGGACCGAAAACTATCTGATTTACCACAGTATTACTGTACACAGCCATAACGCTAAGATTTTTTTGTACCCAAAACATATGCCAATTTTCTAGAGAATATAATTAAGCGTTAATTCTAGCCAGTACAAATTCCAAAGAAATTGAAATATATTTAGGTTTATCAAGTAAAACGCAGGAAGTAAACGCTTGTATGTATACCACATTTTCGTGGTCACTGATATAATATATAAATTCGTCTACAAAAATAAACTTAAACATCTTATATTTTGTACGTTAACAATAATACCTCATTAAAAATAATTGGTGGTATGTGAATTTCAATAAAATCATTTGTAAATCTTAAAACATGTTTTATTAAATTCGTTAAATATTTTTTTACATTACTCCTTAAATACCTACATAGCTGATAGTTCTTGTGTATACAAAGCAATTCGGACTTGTTCTACATGTAATTTTAGCTGTTTATACCAAGTTTTATATTTGTTATCCCGATTGATTTCTTCATTATGTGTATGGAGTTGGAAATCGACATCACATTCATTAGTTTGTGTATAATTTCGGCTTTTAATTTTCTGTACTTTCTTAGTTTTTTCTTTAGGTTTCCGATACTGATCTGTGTATCGATTCGACCAATTAGAATCTGCTTCGTCATTTTGAAATCCGCTTTTGTCCTGTTCTAACTTAGTGCAATGTGAAAAGCTCTGAGCTTTTTCAATTTTAAATGCCTGTTGTAAACGTTGATCAGGATCTTTTCTTTGGTGATTATCTGAAAGTGACATTCTTGATTGCTCTTTTTTCTCTTTTCTTTGCATTTTTGATGAATTAAAAGATGTCGGAAGTCCTGCAGCTAACAGTGCTATATCACTTTCTTTAGATCCTAAGTCTTGAATGTCATCATCTGTATTGAAACCTTTTTTAATTGATAATTTATTCGATTTACTATTTTCTATTACGTGATCAGACTGTTCACGGCAGCTAGGTGTGACTTTATTATTGTTTTTAGAATTTTGAGTTTTATCTTTACCAACAATATTTCGAATTAGCATTAAGTTTTCTTCAAGATCTCTGTTTTCCTTTAAGTTTATTTTAGGAGAAACATCAGTTTCCAAATATGTTTCTGAAATAGAGGTATTATTATTATACAAATTTTGAGAAGAGCTATTTCTACTAAGTTCGTGAGATTCAAAGTTAGTTAATAATTCGTCAAAGGACACAACTTTAGTTTCCGGAGGGGTGTCGGATATGTTACCTAGTATTTCGACATTTTCTATTACTCCATCACACTGCACATTGCTAGTTAGTTTTCTAAATAATTCACTGTACTCATTTTTTTCTTCTGCATCTGCACTATTGAGAACGATTTTTTCGTCATCCCACAAGTTTCTTAAATCAAGAGAACCATTAATTTTTGTCAGGAGTTTTCTAAATTTAAGTTCTTCATCTCCTTTACTCAGTATAGTAACGGCCCTACCATACGAGCCAAACCTTCCCGCGCGTCCAATTCTATGTAAATATACCTGCCATTCAAATGGCGGCTCAAAATTGATGACCAAATCAACATTAGATGCATCTATACCCCTTGCTGCTAAATCAGTAGATATTAATATCCTACATTTATATTCCTGTAATGTTTTCAGGGCATCTAAACGATCTGATTGCTCTTGCTTGCCATGGAGTTGTTCTGCAGGCCATTTTTCACGTGTAAGCATCTTACACAAGTCTCTAACCCTAACTTGGTAATTGCAAAAGATCAAACATTGCTTGAAGGACTTTTTTGATAATATTTTCAACAACTCTTCAAACCTAAATTGTGTCTGTTTTACAATATTAGAGTTACAATTTACAATACTAATAAATTGTTTTATTCCCAAGAGTATATTTGTACTGTTGGGACATATGTGTTGGGCATTTTGAACATACAGCTTCATGAGAGCTTTTAATTCTTCAGGATATGTAGCACTACTCATTATAACTTGCTTTTCTTGAGGCAAAAATTTAAAAATGTAGTTAATATCTGCCTGAAAGCTTTTATACATTAATTTATCTGCTTCATCAAGAATTAATAATCGAACAGCCGATACATCAATGTGGTTAGCTTGGATCAAATATCGCAGCCGTCCAGGAGTGGCAACTACTATTTGTACAGGTGTTTTAAATTTGACTATATCCTCTTGAAAAGGTAGACCCCCTATGATTACTGCAACATTCAGGTCTGTAACAAGATATAGACTCATTATTTTTATGTCAGTGCAACCATTGAGGGCTTTTAAGGCTAGTAGATTCAGCTAATTGTGAAAACCTCTCATAAATTTTGTTGGTTACAATATCCTTAGAGATATCTAAAATCTTGATTGCATGCAACATAAAAAAAAATGTTAAATGCATAAAAACATTGCATGGAAACAAGCAAAACATGCGAAATGATAACACAACATTTAGTAACTTACAATCAGTACAGTAATTTTAATATATTTTTTTAAATAAATTTGTAATCAATCAGCAAAATCTGACTAAAACTACTAATTGAATCATAAATAGAAAAAATTTAAAGATATACAGTTACATAAAAACACTTTTTAGTAAGCAATTATTAGCAATGAATGTATATCACTTGTAAACATGCTAATTGAGTTATTATAGAAAAATAAACAAGTTTTAAATCTACACTAATATTATAAAGAGGAAAACTTTGTTTGTTTGTAAGGAATAGGCTCAAAAACTACCGGACCAATTTTAAAAATTCTTTCACCATTTGAAAGCTACATTATCCACAAGTAACATAGACAACATTTTATTTTGTAAAAAAATAGGGTTCCATAAGATATTTGGATTTTTCGGACACAAACTGAAAAAAATCAACCAAAGTAACCAAATATACACGTGGGCAAAGCCGCGAGCGGACAGCTAGTTCTAAATATAAAGATAGGATGATGAGATGGTGTCTTAAAATGTCAAAAATATTTTTAAAAGTAGTAAACTAAACCTCCATACCCACTAATAACTGGGTAAAATCTGAAAATGGACGCTATGTTAGCATTAGCACTTATGACTACTGAACCACTCTTAAGATACTGAAGGGATATACAAGTATGTGTCAATAATATGCATTTTAACCAGATTTTTGGGAAAATATTTGTTGTTATGCTCTTACAAGTAAAAATGGACAAAATATGACAAATACATTTCACAATACTACAAACATATAATCAGAACTCTAATGATGTATACAGGTGGTTCAAAAAGAAAAGAATGCATTCTCTGTTAGAAAATTGATTTTAAGAGTTAGTTTATGACATATTACTTTACATTCGCTTAATTGCCAGCCCAGTCATTTTCATAAAAATAATTAAATGGAAATAATACTTACTTTCATATTTAGAACCAATCTGTTTGACAACATCACATATTTGATAAGCTATTTCTCTTGTAGGTGCTAATATAATGGTTTGCACACCTATTCCTACAATAACTTTCTCCAAGGCTATTATTGTGAAGACTGCTGTTTTACCAGTACCCGATTTAGCTTCAAGTAGAAGATCTAAAAAAAAGTAAAAAAAAACATATTATGCATTACTTTTGAATGTGGTAAGTGGGTATATAAACATTGTTATTGAATTAATTAATTAGCTTAACAAAAAAACAGCCAAAATATAAACATTCAAGACCTTTCTGACATTGTAAACAAGATTCATTAAATTTATTCTTATGAACTAAAACTGTAAAATGAATTTCTTACCAAAACCACATTTTCCTAATGGTATACCATGTAATTGTATCGGTGAAGGTCTGTAGAAGCCGGCGTTAGTTAGACCCTCCAAAGTATTTGGTGCAAGTAGCATGCTATCAAAGGTTATATCTTCGGATACTTGAACATCTTGGGTTCTTAACCCTTGAGTAATATCGTGGGCGAGAACCATAATTACAATATTAATATTGAAATTTGTGTTTTCATAAATACTATGAGTACAAGGTTTCACGCATTACAAAGCGAACACTACAATCTATGACTACAATAATCGCCTTCTGTTTGGTTCAAATTGTAATTTTAGCTGTTGCATGCTGTCAGATTGACACTGACAGATTTGACAAATCATTTTTTTTTCAGTTCCATCGACAAACACAGGTTTTTAGATTAAAAGTTTAGTTCTAAGTTTTCGCTATTATAGTTATATCCAACATTGTTTTATGAAAAAAAATGCTTTCATATTTGAAACATACGCCGGGTTTGCAGATGTAGACAGAAATGTAATGAAATATACTTTTTTCTATTAAAAAATAATCTGGTACATCATTATACAAAATCGTGCCTGCTTGTCTGTGTTTTTAAGAAGACATGGTTTCCGAACGGATTTTTGTGAAATGGCGAATTTGTGATTCTTGTGGATCAATTTATTTTATTTGAAAATAGTTTTTTATCGAAAATATGCAGTATTGTGAGATGTTAAACTATGTGCATTGAATATAAAAACATGTTTATCTTCTATTAACTTTGTTCTTAGTATGATATACGAAACCAGTTGATTGCATTTTATCAAGTGTTAGGTTTCCTTGCGAAACAAAATCTACATAGGTAAGAAGCGTTTACTCTTGTTATTATGTGTATAACATTGATAGAAATGCATATTAAAGGAATCATGTTTATCTACTGACTATCCTTTTAGAAATACAACCGACGGAACTGTTCATTTGAACTCTTTATGTAGGTCATGAAATTAATACACAAATACAATATGTACTATGTAGTTGATCATTTCCAAATTATTATCATGTTTTAGATAATAATATAATGCTTTTCAATTATGATCTGTTGAAACAATTCCTATTAGCATTTTAGCAAGAGTAAAGTCATTTAATCAATATTGTTTAATGCTTATCCATATCTACTGTCACCACCAATTCTACCACAATCCATTAGATCAAGAATTTGAATAAAAATTGATAACATTGAATTATTAAGTCATATCCAAGCACTGGGACAGTTTAAGCATAAAATAAATATAAATAGAAAGCAGGTCCTGTCTTTTTTAGAAATGACTATAAATTGATAGTTATCTTTACCAAATTATTCATGAGGAAGACTGACTCACTACTAGCTGTTCTTATAGTCTTAGGTATATACATTTTATTTTATTATGTTTGCTTATAGGGTGTAACTATGAATAATAACTGTGCTGGAGTGGGTGCTGGTGCTGTGGGCGGCGGAGGTGGAGCATATGATGCTAAAATAGCTGGATTGTATGATTTACTGGACACTCTGGGCTCAGGACATTTTGCTGTAGTTAAGCTAGCTCGCCATGTCTTCACAGGGGAGAAAGTAGCAGTTAAAGTCATAGATAAAAGTAAATTGGATGAAGTCTCCAAGTCACATTTATTCCAAGAGGTTTGAAACCATCTGTTTTGTGTATTTTTATCATCATAAACTTGTGTGTTAAGTTGTCATATTAATATATTTGTATTTTGTTGTAACAATCATTTGATGTTCTTATAAATTTACCACAAAACCATAATATTATTTGAATGAAATTGCAAGAAATCAAGATAGTTGTACTCACAAAAGCTTTATTGTGTCATTTAATAATAAATCTAATATATAAAATTCTCGTGTCACAGTTTTCATTGCTATACTCCTCTGAAACGGCTGGACCGATTTTCTTAAAATTTTGTATATGCATTCAGTAATAGTAGTCTGAGAATCGGCCAACATGCATCTATCTTTTGAACAACCAGGACCTGTCAGAATAATTAGAAATTCATGTTGATCAACCACTTTTTTAGGATATGTTTTAATATTAAGTTTTTTTAACAGGTTCGCTGTATGAAGTTAGTTCAGCACCCCAATGTAGTGCGTCTTTATGAAGTGATAGACACTCAAACTAAGTTATATTTAATATTAGAATTAGGAGATGGCGGCGATTTGTATGATTACATTATGCGACATGAATCGGGATTATCAGAATCTCTTGCCCGAGACTATTTCCGTCAAATAGTTCGAGCTATCTCATACTGCCACAGGTACTGATTCTAATCTATATATTTTTTCTAACGTCGCATAAACAAATTTTAAAAATATTATTTTTTTACAGGTTACATGTCGTGCATCGAGATTTAAAACCAGAAAATGTAGTATTTTTCCAAAAATTAGGTGTAGTGAAATTGACTGACTTTGGGTTTAGCAATAAATTTTGTCCGGGTCAGAAGTTGGAAACCTCATGTGGGTCACTTGCATATTCAGCTCCTGAAATTCTTCTTGGTGATTCATATGATGCACCTGCAGTTGATGTCTGGTCTTTAGGAGTAATACTTTACATGCTTGTCTGCGGTCAAGCTCCCTTTCAAGAAGCTAATGACAGTGAAACATTAACAATGATTATGGATTGCAAATATACTATTCCACAACATATATCAAATTCTTGCAAAAGGTATAGTATATAATAAATAAGTACATGTAAATATTATCATCTAACGTAGCATTGCATTGTAAGATATCTATAATGTTTTTGGGATTTACAACTCATTCAAAATATTACTGAAAATTACAGACTAATAGGCAGAATGCTTGTAAGGGAACCAGAGAAACGTGCGACTCTTTCCGAAATTGCCACTGATCCTTGGGTAACGGCTGGTGAAGGAGTAACTGTTGAAGATTTCGATACTCCTTTGGTAGCCAAAGAGCAACTGTCGGAGGATGACCGCACGGCTATAATTCAGAGAATGGTGAACGGATCTATAGCGTCAAAAGAACAGATTTTAGAAGCCTTAGAGAAGAATGAGTACAACCACATCACTGCTACCTACTACCTGTTAGCTGAAAGGAAATTGAGATCAAAAAGGTGTTTATCATACACACACATTATAGTTTACACATTTTTATTGTATGTAAGTGAAATAGTTCCCATTTATACCTAATTCTACATGTGCAGAAGCTCATTTCAGGACAACAATGAAATGTAGGGGCATTTTTCTCATGTTTACTATACACATATGGAGTTGTCGCAACAAATATATGTGTAATCGCTACACAGTATACACTATACAGTATGGTACGTTATGTAGGTGTGGGTGTATAGAGTGTATGTGTGGTGTGTGCAGACAGGAGGCGCGGCGGCGGCCGGAGGCGCTGGGCGTGGGGCGCGCGGCGGCGGCGCCCGCGCCCGCGCCGCGCTCGCTGCTGGCGCCGCCCTCGCTCTCCGCCGCGCCGCGCACGCCGCAGGACGTGCCGCCGGTCAGTGCTCATCTCTAATCTCTAAATATCTAACCAATAACTAATAAAACATTACTTTTACTTTTTAACATTTTGTTGCTACTGGTGTTCTTACAGAAAAGTAAATATGTAAATACTGCCATATTCTATTTAGCAATGTTTACTTTACGATTATAATTTGACCAAAACCGCTGTGCCACGCCTTAGGAATGCGCGGTGAGGTTGAGGCCGGGAAGAAATGTGCATGAGTTCACATGAGATCGATATTGTCGGATAGATCTTACGATATAATTTCATTTGACTCTATGTATATTATGTATTTTACATACATACATAAACGTCACACCTCTTTCCCTTGGGGGTAGGCAGAGATCACATCTTTCCATTTGCTACGATCCTGGCATACCACTTTAGCTTCATGTATTTTACTTAGTGACTGGAAACAACAAACAGATGCAATAAACATAGACATAAAAAAACTCCGAAATTTTGTCCCCCAATCAGGCCGGTCACCGTGGGGGAAACCGACCACCACCCTCCAACATATCAGTCAACAACATCAAATATCCAAAAAAAGAAGCAAAACCGAAGCCGTTTACACATGTGTACACTAAACACACCCTGAGAACATCAGAAAGTCTGCATGAGCTAGAGTTAGCTGTTAAAAACCTCAAGTGGGACATCTTGGGCATAAGCGAAATGCGATGATTAGGAGAAGGAATAGAAGAGCGAAACGACTATATTATGTACTACAAAGGCGAAATCGCTGGACACAGAGGGGTTGGATTCCTGGTGAAGTCAAAATTTAAAAGCCAGATAATCGGTTTTGAAGGAATATCTGACAGGATAGCGGCAATTTATATTAACCTACTAAAGTACAGACAAAAATGGACAATCATCCAAGTCTACTCGCCGACAGAGCTAGCAACAAAAGCAGAGATCGATAAATTTTATAAGAAATTACGTGAAGCTACTGAAAAATATTCCGAACACAATTTATTCAATAAATCAACATCGCATGACTCATCTTTAAATATTATTCTCATGCTTCTTACATAAACAGTTCGTTCTGAATTTGAATTTGACACTAGGGACTTCCATGAGTTTGACGGCAAACTGACAAATCGCATCGGCCGATGCTCCCCCCGTCTCGCCCCGAACCTTCGTAAGGTGCGGTAAAACGGTAATGGTCAAACTATACTTATATGTAGGTATATTCGACGTGAAAACTAAAATGTGTATATAATTACAAATAGTATGACTGGTGTCTTCGCAGTCTTTTGAACTATGTTAATTCGACAGCGGTCTCGGAAGTGCAGCATCGTCCGAGAAGAGGAAGACGACGAGGAGGGTGCGGTTCCCGGCGGGTGCGGCGCGCGCGCGGCGGACGCGCGGCGCGGCTCGCGCTCCGAGGGCCGCCTGCACCTCGCCGCGCGCGCCGCGCACGCCCCGCCGCCCGCGCCGCACGCCCCGCCGCCGCGCCCCGCGCTGCTCGCCGACAACTTCACCAAGGTCAGCCCTCGATCGCGAGCTCCGGGCTCCGAACCCGTCGCCCGGAAGATGCGACCTACCGAATTCTACCTTGTCGCAGGTGAACTTGGATGACGAAGGGACTGCGGAGACGAAGGCGCGCGGCGCTCCGCCCCCTGCGCCCCCGCCCGCGCGACGCCAGCGACTCGAATGTCGCCGACGACGCGCTCGAGCCGGTTCCTGTTCGTCCTCGGACCTGTCCGATGACGACTCCGAAAAGAAGAAGCGCGCCGCCGAGCACGCGGACGGGCCACCGGAGCGCGCGCGCCGCGACTCGCACGACGACTCCAGCGACAGCCAGGAGCGCGGCGGCGGCGCGGGCGCGCTGGGGGGGCGCGGCGGGGGCGCGCGCACGCCCGCGCCGGCAGCCGCACCCGCCGAGCGTGGCGCGGGCGGCGCGGCGGGCGACGGGCGCGCGGGCGGGCCGGCGGGCGCGGCGGGCGGGCGGCGGCGGCGCGCGGCGCGCAAGGAGAGCCGGCTGCGCGAGTCGCGCTCGCTGAACCGCATCGCGGAGGTGGAGGAGGCGCACGGGGGCGCGCGCTGGGGCGGCGGCGGGCTGGTGGCGCTGTGCGGGCGCCCGCTGCTGCGCCTGCTGGCGGCCGCGCGCCCGCCGCCCGCCACGCGCCGCCTGCACGGCCTGTGCTAGCCGCCAGCCGCGCCCGCTCCACACGCAGTACTCGCAGTGCAGTGCTAAGGGTCGTTTTGGAGATTATTTATTATGATGACGATTTCCGCGAAGGCACCTACGCGTGATCGAAATGTCTTTAATTTCTGGCTTTTTAATATGAATGATCTTACATGTTATTCTTAAGCCTTTGCAGAGTATTATGATCAGAGTTTACATTGACATAATATACGCGTAAAGCAAAAATCGAAAACGTTGTTTTAACGGATACCGTTGTCGATTTTATGTCCGGTATTTAAAATGTTTCTACTCATTGTATTTTTATAAAGAAAATCCTAACAGGTAAACAGGGTTTCTAATGATTCAGTTTTAGCGTACATCAATACCAAAATCATGAGTGGTAACTGATAATGTAATGAAGTAATATCAGGCAGTAAATAATAATTATTATTTTACTGAGGGTGTAAATTGTCTATTGAATGACGCACACTAATCGACCCATCGTCTCGAACTCTCGTTAGGTTATACAGGGTGTTAACCGTTTAATTCGAATAATTAAAAACGCTGTTATATTAATTTTAATTAACATCTTAATTATCATATTTGCCCCCAGTGATATTGTATTCCTACATCTGTGCTGTCCTTATAATAAACAATTTTAAAAATAACATAGTGTAAGTTGGCTTGTAAACATTCACGTTGCTCGTCGTGTAACCGTTTTGTTCATATAATAACTATTTTTATAGAAAAAAAAAAAAACAAAACATTAATCTATCCACCCATCATAATAAACCCATTGATGTAATTTCTTAATCGTTATGTTCGCTTGTCGGACTATTTGTCGTTGTCATTGCATAGGTTCCTACTGACTCGAAAATGTATTTATTTCAGACTTACTACATGTCTCTTTTGCGTCAATCAATACTTCTGACCCCAGTGAGTTTATTTTACTTTCCAGTAGCTGGTCAAATATGTGTAATCAATACTTTTTTAGTTAGATATTACTCACCAAACAATCTTTGTGTAATGAGTGACAATTTATGTAAATATTGATGTTACATATTATGTAAATGGGTGCTTGTAGAATTTACCAGAGCAATTTAAATCAGCCATGCAAGTGAGGCGTAAAACTTAGTGTAGTTATTACTTTATTTAAATGTTATGTATTTTACGCCAGAGTTTCAAATTTTAGTTAGGTTCGAATCTGTGGAAATACTTCTTACTCTACCTAGCACGCAATAACTTGAAGCCGTTGCGCACATTATCCATAAATATTGTTCGGTGGTTTTTTCTAGTTGTATACTTTAAAATCAACTGTAAATACTCATAGCATCAACTATAGTCGCGAAGCACGATTGTATACGCACTCATAATCTCATATTTGATGAACATTATGCCACTAAACGGAATGATCGTATTTATTATGATAAAGGAGATTGGCTGACCAAATGCTGCCCAGTATGACCTGTATGAAGACATGCATTTGGTCCTTACTTCATTCTTAAACGATGAATTGAAGGTCATCAAAGACTATTCCTGATGTCATTAATATTTGATAATCTTCGATTTATAAGTTAGGATGAAGGTAAGAAAAATCTTCATAAGTGACTCAAGCTTAGGCTGCGAAAGAGGCTAAATTTTCTTAAGTAAATGTCATTCAGATATATTGCATTACTAAAATAGTAGTGGTAATGAGGTAAAAATCATGTTCAATACCAATAATAATATTTTTTTCAATTATAAATAAAATGTAATTTTGACCAGGAAATATTTTAGTTAGCAGTTTAGCTGTGTTAATTTTTTGATTATGGTTTGCATTCATAAAATAAAGATACAATTAGAACAGGTAAATGTAAATACTGAAAGCACTTATACTATTATAATTTAAAGCACTAAAATTATGTATAATGGAAAGCATCAATGATAGACGATTTACTGCTACTGAAGTTAAAGTCGTGTCAAAATGCATGCATGGATAAAAGTTGCCCCAGTGTCAAAAAAGAATAAAAAAGCGAACTGTTTGTGGAGTCTGTTATGAGATGTAATAAGTAGAGTGGGATAAAAATCGGAATAAATTATGGGAAAAATGAAAAAAAATACATGTTGAAAAAAATCTGACGTCTGAGTGGTAGTCGACCTAAATCAAATGGATGGACAGTATAATGTATAAATTACACATATTATAATTCTCGCAAAACTTTGACGACTTGTAAGTGGATGCTGTCTCTGCAGTTTTCGCAGAGAATATTAAAGTCCCCTTTCACAAACGCCAGTTTGAAGGGACGCTTGGTGTTCTCCAGCTACCAATAAGATCGCCGAGAACGCAAATCATAATATACTAATAATACGTGTTTTTATTCTTAGAGACTATTGTTTTGTTGCGTTGCGTCTCTCAACGACCCGTCCATTTTAAGTAAAGAAAATAAATTATTTTAAAGACTTAAATAGATTCTTTGGTTTAATAACTTGTACTGGTCGACGACGCTCAGGGTGAAATCGGACATATTTGTAAAACAAACAATGCTTAGTGGTGATATGGGGGTGCAATAATAAAAAAGTATTTATATTAGCCAATGTGATATGGGTGTAAGATGACACACACAATTAGTGTTGTCGACCAACAGGTATTTTTTTATGACTTCAATCAGTACAAATAGGTAGCTTTCATGTATGTGAATTATATATTGATTACTACGAATATTAAATTAAAACTGTCTTAATGCTAGACTACATATTTTTTTCTTGCAACTTGTACAGATTAATTACAAATGTGTCCTTCATTAGGCAAATCTTATCCATAGTACCAAGCTCTGGATCCCAGATATCAGACTGGTTATTAGGTACACAATTGTAGTGTATTTTCTACCTCTATTCTGACTGCATTATCAATATTATCATTGCTAATTATTTAAAATTGATTTTGAATATCTGTATCTATATTATACATAAGTTTTTGTACTGAGTGTTTATAATTGTTATAAACATTGATAGGTGAGTGTAACTCTTATTGTAGAAGACCGATAACGCTTATTGTGTGGATAATACGGTGTATGAATATCGCTAATAAATGAATACACGGCTTTAAGCGTAACCGGTGCTTAAGCTTCGTGTTGTTTTTGTGACATCGCTTATATTCCTACTGTGTCGATAATTTATGACTTTGAAAATATTTAAAGCATTTCATAAATGTTAGCTGCATTAGATTTTGAAAAAAAAAAAAATATTATAATCTGTAGATTGTATGTATGCATCTTTAGAATGGTTACTTTTTTAAGTAAGTTAATGTTGTGTATTTAAAAATCTATGTACATATTTAAATTGTTGTAAATAAATAGTCTATCTCAAATATTACATAATTAAGTAACTTTTAGTTATTAATTAAATAACGCATACAATATTTTACTAGGTTGACTTTGTAAAAACCGATTATGTATTACACTCTAGTGGTGCCCTGAGTATGCAATAATTTATACCCAGACCAAAGATTAAAAGAAATTGTGTGTTGATACATTTCCTATTCTTGTGCTGTTTGGTGCCAACTTAATTATAAATTGTAATGGTTAATTCGGATATGTGTGTGTACCTCTGTTTCCCTAGAATATTTTGTGTCGGTGCTTGTTATTTAAATAATGGTCGAGATTACTATTTGGAGATATTATTAAAAGTAAAAAGTACTAAAACATTTTTTTATGTATGATACTTAATTTAGGCAATAGAAAAGTGTACAAAGTACATTTGTTCATGATATATTACCATTACAAAATTCCATTATGTATTTATTTAAATATTTTTGAATAGGCACATGCAGAAATTACAATAATTAGATAAGACTTCTATTTTAGCAACAGTTATGGGACATGAATTATGTAAAGGAATTGTTTTTGGTCGGTTTTACCTTGATGAACCATTTAAAGACAAAATCGACTTATCAGACTAGAAGTTGCTCGCTATGATCTGGCGCACAAATCACAAAACGCAACGCAGCGAATTAGATACTCTAACAAACCTTAGTGTTTTTTTGATAATGGAAATGAAAAAAGTTATAGGTTCAAGCATTATTTTGTAATATATTAATGATTTTCCGATAAGTGGTTTAAGAGTATATTTTCAGGTTTAATTAAAGCAGCAGACTGCTAAATAATGTTTCTGACTGACCAGTGATCAGCATGCCTGCGACATAAGTTTCATAATTATAATATGGGTCAATCAACTATTTTTTGTAAAATACGATTTCAAATGTGAAAAAAAACAAAATTTCTAATTTCATCGTGATTTTATACTTAGTGTAGTAGCTAATTTAACCTAGTTTACCAATACAACCCGTGCCGCGACCAACAACGTACGAATTATAATATTTTCACCAGTAATATCGGGTGACACATCATCTTATGCCCTTTGGGTAACCGATGTTTAGATGATAACTTTGTGAATGAAAATGCATTTTTAATATTTATTCTTTAATGTAATCAAAACAAAGTAGTAATAGCAACTGTATTCAAATATAAATTCTGATAAAATTTGAATACTTTTTACAAAAAAGTCATAAACAAGGTCTCTTGGGTAACCAATACTAAAAAAAAATTTTAACTTTTGAGTATTTTGTACTGAGTTGTTCATTTATAAATAATTTTATAGTATACGTAATTTAATCAAAGTAATTTAGCTAACAGTAAGAAAAACTAATTATTATGCATATTCAAGAGGTAATAACATAGAAAAAACAACTCTTAAAATTGGGGACATTTGGTGACCCAAGAGACAAATTATTTTTTGTGACCCAAGAGACAAATTTTTTATTGGTTCTTTGTAGTCTCTTCTTGTATTTTTCATACTTATGTTTAAGTTTTTCGTTTTCTTTCTTCAATTCAACGTTTTCTCGATAAATTTTGGATCTGTCCCTTCTCACTTTCATTCTGCCCTTTTTTGCTGCTCCAACTGTAGGAGAATCGCATACATTTTGTTCTTGATGAACATCATAATTTTTATTCTGATCAGCAACGTCTTGCTTAGCGTCAGTATCAGCATCTGGAAAGCCTGGATAACTAGGAGGCGTTTCTTCAAGAACTCTATTGAGATTTCGCACTCGCTCTCTTTGATTCTTTTTCCTTATTCTCCAAATCACTCTCGCGTTGTATCTCTCTTTAGGGTTTAAGTCTTTAGTCAGTCTTTTTTTGGCGTGATAGTTTTCTCTCTTCTTTTTTTTGTACTCATTATATTTATCTGGATCTTGTTTTAATCTCTCTTTATAACGTCTTTGCTTTTCTGCGTTTGTAAGAGGCATTCCTTATACCTAAAACAAAATAGCTATGTAAGCACATAAACCCATTACAAAACACTGCAAAAACAAGGCTCATTCCGCTTATCACTCCTTAACACTAGAAAGGCGGACAGGGGTCAAATGACCCATTTCGAAATTAAATTGTTTATAAATCAAATACTACTTGTTTACGTGACTAAGTATTTCGTGACTTTTAATGAAATGGCATCAATTTCACAATAACACTATTATGATTTTCATATATCTATCTGAATGTAAATAAATAGATGTATTACCTACAAAGACGGCGCGGGGTCATATGACCATAATAACGAGTGAGAGCTCATTAGTAAACAAATAATTTAAAATTGTGGGTACATTGTAATATTATTTGTTATCGTCTTACAAAGCATTACTTGTACAAATCAGTAACTTCATTTACTATTTATTACGCGATCTTTCGTGTGAACATTATTATTTTTCGTGTGATTGGGATTTGAAATGTCTGGAACTGTTCGTGATAATGAAATACTGGAATTATTACAATCCTTGCCGGGAGATCTGTCGGGAAGTGAAGATGACCAATTGGAAATACGTGCAGGGTCAGATCCTGGAGAAATTAATACTTCTGTCCGAGTTCAAGCGATGAACTTGACTACAATGAACCATTAGGTAAGATGGATAAATAAAATTTATTTTCGCCAATGTTTTGTCATGTTAGAAGATGAAAACACAATCATTATTATTATTTTCAGCTTCTGTTCCAAACCAAAATGTACCTAGTCAACGAGGATCACGTGTCTCGAAGACGTGTGCGTGGTGTACGTTCCACATCAAGAATTACGTCTGAATATTCTAATAGTGTGATATCACCAGGTGGAATTTTGTGGAATATCATTCAGAATAATTGTGACACTAATGGTAAAACACCGGCTTGTCGGGGTAGCCATAATGTTTTGACCGACAGCCAGGTCCACTCCATATGCACGAAGAAAAATATTGACAAAAAATGTATTTCACCCTGGAACGTTCTTATTGTGTTACCCATATCCTCATAACGTGACACTTCATCACACTCTTCTGCTACTAATCTCACAAAAAAAAGTAATTGCTACATTTCAAGTTGCAAAAATAAAAGTAACAGCGTATATGATTCTTGTAGAAAACCTTTATGTGGGAGTTGCTACAATTGTAAAACTGTAATTTGTAAAAATTGTACATGAAACATTATGTATGGGTACTTAAAATAAACCTTTTTTTTTTGAAAACTTGATGTTATTCTTCTTTCATTGGATTTTTAATGAACCAACAGTATTTATAAGGAAAACAATCAAAAAATAACTATTAACATAGGTAAGGGTCAAATGACCCCCAGCCGCCTTTAAAGGTAAATCGTTATTTCAGCCTTTCTAGTGTTAAAACAGTCGTAACGCATAAAAATTATACATTCCAAACGTTTCATATGTATGCAAAACCACTATGTCTCTTGGGTAACCAAAACTGTCTCTTGGGTAACCACCAGAGTGACCCAAGTGACAGGTTATCCAGGGGACATTTTACACCAAAAGCTGTTCTCATTATGAATTTAATAGGATTAAAATAAAAATTCAGTCCCTACTGACTTATTAGATCATAATGCAATATAAATAGAGAACTAAATCCATTAAAAAGTAAAAACTTACGATGTTTTGCACGGTCTCCCAGCAGACTAACAATAAAGACACGTGACGACTTCTCCGGCCGCAGGCAAAATGGCCGAGCGAATCAAAATTTCATACGACGGCAACCTTGATCGTATGATTCTCAGAACTGTTTCTTATTAGTCTAACGCACGTATATCGTTATCTCACTCGCACTCATGTTCAACGGCCGCGGTTACTCAGTGGACGGAGGATGAACTTAATAAGGCGGGACACTTTCGCGCGGGAATATGTTTTCAAATTATGGAAAATATAACATGACTATGTATATCTTTGTAAATTTCTAAACATGTGCTCATTTATATTTTAGTACTGAACATATACAAAATGATGGGACTTTAGTGAAGATTTTTTAAACCAGAGCAATATATTTCTGAAGCTAGGGGTCAGGGGACACCTACGTTTTGTATAGGAACGTGTGATTACGTCCTCTGGGTAACCAATTATTTTCGTTTAAATTTATGTAAACTTAACTTAACAAATGAGTTCTGGGCAAAATCAACCACACATTGGGTGCCAAACAACAGAAGGAGACCTCGCGGTAGACCCAGGAGGAGATGGCGCGATGAGCTCGACTCATTTGTTCAAAACTGGCCCCAGTTAGCCATAGACCGGGATAGGTGGAAAGAGGGAAGGGAGGCCTTTGCCCTGCAGTGGGACACTAACGGCTAGTAATAAAATAATAACTTAATTACTATTTTAGTATTGTGGATTTATCCTGCAATTATGAAAACGAATGTAAAATCATCGATTTTTTTTAAAGTTTCCGAATAAAGACAGTAAGTTCACTGGGGACAGGTGTTGAACAAAAAAAAGGTGATTGACCCATATAACGCTTTATACAAGAACTCGTATTACATCAGCTACGGTTCTCCAGTACCCACCACCAGCTTAGTTGCAATTTTTTGTGTCCTTTTAAGAAAATCGTAACCATGCCTGCCATTACAACCTACACCTGGAGACGTCCCACCACAGCATTTAGGTAATTGGTTGTGTTTGTAATATACTTCTACGATGTCCTTATCTCTATATTCTTCATTGAATATGATGGGAACGCAGCCACTCGGACCACTAACTTGGGATCGTCTTTAGAATTCAATGAATAATAATAATAATGATCAAATATATTTCAAATAGGTATTATTTTGGTGATTCAATTTTATATGTAGGAATATAGCCCAATGACTTGGGTCAGTGTCAGGCAGGCGGCCGACTATGAAACCATAGCCAAAACTTTAAGCAACATGTCTAGAAGACGCGTGTCTTGCCGACCCCAAGTGAAATGGGATAAGGGCAGGAAGATGATGATAGCCCAATGACTGTTTATAAACTTGCTATGGTTTATTTCAATCGTAGGTGTAAGCAACTGTTTTCCTGAACACAATATCAAAAATAAAACTGCGTTGACTACTCATATTCCTAAAAGACACGTTCCTGCTAGGGTAACGTACAGTCAAACAAAACTATTACCTCAGAAATCTGAAGCGGTGCTAGTGTAGGTACCCGCCAGGCCCGGGTAGTCGGCATTATCTTTACTCTGGTACGATTACAACTATTTTCAAGTTCTGAAATACCGAGGACCCAGTTGTGTGACGAATTGGTTCGAAAGTTGGGATTAAAACATATTTTGCACTAAAAATCCCACATTATTTTAACTGTTTTTTTGAAAAAGGTTATCTGCCGTAGGTATAAGGAATAAAGCAAGCTGTGAGTGTTTTGACTATAAATATAAAATTGCAGTTTATACTGAACCTTACTCTATCTATACAATTAAATAAGAATTTTATGGTGGTGTTGTTTCAAGTAAAAGAAAATTATTATACAGACTTTTATACTGCTACAAAATTATTTTCAATCTATGTCAATTTTAGAAGTTAAAGTCGGTTAACACAACATAAGTAATATTGAAATTTCACGATCAAATTGTTTAAAAAATCAAATAGAATCGTGGCATAGTTTGTAACCAATTACTGTTACTGACCGTATTCACCCACAACCTGATGCAAGGTCGCCGCCTATTTTATTTTGAATTGCATGGTAAATTATTTGTCCTTAACAAAATAATAGATGAATAGGTATTTATATCGAATTCATACGGAGCCGTTGAATTACATTATTTTTTTTATATTTTACGTCATCTCACAAGATGACGAACCGCGGAAAAGTCGGAACTCTGTGCCGTATGAAATTAATTGAAAGCTACTTTTAGAAAGAGTCAATTTCACAATGTTATGTTTCAAAGGGTTAGGTTAGGTTAAAATCTCTTCTTGCGACTTTTTCCAAACCTTTTTCACAAAGGTTTACGTTAAAAACATAATGCCATTCTATCCATTGCTGTAATTCATACAAGTCATCCCGATATTTGGAATAACCGCTTTTAGACAGATAAGTGGGATCAAACCCGTTTGGGAAGATGCAGAAAGAAATATGACGAAATGTATCACTTCTTAATCATTATCGCAGGTCCCGAGATACATAAGTTAACCCTGACATTTTTTAATAAATTACTGCACTTTTTTTTAAATAAACAGCATAAATCATCTATTGGCGATAAAGTTATAAAAGAAGAACTATTTATGACAGTGTTATTTGATTTATTTATTTTTGCTAGTTATACATTGGTAAAAATATTTAATGCTATGAAACAATTTGACTTAGCATTTGGTTTGTAACAATAAATTCATGCATAACAGATGCATGGGAACTAGTAATTATGTAATTCCCAAATTGACAAGCTACATGATAGAATGTAGCTACTTGGACACTGCATTACATGCATTCGTTATTTGTTTGAAAAACATTTAACCTGATGCAAAGCTTCGAAATGAACCAGTAGTACTTTATCTTATGTTCCTAAGAAATAAAAATTTCCTACAATATTTTACACTTGATCATGTTTACTATTACAAAATTAAGCAATTTTCTGTCACATGAAATCAGTAATGACTAATTACATACAAATAAAAACTGTAACCTTTACAATTCAGACATGAGACACATGTTTTAAAAAAAATACATTACACCCAAAATTATAAACAACTAAAATGCGGATAAGATTTTTAATTCAAGTGGTCAGAATTAAAAGATCAGTTGTATTATAGAATGGGCATAATAAAACCACTTACCTAAAACCAATACATCAGTAAAACTAGCCTTAATAATACCAAAAGCAAGTTTAACTTTTTTAAAGGCCACAATAATTTAGGTAGTATGATAAATAAATGGGTGTTACCCTCTAAATGGGTAATAAAGAGCTATGTAATATGAATGCTTACTTATTCACCCAATCTACAATAATTATTTAATCAAGTAATCCTGCACTTAGCACAAATAACTGACTCAGAGCACAATAAATGCAATTATACAAATCTAAGATACACACTAGCATAGCAATACTTAAATGAAATCAAAAATAAATTTTAGTGATAGTCATCTCCTAATATTGAGAAATCAAGTAAGTGAATTACATATAATGTGGTGTGGAATTAAAGTGTGAAATAGGTAGATTGGGTCTATTGAGAAAAGACTTCAGAAGATAACCTAGAAAGTGCTTCCTTCTGGAGGCTGTGACAGCTTCATGTTTTCCTTCAATGTCATGAGACGTCTCAACTCCTGCAAGACTGTCTTGATAGTGTAATCACGTTGCCATCTAGCAAGAATGGGAACTTGTCTGTTGTCAACCTGCACAAAAGGATGATAAAAGTTATGTCTATTCATTTTTAGACTTATATTTATACCATGTTAAATACTCACAAGTCCAGTCTGACTGTTTACACAGTTCATGTTGATTCTAGAAATGAAGCGAGCAGTTGGAGGTTCATCAGGGTATCTAGTGCCACATTCAATTTTAAGTGAATACATCCTATTTTCATAAGGAGTCTGAAATTATTAAAATAAGCTTCGATTAAATACACTCAGAACAGAATAGATTGATAGAATAATACCTATACATGAAGAAAATTTATAATTTACCCTAGGGGGTCCAATTATCATGCCAGTCCAATGAGTGAGGGTCATGTCATCATCGCTTTCGAGACCCCAAGATATAGTACCATCGCCCACTCCCTTTTGGCCTTGTTCAAGTTCTTCCAGAAGACGAAAGTTACGAGGAACCACTGTTAAAAAAAAGAACAAGATTGCAAAACGGCAACAAAAGAATGTTAAAAATGTATATAAAGTAATATTAACACATTTTAAAATAAAATCTTTATTACAAAAAACAAAATCTTACCAACGCCTGATGACGGATTCGCCATGATCACAATTTCACCGGCGCGCACTACCTAGCGAAAAAATTGTGTAGTTGAAGTTTTATTACGCAGGCATTTACCATACAAATTATTTACTCGCTTCCTGCGAATGAGCATACAATAACTAATATTTATGTGGTGAGGTATATTCCCATTTATTCCTTAATTTTTTCACTCAAAGAGAAAAAAAGGAAGGTTAGCAATTTTTTGTTGACTTTGACAAATGTCATCGCTCTATACTCTATGCCTAAATCATATCCAAATACTATTAAAAAGGCTTGTTAATGTATTTTTAGTAATTTTTGGGATAGAATTATTAATTTAGCATAATTATTAACTGCCTTACTGTCCAATTTGTTCAATTTTTTTATGATACGTTGAAAAAATGAATCATTTTTCAAACAGTTCAAGATCACCGTACACAACAAAATTAGGGCTTTGAAACAAAATCAATAATTTACTTAAAATGCTGATAATTAAGAAATTTACGCATAAATCGTTATCTTGGTACCTGTGTGTAGTGTGGACAAATTTACTTATTTACTCAAATCAATATTTTGAAAGTATAACCGTCACTAAGTGCGAATTATCTTTTCAGGGGATTGATTCGGTGTCATAAAAATATGTAAGACTTTAAAATATATATATTATAGTTACAGTTAGAAAATCTACTTTTATAAAATAAATTGTTTAATCATAATTTATTGTGATCGTGCAAATGTTTTAATAAATTGTGTTTTTACTTCAAATTTATAATTGATATCACATTTTAATCTTAGATTTTAATACATGTAAATAAGTTGTCAGTAACGATTTGAGACTTCCATAATTTTCACATTTAAAAAAAGAAAATCAGTAAATTTTCTTCTTTTTTATGTATAGTAACACAACTCTGAAACTGTCTCTCTCTAGAGGAACATAACCTCAAATATCAATTCATTAATATATGTTGCATGGACTAAAAGACCTTTGCGTAACTTTCACTTATTTAAAACTGTATTTATTTGTTTTCCATGACGCTGCAACTACTACGCGTCATACGTAATTCATTAGTAATTCCAACTGAAAATTGTTCACATTTCGGTCGCCATTGCAAGTTCTTACGTAGCGAATACCGTTATACGGCGGAGTGGGGACTGAGACGCGCGAGGGGGGCACGTATGAGCAGCGCCGTTGGAGCGCGAGTTCACTCTGTCACTCGGTCATTACGGTATTTCTATACAGCGCGTCCTACATTGACGATCGTGAAAGAAAGAGTGACAATGCCAGAAAACAAACAGTTTCAGCGTCTCCCAAAAAATGTGGTGCCAAAACATTATAATTTGGAATTGGTCCCGAATCTCGAGAAATTTACATTTGAGGGAAAAACAGCAGTGAAAGTATCGGTAAGTGAAAATTTCATCATCGACGCTACAAAAAATCTTTTCCATGTGTCTCGCTTAACTGATCGTACCTGTTACCTTTTAGATAGTGAAATCTACTAATGAAATAATTCTTAACTGTTTGGATTTGGAACTGACTAGTGTAAAGCTGGAATACAATGATGGTGGTGCTGATATTTGTATCAATCCATCCGAAGTTCGGCTGAATGCGGCAGACGAAACTGTGACTGTTCTGTTCGGACATCCCCTAGCCGAAGGCGAAGCGACGTTATTCTGCGAGTTTAATGGTGAGATCAATGACAAGATGAAGGGCCTCTACCGCAGCAAGTATCTTACGCCTGGAGGCGAAGAACGTTATGCTGCCGTCACGCAGTTTGAGGCGACTGATGCTCGCCGATGTTTTCCATGCTGGGATGAGCCAGCAATTAAAGCCACTTTTGACATTACTCTAGAAGTGCCACAGGATCGTGTGGCTCTATCTAATATGCCTGTCAAAGAGGAGAAAATAAATGCAGAAAAGAAAATAATTCATTATGATACAACTCCTATTATGTCAACATATCTGGTAGCTTTTGTTGTTGGAGAATATGACTTTGTGGAGAAAAAGTCACGTGATGGTGTTCTTGTAAGAGTTTATACACCTGTGGGTAAGAGTAAACAAGGAATGTTTGCTCTAGAAGTGGCAGCTCGAGTGCTTCCCTATTACAAGGAATATTTTGATATAGCTTATCCCCTGCCAAAGATTGATTTGATAGCAATAGCTGATTTTTCTGCTGGTGCCATGGAGAACTGGGGACTAGTCACATACAGGGAGACTTGCCTGCTGGTGGATGAAGAACACACATCAGCTGTGAGAAGGCAGTGGATAGCTCTGGTGGTTGGTCATGAACTGGCTCACCAGTGGTTTGGAAACCTTGTCACTATGGAGTGGTGGACTCATCTTTGGTTGAATGAAGGCTATGCCTCTTTTGTTGAGTTTCTTTGTGTTAATCATCTGTTCCCAGAATATGATATTTGGACTCAATTTGTTACAGAAAATTATATCAGGTATTGTTGTTTACTTTTTTTTTATGATTTCTAAATATAAGTCATGATATGACTGTCAATGACTTATCATTTTATTTTGGACAATTCCTTTGTCAACATGGTTTTTTTGGACACTTGCCAGCTTGTAAATTGTGAAGTCACTCACTCCTTTCATGAGAACAATAGAACTTGCTAATCAGTCACTGACCTTTTATGCTTATTCACATTACATATCTCAAGTGATAATATTTCCATTGGCCTGTATTTGTTACATTTCATTTTCAGAGCATTAGAATTGGACTGTTTAAAGAACTCTCATCCTATTGAAGTTCCTGTAGGGCATCCATCAGAGATTGATGAAATATTTGATGACATATCTTACAACAAAGGAGCCTCTGTAATCCGCATGTTACACAGATACATTGGTGATGATGATTTTCGTAAGGGAATGAACATTTACCTCACAAGACATCAGGTAATGAAATGGCTCGCAATTGTGTGTCAACATACCATATGAAAGAGATAAGGACACCCTGCACAACATTACATCTGTAATTAGATATTATGAGCATATTGTGTGCACAACTATCACAAGAAAAATAGTACTATCAAAGTCAGCACTTAATTATACCTCTTGTAAATATAATGTAAAGTCAGTTAAATTACACTAAGATCACTAAAAGTGCTGTACAATGTCACTGTTTACCATTGTTTATCACCACTCATTTACATATTACCATATTGCAGTAAATGTGGCTCTTAATTTACAATATTCAATAATTATGAAACATTTTAACAGAAACTTCATTTGTATAGTAAATTTATATTTTATCAGATGTTAAACAATACACAAGACTAAGTTGTATGTAGAGTAAATATTATCATATATTATGTTATACAATTACACTGTAAAACAGACATGGTAGAATACAAAGTATACATATACAAACACTTATCTAATCCTCATAGGAAAATGTTTAATAGATTTTGTTATTACATTTTTAGTACAAGAATACATTTACAGAGGATTTATGGGCTGCCCTGGAAGAGGCATCAAACAAGCCAGTTGGAGCAGTGATGTCTACCTGGACTAAACAAATGGGCTTCCCTGTTGTAGAGGTTTGTTACATCACTGATAACTCATTTACATAAGTTATTTTTTTTTTATTTGATTACATACATTTCTTTTGTATAGTCTTTTTCTAAGCTATACTGCTATATCATGAAAAACAGAAACGTTTTGCACAAATAGATCAATGAGGCAGTTTTTAAAGTGATAATATGTAAAAACTTAAATTTCTAGGTCAGCTCTGAACAAAGAGGCTCTGATAGGGTCTTGAGATTATCGCAACAAAAGTTCTGCGCGGATGGCAGCCAAGGTGGTGAGACACTTTGGATGGTGCCTATTACCATCTCCACACAGGAACAACCTGCTAAGGTATAATATTTATAATACATAAAAATCAGATGTGAAATGTATGTGTGTGCTGTAATTATCCAAAGTACATAAGCTTATATGATTAGATTAGATCACAATTCAATTCTTATCAATAAAATTGTAAAAACAAATTAATGTTGCCATGCTTTAATTAGGACAGCTTTACAATCATATCTTTGTGCTATTTGGGTCATGGTAGTGTTACAGTGGATGATTGTGACTGAAGAGCTTTTCAATACTTGTGTGTGTGGCAACCATATCTAGCTGTGGTTAAGTGGTTGTCAACCACAAGTAGATATAATTCCTCGTCTGTGATTGATCAACCAATCAAGTAATTCTATAATTTGATTACTTGGCTTAGTAATTATTGGAGGGCTCTAAGTTGAAATACTAACTATGCTACTTGGTGGTGGGCCCCTTTTTCCGCAAGTAAGCTCTAGAGGCCCCTACTAAGTTTTTGTTGGCCAGTGTCAGTTACATAGATATTATGATAAATTATTGTATGATTTCCTTTGTACTGCAGGTAGCACTGTCTACTGTTTTAGAAAAAAGAACACAGGAAGTCGTTTTAAAAGACGTTTCTGAGAGTTCATGGGTTAAACTGAACCCTGGCACTGTAAGTATATTATTTAAAGGTTTTAGAGACAATGATATAATTACTGTATAAATTAATTATGGGTATGTTATTAAAATAATTTTGTTTACATAGGTTGGTTACTACCGAACTCGTTACCCTGCGTCCATGCTGGGGCAGTTAGTGACGGCGATACGAGATAGTTCACTCCCGCCGCTTGACCGTCTCGGCCTACTTGACGACTGCTTTGCTTTAGTACAAGCGGGACATACACAAACTGCCGAGGTCAGAATAATACATTTAATAAAAGGTTTCAATATTATATTGTTGCATTCAAATCATTAATTGTCTTAATTATGTTTTCAGTCCTTAAAACTTATTGAAGCCTTCAGCAATGAAACTAACTTCACAGTGTGGTCTTCAATTTCAAACTGCTTATCAAAACTAAGTGCCTTATTCTCACATACTCCACTTGATAAACCACTGAAGAACTACGGCCGTAAACTTTTCTCAAACATCACTCGGCGCTTAGGCTGGGATGCGGAAGAGAAAGAGAGTCATCTTGATACATTGCTCAGGAGCTTGGTGCTCAACAAAATGATTAGTTTTGAAGATCCAGATACAATAAAGGAAGCAAAGAGCCGGTAATTATTACTATTAATCTTATTTTGATAAGTATTGACTTCAGATTTCTTTAGAACAATAAAGTTAACAACGAGAAGTCACAAGGAGTTTGACGACTGATCTATTTTTACCCTTTGTTTTAATAAGTTATTACATAATCCTTCAGATAATAAGTAAACCAAATAATAAACCACCAGATACTAAATAATAAACCACCAGATAATAAACCACCATAAAATTTAAATTATTTATCGGTCAATTGAAATTCATGTATGATGCTTAATTATTAAAATACATGGAAATAAGGATTTTTAGGGGTTTAAAGAGAAAATAAATAACGTAACTTTTGTAACGAGTAAACAACTGTTTCCAGTTTCGAGAAGCACATATCGGGTGCTTGCAGCCTGCCGGCGGACCTGCGCTCAGCCTGCTACCGCGCGGTGCTGGCGGACGCGGACGAGGCCACGTTCCAGCGCTTCCTGCAGCTGTACCGCGCCGCCGACCTGCACGAGGAGAAGGACCGCATCAGCCGCGCACTCGGCGCGGTCAACGACCCCGAGCTGCTCAAACGAGTCCTAGACTTCGCTATCTCGGTAAATAAATTTTCAAAAAATTTATAATATGGTTCATATTCAAGATAATCAATCAACAAGTACCTATTCGTTTGTTTTGCTTGACGATAGTTAACAGATATATTTTTTTAATTACAGGACGAAGTTAGGTCTCAAGATACCGTGTTTGTAATAGTTTCGGTTGCAGTAAGTAAAAATGGCCGTGATCTTGCTTGGGAGTTCTTCAAAGATCATTGGCAACAATTCATGGACCGTTACCAGGTAATTGACAAGTTTTTAGATAGGTAAATAGTGTATAATTATAAAGTAGAGACTAACGGTATTTAATCATAAATTTGTTATGACTGCAGGGTGGGTTCTTACTCGCCCGCTTGGTGAAGTCGACCACGGAGAACTTCGCGTCGGAGAGTTGTGCGGCGGAGATCGAGCAGTTCTTCCGCCTGCACCAGTCGCCGGGCACGGAGCGCTCGGTGCAGCAGGCGCTGGAGACCGTGCGCCTCAACGCGGCCTGGCTGCGCCGCGACCTCGCCTCCACCACCGCCTACCTGCAGCCCTACCACTGACCGCCCACAGCCGCACCCCGCACACCTTGTTTTTAGGCTTATTTAATAGGTTTTAAAATATCCGCCGCCGAATTACTGTTTTTGTTTTTACCAATATAATAGTACATTATTTGCAGGACCAAATGATACAAGACTGATAACTACAACGAAATCAAATCTACAGTAATTATATTATCGTTTCTAATTATTTAATGTAGTTAATCAAGTAGAAAAAAAATCTGAAATATTTCAGTTTTCTATTCCATTATTTTACTGGTCAAGTTACGTTATTGGTAAAAAGATATATAGTCAATTAAATCTTGTGGTACCTTATTATTTTTTTCTGTGGTCTGAAAGTTACAAATTTTATTGTATTATATGAAAAGTTAACTATACTTTTGTCAAAGTTTAATGTTGCTGAAACTGATAATTTAATGATATCAACCTTTTTATTTCCTACTAAGCCGCTAAACGTGCGTATAATTTCAATGTTAATAAAATTGTTATCAAGTGGTATATTTGCATTCATTTTTAATTCGCATTTTTATTGCTAAGAGTTACATAGTGCATAGAGATGTTTAAACTCATTACTGTTGCAAAAGTGCTATTTTAATATACTTAGACATAGCATAAATATGTTAACTTAGCTGTAGTTGTGTACTATACATTTTTGGCCTTACGCATGTATTACATTCAAAAGGAATAATAGGGCAAGCTACATTTTGCTGGTTGAGTTACTAATGCTAGCGTGTCAATCACTTCCACTTGTTTTCTTTTATATAAAACTTGATGTCTCCAGTTAAAAAAGGCATGCTTATGGGCCTATTTCCTACGTATATATTTTGTAAATGTGTATAAATATTGTTTTAATTTATGTTAAACATGTAAAATGTTTTACTTCTGGTGCTGAATGCATTTTTGTTTTGTTCCAATTCTGTAGAAGTTAGTTTTGTTGGTTACGTTCTTACTAATCTAGACACTTGATTACTTCTATTTGTGCAATCGTTTTAGTATTAACATATCATTTTCATGAAGCGAGATTTGTTTAGGGCTGTTCTTTAGCGCGCATTATTTATAATACGAATAATTCATTAGGTGAAAAATTTATTTATGTACCTAGTGAAGATGTGTTTTATTGGATAGTTTAATATACATAAGTAATTTACAGTATTGTATGTAAAATAATGCGCTTACTAAATTCCTCCCTCTTTATTTATTTTGTTGACATGCAAGCTTAGTCAAAATTGTGATTTTGGGGCTATAACAATTTCAAAGTTACCATTAGTGTCGCATTATGTTGTCATCACTGATTTGTTTTGTAAGACTGTGTTATCGCAATAAATCGTACAAAATATTATTGATTTTTATTTGTAATCTATACTAAAATATATAAAGATAATATGATGGTAAATAAAAATTATGATCTACATACTTATAGTAGGTATCATTACTACCTACAAAAAAGGCCGCAACAGTAAATGTCTATTCTTTATGGTTAACGAACAATAAGCCATATCTTTCGTAAAAAAAATATATTATAAATCATCTTTTACTTGCGAGGCCTTTTTTGCCAAAATAAATTTTAAATTATTAATTGGCATTATTAAAAGAAAAGAATTGTCGTTTATAGTAGTACAATCGAACAAAATAATATTTTAGAAGTTAGGACAGTTTTATTGAAACTCGGTAGCGGCGAATTCGGGCGCGGGGAGATCGTTAACCTTTAAGAAAAGATTTATGATGCTCAGGAAGATATGATTATAGACGATTTATGCAAGCTCTCTATCCCAAACTGCGAAATTTTCTGTTATGCAGACGATACTGCACTTTGTCTATGACAAGGACTGGGCTAAAGTAAAGTCAAGGACAGAGCAGAAGACGCGCTACGGTTTATCATGAAATGCCTATCTACTAATTAAATCTACTGACGCTGAATTTGAAAAAGACTAAATTGATCAGATTTTGCCGCCCTCAATCAGTCACTCCACCTACTTTGTCTAAGTCGATTAAAGCTCATAAAATGCCTCCCTCATCAATCTATAAATTGTGACTGTCTGACGCTTACCATGGTCCCCAATATTAAATATCTTGGAGTGATTATTGATGAAAACTTGAATTGGCGCTCGCATATAGAAGCACTTTGTACTAGAATCAGGCGACTTACATATGTTTTTAGGGAACTCAGATAAGGTGAATGTGGCAAAGTGCACCTAGCCGGTTAGTGCGCCTACCACAAATATCTCGAAAACTACTGATTGGATACTAGTAGTGACACCTTTTATCGAAACTACAAACTAAATCATAGTTCTTGGTAATAGTCATAGATGGCTGTAATCATGAGAGTTTGAGACACGCGCCATTTTATTTTCACTGCTATTCAAAGTGGCGAGCGGAGATGACCGTGGTGCGATCAACGACGACAATCTCAAGAAATAGATAATTTACCGATGTGCGAGTGAGGTAAGTGCACACTTTAAATATGTTACTTTAAGATTCTGAGTTTATATCACACCTATCTAGTAAAATTTAAATCTTTTTTATAAGTTAAATATTTTAACCTCAAATTTGTATAGTTGGGAAAGCGCGCCATACTGACGTTGATATGGCGCACTTCGCCGTAATCCAGAGTTTACAAACCTTTTGAAATTAATGTTGTTATAATGACTTTCGTGAGGGGGATTAATTATTGTATATTTAAGATCGGTTTACTCACGCTTATTTATCGGGATAGCCTGACTAGTTTGACGCGACGGCGGGGTTGAGAGTCGAACTGGCTGGTTCGACTTGCGACCCCGCCGCCGCCTCAGCTCATAATTAAGGACTCCGGTTGGGACCGAAACTATATATATGTATAGTCGGGCTATACCGACAAATACGCGTGAGGTAAACCGTTATTAAATAAAATAACATTTAAAATGTATCTTTTTTACAAGCTTTTATTTAACTTGCGATGTTTGTTTGTATGGTTGGGTCAAATCTTACATACACGCACACTACACATAAACATTCACTATTGTTACATCGTTATTATTCAACTATTTACGTTTTTTGTTTAAGATGGGGCGCTACGTAAGAAAAACTGAAGGTCCCTCATGGTCCAGAGAGACTTTAAATGAAGCAGTCGAAGCAGCTCGATCGGGTAGAATGTCTGGGTATGCAGCCGCAGCAACCTTTGCTATCCCAAAAAAAACTATTATGGACCACGTCACTGGTCGAAGGGGCCAAAAGTCATCAAGTTTAGGCAGACCACCAGTATTTAATTATGAGACAGAACAAAAGATGGCCAAATGTCTGCATGTAATGGAAAAGAATTGTGTTTTAAGGGTGACAAGCCTGGCTTGATAAATGTTTTTGAATGATGTTTCTTTTGATTTTTCTTAACGAATTTATAATAAATATTACATTTTATAACTAATTACAATGTATTTTTTTAAATTCCAGTCCCTATATAATATTGATACCAAATAAGTAGTTCCATACCATGGTATTCACTTCGCAAGTAAAAGAAAAATTATACTTGACACGACAAAAAAGGTTCACAACCCCTGACTTAAGATTGTATGGCGCATTTAGCCGAAATTTGGTTTTAAAGACATAGATTCTTCCAGAATATCGCTATGAAAAAAATATATATGTCATGCGTTTTGTTGCTTATTTCCTCATACTAATATGAGACTGTTTTTATTCTAATGCTCTATTATTGCGTTTTATTAATACATGGCGCACTTGCCCGATTTACGGCAAAGTGCGCCTGGTATGACTGTTTTCAAATTTTGTGCTAAAAATCATTAATTTATTGTCAGATTGTAATGATACGACATAGGTCGTTGTTACAAAACTTCACGGATCCTTATGGTACCATGAAAAGTGTCATTCGTGAATTTGAACGCAAGCAATATTGCACCAAAGTCAACTATGAAAAAAGTATGGCGCACTTTGCCCCCCTCACCTTACTCCGCAAGCTCTGAAACTTTGACTCTTGTATACCTTATTTTTTTTTTTTTTTTTTTTTATTTATTTATTTATTTAATTCAGGCAACTAAGGCCCATAGAAAATACAATACTTATATATTAAAACATAACAATATCTATAAACTAATACATATAATTATAAAACTAAAATTATAACTAATGAACACGAAGTGTCGGCGTCGTGTTATACCTTAGCCTATGCCAATCTAGAATAAATTATTGCATCCCGGTGTGGGGTGGAACTTTTAAAACTGCCATGATTCCTGTTGAACGTGCACAACGAGCGGTTCTTAAAGTAATGCTTTTTAAGCCAAAACATTACCCAACCGATAAATTATATTTTGAGGCTGCAGTTCTCACAGTAAGGCAATTATACATCCTCCTTCTATCCTACGAAGACACTGGACCTTACCTTTAGATAAAAAGTTGCTTCAAAGGCGTCGAGGTTTTCCTATTTGAAAACTGACATCAATCATTGTCTTCATTGTACAACCTGTTATTTCTATATGTTATGTACTCCGTTGTTGTTTTATGTACAAATAAACATTATTATTATATTATATAGTAGGTGTTCCCTCACTTGGCAAGTACTTACCGTTGAATATTGCACGGGAATGCTTGTCCATTAGAGAGGTAGTATTGTAACGTAACAACCTTACCTGTGAAGCTGCGACCATTAACTATCAGTGAAAACGGTATAGAAGAGAGTTCGAGGTGTGCTTGACCAATCCATGGCACCGCTCCACATAGATAGAAACGCTCTTGAACTCGGACGGACTATATCTATGTAGCTTAGAAAATTTTACTTAACAGTTGGGCAAAATTAAATAAAACAAGTTTTAAAACAGTACATCTATATTGCACTATAACATCTCACTGAGTATTGTACAAATTGTGTATCATTATTATGAAATTGGATTACACTAAATACAAACATACACAGTGATGCGAATAGGTATCTAGCGGGTGCATTTGTCACAACACAAAACTAATACACAAAGTGGGCTCGGGTTATCCAGCCACCATACTGCATTCCGATTTTCCGATACCACGACTGTAAGTTTTCAAGTTGGTACAACCGAAGTTTAACGTACCTACTCGAAAAAAGGTTATTGAACAAACCTAGAAATATTGCACCGACATTTAGTCCAGTCATTTGGTAGAAAATAAGGGGGTTACCTGGAAAGTTTTCCGGGAGTTTTGAAAATTGGGTATTTTATAGATTTGGATATGCTCTTTTCGAATTTTAACTTTGCCACCTCGTACGACCGCCGCTCGCGCCGCCATTTTGAAAAAATGGCGCCCAAAAACAGTTTTTTGGGAATATCTCCTTTCTGAGGCATTTTACGAATAAAATAATTTCTACAAAATTAAACTAAAAAAAAATTCCTACACTTTATGTCTTATTCACTTTTTCATAAAATCAATAGTTTTGGATGTACGAGCACCGCAAAGTATTACTTATTCATCTGCACCACCACGTGTTTTTTGTATATTTTTCTAAAATGTTCCATTACTGCCGCCGGTTTTCAAGTGAATTGTCACAAATAAAACAATTTTCCGTATAAGAAGCCATAGCTCTAAGAACATAATCAACACTGTACGTCAATAAACGTACATTGATGATTCAGTCTAAACTAAATATTTTTCTTAATATAGCTTCTACCAACAAATTTTTCGTTGAAGTTTCGTTCATAGTCGAGAGAAAGGGCCAGATTCAAAAGTGACATATTACCCGGACACCTACTTCTTAAAAACCGGCGGCAGTAATAGAACAGTTAAGAAAAATATACGAAACACTCGTAGTGGTGCAAATGAACAATACTTTGCGGCGCTCGTACGTCCAAAACTATTGATTTTATGAAAAAGTGAATAAGACATGAAGTGTAGGAAATTTGTTCTAGTTTAATTTTGTCGAAATTATTTTTTCTGTAAAATGCCTCAGAAAGGAGATATTCCCAAAGAACCGTTTTTGGGCGCCATTTTTTCAAAATGGCGGCGCGAGTGGCGGTGGTACGAGGTGGCAAAGTTAAAATTCGAAAAGAGCATATCGAAATCTATAAAATACCCAATTTTCAAAACTCCCGGAAAACTTTCCAGGTAAAACTACCAAATGACTGGACTAATTGTTTTTAGCCAAAGTAAAGCAAATCGTGTCTTTCGTAACGTTCAGAATATTTCATACTTTATATTAGTTTGGTGCTATTCTTTAAATCACGTTATCTAGTAATAATTCGTCTTTATAAGTCACACGAAGTAAGAATAATATTGCGTTTTGTATAACTATTATTTCTTCAAATCAAGATTTAAGACAATAGACAAACGCTTCTTACACAGTCAATTTACAGGTAAATAGGCTTTAAACTATTGCTTGTAAGTAATGTACTTAGGTAATATTGATTTAATTACAACCATTTTATAATGCAGAAGTCAGATCTTTTCAACAACATTAAATTTAATAATTACATTACTTATACTTTTAGATTTATTTATTACACATTAATTATACTTATTATTTACAACAGTAAAACAGATAAACATTTGACCGGTTCCCATTCACAAATCGACGTAAAAGACAGGTAGTTTAGTGGTTTTTGGGAATATAAACTCTTAGTATAACATTTTTTTTATTATATTATCATTTAAATTTCATTGTAATACAATGATTTGTATTAATCATTGTACATGGAAATTCAGTACAGCAACAACAGTACAAAAACAAAAAAATAACATTTATTGCGATTTCAATCGGAAATAAGATTACTAAGACTAAAAAGATACCTGCTAACGTTACAAATACAATAAATTCCGTGTATTTGTTTTTAAAGAAATATGTTATTATTATTTATACAGAATAATGTAGCTTCTACGTCACTCGTGTCATCCATCGATTTGAGAAACAAAGAAAACATTACTCGGGAATATTAAAAAAAAGGTTATCTAAAAGTTAGGGACTAGGTTTAAAGACTATGAGTTATTCTGCAATTTTAAAACAATTTTACTTAAATTGACAATTCGGCATACGACAAATTACTAAAATAAAACTAATAAAAGCATTTTTTAACAACTAAAGGTATTTGTGTACATCATTTTTTTTTTTATGAATGTAGACTTGTTTAAATACTGCCAGAATAATATAGATTGAAAGCCGAAAACTGTACCTTATAATCTTAAGTGCTAATATTTTACGACTACATTTTTGAGCTCAAACATTGCTTTAGCTGCCTAGTTTAATATAAACAATAGTCTAAATTAATTTGGAGATCAATTTTCAAATTTTCACTAGAGATATTTAAGGAAACTTTAATTAGGTAGATCTAGTCTCAAAACTATAATGCTATCATCCTGCTTCATTACATTATACTTTCACTTCTAATTTTATACTGCTAGTTTTTATAAGCAAGAGTATTTTTAATGCATTTAAGCTTTTGTCGTTTGTAATCATAATTAATTAATTAGGAACCAGTCTTTAAAATTGGACAATAATTTAAAAAGCTGCTTTTGGCAAGATGCTCTTTCGAAGCGCCAAGAAATACAATAACTTTTCCGTAGTTAAAACCTAGTTCCTAATTTACTGCATCGTGTTACTATTATTGTAGTTTTACGTGGGAATCCAAAGCAACATTTTAAGAAATTATTACGCCTTCTTGATACCAATAATAATTTGACGTGTTTTTTTTAATTTGTTATTTTTATGTCTTTGTAGGATGCACTGTAGCTACCTTCATCAATGATAACAATGACTAATGAATATTTAACCTTAAGGCTGGGCATAAGGCGTTACAGATCAATAGACATGACATTGCTACCACCGACGTGCGGGTATTACATGCGTGTGGGAATTACATCAGAATCAATCAGATGAAAAAATATGACTCTCTTATAATTAAATACCTATTTTCTAGCGTACAGAAAAATATATATTTTCCCGTTTATAACGGTTGCACAGAAATAGAAGAGAGTTAGCATGTTACATTATATTGATATAGTCAAATCATTTTAGCAATACTGACTATACCCAATATCATAAATAAATACATACTAATAAAAACCTTTGCACTTATTTTGTACAAGAAAAATACATTCTTTTATTCGGACGGTATTACAATAACTGCACTGGTTTGAAGATAGGGCAATATTAAGTGCAAAGGTAGCAAGTGGTGAAAGTTGCATTACGATATATAGACAAAAGTATTATTAACTGTTTTAAAACTTCACACGATAACTATAAAACTAAACAGATAGTGTTAATAGAATGAACTACCGCATGATGATACCGCTTTTATAACGTAATTTTACATTTCGAACGCCAGTAAATATTTTGTTAGAATACTTTAATCTTTAAAACATTAGGTACAATTAATAATTCAACGCGAATTAATCACGATGTTAAGGCTGACTGTTAGCAACTTAAAATTTCAGTTTTTTTGTTTTTGTGCATTCTTAAACCCAAGTAACAATTCAATATAATCAAACTACGGCAGTTTAAATTAAAAAAAAAGTCCAAATGCGGTTGAGTTTGGTCGAATAGATAAAAGAGAGAGTTTAATGTTCGTACTTATAATAGTATAGTGCAACAGCTCTTCTTTTTAATTGACTTCGGTATAGTGCCGTATCTACCAGAACTATATATAAAACAGAAACATAGCTACCTGCAAGCCACAACAGTGCACAAACAAGCCATTGCTAAGTATCTAATAGAGTGTGCTTTGACCTAATCGAGAGTGTTTAATATATTGTCGTTTTAGTTTATTTTTGTCTAAACGAACCTTGGCTCATCACAATAAGTGTGAGTAACATTTCTAAAATAGTTACTCTGAGCAACCCCGACGAGACTAATACTAGTGCTTTAAATTCTAATTTAATCATTTTGTATACCATCATTCGAATTAAAAAGAATTTTGTACTTGGAATAATAAAACAACTGATAAAGCTTTTAGTACAAATTATACTTATTTAAAATACAATGATTAAAATTTTGGAAATACTAAGCCTACTAACTATAAGTCTTAAATAGCAAGAAAATAAACAAATAATGACTAGAGCATTGAGACAAATATTATAAATAATACTTAAAAAAGAATATCAATTCAGTTCATGTACAAAGTTATCAAGATTGTTCTTCTTCTTGATAACTGTCTTTAAAACCTTTCGTGAAATACATAATGCTTTTGAAAATCACTGAACCAATTGTAGTCACGCGAAAATATTGCAGATGTCCTTCTAGGTTCGTTATGATTAACAGCTTTGTTTGAGATAGGCGACACTAGTTTGTCATCCATACCTAAGATTCATCGGTTTTAAATAATTGTTAAAATTCCTAGCTCTAGACTGGTTAAATAACAAAATATAGCTGTCAAAAGTCGTTTAAAATCTAAAGGCATGTATTAGGAGAAATGCTACCTATATTATTAGGCAATTGTAAATGACCGATTATAACAAGGTACTGAGAAGGATCAAGATTCTCCAAATTATGCTTCACATTTTCCAATAAAAAATTGAAGTAAGATTTTAAAGGTTGTGAAGTTCAAGGCATATTAAATAAAGGAGAACATAGCAAACGATAAACATCCTAATATAAATAGTAATATTACTATAAATAATGTGTTTTATGTTCCCTAGTTGTGCCTAGCACATGCATGAATATTTACAACTACAAACTCCACTGTGACAAATTTACGATTCAAGGTTACGTATGTACTTGTTAATGTTCATATTTATTACTACTAGAACAAGGACGCAGGGATTCAAAAACACAATTTCTATTAACGTTTAAGTGGTACTGTGATTCAGGTTGCAATAATGTAAGTCTGCTCTATAATACATTTAACAGATGGTCATTTCAACTTGTGATTTGTTATATATACAGATTTTTATAACAGTTTCAATATGAGTATCATGTCTATACCAGAATAGCATTTGTATATGAGTACAATAATAATATACACTATTTATGTACATAATTTTTATCAACATTTGATAAACACATTTATTAAAAAAGGAATTTAAAAATGTTATCATTATAATAGCAATCTATTAATTACATTTAACTAATGGACATAATCAAATCGTATGATTTGATTTCAAATGAATTATGCTATACGTAAAATCACACAATTATCTAATAAACACTTTATTCTTACTCTTTATATATAAGTCATATCTTATTAGGTATAACACCATTTAAATCTGCATTTATATATGACTATCAAATAAAAAGAACGGTAGGTACTTATTTTAGTGTTACCCGAAATAGAGTAGTTGTATTCGACATGAAACATACAACAACAAAGTTATTATTTTTTCCATACTCATGCAACTCGCATTTAGAGTTATCCTGGTATGATTATTTGCAATTCACAACTCAGAAAATAATGCAATTAGTAGCCCGGGGTATTTTTTATTCATCATTGTTAGTAACTGCTTCTTTTGTATTGAATTTCCGTACTTAAACGTTAAATATGAATTGTCAATTAGGTATATAATCATACCAGACATAACATTTTGCATTTTGAGCAATACATAGGAGTAAGGGCCTGTCCACATCACCACGGCACGGCGTCACGCCCCGGCACCGCGACGGCCCTCGGTGACGATGTCGTGCCGTGGTGATGTAGACAGGCCCTAACACATTTTTATTAATAATACTAAATAACACATTTGAAATAAAATTGAGTTTTAAAAGCAAGTACCAAGGAAGTAGTGGGAATGGTCATCATTTAAGGTAAATGTTAACAGTTTCATATATACTAGGAACATTATGTGAACTATTACAAGCAGAATTTCAAGACCAAACATTAAGAATGTGTATGATAGGTGGGGTATTACTTATGACTACATCTTCATTCATTTGATGCCTAACTTAGGTTAGAAGCAAACTTTGCATTGACTGACAATAGGTCTCACGAATAACGCTTCAGCTGTGAAGACTAGCAACATAAACACACTACATCATATAAATAGGGGATGAACATCTATTCCTTATCAAAATATCATTAACAATTATTTTGTTTTAATAATTGTGGTGTCTAGATTTTAACAAAACGCGAGAACACACATTCTAATTTCGAGAAGTACGATTAACCAATGTAATGTGTTTGTGTCACAGCGTATATATAAATGCAGTGTATAAATACAGTACTAGTATTGTACCTTATTCTATGATCAGGCATCTTGGTAAGTGTTCGTGAAGGTAGTCGAAGAGTTCTGGCGACGCGCCAGGACAGTTCGTGAGCTCTAATTCACGCAGCTGGCGCAGTTGTATGAGACTCGACAAACCTCCAGACGTCAGTAATGGACATCCTGAAAGTATACAGATCTTTTGTAAGTTTTGTCAGAGATTATTTCGTTGGGCAAACCATTTTAACACAAATCCTTTTTTAATTTAGTTTACATTTCATAACATGGACAATTTCTTTTAAATAAAACTTTTTAACTACTTCTAATTTTCAAAACTAAAACATTTTTTTTTATGAATTTGATTCGATTTTATGATCGCACAGCCTTACAAATGTCCCACTGTTTGTCTGTCCCCAATGTTTAGGGAAGATTAGAGCAATGATCACCACGATAACTCCCAGTGGTTTGGAGTTTTTATATTCCAGTATTTGGAACCGTTTTCCCACCATATTTTCCGTCACCATTGTCAGTGGTGTCTTAGAATAGTTTCAAAAATACAGATGTCTTTGAAAGAGCCACATTTTTACTAAACTTGTCCGCGTTGTTATCGAACCTGCAAACATTCTAATCCCTATAAAACCGCAAGACCGTAATAACATTTAAAAAATAAATTGTCACAATTGTTGTTTTTTTTTTTAGCCTTTCAATTTTATTACGCCTTATTTAAACCAATATTTGAGTTTTAGTATTAGTTGTGACTTACCAGCCAAAGATAATAGTTGAAGTGAACGCATGCCGCACAGATGTTGTACTCCGAAATCACGGACTTGAGAACACCAGCGTAGAAACAAAGCTACGAGAGATTGCATAGTGCTGATGTACCCTACTCCAATATCCGTTATGTGAACACATCTGTAACATCGATTAAGAATATATTACTGAGCATATTAATGTCCAGCACCCCAGATGATGCAACTATTTTAATTGAAGATTGGCCCATATACAAATCATTCCACTACATTAATTAATATTCTTAGTAAGGTCGGCAGGAAGGTGGTCGCTGTGTTAGTTTTATATCATACCGGTCAAGAGTAAGTTCCTCAAGGTGGTTGAGGTCGCAGGCGATGTACTCGAGCGCGTTGTCGGTGACGCGCGGGCACCAGCTGAGGTCGAGGCTGCGCAGGCGCGGCAGGTTCTCCGCCAGCAGTTCCACACCTTCGTCCGTCACCTTGCTGCAGCCGCTCAGAGACAACACCGTCAAGTTCGGCAGGGAATGCACTAAATGAATCAAATAAGGGCATTCATTTTTTATTCAAATAAATCAAAACAATAAATTATTTTATTTACAGATTAGACAGATCTGATGATGAAAAATTTAGAGGAACCCTGGCAACCTGATTTGGCCAAACTTTGCTGTTTCTTAAATGCTCTAGGTATGGGAAGAAACGGTGCAAAAAACTCCACAGTAGCAATAATAAAATTAAACGTAACAGAATAGGTCCATCTATTATTTGAATCCGCTGTTAGTCAATAGACCTGTTTTTCAACATATAGAAAACATTTAAAGTTTATGTATAACAGTTATAAACTTCTGTAATGCTGTCCATTAAGTGTTGTTCAATCAAAGTTGAAGATTTTACAACTCGTCATTATTTTTGACGTGTCGCAGTCTAGCACATTAAATCCATTTTAAGTGTGGTCGTATGTACACTTATTATATAGTTAGGTTAGCCTTTACCTTCGAACGAACGATAGAGATAAGGTACATACGTGCGTGTCGACATTCGCAATCGCCGTGCCTTGCGAATAGACTAAATCAATAATGTCCTACTATCATACCTAGTTGACCTACGATCACGCAGTCATTTAAACATATGGTTGAACTAAATGTTTTTTATACAATACATGCCTCATCACAGTACTATTTGTATTAAGTGTTAATTGTTAAATTAAATTTACGTTTTTATTATTTAAAAAGTTACAAATATATTCCAAATAGGCCCTTTGTGGTTTAAGTAACACTTAAAACTTGAAACTTATTTTGAGACTACCAAGAGTCTTGACCTGAATTGGCGAGACGGTGACATTTTTGTAAACTAATTGCATATTTGACTCTCATAGTTTCTTTTTATAGAGATTGAGTTATAGAACTAGACCTTTTTTTATTTACATTCTTTCTTATAATTTATTTTGGCTGGATTAGATGGAAATTTGAAAATGAGCTGTAGAGTTCTTTTCCGTAAAGTTTTATTTATAGGCCTGCTAGTAAAATCTCTTGTCCTGCCTTCCTGCACCCCCAGGACAGGACCATCCAGGATACAACTAATTGGAAACTAAGGATCATTGAGAAGAAAACTTAGATAACCATATCGAAATATTAATGAAGTCTCACCGATATTAACAACTCCATGGTTGGTCAGTTCCCAACAGCTGTGCAGACGCAGCACACTGAGCGAAGCGCTCTGCTTTGGGGAGAAGTACCCCAGAGCCGCATCCGTCACGTGATAGGCTTGCAAAGAAAACTCGTACAGAGAAGGCAACAGCTGTGCCACTGCCCCAACCTGTCAATTAATAACATAATGTAGATAGGAATTGATTTAATCTTATGACATTTTTTGTGATTTTTCTTCTGAACTCAAAAACGCTTACGAGAAATTTTATTTATTTATAAAAGCATCTTACTCTTTTCTTGGTGGCTTGCGTTTCCATGAACATGATCTATCTATAAACATAATCCGTGCCAGGATATGGTTTTTTTTAGTTATCAATATCAGTAGCTGCATAAAACTTGTATATTGGAAAAGAAATCTTTTTATCCTGAACTTGCATGAATTGTTTATTGCAGATTTCAAATTTTACAATGTTGTTTTCAGTACGAAGTTATAAGGAGGTAATGATTAATATTTACCATATTCATAAATAAGATATTCTATAAATTTTACGACAAAGTGTGAGAAATGCAAGACATACGCTGTGTAATGTTTAAGCTTTTGTTTGGAGGATGTACTTACAGCTTCATCAGCAATGTTAATGCAATCAGTAAGCGTGAGAGAGACAATTCGTGGAGTTAGGCATGCCCACAAACCAGCCTCTGTTATTTCATTGCATCCGGTTAGTTCTAGCTCAAATAAAACCTAAAATGATAATGGTATATTTGGTATACAAAACACGACAAAATTTAATTCAATTTACAAGCATTCATTGTCCAGTTTTTTTTAAATAATTATAAAAAATAATTTTAATAATATGGATTTCAAGTTAGTATTCAATTACACAACATGTGTTCTCATGAATTAACCTAAATTTATTATTTCCTATTTTGATGTAATAGTTAGTGTCCGAAATGATCGACTTTCATGTTGTGTTCATGAATTAACAATAGTTATATCGATTCTTACAGAACTAACTTTTTATGTTTGTTAGGAAAAAATCTGAGAATTACTATATCAATACAATTTATATGAATGTTTTACCTGCAAGTGATCTAAAATAGCTTCCAGGCCTCTATCGGTAATTGTACATCCTTTTAAACCAATTGCATGCACATGATGTGCTGACAAAGGAAACTGTCTTATAAATTCATTGATGTCATCATCAGATGCTGAAACTAATACGACCCCTCGGATTCCTCTTCTGATAAGCGAATTGTAGAACCTTTGCATGCAGCAACCTGTAGTCGAACGTAGTTCTCTACAGTCGAGGACAGCAACAAGGCCTGACCACCATCTAGGGGATGAGTAAAGTATATCCCGCCATCTGGTACAGACTTGCGCTAACGATCTTCTATCATTTGCATTAAAGTATAGAAAAAACTTTTCCAAAAATCTCTCTTCAAGTACAAATTGGTTCCATGTTAGTGGCCTTGGCGATGGTCGGCGGCGACGCGGCACGCGCGGTGCAGCGGCGGCGGCGGTAGCGGGCCCGCACAAGGCGTTGGCTACGCGCTCCACCACACCAGGAGAGCGCTTGCGGCCGCGCAGGCCGAGGCCCGTGATGCGGCGCGATAGTTCGGCAGAGGCGCGCTCCACCACACCTTGCGCAGACACTGATGACATCTTCACCTTGACGCGGCGAATAGTGTCTGCCGCCGGTCGGCCGCCACCCGACCCTGCGCCACCCGCGCCGTGCTCACAACCCGCCACCGCGCTACTGTACACATATTTAAAATTTTAGACATAACTCTTATATTTTTATAGTTGAGTCAGAATTCATGAAAAAAGGAGAATGCAGTGTGTACATTTGATAAAATGATGTCTGATGTTAAACTGGTTATAGGTGATTGCTGATAAGTATTCAGCTTTAAAGGGTGTAGACATCTGTTGAGAACAGATACTACAAAATCTAGTCACAATGGGGAGTTAATTGGGGGTTGGAAATATTATGTATGAAAGATTTGTAGTATAATTATATCCTTGAAGGCTTGAAGTAAAGGACCTTTATAATATATGCTTTATAAATAGTGTGATCATAATGTATCCTTAGAAATCAGACACCTTTTATGGTAGCAGAGGATAGTAGTTTAAACAAAAGTCCAATCTTATTGAAGTTAAAGAAATTGTGGTGGCTGGATATTAAATAGCATTTAAGTATTATAACTAATATGATAAATGTGACTTAAGATTATTTGTTTTACATCACATCTGTGTGGGTGATACCACAGAGAAATTAACAAGAATAATGCTTGTATGGCATAATAACAAGATTAATTTGTTTGTTATATTTTGTGTTTATTACAACTACTACCCTATGTTTGGATATTTTACTTGAAATTATAATATGTATGTATCATTGTTATAACAGTTACTTTATGAACAATGTATTTTTCAGATAGATCCTGATCACATTGTAAATAGTGCTATTGAAAATCAAAACTTATAAAAATACATTTATAGAAAGTTGTTAATTTCAAAATGCAGCGGCAATGCTTATAACATGACCTGGGATGTTTATACACATAATTTAGATCTCTGATTACTTCTCAATAATATTTTCTTTTATAGTCTTTTGTTCAAGATTTTTTATTTTTATCTTACCGAACAAATTTACTTTTTTATATTTTATAATTAAGTAAAGTATAATATTATTATACTTTTGTCATCTATCAATAAGTACATCATGTAGTACAAAAATGAGAAAGGTTATCCACACAATTATGGAAGTTTATTGTCATGAATCTTATTGTTTCCTTTGTTAGATATAATATATTCTTATTAAAATAAGTACTTAATAAAATATAACATATGTTTTTTCTTTATATTTAGTAGCCGTAGTTTCTTCATTACAAACTATAAAAAATTACTAGTAAATATTAAGCTTGGTTCTCTTTGTTAATTTACAACACAAATGTGTGTGTGACACAAGTAGATACCAATTTGGTGTTGTGTTTTAGGTTCAGTTTTGTTTTTATATTTATAATTATTTTTGACATTAACATTCACTTAATTTATGTATAAAGCAAGTATGTAAGTTTAATTAAACACATTCTAAATAGCATATTATAATCATTATGTGCTTCTTATTTAAAATCACAACCCAAGAGGCTAGACTATATGCATTATTACACTAAGAAGCCTATATATTTTGTTACATGAACTTAGTGTGCAATTGTAAATAGTTTAAAATTTTAATATAACCCGGTTGTTTTTTTTTTTAATAATAAAATTCTGGAATTTCTGTGATAGTGACTATATTCATTCAATTATATGAACGATAATCAGAATTTATCACGGTCTAATCTACATTTATAATAACATTATTTACGCACTGAACAGATGCGCTTACTTCTATTCTAATAATTCAAAGGAAATGAGGCATAATCTACTATAAGTACATCAGTGTGTCGTAACGACACTCAAGATATTTGTTATATATAAAACATAAGAATTCAAATATAACACAAACCAAATTAAACCAATGACCAAAAATGCAAGTAAAATATTATAGATCGTGTAATATGTTTTAACCTTTCGATAACTATAAAATTTTACGACTAGATTTGTAAGAAACAAAAATACTGGGATTTGTAGGCGATCGATAATTAATTATTTACAGTGCCAAGAAAATCTAAACTGTTTTTACTTATATCATTACGAACACAAAAATATAAATAAAAAATCGATGCGAGATTTACCTTTAGTTTTTTTTCTAAACAAAGAAAAACCATCGCCGTTTATGACTTGTGTTTTTCACTGAAACTCTTAAATTATTCATTCAACACTAGAAATTAACAGATCTTCACGACTTTAGTTATCAAGGAATCGTTACGACTTACGAAAAATATAGAAAAAAACGCTCAATGGACTCTCTCATTCGCTACTAGGGTTGTGTCAATAGTATTTTTATGTAAGTACTTAGTCAATAGACATTAGTTTAGTTTGGTGTTGTCCAAGTAATTTATTTTTGGATACTACAAATTGATGCGACCTCAGGATCTGCCGTACTAATCAATATCGATGAGCATACAGATGAAGATTGAGGTGATATCGATCGTGATATCGTACATTATTTCCTATCTTTAGTTTAGTAAAAAGTCAAAAAAAGGAAAAGGTTATGTAGCCACCTTATAAAAAACCACCCTATACCATTATACTCAATAAGTGCCTGTATATCTCACTTTAGCTTTAGAGTAATAGAGTAGATGGCTAGCTTTTATAATAGTAAATAATTATTATTTACAAAATGAGTGCTTTAAGTGCGAGAATTTTTACTCAGAGGTCCACATATTTATGCACTAAAAATAATTAAATAGATTATAGCTGGCAACTTATCAAGGGTTGCTCTCGCAGATTCAAAGCCATGAACCATAAACAAAAAAAAAACGTCTCCCGCAGATGGTGTCATTTGTTTGACAACTAATTTAGTTTTGATTTTGAACTGCTCGTTTGCTTGTGTTAACCTTAAAATTTTGTACCGCCAACAGTTTGTGATTTACACTTTTACAGATTTAAGTAAAAAGTAAATGTTGTGATTTAGTTTGTAATATCGTAGACATATAAAATATAAATAGATTGCGTAAATACGAAGAAATATGGAGTTTTTAGAAGCTATGCCCGTTACTTTTAAAGAAATAACACCCAATTCTAATTTACCAGAAAAATGGAAAGAAGTCATATTAAATACAGGTATTAGTCTGATATTTACATCGATCCTTATATTGTAAATACTCTTGTACATTATTGGAAAAGTGAGAAATATAAATCTTTGTTTTAGGAGGAACACATAGCACTTTACAGGATATTAAACTACCCCAGAAAGCTGGTGGATATTGGTACAAGGATACCAAAAAGGTGTACACTCGAAATCGTTTTATTTATTGGTAAGTTAGTGAAAACTTGCAGCTATTTACAAACTTTAATAGTTCAAATTAATCTCTTCAATGAGATGACAATTTTAATCCATTTTCAGGGGAAAATTCTTTTTTCAAAATGCAGTTTTCATGCTGTTACAATATTTATTGTTGAGACTAACAGAAAAATAAGACAAGATAAAGATACTTTATTTTGCACAGAATCAAGAAATCTTTTTGTGTTACAGGCAAACAACGTCTGATGCTATAGAACTGTCTGAAGCATCTCTAGACATAAATTTATCATCATCAAACTTGAGATGTAAGGTGGCCCCCGGAACACCACCATTGAGCAGTATTTCTGTTTATGAAAGAAGTGCATCTCGCGATGTTGTGATACTAGCCGCTACTGTTTCCTCTGTACATAGAATGATATTTCCACATCCTGCAATGCTTGATAAAAAGGTATTTTTTTTTTCTTTTTGTCCAGTATTCTTTCTCATTTCCATAGTATACCTCTAATGATGATATTTTTTCCTTTTAGTTTATTAATAGAAAAGTTCATATTTGTAAGTTTATTTTAAACTTTTCAGTCAACTTTTGGATCACTCAGCAGTTCATCACCATCAATATTTTTTGACACAAGTTCTATCAACAATCCAAATAATTATTGCATTCTTAATCAATATTCCAATGCAAGTAAGTTATTTTTGTTTATTTTTTTTTACAAAGCAAAATCAAAATCAAAATCAAAATCAAATTTTACAAAGCATTAATAAAATACTATAATCACTGGTAACCCCTTGAAAATGTTATTATTGAAAGATGCAAAAATGCTCCATATGGCAAAGCTGGTATAGCCATTCCAAAAACTAAGTTGAAAAAACAGAAACTCAAATACATACATAGATACTTGAACTCTGAAAACAATGCATTCCTCTTTATGGTAGTTGTATGTTGAATATTGAAATCAATGTATTTACCTTGTCTAGTGCTAAACTTATTTCCTTTTTTTCTAGCTACTGGGGTTGCTCACACTTGCTCATCCTTATTGCGCGATAATGGTGAGGCAGTGTTTGCACTGGCATTTGGTCATGGAGGAGATGGTGGTGTATTGCTGGTCAAACTGCCTGTAACTGGATCAGCTGTAACCAGTCTGTTGAAAAGAGAGTCAACGGTACCCAGATTCCTATCGGGTATAACAGGAGCATTGAGGTAAAATAAGTTTCTTTTAATGGGAAGAACAAAAATAATAAGTTTCTTCAGACAGTGGTAACCAAATAATTATAGTGTTTGAAGTGTTATATAAATATTCTTATTCATTTTCAGAGGAAAGAGTAACACAGATGGCATTGAGACATATGGAGTAGTGCTCACAAGTGGCTTAGCAGTGGCAATATGTGGGGATACTTGTCTTCGCGCCTGGCCGCTAGACGAGGGTGGCGCGCCGATTGCCGTCTCCACGCCTTTATCCCAGACGCTGGTTAGACCAAAACCACCTCGTAAGTAATTTATAAATACAATTAATTACTCATACTTCACCTCTACACCTATTAAAATGTAATAATCTTTTTCAGCTCATGGTCACATGTTGCAAAGAACCACTGGATCAGATGGCAGCATTATTTTGGTTGCATATTTATCTTTTCCTAATGAATGTGAATTTGTGGTTATGAAGATGCATGATGGAGGAACTGGAGGTGTGCGGTTTTCACATATAAGCCGAATTTTTGGCCCACAGGTAAGTAAGAGTTTATCACTTACTATTCTTGTTATCAGAGTAAATTGATAATCATTATTTTCTTTTTAATTCCAGTTAGACCTGCTTGATTATGCCATTGGTTATGGTGATGGAAACAACGTCATTTGGGCTCTATGGAGTCAACCAGATGGTGATACTATTATAACCAGTAAGTATACATTACATTTACATACATTTTTTTAGTAGTGTTTTGATTATCTTGTTTTAGGAATGCAATGTTTAGACCTAGTCCAGAAGGGGCGAATTCGTCACGAATCGTTTCGCGCGAATTCATACGCGCGTAGTTGAGATACTAGACATTAATACATCGCGTCCACAAGCATCGCGCGAATTCAAAATACGCGCGTAAATCGCTTGCACTACGCCAGACTTTCGACTCGCGCTTTATTCGCGCGTGTTGCGCGCGAGTCGAGATACTAGGGACGCCTTGTTGCGTCCAGTTGACGCGCGAACTCTAGAACGAGTGCTCGTATCAACTCCGTGTGTCGTACTGAATTCCTCCCCAAATGCTCGCGCGTTGGTAAGCACCTTGTGGACGCAATGGTCGCGCGTAATACGCGCGAGAGAATCGCAGCGAATTCGCCCTTTCTGGACAAGCTCTTAGGCGGCCAGAATAACCCGTAATTCGTTGGTCATCGTTCCTCCCGCGCACTTATTTTCCATGCTTATACCTTGTAAAATATAGCTTGATACCTGTGACATTACCGAACGTTTTATGAAGACAGCTACAACCCAAATTTTATTTTTAAAAGTTCAAATTTTTTAACATAAAAACGACGTTTGTGTATAAAAATAAAACGCATTTTTTAAAACAATCATGTAATCATAAAGATGCCAGTAAAAATATGAGTAATTTAAATAATATTTAATATTTCTTAAATAATTTTCGGTTCTTAGCTTACTTTATAAATGCACTTTGAAGAACTCTAGGGACGTGCAAGTGACTGACAGATGATTATCGATAAAATAATACTGTGAAAATTTCACTAGTATAAAATGTAGTTATTTAGTTTGGCAATAATGGTTTCGCGTGCTGGAAACAAGCGGGCGCCATCGTTTTTGAGTCAGTACGAGTGCTGAGGCGATGCAGACGCCTTGTATACGCTACCACTGTTTTTTTGATATTTATGTTACTATGGTGTTATTTGTGTTACTTTGTTTGGTGTTACCTTTTTTTTGTTTGCCAAAATGCCGAAAAGACAAAAAAATACTGTTTTGAATACTGAGTAACGCGAATTTGTGATCCGTTTGCGCGATTATTTTGAATTATTTTTGTTTTATTTCATTTAAATCAACTACAAATACATTTATTATTAATTTACATCTTTACAATGACAATGACTACAATGTCACTTTTAATAAAACTCATGACGTCACAGACATCGATAAGCTACGAAACACGGCTCCATCCCTAGTAATGTCATTCCGACAAACGTCACAGGTATCAAGCTATATTTTACAAGGTATAGATGTTTCGGCGATGTGCTTGCAATCTCTTAGTGCGTACCATGATGTGCAGGCGTGTCCGCGGGCGCGGAAGCGTGGTGGCAGGCGGTGGCGGCGCGCGAAGCAGGCGGCGCTCTGCCGGTGCTGGGCTCGCACCAGCAGTACCGCGACCGCTTGCTGGCGCCCGGCCTCTTCCCGCCCGCTGTCGTCAGGAAAGCGCTCATGGTACGACTATTTTATAATTGCTAATCTAATTTATGTACACCCAAAACAAGCTGCGAGTGCAGCCTTTAAAAAATCATTTATGAATTGTACACCAATACTAGACGTATTGTTCGTTTGGCGATAGCAGCATAATGGTACCCACATAAGCTGAACTAGATTAAAATAAAATAATGTGTTGGCACAGATCTACAACCGCACGTGGGGCAGCAGCGACACGGGCGGCGAGGGCGAGCTGGGCGAGGCGGCGGTGGGCGCTGTGCAGGCGCGCCTGCGACATCTCACCGCGCGCACCGCCGCGCCCGACCACGCACATCTCATGCACAAGTACTTTATTTACACTACTATAGTTTTTGTTAATTTCCTTTTATCGTAAATGAAATAATATTATGTATTTCTTGTTAAATAAAAATTAAAAGGAACTTTTTGATCTATATAGATGCTGGTCTGACTTGTATAGCTGGTGCATGCAGTACATGGAGAGCCTGCAGAAACCTCTAGGTCTTATGGTGTCAAAACAAGTATGTGGCAAAATATATATACCAAAGATATTTACGAAAAATTGTATTTAATTACTAATTTGATTGTGTCTTCCTTAGGAATCGGATATCGAGAGTGGTTGGTGGTGTGCAGTAGTTCGCCGAGCCGGAATATCCCTCATCTGTGAATTGGAACCACTAGAACGAATGATGTTGTCGCCAGATGCCGCACTGTTAGATGGAAATAGTATGTAATACACTACCAAGTTACGATCATGAGAGGCCGACGCTAAAGTCACACTTGAAAATAGACGCTAAAATTATGCCTTTAAAGTCCACATAGCATGATATACCAGTGGCGAAGGGTCCATATAACTCGATTCCTACCGGCTTCCCTTTTGAAATATGGCAAATACTAAGATTCAGTTTATTTAAGTATCATTTAAAAATATCAAATATAACTATAATAATTTAAATTAATAATGTACGTGTATAGCCTTTGCTTGAAAATAACAATAAACGCCTAAACTTTTTTTTTGAGCAAAACGCACGCAATATACGCCTACAACTTTTATTGTAAACCCACGATTCGCTTTACCGGTGAAAAAGGTAAGCCGGGACGCAATTCGGGAATCGAGTACATCTACTTCATAGTGCGATCTCTTTTACTCCATTGAGAAAAACTGAGACACTATGTACATTGACACATTGAACAACCACGGCCAATAAGGACTTAGGGAAGCCGGTGCGGAGCGGCTTATGACAAAGACAGAAAATATAAATGCGTACGCCAGAAAGAGATGCAATATGAACTTCGTACGTCAACTGAACATGACAGCTGACGTTTACGTTCGCGCTAATATTATAAAAGTTTTATTTATTATTTTCACCGGTTCATTTGCATTAGATTAGGTGTATTCGTATCATAATTTAGAATCTTATAGTATTATTACTTGTGATTGATCAGTGTAGTGATAGTGCAGTAAAAACAAAATTACATCAGTTCAGTGTTATTGTTTGGTTATCGTCTATTTAGGTAAGTCAGAATTACTAAGATTGTTGATTTAGTTTGTAGATCTATTAGAAAGTAGTTATTTTTGTTATTATTAAGTAAATTCGATAATATAGCGGCATTAGTGAACGTAGAATGCTGTCTAACAGATTATTTGCTGACTGAGTAAAAATCTTTTTCAAAGTAAAGTTTTGAAAAAGACCTGACATGATTTGAATTAATTACAAATGACGATCAAACATTTTAACAGTTCTTTGTACGACAAAATATCATTGGTTCACAGGAAGTTTTAAATTAAATAAAATATTGTGTTTACAGTTTCTATATTTATGTACTTACTACTTATACTATTTGTATATTATTGTTATAACATTACAATCTTCTCAATATGACAATATACATATAAGTAATTTAGAAGTGTTGTATATTGTTGTTTTGCAACTTAACAACAATATAAATATTCATATTTTAATTATAATATGCACTTATACTCCATTTGTTTAGGTAATTAACTAAATGTAAACAATTTTGGTATGTCTTTTAAACAAAATATGATCTTTAAAAATGTAAAATACGTTTTACAACTTGAAATACATTCAGATTTTCTAAAACTATAGTTAATTGATTTATAAGCAGTAATATCCAAATTAAAAAATATTTTTTTGGTTAAAAAGTAACGCCAAGATTGTTTACATTTAGTTAACTACCTAAACAAATGGATTATAAGTCCATGTTTATGTGGCCACCAACTATTATATATTTTGTATTCTATAATTTAGTTGCATTTTATTTTATAGTAAACATTTTAATCTGTCTATCAGTTAGATATTCATTTATTGTACTTATAGTAGCATTTTGATTGTAAAAAGGTTTTAAATTATAAATGATTACTGTATTTCTCTTATTTTTTTTAATTTTCAGGGTGTTTATAATTCTAGTAGTTAATAGAGCTACACAGGGTTTAATGCTCTTATTAATTCATCTAAAATACATGTTCAGACAAAAAAACATATCCGTACTTGTTGTTTATCGTTGCATGATAATAATGCAATTTTTGGACGGGCTTCCCTTTTAAGAAAATTCACCCTTCGCCACTGTGATATACATAAGCCTCGACCGTGTAATGCGTAAAATGTGTAACCTTTAATTTCCGATACTAACTTCTTTTATGATATGAAGCAGATGAAGGTCGTTAGCGCAGTTTGTAGTGTGTGTGTGTGCGTGCAGATGGGTCGCGCGCGTGGGGCGGGCTGTCGGGCGGCGCGGTGCGCGTGGTGGCGGCGGGCGCGCGCTGGGAGCGGGCGGCGGCGGGCGCGGCGGCGGAGCTGGAGCGGCGCCTGTTCGCGGCCGCCGCGCCGCAGCACCGCCTGCTGCCGCGCCTGCTGCATCTGCTGCTGGCGCCCGCGCCCGCCAACGACCACGACGCGCTGGCGCCCGTGAGTTACACCACACCGCCACTAATCTCTAGGTCAACCAGATTACATATCACTTGACTTAACAGTATCGTGTGTATGTTACAGACACTTACACCGCAGCAAATTGATGAACTCTCATCAATCCTGGAACCAATCAAAGACCTTCAAAGTGCCGTGCTAGAATTGAATGACGCTCTTAGATTGGATGTACCCGAAATCGATGTTACTAAAAGTGAGTATTTTTTGAATAAATTATATATTTTGCAATAAACTTTGGAACTTGTGCCCTATGTTCTTCACCACAAGATATTTTGCTAACGCAAATCTCGTTATCTTCAAAGTTAAAGTCAATGTGTTAACAAACCGTTGATTTTTGTAGATGATGATGATGAGGAAGATTCCGACGAGTATGACAGCTTGTTAGCCAGTGATCTCGGTGTAGCAATAGTCACCGAGGCGATCCGACAGATGGCAGAAATGAGGTATGCAATTTCAGTGTTTTGATCTGATTTGAAGTTATCAACTTATATTACTCAAATCAAACGAAAAATTGTGTTCACAAATTATGATTAAAAATAATCTGATAATTGTAAAACGTAGAAAGTTTTGGAAGAAAAGGCCATTGTCCAGCAACTGCAACTGTAAAAAACTGATTGAATTGGTAGTCGATTCCTGGACTACCAAGAACATTATGTCATTCTAAACCCTGACTTACAGCATGTAGGTTTAGTATTTTTCATTTATTAATATACAGACATTTAGTCACGTAAAAGTTATATTTCTAAGGGCCAGGCCACACGGTGCGGCACCGCACCGCACCGCATTACTCCGCACCGCACTGGCGGCCACACGAGCAGTGCGGCGTCGCAATATTCTTACGGCGCCGCTGCGGCACCGCAACAGGCTTGGCTTGGCTCCTGCCTATGTCGTCCTACACTCTTGCCTATGTCGTATAAACAACTGAGCGTCGCCGCTGCGGCACCACACTACTTGCACCCCTCCCCGCCTCGTCTGCCTCGCGCCGTTGTCCGGTGCGCCTGCGGTGCGACGCCAGAGCGGCGCCGGGCGTGCCGTGTGGTATACCATACATTTTTATATGTAGGAAACCGTTGCGGCACCGCACAGGCGCCGCGCCGGAGCCGCACCGCACCGTGTGGCCTGGCCCTTACACCATAAATTCTGTAGTTTGAGATTGAAGATGAAGTAATAGGTAGTTGTAATCGGAGTGAATCAGTGTAGTGCGTGTTGTGTAGGTCGCGTGTGGTGCGCGGCGCGGTATGCGCGCTGGGCGCGTGGCGCGGCGCGGGCGGCGTGCCGGGCGCCGGCCACTGCGCCGTGCACTGGCAGGCCTACCGCGCGCTGCTGTGGCTGCGCGCCGCCACGCTGCAGCCCGAGTACGTACACAACACTCTCTGTAGGTCGCGCTGGGCGCGTGGCGCGGCGCGGGCGGCGTGCCGGGCGCCGGCCACTGCGCCGTGCACTGGCAGGCCTACCGCGCGCTGCTGTGGCTGCGCGCCGCCACGCTGCAGCCCGAGTACGTACACAACACTCTCTGTAGGTCGCGCTGGGCGCGTGGCGCGGCGCGGGCGGCGTGCCGGGCGCCGGCCACTGCGCCGTGCACTGGCAGGCCTACCGCGCGCTGCTGTGGCTGCGCGCCGCCACGCTGCAGCCCGAGTACGTACACAACACTCTCTGTAGGTCGCGCTGGGCGCGTGGCGCGGCGCGGGCGGCGTGCCGGGCGCCGGCCACTGCGCCGTGCACTGGCAGGCCTACCGCGCGCTGCTGTGGCTGCGCGCCGCCACGCTGCAGCCCGAGTACGTACACAACACTCTCTGTAGGTCGCGCTGGGCGCGTGGCGCGGCGCGGGCGGCGTGCCGGGCGCCGGCCACTGCGCCGTGCACTGGCAGGCCTACCGCGCGCTGCTGTGGCTGCGCGCCGCCACGCTGCAGCCCGAGTACGTACACAACACTCTCTGTAGGTCGCGCTGGGCGCGTGGCGCGGCGCGGGCGGCGTGCCGGGCGCCGGCCACTGCGCCGTGCACTGGCAGGCCTACCGCGCGCTGCTGTGGCTGCGCGCCGCCACGCTGCAGCCCGAGTACGTACACAACACTCTCTGTAGGTCGCGCTGGGCGCGTGGCGCGGCGCGGGCGGCGTGCCGGGCGCCGGCCACTGCGCCGTGCACTGGCAGGCCTACCGCGCGCTGCTGTGGCTGCGCGCCGCCACGCTGCAGCCCGAGTACGTACACAACACTCTCTGTAGGTCGCGCTGGGCGCGTGGCGCGGCGCGGGCGGCGTGCCGGGCGCCGGCCACTGCGCCGTGCACTGGCAGGCCTACCGCGCGCTGCTGTGGCTGCGCGCCGCCACGCTGCAGCCCGAGTACGTACACAACACTCTCTGTAGGTCGCGCTGGGCGCGTGGCGCGGCGCGGGCGGCGTGCCGGGCGCCGGCCACTGCGCCGTGCACTGGCAGGCCTACCGCGCGCTGCTGTGGCTGCGCGCCGCCACGCTGCAGCCCGAGTACGTACACAACACTCTCTGTAGGTCGCGCTGGGCGCGTGGCGCGGCGCGGGCGGCGTGCCGGGCGCCGGCCACTGCGCCGTGCACTGGCAGGCCTACCGCGCGCTGCTGTGGCTGCGCGCCGCCACGCTGCAGCCCGAGTACGTACACAACACTCTCTGTAGGTCGCGCTGGGCGCGTGGCGCGGCGCGGGCGGCGTGCCGGGCGCCGGCCACTGCGCCGTGCACTGGCAGGCCTACCGCGCGCTGCTGTGGCTGCGCGCCGCCACGCTGCAGCCCGAGTACGTACACAACACTCTCTGTAGGTCGCGCTGGGCGCGTGGCGCGGCGCGGGCGGCGTGCCGGGCGCCGGCCACTGCGCCGTGCACTGGCAGGCCTACCGCGCGCTGCTGTGGCTGCGCGCCGCCACGCTGCAGCCCGAGTACGTACACAACACTCTCTGTAGGTCGCGCTGGGCGCGTGGCGCGGCGCGGGCGGCGTGCCGGGCGCCGGCCACTGCGCCGTGCACTGGCAGGCCTACCGCGCGCTGCTGTGGCTGCGCGCCGCCACGCTGCAGCCCGAGTACGTACACAACACTCTCTGTAGGTCGCGCTGGGCGCGTGGCGCGGCGCGGGCGGCGTGCCGGGCGCCGGCCACTGCGCCGTGCACTGCAACATACGTGTTTGTGCTAAGTTTCAAGTTAATAATCTCAAGGAATAAAATTAATTATTATTTATTTATTTATATATTTAGATTGTGCTAAGATAAGGCATTTCATAAATCGCACCCACGTCCAATTTTTGCTTTAAATATAATGAAATGTTTTGTTTTGGTATTTTAAAACGTTGTTAGGATTATAATAAGCATGTCCCGCGTATGTGCAGAGTGGGCGGTTCGTCGGAGGCGTTCCGCCTGAAGCTGCAGGCGCTGGGCGCGGAGGCGTGGGGCGCGGGCGCGGGCGCGGGTGGGGGCGCGTGGCGCGGGGGCGCGGTGTGGGCGTACGTGCGCAGCGCGGGGGGGGCGCGCGCGCGCCGCCACCTGCAGCGCGCCGCCGCGCACACCGCCTGGCACCAGGCGCTGCCGCTGCTGGCTTATCACCTCGCGCATCAACTGTATCCTTTTGCATTACACGAATATTTATGCCACCAGATCTCTTTTCGACATTTTTAAGTCGCATATCATTTGAAGAATCAAAAGCTTGAAAACTTATGATTATGCTCGTTGTTAATTATTGGAGTCACATAATTCATCCGACCACAAATATTAATGTCCTGAACCAATACATAGCTGGGCAGTCAGTGGAGGCTTCGAATTTAGTTGGTGGCTGGCCACCATTGACCAGCCTCGACTCGTGCAAAACTACGTAAACATGTTGGAACCCTGGTGCGAATGGAATGCGTGCTCACGTTAGTACAATCATTGACACTGTATTTTCAAAAATTATTTGCGTAATGTTAAGTGTAAAACTTCATTTTATAACATGGCTTAAATTTTAGGTCAGTTCATTCTTGGTCTGGCTTTACTGGACCTGGATGACCCTGAGAATGCCTACACAGCATTTTGTAAGGCGGCCAAAGGAGTGAGCACGGAACCGTTCTTACGGCAGATAGTGGCCGCGCCCGACGCGAGGCTCACGCAACACCAGGCGCTCGTACTGTACTATATGAAGGTTAGTGGAATTTCCAATAAGTACATGATACAGAGACTTTTTTAAACAGGTTACCCAATTGTGAATTAACAATTATTTTGTCTTGTAGGTGATAAAATTGTTTGAGATCCACGACGCAGGCGCATGTGTTGTTCGTCTTGCAGAGACTGCCATAAGCATTGCTGATAAAGATGACCCTAATTTAGTGAGTATGAGACGTTTCGTATATGTGCACTATTTAAATATGCTTTGTCGCCGAAAAAAGCAACATTAAGTAGGTGAGAAAACGTCGTTGTTTACCTGTGTAAAAAAGGGAAATGCTTGTGCGAATTGTGCGTGTAGACGTTAAGATTGAGGAACCTATTTAAAAGTTTGCGCCACGTGTTAAGTACCTGTTAAAAAAGCGTGTATGTGTGTGTGCAGGCGATGTTCCAATGGGTGGTGTTCAAGTGGCACCTGGCGGGCGGGCGCACGGCGCGCGCGCTGAGTGCCGCGGCCGCCAACCCCGCGCCGCACGCGCGCCACGCCGCCGCCGCCGCGCTGCTCACCACGCTCGGTAACACTTACTGCTCTACCATCAAAACTCGACTTTACAACCCAGCGAACAGTAATCACAGCAAAATAACAACTATTCTATTAAATTTTTGGTTATGGCAATTTATAGTCGATGCCGGTGACGATTCGGCCAATGTCAGAAGAGATGAGAGAAAAAAAAAGAACTCACGAAAAATGGCAGCGTAACTGGTAAATCTACCTATGACTGACTCTTGTCTGCGGCCGACCCTCATCTTTTACCATGAGTTTAGTCAAATATTCACGCTTTACGCAGGTAGCTCTCCAGAGTCAAAGTCTCAAACCCATTTTCATATTGGTCGATTTATAATTCAATTTGGATTTATATAGTTGCAGTTCTTCCTTAAAAAGTTGTTCTGTAGGATACACCTAAATTGCCTTATGTAATCTTCGAATCGCAAATTTTTACAAGTTTTTTTTTTGACAATTTAGCTAGCAATCATATTTTAAAGTAAGGTTTCGATCGAAGAAAATGAGCAATATTTGATAACCTTTTGATGTCTGTGGGTAGCGTCTCGGCGCGAGTTGGGGGCGCTGGTGTCTTGTGGCGCGCTGGCGGGTGAAGCCGAGCGCGCAGCCGCGTCGCGCGCTAAATTACACGACGCGCACGCGCACAACCCATACTACGACTTCCTGTACGCGCTGCACATCTCTAGACACCACTATCGGAAAGGTCAGCCTGCATGTTACTTTTTTTATTTTTTCATGTTAAATTATCAAATGATCCGCACGTTGTGGGCGCAGCGAAAGGGAGTGTCAGACTTTTATTGACTAAAATCCACTATGTTCCTCCCTTTGAGTGCTAGGGTCGCGGTCTCACGAACATCCGCAGCCCCGGCAGGCCTGCATGTTACCTCATTTCTACAAAAGATATTTTAATGTACATGACACACAATTAATACAAGTTGGTATTAACGATCTGTACGTAAGATGACGTTAAGTGGTATGTGCAGCGGCGGCGGTGATGTACGAGCGCGCGGCGCGGTGCGGCGCGGAGCGGTCGGTGGGCGCGGCGGCGCTGCGGCGGCGCTGCCTGGGCGCGGCGCTCACGTGCCTGCGCCTGGCGCGCCCCGAGCACGCCTTCCTCGCGCGCCCCGCCGCCTCCGCCAAGGACCTGCAAGTAAGTGACGCGGTACTAACGGAGATGCGCCACAGCCTTGCTTATCCACGGCTCCGATGATCCGCCGCCGCAGAGTCAGGAGGAGAAAGAGAGCAGAGATTGTCCTCCTCCCCCTGACCTAGGAGTAGGGCGGCAATGCGCGGGGCACATGCCGCCCCGAACATCGCGCGCACTGTCTACGCGCGCCTACCATAGAGTTACAGGGAGGACTCGCTGATTTTAGCTTACCAACTGTGCTTCCCACAGGCGGGGCCGGGCATCCGACGCCCAGCGAGGCGCCGGAGGGGTCGCGGAAGTAATCGTCTTCGTTTCCCGTGACCCCTCCACGGACTTGGGCTGCCTCACGGCCCAGACCTTAAGACGCTACCGTCGGTTAAGATGGCCGTTAAGTTTCCTCGCTATCAATCGAATTTTGTGCTAAACATGTTGTATTTATGCGCTAGGTGTTGCAAATAAAGTTTGATAACGTATCTCAAATACGATTTTACTCATCAAACAGGTAATCGGACCAGAAGAATTGGCTGCAGAGCTTCGAGAAGAAGATCCCGACTCTCTGAGTCCTGTAGAACAAGCTCTTCTTAGTAAGCAAATATTTTTTTTTCGCTTAAAACATACAACGAGGCAGTGTTGTACATAATACTATTGTTTTAAGAGTGTGAAATAACATTGATATTATAATAAATGTTAATATTTCAGAAGGCGACAATCTAGATTTTGGAGCTTTATATCCAACATTAAAGGATGCTGATCCGGAAACACTGCTGGCAGTGATTAAGAGAGCAATTAGTACTGGCCAGTTCTTACCACACTGGTTTCTTCAAAGATATATGGTTGGTAAAAATTTTATTTACTCATTTTAGTCAATACAAACTGCATAAACAAACATACTTCTCTTCTTCCTATCTTCGATAATACTTTTATAACTATTTTAATTTTAAATAAAATAACTAGTTTATTCTGCAAACAGGATAAATGTTATCTCTTTAACATGAATTATTTTTATATGAGGATTTCCACAAGGTTACAACAAGAAAAAAAAAGTCACACTTGAAGGTTGGTCTTGTCTACATTATTTGTCACTGTACCCCTGTGAGATCTTTTACTTTACTGCTATTTATAGAAATGGTTCTTAAACCATCTGGTATTTCATAAATAATTTTATCATTTGGATGGCATGACACTTACTTGTCTTCTTCCTGAAATCTTAAATCGGAAAGTTTGTGCACATATTATCCTGATTAATCATCATTTACAATTAAGTGATAGCAAATATATCGCGTGACAACAGATAAGATATATTTTTATTATAGGAAAAACGTGACTTAATAATCCCATTTCAATTTATTACAAAAAAAAAATAAGATTTGCGATAATCCATAAAAAAATTACTTTGCTATGTAACTCGAAAGTTGTCGCATTCCAGTTACATAGCAAACCTGTTGTTTGCAATGTAGGATTTTTTTTAGTAGTGGTATTTTTTGTAGCGGCTTGTTTTAAAACAGTCTTATTTATTGAAATCAATTTGTAAAATGTAAGAAATTACTTTTATTAGTGAAATAACACAATGATACATGGCTGGTAATATGTAATAATTGATGTTATCAGTAATCATTGACATCATTTCACCAGGAAGTACTTACTTATTTAGAGAAGTGGTTTCAATATCTAATAAGTATAAGTAAGATAGTAGATAGAGTGTAATAAGAATAGGTAAGAAATCTGAGCAAACTATAATCCGGAAGTATTAGCTACTAACCCCTGGATTCTCAAACGCTGATTAACACAAGAATTTGTAAATCGTCAGTCAAATCTCATGTTATTGGTTGCAATTGCATTTGATTGGGCAACCAATCACAGTCGATTGATCAGTTGATTTAACAGCAGATTAAATTGATCAGCCTTCCAGAAACCGGAAGTAAGTCCTGTATTTTCAAAACGGTTCGTCGCGCTTTTGAAGAAACTATTTCTTAAGTAGGTAATTGAGTGTTTGGGCGATAGTCGGTGAGCAGTGAGTGAGTATCGCTAGTAAGGTGTTTTGCTGGGTCCATGCGCCACAAACCTCGTTTACGCAAACAAAGCTTGTGGCGTGTGGAGCAGCATTAGACAAGTGGCACCTGGTGTGTGGCAGGAAGTGGACGGTGCGGGCATGGTGCGCGCGTTGCTGGCGGGCGGGCGCGCGGCGGAGGCGGGCGCTCAGTGCTGCGCGGCGCTGCGGCGCGCGCTGCACGTCCTCCTGCCGCAGCCGGGCGCTGCGCCGCGCGCCGCACCCCTCGGCTTGGCCGACCTGCTGCTGGCCGAGCTAGCGCACCACACAGCAGACCCCTACGTGCTACAGGTACCTACACGTCTGGTGGCTACAGACAGATTTAAAGATTCGAACTATTTTAATTTAGTTCCTTATTTCAAGAACTTGGTTATAGAAAACTAGCGACCCGTCCCAGATTCGCACGAGTGCGTTATTCATACAAACCATAATCTTGAAACATTCTACAAAAAAAAACCATATCAAAATTCATTGGGTAGTTTTAAAGGTCTAAGTAAGTGTAGATAGGGACGGATAGACGCGGGAAGCGACCTAATGAAGACTTCTACGGAGACATAGTCGGCCTTTTATAAAACTGGACCTATCAAGATTTGCCTGGACGCATCACGATAAGCCGATAACCTCTAATTGTTTTTCTACACTACTTTTACCATATTTACTAGTTTTTGAAGAGCGGGGCCTCCTAGCGCCGATATATTTTTAAGACGATTAACTATAAAAGATTTGTGTTTTTTTTTACGTATATATTCAAAAATTACGAAATATTTTAAATTCCAGATATACAATGAATTAAACGACCTAGTAAAGGAGTACACTAAGGTCGTCATTCGAGTGTCCGAGGATATGAAGCTGGTTCAAATGGATACCGCAGTAAATTAGAGTAAAATGTTTAAAATAATAAGGATCTTAAAATAAAAACAATGTTTTAACAAAACCTCGTTTAATTAACATAAAATACAAATCGTCCTTCACCATCTTTTTACCGGCAACCCATTAGTATCTTACACCATTTCGCAATTCAGATTTTTACTTAAAACTATTATTTCACAACATATTACAACGTCTACGATAATAAATCCTTTTAATACAAAAAGTATCGTATGTTTATTGGAATTTATTAACCAGTACATCATGAATTCACACCTCGTTAAAATATAACCAAATCTTTAAATGGTAAAAAAAATATTGCAGTGTTACATGAATTCCGAAAAGAAAATTGACATCTATTCAACAGTTATGAGACAGAGACGTAGGTACTTACGTCCATTAGTTTATGTTCTGCAGTATATTGTACATTATCAGATAGATTGTAAAAAAGTCTTAACTATCATGATCATACATTTTATTGACATAAAATATTTAATTAATTAAATATTGACCTAAACAAATCGGGTTATTTTATCGGTTTGTACTACTCCTAAGTGTTTTCGGTATTATTTGGTATCGGTAAACTGTGGTAACTCTTATTACAACTAGAATAAATTACTAATAAATACGCTACCGAAAAGGTACAGAAATAGTAAAGAGAGAGCATTTTGAGACACTATTAAAGTTTACACGAGTTGAGTATATACTATACTTAGCAGTTACATAGTATGTGCATATCCAAATTATACATACATTTATAGATATAAATCGTTTCCTCCGTAACCTTCACCTAACAAGCACGTGTTAAGGTGATCGGTGTCGCAATCTAAGTATTAATTTATAAACACCGTCATGGGTATGATGAGCATATTATGTTAATCTGTCCAAAAAAAATTACAATTCTTTAAAATAATATAATTTCATATGAATAGTTAGGCTAGGTATTGTTTCTAAACACTTGAACTTGAGGCCTTTTTATTTTATATTGACATTGTTGGATTTATGAAGTCTTGTGATTATTTTTTATTGGCTGTCTATGTTAAACAACATATAAACACGTAAAAAGTAAACAAACATTAATAATATACATATTTATAAAATTCATATACATTAATAACCTTGATTCGCGAGTTTTTATATTCGTACAATGCCAAAACAGATTAGTTTCGACCTCGTGTTTTCATGCAATTAAACAATATAACAGGTTTTGGTTGGCTATATAACCAAATGTAGTAAGAGTAAATTTAATTTATTTTACCAATGTGTCATTAATGTTTAGCCATTCTTACTCTCATGATAGTCAATACCAATCTGACTAGTTTCTCATAAATTATAAACATAAGGGCAGCTGTCATAACAGTTTGCAACAATTTGGCTTCCAAGCCACGGAATGCTAGAGAAGGCTTTGCTTTCATATCTCTAAATAAGGGTTTCAAGCTGGTACCAGCTCGAAGTCTGGATTGAATCAATTGAAGTGGATAAGTCAAAGTGGTGGCTACTGCTTTAGCTACGGCACCCACTAGAAATGCTGAAAATGTATCAAATAGGCCTTTTGATATCAGATGTCTTTTTAATGCTTCATATACCATAAACTGAATAGCTGGATTAGAAACCAACAACAGAGAGGGTATAGTCCCTGACCACAAGCCTTTTGCTCCTTCTTTCTTGTAGAGATCAAAAAGTCCTTCTGTTAGGCTATTGTATGTTGCCTTCTTATCTAACTTCATTCTAGTGTTAACTACCCACAGAGGGGAGGTTAAGAGTACATTAATGCTACCAGCTATTAAACCAAATGATAAGTCTTTCATTGCTGATGAATCATTAGTAAATATTTTACGTAAACCATGGAATGTATAAAAATACACAAAATTTGACACAGAGAGTGATTGTAGAACAGGTGCCAAGCCACGGTACAATGATTCCAAGCCTTCTTCTGTAGCCAATTTACAAAGAAGCTCAAATGATGATCCCTGAAGTTTGTTGGAGTCTTCAACTGTAATGAGCATAAATTATATTAGTCATTCAATATAAAGTACAAAATAAAGTATACAGCTCAACCAAAGACTGAGTGTGTTTATAATAAGGTCCAATTTCACCAAAAGATTAGTGCTTCCATAAGTGGGAGCATGAAGGAAATAAGTTAATTTTGGGCCAAAACAACAAAAATGAATCAAGATAATAGCTGAATGCATATGAATCATTCAGCTATTACCTTGATTCATTTTTGTTGTTTTCATGAATCATTTTTAAATATGAATAGATAATCTACACTGTGTACACTTAATAATCAATTCTTTTTTATGTGTTAGCTTATGGCAATGTTTTTTGCATTTTATGTCTTGGTTGGCGCAATAAACAGTATTTAAAATTTTATTTGCTAACTTAATGTGTTGGTTGAAGTAAGAAACAGTATTTAAAAAGATATTATAATCTCCGGCTTAACAGATATGATAAGCTAATTTTATTCTTTTGATTTTATGTTTCTAAAAATGTTAAGATACATTTTTAAATGTGTAGCCGTTTTTACTATTCATAACAAAGTAATTAATATAAGATACCATGTTATTCACATTTAAATACAAGTTCTATTATAATCATCATATACCTTGTAATCTTGACCTTAATGTATCCAGTGGATAAAATACAGCCATTCCAACCACACTGCCCTGAAAATCGATGACATTGTTTGTTAGTTTAGGATTTAAAAATAAATTTGGAAAATTTATTGATATTAATAGCTCCGTGCGATTTTTACTAGTTTTGTGGATTTCTTAGTTAAAAATAAATAAACATACCGTGGCTCCTGCTATTGCATGCACGAGAGTTTCATAGCTAAATAATGTAGGTGCCATTGTTACTTGATGAAATCGCAATCGTCGTATCAATCTAAACTCATCGCACTTTGACCCTGTCCTCGTTAAGTTTGCGTAAATATTAATTTATGGGACTAATTTACGCGACCACTTCGATTCACGATTGACATATTACTTGAATACTTGAGGCTTCTGCAGCTACGTAAGTTGCGTTTCGATCCTGCTTGCTACGGAAACCGACTTTTGAACTACTGTCAAAATAAATGATGCAATGTTGGGCTGACTAGGATTCGAAACAGGAATAAAATGAATAATAATAATAATGATCTGAAAAAATAAATATTTGAATAGTTTGTTTTCCATGTATAAAAATTACTAATAGTTGAAAACTGGAAAT